>CM077002.1:50084404-51334404 GCA_039090855.1 Macrothele yani
TGCAATGAAATTATATTTAACAGTACTGAACAGAAGCAACATCGCGAGAGAAAAAAAAATTTGATTACGGGAAAAATCTGCACTTCGTTTAACTTCCGTTTCCGAACGTTTAAAAAAAGACAAAACAACGTCCCCAGATGGAATACGACCCCCCCCCCCAACTAATATCCCGAAAATTTCTTCACTTTTGCATCGATCTCGAAAAAAAAAAAAAAAACGGAGGGGACTCCGCGAATCTTCTGCGGATTCGCGGAAGAATCTCACGTACGAATTCACCGCTGAATCGATTTCGAATGTCGTAAGATAACGCTAAAATATCGATGACCGTTAAATTTTAACTTTTGGCGCAAAATTGGCGCAGATTTTGTCGAAATGGCGAATTTTTAGCAGAATGGCGCAAGAACAACGTTTTGGCGTGGGCTGGCGCAATTGGCGCAGGGCTGGCAGCCCTGAATGTAGCATTTAATTTTTTTCCCCCAGAAAAAACTTAAAGAACCAACAAAAATTTTTAAGTTGATGAAAATTTGCTTTCTATCTCAGAAAATTAAATCAAATGGCGATTTTCCGCGTAATTTCAGCAGTGTTTCCGTACTTCCGTAACAGCAACCAAAAATCCGTAAAATTAAGGAAAATCCGCACTAGTTGGCATCTATGCACATAATACACAAAACATTAAAAGAATTCTTGAAACTGTCATGACACGCGTAAGTTACGTTGAAAATTATAAGCGGGACGTTTCAGTAGTGACTTCTACCTTCATCAGCCATGGAATGAGACACATGGTAAAAAAGCGTCAGTTATTGCCAGATTTCAAAATCGCTTTCCAAATAATAGGGATGTTAAAAGGTGCGTCAGTATTGCAGGTGTAGGGGTAAGGTAGATTTCAATGCTTTTGCGGTATCTGAGGGCATACCGATTGTTGAACAGGGCGATCCGCTTAACATTGTGCCAATCGGGCACAATGTTAAGCAATCGACATGCCCTCGGGTACCGCGAAAGCATTGAAAGCTACCTTACCCCTAACACCTGCAATACTGACGCACGTTTTAACATTCCTATTATTTGGAAAGCGATTTTGAAATCTGGCAACAACTGATGCTTTTACCACGTGTCTCTTTCCATGGCTGATGAAGGTAGAAGTTACTACCGAAACGTCCCGCTTATAAGTTTCAACGTAACTTACGCATATGATGACAATTTCAAGAATTCTTTTAATGTTCTTATAAATATTTTCCTGAACCAAGTCATTTTTAAAAACTGTTCATCCATGAGTAATTTCGTTTATTAACCATAACTTAGCTGTTTGTAAAGCAGGCAGATTTAGCTGCATCTTCTTTCTAGATAAAACTGAGTTGGACAAAGGTCTTCAGATGTTTTTCTACCTCCCAATGTCTTCAGATGTTTTTCTACCTCCCAATGCCAACTCTTCAATAAAAACAATATCAATCTTCCAAAAAATAAGAACTGGATCAGCTCTCTGAGGGGAAAAAAAGAACGTTTTAAAAAAATTGTGAGTGAAAAATTTCCTGTGTAGAAAAGGCTAACTCCCCCTCCCTCCCCCAGCAGAGCCTATTGCCTCCTCTCCTGTTAATTTTAGAAAGAAATTTGTTGGCAAATTCATTTTTGTTGCTAAAGATCATCATTTTCTCAAAAACTTCACCACGGAATTTTTGTGATCACCACCAAACTCCACTGAAAATAATAATCTCATACTTACTTTAGATATTGATTTATTCCCTTTTCTAATTTGTCTATGCTAGTCATAAAAAATGATGAATAGTAGAGCATTATCTAATAAAATCATCAGAGATCATGACTCCCACTGTTTGTGCAAAAAAATAACTACTTATAATCCCAAATTTTTTTGCCAACTCCAAGAAGTATCCATGAATGAGCCCCTCCCCTCCCATCTCTTATTCCTTGCTGAAAATTATGTGCAGCACATGGGAATTATCATTTTCAAATCTAACATCCATCCAATTAAAACTCTGTCTTCAATATGTAGGTAACAGCTGTAAAATGTGGCACTGTCGCTGACTTTCTTGACCATAGGTATATAATATTTTTTTAATTCTTAGCTACCAATTTCTTTTGTTCTTAAGTGAGCAATATTTGTTTTAGATTTTCTTATTTGTTCAAAGGCACAAAAAAAAAAAAAAAAAAGTCTGCCTACAGAAATCTTTCGTTGTAGCAACCCTAACCTTTTAAAATATGTGAAATCATTAAAGGTACAGCTGCTTCCTACCAATTTCTGAACATTAATAGATCTGAAGTCAAAATTGTCATTGATTGCCTCCTATTTATAGAAAAAACTTACTTAAAATTCATTGTTTCTACCCCCTTCTCCATCCAAACTTTATCTTAGCAGATATAGCCCCCCTCCCCCCTCTCTCTCTCTCTCTCTCTCTCTCTCTCTCTCTCTCTCTCTCTCTCTCTCCTTCCTTCCTTCCTCTCTGACACCTCTTGTTATATGAGTAGTACCTACTGTTGTATTCACTCAAAGACAGCAAAATATAAAACAAACTGCAGGAGTCAGCAGGTATTTCAGTTGATTGGGAGTTGGCACCCCATGGCCCATATTGATCTGCTGTGTGTATTGACATGCAGTGCCATATTGCCAACCATGGCCTTTGGACCCACCTGTAAGTTTTAATTATTTAATATGTATATATGTAATTAAGTCATTAATTAGGGACTACAATGTTGCACATAATTATTTAATTAATCAGATTCCCTGTTCATTTTTATTTTTGAAGGTTCCTCAGCTTTACTGGGTGAGAACAGTGTTAAACCTGCAACACTTTTTACAAATAAATATACAGTCTGCTACAGAGAGAGAAAGTATCAAGATCATTATGTACACCAGCAGGAGCAACGTGCACACACCAATTAGAATATCTGTGAGGTAAAAATCTCTTCTGGCAGCAAACACTTAAAGAACTCCACAAAGAAACTCTGGATTCATTGCATTCAGTGTAACCTAGGTTAATAAATTGCTAAAAGGTCTAATTGGCAAAATATAAATTTTTAAGCATGAGGCAAAATATAATTGTTGTTTTTACTTGCAATAATTTGCTCTTAATATACAGTGGCTTAAGCAGTTTTTTTTTGTTTTTTTATTCTACTGCCTGTGCTACTGGAAATTATGTTTGTGTCTAATGAATTTCTTTTCTGTGGTCATAAGTTTTGTGAAAAGTAATTTTGGAGTGCTCTTTTCTATCATTATTTCATGTTATTTTTGGAATGCTGATTTTATTTTCTGTGTATTGGTTATTTTCTCATGTTGTGGTATGCATTAATTTACCAGTTTAATTTCTGATAGATGTAGTAGTATGTGTTCCACATTCTTGATGTGCTGAAAAATGTTAATTTAAATTTCTTACTGATATAAGATAGTGAGCCTTAAAACTGGAACATGTTCTTTTTTCAGTTTAGTGGGAAACAGCTCCCAGACTGGGGATTTCATCAGCATGAAATAGTTACAGACCGAATAATCAACCAGGATGATACCATGTGGAATGTCGAAGAGCACCGTTACACAAAAAGTAATAATCTTGTGTTTAAGTAGTTGTAGAGATTTCTAATGGGCAAAACTAGCTGCCATACATTGCTTGCTTATGGTTTTAAAGAAGTGTGCTTTAACTGCATGCATTCAATAAACAAAATGTGAACAAATTTCTTGGGTACTTTTGGCTAAGGTAGCTTTCCTTATGTGATTGAAAACATTTTCTGGACCCTGGCACATATATTTTTAGAAGCCATCTTCTTGTTACATAAAATTGCAAACCTATATTTCTACATTTGATTTGTTAACTGGTGGTTAGATCAGTGCTTCTTCCACATGTTCTGGGCTATCTTCTGTACTATAGCTATAATTTTTTCTTACTATTCACAGTGCAGTTCCAAAAGCTTCCCTACAAGTCCAGGTGTTTCAAATGCAAATGCAATGACTTAAAACCTGCTCTGCTTAGGCACCAGAAGGGATGGGAGGGGGGGGGGCAGTGGGAAAACACAGTACAGTGGATTGAGACAAAATCTGAATTCCAATGCTTTTGTTTTTTCTCCCCTCTCCCCCTCTCACTGTCACTTTCAAAGTGCATTCTATTTTCCCTAGGCTGGGGACACAAGGTATTGTCATTCAAGTTTCAAGTACAGCATTCTCTGATCTTATTTCATGAAGAAAATAACACTTTTTAGTGTTGGAAAATGTGCAGATTTATTCTAACTGTGCTTTTAGAGCTGAAAATGCTCTAAGAAGAAGAATGCTTCCAAAATGCAGACACACATGCACAAAATATAAAGAAAAAAAAAAGGCTGAGAAATACCCTTACAACCCTAAAAATGCTCTAAAGATTAAAAAAAATGCAAGAAAAGAAAATTAATCATCAAAATACAGGCTTCACAGATGAAATATAGCACAGTTCCCTTGAAGGAACATATTTCTGTGTATGATGTAAGATATTTAAAAGATTAACTGAACTTGTACCCCAGCACTGCCCCAGTATGATGTTTAACTGTATATTCTGAGTTTTACTAAAGTGATTATTGTGTTGTGAATATCACCTTCTGAACACCCTAACCATGAATAAAAATATTCAATTTTTAGGCTCTCTATGTGTGCAAATATTACTAGCAGTGCGGTGATAATATTTTTGAAATACATGAATTTACCCAACTTGAGTCTGATTGTGAAGCACTGCATGCATCGAAAGAGCGATGTATGTTCATCATCAAGAAAAATACTGACCACTGATGGAGTAGCAGTGCCCACATAAGGAAAGTTATTTTGAGTCTTGTGATGCACATGGAATAGGAGCATTTTCAAGAAGGTGCCAATGACAGATCACACGTGCATATTTTCAGCTGTCTCTCAGTTTCCACAGAATTGGCATGGTAAATATTCGTGCTTTTAGTAAGCTTTCATTTTTGTAATTTTAACTTCAAACTAGTCACTGTGACTTGGTCGACAATAAAAAACAATCTATCAGATTTTGAAGTGTCTACCACAACTTCTTGATAAGTTGTGTCTGTCCCCCACCCCCACATCTGTAGATTTAAAAAAATGAAACCATCTATGTTGAAAAAAAGAATGACGTTGTACAAAAAAAAAAAAAAAAAAAAAAAAGATATAAAAATATAAAAGCGAAGGGTTAGCCAAACTGTATCAACATCTATTCACAATTACTTTAAAAAAAAAAAAAAAGTGGTTTTCATGCAATTTTTAAACCTTCCTCTTTCACTGGAAAACAAGGAATTACCTGCTGGTGAGGGCACTCTGTGGTTCCCCTTACAGGTAAGTCAGTTCGCCTTAAGACAAGAATATTTCATTTGCCTCTTTACTACTTCCCCCTCTCCTATTTTTTTAATGCACATCTCATGGGCAAATGCTGGATCTTATCCCCTCACCTCACCTCCTTTCACTCACCTAATCTCTGTTTAGAAAATCTTAATTCATATTTTGCATTTAGGAACATCTTAACCACCATGTCAGAAGAAGTTGAAAACCATTTAAAACGCTGATCAGGATAACAATCAAGAATTGGCTCATATATTCGAGGTAACATGTATAACAGGTGAAATTTCAAAATTTGGGCAGTTACCTTAATTTTTACATTCATTAAATGTTTTGTTTTTTTGCAGATCTCACTCATATTATTTTGCTAACTATAGCTTTCAATTAACAAGTATTATTTACCTTTGATTAATTTATAAATACTTAATGATTGATTAGTTTTGACCCGGTGACCCGATATAATGTAATATGCTAAATATATATATGTGGGTCATTCCACGCCAAATCGTCAGATGCTATCCACCACACCATCTCCGATTCTTATGATTTTTTTTTTTTTTTTCATGAATAGATCACCCCAAGGTATGAAAATCCTGAAATTTGTTATTATTTATTTCCCGTAGATTAGAAGATATTAATTTTCAAATTCTGGTGCATGGCGGGCCTTAATCGCGTAAAAACGTAAATATCTCCATTGTTTGGATAAAAAAAGTACCAAAATCACCACTTCTTCGTAATTTCCCCCAAGGAATCGATTGGTACATTGCACAAAATGCTATCTTTTTTAGTTTTTGAGTTACGCACAACGGGAGAGCCTTTCTTCAAATTATAAAAAAACAATGTAGTACGGCACTTAGAAGATCGCAATTGTTTTTCGTTTTTAAAGAAAAGTTTAGTCTAACAAATGAAGAAAAAAAACCCTTGTGCTTTTGCGTGCGCGCTGAGAAAATAATTTTTAAATATGGTGCACGACTCGTATTTTGCCACTGTGAAAAGGCGCGCAGCAAATAGCGTTGGCAGCCAGCCAATGGCAGCGGGAGTGGATGTTTGCCTTCGGACGGGCTGGAGATCAAGATACTATTGCACGCGTTGGTCAGATCGCAAGATAATTTGATGGGATGCTTGAAGGAGGAAGGATAGTGAATTCATGTTATGTTTAAAGGCATTTTAAGTAATATAACTGTAAAATATTACTAAAGGGTCATTTCACGCCAAATCGTCAGATGCTATCCACCACATTCTTAGTCATTCGACCACGAGGAAAACTAATATAAACCATTTTCTCCGTACAGCTTACCAATATGAGCATACCGTTAAAAAGGTTACACACAAATAACGCATAAAAATTATGCGACAGACTTCGGAAATATATTGGTATTCTAACCACTCAAAGACGAGAAGAACTAATATAAACTTTTTTCTCCCCGTATAACTTAACGATATACAGTACTGATGCTTATAAATTATGCAATTGACGTTGAAAACAGTTTTTGGAATATTGATTAATGATTTCTACAGCTCACGCAATATCCGACAAAATTTTTAGATAATAAATAGTTTCTATTTCAGGAATGAATAAATTGTCTAGTTGTCCACGCCTGCCGTAAGAGAAAATGATCAAGGAATGACAGCTTGAGAAATAAATTAATCTGGGATATATATCTCGGTGCCTATTCTTGCGAGGTAGAGGAGATTTGTACTGCGTTTTAGTTAACGTCAGATACTTGACGATCACAGATGATGACGTTAGCAAGGCTCAGCGCCGGGTTAGAGAAAATGTTATAGATTATTTTCTGGTATTTAAATGAACGAGTATATTTCGCAGTTATCATCTTGCCTGTTTTTTATTTATTTATTTCAGTTGCTTATTTAAACATTACGCGTCAGGTGGGAACTCACGTAACTCTCAAAAGCTCATATGAAACAAAACGTACCACACCACCCTAAAATAAGAAAAACACAGTTTAACTGTTCGTGGTGTAGCCCAAAAATAGGAAAAAACAGTTTGACGGTTACCCTCAACGAAAAATTTTATGCCTCCTATAATTACATCCCGGTGTCAGAGTGGTAGCAATTGGATTTATTTCCGTTATTATTTTTTTTTTTATTAATTATGCCAATAAATTTAGATATAATGAGAAACATTAACAGACTCGAACGTATGAATACGTTTTCGTTAATGTAATACCCAATGTATCGCAATTATTGATTACGAATTTATGAAAAACAAGTATGGAACTCGTGTTACTATTTAGCGATCGTAATTTGTCCGCTCTGTTTTATGAGCTTCTGTTTCTCTATCTGTAGCAACGCAGTTATCGCCCTCATATTGACAAGTTACTTTAACTGTCTCTTAAACCACAATAACAATGCACAAAGACGCTGAAAAAGTAGGCAGCAACTTTCAAATCACAAGAAAATAAAAGAGATCTGAGAAAATACACTACGGAGCTTTTCCACTTGCGGTGCTCACTCTTAGAAATTCGTTCTCTATTTGCCAGAGGTCATAAATTAGGATCTGAGGGATTTGAGGTCTCGGGCTATCCTGTCTTTAGAAGAGAGAAAAAAACAAAAAACTAAAAGCAAGAGTGTCGGCAATAGCACGGATAAAAAGAATAAATCGTCTCTAAGAAAAATAAACAGTTCTACATCTGTGGCGAAAAAGAAAACGTCATACCATAATGGCAAATAAGTTAAGAAACGCAGTTATGGCGACGCTAGCTGCTCAGAACTGGGTGGGCCATTAAGGAAGGGGGAGGGGCTAAACGTGATGGGAGAGGAGACACACTTTAAAGTGTTTGGCAGAAATTTTGGCAAAAAATTCCGTTCATGTGCACTTTACTCGACGTTGATAATGTTATCCCTAGGCAAAAAAAGTTTTTAAGTGAATATTGTACGTAGTATTTATTCAACGCATGTAGTATGGGAACCATGGATACGAATCTCTATAGCAAGTTAATATTCGCAATTTTAGCTTACTCCCCCCCTCTCTCTCTCTCTCTCTCTCTCTCTCTCTCACACACACACACACACACACACACAAAAAAGGCTATTTATGAAGTACAGTTTGTAACCTGACAAGCAAGGAATCTTTCTCTCTGATCGTTTTCAACTATAATTCCAAAACGCGTGTTTCTTCTGATCTCTTAGAATTAGAAATTCGTTCAGGACTCCCCCACCCCCATTTCCCTCCCATAAGTACAAAAACTAACAGCCATGTGGAATCCATTTTGCTTTTTTATTTAAGAGGCTACAACTCATAAACTTCCAAAAGCCGAAAGTTTAGAACTGTTTGGTTTACATCAGTGACACGAACATTAAATTTTCTCGCGGGTCATATTTAGTTTCCACGCTACAGAAAAAGTATATTACCTTCACAGAAAATAATCGTAGTTTTTGCGTGCACATATAAAATCTTCCTAACACTTTTTTGTCAACATCATTTTTCATCCTGCGGCGAATGGCAAGTTTATACTTTTTTTTTTTTTTTTTAATTGGAGGTTTAACGACCACCGTGAGAGCAACTCAGTGGGTTATAAGCAGTCACCCGTCCCTAATTTGGGGCCACTGGTTCCAGGGAAGGGAAAGAGCCAGCGCCGTAAGACTAACACAACATCCATGCCTCACCGGGATTCGAATCCGGACCCAATTTGGACGAATGATCATATTCATAAGCCACCGCTTAGACCTCTGCGCCACCGGGGCGGCAAGTGTATACTTAAAGATATCTTTACGAGGAGCAATAAATTTGCGGGATGTTGATCAGACAAAATGCGCAAAAGGTCTGGAGCGTCAGGTCACTTGGCGCTCCAGACCTTTGCGCACCCTCTACAAACATCTAAAAAGGAGAGAGGCTTCATTTCATCGTCGGTATGATAAATCTGAAAACTAAGCACGACCAACTTTTTATCCATGTATACATACATACATACATACATACATACATACATACATAACATACATACATTCTCGCCAGAATAAAAAAAAAAAAAGCTGCTTAAAAAAAATACATGACGATTCCCAAAATTAGCCGAAGAAATTTCACCACGATCTCTCGTTAGAGCGAAAGCATTGGCAGCAGTCTTCCCCTCCCCCAAATAATTTTGGTTTTGCATCGATTTTATTAAAAATATGATTCAGATGATGACACAAAACGCGGGTAAATCTCGCGAACACTGTAAAACCTGTAGATTTTTAATTTTTATGATAATCGCCAAAGCTCAACTTCCTCTTGTCTGATTTGATTAAATTTAACAGGGATCGCATTCCTCCTAAAATTCCTAAAATTCCTAATATTTTGTGACCCTCCTTAAATTCCTAAAATTAGACCTAAAATTTGCTATTCATCCTAAAATTTTCGTAAGCTTATTTTTATTAAAAACACAACCGTTATTAACGCCAATAAATTTACCATTACGGTAAGGTAAAAAGACCTGTTATTGTAGAAACACAGCCTATATGCTGTGCTGCTGAAGGAGGGAAAATGACGCCATCGAGATGCACTTGCTTCGGGGCGGGCGTTCCATTTTTTGCCTTCGAACAGTTTTCGAGAGTAACAAGAGATCTAAGGGAAAAGGGGAGGGGTCATTTTCACCCCTGGTTTGCGCTTTGCAGACGAACTCCGTGGCACGCAGAAGATCGTACGTTATTTTTGTACATGCCTTGTGGAACCTCCTCTTTCTGCTGATGTTTTGTTATTGTAAACCGCAGGTGGGTGGAAGCAAAGAGGAAACATGTGGTCTCCTTCCGTAACCTCCGGTAATGGCGATGGGATGGTAGCTGAGTATTATCTTGGCAGGCAGTAGAGCACGTGATCATTGACCTTCGATCATGCGTCGGCGACAGCGACCTTCGATGCGCAATATATCTCGGCTCCGACTCGCTTTGACTGAACTTGCGTGAGATGCGTATCATAGTTTCTGGTTTTACGTCTTTTATGGTGTTCTCTGTGCTGTGTGCAGGTTCAGTTCTCTAGTGGTGACCTGCTTTTTTTTTTTTTTTTTCATATCTTCTGACATCCTCGCAGCCAAATTTCGGGAAGTTGTCTGGTTTTGCAATATTGGAACGTGTTTTTGTACTTCCCTTTCATTTTCTGGTTAGTAATACAAGTGTTTAAGATGCCTAAATCCAAAACGAAATTTCAAGATGCGTGGCTCGCCAAAGAATTGGACGGAGTGAAGTTGAAAGAATGGTGTTCTGCAACTGAAACAATATTTTCTGCTAAGTGTATATTGTGTTCAGAAATTTTCAACATTTCTAATTGTGGCTTTTCACAAGTAAAAGCGCATCATAAAGGAAAAAAAACATTTGCAGAAATTTCAAAGTAAATTTCAAAATAAGTCCATCCTGAAAGCCTTTGGAGGACGGGATCTTCAGCCCAAAACAAATATTAGTGAAGTACTGAGTCATGATTTACAGTTGGCTAAAGCCGAAGCATTATGGGCCATGAAAGTTGCTAAGGACAATATGTCTTTTGTTTCATGCACTGAAACAGTTGAACTTTTCAAAGAAATGTTTCCTGATTCTGCTATTGCAGCCAAAATGCAACTTAAAGAAAAAAGTTGCTTATGTGATATCACATGGATTGTCAAAATATTTTGAAGAGGATTTGAAAAAAGACATTGCATCTAGTAGCCCAGGAAAGGTTACTATAGCATTTGATGAAACTACAAATACACAAGTGAAACGGCAGTTGGATGTGTATCTCAGGTACTGGTCTTCAGAAATAAATTCAGTTTCTTGCCGATACCTAACAAGCGTTTTTCTGGGTCATGCAACAGCAGATATTTTGCTAAAAGAAATTCTTGATGTGTTATCATCCTTCAATATTTCGTTGAACAGAATTATTTGTGTATCCATGGATAGCCCAAATGTAAATAAGTGCTTTTTACGCAAATTCAATGAAGTTGTAAAACAAGAAACAGGCCAGAAATCTTTGGAACTAGGTTTTTGCAACCTGCATGTTGTTAGTAATGCATTTAAAATTTTTTTGACAAGCTTAAATATAGATTTTGACGAATTTGCTACTGATATGCATTACTTTTTAAAGAGTAGTGCTGCAAGACGAGAGGATTATAAATCTGTCGAGGATATAACATTGGCCACTGCCAAATTTCTTTTGCGTCATGTCAGCAACAGATGGTTAACCGTTGGTTCTGTAGCCCAGAGGCTCTTGGATCAATGGCTAAATATTACAGAATATTTTTTAAACTTCTTGCCATCTCAAAAAATATTTGAAAAACAACTGCGCAATTCAGCAAGGTATAAAAGAATTCACTGTTTCCTGAAAAATGAGCTTACTCCTTGCTATTTAGCATTAATTTCATTTTCACACCAAAATTTTGAAAAGTTTTCATTATGTTATCAGAGTGAAGAACCAAAAATACACCAGTTATATTCTGATTTAAATACTTTAATGAGGAATGTTATGGCTCAGTTTATCCAAGATGATGTTATAGCAGGGAAATTTGGAGAAGACCTAAAGAATGTAGATTTTGAAAACAAAAATTCATGGAAAAAACTAGGGGAGTTAGAAGTTGGTATGAAGACAAAAAATCTCCTCAGGAATGTTCAGGAGACCAGGCAGAAATTATTTCTCTTAGATGTAAGATCATCACTAATTGCAACCACAAAATATTTAAAGTCAAATTTGCCATTCTGCAATCAAAAGCTAAGAGACATAGAAGTTTTAAAGGTAAAAGAACCAAAGAAAGAGTCAACTCAACTTTCAGTCACTGAAGGACTTTTGGAAATAACCAGAATTTCAAGTGTTTTGCATCTTTCTGAGGAACAAATTGATAGAGTAAGAGAAGAGTGGAAACTTTTAAATTGCGATAAGCCAACTCTAGATGAACTAGTGAAATTTTCAGAGGAAGGGCATATTCCAGTGCGGATTGATCATTACTGGCGTAATATATTTAGTATTAAAGACTCTAGCGGAAAAGAAAAATACTCAAATCTTGCTAAACTCATAAAGTCAATTTTAGTTTTACCTCATGGTAATGCTGATGCAGAAAGGGGATTTTCGGTTAACACTGCGCTGTTAAGGAAGGACAAGGCTAACTTAAAAGACTCAACTATAACATCATTAAGAATAGTTAAAGGGGCCATTAAACACTATGGATGTGTAAGTAAAGTTCCCATAACAAGAAATTTGTTAAATAGTGTTTGTGATTCACATAAATTTTATAAAGAGTATGTTGATAAGCTGAAGGAAGAAGAATCAAAAAAGGTAAAAGAAAGGAAGCAGAAAGAGAGGGAAAATAAGGAAAAGCAGCTAGAGAAAAAAAGAAAAGCTGAGTTTGATGACAAAATGAAAGAAAATGATGCAGAAATAAATAGACTTAAAAACGATAAAGAAGCCCCCTAGCAATAATTCAAGAGGGAACAGAAAGAATGAGAAAAGCTGTAGAAAAACAAAATACTGTTGAAATAGCAGTTGCCTCTAACTTGATCATACAAGGTTCAGCTGAAATAAAGAAAACTGAAAGTAAATTAGTTGTGGTAGAAGCAGAAAAAGATAGGCTAATTAGGAAAAGGTTAAAACAATAATTTGAAAAAAGTAATTCAGTGAACAATTGTACATAGTTCTTGGTTTTCAATTACCTTTTTAGGATATTATAATTTAATGTGAAACCTGAAAACTTTACTGTGAAAATCATGAATTGCTTCTGGTTCAACAGCATATTAATGTTCAAAGTGAAACTTGAATGTGGTAAATATACTTGAATATGATAATAACACGTGAAAAGATAAGAACTGAACATTAGAAGTAAATCATACTTAAACTTTAGACATTAGACGTTATGCAAAAAATTTGGGTGTTAACTTCGACCATATATACTAATGGACTGCACATTGGCAATAGCTGCATCAAAGCCGCCATGGCTCAAACATTGGGCACGTCATCATCAGACTCCAAATTTCGTGTAAAAATGCTGTTATGATTACTAATTTACGCTGCAGAACTTCAGTGTTGTCGGTGTATTATGTGAATGCGCCTCATATATAATGAAAACTCTTCAGGTAAGTTTACTTATGAGCTATATACATGCATGATCGGATTGTTTACATTTTGTGATTTATAATGTGATGAACATTTGCGAAGAATTGGGAACATGCATTCCATTTTTTTCTTAAGTTACTATATTTTTATATCAATAGCTGCAAGTTTCTGGTTAAGTAATTGAACTTTATTGACTTAGGTATTTAATTCGTTTCTTACCCATGAAAAATCATAGAACTTTCTTTACTATATCGCTCAGAGCAACCATAAGCACAGCAGGTGTAACCCATCTTTTTGACTGTTGTCATGTGATTTTATGTTGGAGCCAGAAATTTTGATGTCATGCGCAGTCTATCAGTATATATGGTTGAAGGGTGTGAAGCAAACTCTTTACAATGTATACAAAGTTGTTTTACTAGATGTATACAAATATACATCTAGTTTTTATTGAAATACACTCCTAAAATTTTCCTAAAATTTTTCTAAAAATTCCTAAAATTCCTACCTAAAATTTTCCAGAAGTATGCTATGATCCCTGATTTAATCAAAAACTGACATGGAAGTTGATCACAGCGTTGTGAGACATCGAAATATAAACATCGTTCATGAACTAATCATGCTTTTTTAAAATAAAGAATTCCTTTCCTTCAAAACGTGAGTTCAACAATACATGCGTCCGCGCGATGGGGGTGATCGCTTCTTGCGTGCGGGAGGAATGCCGTTTTTCTTCCGGTACCAAGTCTCCGCACAGCCGTGGCCACGAGGCAGCGTGCTTCGCCGATTGCGCTGTCATCGTGACAATGCACTGGCCATGCACCATGTTTAAAAATTCTTTTCTCGGCGCTCAGGCAAAAGCCCAAGGTTTTTTTTTCTTCATTTGATAGATTAAACCTTTCTTTGCAAATAATAATAACTGCAGCTTTCTAAGTGCTGTACTACATTGTCTTTTTAAGCATTGAAGAAAGGCTCTCTCATTGCTCATAACTCAAAAACTAAAGCAGATAGAAACGTGTGCATTGCACCAATGGATTCCTTGGTAAAAATTAAGAAAGAATGATGATTTATATATTTATTTTTATTCTAAATAACGGAGATATTTGCGTTTTTACGCAAAATATGTCCACCATGTACCAAAATTCAAAAAAATATATCTTCTAACCTATCGGAAATAAAAAATTGAAACTTTCAGGGTTTTTATAAGTTGGGAGTAGCTACCCATTAAAAAAAATCGTAAGAATCGTAGATGTGTTGGTGGAAAATTCATTCAAAATCTGACGATTTCGCATGGAATGACCCATATGTATGTGCATTTTTCTATCTATCCAGTTATAACAAAGCTCGCATACATTGAATGTTTTTGACTGTATAACAATAATTGAGTGCAAAATTCTTAAGTATCTTCTGTTATGTGCACTTCAGAAATTCTTCATATTTCATAAAAGTTTGCAACAGTCTGTCTTGACATACATCTCTGCTATTTCTCTTTAAGCCTAACAATATAATACTTCATTTTGTAAGGTATCATCTGCCAGTATTCTCCTAAAACTAGTTACAGGAGTCCACTGATGATTTTAGATCAGGGTCCATCATTTTCATTAATGATTTTGTTTCACATCATGTTTTTGTTTTACTCTGGCTGAATTCTTTCTGTTACAAATTCCAGCAGCAGTGGCATCTTTCTCCCTTGCTGCCGTGCATATCAGATGATTGGCATCTGCTAACTTTAGCTTCTTTCTCCTCCCCCTTTTTTGTCTACTGTATTTACTGGCGTATAAGTCGAGGTCATAAAATGGGAAAAGTATTAAAAAACAAGGTCGACTTATACGGCGAGGATAAAATACCACCCGAAAAATTTCGGTACATCGATTTTTCATTTTATTAACACTCATTTTTATATACAGGGTGCGCACGCGTGCTTGAAAACCTGGAAAGTCCTGGAAAATCATGATTACGTTTTCAAGGCCTGGATTATCCTGGAAAAACGGTGTTTTTTTAATGCTGTCTTGAAAAGCCTTGAAATTTGAAATTAGTGCTTAAAAAAAATGCTCTTTTAGGAAATCGTGTTACTGTTACCCCTTCATTTTTTAAAGTTCCTTTCCTCTGTTCTCAAAGAAACCGCCGGCAACGGTTTCCGACGTGCACCAAATCCTAATTTGGCTGGGGGTAAAAAAAGAAAAAAAAAGCACTACTTCCAGTGCAATAAAATTGGATGATTACTAGTAGGTCGAAGGGGAGCATGATGTCCGTCGGACAACTGAGAACGGAAGGGGAAAGAAGAGGCATTTAGCATTTGCAGGGGGTCGCGTATGTACCAAGTCAGCGGGCATCCACCAGTGAGGAGTATGCCTGAACAACACATTCATCTTCTTCTTGTTTATGTGCATGCCACCCTCCCTCCCCTCAAGAGACTTCCGCTACTTATGATAAAAAATAAGAAAACTATCTTTGCGAATTTTTCACAAAAGTGGCTGAAATTTTTACATTCACTGTAATTGGATTACAGAAGCTCACTTCCAAAATTCCAATTGAATCGGTTTAAAACTTTAAAAATTAGCATTGGTAATTTTTGTTATGGACAAGTATGTGTGCCTCTTTGGACAGAGTGAGCCTCTAGCAGAAAGGGTGTTAATAGCAACGGTTGATTGACAGCTGGGAGCGCTGATCTGAAGCCCTTGGTTGGGAAGAAAGCAAACACCTGTTTATCACTTCCACAGCTCAAAAGGACTAGGAGAAAATTTTCAGAAATCCATTTTTCCGAATTTTGAAAATAACACAGTAAAATTTTTACAGTGGTTGAGATACATCACAATAAAGTTCTAGTGCAAATTTCGCCAAATTCTGTTAGGAACTTTAGCAGATGAAAAAAAAAAAAGTATTCCGTTGCATAATCGGATTGAAAAAAAGAAACGGTAATTATAAATTACGGGAAAAGCAAGTGAATTATTTTTTAGATGCCATGGTTTATTTAAACAGAGTGATCCTTAAATTTTTTTCTGTGATGATATGGACTCTATTTGAATTACAAACATACATTTATATTCAGACGTCTTGAGTTACTGTTTTAATAAAAAAATCATCTATAAATAAAAAGTTTTCAATGGATTTAAGCAATATTCAGCAGATAAACAAACGTATTTTAGTAAATTGCAACATCATGACGTAAATTTGGTAATTTTGTCGAAAATTGGGGAGCATTTTTTTTTTTTTCACATTTTCTATTATAGTTAGGGTGAAGAAGGAAGGGTGCAACTTGACAGTTCAGTGAGCTGCAGGTGGTGATTTATGGCGATGTGCCAAATGAAAAGAAGCCATTCCATCAGGTCATTCCAAAGGTTGTAAGTGTGCGTGGACGCGTCCTCCTGCTGTTTGATCTTAATCGAAATGTTTTTGTGCGGGGGTGGGGGGTGAGAGAAATATCCGTTTCAGCTTTACAGCTTTCACGGCTCTTTTTTTTTTCTTTTTTTTTTTTTTTTTCTTGGTAATAAATAAAAATCATAGTTGCTGCATTCACCATTGATCCATGTTTGCATTTCTTGAATATAAACAGCAGACAATCAGAAACATGGTGTTGGGCGTGTCTTGATGTTCGTCATTTTGCATATGCTGAATTTCAGTTCTGTGGGAATAAGGAATGACTTATACTGTGAATATATACAAAACTACATATTTTTGAGCTGAAAAAATAGGTCTACTTGTACACAGTAGCTAACATGTGAACTCAGATGAAGACAATCAGATATACGGACGTCTGATTCCATAAAAAAAATCAACATAGTTTTTTTATTACACACTACAACATAGTTTTTTTATTACACACTTTTTTAAAGCAAAAACATGTTTTTAAAAGTTATAAAGGAAAACGGATTTTTGAAACGCATGACTTGAGGATCTTAATTTCTGAAAGTTTCTTTTTTCCACATCCTTTTTTTTTTTTCAATTACAATACACTGTAACAGGATACTGTGTGTTGTATCACTTAGTGATATGGCAGATTTTCGGTTGCCGATATCCGCGGATCGTAAGCAGTAGTTGCATTGCGATTGTTGATGATGACAAGATAAATACTGGAGTGATGTAAAAATGTTGCATAAACTAAAAAAAAAAAAAAGCCCCCGAACTTTTATGCGGTCATCATAGCTGATCAACCCTTTCATTCCATGAACATCAGCACATTTCAATCATTTGAACATTGGGGATATCTGAAGGAATTCAGCCATGCTTAAGCGCCTAGCGCAACGAATACATGCTAATTTCGGCTGATCAACCATTTCATTCCATGAACATCAGCACATTTCAATCATTTGAACATTGGGGGTATCTGAAGGAATTCAGCTGTGCTTAAGCGCCTAGCGCAACAAAAACATGCTAATTTTGGACAGTTCTATTCCCTTCCCCTCTACCATCCCTAATAATTGAGAGTGCATACTGTAGTTTCAAATATTCTATTTATGAGCTAGTTTTCGCGCTGTTCGTTATGCTTTTATTTTTGAAATTACTAACACTTTCGAACTATGGTTGCAGAAACGTTTATGCTTTGGGTTTGTCTGTACGATAATTCGCATGAAAGCGGTTGAATTTCGGTGAAATTTTAGTATGCTGTTGGGTACAACCTGGAAACCTACCCTGTTGAAAAAGGTCGAAATTAAATTTAAAGGCCAAGGCATAAGAGCAGTATTCGTTCTCCAAGATTAGGAATGTTAACTCACATAAAATTTGTTTGATTGCAACAAAGTTTTGGTATGTTATCAGGGAGGAAAAACCTATCCTTGTAGAAAATGGTCCAACTTGAATTCAAAGGTCAGGGCATAAGAACAGAATTTATTCTTTACGATCTTGTGCTTGATAAACTTGATCCATTTGCATAAAGCACATTCATCCATTTGCATCTTTCATCATTTTTATTACTTAAAACTGAAATTACTTTAAAAAAATAATTTGAACATGATACTGTAAAGCGTAATAATCATCCTGGAATTTTTTTGTATGTGTCCTGGAAAAGGCATGGAAAGTCCTTGAATTTTTTCCCCCAAAAGTGTACGAACCCTGTATATAGCATTAATGAAAAAAGTTCATATACAAATTACTTACACGAATTTAAAATCCAGAAAATTCCTCATCGTTATCGCTTTCAAAAAGTTTTTTCAACAGATCGCGTGACTCAGTATCGGATTCACCGATATGGTATAGGTCCCACTCATTATCACTGTTCACATCAGTGTCACCATCAAATTGCCATATGTCATCATCATCCGTTCTATCCATATTGTTCAATATTCCACATTTTTTAAAGGACTTAATTACAGACTCTGTCTTTACCGCATCCCAAGCTTCAATAATGAAGCTGCACAATGTTTCCAATGGCACGGTACGGACATTCCCCTTTTCCGTGACGGTGTTTTCGCCATTAATCATCCACTCAGTCCACTTGTTTCTAAGAGCATCTTTAAAAGGTTTATTCAAGCTAACCTTTAGCAGTTGCAAAACAGAAATTAAGCTGCTCGGAATAACAGCAATATCTGTGTCCATACATCTTAAACGCCTCTTGGTTGCATCTGTTGTATGAGACCCAAACATATCCCAAACCAAAAGACTACATGAATTTTTTCACACGCAGGCTTTGCACGTTTGCACCAAATATTTTTAAGCCATAAAGTGATTCCATTTTCATCCATCCAACCATTTTCATGAATGTGCACGAAAATTCCTGTGGAAAACTTCACTTTTGGCATGGTTTTTCTTTTGAAGATCACCATGGGCTTTAATTTCATTCCATCTGCCATGCAGGCCAAAACAATAGTGATCCTTCTTTTTTCATTGCCTGTCGTTTTTACCATTACCGTTTTCTCTCCTTGCACAGCTACAGTTCTGTTACAAGGCATTTTAAAATTTACGGGAGTTTCGCCCATATTGCACAAAGCATAATTGTTTTTTGTTTTTGTTTTTTTGTTTTTCTCCTTAGTTCAATAACAAATTTTTAAAAATTCGTTATTTTTGCTTCCAGTTCATTGGGAAGTTTTTGTGCAATTTTAGTTTTAGCACACAAACTTAGGGATTTGCGTTGCATAAACTGGCAATACCAGCGGTTTGTTGTCTTAAAGTCCTTGGCCTTTTTGACATTTGATTGTGCCCATTTCAAAGCTTGAATCTGTATGGAATTCCTGGTCACAATATATCCATTTTGCCTCTGTTGCATCACCCACTCAAATATGGCGTCTTCCAGCTCAGGCCAGCGAGTTTTTCCCATTCTTAATGCACACTTTTTCTTTGGCATGCTTTGCAAAATCTGTTCAGCTTTTCTCCAATCACGAACAAGTTTCTCAGAAACATCAAATTTCCTTCCTGGTGCAGAATTATTTGATTCTTTAGCAAATTGAAGAACTCGCAATTTAAAACCGGCATCATATTTTTTCTCTTGTTAAACAGCACCATTTCAATGTCAGTAGTTTACAGCGTGATTCACAATAGACTGAGCAGCGTCGTGGGGGAATGCGAATGCATTGAACAACTGGTTGACCCTTGACCTCACGATACCGTGAGAAACAGCAGCGGAGGGCGGGAAAGCGGTGTGACCAGTTTTTTTAGATGTGGCTAATTGCCTACCAGCTTCGAAACGTGCTTGGTGTGCCTGTACACCTTTCTATGCATTTCCCCCTCTCTTTTCCAAGGAGAATTTCGTTTGCAGCGGTGCACACATGATTTTAATTAAGGGATATGTTTGGTGAAACAGTGAAAGAGGGTGGTCGACTTATACTACGAATATAGCTGATATCCAACATTTTTGCTCTAAAAGCCCACACAGACTTATAAGCCAGTCGACTTATATGCCAGTAAATTCGGTATGTATTTTTTTAATGAGTGTTTGGGTGCAGTTTTCTCATTTGCTTCTGCTTTGTTCTGTCATGATTATGTGTTTGTTGCCTTTGAAATTTTATATGTTCCCCTAAATCTTGATGTACGTCACTTCCAGGAGGACCGAACTTCCATATTTTCTTAGAGTGAAATTAATTCTCTTCAGGGTGTCCACATTCTGGAAAGTCAGGGAAAATCAGGGAAATGAAAATTGGTCAGGGAAATGCCTGAAATGTTGGTAAAAGTCAGGGGAAATCAGTGATATTTAAAAAAAGTCAGGGAAATTTCAATCACAATTAGACTACAACTAGTTTTAACCCAGCATCGGGGAGTGACGCCCTCATTGCCCAACACACTTGCACTTGGTGTTGCAGACAGTCACTAACTTCCCCTTCCTACTAATGTAACCTTGTATTTCCTACCTATTATTGTAAGTTGTGTTACATTACTTGTTAACATTTCTCTTTTTGTTTTACTTCAAAGGAGTAGAAGAAAATTTGTGATATAAGTTATACCTTGTTAAAAGGCAATTAAGACTGCAGCAATGTCAAAGCTTTGTGTGTTTAATGAACAATGGTTGGACGAACAATTAAATCCTGAGTTTTCTGGTTGGATAGCTGCTGGGAACGGCAACATTGAATCAGCATTTTGTAAAGTGTGCTCTAAAACTTTCAAGCTTAGCAACATAGGGCGTCGGGCAGTCTCCAGCCATGGAAATGGCCCTAATCATTTGAAAAACATCCGTGCTAAAATGTCTCCACCCAGTCTTGCTTCTTTCACTTCTTCTGTGAAAAAGAACTCTCTTTGTAATAACGAACTCTTGCCATCAACAAGCTCAGGAAATGTGGAATCAGTACTCTAGAAAATATTAAGTCTAATACTCGAATACTTATGTTGTGAAAGATGATGGGAAGCCCAGTAACCTGAATGCTTATGTAGTGAAAGATATGTAACAAAGTCGGAAATAATATGGGCCATAGAAGTGTTGTCCAAGCGAATGTCTCTGAACTCTTGTACACAGATTAACAAAACATTTCAGTAAATATTTCCTGACAGTGCGATAGCTTCAAAATTTACTTTAGGCAAAAGCAAAGCATCTTATGTGATAAACCATTGATTGGCACCACATTTCAAAGAATGTTTAATGGACGATCTGAAGCAG
Organism: Macrothele yani; assembly: GCA_039090855.1. Classification (NCBI taxonomy): domain Eukaryota; kingdom Metazoa; phylum Arthropoda; class Arachnida; order Araneae; family Macrothelidae; genus Macrothele; species Macrothele yani. Next base: position 50,105,714 of record CM077002.1, read on the forward strand.
TGCACTGACTTTGTAATTTGTTTTGATGAATTACTAAACAAAATTTCTCAGCGTGGGCAAATGGATCAGTTTGTTCGTTATTGGGTCTTCAATCTGCAAAAAGTTTCCACTAGATACTTAAGTAGTGTGTTTTTAGGACGGGCAACAGCTAATGACCTTTTAGAGAAATTCATTAAAGGTGCACATCTTCCCTTGGATAACATGCTACAAGTGTCAATGGATGGACCTAACACTAATCTCAGCTTTCTTCAAAAGCTGAAAGATAAACTTAGAACTGAAAATCCAGATGGTAAATTATTAGTTGACATTGGAGTATGTGGTCTTCACGTGGTCAGTGGAGCTATGAAAACTGAACTTGAAGCAGTGAAATGGGATATACATCACTTTCTGCGTAATGTGTACTACCTTTTAAAAGATAGTCCTGCTCGCCGTTCAAATTATACTATGATTACTGGATGTAAAGATTTCCCTTTGAAATTTTGCACTGTAAGGTGGTTAGAAAATGTTAATTGTTTGACTAGGGCATTGCTTGTCTATGATCATATCAAGAAATATGTTCAAGAATCATTAGTTTCCAGCAAACAGCACATGTTTCTTGCAGAATTCATGGAAAGTCTACTGTTGAAATGCAAATTGGCTGCATTTAGGACTATAGCTTCAGAGTGTGAATCTTTTTTGAGAAGGTTCCAGAGCCCAAAGCCTTTAATTCCTTTCTTACACACTGATTTGCTGGATCTGATGAAAAATTTGATGGCACGAAGCTTGAAGCCTGACAAATTAAGTGAAGCTGTTAGTGTCTCAGAACTGTTAACTTTAGATGTATCAAAAAGTGAAAATCTTCTCTCAATTGAGAAAGTTGATTTGGACTTAGTGCTAAAAATCTATTAAAAGAAGTGAAGTGCTCAGAAAGGGAGAAATTAGAGTTTAAGCTTGAATTTAGAAAACTTGTGACCAGTATGATTGAAAAACTTCGTGAGAAAAGCCCACTAAAATTTAAGTTTGTCCGTGGGGTAACTTGTTTGGACCCAAATAGTATAGGGCAGCAGCCGAGTCTAGGCAAGAAGAGAGTGGAAATTGTGCTCAAAGTTTTACTTAGTGCAAACATGATTTCAGATGCCTGTGCTGAAAAAGCTAATAAATAGTACGCTTCATTGTGTGTAGAAACTCAATCTGCTTTAAAGTCTCAGTCTGATGAATTTTTAGACAGTCATGATGATTCCATTAGATTAGGCAAATTTTACAGTGCTCTACTTGACAACCAAAAACAATTCCGTGAACTTTGGGATGTAATAAAAATTTGTCTCATTATGTCTCATGGAAATGCTTCAGTGGAAGGTGAATTTTCTGTCAATAAGTCTCTTCTTGTGGAAAATCTCCTGGAAGAATCCCTGATTTGTCAGAGAACAGTTTTTGATGCCATTAAAAATGTGGGAGGAGTAGAACACATTGCCATCAATAGAAGGCTTTTTCTTTCTGTAAGAGACTCGAGACGAAGATATTTGGATTATCTTGAGAAAAAAAGTGTTCTTTAAAACGAAGAAGAAAGAAAACTGAAGGAAAAAAGAATTGATCATGAAATAAAGGAATTGAAGGGGGGGGGATAAATCAGTTATTTGGGAAACTTTATACGTCAAACGGAAACACTTTTAAATAATATAAGTTTCTCAATTATCCAATTCAATTTTATTTATTATCATGGCACATATATTGAAAAATTCAAATAAACCTGTTTGTGTAAGGTCGGGGATTTCTTATATATTTGGCCAGGGAAAGTCAGGGAAATCAGGTTTGATAATTCTGTGGACACCCTGCTCTTAAAAATACAACCTTCATTCTATCACATATTAACACTACGTATATACAGTATAGCTGTAAAAAAAATGCTGTGTTAAAAATATGGTGTAAAAATTATCATTTCAATAAATTGTATAACACCTGAAAGTCAAGAAACTGTCAAATTTGTTTTCTTAAAAAGCAAGTTTAATCATTTTTATTAACCTTTTTTATTATTTTTACAGCCCACAGTTATGTTAGTATTTTCATTTGTAGAACATGCTATTTATTTTAGTCTAATATGTGTAACATCAAGTCTCATTTTCTGTCTGAGTATTCAACTAATTATATATATAATATTTTTCTTCCAAATTATAGAGGCTGATCAGAAAGAAAGAGAGAGAGACATGGGCATGGCAGAATTTGTTCCTCTTCAACCAACACAGTTATCTTTCTTAGAAAAAATGTGGGAACTTCAAGTAAGTAGAATGTGATTAAGTGAAAGAAAACAAATTCTTGTCATTTTTAATACAATTTGATATGATGTTAATTCAGTTGTGTGATAAAATAAATTTTTATGTACTTTTATGAAAGTAATGTTATTTTTTTCTTCTGAATCTTTAAGTGTATTCCTTTTAGTTTAGGCGTCATAGAAATTTGTATGTGTTGGCACCCTGATATGTATGACTTGGTTAAATGCTGTTATTAAAGCTGTGTACAATAGTAGTATCATTAATGTAGCTTATGTGAGTCTTCCATTATTTACTTTGTTTGTATTTTCAAAAGTCATAAGTGTAAAGATGATTTGTTTGTTCATTTTAAATCTATTCTGGGGTACCTGTGTCTGCTCAGAGAGAGAGAGAGAGAGAGAGGACATTTTTCTATCTACCAATGAAGGGTTCCACAGCTACTCTAGTGTTTTATGCACTAATGATTGTAGAAAAGCCTTTTTATGGGATTTCACTGAAGCGTTGTTCTATTTTCGACTAATTTTCCGAGTACAGCATTTTTTTATCAGTTCTTCAATGCTCTTTACTTCTGTGATTGTTAAGTAGTCAGTGTTAAGAATAGCAAGTTCTGCTGAAGCAAAAAAAAAAATCATTATTGTTGTGCATAAGGGTACACTGTTTTGTGATCCATATTTACTTTACCAATTCAAAATTTATTAAAACTGTCTTGCAAAATGTTTTTCATGTCCAATCTTATTGTTGAACATCAGTATGACTTTCATGCAAATCAATTAATTGGGGATGTAGTATTATTATATATTAACGATGTCTGGAATACAATGGTGGAAATATCTGGTGAAAATCAAGTTGTGGCCTTTGACATGCAAAGTCTTTCTATGCAGATTGGCACTGAAAGTTTCTGTTTGAAATCCACACATGTTAGCTTCATCATGCAAGTAAGTCCTTGGTTCTCTAGCTTCCTTTTGGGGCATAGCATGCATATAGTTACTGAAGGTTAATATTCTGTTGAATTTTTCCTCTATGCATGTGTGCCTCAGGAATTGATTCAGTCATTCACAGTCTTACTTTTGTATATCAATTACCTTTTCATTGTAGCTAATCAAATTTACATTTTACTGATAGTAGTATTCTCCAGAGAATCATCTAGTTTTAAGTTTCATATAGTGCTAATGATCAGCAAAAATTGCATTCCATTGTTGCCTTCACCTTGAACTGCAGTTTTAGTGTCGTATATTGTTTGGGAGAGGCAAATCTCAATTTCTTTTAGTAAAGATTCATAGGAAATTTTGTGCTGTTTTGATATCAGGGAACCCTTTGACAAGGAGAACTTTTCTGTCTGCTCTAGGTCCAAGTATATTCTGCCAACTTGTCGGGCAAAATGCTTTTGTCGGGCCACGTGCCACATTTTTTCACAGCTATGTCTGCTTTAAGAACACTGATTTATTTTTCAAACTGGATATTTTCTCTCGGAGCAACTTGTACACCAACCACTAGTTATATATCCAACCACAGAGTACTGCTTTCATATTTGCGATATTTCTGTACTAAAATTAGCCCTGAAACTTTTAGATGCTGTGCACAAAACAGGAATTTTTCTGATTAACAACCCAGTACTCAGTGATTTTCTTCATCCATTTCCCGCTGGTTGACAGTGATAAGTACCTATGTGTATTTTTTTTATCAGTAACATCATGGCCATTGCTTTCTAAAAGTCATCTTTCCTTGTGTAGCGTTCTGTAGTTTTCCATTGCACTACATGAAATTTGGCTATGTTTTGTGCTCCATTGATTAAGTGCTGAACTAATTATTTCACAAGAGGAAATAAACATTTCAGCTGCTATACCAACATGGCACTGTTGGTACAGCAGTTGAAGATGTAGATTTTTTTTTTTTTTTTTTTTGAAGATGAATCCTTGAGTAAGGTTTGAGATTTGCATTAGGGATCAACAACAAGTACCAAATTTTTACTTTATTTTAAAAGTGTTTTTAATTTTAACAGAAGAAATTTTGTAAGTGTTGAATCAATGATTCAGTCAATCAGAATAGCTGGATTTGAACTTATTAATGCCATTGGAAACAACAGATTCTCCATTTGTTTTGCCATTAAAAACAACATATTTTCTAAGGTTTACATGCCAAATTGAAATGGGAGGATCATGAAGAGATAATGGGAAATGACAATAAGTATTATAAAAGAAATCACTTTATATAAATAGTTAATCTAAATATTGAGCAGCCAGTTTTTTCATAGTGCCAAAATGCATCAGTGTATTAGGGCATAGTTTTGTGAAATGTTTTCATAATTGATATAAGTTATGTTTTAGTTTGTTTATTTCATAATTTATATGTTATGTTTTACAGTTTTTGATTTCATAATTGGTATTAGTTATTTTTTACAGTATTTTTATTGCAGCTGGGACTTCAGGGGGTTCTAAAAATTATTGATTATTGGCCGCTTCCAGGGATGGCTTCCTTTTTTTTTTTTTTTTTTTGCATTTAAGTATAGCAACACTATATTATGATGATTTGGATTGTTCCAGTGGCAGCTAGCTAGACCTTTCATTGTGTCCAATCATCATTGCTCATTGTCTCAAATTACAATACTAGCATTGTATTTTTTCCTTTTTCATAAACTCTACCATTTAACAAAAGAGAGAGACAGAGAGAGAAGTTCAGCTCGACGCCTCCCTGAAATTGACACCCAGTGCAGCTGCATCTGTTTTTTTTTTTTTTTTTTTTTTTTTTCATTTTTACTGCCCTAAAAAGCCAGTTGTGGCCACTTCATGCAAGTGCTTGTAGTAGGATGGGATGCATCAGAATGGGAAGTTTTGCCTTGTCTAAAGATTCCTTGATGTCATGAGTACATTCACTCAATTTCCAACAGATGCTAATTATAGGTCCTTGCTTTGTGACATCTTAAATGTGTTAAACATGGAAAGTGGAATGGATTTTGAAGTTTTGGGCCAAAAGCTTCAGAAAAGTAGTGTTAGGTTAATTAAAAAGATAAGTTCAGACCAGTGTACTTTTTTTTTTTTTTTTTACAATCCCCATAAGCAGTGAAAGGTTCTGGACTTAAGAGAAAGAGTACTCTGAACACTAAATGGATTCTTAAAACTCATTATACTCAGTTAACTTCATCTGTAAAACATTATGTTTCTGCAGTACTCAAGTCCTCTATTAACCTTCTTGTAGAGTGCAGTGTAGATGCAAATGACTCATTTTTAAAGCCTTTTAAAACCCATTGATTAAGGGTGTAATAAATTAGCTATGTTTGGTTGTGCAGTGTCTTGGAAGAATTTTTTTTTCTACATAATACTGAATATCAGAAAATACCTCTAATAAGCCCATCCTAACGGCAAAGAACCACCAAAAATATTTAATTTTAATAAATGTCTGTTAGTCATCATTAATGAAACATTCTTCCCATTAACTGTATGTTATTTTACATAATTATTCTTTGGACTATGCTGTTCAAGTAATGTAATTTTGTGTTGATTGCTGTTTTCTTAATTTTGTTTTAGTACAAGATGTTGACTTTTAATCAAGAAAATGTGCAGGACCACGTATACAGTTCTGAAGCAGCTGATTGGCCATTCCTGACTAGGGGCATAGCATATTGGGTTAGCCTCCAAAGTAATGTAAGTTTGATATGCATTTTATTAAAAGATACTAGGTATCATTTTGTAACAAAATATATAGGTTCATACTCATCAGATAAGTTGCTGTATGGTTTGTTGGGCTATATATTATGAGCTTTTTTTGACAAGTTTGTTATATGATATATTTAAAATGAAGTTGTTTAAGAAATTCAAAATTTAGTTTCCTGAATTGCACTATAAAAATCGATTATAAAAATGCTCCATGAACTTATGGTTAATACTTTTATAACTGTAGTTTCAATATAGCATATGATGAGTCAGTGAAATTTGCGTTAATTTATAAATCGCTTATGTGTGTAATATGCAGCACAAATCCATGGAAATGTCATGTTTAGTAGAAATATTTAACAATTGCAGTCATGTAGCAATATTAAACAATTATAAATTAAAATATCACAGCATTTAGTATAGTTTGATGGATATTGTTAAATTGTGTAACAGGATAATCTGAACCTCATATCATCACTCTTTACTTTCAATACTGCCTAATTAGGTGTGATAGTAAAAGACTGTCATGTAATATTCTGTTCCTTTCAACTCTCACCATTGTCTTACTTACAGTAATGCTAGCTAGAAATCTATTTTCTTAGGAGCATGCTTTCTTCATATGGGCATCCAGCCAGTGAGGTGATTAAAGTTTTGGCTTTCACTTCTCTATCTTGTTACCTAAATCCCATTACGTTATGTACAAAGGTCTTCAAGCTCTCTGGGTATGGTTCACACTTACTGAGGAGAGAAAAGAATAATTTAATACTCGACTCCTGATAACTAAAATTCCAATAAGAAATTCTTGATAACTTGAAAAAAGTAAAATTCCCTGCACATATCCTAAGCACATAATGTTTTCTTGATAACTCAAAATTTGTGTGCGCTCCGTTTGGATTCAACTTCTCAAGAGTTGACTGTACTTCTGTGTGAAAAAACAAAAAAATTACATCATTTATGGAAGGTGGCAGATCATCTTGGGTTCTGCACAAATAGTGCATTTCTTTCAAATCCTGAAATGACCACTTCAATATTTCATAGTTGTTTGCATATGTTGAGTAAACAAATCCTTAAGATGTCTTCTTCAGATCTGGTTTTATTTTTGTGTGTAGTATCATTTCGTCATCAGATCAAATAATTTTATTGCAAGTGGTTACTTTCCAGTTTTTGCACTTTATGGTAAATTTAATCTTGCATTCCAAAAAGAAAAGTATCTTTTAGTCTTTTTTTACACCAGCAGTATCATAGCTGCATTAGGTTACTGCTTGTATCATAAGTTGTTTTGTATGTGTGTGTTGATCAAAAATCCTTCCACTGTCCAATTGTAGATTTTTGCATGAGTTTATTCCTTGTATAATATGAGATCATCTTTTACGCTTTCCAACTGTAGGTTGAAGAAGCGTATATGCTCCAGCTTTGTCCGTCTGTCCGCACGATAACTGGCGTAAAAATGGTTCGATTTCGATGAAATTTTAGTATGTGGTAGGGGACCACCTGGGGACGAACCCTATTGAAAATGGGACAAATGGGGTCAAAGGTCACGACGTAGGAGCGGAATAATTCCATTGCCCTTATGCGTCATAACTTGCGTAAATATGGTTCGATTTCAATGAAAGTTTACTATGTGGTAGGGGACCACCTAGGGACGAACCCTATTGAAAATGGGACAAATGGGGTCAAAGGTCACGGCGTAGGAGCGGATCATTCCATTGCCTTTATGCGACATAACTTGCGTAAATATGGTTTGATTTCAATGAAAGTTTACTATGTGGTAGGAGACCGCCTGGGAACGAACCCTATTCAAAATGGGTGAAGTGGGGTTAAAGGTCAGGACATAAGATCGGGATGCATTCCATTGCCCTTATGCGTCATAACGTGCGTAAAAATGGTTCGATTTCGATGAAATTTCAGTATGTATTAGGGGACCACCTGGGGACGAACCCTATTGAAAATGGACGAAATGTGCTCAAAGGTCAGGACATAGGATTGCGATCCATTCCATTGCCATTATCCCATATTATTAAGGTGGACGTCAAGTAATTTTGCTTCCTATACTTCCAATGGAAAAAACTTTTGTAAACATTTCCTTCACAATTAATGTGTTCCCAAGGATGAAAATTTGAACATCGATTAAAATAACTTCATATTATAGCTTGGAAAACTTAATATTTTCTAAAACATAACCATAATTATATTAAAAATCAATAACTTTTCCTTTGGTGGTGTTGAAACCAGAGAAAAGATGGCGCGACCTGCACTTTGATGACGTCAGTGGACAAAAAAATGTTGTATTGCATAATTACGGTTATGGTTTAGAAAATATTAAGTATTCCAAGTTATGAAATGAAACTATTTTAATCGATGTTCGAATTTTCATCCTTGTGAACGCATTAATTGTCCAGAAAAAAGATGGAGCGACCTGTATTTTCATGACGTCAGTAGACAAACAAATGTTGAATTGCATAGTTATGGTTATGTTTTAGAAAATATTAAGTATTGCAAGTTATAAAATGAAGATATTTTAATCGATGTTCAAATTTTCATCCTTGGGAACGCATTAATTGTGAAGAAAATGTGTACAGAAGTTTTTCCATTGGAAGTATAGGAAACAAAATTACTTGACGTCCACCTTAAAGTAGCAATTCTTGTATGTATGTATGTATGTACATTTTATTTTGAAAACGGCTCTAAGAATTTTGATGAAAGTCGTTAACCTACTGTTTTCTGGTACTAGAAATCGATTTAGCTTGATCTCGACTTTAGGAGAATTCGTTTAGTGGGTTAATAACCACCCCGAATTATAACTTTTTTAGTGATGGCGTTGTTCTATTAATGTTACCAATGCTTAGAAATCTTTTGACGTTACAACTCGCGTTTGAGAATGTTGGCGCGCAGTCACGCCATCTGTTTTATGATGTCACACTCTTGCGGCAAGCAGATGGTCGCGATTCCCATCTGCCTCATTATGTCACGCGTTGTGTGCATATGTCCGTCCGCACGATAACTCGCATAACAATCCTTCCATTTCGATGAAATTTTAGTATCTGGTAGGGGATCACCTGGGAAGGAACCCTATTTAAAGTGAACGAAATGGGGTCAAAGGTCAGTACATAGGAGCGAGATCCATTCCACTGCTGTTATGCGTCATAACTAACGTAAAAAAGGTTCGATTTCGATGAAATTTTAGTATGTGGTAGGGGACCACCTGGCGACAAACCTTATTGAAAATGGGCAAAATGGGGTCAAAGGTCAGGACATAGAAGCGGAATCACTTCCATCGCCATTATGTGTCATAACTTACTTAAAAATGCTTCGATTTGGATGAAATGTTAGTATGTTGTAGGGTCTTGCCTGGGGACGAATTCTATTGAAAATAGGCGAAATCGGGTCAAAGGTTAGGACACAGGAGCGGGATCTATTCCATAGCCCTTATGCATCATAACTTACGTAAAAAATTCTTCGATTGCGACAAAATTTTATCATGTTATTTCGGAGGTATACCAAACCGGTTCTGTTGAATATCATCGACATGGGATCAAAGGTCAGGGCACAGGACCAAAATTTATTCCACAGCCATTATTCTCATAACTTGAGTGATAACTTGAGTAATGATTTCTGGTATGTTGGAAAGCGTATTATAATCAATGCATTGCATGATTTTACTAACTTGTTTGTATCATACGTTACTTTTTTCCATTGACCAAAGATCTTTCCACTGCCCAACTGTAGATTTGTGTCTGTGCTCAGTTCATATAGTGGAAGTATGATGCAGGAGCTGTATGCATCACTCTACATACAGGACTGTAAATTATGTCCAGTCATAAGCATTTGAACATCTAGTTTGAATTTTGTAATAGAAGTACTTTATGGTTGTATGGAGGGGAGGGGGTCAGCAGGTTTGGTAATTTGTTCTTAATTCTCTAATGCTTAGTTTTTTAGCACGTCTTTTGTAAAAAAAGATCGTGCTTCTGTCATCGGTTTGTCCGTCCGTCTGTACCCGCGGAATCTCTGCAACTATTAGTCCGATTTGAAAAATTGTTTTTGCATTCAAAAGCTTGAAATATGCAAATGATGATCCTTCATTTCGTTTTTTTTTTTTACGGTGCACAATTTTTCCGCTAGGGGGCGTAAATGCAGATGATGTCAAATTCAAAATTACGTTTTAATCCACATATTTGCTTCTAAACATCCAATTGAAAAAAATTCTTTTATCTTTCAATTCCATTTATGGCGAAGAGTGTTTTAGATATAGTTTCATTTTCAAATTATGCATAGATTTTCTGCTAGGGGCGTAAAAGTAAATTACATTTTTTCCGATAACTCTTCTCCTAAAACTCCGATTTGAAAAATCTTTTTTCAGCGGATACATCTCCTAATGGAAAATCTTTTGCATATAATTTCGAATTTTTGGTAAAGAATACTTTGGCCACCAGGGGGCTAAGTGTTAATTTTTGCTTCTGATGTATTTGCCATAAAATCTGGGCTTCTAAAATATCGATTGAAAAAATTCTTTCGTGGACTGATGCACTCACATCGATAAACCTTTTCAGAATACTTTCTTCCTAAAATATCCCATAGTTTCTCCGCCAGGGGGTGTAGATGTATATCTTATTTTTGTCAATATCTCTACTTCTAGGGGTCCGATTTGAAAAATTCCTTCTTTGTTGGATAGTGTTTTCCGTGTGACATGTTTTTCATATAATTTCAAAATTTTCAAGTAATTCATAGACTTTCCGCTAGGGGGCGTAAGGGTAAATTGTGTTTTCCCCTATATATCTGCTTCTAAATCTCCGATTTGAAAAATTGCTTCTGCACTGGATACAGCTCCTGATGGGAAATCGTTTGCACATAATTTCTAATGTTTGTAAAAAAAATGGTTTGGCCACCAGGGGGCGTAAATCTTAATTTCCCTATTTCCGCTTTTGATGTATTTGCAGCAAAATATAAGCTTCTAAATTCTCGATTAAAAAAAACGTCGTTTGTAGACTGATACTACTCATGTCGACAAACCTTTTAAGAACATTTTCTTCTTAAAATAGTGCATGGTTTCTACGCCAGGGGGCGTAGATGTATATCTTATTTTTGTCAATATCTCTACTTCTAGGGGTTCGATTTGAAAAATTCCTTTTTTGTTGGATAGTGTTTCCAGTGTGACATGTGCTTCATATAATTCATATAATTTCAAAATTTTCAAGTAATTCATTGACTTTCCGCTAGGGGACGTAAAGCTAAATTGCGTTTCTCCGTATATCTCTGATTCTAAATCTCCGATTTGGAAAATTCTTTCTGCACCGGATACAGCTCCTGATGGGAAATCGTTTGCACATAATTTCTAATTTTTGTAAAAAAAAAAAATAAATGGTTTGGCCACCAGGGGCGTAAGTCTTAAATTCCGCTTCTGATGTATTTGCAGCAAAATATAAGCTTCTAAATTCTCGATTAAAAAAAACGTTGTTTGTAGACCGATACTACTCATGTCGACAAACCTTTTAAGAACATTTTCTTCTTAAAATAGTGCATGGTTTCTGCGCCACGGGGCGTAGACGTATATCTTATTTTTGTCAATATCTCGACTTCTAGGAGTCCGATTTAAAAAATTCCTTCTTTGTTGGATAGTGTTTCCAGTGTGACATGTTTTTCCTAAAAATTCTAAATTTTCAAGTAATTCATAGGCTTTCCGCTAGAGGGCATAAAGGTAAATTGCGTTTCCCACTATTTCTCTGCTTCTAAACTCCGATTTGAAAAATTGCTTCTGCACCGGATACAGCACCTGATGGGAAATCCTTTGCACATAATTTTTAATTTTTTTTAAAAAATGGCATGGCCACCAGGTGGCACAAGTCTTAATTTCCACTTCTGATGTATTTGCAGCAAAATATGAGTTTCTAAAATCTCGATTGAAAAAAAGTCTTTTGTTGATCGATGCTACTCATGTCGACAAACCTTTTAGGAACACTTTCTTCTTGAAATAATGCATGGTTTCTACGCCAGGGGCGTAGATGTATATCTTATTTTTGTCAATATCTCTACTTCTAAAAGTCCAATTTGAAAAATTCCTTCGTTGTTGGATAGTGTTTCCGATGCAAAATGTTTTTCCTATAAATTCAAAAATTTCACGTAAATCTTTTGAGACTTTCCGCTAGGGCGCATAAAGGTAAACTACGTTTTCTGCTCCTAAAACTCTGATTTGAAAAATTCTTCCTGTATCGCATACAAGACCTAATGAAAAATATTTTTCACATAATTTCTAATGTTTTGTAAAGAATGGTTTGGCCACCAGGGGTCATAAGTGTTAATTTCTGCTTCTGATGTATTTGTAGCAAAATCTGGGCTCCTGAAAACTGGGCTAAATTTTTTCTTGGACCAATACTGCTCATATGGAAAAACCTTTTGAGAATACTTTCTTCCTAAAATAATGCATGGTTTGTCCACCAGGGCACGTAAAGTCACATCTTATTTTTGTCAATAACTCTGTTTCTAAGAGTTTGTAAACTCAAGATTCCATTTACACCAATATCTGAGGGATTAAAGACCCGATTGAAAAACTTCTTCCTTCCGTCAGATATTATTGTTTTCCATACCGGTTCCATTGCCTTTGAATAGCTTTGATAAATTTAATTTGCGTCAGAACGGATTCAAAAGACGCGCTTATTACACCCGAAAATTCGGTGTCATCTTTCTTGTTCATACCTCTTTTGTATTTGCATGGTGACATATTGAGATCATATTAATGACTGGACTAGTGTGATTAACACAACAACCAGAACAACAACTGATTAGCTCGTACAACTTGGAATAGAGTGTAAAGTTTAGCAGTTCAACAGCTGTTTTAAAACAGTTGAACTTACAATGTCGAACAGGAAACAGTAGGTCAGACAGATTTAAGAAGTGGAGATCAATTTTGAAGAGAAGTTTGCAGGTGACAGAGAATGTACTAGTTGAGAAGAGTGTTAGAGACAGAAGTAGAGGTTAAAAAAAAATCTATTTTTAACAGAAAACATCTGTCAGTAGCTCTTTTGTAGTTTTGCAAACTTTCCAGTAAACAAAAATGATGCTCAGGTATATGTTTTCTCAGTATCTCAGAGAGAGCCAAATGCAGGATTTTACCTAACAACACTTTCCTTTCCCCTATCCCATTAGTATTGATGTTAATTATATGTAATCTCCACCACCCCACCCCCACCCCTTCCTGTAAGTAAACACAAAAGTGAGTGTAATACTACAGGGTGTTTCACTCGCTACTTTACCTGGAATTTTTGCAATAATTGTAAGAGAAATGAAGATACTGTAACGAGATTTGAACTGGACTTACCTTAGGCTGTGAGAAAGCAAATGGAAACAATGTGTAGTTGCGCCGGCATCGTGGGCGTGGTCAGAGAGAAGTGGCGGCGCTAGTGTATCGCGACTCCTCATCGCCTGCCGGGCAAGTGGGTGTCTGTCAGTTTACTGAGTCTGCCGACACAGTGCAGTCATTGTTTTGCCACTTGTGGAACAGTATGGTTGTGTGTGTGTGTGTTGTCGGAGAACAGAAAACGCTGAAATAAGCCGGTATACTCTAGATGAGCGAGTGTATATTGTGCAGATATACTGGCAGACTAAATCATTGAAGTCGTGTCAAAAGAATTTGTTAAGAGATTTGGAGGTCGGAAACCACCATCAAAGTCCTGCATTTTGGCCATGTCAGGGAAATTGGAAACAACGGAAAGTTTGTGTGATGCGCATGGAGAAGGTCAACGTCAAACACAGGAAGAAAAGGTCAAGAATGTGAGGCAGCGGTTATTGCTGTCTCCCCAAAAGTCCCTACGACATCTGTCACAGAAAACTGGCTTATCCACAAGCACTTGTTACAAAGCTGCGAAAAAAGGTAACCTTCTCCCATATCGTGTAAGCATTGTTCACGCATTGAAAACTCCAGACCACTTGAAAAGAGTGCCTTAGTATTTGTTTGTGCTAGTCATATGTGTGTGTGGGAAGGGGGGGGGGACTCTTATGACATCTTGTTTTAGTATGACCTCTTGCTATACATCTACAAAGAAATAATAATATTGTGATTAGATTTGGTTATTCAAGCAATGAGAATTGTGTACTGAATTGCCTGTAGTTTACTGGTCTGCATGTAACATCTCCTGAGAAAATGTTATGTTGCTGTGCTAATTTTCTTATTAATGTTTTATTTTATTTTTTGGCTGACAGTGGTCACTTATAATTACACTTTGCATTATATAACTTTAACCGTATTTATAAATGCACTTGATCATATATAATTACAGTGGGCATTCATAATTACACTTTGCATTATGTAACTTCAACTGTGGTTATTCAGTCAGTCTTAGAAGTGGCAGTGAGTTGAAATTTATTTCTAGTTAGTCATAATTATTTAAGAACCAGGTGTGTTTACAAATTGGAACTTACAGTATTTTTCTTCTAAATAGTAATGTGTGGCTAAATGTGAAATTCCTAGAAAACAGCTGTATTCTGTATTTTTTGTTAACAGATATTTTTTCTTTAATTTTTATAGGCTCAGATTCATTTGCTAGGTAACATTGTTACTTGGTATTCTGCAACATTTGGAGTTCTTTTGTATTTTACCCTCCTGACCTTTTACCTTCTTCGCAGGCGAAGACAATGTTATGACATTCCTGAAGGTATTTTTTTGTTTTCATGTTATTTCAGACTGTCTATGTGCAGTTGACATTGTTGCTAAAATGTTTAGTAAAGATACAGAACTGTACAAAGAAAATTGTATTTTGTTTTTGATATTTTTAAAACGAAGTTGAAGTTTTTGACAAATTTTCATTATTTAATTTATTTATTAAATATTAATTACTGTCAAGAGAGTGATTTTAAGGGCTGTTTTGTAGTACATAAGGAAATACTCATACATGAGATTCTTTCGCGAATTCGCGGAATTCCTTTTTTCGGCATCATTTTGGTCATTCTCGAGGTCATTGCAAAAATGAAGAGAAATTTTTCAGGATTTTTTAGGGGGGTCATCGTTCAATAGAAAAAAGCGGGATTCCGCTTTTTGTGAAGTAAAAGAAATAAGCGCTTTCTAGCTTAAAGCTTTGTTTTTGGAGCAGCGCGGGGGCAAGAAGAAATGTTGGAGGGTGGAGTCAGGAGCTCAATTCGTTTACTGCTGTCAACAATGGATGGGATGTCAGTCACTTGAGCATCGCAGCGCGAAGGGTGGAAGCTCCGCCTACTTCGTGCGTTAGGGAAACTACCGCAGCCCTTTCCGTGTCTTGCGGGAAATCGCCACTCTGCATTCTATCAGGGCCAAACTATCTGCAGGGATCGCATTTCTCCTAAAATTCCTAAAATTCCTAATATTTTGTGACCCTCCTTAAATTCCTAAAATTATAACTAAAATTTGCTATTCTTCCTAAAATTTTCGTAAGCTTATTTATTAAAAATACAACCGTAATTAACGCCAATAAATTTACCATTACGGTAAGGTAAAAAGACCTGGTATTGTAGAAACACAGCCTATATGCTGTGCTGCTGAAGGGAGGGAAAATGACGCCATCGAGATGCACTTGCTTCGGGGCGGGCGCTCCACTTTTGTGCCTTCGGACAGTTTTCGAGAGTAACAAGAGATCTAAGGGGAGGGGTCATTTTCACCCCTGGTTTGCGCTTTGCAGACGAACTCCGTGGCACGCAGAAGATCGTACTTTATTTTTGGACATGCCTCGTGGAACCTCCTCTTTCTGCTGATGTTTTGTTATTGTAAACCGCAGGTGGGTGGAAGCAAAGAAGAAACATGTGGTCTCCTTCCGTAACCTCCGGTAATGATGATGGGATGGTAGCTGAGTGTTATCGTGGCAGGCAGTAGAGCACGTGATCATTGACCTTTGATCGTGCGTCGGCAACAGCGACCTTCGATGCGCAATATATCTCGGCTCCGACTCGCTTTGACTGAACTTGCGTGAGATGCGTATGATAGTTTCTGGTTTTGCGTCTTTTATGGTGTTCTCTGTGCTGTGTGCAGGTTCAGTTCTCTAGTGATGACTTGCTTTTTTTTTTTTTTTTTTTCTATCTTCTGACATCCTCGCAGCCAAACTTCGGGAAGTTGTCTGGTTTTGCAATATTGGAACGTGTTTTTGTACTTCCCTTTCATTTTCTGGTTAGTAATACAAGTGTTTAAGATGCCTAAATCCAAAACGAAATTTCAAGATGCGTGGCTCGCCAAAGAATTGGACGGAGTGAAGTTGAAAGAATGGTGTTCTGCAACTGAAACAATATTTTCTGCTAAGTGTATATTGTGTTCAGAAATTTTCAATATTTCTAATAGTGGCTTTTCACAAGTAAAAGCGCATCATAAAGGAAAAAAACATTTGCAGAAATTTCAAAGTAAATTTCAAAATGAGTCCATCCTTGAAAGCCTTTGGAGGACGGGATCTTCAGCCCAAAACAAATATTAGTGAAGTACTGAGTCATGATTTACAGTTGGCTAAAGCCGAAGCATTATGGGCCATGAAAGTTGCTAAGGACAATATGTCTTTTGTTTCATGCACTGAAACAGTTGAACTTTTCAAAGAAATGTTTCCTGATTCTGCTATTGTAGCCAAAATGCAACTTAAAGAAAAAAAGTTGCTTATGTGATATTCACATGGATTGTCAAAATATTTTGAAGAGGATTTGAAAAAAGACATTGCATCTAGTAGCCCAGGAAAGGTTACTATAGCATTTGATGAAACTACAAATACACAAGTGAAACGGCAGTTGGATGTGTATCTCAGGTACTGGTCTTCAGAAATAAATTCAGTTTCTTGCCGATACCTAACAAGCGTTTTTCTGGGTCATGCAACAGCAGATATTTTGCTAAAAGAAATTCTTGATGTGTTATCATCCTTCAATATTTCGTTGAACAGAATTATTTGTGTATCCATGGAGAGCCCAAATGTAAATAAGTGCTTTTTACGCAAATTCAATGAAGTTGTAAAACAAGAAACAGGCCAGAAATCTTTGGAACTAGGTTTTTGCAACCTGCATGTTGTTAGTAATGCATTTAAAATTTTTTTGACAAGCTTAAATATAGATTTTGACGAATTTGCTACTGATATACATTACTTTTTAAAGAGTAGTGCTGCAAGACGAGAGGATTATAAATCTGTCGAGGATATAACATTGGTCACAGCCAAATTTCTTTTGCGTCATGTCAGTAACAGATGGTTAACTGTTGGTTCTGTAGCCCAAAGGCTCTTGGATCAATGGTTAAATATTACAGAATATTTTTTAAACTTCTTGCCATCTCAAAAACTATTTGAAAAACAACTACGCAATTCAGCAAGGTATAAAAGAATTCACTGTTTCCTGAAAAATGAGCTAACTCCTTGCTATTTAGCATTAATTTCATTTTCACACCAAAAGTTTGAAAAGTTTTCATTATGTTATCAGAGTGAAGAACCAAAAATACACCACTTATATTCTGATTTAAATACTTTAATGAGGAATGTTATGGCTCAGTTTATCCAAGATGATGTTATTGCAGGGAAATTTGGAGAAGACCTAAAGAATGTAGATTTTGAAAACAAAAATTCATGGAAAAAACTAGGGGAGTTAGAAGTTGGTGTGAAGACAAAAAATCTCCTCAGGAATGTTCAGGAGACCAGGCAGAAATTATTTCTCTTAGATGTAAGATCATCACTAATTGCAACCACAAAATATTTAAAGCCAAATTTGCCATTCTGCAATCAAAAGCTAAGAGACATAGAAGTTTTAAAGGTAAAAGAACCAAAGAAAGAGTCAACTCAACTTTCAGTCACTGAAGGACTTTCGGAAATAACCAGAATTTCAAGTGTTTTGCATCTTTCTGAGGAACAAATTGATAGAGTAAGAGAAGAGTGGAAACTTTTAAATTGCGATAAGCCAACTCTAGATGAACTAGTGAAATTTTCAGAGGAAGGGCATATTCCAGTGCGGATTGATCATTACTGGCGTAATAATATATTTAGTATTAAAGACTCTAGTGGAAAAGAAAAATACTCAAATCTTGCTAAACTCATCAAGTCAATTTTAGTTTTACCTCATGGTAATGCTGATGCAGAAAGGGGATTTTTGGTTAACACTGCTCTGTTAAGGAAGGACAAGGCTAACTTAAAAGACTCAACTATAACATCATTAAGAATAGTTAAAGGGGCCATTAAACACTATGGATGTGTAAGTAAAGTTCCCATAACAAGAAATGTGTTAAATAGTGTTCGTGATTCACATAAATTTTATAAAGAGTATGTTGATAAGCTGAAGGAAGAAGAATAAAAAAGGTAAAAGAAAGGAAGCAGAAAGAGAGAGAAAATAAGGAAAAGCAGCTAGAGAAAAAAAGAAAAGCTGAGTTTGATGACAAAATAAAAGAAAATGATGCAGAAATAAATAGGCTTAAAAAAGATAAAGAAGCCTCCCTAGCAGTAATTCAAGAGGGAACAGAAAGAATGAGAAAAGCTGTAGAAAAACAAAATACTGTTGAAATAGCAGTTGCCTCTAACTTGATCATACAAGGTTCAGCTGAAATAAAGAAAACTGAAAGTAAATTAGTTGTGGTGGAAGCAGAAAAAGATAGGCTTATCAGGAAAAGGTTAAAACAATAATATGAAAAAAGTAATTCAGTGAACAATTGTACATAGTTCTTGGTTTTTAATTACCTTTTTAGGATATTATAATTTAATGTGAAACCTGAAAACTTTACTGTGAAAATCGTGAATTGCTTCTGGTTCAACAGCATATTAATGTTCAAAGTGAAACTTGAATGTGGTAAATATACTTGAATATGATAATAACATGTGAAAAGATAAGAACTGAACATTAGAAGTAAATCATACTTAAACTTTAGACATTTGACGTTATGCAAAAAATTTGGGTGTGAACTTCGACCTTATATACTAATGGACTGCACATTGGCAATAGCTGCATCAAAGCCGCCATGGCTCCAACATTGGGCACGTCATCATCAGACTCCAAATTTCGTGTAAAAATGCTGTTATGATTACTAATTTATGCTGCAGAACTTCAGTGTTTTTGGTGTATTATGTGAATGCACCTCATATATAATGAAAACTCTTCAGGTAAGTTTACTTATGAGCTATATACATGCATGATCGGGTTGTTTACATTTCGTGATTTATAATGTGATGAACATTTGCGAAGAATTTGGAACATGCATTCCATTTTTTTTTTCTTAAGTTACTGTATTTTTATATGATTGGCTGCAAGTTTCTGGTTAAGTAATTGAACTTTATTGACTTAGGTATTTAATTCGTTTCTTACCCATGAAAAATCATAGAACTTCCTTTATTATATCGCTCAGAGCAACCATAAGCACAGCAGGTGTAACCCATCTTTTTGACTGATGTCATGTGATTTTATGTTGGAGCCAGAAATTTTGATGTCATGCGCAGTCTATCAGTATATATGGTTGAAGGGTGTGAAGCAAACTCTTTACAATGTATACAAAGTTGTTTTACTAGATGTATACAAATATACATCTAGTTTTTTATTGAAATACACTCCTAAAATTTTCCTAAAATTTTTCTAAAAATTCCTAAAATTCCTACCTAAAATTTTCCAGAAGTATGCTATGATCCCTGTATCTGCTTAATTCTATCCGTGACGTCATCGCCAGAAACTCTCTCTTGTAATTTGCAAATGTACCCGAATGCGTTCCCGCTTTTCTGAGATCGTTCGAGAATCGAAGCACTCGTGAATCCTCTTCCTACGGTGTATGCCAAAAAATACGGAATCTCCGTAATTATTACGGATTTCCCCTGGGATTACGGGTGACTAACAAAAAATTATGGATATTCAGATTTTCGCTGTTATTAAGAAAGTTTTACTGATTTTGTAAATAATCGACGTAAAAGCCTCTGAACAAAGTTCGTAACACAGCCCTTTGTCTTTTTTTTTTTTTTTTCTCAGGTGGTGGAATTTGTTTTGCTTGTTTCAAAGTGTGAACAAAAAAAAAATGCCCGTCGTGCTTCTTTCGCCGTGGCTCAGTATTACGTCAACCTGAAGCATCTGAATAAAGTTCGTGACGCAGCTTTCTTTTCTTAAAATCGTTCTACCCCCCCCCGAAGAGAAAGAATTTGTTTTGCTTGTTTGAAAGCTAAGTGGAAAGGAAGAATGGCGCCACCCCGGAATTATGAGGCCTGACGGGCTTCTTTTGCTGTGATCCGGAATTACGTTGGTTCGGACGTGCTTCTTTTGCCGTGATCCGGAATTACGTTGGTTCGGACGTGCTTTCGCTGTTGCCCAGAATTGCGTCTGCCCGATGCCTCTGAACCATGTTCGTGACGAACCTTTTTGTTTTTTTTTTCTAAGGAGGAGGAATGTGTTCTGCTTGTTTGAAAACTTAGTAGAAAGAAAGCACGGCGCCCGGCTAGGATAACGTCGGCCCGAAGCCGCTGAACAAAGTTCGTGACGCAACTCTGTTTCTTTCCTTTCTTTTTTTTTTTCTAAGGAAGAATGTGTTTTGCATGTTTGAAAGCTAAGTGTGTGTGTGTGGGGGGGGGGGCACGGCTTCGGGCCGTTATTACGTCGGGCCGAAGCCTCTAAAAAGTTCGTGACGCAGCTTTCCGTTTTTTTTTTTTTTTTGCTTTTTATTTTATTCTTTCTTTCTAAGAAGGAATTTGTTTTGCTTGTTTGAAAGCTAAATGGAAAGAATGTGTCATGGGAGGCTGAAAAACAAGAATTCGGCAGAGAAAATCTCCCCACTTGCTTGACGTTGATGGAGATTCATGTCACCATATTCACAATGCAAGCAAAAATTTTTGCAAGCCATTTTATAAGGTTACATTGAGAAATACTTTATTGACTTCTTCAATGACTAAAAACTAAGCTGTGGATATATATGTTTCTAATTCTTGCAAGTTTCTAATTGCTTGACTAAATTCACAAACTTTCCTAGACAAATACTTTTCACCTCAGGATTTAGCTAGTAAAGATTCACATGTAAGTTTTAAATCTGATTTTTTAAAATATTTCTTTTTATTTTGTTCTGAAATCCCTACTTTTCTATTGTGAATATAATAATGTGCTTCACTTTAATATTTACTTACATAATTTACAGAAAATAATTCCATATGGCTAGCATACTCTTAAATATTGTATATATGCTGTATTTGAATTTGCTCACCGCGCGTTCGCGTGTCCCAATTTTCCACCCAGTTAAAAAGTTCAGCTTTTTTTGTCATCGGCCGGTCTCATGTATGAATACTACACAATAGCCTTGAAAATCATTAAACTCTTTAAAAATCTGAAAGTATGTTTCTTTCTTTCTTCCTTTTTTTTTTTTTTTTTTTTTTTTGAAGCTGTTAATAGCTGCAAAATGAAAGGTCATTGGCAAGTAATTGAAGAAAACAACTTAATAAGAGGATAAATTGAATTTTCTGTTTCTCAATTAATTTAAGCAACTAACCTTGTGTGGAGCCAGATGTATGAATTTTGTCTTCACTGTGAAAATCAGAGTGGATATCTGACAAAACGGAGCAAACAGTTTTATGTAGAACTGTTTGCTCCGTTTGTCAAATATCCACTCTCCATTTGTCAGATATAACATGAGAAACAGTACACAATATAGCAACTATATGGTTGACAAATATGTACAATAAAAATTAAAGCCATGTAATGAAGTTCAACACTGAAATGTGTTTGAAGTATTGATTGAGTTTTATGTAGATGTTATCCTTTGCTTTTCAGTATTGTAGCTTATGAATATTTGAAGCTCATATCCATTGCAAATCTGTTAATAAATTCGAAGTAGAATATGCTAATGTAACATACAATTATTTCACATGAAGATATTAATATTGTGTTCTGGCAAGTTCTCTGCACAGACCACTTTAAAAAAAAAAAAAAAATTGGGCTTGCAACAGATATTTTCCATTTTTTTTTTTTTTTTTTTTTTTTTTTTTCCTGTCTGTTGCAAGATTTTTGTCCTCAAGTGTAGTGCTTCCTTTTCCATTAATTTTGATTTCCTCCCTTAATCTACTTTTGTCCAGGTCTGCTTCTTGGTTTTGCAGTTTAAATCTATAGAACGTAAAAACTGTGTAGGTAATAATCTTTTTATCTTCCATTTGTGACACACTTGACCAAACTATATCTCAATATGCTCTCATTAACTTCTCCTATGCCCAAAGAAGTAAACAGCTCAATTGTAAGATTTTGTTACTGGTTCTGCTCTGTTGCTGGATACATATATTTTTTGCTGATACTCTTGTTATCGATTTCATGTCAGCAACTTCTGACCTTCTAGAGTCTTTTAGTTTTCACCAAACTATCAATGATATGAAATAGTGTAAATCTGATCACTTCATTGTATACAGCCATTTTTGTTTTCCTCTTGTGAAAATAATTTGAAAATAATTGCATACAATGAATATGAGGCTCTTTTAGGCTTTTTGCTGATTCTTTATCAAGATTTCCTGTCTATTAAACAGTCATACCCAAATAATTGAAAGCTGTTATCTGTCCTAGCCAATTTCCCTGTACCACAATGTTAATAATTTTGGTGCTTGACTTAGAACTGTTGGTTTAGATAACACATCATAGTTTTTCATCCTGAACCTTTTGCACAATATGCTCATTTGATTGAGATCACACTGTAATTTGTTTGTACTCTTAAAAATTAGCTCTAACAAGGGAAGGCAGCGATTTGGCTGCCATGAATCTCACTGAGATTTTGCTATATTATTCTATGTACAAAAAGAGGAAAATATGCACTTTGGTTCATTTCACAATCTCTTGAATTTAGAGATATCATGCCGAAAAGATACAATACAACATTAAGTTATGCAGATGACACAGCTGTGTTGAAATACTATGAAAATTAGCATATTCAACCACAGTGAGCTTGGCTAAAGCATTCTTGGTACTTTAGACGAATATTTAAAGAATGCTACCACGAAATGAGAAAATATTGCAACAAGTTTTTCCCATAATAGTTCTTTACGATGTACGACTGTAAGTTAGAACTAAATCTAACATAGTCGTCAAATGCCAAAAACCCCGATTGTGCGAATTACATGTTTTGAGTAAATTATGCTTGAAACTTCAATGTACAGCAGTAAGCATGATCTTTCTGCATATGTTAAGCACAGAATATATGCATCTAGCTTAATTACTATTGCACTGTGCCTTTTTGGCAAGATATCTCTGAATTGAAGAGATTGCATAATGAACCAAAGTGCATATTTTCCTCTTTTTGTACGTAAAATAATATAGCAAAATGTCAGTTACATCTGCAGTAGCAAAATTGCTGCCTTTCCTTGTAAGTGACATAACAGCATAAAACACATTGTTATATTGTTACTAACATCTTTGTCATCGGTAGTTTCGTATTCATTGGTGCCTGAATTTTTATTAAGTGGGTATTTAAAATATTCACTCCATCTGTTCAATATATTCTCCTCCAGTACCAGAAGCTGTCCATCTTTATCAAGTAAATTTTGTGTAACAGACTCTTTGTATGATTTAGTATACATTAAACAAGACTCCAAAACACTTTGCAGTCATTTTTTCCTACATAGTTCTTTTTAATAAACAGTTCTTGGCCTTTCTGCATTTCTGACACACTGTTAATCCTTGACAAGCCCTTTTGTAATCTTCCTGGTATCTGAACTGTGACAAGCAGCTCAAATACTTAATTGTAAGTTTTTATCTTTTCATTGACAGCTTGACTCACTTTTACTGTCCAGCAAGAGGTCCTGACTTTAATGTCTTTACATACTGCCTTACCACATACTTTTCTTTTGGCCTCAGTAACTCATCATTTGTACTTGTTTCACGTGATCCAGTGTTTTCACTGGGTGAGATTAATGGAATGCCTACAAAAATAAAATCCATCCTGTTTTTAAAATCTAAGAAAATCAAGGTAGTGCTGTGCAATATATAAATATAGCAGCAACATACATACATATCACCAAGCTGTTCTCCAAAATTCAGAGGTTAGCTCCAAAAAAAAAAAAAAAAAAAAATACAAACTACCAGATATTTTTACTTACTGCTGTCGTATCAAAATTCTCCATTTACAGCGATTTTTACATACAGTCTGGGCTTCGCTGATATCCATTACACGCCGTACACAAGATCTTTTATACTTCCTACTCATAATATTTTTCTCATGCGGACACTCCTGAATCTGATCCACCCATGTCTTCCTTGACCTTCCTCTGCCTTTCCTTCCTGCCACTTGGGCTAAAAAAATTTTCTTAGTAAGCATCTCATCACTCATTCTTTCAACATGGCCAAACCACTGAAGCATATTAGTCTCCACCTTGCTAACAACATTTTGCTTCACATCACACAACTGCAACAGATCTTCATTCCTCACACAATCAGACCTTGTCTTGCCACAAACCCCGTAAAGTAACAGATTTTTCCAGCACACAAAGGACTTCTATGTTTCTTTTGTAGTACCCAGGTTTCACTACCATACATCAGAGTAGAAACAATTACACTTTTATACACAGCCATGCGGGACTCTCTAGAGAACCCATCATTTCTGTGAAAACCTCCCAGAGCAGCTATGACTTTCAGTCAAGAATTCACTCTCCTACTAATTTCACCATCCAATTTGTTCTCTCTGTCAAACATGCTTCCTAAATACACAAACTCACTCACCTGGTCAGTCACTGTGCCTTTTATACTTACATTACATTCAGTGCGACCAGTTCCTCTCTCAAAGACCATAACTTTGGTTTTCCCTTATTTATACTCAGTTTGAATTTCATGCAAACTTCGTACATCTGGGACAACATACTCTGCAACTCACTTTTGCTCTGTGCCAACAGGACAGTGTCATCAGCATACAGCAATCTGCACACACGGATATCACCAAGACATAAACCACTATTATCGATTTTGGCATCACGCTAGCACGCATCCATAAATATATTAAACAGCCATGGTGATGTTACACAACCCTGTCCGACTCCTGCACCAATAGAAAACCATTTTGATAAAACACCATTCACTTGTACACAAGCTCTACTACCAGCATACATGGCTTGCACACTATTAAATAGATTCTCAGTAACACCATATTCATTCAATACCTTCCACAAAAGTGTCCTATTTACTGGGTCGTAAGCTTTGTCTAAATCTATGAAGGCAGCAAAAACTTTCTTACCAACAGCAAGATACTTTTCAATCATCATGCATAATGCAAAAATTTGGTTAGTGCAGCCTTTACCAGGCATAAAACCACTCTGAACATCCCACACTTTCTCTGATGTAAGACCCCTTTTTCAATAACAACCTTACCAAACACTTTATCTGGCACACTTAGTAGGCTAATACCACGATAGTTCTTGCATTCAGTCTGATCACCCTTTCCCTTAAACAAGGGAACAATAATAGCATCCTTCCAATCCCGAGGGACCATTCCTTACTCCCAGCACAACTGGCAAATTTCAGTTAACACGTTTGCTGCTGCCGTACTATATCAGCGGCAAGCCTGCAGTGCCTGTATGAAACCCGTGCAAATCTCCCACGACTCCACAAGGCGTCACCATGATTGAGCTTTAATGCATTTGGACCAACCAGCCATGTGTTCACATCTCATAGCTTTGCACGACTTAGCAATTCTAAAATACAAGAAAATTTATCCATAATTGATATTCGTAATTATAATTCTGCCAGCAATTAAATATTATTCGGATACTGAAGTAGACATTTACTGGATACATATTTTGAACATTGTTGCATATAAAACAAGAGAAATAATGCTTATAAATGGCAAAAAATTCCATAAATAGTGCCATGATGCATAACTAGGTAAATACAAAATCCATACATTTTGATTTGGGTAGGCTAAAAATCCCACCCACACAAACATGCAGTTCGATTTGGAACATACTTTTTTTTATCAAAATAGGAAGACAAAATATTTATCCCTTATCTACAATGATATAATTCGAGACATGGCTGAAAGCACAGTGCAGTATTTTCTGGGCACTGGGCACAGTAATAGAGAGTGTCCCTGCGAATCCCTTTGGCAGAGCACATTTTGCATCGTCTCCTCAAAAAACGTCCCTTTTTTCTTTTATTTTATTTTATTTATTTTTTTTGCTGGAAGATGGCCACATACTTTTTTAATGATTTAGATATCTTAGTTCAGGAGGTTGATGGCTCTTGATTCAAATGTTGACGTACAATGGATAGCCTAAAATCGTAGAGGCTTATCTTTTTCCCTGAGAATTTATTATATAAGTTGTGGGAAGTGATTATCATCATATGAAATATATGTATTCCTAGCTTCTTGTACCATCTTATGGTTTTCCTTTCACAAGGATAGTACTCTAGCATTTGATCTTGACGTTCTATTCCTGACAAATAAATTATAGTGTAAAAATAGCACTATTCAGTCTTTGGTTTTTCTTTTATCTGTCCCCTTTTATTTACAGTTTGAACTAAATCGTCCTCAAACTCCATGGTAATGAAGAGAACATCCCTTTTATCTTTCCATTTGCACACTGCAACAGCATCAGAATATTGGCATTTCCATTCCCCCTTCAAAAGTTTAGCTTTCGTGACATCCTTAGGAAGATCTCGTCGGTCTTCACGGAGAGTTCCAGTGCAATAAGTGTCATTGTTCAACAACTGCAATGCAAGATTATAACTATTATAAAAATTATCCATATAAATAGCATGACCAACATTTAGCTTCCCTTCCATCAATTTTAAAACTACATTAGCAGCATGACCCCCCCCCCCCCACACACACACACACACACCGCAGGGAGTCCAGTTGCCCTGTGTAAACCAAAGCTTTTAGAATCATACCATTTGGTTCCGTTAGCATATAAAGTTTCACCCCATATTTATGACGTTTTCCTTTCATGTACTGTTTGAAAATCAAACGACCTCTCCATAAGACCATTGATTCATCAATCGTAAGTTCTTTTTTCTCTTCCATATGCTCTCTATGGTATCATTAAATAAATCCAGTAAAGGCATTATTTTTGCAGAGCGGTTGGTTGTAATCACTTCGCCAGGTTGAGGATTTCTTGCAAAATGAAGGCACCGCATGATCAGAAGGAAACGATTCCTGCTCATATTTGAAGTAAAGCAGTCCATTTTGAATAATGGGTCTGTTTTCCAGTAATCTTGGAGATGGGGCATTTGTACAATGCCCATATGAAGCAGAAGGCCAGAAAAACTTTCATCTGATCTACCGACACATCCTTCCATTCATTTATTCATGAACCTTCAGTAACTCCCGAAATAAACGCTTCTACAGCATATGCATTACTTTCCCTAACTAATACATCGTAAAATTCCTCATTTGCAAAAAGATTTAAAAATCGATTGGCTCAGTACCTGTCATATTAATTTTCAGTCCTGGTACACCAGTGAACGGAATTCTCATGATGTCGGGACCATCACACCAATGTGTAGCCAAAATCCGTTGGGGCGGTTTGTATGAGAAAGAACGCGGCATTCTTCATTATCACTTTCACAGCTGGTTGTACTACAGCTAGTAAAAGAATAAGTTTCTGTACTTGATGACAGATTATCGGCATCATCTCCTATTTTCACGGAAGAATGTGCCCGCCGAGGAACTTTTGGTTGAGAGGGACTGGCGATAGCGTGTCCGAATATATCCATTGTTTCCGCAAAACTAAGTATTGAAGTGAATATGGGTTTCATTAAAATCCCTTTAGCCTCTTTAATAAGCCTCCCTGTGACGTATAAACTCTTAAGTAGCAAATGCTTTTTATTGCCACTCATTTATTGATAATTCCCTTCACCGCAAAACCAGTGATGTGTTTTGGTGAAAAAAATAATATTGAATTTATTTTGAGTATATTGATTATATTGAATTGATTGTTATTTATTAAAGGCGTTATATTTATGCTGGTATTAAAATTCATATGGAAATTATAGAAAAATTAAATTTGGGAGATGGGTGGATGCATTTCGAAACAAAAATATTTTCTAAGTACTAGAAAAGGCCATGAACATCCTAAACAAAAATGCATCTGAAAATTTACATTCCACAAGAAGTTATTGGAAAGTTTGCGTTGTTTGTGTTCAAGCAGAGTTGAGTCACCTGAAAGTGCAAAAATAAGTGGATATTGTTGCATGTGTATGAAAATGTGTCACTATAAGTCATACGATAAAATGTACTCGTTCAATAACAACTTGTGGAGGCGGTGAAAGTCAATTTAAAAAGGTTAGGACAAAAATTGCAGTTATGAAAAACCTTATAATACCAGGATTCGGATCGATAGCCTTAGTCAAGCTAAGGGGGAGTACATGGGACCAAGTCATGGAAGACAACAGCACACAAAAACTTTCACACTGCACTCATTTTGAACTTTTTTTTTGAAAGGCTACTGCCTGTATTTATTATTTTTCTTTAAAAACTTAATAAGTTAATTTAGTGGACAAACAGATGGTATTTCCTTTTTTCTTGTTTGCTTAAACACAGCAGTATAAAAACAGAATCTCAATTTTCTTTCTATTTCTATTTGGCCACTGGCCTTATGAACAGCACAACTTTACATATTTCAACACAGTTGGTTTGAACACTAGGCATGCATCCAAAATTATACCATGATTCACATAGCTTACAAAAAAAAATACTGGATTATTTTTAATTCCACAAGGTGGACAAATTCTGTTCTTTTGAAACGTACTCTCTTCTCTCTCACCCAGTTAGCTCAATGACCAATTTACAATTTTACACTTATTGATTTAAATTTAAACAATCTTAGCAAACTCCGCAATCTCCCAGACCAGATTCAAAGACTTCAATTAAATTTACAGTTATTTTAAGAGCCACAAATTATACTTTAACAAATCTACTCTCAGCAAGTAAACAAACCAAGTAAATTATCCTCAAAACAGAATTTACACCGAGCACAAGCATTAATTAACATTACATAACCCATAGAACTATCCTGAATGAACCTACTTCACTTATAAAGAAACCTCACTAACTAATCTTAAAAGTTATCACTATTCATAACATCAACATAATTCAGAAATTCAAACAATCTTCTTGCACTAGCTTGCTCATAAAAATCACCTCACTCTGCACTTCACATAATAGCTCAGGATACTTAATAACTCTATACTGTAAACAAAAGCTCAAAATACCAATTAACTAAATTTCCAAACTAAATATCAAGTTCACTAACACCAACAACCAGAATTTAGAATTTACATCCCTAGCACTACAGCAAATCATAAACAAATAAATTTAGATACTTTAAATCACCAAACAAACTTGAATTTAACACCTGCAGTGAATTACTGAGGTAGCGGTGAGGCAAATACTCTCAGTTCAGACACTACCCTGGGTTTTGAGAACCAACACAGGAAGAAAATACCAAGTCAGGCTGAAGGCGTGAAATTGGGTCGTGAATCCACTTTCAGCCTATGCAAAGGGATAGGAAAAAATCCTCAAGTGTGACACATCATCATCAGGCACAGAATTTCCTCTAACATGATCTCACCACATTTCTTGAAGCAACGCTCGACCGACCCTCGCTGGCAGTACATATCTCCGTGAGCAGCGAAACTACTGGGGGGTTTGAAGACAAGTTTTCCCCCAAAAACCACGTCTTCAAGGATCTCCCCTTTTCGAACCAATGCATGATCCCACCTTGATCAACCACGCCTGCAAGAGCCTGTCGTACTTCAACCCTAAATACTCCAGGCACATCTGGCCCAGAACTAACACAACTATATCTCAGGAAAAATTCACTTATCTCTGTATATATCCCAAGAAATTCTAAATCACAATATCCACATATATCCCAGGAAAATTCACTTATCTCTCTATATCCCAAGAAATCCTAAATCACTATATCCACATATATTCCAGGAAAATTCACTTATCTCTCTCCACATATATCCCAGGAAAAATCACTAGCAAGGAAATTCTTCTGCACCATGGCAATGCGCAGGTCCACTTCAGACAATAACACTGACCATTTACATAACCCACTAAATATTTTCACCTTATTGAAAATTAAAATTACATTTAGACTTTTAACCTTATAGTAAAAACAAGAAAATTTAGGCCAAAGAAAAGAACAATTAATACTGGAACTGGTGAGCAAAAGTGTGTCTTCTCAACCCATGATGTTCATTCTTTTTGTGAAATACTAAACTTGAGAACAAAAAAATACTTTAACTTCTATTCTGCACATATCGCATCCTGGTGAAAATTCCCTACTCAGAGCCCTCTGCCCTAGGACAAGTTCCCTGTTTGCCCTAAGATCACCCCTTTCCAATGGGAGATTAACACTCATCTGGAGCATGTAAAATACTGGTCCTCAATTAACACTCCTACCATCTCAATTTCGACACTCAACACTCCAAGAATGTAAACAGCACTTTAGGTTTCCAATTTCATCACACTATAATATGTTCCCAAAATTCCAATATAAATCATCCCATAATTTATCTTCACCCAAAAAAAAATAACTCAACGCTGTAAAAAGGCTAGAGAAAAAAATGTTTACAATTATTTTATCACCCACGACATCACAATAACACTGCTTTTCAATTATCACATGCCCAACTAAACTATTATCGATGCACCAAAATTCACTGTGCCCAACTATTAAACTAAATTTTTCCGATACATCAAAATTTACTGGCCTGGGAAGTTGCTAAAATACCAGTCATGACAGCACAAAAAAAACATAAATGAAAGCATTTTCAACTCCCTCTCTTTTTTTCTTTCTTTTTTCTGAATTCGTACCTGAGTAACTAATACATTTTAATTTAGAAAGCTGAACGACAACACAGCCATAATCAGAGGCAAAAAAACTTGCTCTTTTTCTTTTTGTTTCTTATGCTCAGCTCGAAGTTTAGGTAGCCTGCGTGGGATGTTATATATCAATACAAAAAGATATGAACTAAAACATTACCTTCGAGCTGGCGTTCTTTTTTTCCTTTCTGTTTTCACCACAGTTTACAGTCCTGGCACAACCACATTCTCGTTAGAATTGCTTTCTTTGTTTTCTTCCTCCCAGTTCCCTTCCTTAAACGGTTAATAGCCGAGGTAACCATTTTCGAAACCTCGGGATGAGATGGAACCTTTGAGGCAGGCCTCCTTTTCGGAGTATCAGCCGAGGGTGAAGCTGTAGAGGCTGGGCCCATTCTTTCCGGAATTCCCATAAGGGAGAAGGCATGTCCCCCTTCTTTTCCTTAGCGACATTGTCCCAGCCTGCCGCCATTTTGTTCCTCAGGGCGAGGTTCCCGGCCGGCGGAATGCCGCTTTAACTGCGTTCTACATCGTCAAAATTTTCAATAGGCAGCCCAGATCCAGAGTGTCCCCTTGTGGTGGACTGGTGGTCAGCAAAACAAAATCAAGAAGAAACTTTTTTTTTCTGTGGTTCTCTCCCGCCAAAAAGGCGAGGAGAAAAAAAAACTCCGCCGTCCTCTCTTTCTCTGACTGCTAGCCAGAAGTACCAGAACAAAAGTGACTCTCAACGGATAAAAACTCTGGGGTGCTTGAAAACCGCTGACCCCTCTCATTGGTCGAAACTTCAGCCTAGCAACTCACGGCTTCCCAACGGACTTTTCACTCCCACGCCTCGAGTGACCTCTGACCTTCACACGTGTAGACCAAGCTCTTCTTGACCCTGGGGTCTAAAAATAGATTTCGTTGCTGAATTCCTTACCCCAAAAGACGAAAAGATGTTACACTTTTGGGCGACTTCTCGCTTGGAAACAGGAACGCAAAAAAATGGCGAATTCTTGCTTTGCAGAAAATCACTAGTTTTAATTTTCTTTTTCTCTCGTTCCGTGATGTTAAACTAAAATTAAGTTTGATTCTCTGAGCTGCACACCTACTCGCCTTTTCCTATCGCGATAAAAGAACCGATAAATTAATTATTTTCAAAAGCCCAAAGTCAGTTAAATCAAATATTATTCTTTTTTTTTTTTTTTCTTTTTTTCACCAACATGAAATTTTGTTTTCCTGGTTGTGATTAAGACAAGCGAATTTTGCGCATGAATTCCCTGCCTTTCAACCAGGAATTTTCTTCTAACGTATGTCATGGGAGAAAATTTTTGCATTAATTAATCTCTGATAAACCAACAAAAAGATTGATCAGGTCTCTCTGAAATTCACCAGAGGTTAAAATTTTCGCCATGACAGATGTTCAAAGGAAAATAAACATTGCAGTGAAAAGCGTGCGCTGTGTTAAATCTATGGGAAGTCAACTTACTTTCCCTTCCCTAAACCATGTGGGAAAAAATCTGCTATCCCAAAACCGCAGTCACTTTTAGACCATTGGAGACTCATTTTCAGTGCCAGTAACAAAATAGATAACTCTCTTCAAGTGCCAAAGGTTTTAGGAAGCAAAATATGAAGCCATGATTACGACACCTTTTGGCGGCGGCAGCACCTGGGCTAAGTATTGTATGACGCTGTTCGACGTCGCATGGCAGTGAAAGTGTTAATCAGTCAATTACAGAGTCACCACCATATTTCAACAATTCAGTAGTTATTGCCATCAACTCCCGAAGCCTTACCATTCTGAAGAGATTTTAGAGCTTTAAACACTTCTTCTCTTGAGATCCTTCCTGTGCTTCCATCTCTCACTGTGATATCATCTGCATCTGTCTCAGAATCATCTTTGCTTTCCTGATCTAATAACTCACAGAAGTATTCACCCTATCTTTCACTTAACTCATTGGGCCCCCATAGCATTTCCCCAACCCTATTCTTCACACAACTTACAACTTTGTTTCCCCTATTTTTCCTGTCTCATGTACTTCCAGAAAGTTTACCTATCTTTCCAAAAAGCCAATTAATGCCTTTCCACCTTCTCCTTCCTAACTTTTGCCTTACTCTGGCAAACCAGCTTAGCAGCTTCACGCTTCTTACAGTGATATTCATCCACAGAAACTCTTCCTTGCAACATCCCCAAATAGGTTTCCTTCTTTCTCTTTACTGCCTCTTCAATCTCACTATTCCACCAAGCATCACCTCTATTGTCACCCACTATTGTGGTGCCACAGACCTCTTTAGCAGCAGTGACAACACAGTTCTTAAACCATTCCCACTTCTTTTCTACATCCCTCTCACAAGACTTCAGCTCCTTCAGTCGTTCTCTGAGTAAGTCAGAATAACACTGATGATCTTCAAGGAGCCTTTCAACCTTTATTCTTTCTATCCTGGGCCTCTTCTTATTTCTTTTCCTCCAACCAACATTCAGTTTCACTCGTGACACTACAAAGTAATGATCAGAACCAACATCCGCACCTCTCATCACACGGGTGTCAACAACTAAGTGTTTCAGACGCTGATCGTAGACAACAAAATCTATCACACTCTTTTGACCAAGAGTACGATTTCCCCAAGTATATGTGTGGATATACTTGGATATTTTAAATATAAATATAGCAGCAATGCAGCTATATTTTATATTTAATGTGCATTCATTTTATACTCTTAGAAAAATCAAGGTGGATTATTTAAGTAATGAGAAATGGAGCTTTACCAAGATGTTGTCTTGGAAATTTCTGGAGACTAAAATGTAAAGGACATTTGCATTTTATGAAATCATGAAATCTGTTGCAATTCTTTGTAAATCTTAGTTTGGTCAATGACCGTATTTTGTTTCTGCTCTAGTTACTTCAAATGAGAAGCATATCAGAAGTCAGAACTGTGATGTGATGATCCTTATTATATTGAATAACTTTTACTGTTGCAGTGCAACACTGAGAAATGGTATGTTACACTATTCACAACAGTCTGTAACATAGCAGTAGAAAGCAGTATCTGCTGCCATGGTGACTGAGTGGTCTGAAGCACTGGCCCATGACCATTCATCTGAGGTGGACACAGGTTCAAATCCCAGATCAGGCTTGGCTGGTGTGTTCGTTTGATGACTCTGGCCTCTGACTATTCATCCAAGGTGGGCCCATGTTCAAGTCCCGGATGATGTGTGGGTGGTTTGCTTGTGTGATGCCATTGCCTCTGTCCCTTTCCAGTAACTAGTGTTCCCAAATTAGGGACAGGTGACTGCTATTGCCCTTAGAGTTGCTCATGATGTTTGTTAAGCCTTTAGAAAGAAAAAAAAAAAAGCACATAAGGAAGCACAGTACATTATTCAGACCTTAGTAAATCTTCAGTAATTTGGCTCGAAACATGTTATTCATCATCATATGAATGGATATATTTTTAATCCTCATTAGAGTGAATCAAAGCAAACCTGACACACCTCGTAGTTTTGTATATGTTATGCATGTAAAAGACCCAAAATTTATAACTTTCATGAAAAAATTCAAGACAGCCCTCACCATCAAAAAAAAAAAAAAAGAAAAAAGTTTGCACTTGTTCATGCCCCTAAGACTTTTGGTTACGCTACACCTGTGTCGATGCCTTTCCATGGTGTCACATTCCAAGAATGGATATGGGTCATATATCACCGATGCTTTAGATATATCACCAATGCATAGAAATTATGGAGAAATGATTCTTGACATCTCCAGTGTATGGCAGGAACATACTAACACGTTGACTACAAATATGGGTTAATTCGTATTTCTGTGGTGAGAGTGAAAGATGGGTGGTAATTAGTGCCCAATGTATGAATGCCCACTATCGTGGAGGTAGTACAAAAATTAAAGCATCCCCATTTAACAGTGTCAAGAGTGTATCAGGAATACACCATTTCTGGAATAACATTGCATTGTGAACAGCACTGTGGGCACAGAAAGATGGTGGATGAATGTGGCCATCAACATCTGTCACTATTAGTTGCAACCAACCAAAGAACAACAGTGACACAGATCACCACTGACTTCAAAAAGAAAGGTGCCAGAAATGTCTCCACTAGGACCATCAGGTGATCATTAGCAATTTTATTTTATATTTTATGGGAGCCACGGTCCCACCAGTCTCATTGCTAATGTCACATCACCAGACTGTGTGCCTCATCTGGGTGAAAGAACGTCAGCACTGGAGTTTAGATGATTAGAGAAGAGTCTCCTGTCTCCTGGTCCAATGAGTCCCAGTTCTTTCATGCAGACAGGAGGGTGCAGATCTAACAGAAACCATGTGAAGTAATGAACCCGGCGTGCCAACAAGTAACTGTTCAGGCTAGTGGAAGCTCATTTGTGGTGTGAGGCAGAGTAGCAGAATGTAGATGTACATGCGTACACCATATGTGGATAGTTTCCAAATTATTAGCAGGTTTTGCAGATAGTTTTTGCTTGTAGATTAAAAATAAAATAAAAATGCTATTTACAGCAATTAAAACACTTACTCTCAAGGCTTTACTCAGATTGATATACTTAATTCTATTTTAACTTGAACTTTCAATTATTTTTCACATCTTCTGAGTTCTTTTGTTTTTGCAGACATTTCTAGCCTCTAGATTTTACCAAGGAGTGTTCTCAATGTATAGGAACTGTATCAAAAGTTTTGTTTGCACAGAAAGAATTCAAATTTTATTGCTAGGTTCCTCTTGCTATTAAATTAAAATCTTTTCCTTATGTATTTTGTAAGTTTACTATTTTTAATTAAATTGTTGAATATGCTATTTATAATTTTTGAAGTTTATTATGGAACTGTTTTTCTGGATATAATTTTTTTTTCTTTAGTCTTGTTTTTATGAGATTCATGGTCCAATATTTTAATATTTTACCGTAAAGGTCCATTTCACACACATTGTTGCACATTCAATTGTAAAGTACTTATTTTGTCCTAATTGGAATCTGTAATGTTCTAATAATAATTTTTTATTAATTTTTCTTTAAATTATCTTATTGTATTGTTATTGGGATTCGCTGGTTTGCAGCAAGATTTCTGCTTCAATGGTTGTGTACGCAGATACATTTTATTTTTATACAACTCTGGTGTGAGGCAAAGAATATCTAACTGAGAAGAAGTTAAGGTTCAGCGAGACGTAACTAGCGCTGCCATATCTTAAGAGTTAAAATGCAGTGCACAGAAGCCAACATACAGGCTGATGCCGGAGCAGACTGCGCATGCATATTTCTGTTGATTTCAGTTCTTTAGTTAAAGAACAGTCAGCCGAGCTGTTCACAGCACGTGCTTGTTACCTTCTCGGTTGCATAATCGCTTTGCAAATCAGATATGTTAGTTTTGTTATGAAAATTGGGTTAGTTAAGGCTTTTGTTTATTCTTCAATTTTTCAGAAACATTTTCAGTAATGCCAAATACTAGGGAATGTCTGCATTTTGTACAGATCCTTAGGCCTAACTATAATATTTGCTAAAATTTAATTTAAATAGTAATACTGATGTTATTGCATATTTTTCTCACCAAAATAAGGGATGGGCGGGATATCAGAAAACAGCAACAACAAAAAAACAAGAAAGATGACACCGAATTTTCGGGTGTAATAAGCACGTCTTTTGAATTTGTTCTGACGCAAATTAAATTTATCAAAGCTATTCAAAGTCAATGGAACCAGTATGGAAAACAATAATATCTGACAGAAGAAAGAAGTTTTTCAATTGGATTTTTAATCCCTCAGATATTGCTGTAAACCGAATCATGAGCTTACGCCTTCTGGTTGCAGACTTGTACGTTAAGAAAAACGTGAATTTATATGACAAACATTTCGCACCGGAAACACTCTCCAACATAGAAAGAATTTTTCAAATCGGACTCTTAAAAACAGAGATATCGACAAAGATAAGATGTGACTGTAGGTCCCCTGGTGGGAAAACCATGCATTATTTTAGGAAGAAAGTATTCTCAAAAGGTTTTTCCATATGAGCACTATCGGTCCAAGAAAAAAAAAATTTAGTAGAGTTTTCAGGAGCCGAGATTTTGCTACAAATACATCAAAAGTTGAAATTAACACTTATGCCCCTGGTGGCCAAACCATTCTTTACCAAACATTAGAAATTATGTGAAAAATATTTTCCATCAGGTGTTGTATGCGATACAGGAAGATTTTTCAAATCGGAGTTTCAGAAGCAGAAATAACGCAGAAAACGCAATTTACCTTTTTGCCCCCTAGCGGAAAGGCTATGATTTACTTGAAATTTTTGAATTTATAGGAAAAACATATCACATCGGAAACACTATCCAACAAAGAAGGAATTTTTCAAATCGGACTCCTAGAAGTAGAGATATTGACAAAAATAAGATATACATCTACGCCCCCTTGTGTAGAAACCATGCATTATTTCAAGAAGAAAATGTTCCTAAATGGTTTGTCAACATGAGTAGTATCAGTCAACAAACCACTTTTTTTCAATTGAGATTTTAGAAGCTCATATTTTGCTGCAAATGCATCAGAAGCAGAAATTAAGACTTACGCCACCTGGTGGTCAAACCATTTTGTTTACAAAAATTAGAAATTATGTGCAAACGATTTTCCATGAGGAGCTGTATCCGGTGCAGAAAGAATTTTTCAAATCGGAGGTTTGGAAGCAGAGATATAGGGGGAAACACAATTTACCTCTACGCCTCCTAGCGGAAAGTCTATGAATTACTTGAACATTTTGAAATTATATGAAAAACATGTCACACTGGAAACACTATCCAACAAAGAAGGAATTTTTAAATCGGACTCCTAGAAGTAGAGATATTGACAAAAATAAGATATACATGTACGCCCTGGCGGAGAAACTGGAATATTTTAAGAAGAAAATATTCCGAAAATGTTTATCGATGTGAGTGGCATTAGTCCACAAGATTTTTTTCAATCGATATTTTAGAAGCTCAGATTTTATGGCAAATACATCAGAAGCAAAAATTAACACTTACACCCCTGGTGGCTAAAGTATTTTTTACCAAAAATTTGAAATTATATGCAAAAGATTTTCCATCAGGAGGTGTATCCACTGAATTTTTTTTTTCCAGTCGGAGTTTTGGAAGAAGAGTTATCGGGGGAAATGTAATTTAATTTTATGCCCCTTAGTGGGAAATCTATGCGTAATTTGAAAAAGTAACTATATCTAAAATACCCTTCGACATAAATGGATTCGAAAGATAAAAGTATTTTTTTCAGTCGGATGGTTAGAAGCAAATATGTGGAATAAAACATATTTTTAGATTCAACATCATCTGCATTTGCGCCCTCTAGCAGCAAAATTGTACTTCCTTTAAAAAAAAAACGAAATAAAGGATCATCATTTGTATATTTCAAGCTTCCCAATGCAAAAAGAATTTTTCAAATTGGCCCAATAGTTGCAGAGATATTGTGGGTACAGACGGACGGACAAACCGGTAACATAAGCACGATCTTTTTTTACAAAAGACGTGCTAAAAACTGCTCTAAGCAAATAGTCATCAGATCAAAGGAAACCATCATGGATCTAAGAAAAGCTTCACTGCCGTAGACCCCCTAACGTGTTTTGCTCCTGAATGTTGACTTTCCTGCAGATCATGTCACCTGTTAAGATGTGGTGGCGGTGTTGTCGCCTGTTTTACGTTATCTCTATGAGAGTTGGCGTTCTTCACGCTTTATATTCTTTGTGTGAGGTGTGTTCAAGTGTCACATGGTGAGACCTCTGTTGCATCTAGATGCATCTTTGAATGGTCCACATAAAATGTCCATCTTTGTAAACTATCTGCATCTGTTCATGGCCACCATGCACCTACTGGGCTCTTCCAGGACAATGCTGTGCCTTTCTACAGAGCCGTGGTGAATAAAACATGGTTAAAAGAACATTCCACAGAGGGTCTGACCCTTGAATGACCTCCCCTTTCACCGGATATGAGCCCTATGGAAAATCTTTGGGATGCTGTGAAAAGGTCTGTTCAAGCTTTGGATCCTCCACCCAGAAATGCAAGAGAAATATGGACAGCAGTGCTGCAAGCATTGATAGAGATACCTGTGGAACACTTTCATAACCTAGTGGACTCAATGCCTTACTGTGTGACTGCCCTTATCCGGGAAAATTTGGCCTACCTGCTACTAGGTAGGTATCCCATGATATCTGTCCACTCAGTATGTGTGTGGAGTAGGGGTTATCCAGAAAGATTATAAATAAAAAAATAGCAAATGAAAATCCAACAATAAGAGCAAACCCCACCATAGGAAAACAAACAAGGTGAAAAAAAAGCAGAAGAAAGGTAATAATATTTTTTTTTTCTCTTATTACCTTTCTCTTGCTTTTTCAACTTGTCTGTTTTTCTGTGGTTGTTTTGCTCTTATTGGTTTTTCATTTCTCATTTATTCAGTTATCTTTCTGGCTACTATGCTGATCCATTGGGTTTACAGCTTATGCACAATTTATCTTATTGGCTTTTATTTACTTTATTTTTTCAATTAGGTGGGTAATTCTATCATTTCTCATATTATATGTAATTTCTCGTAATATATATGCATTTGATGCATGCAAGTATTTGATTTGTATGTTGTGTTATAAAAATCCTAAAAAAATTTTTACAGTTTACTATAACATGTTAGAGTTAAGGTTATTTAGTTTTAAAGAATATGACTGATTAGTGAGTCATTGCATGGTAAAAAACAAAAACAACAAAAAAATGTCATGCATTCATGTGGCATAATGAATAATGAGACTGGTGGGGTCAAATATGATCATCAGTGTGATGAAAGAATAATTAAAAATCTGTTGTGCCTGACAAGAAGGAAAAGAAACTCTCACGGTTGTTAAATTAGAGGTAGGCATATGAGCATCATTGAAGAAATAATAACAACCCTGATAAATAATGGAACTAAACATTTCTTGTGAATGTGTTTTGACGCTGCATGCAGATTAAAATTTTTCACTCATGTAACATGTACTTTGGATTACATAACGTGTGCAAGAGTAATTTTTCAGAGTGGAAAAAGAAAAGGCACTGGCTAAAAGCCTTGTGTAATATGACAGTGTTTGGAAAGTAGAGTCTCCAAGTATCTCACACATAAGATGTGCCATTAAAGCAGAGCCTTTTTGTACTTGTTTGTTGTTATGTGAGCTTCACTTCTGCTATGAGGTATGTCTTGGTAAACATAGTAGTTTGCTTTGTATTCATGGTGAGATGGATAAGTTATGGAGTTTTTGACTCATGCAAATGAAATTTTCATCTCAATTCACTGGTGAACAGTGGCACTTTATGGTGAAGATGTAGTGGATAGAAAATGCCATCCGAGGAAGTTTTTGTTGGAGTGCCATCCGAATTGGTGTATATGTGTCGACAGCTGTGTTATGTAAATGACTGCAGTTGTAAACCAATCACATGATAGATTAGGAAGATAAAAGGGCAAAACGTCTCGTGGTAGCTAAGTTTTGCCATCATAAGCTGGCTGTGTAGACCACTGCCTTAGAGTGATCTCGGTGGTGAAAGCTTGTGTAAGGAGTGATAATGCCTGGGTGATCTCATTGGGAATCTTACCATCACATAGACATCACAGCACTATGTATAGCTAATTGGTCTCAGCGTTGCATTATGGCAGAAATGCCTTGGAATGCAGCAACTGTCAGCTGAATGTGGCCACAGTGGGTTGAAGAAGGCAACATGTGTCAGCAGAGTGAGACTGGTGCATTCATGTATGGGCATCCTAATGCCTTGATTGCCACACTTGACTGTAAGCCATAGCAAGCCCACATTCCATGGTGGACAACTTTTGACAAGATGTACAGGCAGCTGTGGACATCCCCATATCGACGACTGCCACTCACCCTAGCTCATCATTGCATAAGATTGCAGTGGTGTTATACCAGACATGCCTGGTGGGACGAATGGAGCCATGTCATATTCAGTGATAAGCCGAGTCACAGAATATAGAGGTACGTGTGTACGCCGTACGCGGATAGTTTTCAAATTATTAGCACATTTTGCAGTTAGTTTTTGCTTTTAGATTAAAAAAATAAAAATGTTATTTACAGCAATTAAAACGCTTACTCAAGGTTTTACTCAGATTAATATATTTAATTCTATCTTAACGTGAGAACGTTCAACTATCTTTCACATCTTCCGATAGTGAGTTCTTTTGTTTTTACAGACGTTTTTGGCCTATTGATTTTATCAAGGCCTGTTCTCAATATATAGGAACTGTAACAAAAGTTTCGTTTACACAGAAAGGCTTAAAATTTTATTGCCAGGTTTCTCTTGCAGTTGCCAGTTATTAAATTAAAATATTTTCCTTATGTATTTTATAAGTCTATTATTTTTTAATTAAGTTGTTGAAAATACTATATAATTTTTGAAGGTTGATTAACAGAATTGCTTTTCTAGATATAAAACTTTCTTTAATTAGTCTCTTGTTTTTATGAGGTTCATAGTCCAATATTTTAAAGTTTTGGCTTTAAGGTCCATTTTACACAATTTTTTGCGGATTCAGTCATAATGTACTTTTGTCCTCTTTGGAATCCGTAATGTTCTAATAATTATTTATTGTTATATTAATTTTTCATTAAATTATCTTATTCTATTGTTATCGTGATTTGCGGGTTTGCAGCAAGTTTTCTGTTTCAATGGTTGTGTACACAGATACATTTTATTTTTATACAACTCTGGTGATAAGTGTTGCTTCTGTCTCAATGACGGCGATTACCAAATGAGAGTCTGCAGATGATGTGGTCACCAGGCTGATCTTGCTGCCATCTGTAAGCATCCTACAGTTCTTCAGCGTGGTGTCATAGTTTCGGGCAGTATCAGTTTCAACAGACATTCAACACTCATATGCATAGTGCGTATAATGACATCACAACGATACATCAATGAGGTGCTTCAGCCTGTTGTGTTGCCATGTTTCCATGATATCCTTGATCCCCAGTTTCAAAAAGATGATGCCTGCCCGTATGCTGCCAACATCAGCAGACAGTGCCTACAAGGTATCCTGGAGATAATGCGGTCACCAGGCTGATCTTGCTGCCATCTGTAAGCATCCTACAGCTCTTCAGCGTGGTGTCATGGTTTCGGGCAGTATCAGT
The DNA here is from genome assembly GCA_039090855.1 of Macrothele yani. NCBI lineage: Eukaryota > Metazoa > Arthropoda > Arachnida > Araneae > Macrothelidae > Macrothele > Macrothele yani. The sequence continues at coordinate 50,147,430 of CM077002.1, forward strand.
TTCAACAGCCATTCAACACTCATATGCATAGTGCATACAATGACAGCCCAACGATACATCAATGAGATGCTGCTGCCTGTTGTGTTGCCATGTTTCCATGATATCCTTGATGCCCAGTTTCAAAAAGATGATGCCTGCTCATATGCTGCCGACATCCGCAGACAGTGCCTACAAGGTATCCTGGTGCTGCCCTGGCCAGTATGGTTATCCCCAGACTTCTCCCCAATAGAGGATGTGTAGGACATCATTGACAGATGGCTTAATGCCACTGCATGACCCCTCACAGTTGTTGATGATTTGTGGACACAGATGAATGACACATGGTCAGCAATACCTCATGACACCATCTGGGAACTTTTCCACTGGATGCATGCCGTGTTGCCAAATGTATGGCCTTGCATGGCGTTTATATGGCCTACTGACTCTGGCCACATTACAGTGCTTCTTCATTCATTGCATTCATGTAATCTCTCAGAAATTAAGTCCCTTCTTTCCTACCTAATCCTTGTCTACATGTGTGGTAAGTTTCATTTCATGTCATACATTCCTTCATAGTGTGGTATTTTCTGTGTAGAAAATACCACATTGTTGAGTGAGAAAAATTAAGGTATAGCAATGAAAATTAAGACCTATAGGATCACAGCAATTTGAAAGGCTTGTCATTGTAACTCGGGATTTAAAAGGCAAAAAAATCAATGAACCTATTCATGAAAGTCGACAAATTGGTCAGAGAGCCATAGCAAAAAAGTTAAGCATTGGTTTAGCTAGTGTCAATGAGATTATTGCAGAACTGGGTCATAAGAAAGTGTGTATTGGATGGATGCCATGTCAGCCTACACCTGAAAGGAAGACAGCAAAACTTGACTCATCTCATTGATTTGCTTGTTCATTATGAAAGTGAGGGTTATGATTTCTTATACTGCATTTGCACTCCTGAAAAGATGGGGGTGCATCATTACAACACAGAAATGAAAAGCTAGTTACTTGAATATTGTTACCCCACCTCTCCAAGAAAGAAAAAAAAATCAAGAATCAACCATCTGCTGGAAAATGCATGCTCACCATTTCCTTGGACCACAAAGGCATCATTCACCAAGAGTATCTGATCAAAGGTACAAAAATCCACTTTGAGACTTATCTGAACCCTCACCCCATGGTGAAGTTAAAACAAAAAATCACTTACATTCCTCAGAAAAAATGCTGCATGGTTCTTCAACATGATAATGCCAGACCCCACACTACTGCTACCACTTCTGTGGCAATAGATCGTTTCTGATTTGAAGTTGTTTCACACCCTCCATTCAGCCTGAACTTCATATCATCTGGCTTCTGGTTGTTTGTGGCACTCAAGAAACATCTCAAAGGGATTCATTTCATATGTGATGAAGAAGTTCAGATGGCTACCAGAAAATGATTTTGATAACAACCTGAAGAGCTCTACAGAAATGGATTTGAAAAATTTGTTCATCACTGGTCACATTCCAGTGAATGAAATGCTGACTACTTAAAAAAATATAAGATGTAAAAACAAGTTATACTTTTTGAGCTACATTTTATTTCATTTTGGTACCTTTTCTGGAAGTAAAAAAACTAACATGGAGGCATTATTTTCCAAAAAAAAAACCAGGTTATATTTTGCAGTAGAATGTAAAATACAGGGTGGTGCACATAAAACCAGCTCCAATGCAAAAGAGAGTTGTACAGTTTTATTTGGTCATAATGTACTGTACATTTTAGTTACATTCGGCATGTTAAATAAATGATATTTTTCACTTCAAAAAGGGCTGTAATGTTAATTGACATGTTTATTAGCATTTTTACATACTTTTTCAAAGTCTGTGTTGGAAGCAGTTGCCACTTGTTTCAATGCATTTTTCTGCTGACCGAAGCATGTTCAGGAAAACACTTCACAATTCAGTGACTGAAATGCAGGCAATCGTTTGCCGTATGTCAGTTTTCAACTCTTCCAGTGTTTGAGGGTTGTTGCAGCACTTTCCATTTTTGTGAGCTCCACAGGTAAAAGTCGTACGGTGACAAGTCAGGAGAGTGGGGTGGCCATTGATCCCTACTGATTGTCCTTTCCTAAGTAAAATCACTGTGGATTCGAGTGAGTGAACGATCAGAGGTATGGTAAGTTGCTCCATCTTGTTGGAAGAAGGCATGAGCAAGTTCCTGTGGAGTCTCAACTGGCTTACAAACTCTTTGTAGAATCATAGTTATAAACATCTGTATTCACATCCTCCTCAAAAAAAAATTAAAAAAAAATGGGTCTGATGATGCATCGGCCTGACACTCCATACCAAACACTGACTTCTAAGTCATGGAGTGGCTTCTGTTGGAACATGTGTGGGTGTTTAGCAGCCCAGTGTCATATGTTCTGTGAATTGACATAACCCAAAAAGTGGAACCAAGCTTCGTCTGTTGAAATGAAGAAAGATGGGTCGAGCAGCCCTTCAGGGAAAAAACAAAAAACAAAAAAACATTGTTCAATTGAATACAGCATGACTCACATGCAGACTGTCTCCTGGAGCATGGAGGATCATTGAACTCATATGCAATGTGCGACAGAATCAAATAGTTTCCAGTGGTGAACTATGAAATATAACTTTACAAGTGTAACTCAAACTACATTTTGGACCAATTTTATGTGTGCTACCCTGCATTACTTTCCAAACACCCCAATGTATTTTTTTGCAATAGAATGTAAAATACTTCATCTGAATGTGTTATCATTTTATGTAACAGTTCAATGAAGTTGCTTATTGTTTCTGTATTTTTAGATATGTGGGAGAAATTCTGTTTAGCAGGTCAAATTGGACTCAGTGGATACCTTATGCACTTCATACCATATTTCTTTGCTGACAGAACACTGTTCCTGCATCATTATTTGCCTGCTTATATTTATAAGCTGTTGCTGCTCATCTTTCTAATAGAGCACATAGACTTCATCCTCTTGTAAGTTTGTGAATTAGAGATATTTTTTTATTGTCATAACCTTGGCAACACCCTATAAATAAGTTTAATTTTATGCAACATTTATTTTTATCTCTTTTCATCATGAGCCATAATCACAAATTTGAAGTGATCAGCAAAAAGAGTAATTTTATTAGTGATTGAGTTCGGTGAGGTGCATAATTAATAATAATAAGTGCTGCCTGAAAAGTGTATATTTTGGGAAATAATTTATCATATTTTTCGTAATATAAGATGCACCAGTGTTAAGAAGACTTTTTTTTTTTTTTTTTTTTTGAAAAATGGCATCTTAAAGATTTTTATTGAGGAAAAAAATTATGCATAAAAACCGCAGCTTATAAATCATCAAGTCCTTTTGATTTGCAAAAATAGCAATGCTTGATACTATTGATGAAAAAAACAGCAAGAGAAAAATGGCACTATCCATCAGCCAAAGGCATTCGTGCACTGCAGGATTTGCCTGTGATGTTGGCCAATGAATGGCCTATGTTATTGGTTGGAATGGTTATCCTCTCCACATGGCTGACATGTTGTAGTAAGACAGCCTTGGTCGAAGCCTATTGACATTCTGTAGCATGCAAACAATTCCTGGAAATAGGCAATTGTTCTTTTTTAATCTAAAGCTTTGCCAAGAACTTGCTTGAAATAAAAAATAAAAAAATGTCGAAGAAGCGAGCACACGCTGTTGGAAAACAGCAAGTGACAGGACCCTGACAAATGATAAATTGCTGCAACAAGATCTGTTTGATGTGGCAACATCTTCCGTCATAAACTGCAACTAAAAGTACATTCCCACCTACTAGTTCATACAAAATTTGCATGTTTCACAAACAGATTTTTTCTGAAACTGACTTCCAAAATTATAACTCCACAGTATTTATGTTACTGTGAATAAATGAGATTCTTGCATTTTTTCTACAAAAGTTCAACGTAAACTGAAGAATTTGCTGCAGTAATTTTGCAGCTAGCACGGATGTGCTTTCACCCCCAGTTTGTTGGTGAATGTCTTAAACATCTGTTGTAATGTTTCACCTTGAAGTGCAGTTCCTTCCTTTCTTTTTCAGTGATTATGCTTTTTAAAGGCATTGTGATTAATTATTTTGTTTTCATTTTGGATCACTATGTACAACATGTGAGGTATGTGTGTAAATTATATTTTACATCATTAACTCACAAATGCATGGGTATTCACAGAGCAAAAATACATGTTTAGCATGATAGCAGGCACAGTTCATAAAACACACACACACACATAGTTAACAGAGGATAAAATCAAAAGTATAATATATGCAGCATTAACGATAAAATGCCACTGTAAAAAAAGTGCAGAAGAATACAAATTACCGTAAAAGTGATAACATTTTAAACTCATTTAGCAATCTTTATAGGAGCATACATACATTTATATTCATGTCAATAAAAATGTCCTTCAGTATATAAGACACAGGTTGATTTTGACACCAAATCTTTTGGAAAAAAAGGTCTTACATTCTAAAAAATAGGGTGATTAAATTTCCTATTTTCATTCTAATTTTTGAAGGCCGTGCATGTAGTGCACCAATGCCTTCGTAATCTACTATTGTTGCTAGAGAAGGAATTAATTGCAGGCAGTCCCTGGATTATGAATAAGTTCCATTCCTAAGTCTGTCTTTAAGTCAAATTTGTTCTAAATTGGAACAGTTATATACAGTTTGTATCTAACATCAGCTAGTCAAATGTTTGTTTATAGTAAACCTTTTGATGCATAAAAAACATTGATGCTAAACACTTCCAGATTCACTAAAACATAATAATCCAAATGTTTTCAACATTCGTTGGCGTTTCACCTTTTTCTGATCACTTTATCATTTCCACTGTAGTTTCAGTTGTGATCGTTTCCCTTTTCTTTGATGCATCACCACACAGGTTAATTTTAACATCAAGTGCATTTATGCTTTAGTGCCATGGTTATGAGGGTAAAAATAAAAAAATAAAAATAAAGCCAAATGCAGAAACATGCACGAGACATGGCTAATAGCAATGTGGTCCAACTGAAAATAACGAACTATTTGTCCTACGTCAGGCCAATGGACCACTGTCGACACGCAATGTTTTGATGTGCATCACACAGTAATGCTCGTTTGTTATTGCAAACCATTGTATAACTCAAATTTTTAATATAATAGGCTTTACTGGGGTTGGTTCGTAACTACGGGTTGTACTTAAATCGGACATTCATAACCGAAAGATTGCCTGTAAACTCATATCTCTTGAATTGTATCCAATTACACTATTTAACATTAGTCAACAGATGTTAAATTGTTTTGTAACATGAATAAAATAAGCTGTTTTTTACTAAATTAGGTATGCTGATCATGAAAACAACATTGCAACACATACAGATTTTTGTTATCACTTATTTTGTATTTGTTCAACAGAAATGTGATTTTATACATATCGCCATTATTACACTTGAAAGACGATCATGAAAATATAGTTGGAAACACTATGAAGACATCACAAATTCAAATTATACACTGAAGTGCCAAAAGTCTTGGGATAGCAATATGCAAATTTTTAACTGGTGCTGCAGTTGTATAAAGGCTTCGACGCACACCACAATTTTTATCAGTTGTGAGGTGTAATCTCGTGAGTCAGGTTGAACAACTGCCAGTAGAATTATGGCAGGCTGACGTGGATTGTCGGAGTTTGAACGAGGCATGGTAGTGGGAGCCAGACCAATGGAACATTCCATTTCCGAAGTTGTGCAAACATTCAACATTCCTCAATCCACAGTGTACTGGGAATATCTCATGGGAGGCATTACCATCCAATGTGGACAGCACAGTGGCTGACCACAGGTGCTGAATGACCACGACCAGCGGCATCTGACCAGAATTGTCCATGCTAACAGACAAGCGACACTGGCTCAAATAACATCCACATTCAATGCCAAAGGTACCAGAGACATATCCATCAGGTCAGTGCAGCGTGATTTAGTGTCTATGGGGAATGGGAGCAGAAGACTCACCACAGTGGTGCCTTTGTTAACACCACAACATCGGACACAGCGCCTCACCTTGGCTTGTGAACACAGTAATTGGACCCTGGAAGACTGTCAACGTGTGGCATGGTCCAATGAGACATGCTACCAGTTGTTATGAGCTCATGGTAGGGTTCGGGTGTGGTGCAGACCTCATGAGGCCATGGATCCAAGCTATCAACAAGGCACTGTGCAAGCTGGTGGTGGTTCTATACATGTGTAGGGTGTCTTTACATGGCACGGTTTGGATCCTCTGGTCCTCGTAAGCATGTCATTAACCGGTAATGTAATCACTTTGTTGTTCTTCTGGGTGACCATTTGCAGCCTTTCATGAACCCCCGGCGGACAATGCACCATGTCATCAGGCCCAGGTTGTCCAAAATTGATTCGAGAAGCATTCTGGACAGTCTCTATCCGACACCACTACACTCGCCCAACATGATTCCAATAGAGCACTTATGGAACGTGGTGGAAAGGTCCATTTGCACCCAAGATTCTGCACCTACAAATACCAGGGAACTGTGGGCGGCTATTCAGACAGCATGGCTCAACATCTCTCTAGAAGTCTCCCAGCCACTTTTGGAATCGATGCCACATCAAGTTGCTGCACTTCACCAGGCTAAAGGAGATCCTACACAATACTGGGTACGTATCCCATGACTTTTGGCTCTTCAGTGTATTATTGTGCTTCACAGCATAATTTAAACACTAAGGATCTAAATTTGTTAACAAGCAGTTATTTTTTCTGCTTATGCACAGTATGATATTTACAGGATCCCACCTTCCTTGGTATTGTTGCTCCACTATATTTATGTCTTGGTGGAATCTTTCATATTGTTCAGCGCTAACAGAACCCAAGTTGTTTGGGGCAGTGTAATGTTGTTGGACATGATTGAGAAAACATACCAATAGGAGGGTAATAATATAGAGACAGTAGCATGAAATTATGGGCACAGCTTTTTAGGTCGTGACTTTCCATGCTATTGCAGGCAGTGTCATGTTGTAGGGCATGTATAAGAAAATACCATGTTGTCTGATGTAACACATTTTCAACTGCACCATACTAATGGGAGTGTGATAATTTGGAGACAACAGCATGAAAGCATGCATCCATCTTTCAGGGTCATGACCTCCACGCTGGTGGAGTCATTGTAATTGTCTTCTCCGTGTTTTCATGGCAGACTTCAAGAATTTTGATTTCAGAAGACTTGTGCTTTGAGTAAGCATAGAAATTTAGTGGAAAATGCAGTCGCATATGGTGATGAAGTTCGTTAAACAGAAGCTTTCTGTAGTTCTATAGCCTTGATCACTCGTGATTAACTGAATCTGAGGACTGGTTGCCATTGCCAGAACTACACTGGTTTCTAAAATGTAAAGATGAATGCTATTTGGAAAGGTTACAACCACAAAATCAGACATAGCTGCTTGTGGTAATTTACATAACTGGGGATGTTCAGTGGACAGCTGATGCACTTGCATGATGTCTAAGCTTTCACACAGGGCCCACGTGGTGTCACTTAAATGGATAAAATAGTCAAGGGTAGGTAAATAATGGATTCCAAGCAGAAGTAACGTGCCATCATCGAGTTTTGGACGATGGAAGGGTGCAGGCTGTCCGATATCCACAAAAGGCTATAGAATGTTTACAAAGATGACACCGTTGACAAGAGCAATGTGCACAAATGGATGATGAAGTTTAAGGATGGGGAAACCAACATTGAAGGCAAACCACGCAGTGGGAGACCATCATCTGCGACCACTGACACGGGTCAGTGAGTGGATGAATTGATTCACGCGGACAGACGAGTCACAATCCGTGAGCTTGTTGCACAACTGGACTGTGGTCACAATGCCATACAGAAGATGGTGGAAGTCTTAGGGTATCAGAGGTGGAAGTCTGCTCTGATCTGCTGGAAGCATTTGAAGCCAATGAAGACACATTTTTTTTTTTTCTGATCTGGTGGCAAGGGATGAAACATGGGCTCATCTTTATGATCCAGAAATGTAGAATCAATCCATGGAATGGCATCTTGATCACTCGTGATTAACTGAATCTGACATCACACTTCTTCACCAAGAAGTGTGATGCGAAGTGGCTGTGAAAAAATGGATACAAAAGTCCACACCTGAATTTTTTCAAAGAGGACTCGAGAGTTGGGTTTAACGATGGTGCAAATGCATTGCTCACGATGTAGACTATGTTGAATAGTACCATTGTATAGAGAAAGAGTTACTCTACCAACATGTGCAGTCTGAGCGACCTCTGTCAGTTAATAAAAAAGTTATGCCCACTTTTGCATTACTTTCGGTACAACCCTCGTAGAAAAGGTAGAAGAAGGTCGCTTAGTGTGTGATGTTGTCAGGGAGTTTGGAATTGCTCATTGTGTGGAATCCAGGCTCTGGGCAGTGTTTCAAACCAGTGGAACATGTTCCAGACGCATGCTAGTAGGTCGCCCCACTCTACTATGACACATGAAGACAGGTTTTTAGTTGTAATAGCCAAACATCACTGCACCACAGCCAGTCAGCCTGCAAATCACCTCCATTCCAACACAGGAATGTAGATATCCCTATAAACTGTGGCATGATGTTTGCGACATATAGTGTTATGTGTCTGAGGGCCTATAGTCTCCTAGTCTCTATCCAGAATTCAATGTGTCGTATCCACAGAAATCGGACACATCATCAATGGGCAAATGTACTCTTCACAGATAAGAGTCATTTCAGTCAGTCCCCCCCCCCCCTCTCTCTCTCTCTCTCTCCGTCTGTCAATCTATCATGAAAGTGGTACAGCATACCAGCACGAAAATATACAGAAAATAAACAGATATGGCGATGGTGTGGAGTGGCATCATGATTAATGTACGCAGTGAACTACAGGTACTAGAAAATGGGAATGGCAGGCGAACGATATTTCAAAGAAGTTCTTTTACGTCATGTTTGATTACTCCATGGTGCTGTAGATGAAGACTTTCTGTTCATGGGTGACAACACAGCACCTCATCATATGAGAGTAGTGCAAACACTTCTGGAGACCGAGGATATTCATAGCATCGACTTGCCAGATGCTCCCCAGACCTTAGCCCCATCGATCTGGAACATAATGGGGAAATGCATTGGTGCTCAAAACCCCCATCCAAAAAATTAGCAGGGCCTCATCCATGCTCTGAGGGAGGAGTGGGCCGATTTGCCTCAGGAACTCCTGGATCACTTGTTGCTCAGCATGCCATGACGTTGTGAAAGATGCATCGCAGTTCGGGGTGGACATGTCTCTCTGCCTACGTAACGCTAAGCACTGTACATCCATTCTCCAAATATGTCCTTCTGAAATTTTTAACTTTTGCGTAGACACTGATTACAGTGTAATTTGTGCATCATTTATAAACAATTTTCTGTGCCTTTTCATGTGTTCATATACTGGCAATATAATTATTTCCCCATTTGGCTGCAGTTATGTATTATTTTTCTTATATAGGTAAAAATGTAGTACATCCTTAGTTTTTGAGCACCAGTGTTGTAATGTGAATTGGAGGTGCATGAGCTGTTGCCAGATTTTAGTATAGAGATGTAAATAAATGGGATTTGTTGAGGGGTCTCTGAATTGCAGTTCTTGGTAAATAAAATTTCAATGTTTTCTTGGAAATGAAGAGATGATTTGTTAATAAAAGAGGTAACCTTTTTTATTTATTTCCAAGGGGGAACCTTTTTTTATTTATTTCCAGACATGTCTTCAAGAGTTAATGCAGATAATGCTGTTTTTGGTAAGAAACAATTTATGTATAAAACATTTTTTGCATAAATAGTTTATTTTGTTTTTGGTATAAAACAGCATTATGTGCACTTGGAGACACTTCTGCAGTTTCCCTTTGGAAAGAAACAAAAAAAAAAACAGTTGCTCTTTTATTAACAAAGCATCTCTTTGTTTCCAAGAAAGCATTGAAATTTTATTTTCCAAGAACTGCGATTCAGAGACCCCCTCACCAAATCCCACTTATTTGGATCTCTATACTAAAATCTTGCAATAGTTCCTGCTACTCTAATTCACATTATAGTTCTGGTAACCAGTCCTCTGATTCAGTTGATTCCAGGTGATCAAGGCCATAGAACAGCCAAAATCTTCCATTCAATGAACTTCGTCACTATATATGACTCTGTGTGTTTTCCACTTAATTTCTATGTTTATTATGATATTGTTGTGTGCAGCCTGATGTTTTAAGACTTTTGCTGCCAGTGGGCGTACGTGCCTACTGTAGAAATCGCCCTTGGGGGCCAGATAAACAGAAGTAAATATCTGAAGTTCCAGTAATGGGATTCCCAAAATATTTATACCACCTACTAGTTGGCTGACCACAAGTCCATTTATAGCAAAACATGCAGAAGTTGTGTGCGACCGACGTAGCCCAAAAGTTAAACGTGATGTTGTATAGGCCATACAGGCGTGGACAACTTCATACAAGCTTATGTAAACAAGTTAGTAAAATCACGCAATGCATTGATTATGATACGCTTTCCAACATACCAGAAATCATTACTCAAGTTATGAGGAACATGGCTGTAGAATAAATCTCGCTTCTATGTATTAACCTTTGACCCCATTTCGATAATATTTAAACAAAACCGGTAAGTATACTTCCGGAACAACGTGATAAAGTTTTGTCTCAGTCGAAACATTTTTCATAAGTTATGATGCATAAGGGCAGTGGATTGTATCCCGCTCTTATGTCCTGACCTTTGACCCCATTTCGCCCATTTTCAATAGGGTTTGTCCCCAGGTGGTCCCTACCACATACTAAAATTTCATCGAAATCAAACCATTTTTATGCGAGTTATCGTGCAGACGGACTGACAGACAAAGAAGGAGCATATACGCTTCTTCAACCTATGGTTGGAAAGCATAAAAAAGGAATTGTAGAAAGTCTATAATTAATGAGTGCTCCTCCCTGTTTCCTTTCTTTGTGATAGTGTGTTGTGTCTAGCGGAGGTTAAGCTGGGACAATGCATCGGTCGGAGACAATGGAAATATAATACCCTACTGGGGGAAGGCAATTCCCACTTAACTGGGTGAACACTTTTCTCTTATTAACAATATTCCTCTGCTCAAATGCAGTTTATTTAAACAAATGCTGCAGGAAAAGTGGCCTCCTTCCTTCCCTTTTGGGCTATAAATTTCTTTTTTTTTTCCATTAGACAGCACTTACTTCACATGAGCATAATAGATTTCGGGATGTTAACACACATGCACCTTTTCTTTTCTTTTTTTTTTTCTTTCTTTTTTCTCCCCAACCGCACTCATTTGTAGTTCGACGAAAATCCCATAACTGCTCTTGTAATCAAAGCGTGAGGGTGGCCGACCCCATAAATTGCAAAAGTTTTACTCCAAAAGGCAAAAATTAAAATCCGTTGTCAGGCTTCCTTCTCCATGGATACCTGATTTCACTGCCGGTCCTTCTGGAATTATTAACCCCGCTACAGATCTTTCTGCTATAGATGATCCAACTGTTGGTCCTACAGTAACCGATTCTGTTGAATTGGACACAAGTGACCACGAATCAAGTCTTTCCGGTTTTGAAATTTCTTCTGCATCTGATTCTGATCCAGATTATGAAATCAGTACTGAAGAATATGATGATGATTGTGATTTCTTGCAAACAATGAAAGGACATCGGTGTTTAGACGTGAATCTCGTACATCACGAACAGCAGCAGATAATTTGGGGGCCAGTTGATTCGTCAAAACAAAAGGAAATTTCATTGACAGCACCCTCAGGTATATGTCCCGATGTAATGAATTTACACCCCCCTTACAGTTATTGACATTTTCCACTATCTAGTGACTGATGATATTTATCTTCTAATGGTTACTGAAACAAATAAAAATGCACAGCAAGTCATTAAAGGCGGTATCCTATCACCACATTCGAGGATGAAACAATGGCTGCCAACATCTGTAAGTGAAATGAAAAAATTTCTTGGTCTGCTTATTTGGATGGGCCTGGTTAGATTTCCAAAGATTACAGGTTATTGGTCCACTCATGTGTTGTTCCAAAACTGAATTGCACCTAACACTTTCAGCAGAAACAGGTTTCAACTCCTACTGAAGTTATGGCACTTCACTGACAATTCTCAAGATCCAGGGAACGATCGCACTTATAAGGTCAATAGGCTTATGGAGATACTGCTGTGCAACATGAATACATTGAAACAGCCGGGAAAGGAAATTTCTGTGGATGGAAGTCTTGTGCTATTTAGAGGAAGACTTGGTTTTAGGCAATACGTTCCTGGAAAGGCCCACAAATATGGTATAAAAATGTATAAGTTATGTGATTTATAAGTTATGAGTAGCCCCCATCAAATTTCTACTCTATATTTTACTTTGACAAAAAAAAACTATTTGTAATTTATTATGAAAATTTCGAAAGCATACACAAAAATCTACGGATTCTATGAAAAAAAATAATAGTATACCCATGGGCCATAGATGTCGCGAGCGACTTCTATGGCCATCTGATTTATGATATATTTCTTCAGTATGTTGCGTAGTAGTCTAATGCTCCAAAACATGGGTAAATCTAGTGAAAGAAATACAAAATAAAAACCCAAATTACTTGAAATGTTCAAGGCGCCTGCACCCAGTGTAACTTTTCCTTTTATTAATTTTACTTATTTTTTCCAAACGGTATAACATTTATGCCTCATGTTTTTTTACCACATGCTACTTGCCATAAAAACAAAATATAATACAAACATACACACACACACACATATATATATATCTTTATATATGTATAGCTGAATTTTTAAAACATCAAAAATTTCGGAAATAAACCTGATATTTTACGAAATGTACAAAAGAAGAAAAAAAAACAGCACTTTCCCAGGCCACGGAAGTCGCATGACTTCTTATCCCCAGGCCATCTGCGTTACAACACCTCCACTGTGTTGCGTAGCAACCTAATACTTCAAAACAAGTTGCGACACCTAGCGGAAGTAATAAACCAAAACCCATTAACAATCTAAAATCGCTGGCGCCAGCATGGCCCCTTACAACGATTTATTCTGCTGGCGCCTGCGCCCGCTGGCAGCGAAAGTGTTAAATCATGCCTTAGCGTCTATGCCTATGCAAACATTGTTACTGATGAAGTTTATCCAACCATAGTCACCCCTTAACCCTTTGTTGATGGATACTTCCAGCTGGTCACTGCACCAAGCCACAGTGTAAACATTTCTTGTAGTAGTTTCAAGAATATGATTGAACCTTTTTCCCTTGCTTCATTGGCCACCTTAGTTTCCAGACCTCAGACCCATGGAACATTTGTAGGATGAAGTAAAACAGGACATCTGGATTTATCCAACCATAGCCACTCTCTAACTCAATAGTGACAGATATTTCCAAAAGGACAATGTCACAGTGTCCATGTTGTCTTGTAATGGGGTGTCGGGAATATATGTTTCATTGGCCACTCTAATTCCCAGATCTTGTACCTATGAAACTTTTATGGGATGAAATCAAATGAGACATTAGACATCTGCATCCATGCCATCAACCTCTGTGAATTGGAAGAGCCTGTTCAATATCTGTGGGCCAATATTTCACTGAAATTTTACCAGATTAGTCAAATCAATGCACCAAGGTTAATTTGTTTTTAACACCATTAGAAATATGGAAGGTTAATTTTTCTCATATTTGTTGAAAAATATTTTTGCACACACATTACAGTGTTACATTTAATAAAGCCTATTACACATTATTAGGTTGGTGGTCCTAATAAATTAACCACTCAAATTTTATATCTGACCATTAGGTTTGTATACAAAACATGGCAGTTCTGACCTAAGAATCCACGTAGAAAATTTTCTGGTGTAACTTTGGCTGTCATTTTATGCCGACACATTCTGTTTGCTACATAGCTAAAATATTAAAACAGAAGATTGACAAAAGTGAAAATGTTGTTGCCATCTTATGCTAATCCCAGACGTGCCAACTCTCCGGATTTAAGCGGGAGACTCCCGATAAATGTCAAATTCTCCCGATTTTTGCCGATAATTAGCCGTTACGATGGTCGAAATAACGAAATTTCATCAACAACCGCCTTGCATCGACACAGAAGAAAACTATTTTGAACCGCTTGTGAAATCTTTTCTTTCTGCATCGATGTAAGACGGCATTTACAGTCATCAATATCGTACTTTTCCTCTCCTCATATCTACAAAAAGAAAGCCACCCCTGGTGGCACAGTGGTCTATTTTATGTTGGTTACAAACACACTCGCGCGCCAGCTGTGACCTACTTATCATTTCACGTCTCTCCGCTCTTAGCTGTGAGCCTGTTTATGTTTTCTTCAGAGTTTTGAGGAGTGCTTTTCAATTTTGCTTTATTGTGGAGATTTTTATTTCTTGTTTTGCACCATGTTTGTCTCTTTTCCCTTCTTCGTCGCATTTTGTAGAAGATTAATGTGCTCCTTTGTTCATCTCTAATTGCGAATCTGTTATTGTCAGCTTTGTTTTATCTTCTATTGTAGCTTTTTTTTTGTACACTTAGTTTGTGAATTTGTTTTTGTTTTTCTCATTCCTTTCGCTTACTTTTTGCTGGAGATTTCCCCTTTTGCATTACGCCACTTTTGCGGTTTTTAATGTTTTATTTTATATCATATCTTTGGCAATTTATTTCTGCTTTACATATTAGCTGTTATTGTCTTTGCTGCATAATAAAGTTGTGAAACTGAGTGCCGGCTTTTGACAAATTGTCCGAGATGGGTCTGGGTTCGAATCGCAGTGGGCCATGGATGTTGCATACTTGCTAACTTATACGGATTATCTGTAAAATTTACGGATTTCTACTTAATTTTACTGATTTACGGTTAGAAGTCTTTTCTTTTACGGATTTTTTAATATTTCGATTGCTGAATCGAAATATTTCAATTCCCTACAGGCTGCAACTATCCATTTAGATTTTCTACTGGACCTTACGAGCGCCGTATTACGCGATGATGTCATCTTTGACTCGCCGGCTTCGTGCTGAGCCATTAAGTATAACGATGGCTCCGCGTCGTGCGGTAGCTCTCTCTCTCTCTCTCTCTCTCTCTCTCTCCACGGTTGTGCTCAAGTGACGTGCTGGCCAGAGTTCTCCAAAATGCGTAATCTAATTACGTGTCTAGTACGCATCGAAATTTTATCAACGCGTAAAAATGCGCATCAAGAATTTTTCTCAATGCATAAAAATAAGCATATGGAATTTTTCTCCCCGCGTAAAACTACTCATCGATGAATTTTACCAATTCGTAAAAATACGCATCAGGACGGTATTTCATCTTTCAAAGACGGAAGTAAATGATATAAATATTTTTTCAGTAATCGTAATTTCTTTTTCCTGGGATGTTGCCTCTGTCCAGTATTGTTGTTATATATCATTTTATTCCGTAAATATTTGTATTTCAGTTTGAAAATGAAGGAAAAATTTCCAAAAACGGAAATTCGAGGGCGAAAAAAAAAAAAAAAATGAAAGAATGCTATTGATTGTATCTGGTTGACAACTATTTTCACTATGCTTTTTACTTTGCATATAAACATGCAGTCTGCATTTAGAATAACTTTTTAAACATAAAAAATGCTATGTACCAATAATACTACTTCTGGAAAATTGCTCCTGTATCTGAAAAATGTCGATAAAAAATAGCGCTCATGTGATTTTATGAGCTGCAAAAAATCTCCTGATTTTTAGATTTTGAAGGTTGGCACGTCTGTAATCCCTATGCAAACAAATGATCTTTCTTTGTTGTGATCACTTTTGACATCATTAGAGATGTGGAAGATTATTTATTTATATATATATATATATATATATATATATATATATATACTGAAGAGCAAAGCTGAAAACTAAGGGAAAACTTTTGAATTTAAAACGAAAGTTGCAAAATAACCTGAAGATCAAAACGCGCAATGCAGCAGTTATGAAAATTCAGAATTCACATTTTATTAAGAAGAGACCTAAGCAAAAAAAATATATATATATTTTTGACTCATACCAAGTACAACATAGAAAAGGTTATGTATCTACCGGTGTGAGTAAAAGGAGAAAAGATAAAAAATAAAATAAAACAACTGAATGTAGAAAGTGTCGAGAATACCGAGCCTTGGCTTTATCAAGGACCAGCAAAAACTCTGCATTTTCTCACTTCCACAAAGACCTAGTTGGAAATGGGTTTCTGCAAAGCCATAGATGCAAGTAATAAGCCCACCAAAAATTGTTTTAAAAAATATATATATGTCATGATCTCCGCAGAGTTGTATGACCTAGCTTTAGTTAACAATTTAGCTTGCATCCATAACTTTCATGGCCCGACCCATGCTCTTCATCTGTTACTATTAAACAGAGAGAAGAAGATTAAAGAGAACTCAAGTTGTGAGAGTGACATAATAATTAGAAATAATGTTCAGCTATAACGAAATGCCAAGTTCGCCTGAGAGAGAATTTAAACCTGAATAGCAATGCAAAAGTATTCCAAATTTTTACATTGCAATTAAAAAAGGAAATATTAATTTTTTAAAACTCAGATTTTTGAAAGAAAACTTGATTCTAAAACCCCCTACTCCACAACTTCTGACAACACAAAAACGAGAATAAATTAAAGACAACAATTAACTAAAGAAAAGCTTTGTGAAAGTTATATGACATAAACAATTAGTTGCAATATGTACAAAGTATTTCAGCAGTGCTTTAAGTGCATAATTAAGTAGTTATTAAGAACTTAACTACTTTGAAAATACAGCGCAAAGTAAAGGAACTATGCTTAGCCAGCTGCTGGGCCTAAGTTTCCTAAAAAACGCGCAAAGTTACCAAGAAAAGAAAGAGTTAAAACCCGCAAAAATGTAAACAGACTAGCCAGTGTCTAAATGCTAAAAAGCAAAAAACAGCAGAGAAAAAAGTACAAGAAGTACAAACATTGAACTTATAAAACCTAAAACCCAAAGACAATGAAGAGAGCTTACCTCTTATGCAACTAAACTTTCTCCACACAAGAGGAAACATGGCTGACCTTTTCCCCAAACGTCCAAACACCTCTGCCACTCCCTAGTCGCTGGGGGCAGTGTGGGTGGGGCTGATGGCCTCCTCACACTGAAAGAAACCAACTCGCGGAGATTTTAACCAGAGAAAAATATATATATACTTAAGACTGTGGACCTGTATGATCAGAAAGAGCAGAATTAACTCTCCAGAATACATGAGAAATATTATAAAATACACAAGTGGTGTATTTAATAATCTTTGCATGTATTAAATCACCTTAGTGAGCTTCTATAGATTATTCAGAATTTTATTAATTTTAATGTTAGTTTTACTATTTTTAGTATAGCTATTCTAGTGAGTGAATAACTAGTTTTCTTTTTTTATTTGTTTTTATTTTCTTTTATAAACAGATTTTTAAGCTTTTTTTTTGTAATTTTGTCTATATTATTTAATTTTTTTGTTTTAATAGGACCTTCATATCCATAGCACTAAGGTTCCTTTTAGTAGTTAATAGGCATCCTCTAGCCAACTTCCTTACGGCTTTGATTGGTCAGAATCATATTATTAACTGTGTAGAAAATTAAAGCAGATCTGCCAACCTTACTCTATTATTCAGAATAATTTTTCTTAAAGTTCTTTTGATGAAAGAAGAAGGAATTTCGTTCTCTAGAAAACTATCTAATAGTATATTAATGTGGTAATTGAAGTCCAAATTGTTGCTGCAAATTCTTGAAATTCTTAGGACCTGAGAAATTAGTACGTTCTCAATTTCTTTGGTTGATATGTTATTATTCCAGTGTAGATATTTAATTACTTTGAAAGGAAAATTAACTCTTTTATCAAAGAGGCTAATAGATGGGTTACCTCTGTTGAGCTTAATGCTTAAGTCTAGGAACTCAAGTTCCTGATTACTGTGGTTGGTTTTACATAAGTTAAGAGAGCTAGGATAGATATTATCAAAATCACTCTCTATAACTTCAGAATTATTGATACACAGCAGATCATCAATATATCTAAATGTGTAAAGGTAGTTATCTGAGCAGGTGGGGTGATTTTTAATGAATTTATATTCCTTAAAGAACAGGAATAGATTGGCAATATTCGTGGAGGTTGATGTTCCCATATGTATACCGTTCACTTGCTTATAGAGAGTATTATTATATAAGATATGGTTATTTTTTATGCAGCAATTGAGATAAGAGTTCCAGGCTCCTACATTAACAAATTGGTTAAGTTTAAATTCTGCATACAGCTCTTTAAAGGTAGTGACTATATCTGATAGAGGCAGATTAGTATATAGGTTCTCAAAATCATAACTATTAATATCTAAGGGACTTACTTTGAGTATAGTAGAAATTACTTCTGCATTATTATTAATTATCCAAAAATCTCTGTACATCAAATTAGTACAGTTTCTAATGTGTTTCAAAACCTTCTTTAAGACATCTTCAAAAGCAAGATCTATTTTCTTTTTATGACTCCTTACTCCACTAGCTATGAACCTGAACTTCACTGGATCTTTATGAAACTTAACCGTTGCAAAAAGAAATGGAAATTCAGGCTCATATCTTCTTGTTTGTGGAATTTTAAGTTTCTTGAAGAATGCCTTAAACCGATTTTCTAACTGCTTGGTAGAATAACTTACGGGCTCGTAGGTTACTCTATTATTGAGTTCCATAGTTAACAATTCAAAATAGAACTTCTTACAGATAATTGCAAAATTATTGCTAGCTTTATCCGTAGTGGTAAAAATAAATAGGTCTTGTAGTTTGGAGAGTGACCTTTTAGCATCTCCAGAGAAAAAGAGATTTCTATCGAAACAAAAGTCCAGACCTGCCAACTCACAAGTGAAGCTATTGATTACATTATATTTCCATTCTGCGAAGGCCTCAATAGGCTGATTGTATGTTAAACTGGTTTTTACAATGTACCTATTAACATCTTGAGTGAAGCTCTCAAGAATCCTCTCTTTGGAAATTGGGAAGGAAGGTCTAAATTTAGAACCATACTCTAATAAATTCCTAAGCTTGTCATTTTCAACAAAACTCAAGTTTCCAGTGATAATATGGTTGTAATTCTTATCATAGTGAACTGTTTTTTTATATATATCATCATCATCATCGTCAACCATTATCAATCCACTGCTGGACGAAGGTCTCCCCAAGTTTCCTCCACAACGGTCTGTCTTGTGCCAGTCTCCTCCATGTCACTCCCGCATATTTTCGAATTTCATCCACACATCTCCCATGTGGTCTTTTTCTGGGTCTTTTCCTGTCCCTTGGAATCCAATCTAAAATTTCGGCTGTCCATCTATGGTCTGTCCTTCTGGCAGTATGTCCAGCCCATTGCCATTTCAGGGATTTAACTCTGATCATGATGTCTTCCACTCTCGTCATTTTTCAGATCCATGAGTTCCTCTTCTTATCTCTCCTGGTTATACCAAGCATGCACCTCTCCATGCTGCTTTGAGTTGTCTGCAGCCTTTGTATGTCTCTTTTAGTTAAGGTCCACGTCTCTGCACCATACGTAAGCACTGGAAGGATGCATTGATCAAACACTTTTCTTTTAAGACATAATGGCATATTGCTCTTGAAAATTATGCTGTTTCTTCCAAAAGCTCTCCAGGCAAGTTTTGTACGCCGATTAATTTCTTCATCAATGTGACCCTCACTTGATATCTGCTGTCCAAGATAAACATACGTA
Organism: Macrothele yani; assembly: GCA_039090855.1. Lineage (NCBI taxonomy): Eukaryota > Metazoa > Arthropoda > Arachnida > Araneae > Macrothelidae > Macrothele > Macrothele yani. Next base: position 50,167,135 of record CM077002.1, read on the forward strand.
TCTGTTATCTCCAGTTTTTCTCCATCAATTGATAAATCTTCATTTCTTGTAAAAGCATTGAACATCACTTTTGTCTTCTGAAAGTTCATTTTTAATCCCACTTCTTTACTCTTGTCAGCAAGTTCCTGGATCATACTCTGCAGCTCTGATGGGGTAGTTGCAAAAATGACTACGTCATCAGCAAAACGAAGGTGGGTTAGATAATCTCCATTAATCTTTATCCCTTTGTTTTCCCAGTTCAGTGATTGAAAGACATTTTCCAATGTGGCATTAAAGAGCTTCGGAGATATGGTGTCACCTTGTCTCACTCCCTTTCCAATTTTTATGTGTGTTGTATTTTCAAACAGCCGAATCTTTGCACTTGCATTTTCATAGATGTTATTAATAATATTAATGTATGCATCTTCAATACCGCAGGATTTCAGAGCCGTGGTAACTGCTGATGGTTTCACCGAATCAAAGGCTTTTTCATAATCGATAAAAGTCATGCACAATGGAAGTTCATATTCCCTCGCTCTTTCAATTAGTTCCCTCAGTACGTGGATATGATCTATTGTGCTGTAGCCACTCCTGAATCCAGCTTGTTCTCTCGGTTGAGCCATGTCCAGTGTTACCTTCAAGCGGTGTGAAAGAACTTTAGTGAAGATTTTATAAACCACTGATAGGAGGCTGATAGGTCTGTAGTTCCTGAGATCCTCAATGTCACCTTTTTTATGTAGCAGGATCATTGTAGCATTGTTCCAATCCTCAGGAATCTTCCCTTCATTAAGGCATCGAGTGAAAATTTGGGCGAGTACTGTTTCAGTTTCTCCACTTGCTTCTTGTATGATGTCTACAGTAATTCCATCTTCTCCTGGAGCTTTCCCCCGCTTCATGTTCTTGATTGCATGAGCAACTTCTGCTGGGAGGACTGGAAGAACTCTGGTATCTTTCACGATGTCTGGAGTACATGTATCATCCCTTTCATATAATTTGGAGTAGAAATCTTTCACTCTTGTCAAAATTTTGCCTCTATTTCTTGTTATAGAACCATCTTCTTTTCTCAGTGCCATAATCTGTTTTCTTCCCTTACTGAGATGTCCCTTTGCTATCTTAAGGCTTTGGTTGTTTTCAATTGCTTTCCTCACTAGCTCACAGTTGAAATTTCCTTACGTCTTCAGTGATACTTTTTCGTGCTGTCTTGCATAGCTCTATATATTCCACTTTGGAAGTCACATCTTCTTTAGTTGTCCTCATCTCTCTTCTTTTTTGCATCAACATTTTGGTTTTTCCTGATAATTTGTTCACATGCAACTTGTTCTTAGACCCTGCTAATTTTGTTGCTGTTTCCATAAGAGCTTTGGTTACTTTTCTGTTAACTTCCGAAATATCCACTTCTTCCGATGTTAGGCCTTCTAAAGCAGAGAATCTGTTCTTCAGTTCCAACTTGAAAGTATTATGGTGTTTTTTAAGGTTGGTTATGTCAATACATTTTGTTTGTCTTATGAGCTTGCCACGTTCCAGTTTAGTGTTGAGGTGCATCTTACATTTCACCAATCTATGGTCACTACCTGTGTTGAACTTGTTCAGCACACTGCAGTCTTCGATGACGAATTTTTTGTTACAGATAATAAAATCAATTTCACTTGTCATCCCACTTGGATGTCTCCAATTCCATTTCCTGTGTGGCTTTTTCTTGAAAAGGGAGTTCAAGATGAAAAATCCTTCTGCCTCTGCAAACTCAACGAGAGTATTTCCACGCTGGTTTCTGTTGCCGTGACCGAATTTACCTACTGAAGTTTCATTCTGTTGCTGGTGCCCTATTTTTGCATTGAAATCTCCCATAATTATCTTCAAGTGCTGCTTACCTTTATATCATCATCATCATTGTCAACCATTATCAATCCACTGCTGGACGAAGGTCTCCCCAAGTTTCCTCCACAACGGTCTGTCTTGTGCCAGTCTCCTCCATGTCACCCCTGCATACTTTCGAATTTCATCCACCCATCTCCCATGTGGTCTTCTTCTGGGTCTTTTCCTGTCCCTTGGAATCCAATCTAAAATTTCGGCTGTCCATCGATCATCTGTCCTTCTGGCAGTATGTCCAGCCCATTTCCATTTCAGGGATTTAACTCTGATCATGATGTCTTCCACTCTTGTCATTTTTCGGATCCACGAGTTCCTCTTCTTATCTCTCCTGGTTACACCAAGCATGCACCTCTCCATGCTGCTTTGATTTGTCTGCAGCCTTTGTATGTCTCTTTTAGTTAAGGTCCACGTCTCTGCACCATACGTAAGCACTGGAAGGATGCATTGATCAAACACTTTTCTTTTAAGACATAATGGCATATTGCTCTTGAAAATTATGCTGTTTCTTCCAAAAGCTCTCCAGGCAAGTTTTGTACGCCGATTAATTTCTTCATCAATGTGACCCTCACTTGATATCTGCTGTCCAAGATAAACGTACGTGTCTGTTATCTCCAGCTTTTCTCCATCAATCGATAAATCTTCATTTCTTGTAAAAGCATTGAACATCACTTTTGTCTTCTGAAAGTTCATTTTTAATCCCACTTCTTTACTCTTGTCAGCAAGTTCCTGGATCATACTCTGCAGCTCTGATGGGGTAGTTGCAAAAATGACTATGTCATCAGCAAAACGAAGGTGGGTTAGATAATCTCCATTAATCTTTACCCCCTTGTTTTCCCAGCTCAGCGACTGAAAAACACCCTCCAATGTGGCATTAAAGAGCTTCGGAGATATGGTGTCACCTTGTCTCACTCCCTTTCCAATTTTTATGTGTGTTGTATTTTCAAACAGCCGAATCTTTGCACTTGCATTTTCATAGATGTTATTAATAATATTAATGTATGCATCTTCAATACCGCAGGTTTTCAGAGCCATTGTAACTGCTGATGGTTTCACCGAATCAAAGGCTTTTTCATAATCGATAAAAGCCATGCACAATGGAAGTTCATATTCCTCGCTCTTTCAATTAGTTCTCTCAGTACGTGGATATGATCTATTGTGCTGTAGCCACTCCTGAATCCAGCTTGTTCTCTCGGTTGAGCCATGTCCAGTGTTACCTTCAAGCGGTGTGAAAGAACTTTAGTGAAAATTTTATAAACTACTGATAGGAGGCTGATAGGTCTGTAGTTTACGAGATCCTCAATGTCACCTTTCTTATGTAGCAGGATCATTGTAGCGGTGTTCCAATCCTCAGGAATCTTTCCTTCATTAAGGCATCGAGTGAAAATTTGGGCAAGTACTGTTTCGATTTCTCCACTTGCTTCTTGTATGATGTCTACAGTAATTCCATCTTCTCCTGGAGCTTTTCCCTCTTCATGTTCTTGATTGCATATGCAACTTCTGCTGGAAGGACTGGAGGAACTCTGGTACTGGTATCTTTCATGATGTCTGGAGTGCATGTATCATCCCTTTCATATAATTTGGAGTAGAAATCTTTCACTCTTGTCAAAATTTTGCCTCTATTTCTTGTTACAGAACCATCTTCTTTTCTCAGTGCCATAATCTGTTTTCTTCCCTTACTGAGATGTCCCTTGCTATCTTTAGGCTTTGGTTGTTTTCAATTGCTTTCCTCACTAGTTCACAGTTGAATTTTCTTACGTCTTCAGTGATACTTTTTCTTACTGTCTTGCATGGCTCTATATATTCCACTTTGGAAGTAACATCTTCTTTAGTTGTCCTCATCTCTCTTCTTTTTTGCATCAACATTTTCGTTTTTCCTGATAATTTGTTTACATGCAACTTGTTCTTAGACCCAGCTAATTTTGTTGCTGTTTCCATAAGAGCTTTGGTTACTTTTCTGTTAACTTCAGAGATGTCCACTTCTTCCGATGTTAGGCCTTCTAAAGCAGAGAACCTGTTCTTCAGTTCCAACTTGAAGGTATTATGGTGTTTTTTAAGGTTGGTTATGTCAATACATTTTGTTTGTCTTATGAGCTTGCCACGTTCAAGTTTAGTGTTGAGGTGCATCTTACATCTCACCAATCTATGGTCACTACCTGTGTTGAACTTGTTTAGCACACTGCAGTCTTCTATGACGAATTTTTTGTTACACATAATAAAATCAATTTCACTTGTCGTCCCACTTGGATGTCTCCAATTCCATTTCCTGTGTGGCTTTTTCTTGAAGAAGGAGTTCAAGATGAAAAACCCTTCTGCCTCTGCAAACTCAACGAGAGTATTTCCACGCTGGTTTCTGTTGCTGTGACCGAATTTACCTACTGAAGTTTCATTCTGTTGCCGTTGCCCTATTTTTGCATTGAAATCTCCCATAATTATTTTCAAGTGCTGCTTACCTTTATTATTTAGATGACAAATTTCCTCATAAAATTCTTCAATTTCTTCTTTAATATATATATATATATTTGGTGATAAAAATTTTACACAAATATTACAATTTTACATTTAGTAAAATTTAACAACTGTTTCTTAATGTAATTCATAATTTTCTTACTGTTTTTTTTTTTTTTCCCCTTGCAGCTACTTTGGAAAATCTCGGTTGGTGAGGATTTTGATTTCATTTTGCTATGTAGCCTGGTTACTTGCTGTGATGTTCACTTTTAGTAAATTGAGTGTATTCAGCTATGGCACTGTTCCACTCTCAGCTGAGGAAGTTTTAAGTCTCAAGTGGTTGGATACCTGGGATTTTATAATTCACCGTCCTTAAAATTACTTATAGTCACAGTACTTACCTATTTACAAAGTTGAATGGTGCTTTCTGAAAGGACAGTAGCCAACAATACTTTTAAACATTAAAACATATGGATTTTAATATTATGCCATAAGCTTACATATAATATATGTAAATATATTTTTTATGCAATCAGGATGTGGATATTTTTTCACTTGGGTAGGGTTTTTTTTTTTTAACATTATTTTTGGTTTGTTTTCATTGGTGTTTTCAAAGCCCTTTAGAAAAAGATCTTAAAAACAGACATGTTTACAGTGTTTGTATGTATTTACCAATCTGCCAGAACAGAAAGGAAAAAAAAAAAAAAAAGGAAAACTGTTACTTGACTTTAAACATGAGCAATGAATATTTATTAATTCATGGAACTGAAATATTGTGTCATGTGCTATTCATATTTTATGTAATCTTGCTTCCAGTTCTAAGGAATATTGATATATACTGTATATATATATCAAGCAACTTTGTTTTTCCATATTTCTTGTATAAAGAAATGGCCTATGTTGGCTTGTTTTCAAAACTTCAGTGGTGCTTATGTTGTTATAATGAGATCACAGTTGCTGTCTGTTTTTGATATGTACCTCAATCCAACATTAATGTCAACAGGTTGGTTCTTCACACTTCATAAAAGTACAAGAAATAATACTGAAGAATTATATTGTAACAGTGGCATTATATACATATATGTGTGATAGTGACACTGAGTTCTTTTGGTAAAGATTCTGCATATTGCATTAATATAATATTACATACAGTCAATATAGTGTACATACAATTGAACTGTATACTATTTTGTACATTATTTGTTATTTTTATATTGCAGAAATTCAGCTCAGTAGTTCGTAGATAGAGCAAAATACTCAGTGTAATTTTATTTGATTGTGAGTTTTCATAGCTTTGAGGAATTTGCATGCTTACGTACATTCTTTCTTTTTTTTTCTTTTTGTGCACATTTCTCATTAGTGACGGCAACTTTTAAGTCTGTTTGTTCAAGCACTCAGTGCCGTAGTGGTTAGTGTGCACAACTTGGCCCCCAAACATCTTCATTTTGTATCACACTGGTTTTAAACACCTGCCGTAATTCAGAATTCACATTAAGCTCCTGATCCTGGGATAACAATTCCTTGTTATAAACAAACCCATTCCCTTCCTTTGTGGCTTTGGTCTGTGCAAGTTTATTTTGTAGCCTAAGTTTTGCCTAGTCAGGATTTACCAACCAGACCAATCAACCATCCAATGAAGCTGCTTATTTGATTATATTTATCTGAGTTCTAATATGAATGCCAAATTCTAAGAGATGATCTTAAATGTTGAAATTGTTTTCCATATATATATATATTTTTAAACAAATTCACATTTGGTTTAATACTGTTTTCTTTGACTTGATGATATGAAGTCAAAGACACCTAAAAACAGTTTTTCATGCTAATTTAACATGCTGACAGGAATTTAACTTTGCAAGTAAATTTATGTGTGAAATACACATATAATCATCCTACATTCATTGTAGGACTAACACTATTTTTATAGCACGTTTTTTTTTTTTTTTTCCTCATTCGCGATATGAACCATGTGTACCTTGCCTTTGTTTGATATTAGAAAAATATATACATTTAGAAAGATTGAATATTAATAATTTATTATACTGTAATCTAAATGATATTTAGTTTAAGAAAAATATTGTTACTATTGATAAAATTAAATTTAACTTACCTTAAAACCATGTGGTTTGTGAGAATGCTTACTTGATTGGTTGTATTATTGATGTTCCAAGATGTTTTTTACACATACATACTTTTTAAGTTGCTTTTTGCTAAATTTTAACTGAAAATCAATAAAATCAAATTCACATTTAAGAAACTGAGATTTACTCCCCTGCTGCAGTTTTATTTTTCTTTCTTTTCTTTAATGGAAGAAACAGGAAGTTTTTGTTATTTTGATGTTGCCTTTGTGCACACTATATTCAGTCCAACTAATGTACCAAGCAATTTTACTGTTACTTAATCCCCGTTTAGGTGAAGAGAGAGTGTTGGATTCACCAGTGAGAAAGCTAAAGCTCATGTATAAAATTTTAAATACAGGACAGCCACATTTTGTGTGAAAGATACATTTCTGAAGATCTCATATATACAAGGTGCGTGTGAAAAGTTTTAGGACTAAGTTAATGAAGAAATCGTAAAATTCAAAAAAAAATAATAATAATAATAATAATAATATTTAACCTCCAAGTATATCAATATCTCTTTACATGGTTGTTTCTGCATGGCTTTATGGAACTGAGCTTGTAGAACTCTAATTTTCTTGTCATGCTGTTTTGGATCTTCAAAATACTGTCAAAATGATTTCCCTTTAAGTAGGATTTCACATTGGGAAACAGCAAATAATCAGTGGTAGCCAAATCTAGTGAATGCAGGGGTTGGTGAAGCACTGGAATATCCTTCCATGTGAGAAACTGCTTGACGATGGTCACATTGTGTGCAGGAGCATTATCATGAAGTAAGAACCACTCACCTGACTCGGTAGCTTCTAGCCTAATGTACCGAATTCTTTTAAACAGCCTATCAATCACTTCTCTGTGAAACTGAGAGTTAACTGCCTGTCCTTCTAGTAGAAATTCTTTGCGTACTACTTTTTGCCAACAATAGAAAAAAGTTTTAAAAAAATCACCATCATTATGGCTCGAGACTTTTAGAACCGAAGTTTCTCCAGCATTTTGGAGAATTTTCTCCAACCCATGTAATTGACTGTGCCTTTGTTTCTGGATCATGCAATAACATTGTAAAGATTGAGTTAGAACTGAACAGAAAGCTTTCTGTTGCCTTTTTGAAGAATTTCAGATATATCAGGCTATGAGCAGTACATGAAAAGGCATTTACATTCTATATTTGATTTGTTATGATTTTTGAAGCCTAAAATTATATGCTGGGGGAAATTCTGAATAAAAAAGTAGTGAAGTGCTTGAAAAGTCCTTGATTTTCTTTTTCTTTTGAATAAGCTGTATGGCTACGGCGCATAGTAAAATGGCAGCTTAAGAGTCGCCCAACTCACTCGAAGTTCCAATGCACATATGCATGATTAACATGATACATATTGTCAAAGGATGGTGGAATTTTCTGTTTGGAAGCTACAGTACTGAAATTATGCAGTTCTTTACAAATAGTTTTAATTTTCTGAAATTCACATTATTTCAAAATTTTTACCTTAAAGTGTGATTAACATGCTTTGTATCATACTATTTCAAATGCACATAAAATGCAACTGCCCTGTATTTTATGGTTACATTGGCAATACATAAGATAATTAAAACACTTATTCCCAGCTACCTCAAGTATTTCTGAAACTTGAAAGGAATGGATGCTCTTTAAACTGATAAGCATAAACAAGTACAACAGGCTCTAAATGAAACTGAAAGCTCAGACTTAGATTATTGTTGTCTTACTGTTTAGTTTATATGTATAGATGGGTGTGTGACATTAGGAAAAGTGGATATAATATTAAACTTTTAGTATCATCTCCTCTGTGATAAAACTTATAATACTGTAATTTCCCCTCAAATATCTAGTGTAAGAGAAGTTTTGTGTTCCTGGCTTAGCTCATCAGTCATAGAAATTTAACAAAATGCATTCATATCTTATACTAATATCAGTGAGAGAGAGAATCACAGAGAGAGCACCTGAGAGTGCACCCTATGAAATAGATAGAGAAATCACACATGTACCCTTCAATGTGGTTATGCTTCTTAGCAGTGTCCTTCGATCCTTTGGTAGCATCAAATGTGCAAAGTGTGCAGTAATGTACAAAATTCTGGAACTCTTAATCTCTTCTTACTTCTCTGGTGACAACAGTAATGCTAACCCCCCCCCCCCCCCCACACACACACACACACACACTCATTGTTTCTCTGTAGTCGTCACCTGGGAGTTCTCCCAGTGTTGGTAAGAAAAGGAGTGTCTTGAAAACTGACCTGTTAAGAAAAACCATCTCCATTCTTTCTGTCACTAATGAGATTCTTCCCAAATTTCATTGATTATGGCACTATCTTTGTTGTTTCCCTTCAGATCATTGCATACAAGCCTTTCTATGTCTCATTAAATCTGGAGAGATAATTAATTTTTTTTGCACCAACAAAAGTTTAAAATTATACTAAACAAATGTTGTAATTTTCCTGGTTAAATTTGTGTGCCTGATAATTATGGGCTTGTTATAAATGGGTTCTACTATAGTTTCCATTCTATATATATATAAATATAAGAAATCCAAAATTTAAAAACCAACGCTCATAAATTACCTGCAAAAATTACCTTAGAAACTGAATAAACATCAACACAAAGGCACAATAGGAACCTTCAGGACAAACAACCATGACCCATATGTGGCGTGAATAGTAGGAGTGAAGTTGAAAAAAAAATCAAAGGGAATAGGTGTTTTGTATTCTTTTTTCAGGCCAACCATTCATATTGGGCACAACTGAATAAGGCCCTTAGTTTTTACATTTCTGTTGTTATAGCTAAGTGTGAATATATGCTTAGTAAATTAAGTTATAATAATTAATTTGTGCATTAATCTCATTGACCATGCCTTGTGCATTGTTCCAAATGGACTGTTGTACTGTGATGTTTTGTGGTTCTATTGATGCAGGGTTTTTTTTTTTTTTTTTTTTTTTTGAAGTAAGAATCATGAAATTTTGTTTTTTATGCATATGATTTAGAACCATAAAAATTTGCTACTCTGTTTATGATATGCTATGGTTGGATTTAAAATAAAAAATAAAAAGTATATTGACTGATAATGGTTGAGAAGTATTATTGTATATATGTCCTTTATTTCCTTTGAATACATTTATTGTCAATTTTTGAATAGGAAAGTTCAGTCATGATGAATAAATCAGTTATCTTTTGTCATAATGTCGTGGTGTTTGGTTAATACAAAAATACATAGGATACTCAATTTTACTTTTTATGTTTTCTTTTTGTATTGTGCTTTATATATGTTTTCTTTTTGTGTTTTATATTTGTCTTTTTTATATATATATGTGTGTTTACTGTATTTGTGTGATGTATTATTTTCAATTCCTGTTACAAAACTGTTGTTAACATATTGAAATATCTGACTCCTCTACAAGAAGAGTACTGAAGCATTAGTATGCCCCCCCCCAATCCCTTTTCATTCAGGTTTGAAGTGTTAGCATACTTTCCTTATTTTGTTCTTTATGTGCATTTGTGTTTTAAAGGGAATAAATGACCAGATAAACAAGTAATGATTTTGTAATAATATTGCCCCATAACTTCATTTAGTAAATATGAACATAAGATTAGGTGTTATTGATTTATGAGTTCCTACATTCACTTCATCTCATTCGCAGGTTCAACGTCATTAGATTCAAGTTGCTGCCGTGCTTGCATTTTGGATATGTCTTTTGTTGCATCTCACAGCTTTTCAAGAGTTCAGGCATTAAGACATTTTTAGGTCAAACCCAATTCACTTTTTTGTTCTGCTGTACATATCCAGTTTTTATTGGGAACTTCATTGGACATTCGAAATTTTATACAGGTCCAGCACTTGTAGGAATTCAAATGAAAGTTCATAAAATTAGTTGCTTGTACCATAAAATAGTTATTTTAAAACATAGTAGACTTATGGAGACATCAAATCTAATGATGTTGAAGCTGCAAATGGGACGAGGTGAACATAGGAACACATATTTCTGGTAAACCTAATATTATGTTCATATTTACTAAATGAAATTATGGAGCAATAATATTACAAAATGACTACCGTAATTTTCGGACTAAGAGCCGCATCGGCGTAAGGGCCGCAGGTTAAAAATTTTGCAATCTTGGAAGCAAAAGTTGCCGTAAGGGCCGCACCTGTGAAGTCGTGGTGCTGCTCAGAAAACTAAATTATCTTCCTTATTTTCATGAATTAACTCACACCCAGCGTGATTATATTATACTTCAAAGGCTAATCTGCAATTCAGTGTCGCTCTGCTTTATGCGCTTATTTTTTCATACTGGCAAAAAATTTTATTTATACATTTTTTATTAATCATGTTAATGATGTTATTTGTTTGCCTTTATTAAATGCTCAAAACCATTTATGTAATCAATATAAATCACGGTTAATCTTAAGACTGTTGTTAGAATATCGCATTGCTCGTAAAACCGCACAATTGTCTAAATTCCATTCAATGTGGATGTCTGCTACAGGATGGTTCTCTGTTCACTGCAATAGAATCCGTCTTAGAAGTAATTAACTTATAAATTATCGCTTGTAATGCTTTCGATTAATGTTTTCTTTAATAATATGTTCCTTCTATGTTATGCTTTTTTTTCTTTACCAGCTGCCTCGCACGTGTTCGCGGATCTGGCGGCCAACACTTCAATAACAGCGGTGCCACTCTCTTTCAAGTGGTTTGACCTACTTTCATTTACTGCGCACTGAGCCTTCGCGTTGAGCTCCGCTTTTATATGAATCCCTTCTGTTTTTCTTTTCCAGCCGAAGCCTTCAACTTCCACTATCGTCAGTCCATAAAAAAAAAAAAAAAAAAAAAAAAATTAAAATCGAAGCAAAACTCAAGAGCACGAGTCAAGAAACACCTGTATCGCATGCCAGCAGATGAACCAAGAAGAGTGAACAGAATTTGTCTTTCCGTCCCGCCAGTATTGTTTGGAATAGGTCTCTGCTAATGGAATCATCCTTGGGCAGGCTTTTGCATTGTTCATGTTCTTAAGCTTTTGTTCAGGAAAGTGCCCATCAAACCAGTCTCCCCACCCCACTGAAAATCATCGCACCTTCCTGCATGATGTATGCTGCAGCCAACGAAAGAGATACGCTACAAAGAATATAAACGCTTCGCGTGATATTCTTGTACGCTAGGCGCGATATCCACAGAAGCCTCGGACGTCAAGCTACTCGTCTGTGTGCTTATGTCCCCTTCCATCCCCCATTCCTCCATGCAAAGGGCATTTGAGTCAGGCATTCCTGTCCTCCCCCACTTTCCCTCCTAAACCAACATCAGGACAGCGGAGTTATCGTGTCTAACGTATGAGTAGAAAAGGAGGGAAACTTGATCACAGTCGAGTTTGTGAAAAAAAAAAGACGTGGTTTGAAAAAATTTACTAAGCATCTGCATGGGGGGAAAAAAACGGGAGGGAAGAAACAGTCTTATCGAAAACAAATTCGGCATAAGAGCCGCTTCGGCATAAGGGCCGCACACCCGAAAAATTTCACTTTTGGTAACGTAAGAGCCGCGGCGCTTAGCCCAAAAATTACGGTAATTGCTTATCTGGTCGTATATTCCTTTAAAAAGCAAATGTACATGAACCGAATAAGGAAAGTATACAAATACTTCAAACCTGAAATAATAAAACCGTGTAATTACTGCATAACAAATAAAAACTTAAATGCAAAATTCAGCTAATAATAATAATTAATTTGCTCGTTCAAGAACTTGCATACAGAAACTGCATATACCGTATTTTTCTTCATATAATCCACAGACCATAAAATTTGGAAAAATAAAAACAATTCCTATAAACCATGTCAATGCATAATTTGCAGGCCTTGAAATTAAAGGTGGGAAAATTGGCTGTATAATCTGTAGCTGCAGTGTTTATCCCTAATTGTAATTTTGTACAGAAAAGTCACAATTCATGGGATGACCCAGCAGCCCTAAGAAAAAGGGAAATAAAAAAATCTTATTAAATAAATAACTGCCATTTTTAAATGCTTTCTGTTACTTTGAAGGGAGTAAAGAGGATTTTTGTTTTTACATTTTTCAGCATTACCAGTTTTGTTGCTAGACCTGACAGTTTTCTAGTTGGACTCCATAATTTGCAATTCTATACTTATATCTGCAGCACCCACAAATGTGTGTGATGCTGAGCTTCTCACAGCAGCTAATCATCCACGAGAGCACATAATATCACCTATACTGCATCATATTTTCTGTTAAAATAATTGTAAAGAAAAAAAAAGAAAACTTTTTGCAACTGTTTGCAGACCTCCATTATGTTTTCCAGTAAGTAATGCATTTCTGGTAATTTTCTAAATGTACAACCTCTCCTAACAATTACAACATGAATTTTTTTTTTAAATATAAGTGCTAAAAACACATTTTTTTTTTTTTTTTTTGAAGTGGCATATTATTTGCATTGGTGTATAATCTGCAGAACATAAATTTATAACATTTTTTAACAAATAATTTGTGGATTATATGATGAAAAATATGGCATGGCACGTGAATCATAAAAGACTTTTTGTCTTTCAGCGTCCAAATAATGGGTGTAATAATTAGATCATTTTTATTTCATTAGTAAGTTTACAGAACACTTTTTGTTACCTTTAAAATGTACGTCCACTTTTAGGTAACCTTTCTGGGGCTAAAGCAAATTTTGTTGTATCACATTAAAAATTACATTATGTTTTTGATTTCATGCCATGTTACATAGTTGTTCATCTTTTTAATACCATGGCTGAATGTAAATTGTTAGCATTTTCCATTTAGTGTAACGCAGTTGTGGTGGAGGATAAATCATATCCATTGTTTTCCCTGGTTATATGCTGTAATATGCATTTTCTTTCCTTCCAAGCATTATTTCCAGTTCCTTCAAACTTTGTTTTATTCCTAAGTTAAAATCATATGTCCAAAAAAAAAAAAAAGAAAAGTATTTGAAATGTCTTGTTTATAAGCACCCTAAAATATTTATAACGGTGAGTCAAATGGAAATGGGCCTAGACAACTGAAATGATGTCATAACTCAGTTTATTTCTCATACACACTGAGACTGTGACACAAGTTGCTGCATTTCACTTTGCAAAATTCTGAAATTTCTTTGCAAATTTCAAAGATCCTTGATAATAAAAAAAAAAAAACACCTAGGTAAACTGAATAACTATTTTTGAAAGCATACAGCAATCATTGTGTTACCTCTCTTGTCTTTCTAGAAACCCAGTTCCTAGCACAATTTTCATCTTAAATTACTTTTTTTATTATTATTATTTCAGAACATAATGTGCATCCCACCCTCTTATTTTCAGTAATATGTAACCACAGGTACTTATGAAATATTCATGCTGTTTTTCTGTCCATATTGACAATTGAGCTTTCTTCACAATGTTGGGAAACATGCTCTGCACATTTTTAGCACTGTAGGATCAAATAAAGTTTACTGTGCACTCATGTGACTGACAAAGTTCATGAAGTTGCTACACCACTATGGAAACAAAGAACATATAATGCAAAAAAGCAAACAAAGGATAATGGAAAGTAAAAACACTGGGAAAAGGCAAAGACTTCCACCATTTACCTCACCATCTTTAATGTCAACAATTAGTTCGACTGAACTGCTCTATTTTTAATTCTATTTTTTTAAGTGGTGTCGTTCAACTAGTTCACCCAAACCAGTTGAGTGACATCAATGGCTAGGGTAAAATAGCATCAGTTTTAACATAAGGCATTTAAAGGACAAATTTTGTTAAAAACCTGCATCTCCACAAATACTTTCAACCACCTGTGACTCATGGATACGATATGTAGACTATACTTTCGTTCTATGGAAGGGAAAATATTCTGAAATTCCGGAATTAGTCAAACTTATAAATTCCATTGATCATCACATTCAATTCAGCTACGAAACTGAAAATAACGGATGCCTACCATTCCTTGAAGTCCTGGTAACTCGCTTAAATGGATCTCTCTCGCAACCACAATTTATTGGAAGCCTTTCGCTATTTTTTCACCTCCACATGCCAAGTCCAATCACCCTTATCAACAAAAACTCAGCGCCTTTTACAGTTGCGTATATCATGCGATACATATATGTTCAGACAAAGATAGTTTGGAAAAAACTTTCCTTAAACATGTTGCAGTACAGTGAGGATACAACCTTCCATAATAGACAAAGCTCTAACAAAATTCCAGAAACCAAAGCCTATCTCCACATTAACTCCTGTGATGCACCCATTGTGAGAGAATTTTGACATTATTCCATTTTCCTGTGACATTGCCTTCAAAAATTCTCAAAACCTTTAATTTTAAGGTGATTTTTAAACCCATAAACAAAATGAGATTTTTAGGACCAAAGGACTATGTTGAAGACAAAAACTCATGGGGAATTTATCAAATTCCATGTGAATGTGGCGCTTCGTATTAAGGACAAACCCATAGAGCCTTGCATTTTTGATTGAAGGAGCAGAAGACCTACATTTGGAATTGTGACCTAAAGAAGTCATCATTACGAAAAGGACCACAAATTTCTCTTTGAAGAAGCAAAACTAATTGACAAGCCAGATTCAACCACCAAACTTGATATTTTGGAAGCTATTCATATACAGGGTGTTTCAAAAAGAATGACCCAATATCAAAGTAGTATATTTAATAAGGCAAATGTGGGATAGTTACAAAACAAAGAGCCAAGTATGAAGGAAGGTCTAAAGTTTCACTCACCATAAATACAAATGCTCAATGTGCCCTCCACCTGCTGCACGGACAACATCAAGCCGATAGCTGGATTCATCCCAAACACGGCGGAGAGTGTCTTCTATCACAGAATTTACCGCGGCCATGATTCTCGTTCGGAGCTCATCCAACAAGTCAGCAGGTAAAGGGGATACATAAACACGGTCTTTTACGTATCCCCATTAAAAAAGTCACATGGTGCGATGTCTGGAGATCTCGGAGGCCAGGCGTGTAGTGCCAAGTCATGGGGTCCCCTGCATCCAATCCAACGCTGAGGCAATGTGTCATTTAGAAACTGACGAACTTGGAGGTTCCAACGTGGCGGTGCGCCGTCCTGCTGCAAAATGTAATCTTCAGAGTCGTCCTGCAGCTGTGAAAGTAGCCAGTCCTTCAGCATTGCAAGATAGGAGTTGCCCGTAACCGTGTTGTCCGCAAAAAGAAAGGGCCATAAACTTTTCTAACAGAAACCGCGCAAAAAACATTCAATTTTGGTCAATCACCTTCATGTTGGAGCGTTTCATGTGGATTCTCCAGTCCCCATATGCAAACATTGTGGTGCAAACTTTCCCACTTACATGAAAAGTTGCTTCATCGCTAAAAATCAACCTTTGTACGATGGTGTCTTCCTCTAACATAGTTGCACAAAAATCTTTTCGTTGTGTTTTGTCACCTCGACGAAGAGCTTGCACCAGTTGCAATCTGTACGGATTCAGCAGCAAATGTCGTCGTAAAACACGCCAAACAGTCACATGAGGGATGGTAAGTTCGCGGCTCGCACAACGAGTAGACTTCCGTGGGCTTCGCTGAAACGCCTTGTGAATTCGTTGCACATTCGTCGCTGAGGTGGTTGGTCGTCCAGGACTCTTTCCCTTACATAAACACCCTGTTTCTTCAAATTGTCGATACCAATGACAGATGTTTTTTCCTACTGGTGTAGCACTGCCGTAACGCCATTTAAACGCACGCTGCATCGTAATCACGGATATGGTCTTGCTAAATTAGAGCACACAAAATGCCTTCTGTTGCCTTGATGCCATCTTCTCACTCACTAAGCGTAGCGGCTGTTTGGACGCTCATGCTGCCAGCTAGCGGTAGTCATAACAAACTCTGGGCCATGCCCGTAGACATGATATGAGTCGCATTCATCGGTGGTTCGTGGTTGCAGAGATATCCACTTTTCAAATCAGGACATTCTTTATGAAACACCCTGTATATCAGAAGTCTTTGCAACTTGTTAATGACATGGCATCCACCCCATTTCTATCAAGCGCGTGGAAGCATCTAACCAAAACATGTGACTGTAAAATACCATTTATGATGTCATATACAATTTTAATATTTACATGCCATTCATCCTGACGAAGCTAAGTCAATACCTAGCGAAACCATGGTCGGCTTGAAAAAATCAATAATTGTGACAAACTACGTTGTATTATCTTAATATATATAATGACAGAGTTTTATCGTTTCTACCCACAGCATGGTCAGCAAGCTTCATTCCTTGTTTAAATATATATAATATCTAAAGTATTTTTACCTGATATTGTCAAAGTATTCCGCACGTTGTTGCTCTGTGAGACACGTGCTCCCATTAAGATCTTTTATGTTACAGGTTTTTTGGTTAGTTATATTTATTTTTTTTTAGAAATAAAACAATTAGGTTATACTTACCTTCTAAAAAAAATTATTTCTAAAAAAAAAAATGTATACCTAATCAAAAAACCCGTAACATAAAAGTTCTCAGGCCTGGAGCACGTGCCTCACAGAGCAACAATGTGCGGAATACTTTGACAATATCAGGTAAAAATACCTTAGATATTATATATATTTAATCAAAAGCACGTTTATTTATAACATAAGACAACCACTAAGGTTGCCTCATGAATTGCATATTTCGTAATTCATTCCTTGTTTTTGTATTATTAGCCTCCATGCAGCTGGAAGTTCTGTGGTATTGTTGTTACAGTTGGAAAAAAAAAATGTCTGCCTCTGTTAATGTGATTTGACTCATTTTGAAATGGCAAGTGTTTAATATTCTCAAAATTTGCTACTGCTTTATATTGGTAGTACTGAATATTAAACCCATCATCTCATGTCTAAGGTTCCACTTGTAAATTTGTTGCTGTAGCCTTTTACATGATGCATTGTCAAAAAGATTTTTTTCTCTGTATGTAGGGTATCCCATAAATTCCATATTTTATCTAATGTCCATAAACATAGGTTGTTGTTATCCCCAGATTGTATGACTTACAAGCTTGTTTTCATGTTTGAGTAATTTTTGAAGTGTATGGGAAACTTTCTGTGAGTTCCTTTTCTTTTTCCGTATTATTATTTTTTTTTAAATAACTTCTTTTGTATAGCAAATTTAAATCAGAACTCTTAGCATGCTTCAAGACATTAAAACATTTTCAACTGGGCTGATTGAAGAAGTCCAGGGACTTTTACAAGGTAATTTAAACTAAAAATTATGTTGGGAACTGGACATTTTAGCTACTTGTTATTCATGTGAAATTCCCTGGATGTGATACAAAACAGCAATGTTGTCTATAAATCTTTGCTTTGAAAATACTTTATTGTAATACTTTATGGCATTTCAGTGACAGCCTCATGAATACTGCAGAATGACTAGTTTACTGGTTTAGAAATTTGGTTGATGTACCATATTGCACAACAATGTGTAAGAAGAGGTCTCTCTTATTTGTGGCAACAGTCAAGGGCAGTTTATAAGAGAACGTACAAACCTGTATCACAGTGAGATATGATGTGTGGAATGCAAATTAGAATCAATTATTATGCCCAATTTATCACAGACAGTTTTCATAAGGTATGAACACACATACAGTGGTATATTTTGTTGAAGAACTATGCCTGTTATTTTCTCCATAAACTAGTAAACTTGCATTTTAAATTTTCTTGGGGCATTGTACTGTCCAATTAAATTCATAGCTTAGGAAGTATTTAAAAAAGACATGATCAGGTTTTGCTCAAGTTTTACATTAAAGCAACCAAATGAACTGTAAAAGGTTTTTACCTGGTTTTCTAGCAAATGGAAATAATAAAACCAGGGGTTGATCCAGGTGGCATTTAATACCATTGGGCGGTATCTTTGCAAAAATATTTTTTGCTCAAACGGTATCTTCACAAAAATATTTTGAACTGTGATGGTATTGTCATTTTCAGCAAAAGTTTATCTTAAAAATATTTTAGTGTTAGATTAATCTTCAAAATTGTCCTGTTTAACTGATGCATATTTTTTTTGTTTTGTTTTGTTATTATTAACAGTTTTCAGTAAAACGGTCTCTGGTGGATGCCTTTCAATCACTGCATCTTCATTTCCAGTGTGGCTACACTACCTGCAACTGAAGCGATGCTCGCTGAAAGAAACTCCAAAGCATTATGGGACCATTTCCCCTCTCTGGCAGCCTTACTTTGCATGCAGCCCCAGTAAAGGCTATGTTTCACATGCATTTTCCAGAGTTAACTTAGAAGTAGGGATGGGCACATCAGTGAGAAACATCGATGTTGGACGTTAGTGAATACACATTCCTGAAGCATCCATGCATTGGTAGTATCAAGGGAAATTTTTAATGTATTAGTGAAAATCTTAATGTTTTGCTAAAAAGCCAAACAACTCTCATCTTTTCCATTTGCAGCAGTAACAGGCACATTGATGGGGAAAATCGCTATGCAATTTATTGGTGATTACTCACCAATTCAACATTGAGTAACGAATATTTGTTAAAACGCTTGATGTAGCTGTGGAAATCTCGATGTTTCTTCGATGTATGGGCTCCTGTAACAACAAGGATAAAAACTCAATTTTTGGCAACGAAACATCAAACAAAACAGCAAAAAAAAAAATAAAAAAAAATTGCTAATTCATGACAGAATATTATGTTCCTTTGTTTAAAAGAATGCAACAAAAAGAAATTAATTTACTTTGTGTAGAAAATTTTCTTTTGTAGTGTCAAACATCAATTATCAGTTGCAAAACAACAATGCTTAAAAAACATCGATGGTTTTATTGCCCATCCTAACTCAGATTAATCTTTGCCATACCATCTGGGATTCCAAGAAACATATTTACAGTTATGAGGAGAGGAGCATATTGGGGAAGTGCTGACCATTGTGACATATTATCGACTTTTTTTTTCTTTTTGATAGGATTTTTTTTTTACATGAGTCATTTCTTTTTTTCCAGCACTTAAAAATTTTGACCTTTGATGACTTTCCTGGTTTAATACAACCTGGAGTGTTATTATTATCCCTTTCCCCCACAAGATCTTAGCTGGGATATAATCAGAGTCGTTTATTAAAAAAAAAAAAAAAAAAACATCTGTGTACACAGTTGCAAACTGGGAAAGTGTGAGCCATGATTAGCAATAATAAATAAAAAATAACTGAAAACATTATATAACATTACTGTCAGAATAATGATCATAGAGGATTGAAATTGCTCTGAACTCAAAAATAAGCAAAATTCACAATAGGCAGAATTTCACAAAAAATGGGTATCATCTTTAAAAACCTGGATCGACCCCTGAATACAGAAAACTGACTGAAAATTATATAGTAAATATGATATATCATTGCGTAAGCATGTCATCATTACATGGCACTATTATTGGTAGCCCATTCACCTCTTTGCTATCTTCAACAGAAAGCAAATCATTTCATTTGTTATCTTGCCAATATACATATACATAAGGTGTCATTTATTGCTGCTTTCATTATAAAGTGCTGTCTTCAATTGATATTTGGAGTGAAGTAGTTGGTATCTGGTGCTTTTTTATTTTGTTTACAACATATTTTTTTATTTTAACGTTTCTTGTGTTTCAATAAGCTCCAAGGATAAGGAATGTTTATTCTGCTAGTTAGGTCACATTTTTTTTTTTTTTCGTATTCTGCATTGTGATTGTTTAGGTGTCTAATTTATTTTTCCATGCAGTGTTTAAACTTTGTCATCATCAAGTCTGTCTGTGTGGTTATGATTTTTAGTGGCATTTTCAGTATTATTAGTTCATTGAGAATTATATTTCATGTTCTTATTTAACAGTGAAAAATTGGAAAGAAATAGTTTTAATTTTTGTGAGTAGTATTTATTTTATTCAGTTATAGATTAGATTCCTTCCTTATATATATATATATATAAGATAGAATGTTTCACACATATCTATATTTAATTAATTTTTAGTTCATTTACACATTTATTTTTCTCTCAGTTTGTGAATCCACTTTCTTTGGTACTAGTTGTGCAGAAATAGTAGACAGCAGCACTTGGAAGTCATTTCTCTTTCTTGAACTAAAATACATGTGCATATCTCATTACATAAGTTGAACATGTGTAAATTTGTTGTTGTGTTTTAGGCAGATGAAAATTTCTTGTTATATGAGATACACATATAAAAATTTCATGTGTGTCAGTGTCCACATTTTACTTCATCTGTTGTTGATTATGATCTCCCATATGTAGCATTTTGTTTATGAAAGTTTGTTTATGAAAATCTGCTGATGTTCATAACAAAAATGGCATTACCATTCTACCTACAAAAAGTTTGTAAAAGTCTATGAAGAATTCATTATGGAAATAAAAAAAAATGTTCCATCATTCATTCACTCAAACAGCAAGTTTATTCATTAACCCCTTTTTAAAATAGAAACCATAAGTGTACGGATGATTTTTCTATTGAGACTTTCAAGCATTTAATTCATTAACCATATCATTTTATAGTACCAACTAAAAAAAAAAATAATAATTTATGCAACAAGCATTTTACAAGCATTTGTGTGTCTCTTACTTGTTCCATCAATTCAAGGCATCTTATTGAAAACACTACTCCTTCAAAAAGTAATTCTTCTTATAATTAACTATCATAGACTGGTTTCCCGACTTAGATGACATCAATAGAATGCACATAAGTGATGCAGCACTATTCCCATTAGTTCTAATGCTTGAATTCACATGTATCTTATCAAAGGACTCAAGGAATGCATCAGTGCTGTATCTGACGTGTATGCCTTTTTGTACTCTGTCCATCCACAGTTTGATAGATTTTATAAAACAGCGTACTGCCACTTGATGTTATATACTGTATTTCTTAAGAAATCCTTATGTAGCAGAAGCTCTTGCTCTATACTATTACTCATTTGTCTTCCAGTTAATGATGCCCTGTTTGTTTGTTATATCTAGCCATACTTTAAAAATAAATTAGTTATGATAGAGTCTGTTCTGATATGTTGGTACTTCTGCTGTTTATACTTTGTTAATATTGCACTTATTTTCAATATTTCAATCACTATTTTCCACAGTAGCCTTACTCTTAAGGTCTGTAACTATCAACCTCCAGAGACTCTATTGCAGAAGTGTCCAAAGTTCTAGGGGCCTCTGACAAGCTGTGTAAAAACATAACTGTTAGGATTTGTTTACAACTGTAATGTTGCAATAACTCTTTCTGCAGCTTTCTCTTTTAACTGCTGCTTAATCTTTGAGCTATTTCCCACTCGGAAATCATAAATTACCTTCTTTTTTAAAAACATCTCTTTTAGTATTTGTAAATTATGTTTAAGAAGCAAACTACTGACTTTTATAGAGACAGCTTACAAGAAGTGGCCCACATTTGTCAAAAGAAGCACACATATCATAAAATTAAGAAATCATTTCTAAAAGTTATTGCAACTTTTTGTTTCTACACTCATGAGCCATAACGTAATGACCACCAACCTAATATCCTGTGTAGGCAGCTTTTTGCCACAATAACTATTTGCAGCCGGTGTAGCATCCACTCCTCTAGACCATGGAAGGTATCCTTGGATATGCTGCAGGGCTAGATAGAATGATACTTCAGAGTTTGGTGATGAAGCAAGACACTGATGGTCCCAGCGAACTCTGTTTTCCACTACATCCCACAAATGTTTAATGGGATTCAAATTGGGGGAGATTTGGTAGCTAGGGGAGCACATGAAATGCTGGGACATGATCTTCAAACCATTTCTGCACAATGCAGACCTTGTGGCATAGCGTCACTATGTAGAGCAACACTTGGCCTAAAATAGTACCTAGGTAAGATCTGGCTGTAAAGTTGCTTTCAGTGGAGATGATGGGCCACCAATGATTTCTATGAGAACAATCTTACCATGTAGTGTGGTGTTGAATGTGGACCTATCCATCAGCATGTTGGCACCATCGTGTTAGTGCTGACTTCTGACCATTTTTCCGAGATGGGTCAGGGTTCAGATCCTGGTGAGATATAAATGTTGTGTTGGTCTTATGGCACTGGCTATCTCCCTTCCCTGGAACCAGTGGCTCTAAATTATGTACAAACAACTAACTGTTTATAGCCCATTGAGTTGCTCAGAGTGGTTGTTAAATCTTCAAACAAATTAGCATGTTGAAGCTAGACTCATCAGACCAGGTGACTCTTTTCCAGTTGTGATACTTCTGTGGCCACTGCAGGCAATGCTGCTGATGATGATTAGTCAACATGGGCACATGAATGTGCTGCTAACTCCTCAGGCTCATCTGCTGAACTGTATGTACACTCAGAAATGTTTCTCTTTAAGCCCTCATTATAGTCTGCTATTTACTAAAGGATTATGAGCCATTTGTTGTCTCAGACAGAATGTGCTAACTTTCACCTTCACTGTCAACTAATGGTGGTGCCCTCTTTCCAGCATGGTAGGTAGATGTATCCTCTCTTTGGACCATTCCCACCACACCTTCACTATAGCAGCCAATGGTGCCCGTAATTGCTGATAATCATTCCTTGTTCAAATTCCAATTTTTCGTGTTCTCCATTGCATGGACTTCATACTATTGAACTGACATGTTCTATCTATTCCATGTATACATCATCATCATTGTCAACCATTATCAATCCACTGCTGGACAAAGGTCCCCCTGAAGTTTCTTCCACAATGGTCTGTCTTGTGCTAGTCTCCTCCATGTTACTCCCACATACTTTCGAATTTCATCCACCCATCTCCCATGTAGTCTTCTTCTGGGTCTTTTCCTGTCCCTTGGAATCTAGTCTAAAATTTCAGCTGTCCATTGATGGTCTGTCCTTCTGGCAATATGTCTAGCCCATTGCCATTTCCAGGTTTTTACTCTAATCATGATGTCTTCCACTCTTGTCATTTTTCTGATCCATGAGTTCCTCTTCTTATCTCTCCTGGTTACACCAAGCATGCACCTCTCCATGCATCTTTCAGTTGTCTGCAGTCTTCGTATGTCTCTTTTAGTTAAGGTCCATGTCTCTGCACCATACGTAAGCACTGGAAGGATGCATTAATCAAACACTTATCTTTTAAGACAGAATGGCATATTGCTCTTGAAAAATTATACTGTTTCTTCCAAAAGCTTTCCAGGCAAGTTTTATATGCCGATTAATTTCTTCATCAATGTGACCCTCACTTGATATCTGCTGTCCAAGATAAATGTAGGTATTGGTTATCTCAGCTTTTCCCCATCAATTGATAAATCTTCATTTCTTGTAAAAGCATTGCACATCACTTTTGTCTTCTGAAAGTTCATTTTTAATCCCACTTCTTTACTCTTGTCAGCAAGTTCCTGGATCATACTTTGCAGCTCTGATAGGTAGTTGCAAAAATGATTACGTCATCAGCAAAACGAAGGTGAGTTAGATAATCTCCATTAATTTTTATCCCTTTGTTTTCCCAGTTTAGTGATTGAAAGACATTAAAGAGTTTAAAAGATATTGTGTCGCCTTACCTCACTCCCTTTCCAATTTTTATGGGTGCTGTATTCTCAAATAGCCGAATCTTTGCACTTGCATTTTCATAGATGTTATAAATAATATTAATGTATGCATCTTCAATACTACAGGATTTCAAAGCCATTGTAACTGCTGATGGTTTCACCGAATCAAAGGCTTTATCATAATCGATAAAAGCCATGCATAACGGAAGTTCATATTCTCTTGCTCTTTCAATTAGTTCTCTCAATAAGTGGATATGATCTATAGTGCTGTAGCCACTGTATATATATTACATCAGTCAGTGACATCACTGCTACATGCCGTGGGGTTCATCCACTTGTAGATCTTAATGTGTATAAAATAAAGTTGTATCATGAGTAAAGTCGTGTAGTGTCTACATCTCATTTAAAATTTTGCATTGCAAACTACAATTACTATCTGCTTATTATGCACTCTCAATTCCAATGATTATACTTTTCATAGTAAAATGGAATCAGGATCTACTTTTCTGGTAACTATAATTGACACAGCAGTGCTTTAGATAACTAAAATGTACATGCAAAATTGAGAACATCTAGAATTTATACTGTCTTTAGGTTGAAATTCATTTCAATGCAGCTGAATTATTCTGAGCTGATCGTATCAACCAGGATATGTTAGTCGTGCCAAATGGCTGCTGTTGAGGGAATACTTTTTGTTAGTATGTTTTGAACAATGAAGTCAGTTATTTAGAAATTCATTAGTCTGAGTATTTATATTGAAGTTCTGTCCTCGATCCAAGTTTCTTTTTTGAAGTTTTATAAGTTCTCTTAGGTTACAGTTGTTTAAGATACTGCAATGCCAAATCCAAAGAACCATGTATTTCGAAAATGAAATGAGAATGGAGTTTTATATTTGTGGTTTTCTGCACATTTAATTATAACCAGATCCCTAATTATTCTGTGTAAAAATATAAATTGTTTATAATTCATTAATAAAAAAAAGTCTTCCTTGCTTGAAGAACATAAATTAAATGTAGAACTACTTAATTGCAATTTTTCTTGCAAATGTTTTTTTAGCTTTTATTTATGAATAAAAATTGTCTTTTGTGCCAATAAATACATATTCTTTACATCTGTAATGTTTCTGAGGTCTCAGATAGGGATATTAAGATTGATACTGTGCCTTAAAACATTGTAAAAATGAGCTTTTAATGGGTTTCCAGCATAGCCCATAATTTTTATTATTATATTCAGCAGAAAGACATTTTTGACTCATAATGTACTGCATTATTCCAAATTCCTTCTGTTTCAGATTTACATTTATGTTACTATAGTAAAATATCCTCTGATCTGACTTTCTCGGAAATTGTAATGGGTCACAATTTAAAAAAAAATCCTAAATATCAAACACTATGTATCTTTTACAAGAAATGTACAAAAAAATATAATAAGACATTTGCTCCTTACTCCACTGTATTTTTAAGCAGCATCATAATATTACAGACAAGAGAAGGCTGCAATTTGGCTACTGTGGTTGTAACTAAGATTTTGTTATATTTTTCTATGTACAAAAAGGAGGAAAATGTGCACTTTGGTTCATTTTGTAGTCTCTTGAATTCAGAGATATTGTGCTGAAAAGGTACAATACAACATTAAGCTATGTAGATGACATAACAATAAAACCCTGAAGCAGCTATGTGAAATATTACCCAAATTAGCATATTCAACCACAGTGGTGAGCTTGGCTAGAGCATTCTGGGTACTTTAGAGAAACATTTAAAGAACATTACCACAAAACGAGAGAATATTAAGACAAGCAGACAAGTTTTCTTCTATAATATTTCTTTACCTCATATGACTGTACATTAAAACTAAACCTAACATAGTTGTCAAATGTCAAAACTCTGATTGTGTGAGTTCCATGTTTTGAGCTAATTATGCTTGAAACTTAAATGTGCAGGAGGAAGCATGACCTTTCTGCATATATTAGCATAGAATATATGTGTAGCTTAATATTGTATTGTACCTTTTTGGCATGATATCTCTGAATTCAAGAGATTGTGAAATGAACCAAAGTGCATATTTTCTTCTTTTTGTACATAGAATACAATAAAATTTCAGTTAGATCCGCGATAACCAAATCGCAGCCTTTCCTTGTCAGACTGAATTTTTCTTCAAGATCCTCAGTCTTCTGTAGTCATAACCATCAATGTCTTCATTATTATGAATACAACATGGAAAATTACTTTTTAACTATCATGCATCCACATATTTTGAGATTATTTAATATTAAATAATTTGGAAAGCACATTAAGTTTTGGATAACAGGCATTTTAAAGTAACATAATCATCTTTATTACTTCACAACAGATATAAAAATCTCTCGTTACTATTTTGTGTATGTGTGTGTGCTACTCATACATTTGCCCGTGATCACATTATAGTTCTTATTTGAGTCATTAATGATAGCAATTTGTAACGCAAATATAATCCTGTGTAGCTCATTTTTTAAATCCATTATATTTTTCGTTTATTGCCATCTTATGTATAGTAAGCATAATATTAAACCTTCAACTTAAGTAAACCTTAAATTTTTTCATTTACAGCATCTGCAGCTATATCAGTGGAAAATATTCAGGCTGCTACTTAAAAGGTTCAGCACAACACTTGTTTCTCATA
The DNA here is from genome assembly GCA_039090855.1 of Macrothele yani. NCBI lineage: Eukaryota > Metazoa > Arthropoda > Arachnida > Araneae > Macrothelidae > Macrothele > Macrothele yani. Next base: position 50,193,658 of record CM077002.1, read on the forward strand.
GGGTTTCTCCCACAGATTAAGTCTAAAAGCTGTTTTTTAGCCTAAACTTTGTGTCAGATATCAGAGCAGAAGCTACAGAGAAGCGAGTTAGAGCACCCTGATAGGAAAGTCACATGATTGGGGAAGCATGGCATGTGGAGACATAGATCGACTTCTGTTACCAATGAGACTTAAGATTAACTCTTGTTACCACTGTTAAGACAACAACATTGATGTGGTCATTTAAATTATTTTTATTGGAAAAAAATTTAAAAGGTACATTTATGATAAGCAAGTCTTCAGGGCATTAGAAGAGTAACTTGCTATCCAGCTGCAATGTAAAATTATATTTGGCTAATCAATGGAAATTTTCTGGGTTTAATAATGAGTTATTTATATGCTAGGCATAACACGCACACACACAGCAAAATATAACACCATAATGGTCTTCCTCTCTTTCAGAAAGAACTGCGTCCTTGCTATGTGGTGTTGTGGATGGCAGAATATGTCAGATAGTGTATTTTTGGTGTATATCTTCATTTTTTCCTAATAAGAGCATTTGCTACTATTCCAAGTGTTGTCAACTGATAATTTTACTGATACACAGTTCTAACTGCATGAAGCTGGAATTTTATCTCAATAAAGCATTTATGGTTTAGACCAAGCATGTCAATTTATGACGACACAGGCTGCGAGCAGTCCTCGCTTCACGATTTATTTATTTTTTATATTTCAAAGAATTTTGTACGATAAAGTTTGCAGATCTGACAAAAGCCTAAGTATTATTTATATGACAGAATATGTTTTGTTTAAAATTCAGACAGGATGGTAGAGATCTCTAGTTTATATATTAAAAGGGAATGTGGGAGATGGCAAAACATGCAGTACATACAGCTAAACAATGCCTCAGCACAGCAGGGTGCTGCTGTGCCATGGTGAAGACTTGTTGCTATGGAGACAGACTATTGGCACATGAGAATGTGATTAATTACTTTCCACCAGTTTGTCTCTTCTGTAGTGACTGTAATGTTTGTGCCAAGTTATTGTGCTATTTTATAACGTTAATTTCATTACAGTCATTCTTTTTTCATAGTCATAATTTTAATCAGGTATATTCTTAAAATGATTCTTTACGTATTACTGATATGTGTTTGGCATTGGGGACCTTGGACGCTTACGTTTGAAATGTATGTTGCCTCCCCTCATCGTTGCTGTGTCACCAGAAACAGATTTGAGTTTGACATGCCTGGTTTAGACATCGTTGCTGTGTCCTATGACAGATTTGAGTTTGACATGCCTGGTTTAGACCATAGTTACAAAGACATTCTATGTTTTGTAGTTGTTTAGTATTTAGTTCAACATAATGGTATTGTAAAAATTCATTACTACCCCAAGATCTCATTGATCTTGCTATATAATGTGATGTTTACATATTGAACCAGTTTCTGTTGTACAGCACACCATCATCTGTGGCTGATTTGAGAAAGTATGATATGTGAACATGGTAATGTCCACACATTTTTGAAAACATATCTTTCTTCTTTGTTAATGTAATGTTAGCAAAATATATGTACACAGATTTTCATGAAATCATTGTAATTTTATGTTTTTGCTATAGTCCTTCACTGCCCTAAAAAAAAAAAGACTTTCAAGACAAAAATAAAACCTCCGAGAATAGAAAAATCGCTGGTGTCTGATTCATATATGATTAATATCTAACATTCTGATTTTGGAATATTATGCATATATTCTGTTCATTATGTTATGTAGATTCTTGCAAAAATTCCCATTGGTGTCATGTCTCTTCTCTAACTTTGTCCTGTCACTTGTCTTTTGTCCACTTGAAACTTCTCAAGTGAATGCCATTACTTGCTAGGCTGAAGGTTAAGATTCACTGGTATATTACATGTTATCATCACAGCTGTTAGTCATTATTCGTGATGAAAATATAATTTAAAAGGTTCACAAAATTTTTTAAAACGTATTCTACACATTAAAAAAAAAAAGAGAGGTCTAACATTTTCTTCCCTCTGGGTCTCTCTAAAATTGCAGGACAAGTTTTGCCGATGTTCTTAGATACAATGACATATTGCATCTTCAAGACTATGTAGATAGATGGCCCTGTAGTAGCAAGTATATGTCTTGCTGATCTTTTCTCCATCTATGTTTTGGTTTCAGGTACTTTCATTATTTTTCATTTTTACATTTCTCCATTATATGTTTCCAGCTTCCAATATACTGTAATATTAATGGGCATATCTGTGTTGCAGTTAGTATCTTTAAATTTCTCTGTTTATACTACCTCTACTATTAATATGTCTCTTGTGCTGTATCATTACTTCTATATTTTCTGTCTGGTTCTAGTTGATTTCTCATACAGAATTCACAACAGGTGAAGTTTCATTTTGTTTTCATTTCAAGTGGTTGCAAGAATCCACACAATGTAATGTGATAAACAAAACACATGTGTATATAACATTCCAAAATGACAATGTTAGGTATTATGTGTAATCTAAACCTTATATTTAACAATGCATTTTAAGATATATTGAAATGCACTTAGGAGTTGCTTGGTATTTATAGTTTATAGGTATGTTTTTGAAGAGTAGTAGTTCATGTTATGAATTGGAAAATTTTAACAAGTATGTAAATCCAATATTTGCAAAGTTAGTTCAGTATCAGAAAGGAATATACATTTTGTAGGATTAACTTGAGTATTTTAATATGGCAATTTCTTTAAGCAGTAAAGTTAAATGTTCAACACCAGTGAACTTAAAAAAAAAAAAAAAAAAAAAAAAAAATGGGATGACAGTTAATGCCAGAGAGAAAGAATTTAGCTAATTGTGTGAGCTCCCAGTGCCAACACTACATAATGTAGGAGATGGGCCTCCCATGTGCCAGAGTGAGTGCATTTGTCCGAGATGGGTCCCGGCTAAGGTATGGGTGGTATACTTGTCATAGTGGTGGATTAGTCCCTTCTCTAGAACTAGTGGTCCTAAATTAGGGATGGGCAGTACTCATTAAATCCCTAAAAAAAAAAAAAAAATGCGGGTGGGGGTGTACCCAGAACAGAAAGGGGAACAACTCCATGAGAGAAGTTGAAATTTTGCATTTTGCTAAATATAGATGAAGGATGTGTGTGCACCTAAAAATAAGAAAACAAATGTTAAAATTTCAGTGAACTTCTTTGGTGGTGTGAATGCTCTTAAGCACTGTATCTGTGATAGATTAAAAAATTACATTTAAGATGTTGTTCCATGCAGATGAGTTGCTCTTTTTAAGGTCTTTTGTTAATTTGCCAATAACCCACATCCACAAAGTGTTTTAAGGCTACTTAAAGAAGTTACCAGAATGCCATTTTAAACTATTATTATATTGTACCCCACTGACTGAGCAGTTAGGCATCTACCTTCCCATACCAAGGACTTTTGTTTTGAGTACCAGATGAAGCACTGGCATTGTGCTACTTGTTTTCCCCATTTCTTGGGACTTGTAACCCTAAATTAGAGATGAAGACTTTACATAGACTGCCATTAACTCTACAACTCTACCTAGTTTCATTATGGGTAGGGGTGCAGCCATTAAACTATTAGAAAAATAATGCTAATGAGAAACTGATATTCACAATGTGATAATCTATTTACCCAATATTTGCAACTTCTTAGTGGCTAGCAGTGATAAAGCTATAATTAGTTGTGTGGTTGCAGGAAAAGCTGTTTTTATATTTCTTTTTAGTTTACAGTAGAATCTGATTTTCAAATTTCATATCTGCAAATAGTAAAATGCTTATATACTTGGAAATGCAGTGCATAAAATGTCCAGTACACTTTTCATTCAATTTCTGTTGTAAAGAAAACATGGTTTGTTGTCAAGAAAATGGCTCATGATTATGAACTTTTATTGTGATCATTTTTATTGTGTAGAATGGACATGCAGTATTCTTTGTACTATGAACCACTGTGTTAGGAGAGATTTTACTTTTATTCTGGATGTTAGAATTTTTTTTTGTTATGTATTTTCTCCATATTTGTTTTTCTAGTTATATTTTACAATGGCAAAATAAACATTCCTTTTGTAATTGGATTTGTTTCTTTTGTCTATCAAATGATGTGTGAATTTTAAAATACACTTAGGTTACACTTGTATTTAAAGAATATAATTCTGCTAAATTTTACACATTATTTACTTTCTTCTGCAACATAATCTGACTTTTATGAAGAGCTGTTTTCACCAATGCTGAAGCAGCCTGGCAGGTCATTTCTTCAGTGGTAGTCACTGTTGTAAATTGAAAGACTGTGCACCACAATTTGGGTTTATCATCAACAGGCAGTTGCCACTTGCCACTCAGAGCACTTTTGCTAAACATTTATTTTCAAGAATAAGCTAATAAATCAAATTTGATAAAACTGAACTTGGATACTTTTGTATATAACAAGGGCAAAAAAACAATCGCAGCATTCTTTATTTGGTACTTATATTGTGTTGTTAGGAATGTAACTGCACAAATTAAAGTCTAACACATTTTTCATCTGGTGGAAAAATGGTGGAAAAAGTTTAAAAATTCCAAACATTGTAGCATCATTAAACACAGTTCATGTTAAAGCATTCTAAATCGTGGTATAAAATAAATTACCAAGTGTTACTCTGGGAATAAAAATAAACATTAAATGCTTCTCTAGCATGGACACATATCCCTTACTTTAAATTGCTACTACATGTATTTCAAAGTAACAAGAAACTCCAGAATACTGCTGGCTTTCAACATTTCGTTGTTCATCTCAAAACCTCATGTTCAAAATAATATGACAAGAAGTAAAATGTTGCAATCCATAAAGAGAAAAAGATTTTCGAAGTTAAATGATATTTCACTAGCACATTCTAAAACATTTCTAAAAATGAATAGTAAAAAAAAAAAGGTAGCAAACTTTTTTCTCTCTTTTATCATTCAACACAAGTTCCTTATGCTGTTACTATGTTTTACATACACTCATTTTTGTACTAAATGGTAGTAGCACTTTTTTTAGTGAATTAATACTGATTTTATAAAAAGTTATTTTAACAGGAGCACAATTACGTTTAATTACATAACCGCCCCGGTGGCACAGTGGTCTAAGCGATGGCCTCTGATCATTCGTCCGAAAGGGGTCCGGGTTATAATGTTGTACTTTTCAAGTTTTTCACCATTGCTTACGGCATTGGCTCTCTCCCTTCCCTGGAACCAGTGGCCCTAAATTAGGGACGGGCGACTGCTTATAGCCCATTGAGTTTCTCACGGTGGTCGTTAAACCTCCAATAAAAAAAAAAAAAAAGCGGACCTTTTTTCAAAACCTTGCTTGTTATGCCAAAAATTGATGCTAAATTTTACAAAACTAAAGAGGCAGAAGATCAATATATAAAATAAACTACTACTTGTGAAAATTGCAACACCATGAAGGCAATCACGTGAAACTTACAGGATAAGCAGAACATGGTAGGACATGCAAATGATTAGAAGTGAAGAGACATTGCACATGTCTGGTCCCAGCAGTGTCCTCTGAACAGTTGAGTGAGGAGTATAAAGAGAGGACTGTTTAAGATACACACCAGTAGTGCATTGCGGATAGCTATTTGTAAAAGTGTCCAGGATTCAATAATGCTTCAGCGACGACAAAGGGCGCAATATCACCATACGACAGAGTTTGAACTGGGACAAATGATTGGTCTGCATGAAGGTGCATTTTTTTACCACAACATTGCAGCTCGGATGGGACATAACACCATGATAGTGATGCGCATGTGACGGCAGTGGATTGAGAAATGTGCTGACACCACAGTATGACCGACACCTCATCCGCATGGCAGGGACAAACTGTTCTGCATCTTCGCAAGTGTTAGCATAACAAAGGAGCACTGCAACAGGTGTGGCATTGTCTGCCTCCACAGTTTGATGCCATCTGCTGCACAGAGGACTGGTTGCATGCATCCCTTTGCAGCAGACTTCTTGGACCCTGAACCATGGATGCCTCAGGCTAGAATGGGGTTTTCAATACAAACAATGGTGTCGTGCTGATTGGCAACATGTCATGTTTTCGGACGAGTCGCGATTTAACTTGGACTACCATGATGATCGCATACTCATTAGATGGTATTGTGATTTTCCAGCATGCATTGTTGAACATCATACGGGCAGAATGCCAAGTGTGATGGTGTGGGATGTCATTGGGTACCATTTGCAATCTTGGCTGCTATGACTTGAGGGCAATCTCACCAGTGACCACTACATCAGGGAAGTTGTACAGGCAGAAGTCATACTTTTCCTTCAAAGCACTTCTGGCGCTATATTCCAGCAGGGCAATGTCCGGCCACACGCTGCCAGGAATGTTCAAGCCCTCTTTGCAGCACAGCAGATACTGCTTCATCCCTGGCCTGCACGTTCGCCAGACGTGACGCTATTAAACATGTCTGGGATATGGTCACTCAGCAACTGGCCCATCAAAGTCCTCCAGCGATCAGTACCAATGATCTGTGGACTCGCATACACGCTGCCTGGCAAGCAATTATACAGGACACCATCCAACGCCTTTTCGATTCAATGCCACGCCGTCTAGAAGCTCTTATTGCAGCTTGTGGAAGCTTCACAAGATACTGATTTTTGCAGGTAAAAATTGTATTGTTCTGAAAATAAAATCACTTATGTATAGTCATATCAGTAATGTATGATATAAATTTAACTCGAATCGCATGGTTCCTTCTTGGTGCTGCTATTTTTACAAACAGTAGTGTATTAGAAGTGCAAAAAATCATAGGCAGTAAAGTAGTTATTCCTAACAAAGGAATTTCACTCAATTTTTGCTTCCACATGTTTTGAAAGTTCATTTTTTTTTTAATGTCACTATTGGCTGGAGTAGAAAAATATTCTGAAATCTGGTGGCCAGAGCAATGATATGGAAGGCTGGGAGGAGAGAAAAAAGAGGTAAATGCAAGTAGTGTATGATATTTTACAAGTTGAATTCCAAATGAATGCAAAAAAGACTATGAAAATGAATCGCAGGAGGCCATTTTGAGTGAGATAAAGAAACAGAGACCAGCTATTTTGTAACAATGCTACAAAAAACAGTGGGAGGCATAGTCTTAGAACTTGGAATTCAGAAAGGCAAGGTTCCTAGCAAAACAGTAAGGGTTGCATGTGGCATACTAATGTGGAACAAATGTAGGAAGCAGACACAGAGAGAGAGAGAGAGAGACGGGTGTAGTATGCAAGCTTCTAATTAGCTGTGTAAAGTCCAAGCACGAAAGAAGTTGAGAGGATGCGGGAACTGGGGAAATTTTGAGGCACTTCCCGTCTATGGATAGTTAGAGTGCAGGTTAGGTCACCAGGAGAAGGAATTAGGGGCCTATAACCAGCTCTTGGCTGTGGCTGAGTAGCTTAAGTATATTTATACTAACTGCAGTTAGTATTAACTTAGACAGGTATTATTAGTTCAGGCTGCTGTCTAGAACCCCGGCATTTGGTAGCAGAAAACTCCTGATGCCACGCAGTTCCACTGTCACAGTGTAAATTGTCGATTACCTGGACTGGAACAAAATGCTGTGGATACATCAAAAAGTTTTTTTTTTTTTTTTTTTTTTGTTACCGTTGTGTGTAAAAGGAACTCTGTGTAAACCAAGGCATGCTGAAAAAGAGTTATCTCAGTACTATAATTGTACAGTCCCAACAGTCTTGTGAACTCTAATTCAAAAACCATAATTCATGATCCAGCACATCATATCCTGTACAAGGTATTAAAATTTTGTTTTGTTTGTCAAAATCATATCAGCTCTGTTCAACAACTATATGTCTTTGTGTAGGCCTTATTGTTGCCAGATTGCCAGACTGGTGGCATGGCAACAATATTTAAATTGCATTCTGTATTAACAAACAACAAAGGTGCATTAAAACAGTGATGCCCTGGTTAAGCTGTGGGCTAAGCGATGGCTTCTGATCATTCGTCCGAGTTGGGTCTGGGTTTGAAACCCGGTGAAACATGGATGTTGTGTCTGTCTTACGGCACTGTTTACAGCCCACTGAGTTGCTCCTGGTGGTCGTTAAACACCGAGCCAAAAAAATAAAATAAAATGTACTGATGTTGCCTAAAGGCCAGAAACATCTGGGGGGGGGAGCCCTCAGAGAAGAGGTAACTGAAGTCTTCATATAAAGAAACAAAGGTGTAACTAGGGGGAAGGGCAGCTGCCCCTGGCGTAGCACAAGAGAGGACGCAAAATCCACTGCTGGGAGCATGATTAAAATTGGAATTGTAATTTTTTTACCAGTTTCTGGTCACTTAAAATTGCAATTTCCTCCTCAGAATGTTTAGGAGATGCTGTTACTCACATTCAGAAATGAAAGGAGGTGTCCTTATAGTCGGTTCAACTAAAAAAGAAACGCTGCCTTTGTCGAGAACGATGGAGCCCATGATTTTTCTTTAAACTCTCAACAACAATAACAACAAAAAATCTTCAAATCTAATCTTTGATATCTCAGCAGCCTCTTCTATTTGCTCGATCGTCTGTTGTCTGGTACGGTGGCCGCAACCTTCGAAATGCTTTCACCCGTACAAGCTGTCACTGACCACCTGCTATGCTTGTCGTCTTTGACCTACTGTCTGCCTTCTTTGAAGCATCGATGCCAGTCGAATGTTTGGGACTGCAACAGGGTGTTTTTGCCATAAACTTGCTTCAGCACCTCATTTCTGTTGGACTTTCAACTAACGCAAAACTTAAAGTTAATGCGCTGCTCAAAAACTGCCATTTTTTATCAATCTCCGAATGCTGTGTAAATTGCTTACATTACCTAGATATACCCAAGGAGGTTAGAAGTAAAAGGAGCTGGCAACAGCCTCTCTCACTGTGCTTCAGGCGTGACACCACTTTTTATCAGCTGACTACGCCAATGCGCCCAACCTAAAAATCTCCTGTATATCTCTATGGGGAAATTGCGATTTTGAATGGGTTTTTCGGACCCTTACTCTACCCATACAGGCATGAAAAAAATTGAGGCTGAAATATTCATTCCCATAATAAAAAATTTGCAGAAAAAACATGAAAATATGTGTTGGTATTTCTTTAAAAAATTTAACAAAATAATGATTTTTTGAGCGGAAGTGCATAGTGCGCATGGTTAATTACTGCCCATGTGCAAGTAACCATGTCTAAAATATAACCAAAAGCCTAATGTTAAGAAATAAGAAGTCCAAAATATTCCTTCTTTCCATCCTTGGTTTGCATGCGCTAAGCAAAACTGCTTAAGCCACAGGAAGTGACGTCACGTTCCCGAACTCCCGCAGCGCAGACTCCCACCACCTCAGAGAGACGACAGAAACAGCTGATCTGTTTTGGCTTCACTCAAAACGGGTCTCTTCACCTCCTGTTCTTCTAACCTCCTTGGATATACCACAGTGAGTGTGTGCCGTAGATGGACGAAACCATTTTACCTGTGTGGGGGATAATGTTGTAACGTAATCCAATAATCATCGTGAATATGCGACACACGTACTTTGGCGTACAGGCACAATCCAGGAACTTTTCGATCCTACTCTGTATTTAATATGACCGGCACGTGAGACTGACCACTGTTTACTTCCACAACACACATGAAGCAAAATCAGCTCCCAGCCACCCCACTGCCTAAGCTCTGGCTTGTGACCATTAGCTCGAGATGTGCCCGGTTTTGAATCTTGGTCAGGCATGGATGTTTGTTTTAACAAACATCCATGCCTGACCAAGATTCGAACCCGGCACTAGCTCTCTCCCTTCCCTGGAACCAATTGCTCTAAATTAGGGACAGGCGACTGCTTATAGTCCAACAACAAAACTATTACTCTCAATGCAACACTCACTCGGAGGGTGAAAGGGGCAATGAACACATTCCAGGAATTGTTATCTTCTGTTTCTCCTCTGGCAACATTCCCACCCCATTACCTTCCTATCTCCCTGTGTAATACTCTCCTGGAAATCTACTTACATATGTGAGCCCCACCCATCCTCTTTTTGTCTAGGAGTAGATGTCCTGTTTTCAACTCTGCCAACTTAGATTGGGTGACTGTTTAGCACTTGGTGTACTTCCTTTCCATTGCTTTTCTATCAACATTCTTCCACTAACATACAAGGATATCCCTGTGCTGTTACACTTTTACCCTGTAGATCACCATTTTTATTACTCCATTCCAGAACAATATGCAGCAGATTTTCTCTGCCACATTAAATACAGAATTTCTTTATTTTTTTTATTTGGGGGTTTAGAGAACATCATGAGCAAATCGATGGGCTATAAGCAGTTGACAGGCCCTAATTTGAGGCCACTGGTTCCAGCGAAGGATGCGAGCCAATGCCATAAGACAAACAACATTCGTACCTTACCCTAATTTGAACTCAAACCCATCTTGGACAAATGGTCAGAGCCAGTGCTTAGATCACTACACCACAGAGGCAGCAAATATGGAATACTATTAAGTTGTGTTACTTTGCTTATAAAAAGTGATTAGCTTAGCTTTTCACTTTCTCATTAAATCAAGGGACTTCACCAAATACAATCAAATTAGCTTTGAATTAAAATTATACCAATCAAAAGTTCCTGTTTTGCTTGTTAAATCAGATATCTCAATAAATATGGGCTTGTTGTAAGTGATTTCTGCTGCATTATTGACTTATTTTAAAACTAAATTTTTATTTATGACTTAGGCTACATATTACTCGACATCATGAGAAATATTTCACATCTAAATTTTTATATCAGTACACTTTCAAAAACTTAGCACTGTACTGAATTCCACCTTTTGAAGAATCAAACATGAAAAGCCCAATGAAACTTAAAACATTTTGTCAATAAATTATCTCACATAAGCCTTTCAAGATATGTCATTTGTTAACACTCTTATTTATAAAATAATTTAAATGTACATTTCAGAAATAGAACATTCAGAACAGAAAACTAGAAACAGCACAGATCATTTATTGTTAAAAATAGGATACAAAAGTAAGTCATCTATATTTTCTTAAACATAAAAAAAAAAAAAAGCTAGCATATTTAGCTTAAAATGAATTTTTCAAATTTAGTATTTGTAAAAAAAAATTAAGCACTGTTGCCACTATTACAATGGTGCATGGCTTCTTTTGTGTGTGTGTGTGTGTGTGGTTTTACTGACTAAATTCTAAATCAATATTAGTAAGTCTTTAAAAAAAAGTGAACACAGTATTCAAATAAAACATGCTTTTCCAAAAATAAACTTTATTGGTGAGCATAGCATAATTTTTTATACATTAACAGAATATCTCAAATTCATGCACTTTAAAATCAATTCATTAAACCATACCTTAAACCATTTTCAAATATTTAGAACACAGAAACAAACAGCACAGATAATTTCAATTCATTAAACCATATCTTCAAACATTTAGAACATAGTAACAACACAGATCAATTTCCTCAATTATTTAAAACAGAGTATAAAAAACACCATCTAAATATTCTTGAACACCAAAAAATAAAACAAAGCTATCGTATTTAACATAAAATGAATTTTTCAATTTGTATATTTGTTAAGAAACTAAGCACTGCCGCTATTATTACGCATTGATGGTACATGCCTTTTTTTGCAGATTCACTGACTAGTAATAAATCAGTATTAGAAAATCTTAAAAAAAAAAGCCAGTTTAAATAAAACATGCTTTTCAAAAAATAAACTTTAGTTATGAACATAGCATAGTTTGATATATGTTAACACAATACCTCAAATACATGCATTGTAAAATAAAAAATCATGTGCATGATTAACATCTATGAAACACAGCAATACATTCATAAATCCTATGCACATAAGGCATTTACTTTTTCATTTTTAATAAAAGATACTGCACACACATTGATAAAACCAATTTTACAGAATGGATTTTTTCAGTTCATCAAACCAAATCTTAACTGAATTGCATTAAATGTTAATGTATTAATGTAGGGCAACAACACCCACCGTAATTCTTGATAACAGAGGTGCTACAATATCTTCACTCTGGTTACTCCACACTTTAGACAACTCTGATGTTGCTGCCTCATCAAACTGCTTACTTTCACTATCATCTGGTAAGGTCCTATTATTAGCATCAATGGTCATGATGAACACAGCATTCTTGTATGGAGCATTTTCATGATCACAGTAGTTGTACAATATCATCGCAGCTTTAAAAGGAATAACATGCAAGTCTGTGATTACCACAACCTTGTTTTCTTCATTCTTCAACGTCTCAATTATTAAGCCATCAATTTTTTTCTTGGCTTCATCTGGGTCTTCCCTCTGAAAATGTTTTCCATGGATAATGTGGGAACCTGCCTTTTGAGTAGCATAAATTAAATTTGCAAGGCGCTTAGCAAATCGAAAGGCAATGTCCTTAGCTCCATTAGTGTTCATAAGCAGCAATATTGCTGGTGCTGATGGTTGCTCTTGATTCACATCTTGTGCTGCTATAACCTTTTCTAGAGCTTTTTCAATAATTTTGAAACTCAATCTTGGCTGATTGGTAAACTCATTCTTCAAACTATGAACTATTGTTTTTGCACTAATACCTTCAGGTGGTGATTCAACTTTATTAGGGCTAAAAAAAACATATAAGAAGAGCAAAAGAACACCACCACCTATTATCAAACCTAGCCAACCATGGTCAGCTGATGAGGATTTCTTTACAGATATTTTAATAAATCTGTCAACTTCATGTTCCTGCTGAAAATTTTGAGCATCAAGTTTGCGAGTTGGATACAAACCCTGCATATAAAGAAAAACGATTTACGTAAGCATACACATTAGACATATGAATACAATTTAATGTAAATTGTGGGCTGAAGGCCCTGTCCCCCTTTATCAGACATGGATATATTCATCAGATAATACAGTGAAACCTCCAAATAATGGTCACTCCTTGGACTGGAAAAAAGTGACCATTGTTGGAAGCAGGGCTCGATTTCGATCGGTAGTTAGTAGCAACTTGCTAGCAAGCAAATGCATTTTGCTAGTGATAAAAAGTGGAAAATTTTTGAATGTTTTAGTGAGAACTGTAAAGTGCTACCGCACTGTGTGTGCGGAATATTTTAGACACACACAAAAAGGAACAACTGCTTTCTGGAAACTAATGTGGGCCGCAGGTGGCCTAGTGGTCAGCGTTCATGACTGCCATGGAGGTAACCTCAGGTTCGATCCCAGCAGGTACGAACGTTCGAACCACTAAATATCCGCCATGCGTTGGTGGGCACGTTAAGCCATCGGACCTCAGGTACTGGCACCCCGATAATAAATAAAGGCATCTTCCTCTCCCTTTTTACCTCGCTTCCATGTCACTTTCCCATCAAGCACTCTAGCCCAAATCTCCTAGCTTCCTATTTCTAAGGGTTGTTTGAGACCTGGGGTCAGACACTCCCTTTCTGAAATCCTCAACATGATCTGATCTGGAAACAAATGTTTCTTGAAAAGTACAAACATTATAAAAACATTTTGGCACTAGTAGAAATATCCAGTATATTTCTCTTATCTACTTCTGTATTTGAGGTTGCGTTCAGTTTCATGAAGAGAATCCAGAGTGATTGTCGAGGGGCAGTTTATACTTACAAACATTGAATGTTCTCGTGAGCATTGAGGTTGAAAGTCTGTTCAAAGACAAGTTTGACCCCAGGCCTGCTGTGTTAAAGTGATATGATGAAAAGACCCAAAACCCAGATTGTAAACCATATGGAAAATAATGTAAGATTTTGAATTGTGTTCATGAATTTCGTGAATACAGTTAAATAAAAAAATGTTTTTTAAATATCTGTGTTCGAATTAAATTAATAGAATTAATCTGTCAGATCATGAAATGGTGAGTTATATCTAAATATTTGTAATCTTTTCAGCATACAATGTGACAGTTACAGATGTGAAATCAAACTGAATTTCGTGAATACAGTTAAATAAAAAAATGTTTTTAAATATCTATGTTCGAATTAAATTGTTAGAATTAATCTGTCAGGTCATGAAATGGTGAGTTATATCTAAATATTTGTAATCTTTTCAGCATTACAATGTGACAGTATAGGGGTGAAATCAAAATGTGTCATGATTGACGGATGGAGGAGGACATGTTAAAGTTTCTTTTGTATAATGTTAATAAACTTTCGCTAGTAGATAATGCAATTTGCTAGTAAAAGTAAGGCTACTAGCAAGCATTGCTACTGCTAAAAGAATACATTGTGATATACCTTTGTGCCCACCATAACTCAACTTGTTAACATGTTAGTTAATTTAGGCCTAACCTCTAAACTAAGTTGGCATTTGTTCAAAAGCAGAATAAATGTATGAAGTTTGCTTATGCAAAAATAAAATGTCACAGTGCTTTCTCCATATGGTGAATAAAACTCAATATAATAATTAAATCATGGTATAGAGGATTTTAGGAAAGCAGTGTCTGATGTTTGGTCTTAAACAGCCCTTAGAAATAGCAAGTTAGGAGATGATTAGAGTTAGGGTAGGCTATAGGAAAGAAAAATGTAAGGCAGTGAAGTGTAACTGCACAATTAGCTGGCCATGTGCTGGAAAGCAGAAACAGAACCAACCAGGGTAAAACTAAGAGATACCGCCGCCAAAGGGCAAATTCCAGGACCCACCAACCATCCCCGCAGTCCTCGGGGTAAATGAAACACACACGGGAGCTGCAGCTCACTCACACAGATCTAAACTCTTAATTACTTTTCCCTTAAGCATACCATTGTGCCCACCATAACTCAACTTGTCGTGCGTGAGGTAGACTTCCTTTAGTAATATTATTTGTCCGTATCATCTTATTCCTTTCACGGAAGTACCAAAAAAATTACATAAAATCCTAAGGGGCAGAGTGTCCATTAGATCCCCTTCATCACTGACTGGGGTGTCTGTTGATTGCTGTTAAAAGGTTTCATTGTTTAGAGGTTATCATTAATGGGTCATACCAGGTCAATCATCAAGGCTCGCACCCTTACTCTTTTTGATTTCCTTGAAATTTGGTATCATTGTTAGGAAAACAGACTTATAGATAAATCCCAAATTTTAGCTCTGTCCACCCACAGGCTTCAAATTACACGACTTTGAAAATTAGAAAATCGTGACCTCCGGAAAATTTTCAAGTAGTTGTACCTCATTACTTAACAAGGTTAGAAGGTTGAAATTTGTGTCTTTTTATAGCATTATTTATATGAGCTTTTAAATCATGTGGTAAGGGGGGGGGGGTTGCCCTTTTCAAGGTCACAGAAATAACATTAGACCTTGAATACTTAAATAACTGTAATTTTAAAATAAAAATAAAAAAATTGCATGGCATCCTTAGGGTTTTGCTTAGTAAGTCTGCCAACCTTTTAAAGTTGGGACCACAATGGGATCATTATTAATGAAATATTAAAATGAAATACACCTACACCAGAAATTTTCAATATGAACTAAAAATGATATTAAAAAAGAAATAATAATATAGCATTGATTTTAGTCTTAAAAGAAAGTAAAAAAATATATACAGTTGAACCCTCATATAACGAGCTCGGATATAAGGAAGGTTCATATATAACAAAGTCTTTGCAGTTCCTTGAATTTCCAATGCCAGCGTAATGTTATTTCAACTGGATATTACGAACAGCAGTTTTGTCCAAAATCATATATAACGAAGTTTTTGCCTTTTTCCCCATTCAACATTTCTCCTGCGAGAGAGTAGCCATTTTCTTTTTTTCTTCTTCAGGATATCTTGAGACATCTGACTCAGTGAAATGCCCGAAGAATAGCCAGGCGGTGTCGGAAACCCCCACTTTTCCTTAATCCTCCTTCACTGGAGGGACCCCCACTTCCTTACCCCAAGAGCTTAGAGGGTAAATGAACTGTTTCCTAGCTTGAGAACAGAAGGAGAAATGGGACACAGGATCAGGGCGTGGGGCGTTGAGGAATCATGCCAGGGGTGTCCAATGTCAGCGTCTTCGTTTTGGGGCCGTATGTTAAATTGTTCGGATGGACCTAATAGGAAGATGTTTGTCTTAATCGCACTTCTGCAATTCCTAAGCGGGCGCATCTAATGGTTTAAAGCTTTGGAAGCAGCAATTTTTCTCACAAATTCGTTCGTTAGAACGCATCAACACAAGCTGACAAAACATGTCAGTTGTTAAACGAAAACCACTGAGTTGAAGAGAAAAAATTGAAGCAATCAATTTGGTGGAGAAAGGGAAAAAGAAGTGCGACATAACCAAAACATTTGGCATTCCGGCAAATTCACTATCCACAATTTTAAAAAATAAGGATGGTTTAAAGCGAAAGTTCTCGGAAGGTTCTTTTAGCCATGATAGAAAACGATTTTGTGAAGGTCTTTATACAGACGTGGAAGCAGCGCTGTTAAAGTGGTTCCAAGAAGTGAGAAGCAAAAATGCTGCAGTCTCTGGCCTTTTTCTGAAGGAAAAAGTATTAGATTTCGCCCGACTTCTAGTAAAACCTGATTTTCAGCCAAGCAATGGTTAGCTTCAAAGATTTAAAGAGCGTTATGAAATCATATTTAAGTCCATTTGCGGAGAGAGTGCTTCCGTGGATGATAAAACAACCCAAAAGTGGCTGGAATCAAGTAAAACCTTAATTTCGCAGTATGAAGCTTGCGATGTTTACAATGCTGGTGAAACTGATGTTTTATATCAGTTATTGCCAGAAAAAACCTTAGCTTGCAAAGGTGAAAAATGTTCTGGTGGAAAAAACTCAAAACTCCGTTTAACTGTATTGCTGTGCGCAAATATGGATGGATCCGATAAAAGAGAACTTTTCGTAATCGGGAAATCAAAAAATCCCAGATGCTTCAAGAAAGGTGAAAAATTACCAGTAAGTTACAGAGCTAATAAGAAAGCGTGGATGACATCGGAACTCTTTACAGAATGGTTGAAACAATTTGACAACGAAATGACAAAGAAAAATAGGAAAGTTCTGCTGCTCATCGATAATTGTGCAGCACATTCGTCTAACATAGTGTTAACGTCTACAAATGTACATCGGTTTCCACCAAACACTACATCAAAACTTCAGCCCATGGATCAGGGTGTTATAAAAAACCTAAAACTTCATTACAGCAAAATTTTACTCAGAAAATTTCTTATTAACGTGAAAAAGAGGCAAAAAATTGTCATTGATGTTCGAATGGCATGTGATATGCTATCTAATGCTTTGACTACCGTAACTGATGTAACCATAAAAAATTGTTGGAAACATGCTGGTTTTGGTATTTCAGTAGTAAATGAAGACACAATGGTTACTACTAAAGACGGAACATGGAATCACCTGAGTGCAAAAGGGCTCATTTCATCGGATTTATCTTTTCCAGATTATCTGCTGGATGACGATGACATCTCAACGGAATCTCAAAATACAGATCGGGACATCGTTGATGGCGTGTTGAACTCTCAGTATGACGCGTCCACTGATGAGGAGGAAGAATACGCAAAAGTTAAAAAAATATCAAATGCGGTGGCAATTGAAAGTCTTCATAATTTGAGTGCTTTTTTTGCGTCAAAAAATCTGTTTTGTTCAGCATTGTTGGATCAAATAGAAAAACAGCTGTCTGCAGCAATTGTTCAATCCCAAAAACAGGCAACTCTGCATAGTTACTTCTAGAAGTGTGAATGAAAAATTAAAGGTAAATGTTTCAGTTATTGTACTTCTGCTTTCTAATACATACGTACTATAGTAGTATACTGTGTGTGTTTTTTTACATAACTTTTGCTCGTTTGCTGATACATTTAAGACAAAATCGGATAATACATTTAAGACAAAATCGGATAAAACGAAGTTTGCGTATAACGAACTTTTTCTTAACTCCCTTCAACTTCCTTATAATAAACAGTTTCGACTGTATATCTCTTTTGCTGATTTTGACACAGTTTCAAGATATGTTCTGGTTCACAGAAACCCACAGCTTAAATTTCACAAAATTAATATCATTATTTTCCACAAGATCAATAATGTAACTTTTCAGTAAATCTGATCCTAGGCAATAATGTCATTTACTGAAGCAGCATGCAAGAAGTAAAGGATTGCATATAAGTCTTGCAAATGCAGTTTCTATATTGGGGAGTTGCAAAAATGGCATTTTTCCATAGAACAGTTCCACAATGTAAATATGCATATTTTCTGTGGAGCAGTTTTCCTGTGCTGCAGATGACTCAAAGCGCATACTGTGGGGAATTAAACAACGTGTGAAGCACATATCACGACCCATGCGCTGAACTTGTGCTGAGGTCAATTGCAATGGCTACAAAGTTTGAAATATTAGTTCTATTGAGCATACTGGAAACAGGGGTTTAAAACTGCTGAAGAAGTTCAAAAACTTAATGAAGTTGTAAGTGAAGGCATGGCGGTTACTCATACCGTGCAAACATGGTTCAAGAAATTTGCAGCTGATGACTTAGCTTGAAAAGAAAGGAAGTTTTGGATAGGCCAATGCTGTTGATTTGGATGTCCTGCAAGCGGCTATGGAAGACAATCCACGAACAAGCATTCACAAATTGTTAGAATAACTGGGAGTTTTTAAATCTATTATCACTGAGCAGCTGCACAAGATCAGAAGAAAAGTTTACAGACGATGCCGTGAGGAGCCTCATGAGCTCACCCCAGCTCCAGCTGAACAATGTGTCAAGGTATGCAAGGGACTGCTCAAAAATCCATGTGATGCTTGATTTATCAAACAAATAGTTATTGGGGATGAAAAGTGGATAAATCTGCATAACCTGGATTATTCATAACATTGGTTGAATAGAAATGAATCAGCTTTACCTACCCCTAAACAAAAAATTTCTGTTTTCAGGTCAGATGCTGGGAGTTCAGCATCAGGAAAAGATTAACCTAACTTTCTTCTGTATAATAACTGAAGAAGAAAGCACATAACTTTTTTCAACTTTGCATGAGGATGTTTTTGTTCATGCAGTCTTTTCTTTTTTTTACAGGAGTTTAACCAACTAACTGTAAAGACACTAAAAATTTCTACTAAACTTTCAGAAATTTCCTTGCTTAGTTCACCTTCACCACTACTCTGGCTTATGATAAGTATAAGTTTCGTCAACATGTGAGCATGACTGGCTGTCATCAGTTTCGATGTTCACAGGTGGTGTATTTAGTCTTCGAAAGTTTTTTTCGTAACTTGTCACAGAATTTTTTGCATTTACTTTTGTCAAGAGGCCCAGGATGGAAAGAATAAAAGTTGAAAGGCTCCCTGAAAAACATCAGCGTTATGCTGACGTATTCAGAGAACGACTGAAGGAGCTGAAGTCTTGTGAGAGGGATGTAGAAAAGAACTGGGAATGTTTTAAGAACTTTAGAAGTGATGCTTGGTGGAATAGTGAGATTGAAGAGGCAGTAAAGAGAAAGAAGCCTATTTGGGGATGTTGCAAGGTAGAGTTTCTGTGGATGAATATTGCTGTAAGAAGCGTGAAGCCGCTAAGCTGGTTAGCCAGAGTAAGGTAAAAGATAGGAAGGAGAAGGTGGAAAGGCATGAATTGGCATTTTGGAAAGATAAAAAGACTTTCTGGTAGTACATGAGAATCAGGAAAAATAGGGGAAGCAAAGTTGTAAGTTGTGTGAAGAATAGGGTGAATAGGGTTGGGGAAATGATATGGGAGCCCAATGAGTTAAGTGAAAGATGGGGTGAATACTTCTGTAAGTTATTAGATCAAGAAAGCAAAGGTGATTCAGAGGCAGATGCAAAGGATGTCACAGTGAAGGATGGAAGCACAGGAGGGATCTCAAGAGAAGAGGTGTGTAAATCTAAAATCTCTTCAGAATGGTAAGGCTTCGGAAGTTGATGGCGTAACTACCGAGATGTTGAAATATGGTGGTGACTCTGTAATTGACTGGTTAACTGAAATTTTCCAGTTGTGCTGGGAGTTAGGAATGGTCCCCTTGTATAATGGAAAAGGTGATCAGACTGACTGCAAGAACAATCATATTAGCATACTAAGTGTGCCAGGGAAAGTGTTTGGTAAGGTCGTTATTGAAAAAGTATGGCGTCTTACATCAGAGAAAGTGTGGGATGTTCAGAGTGGTTTTATGCCTGGTAAAGGCTGCACTAACCAAATTTTTGCATTATGCATGATGACTGAAAAGTAGCTGGCTGTTGGTAAGACAGTTTTTGCTGCCTTCATAGATTTAGAGAAAGCTTACGACCGAGTAAATAGGACATTTTTGTGGAAGGTATCGAATTAATATGGTGTTACTGAGAATCTACTTAATAGTGTAAAAGCCATGCATGCTGGAAGTAGAGCTTGTGTATGAGTGAGTGGTGTTTTATCAAAATGGTTCTCTATTAGTGCAGGAGTCAGACAAGGTTGTGTACTGTCACCATGGCTGTTTAATATATTTATGGGTGCATGCATGTGTGATGCCAAAATAGATAAAACTGGTTTATGTCTTGGTGATATCCGTGTTTGCAGATTGATGTATGCTGATGACATTATCCTGTTGGCAGAAAGCAGAAGTGAGTTCCAACATATGTTGTCCCAGATGTACGAAGTTTGCATGAAATTCAATCTGAGTATGAGTATAAATAAGGGAAAAACCAAAGTTATGGTTTTTGAGAGAAGAACTGGTAGCACTGAATGCACTGTAAGTCTAAATGGCATAGTGATTGACCAGGTGAGCGAGTGTGTATTAAGGAAGCATGTTTGACAGAGAGAACAAATTGGATGGCAAAATTAGTAGCAGAGTGAATTCTTCATTGAAAACCATGGCTGCTCTGGGAGGTTTTCACAGGAATGATGGGTTCTCAAGAGAGTTCTGCATGGCTTTGTATGAAAGTGTAATTGTTCCTACTCTGATGTATGGCAGTGAAACCTGGGTACTACAGAAGAACATAGAAGTCGTTTGTGTGCTGGAGAAATGTGTTACTTACGGAGGGTTTGTGGCAAGACCCATTCTGATTGTGTGAGGAATGTAGATGTGTTGCAGCTGTGTGATGTGAAGCAAAATGTTGTTAGCAAGGTGGAGACTAATATGCTTCGGTGGTTTGGCCATGTTGAAAGAATGAGTGATGAGATGCTTACTAAGAAAATCTTTTTAGCCCAAGTGGCAGGAAGGAAAGGCAGAGGAAGGCCACGGAAGTTATGGGAGGATCAGATTCAGGAGTGTCTGCATGAGAAAAAGATTATAAGTATGAAGTATAGAAGATTTTGTGTACGGCATGTGATGAATGTCAGTGAAGCCCGAGTTGTATGTCAAGATCACTATAAATGGAGAAGTTTGATATGGCAAGAGTAAGTAAAAATTATCTAGTAGTTTGCATTTCTTTTTGGAGCTAACCTCTGAATCTCAGAGAACAGCTTAATGATATGTATGTACATCACAGATTTTTTCTGAATAGAAAGTTTATCTACTCACTCTGAGCAACAGGGCGTGTATTATTTTTCACATTATAGTGTCCTTTTTCTTGAAAACTGTTACAACGAAGGTCTTAAATCTGTGACATTTTAACACTTAAAAAGAAAGAGGAAAAAAATTCTAGAACAATTTCCCCAGAAAAATACCAGCATTATTTTTTTTTAAAGAAACTACTTATTTACATGCAATTTGCCTTTGGTATAATACTTTTTGGGACCAGAAGAGAAAACAAAAAGAAAAACGAACATAACAAGCTTACAGCATAAAAAGTTAAATATATTCTGTAACAAGTAACAGAATGAAACCAGAAATATAATATAGCTGAAGCTGATTGTTTTATTTGACTAATGAAAGCAAGCAAAGCTATGATTAGGTAATGAATGTCAAAAACAAACTGAAAATTAAACCTACTCAGGGCTTGAAAAATACTATGCCCGAGACACCAGGGGCATGTAAATTATTGGCCTGGGCAGGTAAAAAGCAATGTAGTTGCCCAGACCAAACAACTAAATTTTAAAATGAAAAACGTTTGGAATAGAATTTCCTACTAGAAAAAAAACGACAGTTCTCGCATGTCGTGTTGAATGTTACTGCTAATCACCTGAAGTTGTATTATTGTTATGGAGTGTCAAGGACAGAAGAATATAACTTTTTTAATTATATTATGCTCTAGGTTCTAGGTCCAGATATTGGAACCGTATTTTTTGCTCTCAACATTGTTTATAGTCAGCGACGGGATGAATGCCTCTGATGGAACTAGCCTCTGGTGTTTAATGACAAAGGGGCGAAAATTTCAGGGAAAATAACATGGCAGAATTACTAAATTTCTCAAACACCAATTTCATCATCATCTTAAAACTTGAGATACACATTTTTTTGTGCATTGAACATTTTAAATACAAACCCTTAAAACGGAAATGCAAAACATGTAAAAAAAAGTTTATAATATTTTTTAACTTAAAAAGAAAATGAGGGTTCTGGTTTATTTATTATCTTAAAAGATAAATTTTCCTGAGCATCTAGCTTTTACTACCTGGGCAGGTAAATAAGTTTTGCACATGCCCAGATGGGTATATAACTTTTCAGATATTTTTCAAGCCCGGCTACTACTGGTCAAAACCCAAGGTGCTTCTGGTTTAAAAAGGATAGCAGGGTTTCTATGACACTTAGTGAAAGAAGCAAAATATAAAGGGTAAAACTTGGTGGAAAAAAGAAAAAATCATCAAAACTTAAGGGTTCAACGCGGTCCCAACTTGAAAGTTGGCATACTAGTAAATAGAACACTAAAAATGCCATGCATTTTTTTTTTCCAAAATTTTAAAACTAGTTTTTAAAACATTCAAGGTTAAATATTATTTCTGTGACCTTGAAAAGGTCAACCAAATTTCCTTTAATTTTTCAGCACATTATTTAAAGTCTCATATAAAGTAATATAAAAAGACAAATTTCAAACTTCTGGCGCAATTGGATAACAAGATACTACTTGAAGATTGTCCAGAAGTCACAATTTTCTAATTTTCAGTCATGTTAATTTGAAACTCCATGGGTGGACAGAGCTAAAATTTGGAATTTATCTATTAGTCTACAACAATCACACCAAATTTCAAAGAAATTAAAAGGGGTCAGGTTGAAAATGGCTATTTCACTGGTTGATTTGATGCAGAATGACCCTAATGTTAATTTAGCGGCAGGTAGACTTATAGATAAATTCCAAGTTTTAGCTCTATCCACCATAGAGTTTTGATTCAATTACATGACCAGCTGTTCTGTAGCAACCAAAGCTTGCCATTGCTCAGAGGTGTCCATTAATGGAAGTTTCACTGTATCATGACAGCATATTTTGATCATTGTTTGAACTTTCTATCAATTATCTTCCACACCATTCAAGCGGCAATTTATTACCTAACATAAAATTAAATTAAATATGGCACTGATAATCCAGTAATTATTTTGAGGGAAACAAAATAAAAAATTGAGAGATAAGTGAACATTTTTATCTATACTGATGACTAAAAATTTTCACAGGAGAAGTAGAAAGTTTAATTCTTTGAAGAATTTCTTTTTTATATTTTGGTCACAAAAAATTTCTGAGGCAAAAGTAAAAGTGAACTAGCTATAAAAAGAACTTATGCAAAAATTAATAAGTTGAACAGTACAAAAAAAGTACATGCTAAAAAAAACAAGAAAAAAACAAACAAAATGAGTAATTATGAACAATTTTATACTTCCCCACTGTGAAAACTGTTAGCAGATGCCAAGTGATTTCACTAATAGCTTCATTTAATTTTTGTGTATCCCTCTATTCCAAGTCACTTCAAAGCAAAGGAAGTATGATTTGTTTTTGTTTCATCTTTCACATGTGTGCTGAGTGTTAATGCAACAGGGAAAAGGTGATTCTTCACTTCAGACAGCAAAGCTTGCTGAGCACCAGAAGACAATTTTATGTAATTCAGAATAGTTTTGTTACAGGTATTGCTACTAGATATTCCTATAAAAGCCTATATTGCAGCAATACTACACAGCATTACAATAAACCTAATTTTTTTTAAATAAAATTTTATTTTATGTTCTTCGTGATAAATCTTTGGATTACATGCCCTTGCGGATCTCATGAAGGAAAAAAAAATATGGTACTTTGAATTAATATGTACAAAATATGACATCCACAAGTAGTATTTTAATAAAATCGAAATCTGAAATTTTATACTCAAGAGATGCACATAGCGTATAAAATCCATTTATTTTTGCGGCGTAGTAAGTACAAAGATTCGTCAAGCTTTCGCACTCCACTGGGAGGCTTTCTCAAGAATGGTAGACATAAAAATGCCTGACAGACATTTTTATGTCTACCACTGCCTTGAGAAAGCCTCCCAGTGGAGTGCGAAAGCTTGACGAATCTTTGTACTTACTATGCCGCAAAAATAAACGGGTTTAATACGCTATTTGCATCTCTTGAGTATTCACAGTGTGGTGTATTTATAATTACGTCTGAATTTTTATTTTTATTTTTTTGAGATCATCTACTGAAAGAATAGTAAAAGAAAATTGTGAAGCAAATTGGAACTTTATTTTGCAATAAGTGGTTTGGGTAAAAAGAAAAAAAAATTGACAACAAATATGATTTACCACTTTTCGTTCCAGCGTCATAACCAAACAAGTTTTTTTTCATGCTTTATTGACTTTGTTTCACCTGGCGCCTAAATTTTGGAGCTGGCTCCTAGATCTAGAACATAATTGTTGAGCCCCAGTGAGGGAAAAGAGAATCCTGGTAATGAAATTACATTCCAGAACTTTCAGACATTACCAGGCGTTAGAGATTATAGTCCCACCCATTTTATTTGATATACTTCGAAAAGTCAGTGTTCTGATTTCAAGAGAGGAAAAGGTCCTGAATAAGAAGCATCACAAAAAACTAGAGGTTCTTCGATCAACTCAGATTCGAACTAATAATTACAGAGTCCCCTTCATAAATAAATCGATAGTAACTATGACGGATGAACAAGTAAACGTTTTGGAGCATGGGCCAAAATATTGCCCTCCATTGAAGCCTGAAATCAAGCAGTTAATATCAGAAGTAGAAAGTATAATCTCCCAAGTTCCAGCAGAAGATCGTGATATGACCAGATGTTTAGCTGTATCGAAATTAAGAAGCAGTGTATTGAATTTTAACAGCAGGAATATTGAAAAAAAGAACTTTTAAGGAAAATGACAGACAGAATAAGAAAGTTTTGGAGAACCTACGCAATGACCCTAGAATAACGATTACCCTAACCGACGAGTCGAATCAGATTGCCATTATGAACAGGTCTGATTATATTGGAAAACTTAAGGAATTTGCTGATCAATTGGACTCAATTCCGCAGTTAAAGAATCCTCTAAACAGCATAATACGGAAAGTTCAAGCTCTGGCCAAGGACAAAGATCTACCGGAAATTATAAAAATGTCAGCGAAGCTTCCACCGGGCCCTACAATTCCACCACTCTTTGGATGACTAAAGAATCATAAACCTGGATCTACCCTTAGACCTATAGTTGCAAAAAACAAAGCTCCTACGTACATATTAGAAAAATCTGTAGCTAAATTCTTCTCTAAACGTTTAAAAAACTCTGATTACGTAATCAAGTCAACAAAAGAATTTGTGGAGTACGCAAGAAGGTTAAATATATTTGATAATGATATAATGGGAAGTTTCGACATAGTGTTTTTATATCCATCTATACCTATACCAGAGGCTGTCGCAAACCTTGAAGAAATAATCGCAAACCTTGAAGAAATAATCGTCACTTCCCGTGAATTCACACCAACCCAAACAAAGAAAATTATTGGCAACTTAAATCTGGTTACTAACCACAACTATTTCAAGTTGGATGGAAACATCTACAAACAAACTAAAGGAGCGCCGATGGGTTCACCTTTATCTGCAGTACTTGCGGAAGCAGTACTTAGGCCGCTAGAAGATCTCATCCTTTTAAATTGTATCAAGAAACCCCGAGTTTGGATCCGATATGCAGACGACATATTCTTCATATTTGAACATGGAGTAGACGAATTAAATGATTTCATGCGCAAGATAAACAACCTACACAATACAATAAAGTTCACCAAGGAGCTTGAAAAAGACAGGACGTTGAATTATCTTGACGTTGTGCTCAGAAGAAATAGAACATCCAGCTTCGATTTTAACGTTTATTATAAACCGACCGCAGTACCGAACCTTGTCCCTCCTGATTCGCACTGCCCAAAGGAGTACAACCTTTCCGTATTTAGAGTGTGGTTCCACAGAGCGTACAACATATGCAAACCCGACTACCTAAATAATAAAGAAGTTGATAATATCTATAGCAAAGGTCTAAAGGCTGGATATAAGAAGGATGACAAAGACAGAGTATATATGACTGTGAGAAATTGTATAATATCAGCAATAGAAAAATCGCCTAGTAGGACAATGAAATACGCAGGAACCATCACATATATCCCAGGCTTTATATATTGGTTAAATAATTTATTATGCAAATACAGCATATTAATAGCAATGAAGTCCCCGACCCCGTTATCACATATAATATCAAGTTGTAAAGAGAGACAGTGTGAGAAAGAAAAGACGGGTGTGTACGCTATACCATTGGTATATCCTGACAACACGGAAAAGATATATATAGGGATGACAAAGCGATCCTTGGACACTAGATGTAAAGAACACGTATGAAGTGTGAAGCAGGACATGCAGAATACAGCCCTCGCCAAAGAAGTCATGCACTGCTCGGCCGCTCCTGTATGGAATAATATTATTCCATACAGAAGCCTCTTACACGAATTTCAAAGAGACTGCCATCAGAGAAACAGTGGAAATCCTATCCAGCAAAGTGGCATGCAATGATATAGTCTCTATGGAACAACCAATGGTTTAGCATGCATTATTAAAAGATGGAAACACATCACGGCGCTCTATATAATTATGTGATAAAAATTCATGTAATATGCTCGTGAGGTCACCCGCGTTATTTTCAAAAAACATCTTCGTTCTTTACATGTTCCAATTCTCTGCATTTTTGTGTCTATCATTGCCTTGAAAAAGCCTCCCAGTGGAGAGCGAAAGCTTGGCGAATATTTGTGCTGACTACACCACGAAAATAAACGGATTTCATACGATATATGCATTTCATTATTACCTCTCTGCATGATGTTGATAACCTGAAAATTTCAATCGTTATTGTAACCCCTAGGTGAGGTACAGCACCTTGAATCTGGAAAATCACTAATTGTTTTACTACAGTAGATAGGCCTAATAGTGACTGCCAAATATGTTCTATTTTCCAACAGAGGTATTTTTTAATGTGTTGATACAATCTTAATTCTTCATATAATTTATAATTAATTGCAATTTATAATTTATAATTTTATGAAGTCTATTAAAAAACAGTAAAGGAGAGGGAAGGGGGTGGGGGTCTTGGTCTGCTGATTGCTAATCCTTTGGGTGCAGATAGAACCACACATTTTTCCCTGTTCTTACATGTTCAAACTTGCTATTAAGCAAAGCAAGTTTGTTTGTAGTGTGCAGCCTACAGCAGCATAGCATGCCCTGACATGTTTATGACTAGTTTTGACTCACTCAATTTCCTACCAGTTCATCTCAAAGTTTTGACATATGAAGTTCAGTTCTGTAATTTGTCACTGTACTTATTGCTTTGTGATGTCCCATAAATGTGGAAGTGGTGAGTTCTTAATGTACAGTAGTTGAATAACTGCCTCCTTTCCTCTTTTTTTTTTTTTTTCCACTAGATAAAGTGCGATATTTCCAGATTTTCAAATAAAACAAGTAAGAAAGTAAAAAATGCAATGTTCTATTGGAGTGATTACTAAGGAAGACCGTCACAAGACTTCATACAAGTCAAACTTCAGAGATCAAAAACATTAGACTTAAGCCAAAATGATAGATTCTCAGTTTACGGATAATATCACTGATTCCTGGAAAATCTTTGTGCAGTGCATGCTTTGTCAAAATCCAGTCTTGGAATAATAAGCAGTCCTCAAAATCTGATGATCATGTCATGCAATGTGATTCAGATTATGAACCAGCTTATTCAGCCATCAGTGACATAAACCAGGAGTGTGAAGTTACTGGAGTCTCTCCTTTTAAAATCCAGAAACTAAATAGAGAAAAAAGGAGAAGTGCTGTAAAGAAGAAGTTATTCAAAATCCGGCACAATGTGAAGGATAACTATGACCAAAAAGATGGTTTTACTTGAGCAAATATTTTTTTCATGACAGCTGCAAATAATATTCAATTCTCCAGTAATCCGTAAACTAAGAATCTCTATCATTTTGGCTTAAGTCAATAACAAAAAGAAGGAACACAGCTCGGAAATACCTAAATATTACCGAAAAATGTTCCCATTAAATGTGCTATTTGTATTTAAATTCATGAATGAAAACTCACCTAAAAGGTTCTTGTTCCTTTTTCAACATTTAACGCACGTATATTTCGGCCGACTCGTCAACTGCATGATGCACTTTTCGTGGTTGTTGTATCTCTTCCCTGTGTCTTCATCTTTGTGCAATGCATGCTTTGTCAAAATCTCTTGCCAGTGTTTTTTTTTTTTTTTTTTTTTTTTTGAGCCCACGTTTCACTATTACATTCCCTTTTCCTCACATACACACAACTTCCATTATCTGCAGCATAGGTTTAAAAATCCAAAACACTATACAAAACTTCAATTCTATGCCTCAGAAACTTTAATCCTGACTCTTTTTGTCGTTAATTGCCGGCCACATTCTAATATTCACAACATTTATACATACATTCATATCAAAAATGCTATTATCTATATACACACACTATTTACAGAAACTCTATTCTCTCAACTCAATTCATTTACACAATGGCTCAACCCTCCTCCTTCAATCCTACCTAGTTTTTCAATGGAAAACATTATAAGCTTAACCGCCGATATTGTAAGCCTCACCCCCATGACTTCGTCTGCCTCTAGTACTTTCTGTCAGTCCCTGGCTGTCATCAGGAGGCCTGTCGAAAAACTACCATTTCTCTCTGCAGCCGCAGAGCAAGTAATGCATTCGTTTCTGGTCCTCTGCTCCGTCACTGTATTTCACAATGTTTGCTTGTGGAGCCATCTGTTCTTTAATTTGGTCAAAATCTAGTACTGGAATTTTTTTCTCTTCCTTTTTCTCCTTTTTTCCCCGTTCTATTT
Organism: Macrothele yani; assembly: GCA_039090855.1. Classification (NCBI taxonomy): domain Eukaryota; kingdom Metazoa; phylum Arthropoda; class Arachnida; order Araneae; family Macrothelidae; genus Macrothele; species Macrothele yani. The sequence continues at coordinate 50,222,727 of CM077002.1, forward strand.
TTATCAGGGACTTCCAATTATCATTTAGTACATTTGGGTCATTATAATTACATAATCCATTCCTCTCTTTTTCAATAAGTACTGACTCGGCTATTCCCAAATGTCTTTCTGTTTAAAATTTTTTAATTATTCTGATGTCTTCAAATTTTGGATATTCTTTATTTTCCAGGCAGTACTGAATTAAAGCAGTTTTAGGTTCTTGTTGTTGTTGTTTTTTTGCCAATTTTTTAAATCTTGCCTTAATCTGTGTTTTAATTTGTTTTTGGTACTACCTATGAATGAAACCGGTGAATTCTTCAATGTGGGTATTGTATATACTCCTGCTTGCTCCAAACAACTCATTTTTTCATTACTTTTTAACGCCAAATTCTTGATTGTGTTTACTTTACATCCAAGTTGAATATCATATTTGTTGCACATCCTATTGATTTCTGATGACACCCCTTTAATATATGGGAAAGCACCAATATATTTCATTTGTTCTTTTTTTCTTAACGTTGTTCTTCAATTTTTATTCTGAACCTACAATGTCCATTTTTTAATACACTGCCTTGGGTACCCATAACTTTCTGCAATTTTATTAATATATTCCAATTCTTTTCTTTTTAATATTCTGTTGAACTGTGAGTAAATGCCCTTTTTATATGTCTTCACACTATTACATTTTAGTGCATATGGGTGTGCTGAGTCATATGGTATCATCACCGGAATATTCAAAGGTTTTTGATGTACTCTGTAGTGTAAACTATTTTTCTCTCTAACAATTTCTACATCCAGAAAAGCTATTTTATTTTTTATTTCATTTTCAATTGTCAATTGTATAGATGAATACAAATTTGTGTTCTGTCCAGCCAAATCCTCTAGTTGAGTCGGATTTAATTTAGAAAGAATGAAAATGTCATCGACATATCTGCAATAAATAAATGGATCTTGTACCTCTTGTTGTTTGATTATCCTCTCCTCAATATCATTCATTTTAACTTTAGCAAACAAGGAGGACAATGGAGAACCCATAGGACCTCCATAATTTTGTTTATATATTGTTTTTTCAAATGCAAAAAGGCTGTTTTCATAGATGTATAATAAAGTATTTTTTAACTCTTGAGTTTGTGTTTGATTCATATATTCTTGCTGTTGTAATCTTGTAATTATTATATTAATTGCTTCTATTACTGGGGTGCTCGGAAACAAAGCTTTCACATCCATGCTTGCCATATTATATTCATGTAAATCAAAATCTGCTCTTTTTTTATGATATCTATGAATTCATATGTATTTTTAACAGTATACTGATTTCTCATAAACATCAGAGCCAGAAACTTATAAATATTCTTTTCTAAATTAATAAGCGGTGAATTTTTTTTTTTTTTTTTTTTTTTTTTTTGTACACTATTAACCTCATAGGTGTATCAATTTTATGTGTTTTTATTTTAGCGAACAGTTTTGGTGTTTAACATAAGGAACCATAGTGCTCTACCACAGGAAATAAAAAAAGCATACCCACCTATTGGGGCAGGACTACCAAAACTGTTCGCTAAGATAAAAACACATAAAATTGATACACTTATGAGGTTAATAGTGTCAAAAAAAGAATTCACCACTTAATAATTTAGAAAAGAATATTTATATAAGTTTCTGGCTCTGATGTTTATGAGAAATCAGTATACTGTTAAAAATACATATGAATTCATAGATATCAATCAAAAAGCATATTTTGATTTACATGAATATAATATGGCATGCATGGATGTGAAAGCTTTGTTTCCGAGCACCCCAGTAATAGAAGCAATTAATATAATAATCACAAGATTACAACAGCAAGAATATATGAATCACACACAAACTCAAGAGTTAAAAAATACTTTATTACACATCTATGAAAACAACATTTTTGCATTTGAAAAATACAATATATAAACAAAATTATGGAGGTCCTATGGATTCTCCATTGAATTCCACAGTACCCTAAAGTTTTTGTGAAGCAGTATGTTCAGTGAATCATGTTTTGATACCTAGGAGAGGACAATGCAAAGGTACTTAGAAGTTGATAAAAATCAGTGAGCGAGTTCATGGATGCCAAGTTAAATATTTCATTCAAATTTTCTTGCAATTTGTTTTCAAAACTTCGGAACTCTGGAAAAAATATTGCTCTCCCCCATTTCATTGGGGGTTGCAGACACACACACACTCTACAGCCCTTTTGTAACTCCGCCGTTTGCCAGGCATGACAGCAGAGGTCAAGGACACTGAAAATTTTCCTCTCAAGTTGTGGCATAGATAACGCATGTTTTTTCACACATGCCTTGGGCCTTTGGGGTCATGTTTTCCCCTGCAGCCCAAGATATGCTAAACTCTAGAGAGAGGCAGAGCAGGGATGGGGAATGATAAAGGAATTACAATTATCGATGGCTCAACCGCTGTGTTGAACAGTAGAGGAAAAAAATAATAGTAATGATAATAATTAAAAAACAAAAAATTTTAGAGGTCAGTTTTTAATTCAGGTTAGATAGTTTTTGGAGCAGTAAAAATAAATCCTGGAATTTTTTCAGGAAGTAATTTTCATTTTTGATGCGTGAAATACATCTGTCCAGGCATTAACGCAATCTCTGTCGGTAATACTTAATAAACACCCTCTCAAAATTTTAGCAATGTTATTGTGTAAAAAATCCTTTTGCAACAACCAGTTATAATAATCAGCCATTACTTTATCACTTTGAATTACTGTTAAAGCTTCATTTACAAACATACATTACCTGTTTTCTCGCTGTGGCATTTTTATTTCTGGTACATGCAACATCACCAACTTCATCATCACTCACAGAGACATCTGGGTCTTCATCTTCTTCGTTTTTAGGATCACGACTTTGTTGATTTCTTGGTGAAATTTCCTGACTTAACAAGTCTTCATGAATTGCTCTCCGTCTTAAATTTGGTGATATGTTAGTCCTGCAAATTTAAAAATGTTAGTTTCCCTAACTCCAATCCCTATAATGTGTAAGCAATCATGAAGCGGAAATGAATCTACAAACCACTTACAACCTGATAAATATTTTTTTAAAGGTTTCAATGTATTTTATCAGCTCAAGGTTGCAAATTCTAATTCTATACAACACATTACTTACCTAACCATCCAGCAACTCAAACACTGAACCATTACTCAATTACATACAAACATGATTTATGAGCATAGGATAAGTGCAGAACTGTACACGGTTTTACTAAAACCGAGGTTTGTACCATTTACAAAAAAATTTCCAGGAGCTTAAATGTTTGCTAGAATCATAGTGCTTTGTTTTATATTTTGAAAATTGGATTGAAATTTACTATGCATTTAGAATTATTATGAAGTCCTGTGGGTACAGCAATTAAAGTGTTCTTGAGTGTGTGTTACATTTTTAATGAAGCGGTAAAATTTCCCTGTATAAAATTTGTTCTACATAAAACTTACATGAAACAATCTGGAATTAGCACAATGATAGTAATAATACAAAACAATTTTGCCATGACACCACAGATTCCTTATACCAGAGTCATCTTTTCCCATGCATACTGGCAGCAGGGAGGCCAGATAGTAGTAATCTCCTTCAGAAGTGAGGAAAGTGTGTGCTAGTAGGTATATCCATCTTGGACGCATGAAAAGATTTCCATACACTGTTGTAACTCCAACTGCACATAACTGCCATGCCACATACCAAGGTCGTTGGAAATGTGGCACTCAAACATCTTGCATTGCAGCATGATATGAAGTGAAAGAGATGACATCATGCTCTACATGTACTCCAGAGAAAAGGGAAAGAAGCAATGTCATCGAGAGCGAGAAAATAGTGACAAAACAATCTAAACGTTTTGAATAATTCCATTTTTCCATTGAAAAAAAAATCCAGGACCACAAAAATATGAAAAATCAAGAACTTTCCAGGCTTGGGAAAAAAGAAAAATCAAATTCCAGGACTTTTCCAAGATTCCTGGGGGTGTGCAAACTCTGTAAAATGTATACCACATTTTTCTTCGTAGAATCTGCACTGCAAAATCCATAAAAAGAAATTGCCAAACAATCTGTACTTGGGAGGTTGATCCCGAGCTGTAATTTCCTACAGAACAGTCGCTACTTTCTGGGTACAGAGTACCCCACAGTAGAAAAAAAAAAATCTTTTTAAGCCCTTTTTATGTTACTCACAAGTGAATAAAGAGCAAAAATCGGTTTTTTTGGGTGTTTTTTTTTAAATCATTACTGCAGTTTCATTATCAGATCTACAGCACCCAACGAATGTGTGCGACACTGAGCTTTCCACAGCACCTGTTCATCCATGAGAGGTAAAAACACAGCTTGCATAAAAAAAATTCTGTCAAAATAAGCACTAACAAAAAAAAAAAAATTATTTCATCTGTTTGTGGACCTCTATCTTTATATTACATTATGTTTTTTGACAATTTTCCCAACTTACAACCCTTCCTGACAATTATGAGGCAGTTTCTTTTCAAAATCAGGGTCAAGAAGTGGTGAGTACTTACGACTAACTTGGAAAATATTAAACTTACTGAAAGTGTATTTTCAGATATGAGTACATTAAGTGTCAAACTCATTATTTTTATTATAAAACAGGGTGTTGCAAGAAAAAAAAACTTTCTGTTTTGTTTTAAAGTGGAGTATTATCTGCAGAGCCTAAATTTATAATATTTTCAAGACTATAATGACGGAAATTATGGTATTTTGAGCATGAAATCCATATGGAGCAATAAAATTTCACCATTTCAGTCTGACGTAATCAATGCAATATAGAAATCAGTCAGCAGGTACTAAATTTCCTGGCAGCTGTGAAAATCCACCTTAATACATGGCCACCTGGATTTAACGCTTACCATATATTATGCTTGTTTGCTAATTATTGATCACATGAAACCAACCTGATGAAGCTATCTTATTCAATAGTAAAACCATCTTACAATCATATCTTGTGTTATACACATTTTTTATACCATCGGATTCAAAGGTGAGCATCCCGAAAGGAAGAATTGTTTAATATATAACGTGTCCTTATTGGGTCTTTTAACATGATATCTTAAAAGGAGCAATTGGTAATGCACAGTTTAATTTATTATACAAGTACTTACTATTGTTATACACTATCTACCTTCATCTTATACACTATTCACCTTCAATAGTTGGTGGAGCCTCTACGAGCGGCGATTACAGCTGCGACCCTCCGGGGCATACTCTCAACCAGGCGTTGTACGACGGCTAACGGTATTTTCTTCCACTCGGCTTGGAGAAGATAGGTCAGTTCCTTCACCGATTTTGGACGGTGGGAGCACCCCTTAAGTCGACACTCCAACTCGTCCCAGAGGTGCTCGATATGGTTAAGGTCCGGGCTCTGCGCAGGCCAGTCCATTCGATTAACCCCATTGTCACCATACCAAGCCATAGTGGACCTCGCAACATGACAGGTAGCATTGTCATCCTGAAAGTAACATGGGTCCACCCCGTAAAACTGCCACAACGTAGGAAGCGTATGGTCATCCAAAACGGTGCAGTAGGTCTTGGCGTTGAGTCTACCAGGAATTGCGACCAAGGGTCCCATGCCATATCAGGAGAAACACCCCCATAGCATAATTCCACCGCCGCCGAACTTCACAGTTGGCACAATAGAATCCGGCAGGAGGCGTTCTCCAGGCAGACGCCAAACCCAGACCCTGCCATCCGAACGGTAGACGGTGAACCTTGATTCGTCACTCCAGAGAACCTGTTTCCACTGTTCAACGGTCCACTGTCAACGTTCTTTGCACCACGTTAGCCGAGCAGCGCTATTGGACTTGGTGATCAAAGGCTTGTGGGCGGCAGCACGTCCATGATAACCGAGCAGATGGGCTTCCTTACGGATGGTATTCAGCGAAAGAACACTCCCGGATGCCTGTTGAAACTCCTCGCGGATGTGGCCCATCGATTTGGTGCGGTTCTTCCGAATTTCTCTGGCCAACACCCGTCGGTCTTTAACTCCCAGTTTTGTGGGTCTGCCGGGTCGGGGCACATTTCGACAGTCACCTCTCATCTTCCACTTGCCAATCACGTAGGCCACTGTCGATTTTGGGTACTTCAACTCGCTGGATATGTCACATATGGATCGGCCATTTCTGTGATACCCGACGATTACACCTTTCTCGAAATCAGAGAGCTCAGAACTGCGTGGCATCTTGCATGCGACTGGTTGCGTTATTGTTTCCCACACGATATTTAACGGCGGCGGCCGTGACGTGTATCAGGACAGCAGCTATCTTCGACTGCAGGGGTGTCCAATTACTTGTTGGTAGATTGTGTAGCTGGTATAACAATAGTAAGTACTGCTATAGTACAAGCTATAACAATAGTAAGTACTTATAAATCAAACTGTGCATTACCAATTGCTCCTTTTAAAAAATCATGTTAAAAGACCCAATAAGGATGTGCTATATATTAAACAATTCTTTCTTTCGGGATGCTCACCTTTGAATCTGATGGTATAAAAAACATGTATAACTAATGTGACCATTTTTTCTGGACCAAAAAGTGGGACAGGTAAGATGCAGTTAGTCAAGCTCATGTGACAAACGATTAACCATGATAGTTATTATTCACCAAAACTCAGGGTCTCAAAATGATTCTCTAAAGTGAATGTTAACCATATTTAATGAGATTCATTTTTTTAATTACCAAATTCTCCATATTTAGATTCAATAAAAATATGTTTTATTTACTTAAAAAATGAGGTAGTTTTCATTAAACTATTTTGTGGCTTTATGAAATGTAAGTGATAACTTAATTTTCTAAATTAGCAAAAGATTAACCTGACCTACCTGAATCCAGCAATGTACATCAACTGCAATTACCTTTCATCAGCCAGTGTGCATTGGGATGGGATTTTTAAAATTGGCTGAGGTAGACACCCATTTTTTTTAAACAGAAATTTGATGAAAGTTGGTTGTCAAATTTTAGAACTAAAGCTTAGTTCGTCATCAGGACGAACTAGGCTTTAGTTCGAAAATTTGACAACCAACTTTCATGAAAAACAACCTCTATAAGCAGTAAATAGTAATGCTGTACTAGTGATCCGATTTATTGGCGTAGAAAATAAACACATAAGCGTTTCCAAGCTTTCGCACATCAACCAGATGGCTTTTTCATCTGGTTGATGTGCAAAGCCATCTGGTTGATGGCTTTCGATACCCATTCTAGACAACACGAAATTGAAAGCGTCATCAAGCTAGCCACTGATGCAGGATATTCATTGAATCAGATACGTAGCTTTATCCAAAATGCCAGAGCCAAACATTCCGGTCTTCCTGCGCCGCAGCTACGTTATATAGGCTCAATTCCCTACATTCCAAGTGTGTCTTACAAACTCAAAAATCGCCCTCAAGAAGATGAACTACGGCGTCGGCATAAAGTCCCCTGCATCTTTACATACTATACTAAAGAGAAATAGTGAAAAACCACCTCTCGCCCTGCGAAGCAGGCGTTTATGCGATCCCCCTACAGTATCCGAACGGCTCTAAACGATACTACATTGGAATGACCAAGCGTTCGTTTGGAATCAGAGTCAACGAACATAAAAGGGACACAAAATACGGTAAAGTAGCCACGGCACTATCCAGAGAAGTAAAATTCAAGTCAGCTACTCCCATGTGGGATGATATAAAGAAATTAGCTATCTACTCTACCCCTAAATGTACAGCCATTCGGGAAACCTTGGAGATCATTACCAACAGCGATGCTTGCAATGATTGTGTCTCGCTCGAGTTGCCACAAATTTGGAACCAATTCTTCAAGTAACACCTTTTCTCTACCAGGATCCCGCGTGCAACCAACGTGATGCCTCGTATCTTTAAATGAATATAATGTTGCATCTATTTATTGTCAAGTTCCCGTGTTCAAATTGTTAAGCGTTCTATTTTTCAGTTTGCAGTTTATGTCTAACTTCCTTGAAAAAGCCATCTGGTTGATTGATGTGCGAAAGCTTGGAAACGCTTATGTGTTTATTTTCTACGCCAATAAATCGGATCACTAGTACAGCGTTACTATTTACTGCTTAATTGGTGTATTGTTCCTCGTTATAAATTTGATTTTGCCATTCTCCGAGCAATGTGGAACACCTTCAAACTTTTTAGACGTCTTCGACTTAAACTGGAGAAGGAACGCTCCCACCTCGACTTTTTATCAGCCTGCAAAACTTCGGGCCTAATCCCAAAGTTCCTCAACTTCAAATCAACAGTTAAAGGATCCTGGTTTGACAATAAAAAGGACAAATTTCTTCGTCAGACCCTGTCACGTATAGTGAACTTGAAAAGAAAGGACGTTATGTCACTGGAGACCAAGAGTTACTCCTCTACATGAAATTGCACGGATTGTGCGACCCGATCACCTTCAACATCTTGACCCTCCGTGTAGATATGTTAGTTGATAAAATTAAACTTTCCTTATCCTCCACGCATAACAAAAAGCTGGATTACTTGAGATCTTCCCAGACTCCAAAGGCTAAAGATTTCACAATTCCGTTCATCAATATTTCCAACCGGACGCTTTCCGAAGATGAAACAAAAGTTTTGGAGCTTGGACCAAAATTCTGCTTCCGAACCAGGTCGAACCCAAAAAGCGTCGTTTCCGAATTTGAAAGTGTAATATCGCGAGTTCCAAACGACTCAAAAGATGAACTACGCCAGCTCTGTTCTTCTAAATTACGATCTTGGTATGATCCTACTAAAACACCTAATACACTTATAATTCCGAGGCCAGTTTCGATCCTTAGAAATGATCCGTCCATAATATTGACTCTAACGGACAAATCTGGCCAGATAGCGATTATGGACGCAGAAGACTACAATACGAAAATTGAAGATTTTATCACTGACTCTGGTTCTATAGCCCTTCAAAGGAACCATCTAAATTCTTGGATTGCGCAGGTGCAAAGAGCAGCCCGGTTACCCGCTATTCCAGACGATCTTAGGAAAGCTGCCAGATTACCACCAGGACCTCAGATCCCAAAGCTGTTCGGAAGACTTAAGCACCATAAGCCAGGAAACCCACTGAGACCCATCGTATCCAGGAAGTCTGCACCAACGTACCATTTAGAGAAAGCACTTTCCAAATTCCTACGTAGTTTTCTTCCTGAATTGGACTTAGTAATAAATTCCACTCTGGATTTTATAACGAAAGTCAAGAAACTCACTGTCCTGCCAAGTGACATTATCGGCAGCTTCGACGTGGTTTCCCTTTACCCCTCAATTCCCGTTCCAGAAGCCATCAGAACATTAAATGATGCCATATCTAATTCAACATTTTATACGCAGGAGGCATTCCTCAGCATCTTCAAATTAATAGACTTGGTCTCTAATACTAGCTTCTAAAGTTTCCAAGGACAAGTATATAAACAGAATAATGGCGCTCCGATGGGATCCTCACTTTCACCCATCCTTGCAGAAGCAATACTTCATCCAATTGAGCGGAATATATTCTCCAGCATTACCCCACGGCCTACCACTTGGCTGCGTTATGCTGACGACGTATTTTTTGTATGGCCCCACGGAAAAGAGACTCTTCCAATTTTCCTTGATAAAATCAATGATATACATCCTATGATCAATTTCACGATGGAGCTAGAAAGCAACAACGCTTTACCTTATCTGGATGTTTTATTGAGGAAATCGTCTGACAACCGCCTCGGCACACAAGTCTACTATAAACCCACGTCCGTCCCCAACCTGATGCTCCGCAGCTCTTTCTGTCCCGCAGAATACAAAGCAGCTATCTTCCGTTCTCGAATTCAAAGAGCCTTCGCCGTTTTTTCTGATACCCATTCTAGACAACACGAAATTGAAAGCGTCATCAAGCTAGCCACTGATGCAGGATATTCATTGAATCAGATACGTAGCTTTATCCAAAATGCCAGAGCCAAACATTCCGGTCTTCCTGCGCCGCAGCTACGTTATATAGGCTCAATTCCCTACATTCCAAGTGTGTCTTACAAACTCAAAAATCGCCCTCAAGAAGATGAACTACGGCGTCGGCATAAGGTCCCCTGCATCTTTACATACTATACTAAAGAGAAATAGTGAAAAACCACCTCTCGCCCTGCGAAGCAGGCGTTTATGCGATCCCCCTACAGTATCCGAACGGCTCTAAACGATACTACATTGGAATGACCAAGCGTTCGTTTGGAATCAGAGTCAACGAACATAAAAGGGACACAAAATACGGTAAAGTAGCCACGGCACTATCCAGAGAAGTAAAATTCAAGTCAGCTACTCCCATGTGGGATGATATAAAGAAATTAGCTATCTACTCTACCCCTAAATGTACAGCCATTCGGGAAACCTTGGAGATCATTACCAACAGCGATGCTTGCAATGATTGTGTCTCGCTCGAGTTGCCACGAATTTGGAACCAATTCTTCAAGTAACACCTTTTTCTCTACCAGGATCCCGCGTGCAACCAACGTGATGCCTCGTATCTTTAAATGAATATAACGTCGCATCTATTTATTGTCAAGTTCCCGCGTTCAAATTGTTAAGCGTTCTATTTTTCAGTTTGCAGTTTCTGTCTAACTTCCTTGACAAAGCCATCTGGTTGATGTGCGAAAGCTTGGAAACGCTTATGTGTTTATTTTCTACGCCAATAAATCGGATCACTAGTACAGTGTTACTATTTACTGCTTAATTGGTGTATTGTTCCTCGTTATAAACCTCTATAAGACCTGTAAAAAAGTTATTCCACAATACACTATGAATAGAGGTGCCATAAATTCATTTACAACTAGAAATTTGATGTTTTCCAATATTTTTTAGTATTTTAATTAAAGTAGTGCCCAGCATACTATTTACAGTTTTAAAATAAAATATCAATGAAAAAATTTGATGGTTGATTTATTTCACATTTAACTGTACATGCACATTCAATTGTAGCCTTCTAAGTTTTAACTATCAAAATATATATAATATACTTGTATAAATACAGTAAACCAGAATTTTTTTTTGGCATTCAATAGGATACATTTTTAATACAGTACAATTCTGAAAATCTGCACAATTTGGTTCCAGAGGTTTGGCAGATTGTAGAATTTTGCAGATTTTAGAGAACCTGTGTGTGTTTACTAGTACATAGGTACTGTATAATACTAGTTCAAGTAGGATGATATGTACGAATTATAGGCTTTCATTTGTTTAATAATTAGCAAAAATTAATTAGTAATATGTATTTAATACTGTAATTATAGTATTTGGAATTTATATAGATATATACAATATTTAATAAGTAAGTAAAATATAGGGAAGAAATTCACAATACAGTACTGTATTAATTAATTGAATTTTTATTTACCAAACACTCTATATGTCAATCAAACATTCTGGCTGGCAAACATTCCATCAATGGTCAATTGTTTTAAATTTGGTTTCTCTCATTGAAGTTTTTCCTGAAGTCTATAAATCATCATTTCCAGTGCTGAAACACATTTCTGCTGTTCTAAAAAATTCATGTATTGTTCTTCCAACAAAATTCCATCACCTAAGGATATTTTTTTGGTAGTAGAATCCTCGCTGTCAGTGTCTGAATCGCCTGCATCAGGATTAATCACACTAGCTATGATTTCATCATCAGTCATCGTTTGGACTTCACTCTTGTCTGAAGATTCCATCCCTTCAACTATATCTTCTTCTCTAAACGCATTAATCATTGACACATTTGCTTGTTTGGCATATGCTAGAAGCTGCGTAGCCTTTGATTTGGCCTAAACTGCGTAATCCTCGGGTTCAGAGTCAATAAATATTGATGCTGGCCATAACTTATGCCATGCATTTATCAGAGTAGAACGTTTCACATTGTTCCATGAACCTGCTATCAGTCCTTCATTGTGAAATCTTTAATGAACGTTTTGATTGTTTGAAACGATTTATCAGAGTTCAACAGTTTCCTTGGGAATTCTCCTTTATAGTCGCACTTCCAACTGTTAACTATGCCTTGTTCCATGGGTTGAATTAATGAAGTTGTGTTTGGGGGTAAGAACATAACTGAAACAATATTTGAAGTTAAATCTTCAAGATGTGCCCTGCAGTTGTCCCATACCAACAAAATTTTACAGTCTGGAGCAAGTCCAACCTCCACACAATGCTTTCTAGCATCTTTAACGAAGTGATTATTGAACCAGTCTGTAGCGAGTTTTTTGGTCATCCATGATTTTTTATTACTGCAGTAGATCACAGGTAAGGCCTTTAAGCCCTTCAAAGCCCTAGGACAAGCACTTTTTCCAATCACAAATGGCATACATACATTTATGATTTCCAGAAGCATTGGAACAAAAGAGCAACTGTTACTCTTTCTTTGCCTTCCTTAACACCGGAAGGTCCTACTTCATCAGACACTAGAGTATGCCTTGGTAGACAATGCCAGACAAGTCCAGTTTCATCCATGTTATAAATTTGATCAGGAGAAAGAGCTTCCTCCTGGACAAATTGGCAAACACATCCAGAAACTCTTTTGCAGCTACCTTATCTGCAGATTCTTGCTCCCCTCAGGATTTCAAGTAACGAATTCCATGTCTTTGTTTGAAGCGAGATAGCCATCCAACTGAAAAATTACAAGGCTCATCAATCTTCAGTTGCTAATGAAATAGCTTGGCTTTTTTGCATAAGAGTGAACCTGTAATTGGTACCATCGTTGCCGAAACCACTCGTAAACAACAGCATCGAGGGTGGAATTTCTAGCTTCATGCATCGTTTTGCGATCAGCAATTTCAGAATTGCTATCACTTATTGCATAGAATTGCAATATCTTGTCTTAGTTTTTCTTAATATCGTACACAGTCCGAACAGCAATACCAAAAATCTCCGCAACATACTTTGGTGCACTGCCATTATCGAGTTTTTGCAACAAGTCCACTTTCTGCTGAATCATTAAAGAGCTGTGCTTTCTTTTCACTCCTGCCATTTTCTCAAATTTCCAAACAATTATTCAAAAATTTTTATCTTAAGACGTGAAACAAGACATAAAAACAGATTCTCACAGCACGTGTACCGGGAAAAAATGTAAACATGCAATGCTAAGTTGCCAGATTGCCCGCTTGATATGTGCTTTATTTGAACTTCAATCTCTCAATACTGTACCATCATTTTTTATCAAAAAAAAATTTATATCATTAGTAATATTTTTCAAATAGAGAAAACACATAAAAAAGATTTTAAAAACCTTTAAAAAGATCTTAATTTTTTTTTTCTTTTTTTTTTTTTTGTCAGCTGGAAAATAAAAAATATTGATTTCTGAAATATTTTTCTTTTTACCCGTCTGTTAACTGTAACTGTGGGAGTTCGAATCCATGCGAATTTCAGGTAATTGCGGATTTTTGGAATTGTACTGTAATATATTCCACCTTTATGCAGCAGACTTCTGCTCATATTTCTCATGGGATGCAATTTGTTTTAATAACTCTTTTTTTATTATTTAGAAATTTAAAAAAATATTAGCATGATTTGTTAAAATTCACTTTTGTAATAAACAATGCTTTTAGTGTTGCTATAGACAGTTGGGTCTTTTCTGATGCCCACAGTTTATTAACATGAGAGAAAATTTGTTCCAAAGAAGAATTTGTCCCTGGCAAACTGAATAAGTTTTACCATATGTTTATGTTGAATGTTCTTATGTTTGAAATGTGTGAACATCTAAACTCAACGCTGCTCCATTGGCAACTTATCATTATTCCATTGAGATATTTTATCCTCATTCGCATAGCTAGTAACATATATGCATTCATCATACAATTCTATATCGTATTTAATGTAAAAAAAAAAAAAAAAATTCTGTGAAAGATAGTACATTGATTTTTCAATATATGGCCAGGTAGGTGAAGCATTTAATGATGCCCACTGAAAACAGCCCAAGTCTTTGAAATGAGTATCCCACTGATCCAAATAGTGAGCAGATGTGACATATAACCCATCTACTGTTTTTAGAATAGACAGTTCATCTACCAAGCCATTAGACTGCAGCTTTTTCATTTGAGATCTAACAGAATATGGCAGAAACACATCCTTTTTTTTTTTTTATAACACATTTTGTTTCAGGTCAACTATTGTCCTCTTCACATCTACTGCTAACACAGTCTACCCCTCAACCACTTTAAAGCTTTGACTGAAGATTACTTCTTGACTGTGGACAAAGTTTAACCAAAGATCTGAGCCTGGGTTTTCAAAAAGTATGCAGAATATCGGGACACTTATTCTGACTAAAAAATATGACTTGTGGTGGTGGATGATGCTAACTGCATAAAGCGGGACTTCATCGACACAATTTCTAAAAAGTGGGACATTTCAGTGTCCCCGAAGGATTAGGGGGGACAGTGGGATGTCTGGTCTCACTATGTATAACAGAAGATATGATAGTAAGATGGTTTCACTAGTGAATAAGATACAATAAAACACATAATTTAGTATGCTCAGCATGATATTGTGTAAACACATAAAATGAGCAAAACACACAGAGTCACGTATGGTAAAAGGTTCATTTAGCGGTAGCTTTCGGTCATCCTACGACCTTGATCACCTGCGATCGACTGGATGGGCTGGTTGCCAGAACTACAATTTGAAGTTGGGGTGTTGTAAATATTGCCAGATTTTAGAAGAGAGATCCAAATGAATGGTATTTGGTAAGACATCTCTGAATTGCAGTTTTTGGTGAACAAAATTGGTTTCTTTCCAAATGGGAACTGCAAAGGTGTCTTCAAGGGTTAGTGCAGATTTGGAATGAAACCAATAAAGTTGCCCCATTCATAAACAAGGCATCTCTGCGTTTCCAAGTGAGCATTGAAATTTTGTTCACCAAAAACTGCAATTCAGAGACCCCTCATCAAATCTCATTTATTTGGGTCTCTCTTCTAAAATCTGGCAACATTTCCAACACCCCAACTTTAAATCGTAGTTCTGGCAACCAGGCTATCCAGTCAATCGCGGGTGATCAAGGTCGTAGGATGACCGAAAGCTACCGCTAAACGAACCTTTTACCGTATGTGACTGTGTGTTTTGCTCGTTTTATATGTTTATGTGTTATTGTCGCGTGAAGCCTGAGTTTTAAACCATGATATTGTGAATGACTGAACTCAAATGATGTAGCTACTCTACAAATTTGGCCTCAAAGTAATTTTACCACAGAACCCGGTGATATTCAAGTCATTTGCTATATATAGCTTCCTGTAACATACAGTGTATAATGAATGTGCAACATACACACTTTTTATATTAAAATCTTGAAAAGGGCATAAAAATGCGACTATTATTTTCAACAAATTAAAATTTCTCAAAATTTAGGACCTAGCAACATGCACACTGCAGACACAACCTTTAGCATGATGAGCCATGACAATTCTCACTTTTCGTAAAGCCACAAATTTCTGTGCTGCACTTCGTGTATCAATCTGTTTTATCTTTATATATATTATATATTCTAATCCCACACACACACAAGATTGCTTTTTGCCACATGTTTATATTGTTTTCCTTTTTATTTCTTATGTACCTTCATGTTAGGAGTGAGCAAGCCACCTGCAAACAATGTAGAGTGGTGCATGCAAAGTTGGGAACTACTTGAAAGCACAGGGCTGCTGAAGTCCACCCAAGAAAAAGATAATCAGTATGAAGTATAAAAGGTAGTACGAGATGTGATACATGTCAGCAAAGCTCGAGTTGTGTGTCAAGATCACTGTAAATGAAGACGTCTGACACGTCAACAGTAAGCAAAACCTAACAATCAGTAACTTTGACTGGACAGATGTCTTTGCTTTGAAGAGTTAGCCTCTGAATCTAACAGAACAGCTTAGCGATATTTATGTAGGTGATTTTTTAGAAGATGGGACACTCATATTTTAAGAATTGTAAAGTACCCCAGTGTGTGTTTCAGCATTTTGCTTCACTTTGGTACCGAAATAAGCATTTTGGACAGAGGAAATAATATTCTGTCTCTTCATTCTTAAAAATTCATTAAAAATAATATGAAGTATAAAATGTTTGTTAAAAATACAAAGTACAGAGCAGAATCCAAAAGTTCCTAGACTGCACCTGTACAGCAAAGTATATGTGTATTGCAAACCTACAGAGAACCCATCAGACCTGTAAAATCTTCATAAGGTAGCTGTGACTTTTAAAAATGAATTCACTTGCCTACTAATTTCACTCACCTGATCTATCTTTGTACCATTTAGGCTAATCTCACTAACAGATCCTCGCACAAAATACATAACTTTGTTTTTTTCTTTATTTATACTCAATAATTTTATACAAACTTTGTACACCTGGCAGGCTATATTGCCTGCAACTCATTTTTGCTGCTTACTAACAAGATTGTGATCAGCATATGACAGTCTGCACTACAGACCCGCATGGGTCAGGCTGGGTTTCAGCTTAATGGTAGGCTGATCTCGGGTAACTCAGGCCATCATTTTAATCATCTCATATAAAAATCAGGCTTTAACAACCATAACGCCCAAAACGCCCGTGCATACAAATGGCCATAGCCGCCCGAAACGCCTGTCTAGACCTACTCTTGCCTGTTCTTCAAATTTTCTCGACCTATGAGGAATCAGCAGGAGTCACCCTCAGTCACTATTGCTGTTATTAAACAAAGTAGAGAACCAATAGACAGTTTCGGGCGTTATGGTATTTGGAGTGACAAAAGATGTTTATGTCATGGTCGTTAAAGTGTTAAGGTGCATCCACCTAAAAACTCTGCCCTTATGTTTCCAATGGTAAAAACTTCTGTAGACGTTTTCTTTGCAATTAATGTCTTCCCAAGGATGAAAATTTGCACATAAATAAAAATAACTTTAAATTATAGCATGGCATATTTAATATTTACATAACAAAATACAATGGTGTTTGGTCAGCATTCCCAATCTGGCTCAAAATATGGTGCCCTTGCTTTTTTACTGATATGACGTACTTGAGAAAACTGTCTAGCTTTTCTTCAAAGTCAGATGGCATTCTCTGACATATTGAAGTATGCCGCCTCAGAGAAAATCCTTTTCTTTTCATAAAATGGCAAATCCATCCTCTTGAAGCAGTGAACCTTACACTGGATCCAAGTTCAAAATAAATTTCTCATGCTTTTTTGCCTGAAGAATTTCTACAGTAACAGGAAAACCTGATGCACGCTACTGCTTCACGAAATGATCTAGATGATCGTCAATGTCGGGAAATCTACCTGTCTCAGGTCCCGAGAACGTCTTTCTTGTTTTGGAGCACTGATTCAGCTTTTCCTTTTGCTTCCTCCAAAGCCTTACGTATTCACTTCTGAAAGTCCATACTCCCTAAAACAAGAGCACTTGCCATTTTTCTCTGCATAGGCAACCACCTGCAGTTTAAACTTTGCTGGATAATGCTGCCATTTAGAACACATCTTTGGACAGTATACTCCACGTTCAAGTAACAAAATGCAGTGTTTCTTTCACATTCAGTGAACAAGACTATGAGGCAAGTGACTGTCCGTATTTTATATCTTTCGTCGAAGCTTCTCAACAAAATGTAGAAGAATGGGGAAGTTCTAGATTGTCGGTGGCAATTGCAACAGTCGGACACTTAAGAGGAAATTCCATCCGCTGGCGCTCTGCAACAAAGACATCCTAAACAGTCAGGCATTTGCAAGACTGTAGGTATTTGTCACCGATCTAACATGCACCCGGATAAACGGTTCGATTTTGGAAGAAAAAGGTGCGCGTTAGATTCGAGCAAATACTGTATATACTTTCTCTTTATTTAATGAGAATATACCATTGCTGATTTTTTTTTTTTGAAAATTTAAAAAATTTACTGTTACAACACCCCACAACTTTCAAACGGTTGTGATATATATTTTTAACTTATGTGGCAATTGTGCGCAACTCTGAGTAATGCTTAAATTATATCAACAACTAAAACACTGGATTTCATACCATTAAAGATTTGTGATGGTGTCAAAGTTCTCCCATTTAGTCTTGGAGCTGTAGTGCCAGAGGCATTCTCTTTGAAGTAAAGCAAAATAAACAAGTGGGAGTGGGGTTCGAACTTCGAGAAGAGTGTGTGTGTGGGGGGGCAATACGGAGGTCACGGCAGCATGGAATGGAAACGGCACTCTCCTATTCATGGTAAATGTGTTTTGCTGCAATGTTTTCTCCCGACTCTTGCAAAGCAGCAATCCCTTCGCAGAGAGGAAATGTCTACATACACATGGATGTTTTTATCAAAGCCAAGGGGGAGATATGTTGATGCAGTGACACTGCGCATTATCGTTGAACATGTGGCATTCTTAAAGCTTTGACGTGATACAGATTTCCCTCATTATACGGCGGTATGAAAAGCAAAACTGCTAAGTTTACAGGGGGGGAGTTCAGTATTACCTGCACCGTCATATAATCCACAGTGGCTAGAATCTAAACTTTTAGGAACAGATAATCCACAGATTATGTGTCACAAAATACGTTACCACTTTCATAATATTGACAGTAGAACCATTAATATTACGAAAAGCCCCAGAAAAAGAGGTTACATGCTTTTACCGTTCACATCAGCCGATGGATGGCAGCATGTCCTCATCACTTGCACAGAGCGGTCCAGGGAAGGAAGTATAGCCGATGTATGCTGAATTTGGTTATACAGAGCTAGTTCTCTTGCTCTATGGTGTCTCTCTCTCTCTCTCTATTACTCATAAAAATAAATACTCTCAACTTAGGATGTATGTCTTTGAAGCCTGGCAACCCATGGCATCACCACACTAATAAACCAAACCACTTAGTAGGTAGAACATACAAGATCCACTATTCACTCTATAGATAGTTTAAATTACAGCAGCTATAAAACCAAAAGTTTGACTTCCACACTGTCTGCATACGGAATCTCGTCCTAACAAAGACCACACATAAAAATCCTCCTTAACAGAAGAAAGGCGAGCCTTTTTGCAATTAACGACTAGCCTTCACATTATCAGTGCCTGAAGTAGTTCCATACATTTCGTGCAAAGTTTTGTATTAACTGGAACACCAATAAGGGGCAATTTTGTAAAGAAAATTAAGCTACTACATCTAGTTTGCTGATTATCAGCTTATCAAATAGTTCCATTAACAGGGGTTGAGGGATGTTCTTCCGATGCGCAGAACAATGCAAATCCCACCTCAACCTGCTCATGATGTTAGTATCACTGTAACTGACAAAACATCTGTAAGTTGAATTAAGATGGTGTACTATAAATGACGAAGCATCTGTATGTTGAATTAAGATAGTGTACTGGAATGTTTTCAAGTTGTGTACTGAAGCTGTCAAAGATAGGCAAACATGTATTACATGGTGCGAGAATGAAGGTTTAATTCCTGTGACTACGAAATGTTCAGTAGGGCAAGACATGGAATGTTCAGATGTCCGAAGTATCATATTAATGGCCGTCGTGGAAAATCTGCTTTAAATAAAGCATGAAGAGCCTGGTTTGCTAAAACAGTATTGCCTCCTAAGAAAGCATTATTAATAACATACAGCTTTGCATGTAATTTACACAAA
Organism: Macrothele yani; assembly: GCA_039090855.1. Lineage (NCBI taxonomy): Eukaryota > Metazoa > Arthropoda > Arachnida > Araneae > Macrothelidae > Macrothele > Macrothele yani. Next base: position 50,242,254 of record CM077002.1, read on the forward strand.
GGAGACAGGCATTACAACTGCTTTAAAACCTCCTTGGAAAAAATAAGATATAACTATGGTAGAGAAGAAATAAGTTCACATTGCAATTTGTGGAAGAGAGGGCACAAATTACAGGAGTAGGGAAAACAGTTGAGTTTGATGAGACAAAAATTGGAAAGACAAAAAAACTATATTGGAAAGTGTATGCAAGGAACCTAGTTCCTTGGAATGATTGAAAGAAATACAAAAGACTTCCGATTGCAGATATGCCCACAGGCACAGAACAAACTTTCCGGCAAACATCGATGTTTCCATCATAAAAAAAGTACGTAGCAGAGGGGAACGACATTAATATCTGATCAACGAAGGCGGGATTCGTGATTTTCCGCGCGTCGGAAGAACATTCGGGTTGATAAATAAAAAATACATAATACGTTACTTATTATTCAACATTTCATTTCTACAAAACAAATCGTAATATTCTTGAGAAAATTCTCATCAGTCTCTCTAATTCAAACAAAAATTCGCGGCATGTGTACGGAAATTCTTATTCTAGCGAAGCCCCTGCCAGAAAGGTCCCATCCTCTACAACATTTTAGTACGAGAGAAAAAACCAACTGTTCTGATGCAACAAATCATTTGCAATTCTAAAATCATACCTGCTCATAATTCAAATGTCCCACAAACGACACCACCTACAGACGCAGTACTACGCAAAATCGATTATTAAAACGACGCAAAACAAACTTGATCAGCACAGAACACTATACATTCCCACAAATCGTCCACTTCGACAATCATAAAACTGTACGGCAATCAAATTAACCACAGATATTCTCTGAAACGTGCAAGAACCGAAACTAAAACCGCATTAACACAAATGTGAAAAATCAAACATATCAACAAAATAAAATTATTGCCACCTTCAACTTTATGATTCGCTATATTTTCTGGTGCTTTTTAGGTGCTTTCTAAAATTACAGCATTATATACGTTCTCAAAACTTCACTTGAATATGTTAAACCATGGTTAAATTTTAATGATACTTGTCATTACTAATTCTGAAATTTGTGTTTCAGATGTTTTAGAGATCTTGTTTTTACAAAATGGAACTCTGGAATTTAGATTCTTCCAATTAATTTTTTTAATTAGGTTAGTAAATTCAGGAAATTTAAGGAACTTTTACTGGAATAATGCTAAAATCTCAAAGTTTAGATATGAAGAAAGGTAGCTATATTTTAGGTTTGCCCTACGACGGACAACTTTGTCTTTCCTGTCTTACCATTTCTTAAAAATTTCAGGTGATCACATTGTCCAGTTTCAAATATTTGGACAAATATCGATGCACCCACTACTTCAGTAGGCATTAAAAGCATTTTATTTGTGAAAAAAGTACGAAAAATGAAACCCTATCTCTACTCTGTGATTTCGATGGTAACTCTCTTCGACCATATATTACTACATATAAGCTGACCAGAAGTCCACCCTTCCCCTGCCGCCCCGGTGGCGCAGTGGTCTAAGGCGCTGGCCTCTGATCATTCGTCCGTCTGGGGTCCGGGCTCGAATCCCGGTGAGGCAAGGATGTTGTGTTTGTCTTACGGCACTGGCTCTCTCCCTTCCCTGGAACCAGTGACCCTAAATTAGGGACGGGTGACTGCTTATAGCCCATTGAGTTGCTCACGGCGATCGTTAAACCTCCAATAAAAAAAAAAAAAAAAAGTCCCCAATTTTTGAGGACAGTCCTCGAATTTAGTTTACTGTCCCCCAAAACGTCTGACGCCTTTAGCGACGCAAATTGTCCTCAAATTTGCACTTCCCCATTAGCTCGTTAGATTTATAATGAAAAATGTTCTTAAAAGTGGTTTTCTTTGTACTAATTTTCCGACATGCTTCTTGTGAAAACAAATTTTGACTTTTTTTTTCTTCTTTTAGAGTTTAACGACCACCGCGAGCAATTCTCAGGACTATAAGCAGGCACCTGTCTCTAATTTCGAGACACTCGTTCTAGAGAACGGAGAGAGCAAGTGCTGTAAGACAAAGGCGCCATCCATGTCTCGGTCAGGACTCGAACCCGCACCCACTTATACGAATGGTCAGTGGCCTGCCTAGGACACTGAACTACTGACGCGGTCAAATTACGACTGTACTTGATCTAAGTTTCTCCAAAAACTTTGGCAAAATGAAAAATTCGCCATGCAATTAGTTTGGTGTGCAGCTTGATTTTAATTCGGCACACATATATACAAGGTAAAGCATTTCACTTTTGCTAATATGTTCTCGGCATCATAATTCTTCTTTGTCAATACAAATTACCAACATTCTACAAGATATTTCTTTTTAAGACACAAATTTTCGTATGTAATACCACACTTATTGAAGCAATGCAGTTTTGCGACAAAAATATTTGCATATTTATTTTGACTACGTATATGTCCCCAAATGAACTGCCGATTGCCGCTCCGGTGGCGCAGTGGTCTAAGGCGTTGGCCTCTGATCATTCGTCCGTAAGGGGTCCGGGTTCGAATCCCGGTCAGGCATGGATGTTGTGTTTGTCTTACGGCACTGGCTCTCTCCCTTCCCTGGAACCAGTGACCCTAAATTAGGGACGGGCGACTGCTTATAGCCCATTGAGTTGCTCACGGTGGTCGTTAAACCTCCAATCACTCACGAACTGCCGATTTGGGGACGCCACGCCTTTTTGTCCTCAAATCAGTGTTCCAATATCTGGTCACCTTATAGTACATAATATGTACTACATATATTAGTATGTAATATATGCTAATATATGGGTGAATATTTTATCATGAAGTTTCGTTACTTAGTAGTTTTTTGAAATATTCGCCCTTACTATCCTGAGAGGGTGGGTTGTTGTTTTTTTTTTTTGTCATGTATAATGTTTGCCGTTGTGGGACACTACTTGGTAATCGCATACACGGTCCTTTATGTGACGTCTCCCATTCAACCAATGAGAAGGGTTGTTAGAAAAAGTATCTCCTTCCACTGTGATTTCTTGTACGCAGACAAGAAAGTGGTCGTTTGTTGACAATTATGCTGCCTTATTCAGTTTTTAGCTCCGAATATCTTCTTATTTTCATTGATTACTGTTAGGAATTCTGATTCAACAATTTCTCAATGTTATTTATACCATAAAAGTGTTTGTTATTGCATATGGCTTACAGCATCATTCATCAATATTTCTTTAATTGGGTTTTGTTTACCGGGTTTGTCATCAGCATTTCGTACTTAGGCAAATATCCGAACACCTCCATTGGTGGATGAAAATAGCTTCATAAAAATTCATCATGAGTGCCTAAAGACGTGCGTGAGATTTTGAACATCGTTATTAATGGAATTCTCACGAGAGGCAAGCATTAAATCGGGTGGGGGAAAATCCGTTTAAAATTTCTTTAATTGGATTTCTGCTGTACAATTAATTTTATTGTTGTTTGAACTTTGCTTTTACACCCGAGTAGTCATGATCTTGGATTGCTTTCAACTTACTTTTGTTCAATGAAAGACCCTGATGACACTAATGCAAAGTGATCAATGGAAATAAAGGCATGCCATCAAATGGTATCCTGTTTTCAACACTGGATTTTTTTTTCCTTTTGAACATAACATCCTTCTTCACACCTTTATTATCACTTAACTGGCTCTCCCATTGTGAACTACACCACGTTTTTAATATAATGTCTATTAGCAGAAATCTCGAAGTTTTTGGTAACGTTTAAAGCATCTTCTAACGAAAAAACGTATCCGAAATAATCATTAATAGAATGACGAAAACCAAAATTCGTTTTAACAGTTATTTTTAACATCTAAATTGAGTTAATTATCAACTCAAACCAAGCACCCACTAACTGACAAGAAAAAGAGAACTTCAAGAGGGTGAGGCATGGATGTTCAGTTTGTCTTACGGCACTGGCTCTCTCCCTTCCCTGGAACCAGTGATCCTAAATTAGGCACGGGTGACTGCTTATAGCCCATTGAGTTGCTCACGGTGGTCGTTAAACCTCCAATCAACAACAACTTCTGGAGTAAAGTGTACAAGACATCACTGTGGAAGGAGATACCTTTTCTAACAACGCCTCTCATTGGTCGAATGGCAGACGTCACATAAGGGACCGTATAGGCGTTTACCAAGTAGTGTCCTACAATGGCAAATTATTATACATTACCGGTTTTTTCTTCCTTCCAGAAGGTTTTAAATGGTCGAAGGTAACCAAGATGGTTAAAATACAACAGGAGACGCCCTACGAAGTTTCCCGTGAAGCCAATTAGCTACGACCCACACCCACACAGCGGCCATCTTGTTTGCTACAAAACAATACTGGCGTCTCGCGACAGCGATATCCACATGTATCGAGTTATCTCATTGGCAGCAATAAAACCGGCACCCACCAATTGGCGACCGGCCCTGAAACAGCACTTGTAGTTCGTATACGTCGTCGAAGTCGTGACACAGGTTGTTTACATCTTAGTTAACATTAGTTTCTTCATTGGCGGCTGTCTGCACAAATCGAACAATTTAACCTGTTTGCAGTATACATCCAAATATAAAAATGGTTATTCTTCCACAAACGGGCGCATTCCTCATTTCTCACACCTAAGACAGCGGAACGCTAGAACAGCTCCGCGAGCAATCTACTGTTTTCGATCTGGCAATGCATCTGTTGTTGTTTACATTCGAATGCAAACATTATGGGTGGTTATCTTTGCATTCTGTTCTTATTTTTTTATTCATCATGATGACTAACGTTGGTTTCATAAAAAAAAATATTATTTCGTGTACTAAATGAAAACTATAACTGAGATGTTGAAAAAGAACTAAAAAAAAGGAACGATCTTACCGCTATATACGTTGGGAGACTGATAAAAAATTATATTATACTTCCGTATTTACAGTAAGTATTTTTATTCGTACTGTGAAATATATAGCAAAATACATTTAAAGAACAAAAGCAGCGACGTTTATTGCCTTTCGTGATTCCTTATTATTTCAAGAGTGGGTAGCGAACCATATCTTTGGTTGGTTGGTTGATGAATTTTAATGGCGCAAGGGCCAGGTTTGGCCAAAGAGCGCCAGACAAAGAACTATCAGCTACAGACGTTTAAAAGCGGGGAAAAGGATTAAGAGAAAACAGGCTTGGTAAAAGTTGGAAAAGAGGATGATGAAAGCTGTGAAGACACGGTAGTGAATTAGGTTTATATAAAAAATTATGTATTTAATAATGAACTAATAGAATGATCATCAGTAAACACAACTACACAAAGGATGATTCACCAGGAGGGGGACGAACCGTCACTCTCCACCCCCACACTCCTCAGCAATGCTGGCAGAGGGCGGGGACGAACCGTCACTCTCCTCCCCCACACTCCTCTGCAATGCTGGCAGAGGGCGGGGACGAACTGTCACTCTCCTCCCCCCATGTTCCTCGGCAATGTTGGTTGAGGCTGGGGACGAACTGTCACTCTCCTCCCCTATGTTCCTCTAGAATGTTGGTTGAGGGTGGGGACCTCGCTGAGAGCCGAGACAGTTGCAATGTTGGTCAGGTGGACCGCGACAGTTGGATGGACACTGCACACCTTTGCGGATTGAGGGCCGGGTCTGCCGCATGTGCAGACTTTCGGCTGGAAACTGGAAGAGACGGTCGGCTGCAAAAGAGAAGGCCCAGAATCAGGTATTCGAAAAATCTGGAGCTCGGGGAAAAACATCTGTGTCGCTTGGTCTGCTGTAGATCGCTTGGCAAGGGCGGCGAGAGCTACAAGGAGCGGAACAAAGGGCTGCACGGGTTGTGGCAGAGACTGAACTACTGCGGCAAAAGTACGCTGTCGGGTGGTGGGTATACCCAACTTGGCCTTTTCAGCAGGGTACGAGAGGCCGTCCAGGGTCTTGAGGCGCTGGATCGCCATCTCGTCCTTCCATTTCATACAGGTGCGGGAGTAAGCCGCATGGGCCTCACCACAGTTAACACAGGAGGCCGCAGAAGTGCAACCTTCCCCGTCATGTTCACTGGAGCCACAATTTGCGCAACGAGCGGAACTCTTACAAAAACGTTGTGAATGCCCGTACCTCTGGCACCTGAAACAGCGCAGAGGACTGGGAATGTACGGGCGAACTCCACAGACCAAGTAGCCAGCCTTGATTTCGGTTGGTTGGTTGGTTGGTTGTTGGATTTTATTGGCGCAAGGGCCAGGTTTGGCCAAAGAGCGCCAGACAAAGAACTATCAGCCACAGATTTTTAAAAACGTGGAAAATGATTAAGAGCAGACAGGCTTGGTAAAAGTTGAAAAAGAGTATGATGAAAGCTGTGAAGACAAGGTAGTTACTTAGGTTTATATAAAAATTTATTAATTTACTATTATAATTATAATTTTTTTTTTAAACACAACTACACAAAGGATGAGTCACTCTCCTCCCCCCACACTCCTCTGCAATGCTGGCAGAGGGCGGGGACGAACTGTCACTCTCCTCCCCCCATGTTCCTCTGCAATGTTGTTTGAGGCTGGGGACGAACTGTCACTCTCCTCCCCCCTATGTTCCACTATAATGTTGGTTGAGGGTGGGGACCTCGCTGAGGCCGAGACAGTGGGATGGACACTGCACATCTTTGCGGATTGAGGGCCGGGTCTTCCGCACGTGCAGGCTTTCGGATGGAAACTGGAAGAGACGGTCGGCTGCAAAAGAGAAGGCCCAGAATCAGGTATTCGAAAAATCTCGAGCTCGGGGAAAAACACCTGTGTCGCTTGGTCAGCTGTAGATCGCTTGGCAAGGGCGGCGAGAGCTACAGGGCGCGGAACAAAGGGCTGCACGGGTTGTGGCAGAGACTGAACTACTGCGGCCAAAGTACGCTGTCGGGTGGTGGGTATACCCAACTTGGCCTTGGCAGCAGGGTACGAGAGGCCTTCCAGGGTCTTGAGGCGCTGGATCGCCATCTCGTCCTTCCATTTCATACAGGTGCGGGAGTAAGCCGCATGGGCCTCACCACAGTTAACACAGGAGGCCGCAGAAGTGCAACCTTCCCCGTCATGTTCACTGGAGCCACAATTTGCGCAACGAGCGGAACTCTTACAAAAACGTTGTGAATGCCCGTACCTCTGGCACCTGAAACAGCGCAGAGGACTGGGAATGTACGGGCGAACTCCACAGACCAAGTAGCCAGCCTTGATTTCGGTTGGTTGGTTGGTTGGTTGTTGGATTTTATTGGCGCAAGGGCCAGGTTTGGCCAAAGAGCGCCAGACAAAGAACTATCAGCCACAGATTTTTAAAAACGTGGAAAATGATTAAGAGCAGACAGGCTTGGTAAAAGTTGAAAAAGAGTATGATGAAAGCTGTGAAGACAAGGTAGTTACTTAGGTTTATATAAAAATTTATTAATTTACTATTATAATTATAATTTTTTTTTAAACACAACTACACAAAGGATGAGTCACTCTCCTCCCCCCACACTCCTCTGCAATGCTGGCAGAGGGCGGGGACGAACTGTCACTCTCCTCCCCCCATGTTCCTCTGCAATGTTGTTTGAGGCTGGGGACGAACTGTCACTCTCCTCCCCTATGTTCCACTATAATGTTGGTTGAGGGTGGGGACCTCGCTGAGGCCGAGACAGTGGGATGGACACTGCACATCTTTGCGGATTGAGGGCCGGGTCTTCCGCACGTGCAGGCTTTCGGATGGAAACTGGAAGAGACGGTCGGCTGCAAAAGAGAAGGCCCAGAATCAGGTATTCGAAAAATCTCGAGCTCGGGGAAAAACACCTGTGTCGCTTGGTCAGCTGTAGATCGCTTGGCAAGGGCGGCGAGAGCTACAGGGCGCGGAACAAAGGGCTGCACGGGTTGTGGCAGAGACTGAACTACTGCGGCCAAAGTACGCTGTCGGGTGGTGGGTATACCCAACTTGGCCTTGGCAGCAGGGTACGAGAGGCCTTCCAGGGTCTTGAGGCGCTGGATCGCCATCTCGTCCTTCCATTTCATACAGTTGCGGGAGTAAGCTGCATGGGCCTCACCACAGTTAACACAGCAGGCCGCAGAAGTGCAACCTTCCCCGTCATGTTCACTGGAGCCACAATTTGCGCAACGAGCGGAACTCTTACAGAAACGTTGTGAATGCCCGTACCTCTGGCATCTGAAACAGCGCAGAGGACTGGGAATGTACGGGCGAACTCCACAGACCAAGTAGCCAGCCTTGATTTCGGTTGGAACTTTCGGGGAGTTAAAAGTCAAGGTCACATTTTTAGACTTAATCAAAGAACCATCGCGCCGAAACATCATACGGCGTGCAGCAATAACACCTTGATCTGCAAGTTCAGTCACCAATTCTTCTTCACTGCATGGCAAGAGATCAAACTCCGAAATAACACCCCGAGAGGTGTTAAGAAACGGGTGAGGTGTCACTTTGACAGGAATGCCTTGAAGACTAGTGAGGTGCAGAAAAGTGTTACTCTGAGAAACACTGCAAGTTTGGACAAGCAGGTCCCCAGAGCGAAGCTTCCTCACAGACTTCAAGGGGCCAACTGCAGCGTCCAAAGCTTTAGAAATGAAGAATGGAGATCTGGTGGACAGTCTCTCATTCGGATCGATGGATTCTACAACTAAGTGTGTAGCATGCGTATTCACAACAATCGAGGGGAGACGACGCTTCGGAGCGACTGGTACAGCTGCCGAAGAAGAGGTTCCACATTCTTGGTCCAGATCATGGTCTAAAGATCTTTTAAGGGTATGAGACTTGGTAGGTTGAGAAGACGAAGGAGAGTCGTTGTCAACGATCATTTGCTCAGGTGACTTGAATTTGGAGCGTTTGTTTTTGGGTTTACCCATGGAAAAAGGAGAAGGATTCGTCTGCAGACTACTCCACCCACCACCGAGCCCTACAAGGGAGAACTGGAGGTCTGCAAGCCAAGAAAATGACGCTGGACACAGTTCTGGAGCTTATACGTTGCAGATATAGTCCGTTGGCTGTGATCACACGCACTCGGCGGACACTTCGGCCTCCGGGTACCGTCATGCCAACGCCTTTGGCATGATCCCACAGCCCCCGGGCTCACCCTGCCGTGCTATACGACAAAAAAGCCGCTAAAGCCCTGCACACAACTTGGTACAAGACTTCTGACTAGAGGTGGGTTAGTCTCTAGCCTCCCGTTTACAGCGAAGCCGGGGTCGAAGAGGAGTGTTGGCACACAGGAGGCACTTAACCGGTCTCCTGCGACCTCAGCCGCCAGACATCCCATTTCCGCCTCACGGGTCTCCGCACGCGGCAAACATGCAGGTAGGTCTAGCACCCAAACCAGCTAAAAAGGAAAAAAAAATCCAAAGAAGACAAATCCTGGAAGGGAACCTAAACGGAATCTCAGCAACCTACGAACTGAGCGGTTAATATAATACAGTTAGTGGTGGAGGGTAACAAAACCACAAGACCGGGGTGTTAGTGCATAACGTGGTAGCGATTAGGTAAAGTATGCAACACGGGCAACTAGCCAGTGGAGAAAATAAATAAAAACGAAAAAGCGAGACACAAGACCAGCTCGGGATCGTGGGGCCGCGACTCCCCAACAGCTGGATGAACAGCCGTCCCTGCATACACCATCAGCACCAAAATAAAAAACAAGCGGTGGCATGACATCAGATGTTGACCAGTCACAAGGTCAGCTCGGGCCGTGGGGGCGCCGCTCCCCAAATAACTGGAAAACCAGTTATCCCCGTGCGGGAAACCATATCTTTCACACCATGATATGCATGTTTTTCTATCTCCTACGACATCGTTAACGAGACTGTACAAATTCCATTGAGGCATTATGAAATACAACAGACCAATTCAACGACAACTTATTGGAATTCTAATACTATCGAAGGGTAATATGGACGGACAACTTAATATTTACTGATCGTTGCCAGATCGAAAACAGTAGATTGCTCGCGGAGCTGTTCTAGCGTTCCGCTGTAAACAAAAAATGCTGTTTCAGTGCTGGTCGCCAATTGGTGGGTGCCGGTTTTATTGCTGCCAATGAGATAACTCGATACATGTGGATATCGCTGTCGCGAGACGCTAGTCAAAACAATCTATTCTGCTGCGTGTGTGAGAGCCTGTTGACTCGTGCGTTTACACGTTTCAGTTATTTCAGGATCGAATAAAAGTTTTATTTACAAAAAGCAAAGTTGTGGGGTTATCGACTGCAATAACAGATAATCTGGGGAATTAAATTTAGGACGTTCTGATATCTGGATAATTCTCAGGATCACGTTATAGTGGCTTATCCGCAAAATGCCGGGATGTGTTGCTATAGGCTGCACTAATCGATCTTCCAAAAAATGCCAGGGATTACCTTTCACATGTAAGTATTTATATTTTTTATATTGGACTAAAATATGGTATGGATGTTTGATTAAGAAATATGGTACAGTCTCTCCAATATGTATCCGAACAAAAATAAAAAATCTGGATATCACACGATACGTATTTTGACTTTGTAAGGTGAAGACAACCCGTCAGAACTGGTTAAAGTCCTTTTATTCACATGGGACCGGCAACCCGTTTGATAGGGGTAGCACAAAATATTGAAAGATTTGTGGTGAAGGCAACTTGTTTGACAGGGGTTGCACAAAGTATTTAAAGATTTGTGGTGAAGGCAACTCGTTTGACAGGGGTTGCACAAAATATTGAAAGATTTGTGGTGAAGGCAACCCGTCTAACAGATATTATGGTGAAGGCAACCCGTCTAACAGATATTATGGTGAAGGCAACCCGTCTAACAGATATTATGGTGAAGGCAACCCGTCTAACAGATATTATGGTGAAGGCAACCCGTCTAACAGATATTATGGAGAAGGCAACCCGTTTGATAGGGGTTCCGTTAAGGCAACCCGTGTAACAGATATTGTGGTGAAGGCAACCCGTTTGATGTGCACAATATCTAACAGATATTGTGGTGAAGGCAACCCGTTTGATGCACACAATATCTAACAGATATTGTGGTGAAGGCAACCTATCTGATGTACACAATAACTGACAGAAATTAGGGTGAAGGGAACCCATCTGATGTACACAATATCTAACAGAGGCCATTTGTTTCTTCATTCCAATGGATATGTTTCTTTCAATCCGGAAATGACGTCACTTTTTACAACGTTCTGATTGGTTGTCGTGTTTACACAGCTGTGATTTGATTGGTTGTTTATTTACACAGTTGTGATTTGATTGGCTATTCATTTAGTAATGCAGTGATTTGGTTGGTTGTTCATACTGTAGTGGACGAGCTCAATTATTTTTCTGGGAGGTATTGCCTATATAAGTAAGTTATTATTTCTGGGGTTGGGTGGGCGGGTAACAGTATTATATAATAATTCAGAGACTAAAGACGTACTTACAATGCTCCTAATTATTACTAATAAATAATATATAATTCAAGATTACTAATAAATATTACTAATAAATATATATATATATATATATATATATATATATATATATTGGTATCATTTTCGATAAATGATATATTTATAACATAAGCAAAGGTATAATATACATGCATAAAAAATCTCCCATCTTGTAACATATAATGACCCCATGAAAGGGTGAACTCATGGATAACTTTTAGAAAACCTAGATACCGTGACATGTTGACTTTTTCAACAACGGGTCATCGTTCGCAGCGTACTATGAACCAGTTGGTCCTTTCTAGCACTTTGGAAACACTCACCCTATTTGCAAGCTTGTGCACCCCGAATTGTTCTATGACCATAGGATTGTTTAGCGAGCGTTTCAGTGAGTGTACACTAGCTGCTACCGTCTTACGACATGAAAAATATTCAACATCGGTATCTTTCTCTGAATAGGTTCAGAGTCTTGCGCGAATTAACTAAACGCACAAGATGTTCTAAAAGGAATCCACGAGAGGTTATTACAGATTATGTCACAAGAAAAGGAAACTTCACATCATTCTTTAAAAATTTTTAAAATAAAATAAACAAATGTCGCATATCCCAAGAATGAAAATTAGATTTCCAATACACGTTTAGATTGTATCTTAAAATATGACATCATAAAACAACCTTGTTGAAATTTTGAAAACAACATATCAATCTGATAACTTTAAATAATACAATACAAAACATTACACTTACCCAGTCTCACGAAACGTAGCGTATGAAGTATATTTCCATGGCATGTTAACCGATGCTTCTCACCAAAGAGAATACTTGATACCATATTATGGAATACCTTTTCGTATTATTATAATATACCATAGATTACATTCTATACTATTATAGATAACGTTTTTCCCAGAGACAAATCATCTCATTTTACTTATGGGAAAAAATTCTCTCCTAATATTTAATTCTTAAAAAAAAAAAAAAAAAAAAAATTTTTTTTTTTTTTTACAGGAACATTAAACTTGAAATTTAATTTATCAAGTTAATAATATAATAATGATTAAAATGAAACAAACGCATGTCGCATATCTAGTTCCAAATGGATATAAAATATAATTCAAGTTATGTAATCATGTTATCTTAGAATAAAATAAACAAGTTACGTCACAAGAATCTTACATCCTTTAAAATAAAAACACTATCCTAATGGATATAAAATGTAGTTCAAGTTATGTAATTATGTTTATCTTAGAATAAAATAAACAAGTTACGTCACAAGAATCTTACATCCTTTAAAATAAAAACACTATCCACATGGATATAAAATATAGTTCAAGTTATGTAATCACCATATCGTTTAAAATAAAAACAAACACATATTTCATATATCGTAAAATTTATGTCACGTTACCTATCCAACATATCGTTATTCCCAAAATGTGTCATCGGTGTTCAAAAATGATAAACAATCACCTGGTAAAGCTAAAAAATATGAAACGTAATACTTACCCAATCTTAAGAAACGAATCAAATGATACAGGCCAACCAATAGTTTTCACCAGTCTGAACGATATTACCTTTCCCCGATCTTTTAATAAAAAAAAAAAAAATAAAAAAAATTTTTTTTTTTTTTTTTTTAAGGAATAAATATTAAGAGATAATTCTTTCCCGTGTAGTATTAATTAAAAGATCCATCTTTGCGGAAAAGGTAATACCGTCCAGACTGGTGAAAACTATTGGCCTGTATCATTCGATTCGTGAGATTGGGTAAGTATTACGTTTCATTAAAAAAAAAAAAAAAAAATTTTTTTTTTTTTTTTTTTTTTTTTTTTAAATCGGCTATCACAAAATTGATGGTAATGTATTCTGGAAATTTCTTTTTGTTCTTTGATGTAATCGAACGAGAAATTTATTCGTTCCGAGAGGCCGTTTTAAGATGCTTCCTCACCCTCATTTTGAAATTTATATGGTTTTAGAATTAAATTGTAAAAGAATTTTCTGTGTTTTTATCATTAATAATCTTTTTTTTAAATCTTCAAATTGGTTCTATCTTTGAAAGACTGACGAAATAATATTTTTGCATATCGTTATGCAATCAGTTTGCGACTATCGTTATCGAATTAAAAAATTATACATCTGTTTTACTGAGATCAGCAGGAAGGAATACACAAATACTGTACCAAATATAATAAAAAACACACAACACAAACATAAAAACATAAATAAATAAACATAATATATAACGGTAAGTGGAAAGGTAAGTGTTTTTTTTAATTTTGTAGCGATTATTTCATATCTTAGCTAAATTTCATGTCTTAGGTAGCGATAGGAAGAAATGTAGATTGATCTATCAAGTCTCTAATTATTTCAAAATATCGGGTAGCTTTGTTCGTTGAGGTGATGTGTATTTCTTCTATTTATAATCGACTCTTAATACTTATAATCGACTCGTAATACAGGAAGAATGATGCTAGTGTACGTGTGTTTGTCCGTAACAAGATAGAGAAAATTGTGTTTTGGGGGAATAAATGCTCTGTCTTCCGAAACACATAATTTTAAGGCAGACGAACGTACAAAATTCCCAATTGAGTGTCATCATTGTTAATCCGCTGCTAGATCTCCCCACGTTTCTTATACAGCGGACTCTTGTCAGCATATTCCTAGATCTGCAGCTTTGATGATGTAGTCATTTGTTTGCCCACCCATCAGAGCTGCAGAATGTAATCTAAGATCCATTAATATACTTGCCCCAGTTCAGTGATTGAAACAGTTTTTTCTAATGTGTGATATTAAAGAGTTGTTGGAAGAGAATAGTGTCATCTTGTCTCACTCCCCCTTTCAATTTTGTGTATTGGATGCCGTATTCTCAAATCAACCAATTTTGAGCATGGAATTGAAGTATAAAATCACTTAACAGTCTGTTCTTAGTGTCAATATACACTAACCGTTCCCAGAATTAACTTTACTTATCATTATCTTACAATTTTTTGTTAAAATGCTTTCTCTGAAAATCTGCATCCTTGCCGTTATATGAAATTTACCAGAATTCAACCATTTTTTTTAATTTAAAGTATTTCTGAGATCACAAATGGCTTTATTATCATTATTATAAATTGTTAAATCTAACAAACCACCTCCTTGTAAAGTATTTTTATTTTTTATGCATTTTTTCTATTGTGACGTTGATGTTTACAAGTGAAGTAAACCAATATTGAGTTGCATTTTTAATTTAAGCATTGAATTAAAGTTTAAAATCACTTAACAGTTTGTTCTTAGTGTCAATATACACTAACCGTTCCCAGAATTAACTTTACTTATCATTATCTTACAATTTTTTGTTAAAATGCTTTCTCGGAAAATCTGCATCCCTGCCGTTATATGAAATTTACCAGAATTCAACCATTTTTTTTAATTTAAAGTATTTCTGAGATCACAAATGGCTTTATTATCATTATTATAGATGGTTAAATCTAACAAACCACCTCCTTGTAAAGTATTTTTATTTTTTATGCATTTTTTCTATTGTGGCGTTAATGTTTACAAGTGAAATAAACCAATATTGAGTTACATTTTTAATTTAAGCATAGAATTGAAGTATAAAAATCACTTAACAGTTTGTTCTTAGTGTCAATATACACTAACCGTTCCCAGAATTAACTATACTTATCATTATCTTACAATTTTTAGTTAAAATGCTTTCTCGGAAAATATGCATCCCTGCCGTTATATGAAATTTACCAGAATTCAACCATTTTTTTAATTTAAAGTATTTCTGAGATCACAAATGGCTTTATTATCATTATTATAGATGGTTAAATCTAACAAACCACCTCCTTGTAAAGTATTTTTATTTTTTATGCATTTTTTCTATTGTGACGTTGATGTTTACAAGTGAAGTAAACCAATATTGAGTTGCATTTTTAATTTAAGCATTGAATTAAAGTTTAAAATCACTTAACAGTTTGTTCTTAGTGTCAATATACACTAACCGTTCCCAGAATTAACTTTACTTATCATTATCTTACAATTTTTGTTAAAATGCTTTCTCTGAAAATCTGCATCCTTCCCGTTATATGAAATTTACCAGAATTCAACCATTTTTTTTAATTTAAAGTATTTCTGAGATCACAAATGGCTTTATTATCATTATTATAAATTGTTAAATCTAACAAACCACCTCCTTGTAAAGTATTTTTATTTTTTATGCATTTTTTTCTATTGTGACGTTGATGTTTACAAGTGAAGTAAACCAATATTGAGTTGCATTTTTAATTTAAGCATTGAATTAAAGTTTAAAATCACTTAACAGTTTGTTCTTAGTGTCAATATATCACAAGACGTGTGGCAACTATAGGCTTGGCATCTTAAAACATAACACCGTCACCATTTGTGACAAGACTTGTGGCAACTATAGGCTTGGCATCTTAACACCGTCACCATTTGTGACAAGACTTGTGGCAACTATAGGCTTGGCATCTTAAAACATAACACCGTCACCATTTGTGACAAGACTTGTGGCAACTATAGGCTTGGCATCTTAACACCATCGCTTCTCACACTCCAGGCATCTTAAAACATAACACCGTCACCATTTGTGACAAGACTTGTGGCAACTTAAAACCGTCGCTTCTCACACTCCAGGCAACTTATAATACAGCACCGTCACCATTTGTGACAAGACTTGTGGCAACTTAAAACCGTCGCTTCTCACACTCCAGGCAACTTATAATACAGCACCATCGCCATTTGTAGCATTCCAGGCAACTACAACATGCCACTCGTCTCAAATCTTGTCCCAGGCTTGGGAACTTTAATAAGTTAAACTTTCCAGGCAATGTAACATCTTCTCCATTCAGGCCGTTTGGTATCTTACGGCGTCGCACTTTATGTATCGTGTTGTGTTTTTCTTTCAATGCGTGGTGTATGGTTGTTCTTAGAGATTAGGAACGGTATTCATATTACACAAGTTATGAAACTCAATTCATAAACAGGATGTTATTGTTATAAACAGGATATTAAAAACAAAATGTGTTGTGTAATCGGAGAAGTATAAAAACTGGAAACAGAATATCATCGCTTGACACATTCCACTCACTCATCCTTCAAAGCAGACGTCTTTTTGGCTAAAAAACTTGGCTTGGAGATAATGTGCCTCACTTTAATCAATCTATGTGGCGTAACAACTACATTTCATTGCAGTTATGAGGAGACCATATGATTTTAAAGTATCGTATGACACCAAGCAAAGTTTTCGTGATTCATCAAGGAGAAAATGATCACGAGTACCTGGAATCTCTTTTTGAATATGATTATGTGCATTATATGATATTGAACGATATTTGTCCAAACAATTGCAAAGATGAGACTGTTAATTTGATTAACGAAACCACGATTTGTAGAGAGGATGCTATCAATGGAGTGTTAACTGGCAGATACCTACTGGTGGAATATACTGTGAGATGCCTTTTTCCTGAATTCTTTAAAGAATATTGCATAGGAGTTGTCTCAGTGGACAATGTGGTAAGATGCTTGAAAGACTTGAAACATGATTGCGATGTCACTCATAACTGACTGTTGATTAGAAACATTTGAAATATATTATTCGTTAGAGGTTCCAACACATGCATTTGTAATCATGAACAATTTATATGTCGCACAATATACAAAAACTCTTGTTGTTAATATTATCATTCAATATTTTACACATTTGTAAACGTAATCTCTTGTAAAATAAATACTTGTTGTCACTATTCATCTTTGTTTTGCTGGTTATGTTTTCATTTTTTACATGTTATGTCACGTTTTCTTCGTATCGTATACCGTTTTAAAACAAATGGCCACCCTCATTATTTCTTAACTACTAAAAGGAGGAAGCAGGGAGAAAGATACACCACGCATTGAAAGAAAAACACAACACGATACATAAAGTGCGACGCCGTAAGATACCAAACGGCCTGAATGGAGAAGATGTTACATTGCCTGGAAAGTTTAACTTATTAAAGTTCCCAAGCCTGGGACAAGATTTGAGACGAGTGGCATGTTGTAGTTGCCTGGAATGCTACAAATGGCGATGGTGCTGTATTATAAGTTGCCTGGAGTGTGAGAAGCGACGGTTTTAAGTTGCCACAAGTCTTGTCACAAATGGTGACGGTGTTATGTTTTAAGATGCCTGGAGTGTGAGAAGCGATGGTGTTAAGATGCCAAGCCTATAGTTGCCACAAGTCTTGTCACAAATGGTGACGGTGTTATGTTTTAAGATGCCAAGCCTATAGTTGCCACAAGTCTTGTCACAAATGGTGACGGTGTTAAGATGCCAAGCCTATAGTTGCCACAAGTCTTGTCACAAATGGTGACGGTGTTATGTTTTAAGATGCCAAGCCTATAGTTGCCACACGTCTTGTGATATATTGACACTAAGAACAAACTGTTAAGTGATTTTAAACTTTAATTCAATGCTTAAATTAAAAATGCAACTCAATATTGGTTTACTTCACTTGTAAACATCAACGTCACAATAGAAAAAATGCATAAAAAATAAAAATACTTTACAAGGAGGTGGTTTGTTAGATTTAACAATTTATAATAATGATAATAAAGCCATTTGTGATCTCAGAAATACTTTAAATTAAAAAAATGGTTGAATTCTGGTAAATTTCATATAACGGGAAGGATGCAGATTTTCAGAGAAAGCATTTTAACAAAAAATTGTAAGATAATGATAAGTAAAGTTAATTCTGGGAACGGTTAGTGTATATTGACACTAAGAACAAACTGTTAAGTGATTTTAAACTTTAATTCAATGCTTAAATTAAAAATGCAACTCAATATTGGTTTACTTCACTTGTAAACATCAACGTCACAATAGAAAAAAATGCATAAAAAATAAAAATACTTTACAAGGAGGTGGTTTGTTAGATTTAACCATCTATAATAATGATAATAAAGCCATTTGTGATCTCAGAAATACTTTAAATTAAAAAAAATGGTTGAATTCTGGTAAATTTCATATAACGGCAGGGATGCATATTTTCCGAGAAAGCATTTTAACTAAAAATTGTAAGATAATGATAAGTATAGTTAATTCTGGGAACGGTTAGTGTATATTGACACTAAGAACAAACTGTTAAGTGATTTTATACTTCAATTCTATGCTTAAATTAAAAATGTAACTCAATATTGGTTTATTTCACTTGTAAACATTAACGCCACAATAGAAAAAATGCATAAAAAATAAAAATACTTTACAAGGAGGTGGTTTGTTAGATTTAACCATCTATAATAATGATAATAAAGCCATTTGTGATCTCAGAAATACTTTAAATTAAAAAAAATGGTTGAATTCTGGTAAATTTCATATAACGGCAGGGATGCAGATTTTCCGAGAAAGCATTTTAACAAAAAATTGTAAGATAATGATAAGTAAAGTTAATTCTGGGAACGGTTAGTGTATATTGACACTAAGAACAAACTGTTAAGTGATTTTAAACTTTAATTCAATGCTTAAATTAAAAATGCAACTCAATATTGGTTTACTTCACTTGTAAACATCAACGTCACAATAGAAAAAATGCATAAAAAATAAAAATACTTTACAAGGAGGTGGTTTGTTAGATTTAACAATTTATAATAATGATAATAAAGCCATTTGTGATCTCAGAAATACTTTAAATTAAAAAAATGGTTGAATTCTGGTAAATTTCATATAACGGCAAGGATGCAGATTTTCAGAGAAAGCATTTTAACAAAAAATTGTAAGATAATGATAAGTAAAGTTAATTCTGGGAACGGTTAGTGTATATTGACACTAAGAACAGACTGTTAAGTGATTTTATACTTCAATTCCATGCTCAAAATTGGTTGATTTGAGAATACGGCATCCAATACACAAAATTGAAAGGGGGAGTGAGACAAGATGACACTATTCTCTTCCAACAACTCTTTAATATCACACATTAGAAAAAACTGTTTCAATCACTGAACTGGGGCAAGTATATTAATGGATCTTAGATTACATTCTGCAGCTCTGATGGGTGGGCAAACAAATGACTACATCATCAAAGCTGCAGATCTAGGAATATGCTGACAAGAGTCCGCTGTATAAGAAACGTGGGGGAGATCTAGCAGCGGATTAACAATGATGACACTCAATTGGGAATTTTGTACGTTCGTCTGCCTTAAAATTATGTGTTTCGGAAGACAGAGCATTTATTCCCCCCAAAACACAATTTTCTCTATCTTGTTACGGACAAACACACGTACACTAGCATCATTCTTCCTGTATTACGAGTCGATTATAAGTATTAAGAGTCGATTATAAATAGAAGAAATACACATCACCTCAACGAACAAAGCTACCCGATATTTTGAAATAATTAGAGACTTGATAGATCAATCTACATTTCTTCCTATCGCTACCTAAGACATGAAATTTAGCTAAGATATGAAATAATCGCTACAAAATTAAAAAAAACACTTACCTTTCCACTTACCGTTATATATTATGTTTATTTATTTATGTTTTTATGTTTGTGTTGTGTGTTTTTTATTATATTTGGTACAGTATTTGTGTATTCCTTCCTGCTGATCTCAGTAAAACAGATGTATAATTTTTTAATTCGATAACGATAGTCGCAAACTGATTGCATAACGATATGCAAAAATATTATTTCGTCAGTCTTTCAAAGATAGAACCAATTTGAAGATTTAAAAAAAAAAGATTATTAATGATAAAAACACAGAAAATTCTTTTACAATTTAATTCTAAAACCATATAAATTTCAAAATGAGGGTGAGGAAGGAAGCATCTTAAAACGGCCTCTCGGAACGAATAAATTTCTCGTTCGATTACATCAAAGAACAAAAAGAAATTTCCAGAATACATTACCATCTATTTTGTGATAGCCGATTAAAAAAAAAAAAAAAAAAAAAATTTTTTTTTTTTTTTAATGAAACGTAATACTTACCCAATCTCACGAATCGAATGATACAGGCCAATAGTTTTCACCAGTCTGGACGGTATTACCTTTTCCCCAAATCCCCAAAGATGGATCTTTTAATTAATACTACACGGGAAAGAATTATCTCTTAATATTTATTCCTTAAAAAAAAAAAAAAAAAAAATTTTTTTTTTTTTTTTTTTTTTATTAAAAGATCGGGGAAAGGTAATATCGTTCAGACTGGTGAAAACTATTGGTTGGCCTGTATCATTTGATTCGTTTCTTAAGATTGGGTAAGTATTACGTTTCATATTTTTTAGCTTTACCAGGTGATTGTTTATCATTTTTGAACACCGATGACACATTTTGGGAATAACGATATGTTGGATAGGTAACGTGACATAAATTTTACGATATATGAAATATGTGTTTGTTTTTATTTTAAACGATATGGTGATTACATAACTTGAACTATATTTTATATCCATGTGGATAGTGTTTTTATTTTAAAGGATGTAAGATTCTTGTGACGTAACTTGTTTATTTTATTCTAAGATAACATAATTACATAACTTGAACTACATTTTATATCCATTAGGATAGTGTTTTTATTTTAAAGGATGTAAGATTCTTGTGACGTAACTTGTTTATTTTATTCTAAGATAACATGATTACATAACTTGAATTATATTTTATATCCATTTGGAACTAGATATGCGACATGCGTTTGTTTCATTTTAATCATTATTATATTATTAACTTGATAAATTAAATTTCAAGTTTAATGTTCCTGTAAAAAAAAAAAAAAAAAAATTTTTTTTTTTTTTAAGAATTAAATATTAGGAGAGAATTTTTTCCCATAAGTAAAATGAGATGATTTGTCTCTGGGAAAACGTTATCTATAATAGTATAGAATGTAATCTATGGTATATTATAATAATACGAAAAGGTATTCCATAATATGGTATCAAGTATTCTCTTTGGTGAGAAGCATCGGTTAACATGCCATGGAAATATACTTCATACGCTACGTTTCGTGAGACTGGGTAAGTGTAATGTTTTGTATTGTATTATTTAAAGTTATCAGATTGATATGTTGTTTTCAAAATTTCAACAAGGTTGTTTTATGATGTCATATTTTAAGATACAATCTAAACGTGTATTGGAAATCTAATTTTCATTCTTGGGATATGCGACATTTGTTTATTTTATTTTAAAAATTTTTAAAGAATGATGTGAAGTTTCCTTTTCTTGTGACATAATCTGTAATAACCTCTCGTGGATTCCTTTTAGAACATCTTGTGCGTTTAGTTAATTCGCGCAAGACTCTGAACCTATTCAGAGAAAGATACCGATGTTGAATATTTTTCATGTCGTAAGACGGTAGCAGCTAGTGTACACTCACTGAAACGCTCGCTAAACAATCCTATGGTCATAGAACAATTCGGGGTGCACAAGCTTGCAAATAGGGTGAGTGTTTCCAAAGTGCTAGAAAGGACCAACTGGTTCATAGTACGCTGCGAACGATGACCCGTTGTTGAAAAAGTCAACATGTCACGGTATCTAGGTTTTCTAAAAGTTATCCATGAGTTCACCCTTTCATGGGGTCATTATATGTTACAAGATGGGAGATTTTTTATGCATGTATATTATACCTTTGCTTATGTTATAAATATATCATTTATCGAAAATGATACCAATATATATATATATATATATATATATATATATTTATTAGTAATATTTATTAGTAATCTTGAATTATATATTATTTATTAGTAATAATTAGGAGCATTGTAAGTACGTCTTTAGTCTCTGAATTATTACATAATACTGTTACCCGCCCACCCAACCCCAGAAATAATAACTTACTTATATAGGCAATACCTCCCAGAAAAATAATTGAGCTCGTCCACTACAGTATGAACAACCAACCAAATCACTGCATTACTAAATGAATAGCCAATCAAATCACAACTGTGTAAATAAACAACCAATCAAATCACAGCTGTGTAAACACGACAACCAATCAGAACGTTGTAAAAAGTGACGTCATTTCCGGATTGAAAGAAACATATCCATTGGAATGAAGAAACAAATGGCCTCTGTTAGATATTGTGTACATCAGATGGGTTCCCTTCACCCTAATTTCTGTCAGTTATTGTGTACATCAGATAGGTTGCCTTCACCACAATATCTGTTAGATATTGTGTGCATCAAACGGGTTGCCTTCACCACAATATCTGTTAGATATTGTGCACATCAAACGGGTTGCCTTCACCACAATATCTGTTACACGGGTTGCCTTAACGGAACCCCTATCAAACGGGTTGCCTTCTCCATAATATCTGTTAGACGGGTTGCCTTCACCATAATATCTGTTAGACGGGTTGCCTTCACCATAATATCTGTTAGACGGGTTGCCTTCACCATAATATCTGTTAGACGGGTTGCCTTCACCACAAATCTTTCAATATTTTGTGCAACCCCTGTCAAACAAGTTGCCTTCACCACAAATCTTTCAATATTTTGTGCTACCCCTATCAAACGGGTTGCCGGTCCCATGTGAATAAAAGGACTTTAACCAGTTCTGACGGGTTGTCTTCACCTTACAAAGTCAAAATACGTATCGTGTGATATCCAGATTTTTTATTTTTGTTCGGATACATATTGGAGAGACTGTATGAATGTTTGGCAGTGGTGGAAATTTGGAAATGCATTTTTCATAATAAACTCCTGGGTGTGTCTTCACGTGGATCTAATTTGAAGTTAATGCAAAATCAATCGACTGCACAAAGTTCTGTTTTGCTGCAGTACACGGTATCGTCAGAGTCCATTTAGGGTGGGGGCTACAGCCCCGGGCCCCGCATTTTCAAGGGGCCACAAAAATATGCAGGATGCTTGAAGAGTTGACAGAGTTCTGCAGGTTTTTTTAGTTTTGCCTTGTGAAAATATTTTTTTCTCTTTCCGCTTTTTTGGAGGAGTCCATCCCAAATCTTTGGAAAGCATTACAGAATTTTTTTTTTGGACACATCTGTAATTGGGAGAAATTTTCATACATTAAGAATTCGTTTGAATCATGATATTTTGATCATATTCTTTTGCCTACTACTTCGATATAATTTCAACAAGGTGAACCTAACCCTGGGAGAAGAAGGGTGGGGGGGGGGGGGTTTAAAGCAGAACTAAACTGGTGTCCATTTTTCAAACGTGCATTTTTACATTTTCTTGCTGCCACTGATTCGTCCATGAATCATGGGAATATGGCGGAGATATTTTTATGGCTTCCTCATAATATTTTGGGAATGTTTTCTCCTGGGTATTTTTATTCTGCTGCCCAATGTGAAATCCTAGATATGCCACTAATACTGTGGCCCCACAATACTGCCCAGTCCCCGGGCCTCCATCTCCTTAAATGTGCTCTGGATATCATCTTACCATATTGCAGCTAAAAACAACGTTTTTCATTTTCGTATTTTCCTGAACGCGAAATTACGGCAAGGGCCCTGCTCGATTTTTTTGATTGGAGGTTTAACGACCACCGTGAGCAACTCAATGGGCTATAAGCAGTCGCCCGTCCCTAATTTAGGGTGACTGGCTCCAGCGAAGGGAGAGAGCCAGTGCCGTAAGACAAACACAGCTTCCATGCCTTACCGGGATTCGAACCCGGACCCCTTCGGACGAATGATCAGAGGCCAACGTCTTAGACCACTGCGCCCCTGCTCGATTTACCAGCTTCCTTTATCTTTGTACTGCTCTAGTAACAGAACAGTAAAAATAATGCAATTATTTTTTGCATTGATTGAATTTTTTCAGGGATAGTAAGTTGTTTGTTTATATGGTTTAAAATATGTGATTTCTCTTGTGAAACCAAAGACTTATTTTGTGCAAATATATTATGGATGTTTTTATTTACAGTGTATCTGAACCTTATATATGGTTTGCCTGAAGACTACAAGTTTGTTGCCACAAGCCTCCTGCTTTAATCCAGACTATTTGAGATAGAATGTTGTGGTGCAGAGATGTTCTTATGAATACTGCACTCATATTTCTATTTCTAATTGTTGTAAGGATTCATCTTATAAAACATCAATGATCAAAAGTGATAGGATTTATTAGGAACAAAAACCTGCAGTATCAAAGATTTAATGGTAAGTTGATTGTTTATAGTTGCATTTTTTAAGGGATTTTCAAGGTCTTAGAAGTTGATTATGAATTGCATGAAAATACAGTTTGTTTGTTAGTCTACTCCTATTTTAAACGTTACATTGGATGATGTGTTTAGTGTTTGCACCACGACCATCAGCTACACCCAAAGGGTTGTGGCACGTGAGCTTACGAAATCGGGTCCAGGGAAACCATGCGTATGTGTGAAAATGAAGAACAGATAGTCCCTCATTCTTGTTAACATGTAGGCGAAATAGCTTGTAGAGGAGAATAACACAATCTCAGAATTCCTTGTGGTAATTAGGATGTGCCTTTTTTTTGTTATTGAAGGTTTAGTGAACACCGTGAGCAACTCAATGCGCTATAAGCAGTCACCCGTCCCTAATTTAGGGTCACTGATTTCAGGGAAGGGTGAGGGACAGTACCGTTAGACAAACACAACATCCATATCTCACCAGGATTCGATCCCGAACCCCACTCGTAGAAATGATCAGAAGCCATCGCTTAAACCACTGCGCCACCGGGTGGCCTTGTTTTTTTTTTGTTTTTTTTTTGTTTTTTTTTATTAGAGGTTTAATGACCACTGTGAGCAACTCAATGGACTATGAGCAGTCGCCCGCCCCTAATTTAGGGTCACTGGTTCCAGGGAAGGGAGAGAGCCAGTTCCGTAAGACAAACACAACATCCATGCCTCACCGGGATTCGAACCCGGACCCCTTACGGACGAATGATCAGAGGCCAGCGCCTTAGACCACTGCGCCACCGGGGCGGCTTTTTTTTTACTGGTGGCAACCATTATGCTTTAGCTGTATCTATCATTCTTGTATTTGGAGCGTAAATTTTGTTTCAAGGAATGCATTTATCAATTGTCACCAGCTATGTAGCTGTGAAACACTTTCGAGGAGATAAAGATCCAAGCTTTAAATGATATATTTCGAGTCACTAAAAATTTGTTAAAGTCAACAGGAAAATCCTGGAATTGAAGAAAAAAAGTATCAACACCTCTATGGTATCTAAAATATAGTATATGTGTAAATCAATACGTAAATAAAAATCTTTATATATGAATTACCCATGTTGTTTGCCTTTGGACTTTCACAGCAACTTGTTATACATAGTTTCATTTGTGTGTGTATAGTAGTTTGCTTTCTTTAACATTAGGAAGAAAACAACAGTTTTCAATTAATAACAGATCTTCACTCAACCCTTATGTGTTCAGTGAGAAAAGTAATTTCTAGGAATTATCAAGCCAATTTTTATTTATTTATCCAAGAAACTCCACCTGTAAGTTCACAAGCATCATGTGCCCTTCTGTGAATCTCAAATTTTTTTTTTGTTTTTTTTTATTGGAGGTTTAACGACCACCGTGAGCAACTCAATGGGCTATAAGCAGTCGCCCGTCCCTAATTTAGGGTCACTGGTTCCAGGGAAGGGAGAGAGCCAGTGCCGTAAGACAAACACAACATCCATGCCTCACCGGGATTCGAACCCAGACCCCTTACGGACGAATGATCAGAGGCCAACGCCTTAGACCACTGCGCCACCGGGGCGGCCTCAATTTTTGGAATGAACAGAGAGAGGAAGAATAACATCTAAGATATGACTGTGCACAAAAGTGCTTTTGTTATTTTTGGCTGTTCGAGGGCAAAATTGATGCGCCAATGTATGAATATATCTTTTCGTTAAAAGTTATCTTCCACAGCAAGCTGACTTCTTATTTATCAGCTTCCTACAAAGTGAACTTGTGTGTGCTCTTGTGTCCCCTAGCTTTATATTTTTTTTCCAGAATTTTTTATTTCCTGCTTCTTTAAATTCATAAGTACCAGCATTAAGAAGATAGACCCAGGGTAGCGATTCTTACTTATAAACAAGCTTCACCCCCATAAATAGTGCTCGGTGAGAGTTACTAATCAACTAATCCCCCCTAATATTATCTTTTTTTTTCAGTTAAAAAGACAAAATTTTGTTGAAACTACATAAAAAAAAACTTCAAAAAATTTAATTTGGGAAAGAAAAAAGAAAAAGTTTTTTTCTCCTCTAACACAGAAGAAAATGTAAAATCTAGTAAATGTAGGAAATACTAGATTTTATAGATTGGAGGGGGGTAAAAACTGAATTCAGTTTAACAGTTTTCTTTGCCGAGATATGAAGTCCAATTTTGATTGATGGCCAGTGATTTGGGGAAGATCCACTAATTTTCAGTTTAACAGGTTGAAACGTGTAAAAAATATAAAATATACATATAAATTGTACGCGTTCATAGGTTTGTTTCTATTTTTATGTTTCTTACGCTAGATTGGTGTTCTGGTTAGCTACCTTAAAAAACAGGGTAAAAATCTACGGAGCTGTAACATATACCAGAAGAAACTTTAGTTCATGATCTTTAAATAACTGTTTGCAGAATTTAAATCGACCCAGTAGTTTGGATTTTATAAGCCACTATATTTGTAAACAAACCCCTGTTTCTTCGCGTTTTCGCTTACACTGCAGACTTTAATATGTATCTCATTTAAATTCTAAACAACTGGAAACTTTCTGGCTGGACGGTATACATAAATACAAGTGAAGCTAAACACCATACCTCTTCAATAAAATACGTGCAGATATTTATTGACGTTGCAACCCCAGCTAGAAATGAGCCAAGCAAGCGTTGAGTAGCACGCAGAGAGTCTGTTCTTGTATCAATGCAAATCGCCGCCACCGACTGGCAGCTGATGGAGGGGGGAGGGAGGAAGTGGTTTCATCAACTTTACGTTGCGCAGAAGGAACAGGGCGTCTCCTGTTGTATTCTAACCTCCTTGAAGGTAACAATACATTAAAGGTTTTTTGGGTGTGTCGTCGTTGGCGAAAGCGTTCTTGTTTCGTTGCATTTTTGAAACAGCGGCTTGCTGTTTCCTCTTCTATTTTCGTTTCTTTTCCTGCTAAAGTTTTGCAGGCGGTTGGTTCTTCCCATATCCAAGGTAGGATTATTGTCTTTGCATGCTCTTGTCTGTTGTGGTCTGTTGATTCGGGGTGGGCCCTAGCTGCCGCCGGTGGTTCCGGCGGGGATGGGGGACTCTGATTTCTCGACTCCGGCTAAAAGAATGCGTTCTTCGCCGGGTGATGAGCTTCCTCAGCTGGGTGGTTTGCTAGCTCCAGTTAATGATTTTGTTTGTTCGATTCAATGGTCTCCTCAGGAATTGCTGCGTAGGGCATTTGCGAGCGGAGTGACTCGTGGTGAAATACTTATTTCCGCGACTTCTGGGAAGCTACCCAGAGTCCGTCCCATGTTGTTGAAGAGGTTCTTCGTGGACAATATTTCCATGCATGACTCGATTTCAGACGTTCAGTTTTTACGTTCGGGTGACTTATTGGTGCGTTCCTCGAATCTCATTTGCTTGCTGGAAATTTGTCAACTTTCTAATTTTCTTCAGGTACCTGTCAAAACCCAGGTTCTTACTAAGCTTATGACAACAAAGTTTTTAGTTCGAGATGTGGACACTGAAGCCCCTGTTGATGAAATTGCTTCAGAATTGTTGGACCGTGGTGTGAACTGTCTTCGGGTTGTTCGGTTCCCACGTTCGGTAAATTCCTCGAGGGTCCCTACTTCTTCGGTCCTAGTGGAAGAACTGGGCTTTACTAACCGTGACACTATCTATCTGTGGTATTCCATATGTGTGGTCAGACCCTTCTTGGATTCGCCTAGGCAGTGCAAAAACTGTCAGCGTTATGGACATCTGCTGTCAACCTGTCGTAGTGCCGCTCGCTGTTCTCGTTGTGGTGAAGGACACGACTCTTCGGTATGCTCGGCGTCGAGCTTACAGTGCGTATTATGCAAGGGCTCTCATCCTGCTTCTGACACGAACTGCCCAATTTACCTCCGAGAAAAGCAGATCCTCGATATTATGGCTTCGAAGCATCTCAGCTATCCAGAAGCTCGGGACTCTGTGCGTCAAGTCCACCAGGCCTCATATGCGGCGGCGGCGGCGACTCAGGCTCAACCTCCTTGTGCTTGCTCTTCTGCCTTCCCTCAGCTTCTGGACATTATCTCTAAACTCACCAGTAAATTGGACTCTTTGACGAATCTTCTTTCACCTCCTTCCCTACATACTGGCCCCACATCATCCTTTGCACAGGTGCCACAGGCTGAAAATTTGCAGAATCCTCCTACTACAGTTGCGGCGTGCCCAGCTTCTTCAGTGCCTACTGAGCAACCTTCTGACACTGGCCTAAGCGCCGATGAAATCCTGTCATGCAAAGAATCTGTGGTTCCGTATGTAGAGTTTGCTGCTGAATCCGTCAAACTTTCTCACTCCAGAACCTACTCGTGTCTTCCATGCGCCATGCCTTTATCTTCTCGTCCAGCCTTGCTGTCACACCTGAAAGTTCATCGTGACGACGGTAAGTTTCTTTGTGGCCTCTGCTCCGTGCGGTTCAAGACGGCATCTAGCCTAGCGGATCACTTTTCTCTTCATGAATAGCTGGTCGCTGGTCCAATGGAATGCGCAGTCCCTTCGCTCCAAAAGACCTTATTTCACCGACAGTTCTATTTTTTCTACAGCCACGATTTTGACTATCCAAGAATCCTGGCTATCTCCTGGTCTCTCTTTTTCCCTCCCAGCCCGTACGGTGTATAGGAGTGATCGGGGGGGGTCGGGGGTGGCCTCTTAACTGCAATTAGGTCGGATTTCTCTTCCAGATTGGTGGACATCTTCAGTTCGGATTCAAACGAGCAGCTTCTTGCGACGGATATCTACTCCGGCGACACCACGCTCAGGATTATTAATTTATACATTCCCTCTCCTCCCCTCTCGGCGCTCTTGCTTGGACGGATCGAACAACTGCTCACTGATTGTTGTATGGTGGTTGGTGATTTCAATATTCATCACCCTAGCTGGGGTTCTTCTTCTCCAAGCCGGGGAGGAACTGAGTTTGTGGACTGGCTTTGCTCGCAAGATCTTTGTCTCCTAAACTCGGGGGCCTCTACCTTTTGCAGGGGTTCAACTTGTTCTGTTTTGGACCTCACCATGTGCTCTCCTCAGCTGGTTCCGTACTGCTCCTGGTCTGTGGATAGTGACCTCTACGGTAGCACCCATCATCCTGTCATTACAACATTGGAGACAGGGATGTTTGGCTCCCCTCCCCCTCCTGCTCTGGGTCTACAACCAGTTGCTTGGTCAGTGGCTTGGCCTTCTATCCAGAAGATTATCCGTGGTGAACTTCCTTCCACTCCTGACGGTGCCGCTATGATCCTGGACCGCATTTCCCTGATTCTCCACTCTTCTCGTCGGCTCAGCGGTCAGCGTCGACGTTGGTCTCCCTGGTGGGACTCTGATTGTGCTCAGCGGCTTCGCAAGAAACGCCGCCTCCTTCGCTGTGCTAAGTCATCCGGCTGCCTCTTCGCTTGGTCATTATATCGGCAGGAAGAACGGAATCTTCGCCACCTCCTCATTCTTAAGAGACGTGCCTACTGGAAGGCACAATGCAACGACACCTCGAGGCCAGGCTTCGTTTTCTCCCTCTTGCGCCGTCTGAAATCTCATGTTGGTTCGACCCCGGATCACCCTGCTACTTCGGATTGGCGATTTCCTTGTTGCTGATCCGGCGGAGCAGGCTTCGGCGTTTGGTGAACTCTTTTCCACTGCCTCTGGCTGTTCGGTGCACTCCTTTTCTATTGACCATGATGACTCTTCTCTTGAGATGGATGCGTTACTTACTGCTAGTGAAGTTGCCGGGGCTATTAATGGATCGCCTCGACGCTCTGCACCAGGCCCTGATGGATGTACTTACGAACTGGTGAGATGTATATGGAGGTGGAATTCGTCTTGGCTGGTTGACCTACTTAACCTTTTTGGTCAGCCGGCGTTCATCCTTCATGCTGGAAAGAGTCCTGGGTGATTCCGATACAGAAGCCTAACAAACCTGCTCTTGACTTATCATCTTACCGAATGATCACCCTCACTTCAGTTTTTTCGAAGATCTTGGAGAAAGTCTTGGTCTCTCGCCTAACATACTTCATTATCTCTCATCAACGGATCAGCAAGCTGCAATTCGCATTTTTGCCTGGACGTTCCACATCGGCGTGCCTTCTGTCGATCCAACGTCATCTTCTGGTGGCTCGAGCTAGACATCATTATGTTTTTCTGGTGTCTTTGGACCTTCAGGCGGCATATGATTCGGTCTGTCACCCTGCTCTCCTAGGGAAATTGGCGTCTCTGGATGTTCGTGGTCGTCTTCTCCGTTGGCTGGCTGACTACCTTGCTCGGCGCAGATTTCGCGTTCGTTGGCGGGGAACGGTGTCTTCCTCCTTTCCGCAGTGTCGAGGTGTTCCTCAGGGTAGCTCCATTTCACCTATCCTTTTTAACTTATACATTGATGATGTGGTTGATTGCTGTCATCCGAATGCGCACATGTTCTTATTTGCAGACGATATTTTTATTGTTTCCTATAGTCCCAACCGGGCGGCGGCACTTAGCTATATGCAATCCTCTTTGGATTCCATTGTTCAGTGGGCATCATCCTGGGATTTACGTCTCTCTCCTTCTAAAAGCTTCGCGGTTGACTTTTCTCGTAAGCGCCGGTCGCCTGCCCCTCCTTTCCTGCTGGGCTCTGACTCAGTGACTTGGCAGTCCTCCATCAAGATTTTAGGGGTCTGGTTTAACTCCTCCCTGACTTGGTCTTCCCACCTCACGCATGTCAAGAAGTCAGTCTTCCGAGCCTTGTCTGCTGTTAAAGTTGTTTGTCATCGCCGGTGGGGTCTTGGCTTCCCCAACGCTCTCGCCTTTGTCGTTGCTGTGATTCGGCCTATTCTGGAATATGCGGCTCCGGTCCTGTTCGCCTCCCCCACCTATCTCTACGACGCTCTTGAAGTTCTGCTCAACCATGCACTCCGTGCAGCCATTCACCTCCCTCGTTCGACGCCTGTGGCGGTCTTACGTGCCGAATGTGGAATCGCTAGCGTGCGTTTTCGAATCACCCTCCTGACAGTCCGATTTTTGTACCGCCATTTGTCGATGGGTCAGCGCTCGCCTATCGCTCATCTTCTTCTAGAAGAGGACGCCTTGTCATTCTACGCTTGGAAATCCCATGGCTTTCCCCTTGGAATCGTGCTCAGTCGCTTCCGACAGGAGCCGTTTTTCGTCAACAGGGATCTTCTTCAGGCTCTGTCGGCTCCTCCTGTTTCGTCTGCACCCTGCTACTCCATTATCTGCTCGGGTCTCCCTTTTCAGCAACGATATCTGCATCCGATGCTTATCAGACATTGCTTTGGGGTGTTCTTGGCCCAGTTCTCAGCGTCACACCACATCATTGCTACTGACGCTTCGAAGATTAACACCTCGGTGGCGATCGGGCATTTTTTTCCACGGAACAACTCCAGCCGTTCGTTCTCCTTCTCGACTATTTCCTCAGTGTTCTCGGCTGAGGCATGGGCCCTAATATCAGCGCTTGAATTTGCTCCCGGCCCGTGCGGTGGCCTCTTGCTGCTTACGGATAGTCGTTCTGTTCTACAGGCCTTGTTGGCATTGAATCGCAAATCTCCAGACATTATCGTTCTTCTGCATGATTCTCTTCAACGCCTCCATTCTTTCTACGAGGACATTGTGCTCGTTTAGTGCCCGGCTCATGTTGGTCTTCCAGCGAATGAGGCCGCTGACGCTGCCGCCCGATGGGGCCATGCTGAGGGCCTGGCCTTGTTTCCCCCAGTTACAGCCTCCGACGCTGCTCGGCACAGTGGTAACATGCTCATCACCGCTTCTGATTCAGCCTAGCTTTCGTCCGGGTGGGCAGAGCTGTATCCGTTCATCAGCTTCCGTCACAGATGGCCTAGCGAACACTGTTATCGAAGCTCCTCAGCAATCATAATTCAAAAATTAAGCACGGACACGGCACCTTTAAACAGCTACCTCTTTCTGATTCGAAAACGTTCTTCCCCGATGTGCTTCTGTGGCTCCGGGCCAGAGACTGTTCCTCACTTCCTCCTCTCCTGCCCTGCGTACAGTGCATATCGAAGGATTTGTTTTAGAGTGACAACCCCTCATTCCTCAACCTCCGTCTCTGCTCAAATGTATTCTTTGTTGGACTTTCGGGACGCTTCCGTGGCAAAACGTAAAGTTCGGGCCTTGGAGAAATTTATTACTCTCTCAAGACGTTTCTCTGTGAGGACGCTCCTGTTCTAACATTCCTTCTCATGAGCGTGCCCCTTTGATGGACTTTTGTGCTGCTCCTGTGACTTCACGTGCTGGTCGCAAGGAGGTTCTCCTCTGTGGCTGGTCGTGCATCTTCGTGTCTTACTGATCAGGAGATATTTTAGCTATTTCCGCATGGCCAACTAGTTGCTGTGAGGCACAAAGCTTTGTCTATAAGCCTCATCGTCTTATTCAATTAAAAAAAAAAAAACATTAAATCGGTAGGAATAGACACAGTGACACTGTCATCAAAACCATAACCAAAACCATAACTACAGTGCCTAAAGTGCATAACTACAGTGCATAACCAAAACATTGCTTCTTGACAAACCGCGAGTGCGAAAGTGTTGTTGGTTATTTCTTTTTGAATTCGGGTGGGAGGAACTCAATTTTTTCTTCTTTTTAATTCCTTACTGGTATCTTAAGCATTATTGTCGCTTACTGAAACTGTCAGTGAAGAAAATATGGTTCGTCAGATGGAGTGGCGATTTTTTATCCCTTTTCTACTCTTCGAAAATTCATATTGCCTTGAACCTATTTCAACAACTGCAGTAGTTGGC
Organism: Macrothele yani; assembly: GCA_039090855.1. Classification (NCBI taxonomy): domain Eukaryota; kingdom Metazoa; phylum Arthropoda; class Arachnida; order Araneae; family Macrothelidae; genus Macrothele; species Macrothele yani. The sequence goes on from CM077002.1 coordinate 50,275,428, forward strand.
GGTATCCTAATTTCTAGTGGATATGCTGGATATGAATATATTAAGTGCCAGTACTGGGAGTGTTGTGATGACCATTGGATCAATCCCAATATAGATGGTAATTTTTCATTTTTAGTAAATTTATGCACATTTATGTGTTAAATACCGTTTAAATGTAATATTACACCTGCTTTTCACACACACACTGAGTAAATATTTGAATTTCTTTATAGCAGTGTCGAATCCTGACTTACCAGTCTAGGCATGCTATCATTAGAGGAAGGAGAGTGGGAAATAATGTATAATACAATATATGCATGAAAGATTAAAATGCAGGATTAAAAACTTTACCCTTTAACGACCATAACACCCAAAAAGCTCGTATGTTGCAAATGGCCATAGCAGTCTGAAACGACTGTGCCGCCCCGGTCGCGCAGTGGTCTAAGGCGTTGGCCTCTGATCATTCGTCCGTAAGGGGTCCGGGTTTGAATCCTGGTCAGGCATGGATGCTGTGTTTGTCTTACGGCACTGGCTCTCTCCCTTCCCTGGAACCAGTGACCCTAAATTAGGGATGGGCGACTGCTTAAGCCCATTGAGTTGCTCATGGTGGTCATTAAACCTCCAATCAAAAAAAAAAAAAAAACGACTGTCTAGGGTGAGTCAGATTTCCTACCCTTACTTGTTCTCCAAATTTTCTCTACCTGTGAGGTATCAGCAGGACTCACTATTGTTATTAAACAAAGAAGTGAAACAAAGGACAGTTTCAGGTATTTAGAGTGATACAAGATTTTGGGGTCATGGTTGTTAAAGGGTCAATATACTAATAACCAAAATGCAAATAAAAGCAACGAAAATTGAAATTATAAACACTTGGATAACTCTAAAGGCTATAAAAATCTCAAAGATTATTTGGCTGTTTTTTTTGTTAATTTTTTAAATTTAAATACGGTATACCCGCTTATCTTTTTCAGCGATTTTTTTAGTCAGATAATCATGAAATGTTTTTTTTAATTGTCCGAGCAAAGTTTTTTCGATTGACATGAAAGCTATATATGTGTGTAGATTAGCGTCCTCAATTATTTCGTCGGAAAAATGTTAGTACCTGAAAAAAGTGTGCCGTACAGATTTTATAGTATGGAAATTAATGGCAAATGGTGCAGAAATGTCTTTTTAAAGATTTTTTACGGAATATTTACCTGTAAGTGTGATGCTGGGAAGAGAAGCTGCGGTAGGCCTAATGCATCACTCCGGCGACGTGAAACTTTGCTCTGTTAAAAAAAGGTTCGTTGCCGTACCGAAATGACTGGCGGAAGAAAAAGCGATTATGTTGTTGGCAGGAGAGCGATAAATGTTGTAGTAATACGCTAGAGAAAATAGGTCCACAATATCCACCCTTTATTTTGTTGTATCCTGTATTTTGTTGCCAGGAAAAACTGGAAAAAACCTCTTTGATTTGCAAAAGATACATATCAGTAAGATAGAAAGTGGCCTACGAACAAGTTATTAACAGGAGAACCAAGAGTGCACTGGCACAGCAAATCAGCTATGAATGGAATCCGTTCAAAGCAGAACCCAAAGTTATACTTCCCCAAGTTTCTGTACAACATAGAAAGGCATTATTCATACTTTCTATTTTGAATCAGGGAATTGTATGCGAAAGAAAGAAATATTTCTCAACATCTGCTTTATAAACAGTGACAGAACATGAAAACTATATTCTGTAGCATATGAGTATAACATGGCTCGCTGTCCTGGCAAGAACGTATGCAGTTACACTTGTGATCGCCCACTCGTGAATTACATGCCGCAGGGAATCTTCCTTTAAATGGAGCAAAGCTTCACACATTCGCCACAGGAATGCATTAGGCCTACTGCAGCATCTCATCATAGTATCATACTTACAGGTTAATATGAGATAAAAATGTTTAAAAGACATTTCAAATATGAAATTTCTGCACCATTTGCCATTAATTTCCATACTCTGAAATCTGTACATCGCACTTTTTCCAGGTACTAACATTTTTCTGACAAAATAATTTAGGACACTAATCTACACATTTCACTAGTCTTTCATAGCCTTAAGCATTGTGGCAGTAAGTTTTGATCATTTTCATTGTAGAAAATGTCCTTTCACCTGTAGCCATTGTTACAGGCATAGTTACAATTAACTTTGCCAGCTGATAAACTTCAGGAATGTTCATTATATCACTGATTCGTTGTGATGATCAATCCTTGTTATTCCCAGACTGTTTAATTTGTGGATTTTCCCGTACCTGTTATTAGCCAAAGTAAGTATGTTTACTTGTCGAAACCACTTTTTGACCTAACTGCTGGCCATGTCTGTTATTTTTCTGTAGAAAATAAAAGACATGGCCAGCAAAGTAATTTGTTTAACTTACTCGAGCCTGTTAAGCAGTGCATATTTTTATATTGTGTCACGTTAAAACGCTTAACGTGCTTTATTTATTTTTTTGTGTTGTGACCACGTGAAAAATAGGACATCTCCATTTCAAGTTGGCATAGAAAGTTAATTTTTGTGGTGTTTGAAAGCCTTTGCAGGGACTGGTGCACTCTTGGGGCCATAGTGCTGTGTATTGAGGAGCTGCAGAATTTTGAAAATACATGTGACAAAAGTTGAATTGTCTTATTACTGTTGGATCTTACCTTTACATGCTGATAGCACGGCACCAGGTGGAACTATCGCGTGCAGTAAAGCACCCTATATCTCCACCCCAAAAAAAAAATAAAGATTTTTTTTTTAATTTTGCCCTGCTGCTCAAGGCTAACAAGGAGTTTTCCTACTTGCGTTGACAACCGAAAATTATGCATCAACAAATTAATTATTTGATTCCAATAATTAATTATAACTTCCCACAATTAATCATAACAAATTAATAATTAACTTCCCGCAAAACCTGCACCACGATTAAACACGGATGCCTGGATTTAACTCCAGCACGTCCCAATCTACCGAAAAGTCACAGCAACGCACACACACACACACTCAAAAAGATACCCAACGCTCATTTCACGCACACTTGACATTTAATATTCAACAGTATGTTATATACACTGCCACCTTTACCCGTGTAGTGGCACAAAAATCTGCTGAGATAATTATATGGCGGGCTGCTCTATCGGCAGCATAATTATGCACACTGATTTAGACACTAACACTGATCAAAACAATAACAGTGATTTAACAACTAACACTGATTCAAACACTGTTCACTGATGAGTTTCTAGCATGCACAATCAAAAAAAAAAAAAAAAAATTGCGCAAAGGAAACATATGTGAGAGATTACCAAAACATTTAAATGCACACCGAAAATCGAGAATTTAGTACGAGTGTGGGGTACCAGTGATTAAAATGATACAGTAATTACTAAGACTGCTGCAATTGAATTATAACTACTATATATATATATATACTATTACACACACCCTGCATAGGCTTGAGGCCAAATTAGCAGGGAAGAGCTCTTAATAACTATGGACATAACACAAAGAAAAAAAGCACGAATGAAATGTGTTGGAGGCCTCCAGATGTGTGCTCCCTTTCACAGGGGACAGAGTTCTACACGCTGTTTAATCGCCCAACGGCTCGTGTAGGTTGTAACCAAATGTTCGGATAAACACTACGTACCTTGGCTTTAAGATATCCTTAGGACAGAGAAGTGGCAAGAGATCTCGTGCCTGTTTTATGTAAACCGCCTAGGCACTTGTTCACTATTCTCGACCTACTGTAATATCAAGGAGCCTCCATGTCCGAGGGATTGCAATGTCGCTCATTTTTCGAGGGGATCATTCCTAGCTCTCCTTACTTGCTTTGCTCTGGGGTCGTTCTTTTTAATTCTCAGCGGTCAGCTCTCAGGCCTTGGTTCCATACCACTTTGCCACTGCGTTTCTTTTGCCTGTTGGCGCAATCAAATCTGTCCCGAGAATGCCTCGATGCTTGTTTCTCTTCTGCCTGGGTTCTCCCTCCTCTTTGGTCAAGGAGCCTCCATGTCCGAGGGATTGCAATGTCGCTCATTTTTCGAGGGGATCATTCCTAGCTCTCCTTACTTGCTTTGCTCTGGGGTCGTTCTTTTTAATTCTCAGCGGTCAGCTCTCAGGCCTTGGTTCCATACCACTTCGCTGCTGCGTTTCTTTTGCCTGTTGGCGCAATCAAATCAGTCCCGAGAATGCCTCGATGCTTGTTTCTCTTCTGCCTGGGTTCTCCCTCCTCTTTGTCCCATCACGAGACTTTTCGCCACTTGAAGAGGGATTTATCACCTTGTTTTTAACTGTGGGTGGCCTTCGGTTTTCCCTAATACAGTTCGGTTCGCAGAAATGCCACCGCCAGAATGTCTCTTTAAAGCTTCAAGAGGGAATTTTGGGGTGAGTTTTGCAGACTTTTGTCGTAGTCAAAAATGCACAAGAAATTGCCTTAAGTCCGAAATAGAGATAGTATGTCGCCATGTGGTCTTTCACAATTCTTGTTTGCCAGAAGGCTACGAATTATGCACTTTTCAGATCATAAAAAAATTTAACAATCGCAGTGATGAACAAATTAGAGGATCAATTACCGTAATTAATTATAACTATCAATGCCGCCTTGCAATTATATCGAAACAAAAAAATTATCTTCAGTATTCTAAATATTTAATGGGAATTATCGAGGATAAATTTATTAAGGTACATTACCTCTCAAATTTTCGATCTAAACACTAGATCTTCGTCAGGAGTTCTTGCGTCTTACTAAGGGAAAATAGTAAGACGCAAGAACTCCTGATGAAGATATAGTGTTTAGATCGAAAATTTGAGAGGTAATGCACCTTAATAAATTTATCCTCGATAATTCCCGTTAAATATTTAGAATACTGAAAGTAATAAGAGGAAGCCATGAAGTCATTAATTACTAGAAAAAATTTATCGCATAAATGAAAAGTAAAAATTTTCCACAAGTTAGGCTGTACCCTATAACATTGCAGAAACAAGCAAAATTGAAAGTAAAATAGGGTTTTCATTTCCATAAATAAAAGTGAGTAGCATAACACAGGTAATACTTAATATTATAACTGTATTAGTACCTTTTCAACTTATTTAATTGTTAAAAATATCGTTACATCTTGAATCAAAGATGACTGATAGAGACACAAGAATTATAGGATATGGGGAGTTCAGTCAACCAGCAAAGTTACTTCTTCCTGGGATGGTCAAATTTAGAACTCAAAACTCAAAAGAGGGGGGGCGAGCATTTCTTTAACAGAGCTTGCTGACAGCCTGGGTGCATAAGAGTAGGCGGCTTGGAGGTTGGGACACAAAGTTTTTAAAAGGCCCTTTAACAAATTTGAGGGTGACATTGAAAGGCCCAAAATCAAAATGGTGTACTCCAAAAAGCAGATTTTTATTAGATGAAGGCCTCCAAGGAATTTTGGGTGTCAAGAGTAAGAGAGGAACTAATTACACAATGCATTCCATTAGGTGCAGCTGCAGTTGGATTATTTACCTGAATTCGAACAAAAATGTATGCATTTTCAGAAATTCTGGCATAATTTATATGGGCGAGTGACAGATTCAAGTGCTCCTGTTGTGGATATGTTGCAATATTGTTAGGGAAAAAAAGAATCAATTAAACTTTTCCAAACATTGATGTTACCTAAAGGATGTAATTATGCATACCCATCACACTGTAACACCTCAAGAAAAGGAAGTTTTTCCCATTTGAAAATCTTCCGTAACTCTTTTGAAGACATCTAATTCTCAGGAAAGAATGAGTACATTTGTGACTTTTTCACTCAATTTGAGCATTGAAGAAATATTGGGAAATGTGTACTTAGGTGTCCTAAATTATTTCGTCGGAAAAAATTTACTGTGTGGGAGAAGTGCGACGTACAATTTTGTAAGCATGCAAAATAATGGGGAAAGGTGCAAAAATATATTATTTTTAGATAAAAGGAAAGAATTTGTCCGAAGTATTGACCTGCGAGTACGATGGTTTGCAGTAGTTGGTGCGGGAGGGTGAAGTGATGCTAACGGCCATGACGTGAAGGTTCCATGCGTCGGAAGGGAGTAAGAGTTGGTGGTGAATGTGCAGAAGAATACAATAAGAGTGGAGTGTATTTTTTGGAGGAGTGTGATGCATCATGTAATCGTGCCCAAGCAGAAGTAGTTCAGAGATGTGTTGTTAATTTTTGAGAAAGAAATGTGTGGAATGTCATTATTAGTTTCACAATGTCTCCAAATGGAAAGAAATGAAGAAATGTAAATGTTTTCATGTACTGCAGAAGTGTTGAGTAATAAGTTTTGGTTCCGGTTGAATCACAAGCTTTGATTATGTTTTCTAAGATGTACAGGGGTAGTAGATTTCAACCAGTTCATTTTGTAGTTGTGCTGTTATTCCGTACATCATAGCTCACATTTTTTCATCCTGAAACGGATATTTTTGAAAATGAAGGAGTTTCTTCAATTCAAAAATCGTAGTATGGCAGGGAGCCCAAGAGCTTGTTGTCGTATTGTGCCAGATAAGGAAATTTTAAGCCCTGACGAAATCCGGAATGAAGTATGGAGACTCACGACTTTGGAAAGAGCCACTAACACTGTTGAAAAAGATACTAACACCACTTACAATGCTGCGTAAAGCGGACCTCTTTCCTTCAGCGTATTCCTACAAGACACTTCAATGACTACATACTACTGAACCGCTTCCTGTTGTATTCTTCCGCCCGTAACTTGCCCTTCTCAATGAAGCTTCCATTCACCGGACTACACCTTGACGCCGTCGCCGCTCAGTCATCCTAGGCCTACTGCACATACTCTTCCAAACCATCGTACTCCCAGGTAAATACTTCGGTGAAATTATTTCCTGTTCTCTACAAATACTATATTTTTTACACCTTTCCCCATTATTTTGCATGCTTACAAAATTGCACGTCACACTTTTTCCACACAGTTAAATTTTTCCAACAAAATAATTTAGGACACTAAAGTACACATTTACCGAAATATTAACATTTCATGATATAGTAGATTTCACCTCAAAGAAATATAGAACAAAATCTTTTAATTGTAAGTAATTTTATTAATTTATGTTTATTCATTTCCTTTTTCTCCCAGTCATTCAATCTTATATATAAAACACAAAACATCTGTTTGTCTGAAGCAGCAAAAACTCTCGAACGCCAAACTGTGGCATCGCGAAATTTGCGTAGTTTATTATAATACTGGAATTTCTAGATCAACGCAACTATTTTTAAGATCATGGTTCTTACACTCCTTGAAAAGTCCTTGAATTTTAAAGTTCATTTTCAAGTCCTTGAAAGTACTTGAAAATGTTTAAGGCTCTGTAAATAGTACTTGAATTATTTTTGTTTTTGTTTTTTCAGTTATATGAAAGAGCATGTGTTAAAAAATTGTTTGTGCAAAAAAGATGTTTAGGGAGATTTCTGTGTAGTTCTGATAATAACACCAAGCTGATCAAATGGCGCAGAACTTACGTTCAACCGAGGGGAATGTGTGGACAGCTGGTGTCTTGGCTATGATATCACTAAAGAGTAAATCGTCAGCCACGTGAGTAAAATAAGTGGAATGAATGTATTCGCAAATTGTGATGGGCTTCTGTTTGTTGGGGTTAGTGACGCGTTCTTGCCAGAGGGTGGAATTTCCAGGAATTGCTTATGCTTCATGCGTGGACTCTTCGTCGCTTCATGCGTGGACTCTTCGTCTCCTGGCTCCATCCAAAAATGCACCCGAGTCATGCATCAGAAATAAAAAAGTTGAAAACAAACTGTAAGGGTCGCCCCCAATCAAATTGTCAATTATGAATTTATGTACTTTTAATATTGTGATGAACACGTGCGAACGGACGTTTCATTCCACCATTTTGTTGTTTCAGATAAGAACTGATTTTCTTCACCACCCACGTGGTACAATTTTAATCCTATGTGGGATTAAGAGAGGGGTGCATGAACACCTGAGGCATCTGACCTTGAAGAGTCAGCTGCTCGAGTGCTTCTGTTAAACAAGTTGTCATACTGCTTTTGTATACGTGCCAGGTTGTAATCCCCTGCGGGTATCCGACGACATTTCTGAGTACAAGTATTTCACGTGCTGACCGGGGAAACCAGTTTTTCTTGCGTATGCGTGGTAGAAGACAGAAAGGGCGAGGAGAATTGAGCGGGACAGTTAAGCTTCGGTCGTCAAGTAGAGAGGGTCGTGGTTTGGACACCGGTTTCTGACGGAAGGACTGCGGTTATCGCAGACGTGCAGCGTGGTGAACGGGTATCGTAGAAAAAATTGTGGAAAGGAAGCACGTGGTCAGCACGGGAACCTGAGCGGAAAATCATCGGAAACCCGTGAAGCAAATGTTATCGGAATAATAAAGTCTTGTTGTTGTTTTTATTTCTGTGTACTGGACTGAGTTTGTCGAGGTAATTATTCTTCTACACAAGGACGCCTTCAGCCGCCTTGATAGCCAGATCGTATAGTAAAGGCGAGGCGGTAGCTCGCTATACGGCGGGAAACAAAAGGTATTATCTAAGAATTGATATGTCTGGCCCTACAGCCAAATAAGTGGCGCAGTCGGCAGGATCAGCAAGCTCGTGATTGGTGACACGTGTGAAGAAGGAACAACGGGCTTTTTGTGAAAATTCCGGTGACCGAATGACAGAACTCTGACGACGTACCGACCGGAAGAAAAAGACACCAGCGTGCTAGCCGAGATAAGGCATCCATCGTGTCGACCGAGACAAAGACAGTGTGCACCTCAGCGTACGGAAATCCCAAGCCGGACGAGGACTTATAAGCAAGACAACAGAAGAAGCAGAAGGGGGGCCTGAGTGCTCCGGTAACATACCACATTTTTTTTTTGTGAGATTATTTCTGTGTCTTTGCCTGTGCATTTGGTATAATTTAGGGTTAAGAGTAGAAGTTCTCATCATGGTACTAGAAAGGAAAGGGAAAGCTAATAATTAGATATTCTCAGAGTAAAGCATTGTAAAGTAAAATTTTGTAACAGTTAATTTTATGTCAGTTGCTAGAGAATGCAAAGTGTCAAAATATTTTTATTAAGTAAGAAGTGTGTTTAGATAAGTTGAGTTTTCATGTTTACGATTTAAGAAATTTGAAGCTAGAATAGCGCAGAGGGAAAAAAAAATGAAAGAAAAAAGTAACGTGTAGCGAAAGAGACAGAGGGAATAAGTATTCTGAGTAAAATAGGATAATAGATGTTCGGGTAATGCATGAAGGTAGAGATAGGTTAGAAACAAAACAGGAAGGAGATTAACCTTCTATGATTTAATGCGGAAGTTTGCATGATTTCTTTTCTTATTTCTTTGTATGAGTGTATTATTAGTATGTGTATTGTAGTGTATTATCATGACTGAGCTTTTGGAAGGGAACGTTGAGGATAATTTAGGCGCGGACAACGAAGAGAATAGTATTCTTAGCGATTCAGAATTAGATTCTAGTAAAGAAGTAAGCATTAATATGGAAGACAAGAAAAATAATTCAGCTAGAATGGAATGGGAACTTCAATTTAAAATGCTTGAGATAGAAGAGAGAAAGGCTGAGAGGGAACAAAGAATGCTAGAATTACAATTAGCGGATAGGAAAGAAGAAAGGCAATTTGAGTTAAGAAAATTAGAATTAATTAATGAGAAAGAGAAGGAGTCTATTAAAATTAAAAATGAGGGTAAGTTGGCCGACTACATGAGAATCTTAGAAAGAACTTTACCCAGAAGTCCCAGTAAGCCGGAAGAAATTCTGGACTTCTTTCTTCTTTGATTCGTTAGAAAGGGCATTTGTATTACACTCAGTACCGTAAGAAATGAAAGGTCATTTGGTGATAGCCTTATTTAATTCAGAATGTGTGAACCACTTATTTCGTCGGTTGACTATAGAGCAGTACGATAAGTACGAAATAGTTAAGGAGGCAATTTTGGTGGAATGCCATTTGACTCCGGATATTTATTTGAAACAATTTGAGAATATTAGTAAGAACAAAGGGGACAGCTACTTGCAGTTAGAGGGCCCTAACATACTACATCAACAGTAGTGAAGTGAAAGAATTCGATCAGTTGGTCAATTTGTTGGTATGCGACAAATTCAAAACTTTGTTGTTTCTAGAACTGAAGACCTACATTCTTCAAAGAGGTTCCGTAGGGAAGTTAGTTCCTTCGACAGAATTAGGAGAACTTTGTGATTTATACGTAAGTCACGTGGGAGTATGGGAATAGAAGTAGGAAGATGTAAACCCAGTCATCCCTTGGGGACGTATTTCAAAGGAGGTCAATCAGAAGAAGAGAAGTTTTCAGACAGGCGGAAATCAATTGAAAGGAAAGTTTTCTGAGACAGATCAGAGCGTCGGACATAAGATAGGTTATTCAGCGGCGAGGCCTATCGTAGGGAATTCCAGTTTGGATAAGGGAATTATATGATTTAGATGTGGAGTAGTGGGGCACCGTAAAGCAAACTGTAACCAGAAGGCATCCCAGAGTACTCCCAGCTCTTACTCTCAGAATTGGAGGAAAGACCCCCAAATAAGGTAAACAGAGTAGCGGTGGGACAAAAGGGAGCCGAAGATGTTTCAGAGAGAAGGATAGAGCTGGTAGAGGTCAGCAATGATAAAAGAATGACGGCTAAGGTAGATAGAGTTTTAGGCCAGGAAGGAAGTCAGAATGAGGTAATAGAAATTCCGGTAGGAGAAGTGAAGAGGGTTAGGTCGGAATGCGGAAAGAGCACCAAAATCCTTATTGACTCAGGTGCTGAGGTGAGTTGTGTAAGAGGAGAGTTACTTGGCAAAGAGCTGTTGGAACCAAAGGGTAGAATAATTTTAAGAGGCTTCGATAGTAGTAAGGGAGAGTTTGTCATTAAACAATTGAATCTCCGATTAGATGAAGAGGGATTAGAAACAGGAGAAGCGCCAGAAAGTTTTTGCAAAGTGATGTGTGCAATTGTTCCTAATCTGGTAAACAGGGTAATTATAGCAACGGAGGATTACCAGCTCATGAAAAGTTTAAGGGAAGCTACTCCGATGTGGCAACCTCGTGTGAAAACGCGTTAGAGTTAGGGGAATAGGTCGGATGTGCATCCAGAAACTGAGACTGGCGAAGCGCTAGTCGAAGAGGAGGATATTCTAGGAATGGAAAGCCCGGCGATCACAGATATTTCAGCGGAAGAGGAGCAAGCGTGCTTGGTAGGTGGAGCGTGGCTTGAAGAGCAAAATAGCCCCAGGATATTAGCGCTCAGTGCTGGAGGCGTCGAGGAGAATCAGCTAGGGCAACAGCAGGTCGACCAATCAGGAGAGGCAAAGAGAGCTAGCGAGGGAACAGGAGATAGCGTTACTGATTTGGATACGAGTGAAGCTCAGGAGAGTTTAGACAGACGCTTGTTTAAAGAGCAACAAAAGAGGTGTGTGACGTTAGCAGCCGCTAGGAATGAGGCGGAAAATGGCAGAGGTGGTTATCTCTATACGGATGGAATGTATCATCGGGAGCAAGTGTTGGGACAGGTTACGCTACAGTTGGTAGTTCCTGAAGAGCGGAGGGCGCAAGTGTTAAAGCTGGCACACGATTCGGTTTTTGGCGCACATTTAGGCCACAAGAAGACCCTAGAGCGGATCAGATATTCTTTCTATTGGCCTACCTTAAAGAAAGATGTGCGTAGATATTGTGATGTATGCAAAGCGTGTCAGTTGAGACGTCCCATCACGAGGGCAGACAGGGCTCCGATTGAGGCAGTTAGGAGACCCCCAGACCATTTCAGGTCGTTAATGTGGACTTAATCGGACCGATTGAACCACCGTCGAGCAAGGGTCACCGGTGGATATTAGTGATGGTAGATCAGCATACTAGGTGGCCGGAAGCCGTATGTCTGACTTCATTGAATGCCCAGAGCACGTGCGACGCACTACCAGAAATTTTTCAGCTCACGGGGATTCAGGGGCACAAATTTTGTGTCGGGGTTGACACAGGAGATCCTAAAGCGTCTAGGGTTGACTCCTAGGTTCTCCGTCCTGGGAAATCCCGCCTCGAACGGTCTTGTCGAGCGATTCAACAGAGTTTTGAAAGGAATGCTACATCATGTGATAAGGGAGGAGCCTCGGCAGTGGCATAAGGCTTTGCCATATTTATTATGGGCCTATAGAGAGGTTCCCAATGTTACAACAGGCACGGCCCCGTTTCAGTTGCTATACGGGCGAGAGCCCATTGGACCGCTGGCCATTCTGAAGAAAAATTGGGCGGGGGAATGTAGGCTGCCCGTTAGCATATCAGTATCAGCGGAGCAGTACCTGCAGCAAATGAAGGAGCGCATGGAGAAGGCAGCTCAGCAAGTGGAGGAGGTGGCGGTGGAACAGCAGCGATGGTATACGTCGTATTATAACTGTCGGCTGCAACAGAGGTCCTTTCAAGTGGGAGACCAGGTGATAGCCCTGATCCCGAACTCCAAGAACAAGGTGTATGCTAGGTGGACCGGCCCAGTACACATCACTGAGAAACGGGGGTCCAATAGCTATGTAGTTGAACTTGGAAACGGGCAGCTTCGGCATGTACACGTGGGGAAGCTAAGAGAGTTTTAAGTCCCGGATCAGTGTAGTCGGAGTGATTTTTGAGACCGATGAGGAGTTCGGCAAAATTAAGGAGGCTCCGGTGAGGAAAACGGAGGAAGCAAAAGAACCTGAGGAAATCAGGATAGATAGGGAAAGGATAACTTGGGAGCAACTCAGGGAGTTACAGGAGCTGGTGAACAGCTCGAAGAAGTTCTTTTCGGGAGAAGTGGGAGAGACGTTAGTGGGGAAGCACGCAATTACACTCAAGCCGGAAAGCGTACTTCGTACCCAGCACAGGTACAAGGTGCCACAATCGATGCAGAGAGCAGTGGAGAGCCAGATCCAGGAGTTGTGGGATTGTGGGATGATTGAAGAATCAAAAGAAGAGTATAGTCATCCGGTAGTATGCGTGGCTAAGAAAAATGGAGAGGTTCAGGTTCGGATGTGTGTAGATTACAGAATGCTAAATTCTCACACTGTTCCAGACGCATTTCCGATGTCTCATATCCCAGATTTGTTAGGGTATATTACTACGCTTGATATGTTAAAGGGGTACTATCAAACCCAATGGACCCCGACAGTAGAAAGTATACCACTTTTGCAACGCATAAGGGGCTCTATCAATGGAAAGTAATGCCCTTTGGGTTATCAGGAGCGGCGGCTACTTTTCAGAGAGCCATGAATAAGGTTTTGACCCCGCACCAAGACTATGCGATAGCATACCCGGACGACGTGGCTATTTTTTCTGGCTCATGGGAGGAGCATTTGAAAGGAGTAATTGAAAGTGTGGAGGCGGCAGGCTTTACGGGAAATTTGAACAAATGCGGTTTTGCCTGTACGGAGGTGAATTACTTAGGGCACGTGGTCAGCTCGGGTCATCACCGGCCGGACCCCGAGAAATTGCAGGCCATCAGGGACCTTTTTCTCCCTCAGATGAAAAAGGAAATACGTAGCTTTTTGGGATTATGTGGGTATTACCGTGATTACGTACCCAACTTCGCGAAGATAGCTAAACCTTTAACAGATTGCACAGGAAAAAGGGCGGCAGATAGGGTAGTTTGGTCGGAAAAGTTGGAGGAATCATTCAGGACTCAGAAGGAAAATTTATGTAAGGCACCGGTATTAAACACCCCGGATTTCAGTAAGCATTTTATCTTGCACACGGATGCGAGTTCCTTTGCGGTGGCATGTTTGAGTCAGAGTGATGAGGAAGGCAACATTAGGCCAGTGGCCTATGCTAGCAAAAATTAAATGGGACTCAAACCAGATGGGCGGTCAGCCATCAGGAGGCATACGCCATAGTATGGGGTTTGCAAAAGTTTGAAGGGTGGATTTTATGTCCGATCCGATCACAACCCCCTTACTTTTCTCACCCGTTCCGCATCGCAAAGTTCAAAATTACAGCGTTGGAGTTTGGCTATTTCCCAATTTAATTTATCCATATCTCATGTCACGGGCAAACTAATTCCTCACCCCGATGCGTTGTCAAGACTCAGTTTTAAAGAGTAGGGCAGCGCCATGGTGAGAATGTTTCATGGCACAGGTGGAGATCCACAGAAGGTCTCAAGGTGGTACAAGTGTATATGTTACATAACGTGCGAGAAGTGGAAAAGTGTATTATGTTGTGTCACCCAAGATCTGCAGGCAAGGAAGAGACTGACTCGAGAATACGGCAAAAGACCGTATCTCTTGTTCATTTGGTGGGGGCTTGTAAGGATCGCCCACAATCAAACTGTCAATTATGAATGTATGTACTTTTAATATTGTGATGAACACTTGCGGACGGACGTTTCATTCCGCCATTTTGTTGTTTCAGATAAGAACTGATATTCTTCACCACCCACGTGGTACAATTTTAATCCTATGTGGGATTAAGAGAGGGGTGCATGAACACCTGGGGCATCTGACCTTGAAGAGTCAGCTGCTCGAGTGCTTCTGTTAAACAAGTTGTCATACTGCTTTTGTATACGTGCCAGGTTGTAATCCCCTGCGGGTATCCGACGACATTCCTGAGTACAAGTATTTCACGTGCTGACCGGGGAAACCAGTTTTTCTTGCGTATGCGTGGTAGAAGACAGAAAGGGCGAGGAGAATTGAGCGGGACAGTTAAGCTTCGGTCGTCAAGTAGAGAGGGTCGTGGTTTGGACACCGGTTTCTGACGGAAGGACTGCGGTTATCGCAGACGTGCAGCGTGGTGAACGGGTATCGTAGAAAAAATTGTGGAAAGGAAGCACGTGGTCAGAACGGGAACCTGAGCGGAAAATCATCGGAAACCCGTGAAGCAAATGTTATCGGAATAATAAAGTCTTGTTCTTGTTTTTATTTCCGTGTACTGGACTGAGTTTGTCGAGGTAATTATTCTTCTACACAAGGACGCCTTCAGCCGCCTTGATAGCCAGATCGTATAGTAAAGGCGAGGCGGTAGCTCGCTATACGGCGGGAAACAAAAGGTATTATCTAAGAATTGATATGTCGGGCCCTACACAAACAATAAGGGTCACACCAACAGATGAATACGAATAATACCCCCACTGTTAAATTGAATTGCCCCCACTGTTAAATTGAATTGCCCCCATTGTTAAATTGAATAACCCCCACTGTTAAATTGAATTGCACCCACTGTTAAATTGAATTGCCCCCACTCTTAAATTGAATTGCTCCCACTGTTAAATTGAATTGCCCCACTGTTAAATTGAATTGTCCCCACTGTTAAATTGAATTGCACCCACTGTTAAATTGAATTGCCCCCACTGTTAAATTGAATTGCCCCACTGTTAAATTGAATTGCCCCACTGTTTTGCTGGTTTTTGAAATCATTTTGTTTTGTGCTATATGTGATGAATACTTTCAACATATTGCACAAAATAAAATGATTTCAAAAAACACCAAAACAGTGGGGACAATTCAGAGTAAATACAATAAATCAACTGGGGTCAGGGGGTAACAGGCAGGTCATTGAAGGTGTGCTTGCACCAGCTAAGATTAATGGTCTGAATTTAACTGAAATACCTATCTATAACCAACCGACAGTACACACATATGATAATTCGGGTTTAAAAAGTTCTTGAATTTATTTTTCTTGGAAGAGTACGAACCTTGAAGATGTCTACATTGTTCCGTTTGCGAGTTATGAATTAATTAATAAGCTAATCAATAAAGTCAGCGTCATTTGCTACATCATCCTGTTCCAAATCTGAAAGCACGTGACTGCATTCATCGCCCGGCACATCCACAGGTGTTTCTATTTTTTGAGAAATTGTGCATAAAAAATTGCAAAAACGAACTTTGCGAAATCTTAAAGAAACGGGCCGAAATTTTTATCAACACCATGAATTGATAATAAGAGGAGTCCCTCAAAATTTCACCGGAATCTGGTCAAAACTTTTTAAATTAGGCATGGAATTTTTAATTCAACGGTAAACAGAAATATATATGCAGAAACGGTTAATAAAATTTTGACGGCTAATTTAAAAAGCTATTAACCGATTCAGGCAATATTTGGAGGTCATGTTCCTATTAACGATTTATTGCGTTCATTAAAATTTCAGACAGTTTCATAAAATATTCACAAAGATACGTTTTTAACTTTTTTATCCCAGAGATGTGCCCCTCAAAGATGTCTGAAACTGAAAGCACATATGATTCATTTGATCGTCGATAACAAATTTTGTTCAGTCAGTGTTCTAATGCTGTCTCCTGGACGTGTATTAAATAATTCGTAATGCTTTTGGTCCATTTCATTCTACAGATTCCATACATTCTGTGTATTTCGTTGCATTAATTCTCTACAAATATTTGTGACAGCAATGCCCAAAAGGAAAAGACCAATTTTTAATCAAACACGAATCAACACAAAAAGCCAAAAGATATCACGAACCAAGCAATCGGAAGAGGAAAGATCACAAGCACGTGAAGCGGATAAAACTGAACAAGGTGTTCAACGAAGCAACAAAACTGCTGACGAAACAGAGGCGTGACTTGCTGCACAAGGATTTCGAACTACTACAAGACGAAGCAATGAGGCTGCTGAAGAGACGAACGAGATTTTTCCCCCTGCGACTTCTTTCTGTTCCCGAAGCTGAAGCTCAAGGGTCACCATTTTGAAACCGTGGATGAGATCCAGCGCAAGTCGCAGACAGTGCTTGACATGATTCGCAAACAGGACTTCCAGGGAGCGTTCCAACAGTGGCAAAAAAACTGGCAGCGGTGTATCGCTGCCCAAGGAGACTGCTTTGAGGGAGATCATAGCCAGACTTAATTAGCATAAGTACTTTGTTGTATATCGGCCTGGTCTCAGAACTATTTTTATCGGACCTCGTATTAATCTGATTCTTGGGTAAGTGTTTTAATCGCTGTAAATAATATATATATATATTTTTTAATCTTCAATCAAAAACTATCTGCAAAATCTGCTAATAATTTGGAAACTATCCATGTATGTGTATACGCCTATATTCTATTACTCTGGTGTATTTATTTGTTAATAATTTTATTGAATGTTGTAGACCAGAAAAAAACTGAGCTTTCTGAAATGAAAACCTATTTTGAAATACAACTATTAATACACAATTCTGTGTGTATAATATCTTGAAAAATTGTGCTAGGTCCTGAAAATTTGGCTACTCGACTTGCCCTCATTCTAGTGCTACACATTTCTAGCATCATCATTCTCATGGCTGCGCTAAATGTGTGCATTCATGTCCTCATTGTAAGACTTAATTTCTGAACCTTTGCATTGCAATGTTAAGGAGAGTGGGGAAGAATTGTTCCATTACAAAATGCAAAGGAGCGCATGTGTGCGAGTAGAAGAAAAACAGACTTT
Source organism: Macrothele yani (assembly GCA_039090855.1). NCBI lineage: Eukaryota > Metazoa > Arthropoda > Arachnida > Araneae > Macrothelidae > Macrothele > Macrothele yani. The sequence continues at coordinate 50,292,759 of CM077002.1, forward strand.
CATAAAGACAAATAGCATTCTTTGTTTGTTTGGATGTTTGATGTCTTTAGTATGCAGTTGAACCACAAAACTTTCTAACCTGGCTTGTGTTTAGGAGACAGTGATGTCACACTTTTGTAATGGGAATAAATAGTCTTTGTTGATTTGGGTGGTCTTTACTACGCAGTTTGATGAATTGATAAATATAATTAAAACAATTGAATAGAAGAAATAAGAAGGTAATTGTTATATCAGATATTTGCACCATTTTATTCACTTGTATTTTGATTTATGTTTCATTGAAATATATTTCTTTACTTTGTAAAGTAATTCTTTTACATACGTCTTATACTGACACATTCTTGTTATATCCTGAGCTATGTGCATCTTCTCCCTCGGCAAGGGGTGCAACACACCTGAGGATATAACTCATCTCAAAATTAATAAACTGTGATCTCTAAATTGTAAACAAACCCATTGGCAATGTATTTCCTTGGGATAATTATTGTGGTGGTGTTTATATTGCATAATGGTGCCCACAAAGCCACAATCTGAAATGTGATTGGCTAACACTGTGGTAGCACTTCAGAAATGCTTCCATTGAAACAAAGAAAATAAAAGCACTAGATAAACAAGGGTCTGATAAAACACTAGATCAATGAGGGACTAATAAAATCAGATAAATGAGAGAGTAATAAAATCAGATAAATGAGAGACTAATAAAGCCAGTCTGCATCTGGGTAATTTCTTATTGGGCCACAATATAGGACAGAAATGTAATTTATCATGGGTACTACATGACGTATGGATAATATAATTGTAACAAAAGTTCCTAGACAACTTGCTGATATGTTGAGATAAGGCTTTTTTTTTTTTTTTTTTTTTTTTTGTAATGAGACTTGGATTATGAATTACCTTTTTTCCCCATGAAGAGCCACTATGTCCATTAGACTTCCGTGATATGAATTACATGCCAACACATGTAGCAATTGTGCATTTACTGGTGTTTTAAATACCTGAAATGAGGGACTTGGACCTCATTTTATCTGTTGCTTCTATTTTTCTTGTATCTGCTTCATTTGCTACCCTACTTTTATCATCACTAGTCTGTAACCCATGCCATATATGGTTAAAAAAGCTGTGACTGAAATTTTTTCTTGTCATGTAACACAAATTGTTATAAAATGCGTACCTATAATAAATGGTTGAATTATTAATGGGCAGTGTATAAAGATGCGTTACCAACAACAAAATTTTCATGTTATTCCCATTCATTTTGAATTTTTTCAATGACTACAAATTTCATTATGGTGTTTCTCATTATTACATAAACACTGAAAAACAGTACAAAATAAACAGTTGCCATCACCGAGAATAAGGATAACATGGCGTTCCATGACAAACCAAAACAACTCTTTACTATGAGTAAGCTTAAACGCATTCACATAGAAAGCAAAGTCTAAGGCGCTGCTGTTCCATTTGACTTTGAACTTCGATTACAACTACGTAGTTGATGGTGGAGAGCTTAGTTCCAAGTCCGACCATTGCAAAAAGGCAGATGGTGCTGCAAATACTGAAGCAAGAACAAATGCCAGAACAGCAAACGGCAGATTGTACAAAGGAAATGCATGGTAAAATAAACAAAAATTACTTATGACAATAAAAATTTGATGACAAATCTGTGGGTCAGTAGCTTTCATTATCACAAAAAAATCATGAAAATCGCGCTCCAGTGAGTGGCTTTGGCGGATTGTAGAAACGGCCTTGTATTTTAAATATATAGATAATGCTGAGGTTCAGAAATGAGGGATACAAAGACATTAATACGGATTTGGTGCAGCCTTGAAGGTTAAAATCTTCTCTGAGTGACAAATTCAACTAAAAAGAAGAACATCTGTTGAAAACGCTTTAGAATATAAGCTCATAAACAATACCAGTTTTTGAAAGTAGATCAGTAGTATATCCACAGAAAGGAAATGCTGAGACAAAATTATTTTTGGAGAATAATGTATATTATATTCATATTTTGGTGTAGAACCATTGACATAAGTTATTTCTCATTTTCTATAATTCGCTTGTAGTTTTGTTAGAACAATGACACTGTAATTATTTATGGACTTATGTCATTGTGTGCTATTGATACATAGCTGTGCAAACTGCTAAAAATTTTTCTTTGTTATGTGCAGTTTTACTGCCAAGAATTCCTTAAAAACTACATGGCAGTAAAGAGATCCATGAAGTATTCCTGCTCTTTGCTATTAACATATACAGTGTATACAGGGTGTGCCATATAAAAGAAGCCTGAGTATAATGAACGACAACAGTCAGGCAATGTTACTATATACATGGTAAAGAATAGTTGAAATGACAGAAAACAAGAGTAATTTACCTGCGTTTATAACAATTGCTGAAAGTGCTGTCCTCCGACATCAAGACACAGCTGCACACGACAGAACATGTTTGTAATGCGCTACAACTCATCGCCAGTAATCTGGGCTATGGCATCCGTAATGTTCACTTTTAATTCATTAAGGGTGTGCGGATTAGTTGTGTACACTTTCCCTTTCAATGCTCCCCACAGACAAAAGTCACAGGTGGAGAGATCGGGGAATCTGGGTGGCCATGGTCCCTTCGATACAGTTCTGTCCTCCCCAAACACTTCATGCACAGCACGTAAACTGTTCTGCGCAGTATGTGCCATTGCACCATCCTGCTGAAAAAAAGCATATGTTCGCTCTTCTTCTGTAAGTGGCAACAAATGGGTTGAACAGTTGCTGAACATAGCGCTCTGAGTTGATGGTGTCAGTGAAAAAGAATGGGCCAACTATTTTCTTCGCAGACACAGCACACCAAACACCTATCTTTTAGTCGTACAGAGGAGTCTCAATTGTCCGTCTGGGATTCGTGTCGGTCCAAATCCTGCTGTTTTGCACATTGACATTGTCATGTTATAAAGTGTTGGGTCCTGGGCTATGGCATCCGTAATGTTCACTTTTAATTCATTATGGGTGTGTGGATTAGTTGTGTACACTTTCCCTTTCAATGCTCCCCACAGACAAAAGTCACAGGTGGAGAGATCAGGTAATCTGGGTGTCCATGGTCCCTTCGATACATTTCTGTCCTCCCCAAACACTTCATGCGCAGCACGTAAACTGTTCTGCGCAGTATGTGCCATTGCACCATCCTGCTGAAAGAAAGCATATGTTCGCTCTTCTGTAAGTGTGGCAACAAATTGGTTGAACAGTTGCTGAACATAGCGCTCCGAGTTGATTGTGTCAGTGAAAAAGAATAGGCCGACTATTCTCTTCGCAGATACAGCACACCAAATACCTATCTTTTAGTCGTACAGAGGAGTCTCAATTGTCCGTCTGGGATTCGTGTCGGTCCAAATCCTGCTGTTTTGCACATTGACATACCCGAACAGATGAAACCATGCTTCATCTGTTATGTTATAAAGTGTTGGGTCCATTTCATATTGACAATGGTCTCCTGAAACCACTTACAATATTGCATCCATTTTGCATAATCAGGAGTTTTAAGTTCTTGGAGTGCCATAACTTTGTACAGTCGAAAATGCAAATCCACTTTAAGTATGTGTCGGCATGACGTGGCAGATATTCCCGTTGCAGATGATAATCGGCGAATCAACTTCCGAGGGCTTTGTAACATCACTGTGCACACATCCTCGATATTGTCTTCAGTACAAATTGTCTTGGGTTTGTTCCTTTTCCTGTTGCACACCGTGCCGGTTTCACGAAATTTCTGCACTAACTTCTGTACCACTGATTTTGCCGGTGATGCACAATGTGGAAATTTTTCTGTAAAGAACTCATTTAAAACCTTGTGTGAGTTATTTCTGAAATACTGTTCCACAATCGCGTACCTACACTACTCTGGCTGTGACTAACCACTCCGGAGAATTCCTTTGCAACTGTACACGCAGAAACCGGTTAGAAGTGGAACAAAGCGGTTTTAACTGGAAACCCACCAAACAACTTTCGTCTGTGTAATAACGTCTGGCCACGGAGCCTCTTTTATATGGTGCACCCGGTATCATCTACTAATCTGTGCTGTCATCTTGTTACATGGATTTCTTCTCTTCCATTTCTCTCGTAATTATGGAAACTGCATTGCTATTTCTCATCATTTGATTTCTGCCAGTCCTCTGTTTATATTACTAAATGATAATTAAATATCATTTATGGAATATATAATTATAGTAGTCATGATGCTTTTAAAATATTTCAGTTTTGGAACGTGATCTGATGACAAATCTCCATGGCCAGCACCTTGTGAACTTTACAATAAGTCGGTCAATTCGAGGGCATCTACGAAACAGAAATCCCAAGAAAGCTTTAGTAATGGCTTTTCATGGTTGGACAGGAAGTGGAAAGAATTATGCCAGCAAAATTATTGTAGAAAACCTATTTAAGAAGGGTACAAAAAGCAAGTTTGTACACTGGTATATTGCAACTCATCACTTTCCTCATGTTGGAGAAACTGAAAAATATAAGGTTTGTTAATGGCAGAGACATGCCTTTTGTCAGTTTTTTTATTCATTTTATTCTGATTTTTTTTAAAGCACTTTTTCACAAGCAAGTGTCTCATCCATAAGGATGTTGATTGCCCATTCATTTTGCACAGAATCCTAGCAAACTGTTAAAGTAATTGACATCAAGAATTTTCTAGTTTTGTGCCTTCATTATGTATCTTAAAGACCGCACACAACTCAAAGATGGAGAGGTGCATGCTTGGTGTAACCAGGAGAGATAAAAAGAGGAACTCGTGGATCAGAAAAATGACAAGAGTGGAAAACGTCATGATCAAAGTAAAATCCCTGAAATGGCAATGGGCTGAACATATTACCAGAAGAACAGACCATCCATGGACAGCCAAAATTTTAGACTGGATTCCAAGGGACAGGAAAAGATGCAGAAGAAGAGCGCATGGAAGATGGGTTGATAAAATTTGAAAGTATGCGGGAGTGACATGGAGAAGACTGGCACAAGAAAGGCCGTTGTGGAAGAAACTTGGGCAGACCTTCGTCCAGCAGTGGATTGATAATGGTTGACCAGGGTTGCCAGCCAACAGGGAAAACCGTAAAAAATCAGGGAATCCGAAAATAAGGCTAAAAAACAGGAAAAACTCAGGAAGAAATAAAAATTTTAGCAAAAACCTGGAAAAGTCGGGGAAAATTAAACTGATAATTTTTTGCGTAATGCAGTTACCAGAGATGGAAATTCTGTGCCAATTGCACCAAAACAAAAATCTTGCACCATCTTTCTACAAAAGCCAGAATCGCCGTGCCCCACTGGTACTTCGGCACACTACATTCTCTGTGCGCACCGTTCCGCTTGATGCCGAGTAATACCATGCGGTGGAAAGAAAGATTCAGCGATTGCAAGTATTAAGGGTTTTACTTAATTACTATGGAAATCATTGGTCCACTACGAACGACGGAAAACATAGAGTATGATATGGAAATTGTCGGTCTGCTACGGACAATGAAAAACGTTGAGTATGCTATGGAAATCAAAAATCTCAGTGAAATAACGTTATTAAACATCTTTGAAAAGTTTATTTTCAAGATTCTAGCACTTTTTGAACATTTTCGAGAATATTTCTTGGGTGTTGAAGTCACGTCGTCTTCTGTTTCCACATAATAAATTTTTCCGTCCAAGCTTCCCCCTTTTTTCTTTGTGTGCCTGATTATATTTTTATTTCTGATGTTTTCTGATCATGTTTCTCGTTTTTAGTATCTTCAGTAGTAGTTCTCACTATTACCGAAGTGACCTCGTATTTTTGAAGATTTTTTTCAAATGAAATGCATGTTTCCCTATTTCTAATACACACTTCTTCAAAACTAATCAATAGAGACCAATCGTTTTCACCCCTTTCCCTTTTAGTAAACGAAATTAAATTTCTAGATCGGTACCTAATATGTCCGTGGTGGAATCCGCGCCGTTTCCGTGCCCTGTAAAATTGTTTCACGGCAGAGTGAGCAACGCTGTATCAATTTTTCACTTTAATTTTCCATAAAATTCATGTTTTTCTATTTCTTAGTGACTTCTTACTCATATGTGATATTATTTTGTGGATTCGCTGAATTCCGCTTTCTCCGTCATCATTCGGGTTATTTACGAGATCAATGCAAAACTGAAAAAAAAAAAAATTGGGGGAGGGGGGGGGGCTCATCTGTCTGGGTGAGGATATTTAATCTTTCAAAACCTTTGAAAACGAAAGTTAAACGGAGTGAAGATTTCCCCCATAATCCTATTTTTTTTTCTCGCAATGTTTCTTCTGCCCAGTATTGTTATTAAATATCGTTTTAATTGCATAGGCATGTCGATTATTTTGCCATTACTGGAAGTTCTACGTCTCCTCTGAAGTTTTGCCAGGTCAGATGGGTGGAAAATGCAGCTGTTTCTCAGCGAGCTGTTCAGGTCTTCCCAGATGTTAAAAAGTACACAGATAGTATTCAATCACTACCTAATACCTTTACTTGTGATCAAGTTGAAAAAGCTTGCATGGATAAACTTATTTTAGCAAAGTTGGCATTTTTTTCATTTGTTGTGTCAATGTTAGAATAATTTCTTTAAAAGTTCCAGACTTCAAAACCGATGATACCTTTCCTGTATGAAGCCTTGTATGACCTGATTTCCCAGTTAATGAAAAAATTTGTCAAAAAGGAACTTCTGGAATGTACTGAAGCTCCTGAAAATCATTATCCGCAAATTTTACCTGAAATTACCAGCGAGATTATCTTATATAAAACCTGGAAAACTCTGGGAATTTTTAAAGCCAATATGAGTGGCAACCCTGTTGACGATGATGATGATATCGTTGTTGACAGTTCTCAGTCCACTGCTGGATGAAGGTCTCCCAAAGTCCCTTCCACAGCTCTCTCTCTCTCTCTCTCTCTCTCTCTCTCTCTCTCTCTCTCTCTCTCTCTCTCTCTCTCTCTCTCTCTCTCTCTCTCTCTCTCTCTCTCTCTCTCTCTATGCAGTTCTGTTCCATGTCATTCTATCATGCCTTTGAATTTCAATCCCCCCCTCATCTTCCACAGAGTCTTCTTCTGTGTCTTTTCCTGTCCCTTGTTATCCAATCTAATATTTCGATTGTCCAACAATGGTCTGTTCTTGTAGCAATATGTCCAGTCAATTGACACTTGAAGGTCTTTACTTTGATCATGATGTCATCCACTCTTGTCATTTTTCTGATCAGTAAGTTCCTTTTTCTGTCATGGTTACAGCAAGTATGCATCTCTCAATACTTCTTTCTGTAGTGTCTGAGTGTCCTTTTTAGTTTAAGTCCAGGTCTCTAATCCATGAATAAGATCTGGAAAGTATACATTAATTAAACTTTTTTTAAAGCATACTAGGAAATTGCTCTTGCAAATTGTACTGTTTCTTCCAAATGCACTGCATCTAAGCTCTGTATGGCTATTAATTTCTTCTTTGATGTGGCTCTTGCTTGATATCTGTTGTCCAGTGAAGATGCAGGCACCTGTTCCTTCTACATTTGTCACATCAACCTCTATATGTTCAGCTTTTTTAAAACCATTATGCATCAATTTTGCATTTTATAAGTTTGTCCTTAATGTCACTTCTTTGCTCTTATCAGCTAGTTCCTGGATCATACTCTGCAGCTCTTAGGGGTACTTGCAAAATGAAAGAGGGTTAAACTATCTCCGTTGATCTTATCCCCTCTCCTCGTCTTCCCTTCCATGTCACTCCAGCAATGAGCATGCTTTTGAATTCCATCCACTCAGTGTGATTTTCTCCTTAGTTTTTTCATGTCCCTTCCTCTATCCATGTACATTAAGACACCAGTTTATTAAGTATGCTTACCTAGTGGCATATTGTGCCGCCCCTGCCCAGCAAAACAGCCAGAATTCGTCAAGCATGTAACATACCAGGTGCTGGAAATGCCATTCAGGAATGTTGTACTAAGTGGAAATAATTTAGTTGCACAGTTACTGCAAATGGGACTGAGACACAGTTATATTGTGATCTCAGAACAGTTTGTTCCAGTGATGCTCAATGAGTTTTAAATCTGAGCAATATGCAGGCACTGAAGTGAGGAAAAGTTGTTGGCATGTTCCTGGAACCATTTGGGTGATTGCCTTGTGAGCAGGCATGTTATTCTGCTGAACATGTCCATCTGCTTAAGGATGGAATAACATTGCTCAGACATGCAGTGGTGTTCACGTCTGTGAATGAGTATTATGGAGCCCAATGCATACAATGAAAACATTCCCCAAGCCATTGTACACCTCTTGTCACCTGACTGGATGGCTTCATGGCATCATGTCTGTTTTGCTGAATTGGAATCCTTCTGACCACATGATGCAGATGAAACCTTGATTCGCCAGTCCAGCTGACCTATTTCCAGTGCTCAAGCTTCCAGTATCAGTGCTCCCACACCTACTGGAAGTGCTCTTTCATGTTCTGTACTGACATCTGCACTCAGTATGACTGTTGCAGCCCGTTCATAACATGGACCGATACGTAGTGCATTTGGTATGCCCCCTTGGCATACCGATGTTGAATTCTGCAGCGATTTACCTAGTTATCTACTTTCTTGCAAGGTTCTCACCAGTCCCGTATGAACTCTTTGATCCACCAACTCCTTTTGTTCTCAGGATCGCCAATTGCTGGAAGTGCTGTGTGTGTTTTGCACCATTCATGAGGCAAACACTTACTATGTCTGTGCAGTGTGCATGAAAAACCTTGGAAGATGTCTGTTTTACAGATGCCCAAATTAGCACACCTGACACCAACTATCATGTCACATTCACAGTTACTGAGAGCACTCATTTTGCCCATTTTGTTTCTCAATCAAGTGCTACTGATGCTTAACAACTTGGTCTATGGATTTGCATTGCACACTGCTCTCGTGTGATGCCTTACACGTTGCAGCTAGCCATTTATTTGATGAAGGCAGGTATACCTAATAAACTGGCATCTTGGCAGGCACCTACCTATCCAGGATTTCTGTTGAAGAGGGGGATGTCCGGAAAAATTGCACATATATATGTGTGTGTGCAATGTATTGTTTTTCTAATTCCATGGACATCTTGTGAGAAAAAGAGCTATTTCTTCATGCCTTTTCAGAATCATGATGAGAAGGAAGCTGGGTCCTTCCATGTCAGATTACCCAGGGTATGTCACCTACCCATCTCAGATTTTTATGAAAATTGGTACAAAGTATTATAATGGTGAGATATGAAACCTGTTAAAATTTTAGGTCAGTCAGTTCAGTAGATCTTGAGTCATGCCACTTTAAAACTTGGGTAGCTCTACCTTTAAAGTTTTCGCATCATGAGTTTTCACAACTACACCGCAGAACAAAACATTTCATAACTTCACAACTAACTGTTGCAGCCACATATATATTTTTTAAATGATCTAAATGATCCATACATTTTGTAACAACTTGTTTCTGCACATTTTTAGAATTGAAGGACTCTGGTGTAAACCATGGTAACCAACACTTCTGTCCTTGTGAGATACGTAGATTACAAGTAGTAAATATAAACGTTTGCATTTACCATAAATTGAAAGTTGAATTGTGGTGCCATATGTTTACATAAATGTATAATAAATACTCTAAAATGCACAGATTACCACTGCAGTTATTTTTCGTATGCCACTCATTTTTTTACAAAAATGTTGGTTACCATAGTGTACGCCCGAACCCTTCAGTTAAAATATATATATTTTTTAATTTAGTGACAAAAGACATGGAAAAATGAGGCCACATTTTTATTAAGCAAAACAATTTTTTTTTTTTTCAAAATGAGACCCCACTTCAAATTTGCTAAAAATTCTTTGGGTAATTCGCAATTTTTGGCGGCGGGGTCCAAAATGGGATGTTTTATATACGGGACATTCCAATGTGATATTACCCAATTTTTTAATTAAGTGATTGCTTGACCATTTTATACACCTTCCTCCCCCATAGGGTTTAATCCTGTTGGTGAGTAGCTCAAAACAATTTTTACTTTATTTTTATCTGCCACCATTTTGGATATAGGTTCATTTTACTTTTCTGTGGCAGGCCAAAATAGAGCCTCACAATAATTAAAAAAAAAAAAAAAGGCAGTTGTTTTCCTCTTATTGTAGATCAAAAGTTTTGGTTTTCACTATCTTAAAAAGGCATTTTTAGCTTAAAGAAATGTATACAAATTATAAAAAATATTTTTTTTTAACCTTGCTTAAAATGGTTTTGAAATCTGCAATACTCGCAAGCATAACCACCATATTTTTGATGGCCTGTTAAGGTGACTGGGAGTTGGGAATTTTTGGGTAATAACTATGACTAGTTGAGTTTTCAACAATGGAGAACTTATTGTATTTACTACACTCAATGTGTAGCAGGAAATTACTGTTACACACGTTTTTATTACATACATAGTAGTTGTTGGACGAGGACGCGTTTAGGGTTACGCTATTGTTGTATTTGATAAGAAATTCGGACTTACCCCATACGGCCTTGGAAGCTCAGTATTTCTTGGGTAGAATACAAATTGCATTCGAATTGTTCTGACTTCACTATTTAAGACTTCTTTTAAAAAATCTTGAAGTAAACGAAATTATGTACAATAAAAGCATTTAGGTTTGGAACGTATTGACTGCCGGAAATGCAATATAAGTTAACAATACTCTAAAGTCTTGTTAAAAAGAATGAAATTCCTTTAAATTTCATTCCTTTTGAAATTCCTGTTTGGATATGCTGTATGTTCTTCCTGTTGCAGTATTTACCTCAACCAAACATAATATGTGTGTCAGTGGTACTTCACAACTATCATTATTAGACCAATAAAAGGATGGAGAAGGACGGTGCATGAATCAAACAGTCACATCCCCTTCATCATAGTTAATCTTTTCAACAAATCCCACATACCAACAGGAATCGTATACACGTGCTACATAGCAGATAGCATGTAACTGTAACTCATCTTGAGAATTAATTACACTGATTTCAGAAATAATGTTGTAATATTTATCAGAACTTAATCTCTTAGCACCAATTCTGAAATTCGAAAGTGGTGGGAAGTGATGCATTGTATGTGTGCTAGGAAGAGTTTTTACTTTCTGAAAATGGGAACTAAGCTGATTACGCACTTTGTTCATCTTTTCTGCACATACACAAAAAACTGTAATTCCTTTTATATTATCTTTGCAGAAGATATACATTGTTGCAGCAGATGTTATTTATTGAGCTAAAGGTTGCTGCAAACTGGCTTTTGTTGTTAGCCTTTTTACAACTGCATCAATACCATCACATGGTGACTTGCCATGACTTGTTGTGAAAAATGACCACTCCTCTACCAATACAAAAAAAGTCCTGTTCATGATAGCACAAGTGCAAAATATTCTTGCAGTTTTTATATTGTGTAGGAAAACCATCAGTGAAGTACTTAATATTTCTCACAGTCTGTGGTAATGCACAACCTTTTTTCTAAAGTGAAGGAAGTAGAAACATCCACAAGGATTCGAAATTTTAGTAAGAGGCAAAAATAGAGATAGCAAGTGAGAATGGAACTTTTATTTTGAAGTTTTTTTAAGGAGTAATGATTGGGTGGTGGGCTAAACATTCATTATTAACTATGGCTAGCATTTTATTATTAATACAAAAAAATTGGACATGTTTTTTGTTTTGTTTTTCATTTCTTTTAAAGTATTTATGCACACTGGATGAAAAACTAACTAAAGGAAATTGCTGTATCTTATTGCAACTTTACATTCAACAAGTTAAATTACTTTTATTTGATTGCACATTTAATATGAAAGTAGAATATTTCTCCTTGTTGAGTTTATGTACTATGTACTTTAGAAAAAATTTGAACATCCTAAATAAATTATCATACATAAATGGGAAACAAATTTCCTTGAAGAAATATTCTTCGCCAATACATGGAAGGCGATACAATGTAATTATTGGCACTGATGTGCTGTATTTTCTTTGTTGTCCATGTAGCCACTCTTTCAGAAAACTTGAAAATTACATTGCCCTGGAGCGGGAATCGAACCCACACCTCCTGATTACCAGTCAAACATGCTACCCCTTACATCACCCAGGACAAGGAAGTTCCAAACAACTAGTGAGGTTCTGGTGGGATTTTCAACCCGAGGTCATTGACTGGAGTTACGTACTTCTTTAAAAAGGAAAGATAATTAGCTTAAAGTAGTATTAAAAATTAGTTAAATTTAAATTCTGGGTACTTTTTTTATGGTAACAGCTCAGGTGCTGTCGTTCCGGGAGTATGATTGTATAATTTATATTCTTCAAGTGTGTTTATTGTTGGAAGTTAAAAATTGTTATTGTAAAAAATCTCCAAATACGTGTCAGTGAATAAACAAAGACAATGCACTGCAACCGAAAAATTGTTATTCGGCCACCGCCGAGGAATTGAATCCCGGATCTCTCGCTATCTAGCGAGCGTGTTTTATAGACACGCTCGGCTAGATATCGAGAGATCCATTATTATACGCGCTCGGCTAGATATCGTGAGATCCATTATTATACGCGCTTGGCTAGATATCTTGAGATCCAGAGTTCAATTCCTCGGCGGCGGACGAATAACAATTTTTCGGTTGCCATGCGTTGTTTAATGTGGGAAGAGCAATGTCTTTGTTTATTCATTGTTATTGTATATTTTTTGCTATCTTATTTACGTTGTGTGTTGTAAAAGAGTTCTGGGTGGAAAGTATTATGTAAATGTGTGATGTGAAGATGTCTGCTGAAGGCGAGATGGAAAGTCATCGAGGTCCGAAGCTTGCTTCACTATTTATATCGACTTCCACGAATTTTGGACGCTTCGCTTTTTGCTTTCCTGTGTTACCTGTTCAGGTTTCCGGTTGTCCTCTGCTCTGCATGGCGAGGTCCTGATAGAACTATGAGAGCGGTGATATTAGCTTGAGTAATGGTTCCTTGACTTGTTTCTGCAGTATTACTCTGGAGTATAGAAACCTGTTCTTCAGTTGGAGCGTTTATGGATGGAACTATGATTCCTAAAGTGCTGTGCCTGGCTGGGACCGAGTTATGTTCCTGCTGAGAAGTTATTACTATGTAGTATCGGAACCCATTCTTTAGTTGGAGCGTTTATAGATGAACTATGATTCCTGAAGTGGTGTGCCAGGCTGGTACCAAGTTATGTTCCTGCTGAGAAGTTATTACTCTATAGTATCAGAACCCATTCTTCAGTTGGAGCGTTTATGGATGAACTATGATTCCTGAAGTGCTGTGCCTGGCTTGGACAGAGTTATGTTCGTGCTCAGAAGTTATTTATCTGAACCCATTATCCAGTTGGGGCGTTTATGGATGAACTATGGTTCCTGAAGTGTGTGCCTGGCTGGGACCGAGTTATGTTCCTGCTGAGAAGTTATTACTCTGGAGTATCTGAGCTCATTCTTGAGTTGGGGCGTTTATTGATGAACTATGATTCCTGAAGTGCTGTGCCTGGCTTGGACCGATTTATGTTCCTGCTGAGAAGTTATTACTTTGGAGTATCTAAACCCATTCTTCAGTTGGAGTGTTTATGGATGAACTATGATTCCTGAAGTGCTGTGCCTGGCTTGGACCTGGTTATGTTCCTGCTGAGAAGCTATTATTCTGTAGTATGTGAACCCATTCTTGAGTTGGAGCGTTTATGGATGAACTATGATTCCTGAAGTGCTGTGCCTGGCTTAGACCGAGTTATGTTCCTGCTGAGAAGTTATTACTTTGGAGTATCTGAACCCGTTCTTGAGTTGGAGCATTTATGGATGAACTATGATTCCTGAAGTGCTCTGCCTGGCTTGGACCAAGTTATGTTCCTCCTGAGAAGTTATTACTCTGGATTATCGGAACCTATTCTTGAGTTGGAGCGTTTATGGATGAACTATGATTCCTGAAGTGCTGTGCCTGGCTTGGACCAAGTTAAGTTCCTGCTGAGAAGTTATTACTCTGTAGTATCTGAACCCATTCTTCAGTTGGAGCATTTATGCATGAACTATGATTCCTGAAGTGCTGTGCCTGGCTTGGACAGAGGTATGTTCCTGCTCAGAATTTATTACTCTGGAGTATCGGAACCCATTCTTCAGTTGGGGCGTTTATGGATGAACTATGATTCCTGAAGTGCTGTGCCTGGCTCAGACCGAGTTATGTTCCTGCTGAGAAGTCATTACTCAGTAGTATCTGAACCCATTCTTCAGTTGGAGCATTTATGAATGAGCTATGATTCCTGAAGTGCTGTGCCTGGCTGGGACCGAGTTATGTTCCTGCTGAGAAGTTATTACTCTGTAGTATCGGAACCCATTCTTTAGTTGGAGCGTTTATGGATGAACTATGATTCCTGAAGTGCTGTGCCTGGCTTGGACCGAGTTATGTTCCTGCTGAGAAGTTGTAGTATCGGAACCCATTCTTGAGTTGGAGCGTTTATGGATGAACTATGATTCCTGAAGTGCTGTGCCTGGCTGGGACCAAGTTATGTTCCTGCTGAGAAGTTATTACTCTGTAGTATCGGAACCCATTCTTTAGTTGGAGCGTTTATGGATGAACTATGATTCCTGACGTGTGTGCCAAGCTGGTACCGAGTTATGTTCCTGCTGAGAAGTTATTACTCTGTAGTATCGGAACCCATTCTTGAGTTGGAGCGTTTATGGATGAACTATGATTCCTGAAGTGCTGTGCCTGGCTTGGACAGAGTTATGTTCCTGCTGAGAAGTCATTACTCAGGAGTATCTCAACCCATTCTTCAGTTGGAGCGTTTATGAATGAGCTATGATTCCTGAAGTGCTGTGCCTGGCTGGGACCAAGTTATGTTCCTGTTGAGAAGTTATTACTCTGTAGTATCTGAGCCCACTCTTGAGTTGGAGCGTTTATTGATGAACTATGATTCCTGACGTGTGTGCCAAGCTGGTACCGAGTTATGTTCCTGCTGAGAAGTTATTACTCTGTAGTATCGGAACCCATTCTTGAGTTGGAGCGTTTATGGATGAACTATGATTCCTGAAGTGCTGTGCCTGGCTTGGACAGAGTTATGTTCCTGCTCAGAAGTTATTACTCTGGAGTATCTGAACCCATTCTTCAGTTAGGGCATTTATGGATGAACTGTGATTCCTGAAGTGCTGTGCCTGGCTTGGACCGAGTTATGTCCCTGTTGTGAAGTTATTACTTTGGAGTATCTGAACCCATTCTTCAGTTGGAGCGTTTATGGATGATCTACGATTCCTGAAGAACTGTGCCTGGCTTGGACCGGGTTATGTTCCTTCTGAGAAACTATTATTCTGGAGTATCTGAACCCATTCTTCAGTTGGAGCGTTTATGGATAAACTATGATTCCTGAAGTGCTGTGCCTTGCTGGTACCGAGTTATGTTCCGCTGAGAAGTTATTACTCTGTAGTATCTGAACCCATTCTTGAGTTGGAGCATTTATGGAGTAACTATGATTCCTGAAGTGCTATGCCTGGCTTGGACTGAGTTATGTTCCTGCTGAGAAGTTATTACTCTGGAGCATCTGATCCCATTCTTCAGTTGGAGCGTTTATGGATGAACTATGATTCCTGAAGTGCTGTGCCCGGCTTGAACAGAGTTATGTTCCTGCTGAGAAGTTATTACTCTGTAGTTCCAGAACTCATTCTTGAGTTGGAGCGTTTATGGATAAACTATGATTCCTGAAGTGCTCTGCCTGGCTTTGACAGAGGTATGTTCCTGCTCAGAAGTTATTACTCTGGAGTATCGGAACCCATTCTTCAGTTGGGGCGTTTATGGATGAACTATGATTCTTGAAGTGCTGTGCCTGGCTTAGACCGAGTTATGTTCCTGCTGAGAAGTTATTACTCTGGAGTATCTGAACCCATTCTTCAGTTGGAGCATTTATGAATGAACTATGATTCCTGAAGTGCTGTGCCTGGCTTGGACCGAGTTATGTTCCTGCTGAGAAGTTATTACTCTGGAGTATTTGAATACATTCTTTATTTTGGGCATTTATGGATGAACTATGATTCCTGAAGTGCTGTGCCTGGCTTGGACAGAGTTATGTTCCTGCTCAGAAGTTATTACTCTGGAGTATGTGAACCCATTCTTGAGTTGGAGCATTTATTGATGAACTATGATTCCTGAAGTGCTGTGCCTGGCTTGGACCGAGTTATGTCCCTGTTGTGAAGTTATTACTTTGGAGTATCTGAACCCATTCTTCAGTTGGAGCGTTTATGGATTAACTATGATTCCTGAAGTGCTGTGCCTGGCTGGTACCGAGTTATGTTCCTGCTGAGAAGTTATTACTCTGTAGTATCTGAACCCATTCTTGAGTTGGAGCATTTATGGAGGAACTATGATTCCTGAAGTGCTGTGCCTGGCTTGGACCGAGTTATGTTCCTGCCGAGAAGTTATTACTCTGGAGCATCTGATCCCATTCTTGAGTTGGAGCGTTTATGGATGAACTATGATTCCTGAAGTGCTGTGCCCGGCTTGGACCGAGTTATGTTCCTGCTGAGAAGTTATTGCTCTGTAGTTCCAGAACCCATTCTTGAGTTGGAGCATTTATGGATAAACTATGATTCCTGAAGTGCTCTGCCTGGCTTTGACAGAGGTATGTTCCTGCTCAGAAGTTATTACTCTGGAGTATCTGAACCCATTCTTCAGTTGGGGCGTTTATGGATGAACTATGATTCCTGAAGTGCTGTGCCCGGCTTGGACAGAGTTATGTTCCTGCTGAGAAGTTATTACTCTGTAGTTCCAGAACTCATTCTTGAGTTGGAGCGTTTATGGATAAACTATGATTCCTGAAGTGCTCTGCCTGGCTTTGACAGAGGTATGTTCCTGCTCAGAAGTTATTACTCTGGAGTATCTGAACCCATTCTTCAGTTGGAGCATTTATGAATGAACTATGATTCCTGAAGTGCTGTGCCTGGCTTGGACCGAGTTATGTTCCTGCTGAGAAGTTATTACTCTGGAGTATTTGAATGCATTCTTTATTTTGGGCATTTATGGATGAACTATGATTCCTGAAGTGCTGTGCCTGGCTTGGACAGAGTTATGTTCCTGCTCAGAAGTTATTACTCTGGAGTATGTGAACCCATTCTTGAGTTGGAGCATTTATTGATGAACTATGATTCCTGAAGTGCTGTGCCTGGCTTGGACCGAGTTATGTCCCTGTTGTGAAGTTATTACTTTGGAGTATCTGAACCCATTCTTCAGTTGGAGCGTTTATGGATTAACTATGATTCCTGAAGTGCTGTGCCTGGCTGGTACCGAGTTATGTTCCTGCTGAGAAGTTATTACTCTGTAGTATCTGAACCCATTCTTGAGTTGGAGCATTTATGGAGGAACTATGATTCCTGAAGTGCTGTGCCTGGCTTGGACCGAGTTATGTTCCTGCTGAGAAGTTATTACTCTGTAGTTCCAGAACCCATTCTTGAGTTGGAGCGTTTATGGATAAACTATGATTCCTGAAGTGCTCTGCCTGGCTTGGACCGAGGTATGTTCCTGCTCAGAAGTTATTACTCTGGAGTATCTGAACCCATTCTTCAGTTGGGGCATTTATGGATAAACTATGATTCCTGAAGTGCTGTGCCTGGCTTTGACAGAGGTATGTTCCTGCTCAGAAGTTATTACTCTGGAGTATCTGAACCCATTCTTCAGTTGGGGCGTTTATGGATGAACTATGATTCCTGAAGTGCTGTGCCCGGCTTGGACAGAGTTATGTTCCTGCTAAGAAGTTATTACTCTGTAGTTCCAGAACTCATTCTTGAGTTGGAGCGTTTATTGATAAACTATGATTCCTGAAGTGCTCTGCCTGGCTTTGACAGAGTTATGTTCCTGCTCAGAAGTTATTACTCTGGAGTATCTGAACCCATTCTTCAGTTGGAGCATTTATGAATGAACTATGATTCCTGAAGTGCTGTGCCTGGCTTGGACCAGGTTATGTTCCTGCTGAGAAGTTATTACTCTGGAGTATTTGAATGCATTCTTTATTTGGAGCATTTATGGATGAACTATGATTCCTGAAGTGCTGTGCCTGGCTTGGACAGAGTTATGTTCCTGCTGAGAAGTTATTACTCTGGAGTATGTGAACCCATTCTTGAGTTGGAGCATTTATTGATGAACTATGATTCCTGAAGTGCTGTGGCTGGCTTGGACCGAGTTATGTCCCTGTTGAGAAGTTATTACTTTGGAGTATCTGAACCCATTCTTCAGTTGGAGCGTTTATGGATTAACTATGATTCCTGAAGTGCTGTGCCTGGCTGGTACCGAGTTATGTTCCTGCTGAGAAGTTATTACTCTGTAGTATCTGAACCCATTCTTGAGTTGGAGCATTTATGGAGGAACTATGATTCCTGAAGTGCTGTGCCTGGCTTGGACCGAGTTATGTTCCTGCCGAGAAGTTATTACTCTGGAGCATCTGATCCCATTCTTCAGTTGGAGCGTTTATGGATGAACTATGATTCCTGAAGTGCTGTGCCTGGCTTGGACCGAGTTATGTTCCTGCTGAGAAGTTATTACTCTGTAGTTCCAGAACCCATTCTTGAGTTGGAGCGTTTATGGATAAACTATGATTCCTGAAGTGCTCTGCCTGACTTTGACAGAGGTATGTTCCTGCTCAGAAGTTATTACTCTGGAGTATCTGAACCCATTCTTCAGTTGTGGCGTTTATGGATGAACTGTGATTCCTGAAGTGCTGTGCCTGGCTTTGACAGAGGTATGTTCCTGCTCAGAAGTTATTACTCTGGAGTATCTGAACCCATTTTTCAGTTAGGGCATTTATGGATGAACTGTGATTCCTGAAGTGCTGTGCCTGGCTTAGACCGAGTTATGTTCCTGCTGAGAAGTTATTACTCTGGAGTATCTGAGCCCACTCTTGAGTTGGAGCGTTTATTGATGAACTATGATTCCTGAAGTGCTATGCCTGGCTTGGACCGAGTTATGTTCCTGTTGTGAAGTTATTACTTTGGAGTATCTGGACCCATTCTTCAGTTGGAGCGTTTATGGATGATATATGAATCCTGAAGTGCTTTGCGTGGCTTGGACCAGGTTATGTTCCTTCTGAGAAGCTATTATTCTGGAGTATCTGAACCCATTCTTCAGTTGGAGCATTTATGGTTGAACTATGATTCCTGAAGTGCTGTGCCTGGCTGGTACCGAGTTATGTTCCTGCTGAGAAGTTATTACTCTGTAGTTCCGGAACCCATTCTTGAGTTGGAGCGTTTATGGATGAACTATGATTCCTGAAGTGCTGTGCCTGGCTTGGACCGAGTTATGTTCCTGCTGAGAAGTTATTACTCTGGAGTATCTGAACCCATTCTTCAGTTGGAGCGTTTATGGATGAACTATGATTCTTGAAGTGCTGTTCCTGGCTTGGACCGAGTTATGTTCCTCCTGAGAAGTTATTACTCTGTAGTATTGGTACCTATTCTTTAGTTGAAGCGCTTATGGATGAACTATGATTCCTGAAGTACTGTGCCTTGGTTTGACCGAGTTACATTCCTGCTGAGAAGCTGCTTTCTGACGACTCTGGCTGTGCATGTTGCTTTTGCTACATGGCTTTTTAAGGGTTACCTAGCCATTAAGCCTTACGGGTTCATCAATTGGTTTCCTGCCATGCTAAACTGGAGTTATCTGAATATGTTGTTCCGTTGGAGCATTTATAGATGGAACTATGATTCCTGAAGTGTTGTGCCTGGATTATGTTTGAGGGGAGGTTCTGCTGCATGAACTTATATTAAAAAAAGGTTCCTGTGAAGAGATTTCCCGGCTTGCAGCGCGTGAGTTATGATTTGTTTATATTTAATCATTCTTAACAGTTTACTGGCGGAGGATATAATTAGGGAAATGTGTTATTGTCAGACTCTATTGTTGCGTAACTTGATAGTGAAAACTTGATAAATAGTATGTTGAAAATATTAAGTGCTTACCAAATTACAGTTTTGTTAGATGGTTTGTGCGAATGTGTGGATGTATCTAACTTGATTAATGTCTAGTTAGATGTAAATTGCTAATGATAACTTGATATATGGTAAAGATGTCAAGTGCTTGCTGAGTTGAGTCGTACACTAATGTTGAAATTTTTATCTAATTTATAATATTGAAATATTCTGAATTAATACTTGATCACATAAAGAATTACAAATCTGATTTTGGTGTATGAGTAATTTTGTAGTTGATTGATTGTGGAGGAAGAGCCGGTTTAACCACATTCTACATCCTAGCCTGACTCGAACCCTAAAGGACAGGTGAAAGCCGAGATATTAGCCGGGTAACGTGACCTCACTCAGGAGGGGGATAGGAGCGTTGTAAACTGAAGCTATGAAGATGTAACATAGAAATCTGAGAACATTTCAGATTTACGCTAGTCAAATGAATCAAGTATGAGCTTCATCGTAGCATCCCAACGATCTTTTCTCACATTCGGGGCCAGATGTAGGTCTTTTAAGTTCCAGTGCTTCATAGAACATCATGCATAAATGGGAAACAGATTTCCCCATAAGAAATATTCTTCGCAAGTACATAGGTGATGTAAAGGATAGCATGCTCGACCGGTAATCGAGAGGTGCTGGTTCGATTCCTGCTCCATGGCAATGTGATTTTCAAGTTTTCTGAAAGAGTGGCTACGTGAACAACAGTGAAAATACGGCACATCAGTGCCAATAATTACATTTGTATCGCCTTCCATGTATTTATGAAGAATATTTCTTCAGGGAAATTCATTTCCCATTTATGTATGATGCTGTATGAAGCACTGTAACTTAAAAGACCTACATCCAACCCCGGATGTGAGAAAAGGTCGTTGGGATGCTATGATGAAGCTCGTAATTGCTTCGACTAGTGCAAATCTGAAATGTTCTCGGATTTCTATGTTACATCTGCATAGCTTCAGTTGCTTGGAACTTCCTTGTCCTGAGTGGTGTAACGGGTAACATGCTTGACCGGAAATCGGGAGGTGCGGGTTTAATTCCACTCTGAGGCAATGTAATTTTCAAGTTTTCTGAAGGAGTGGCTGCATGGACAACAATGAAAATATGGTACAACACTGCCAATATAATTACAAAATAAATTATTTTATTTGCTGATGATCTGAAATGTGCGTGCATGCGTGTGTTCTCCCAGACTTAAGTTCTCCATAGCTGAAACGTCTGCTAGCCATAATTATTACACAAAAATTTCCCAACTTGGGGTTCCAACTCTCAGTCACCTCAACAATCTATCAAAAATGGTGATTATGCTTGCAAGTATTGCAGATTTCAACACCATTTTAATCAAGGTTTAAAAAAATATTTCAATTATCATTTCTATACGTTTTTGTAAGCTCAAGATGTTCTCTTTAAGGTAATGAAACCAAAACTTTCGATCTACAATAAGAGGAAAACAATTTCCTTTTTTCAAAACCATGTGAGGCCCTATTGGCCTGCCACAGAAAAGAAAAATGAACCTGTATCCAAGATGGTGGCAGATAAAAATAAAATAAAATTGATTTGAGCTACTCACCAATAGGATTAAACTATGGAGGAGAGAGGTGTATAAAATGGTCAAACAATCTCTTTTAAAATAAAAAAAATTTAGTAATATCATATCGGAATGGCCTGTATAAAACACACCATTTTGGGTCGGGTTTTTTTTCCTGCTGAAAGGTTATGTTATAATATACATATAAAAATATTTTCAGCAAATTTGAAGTGGGGGTGCTCATTTTGAAATAAAATGTTTTGTTTGATAAAAATGAGGCCACGTTTTTATTAAACTTGAACACAGTGGTACCTTACCTTATCTCGACGTCTTAGTGAGCAAGTCGCCTAACAATTGCCTCTGTATGGAAGTCTGTTATAAACCCACGTCCGTCCCCAATCTGATACTCCACAATTCATTCTGCCCTGACGATTGATTACAAGACAGCCTTCTTCTGTTCTCGAATTAGAAAAGCCTTTGCCGTATCCTCCGATGTTAATTCTAGACAATGCAAACTGAAAAACATTGTTGAATCGACCACTTAAGCGAGATACACCTCAAACCAGATGCATAGCTTTATCGAAAAAGCCAGAACCAACCGCGCTAATTTTCTGTGCCGCAACTTTGCTACCTGACCTATTCCCTACATACCAAATGTTTCCTATCAACTCAAAAACGACCTCAGGAGGATGAACTTCGGTGTCAGCATAAGGTCTCCAGCAACTTTATATACGATGCTCAAGGAAAATATTGACAAGCCTCTTCTCAATGAGGCAGGTGTTTATGCCATCCCACTACAATATCCGGACGGCTTCACGCAAAACTACATCTATATAACCAAATGTCCGTTTAGAATTGGAATTAACAAACATAAAAGAGATACAAAGGATGGAAAAATAACCACTGCCCTATCCAGAAAAGTGCAGTTCAAGTCTGCTGATCCTATGTGGAATGATATAAAGAAATCAGCTTCATACTCCACACCCAAATCTACTGCCACTCACAAAACCTTAGAGATCGTAACCAACAGTGATGCTTGCTATGATAGCATCTCTGTATAGAGTTTCCATGCATTTGGAATCAATTCTTCAAGTAATACTGCATATTGCTGCGTTTTCTTCCCAAGGTAACATGTGCTCATCCAACGTGACTCCCTGTTTCTTCAGATAATCACATTTACGTCAATCCATTTATTGTCCAGTCAAGTCACCACATTAAAATTGTTGAAGTGGTCTACTATTCAGTTTGCAATTAGCTGTCTACATTCCCTGAAAAACAAAACAAAAAAAACATCTTGTTGATGTGCGAAAGTTTCTAAACTTTGATTTCTATTCCACCCCAAAAAATTCAGATTATTAGTGTAGTTATACTATTTTGATTATAGTTGGTGTATAGTTCCTTATTATTATTTAAATTTTACCACTGTTTTAGAAATATAAAACATGTATATATAATTGGTTTATTGTGTCTGATATTGCCTTCCAATCTCCAAGAGTTCTTTTTATCTTTCTCTAAGCACCATTCTTCCATCAGGCCATTTTGATTAAGTGCTCTCTTTATTCCATCAGACCATGTTTTACTTGGTCGGTCTCTATTTTCTCATTTGTTTGATTTAAATTCCATGGCAATTTTAGGCAGTCTTTCATTGGTCATTCTTTTAACATGATCAAACCAATGTAATTGTTTCTCCTGTTTGTCTTCTAAAATTGTTTCTTTCACTTCCATCAATTTTTTAATCCTTTCGTTCGTTATTTTCTGTCTCTAAACACCCTTCTTGATCATCTCAAAACATCCATCTCTACGGCTGTAATGTTCTTTCTATCCACTTCTGTTAATCACCAGGCCTCAACCACATATAGTAAGATGCTCTTAACAATACTGTTATAAATACCCCATTTCCTTCATCACTCCATCTGATTCCATTCAGATCTTTAACAGCTTTTCTTCCCCGTGCAATTCTATTTCATAATTTCATTGTATCTCTACCTTCTTGTGTAGTTTTAACACCTAGGTAATTATAATGATCACATGTTTCAATTATTTCATTATCTACTAGCTGTAGGTTTGTTTCATTACTTTCAATGCATAAATTAATATATATACATTGTTCTTAGGAAAGTCTGTTTACCCCATACCCCTCTAACTTTTAAACTGCATATCGTACCGCCATGGAAATAATGTGTACCTATATAAAAGGGACCATGCTCAATTGATTGGGAGTGCTTGTAGCGCCCCTAGTGGTGAAATACAGAACTTGCCTAACTAACTCAGAAACCAAGAGAGATATGCAAAAAAGTCCAATTACGAAATGAAAGAGCAGTGTTTAATTAGTACAAAACGACACTGGATTCAACAGAAAAACTTACAGAAAAGACAAGACATATTAAAGTAGTAAACTTTAAATTACACACAAAACAATGCAGACGCAGCATATAGTTGGTGTAGTACAAGTGCAACTAACCTGGCGAGTGGTCTACCGTACACATTGTTCAAAGTGTGCACCATCAGTGACGATGCACATCTGGACTCGGGAGAGAAATGCATCTCGAACAGCATGCAGCATCGCAGGGGTTACAGAATTACAGGCACTGACGATGCGTTCCTTTAAATCTGCCATGCTAAAAGGTTCCGTAGAGTAAACTTGATTTTTCAGGTATCCCCAAAAGAAGAAGTCCATCAGTGTTGGGTCGGGTGACCGTGGCGGCCATTCCGCACAATTACCATACCCAATAATATTGTTGCCGAACGTGTGAGATAAGAACGAGTGAACTGGAAAGGTTGTGTGGGAAGGACAGCCGTCGTGTGGAAACCACATGCGTGATAACGTATTCAAAGGAACATCGTCCAACCAATCGCTTACTGGACCACATAACAGCTGCAAGTAACGCTGACCTGTTAAATTTCGCTCAATGAACACGGGTCCAATGATATGCTTGGCACATTCCACAGCACACATTAAGTGACCAGTGTACCTGATGGCGTGCTTGTCTCTTCAATTGTGTATATTTCTTTTTTTTTTTTGGAAACTTAACAACCACTGTGAGCAACTCAATGGACTATAAGCAGTCGCCCATCCCTAATTTAGGGCCCCTGGTTCTAGGGAAGGGAGAGAGCCTGTGCCGTAAGACAAAACACATCATCCATGACTCGTCGGGATTCGAACCTGGACCCCATCTCGGACGAATGATCAGAAGCCATCACTTAGACCACTGCTCCACTGGGGTGGCAACCACGGCTTTTCCTGTAAGGTGTTCAAGATGAAGTTACAAAAGTCATACTGCCTTTAAAGTCTCCAGGCATCAGGCTTCGCATGACAGCACCATGGTACGGATGCGCACCATGTTCGTTCAAGATTTGCCGCACCCGTGATGCCTATAATCCACAACACGCACGGCTCACTGCCGTCATACTACTTCGGGGATTTGTAAGAACATAGCCCAAAACATCCTCAGGATGTACTGGCACACTGGCACCAATGGGGCGACTGGAACGATGATGCTCAGTAACGCTTCCTGTTTCTCGCAGGCACCAGACAACTTTGGCAATTGTCTGTGCTGCTGGATGCTGACGAGTGGGAAGCCCTACTTTATATAACCTCTCAGCCTTTTTTTTTTTTTCATTCTGCTGACATTCGCCGTACAGTAAGACCATATCACAGTGCTCGTCATTTGTTAAGATGGTCATCTACCAGCTGACCTCGTACTCTGATTCACTCTCAATTCCCACCCATCATTTATAGCCCTTCGGCTGTCTGACGTCATTTTATGTCAAACTTGAAATTAGCATAATTACGTGTTATATCACATAAACACTTTTCTGTTGCTGTCGCCTGCTAGCAGCTGGACATCTGACACTTTGCTCGTGTTTTCTTGTCTTTTCTGTAAGTGCTTCTGTTAAACCAAGTGCCGTTTTGTATTAATTAAACACCACTCTTTCATTTTGTAATTGAACTTTTTGTGTATCTCTCTTGGTTTCTTAGTTAGTTTTGCTAAGTTCCGTGTTTTGCCGCTAGGAGCGCTACAAGCATGTCCAATCGATTGAGCATGGTCACTTTCCTAAAGATACACGTTACTTCTGTAGCAGTATGATACGTGGTTTAAAAGTTAGAGGGGTAAACAGACTTTCTTAAGAACCCTGTATATATGAATTATCTGAGTGCAAAAATTAGTGTTAATGTCAATGAGAAATTTTCCGCACGAATGGATGTGTGAAAAAAACATGTATTGGTACTGTATTATGTAACAAACAAATATACAGCTGAAATGGAAATTCATAAATATTATTGCAAAATTGTTGTTTTTAGGAAAAACTCCGCAAGGAAATTAGGGAATATACTAAACTTTGTGGCCGTTCTATATTTGTGTTTGATGAAGTTGATAAAATGCCAGCTGGTGTGATCGATGCTATAAAACCATATATTGATTATTATGAAGATATTGATGGAATTGATTATCGGCGCAATATTTTCATATTTTTGAGGTAAGTTTTTATGCTCATCCAGTGCCTTCTTTTTAATTTGTAGTATGCCATATTTTAAAGAAAATTCACTTATTAATTTTCCATAAATGTTCACCAGTTGAAAAACTAGTTCATTTTAAAAATAGTTGTATTTCAGAACTACCAACTTGAGGTATATATCAGTAACCATCATCAAGAAACAATAGAAGTATGTGAGTAGTGTCATGAGATTTTTTTTAAGGTATAAACACCTATTTTATATTAATATTCCACAAGGGTTCAGCAAGAGCTGAACACAGATAAATAACTTCTGCGGGAAAATGTAATTTTTCTTTAAACACGTTTAAAAAAAAAAAAAAAAAAAAAACACTAAAATACCCGGTAAACTCATATCTGCTTGTCAATAGCATCATTCCTAGAATTCATTTAAAAGTAAATATGGTGCCCTGGGGCCTCAGTTGTAGAAGGTGTTGGCTTCTAAACATTCATCAAAGATGGTCCCATATCCAAATCCCATTTGAAGAAAGGATCTTGTGTTTGTCTACAGGACTGATTCTTTCCCTTCCCTGGAACCAATGGCTCTAAATTAGAGATGGGCAACTGCTTATATCCCATTCATCTGCTCATGGCAGTCGTTAAACCCCCAAACAAATCATGACAAAACAAAAGTCTGCGTTGGATCACTTATGTAACAGGCTTAATTTTTTTAAATTTTTTTTATATTAGATCTTTTATTTGTGAATTAGTTCTTATCCGCATTTTCAAAGTCAAAAACTCATGGTTCGTACGCGTCCTGGAAAAGTCCTGGAATTCCATTTTGTCCTGGAAATGTCCTAAAATTCTGTTACATGTCCTGGAATTTTATCCATTCTTTCCTTTTTGTCCCTGCGTGATGTTTTGTAGTTGAGGATTATTCTACTGACATAACTTATGTCTGACAAATTTCCCTCCCCCTTGCGAAATGGGGGGGGGAGCTGTTGGTTTTCTTGTCTGTTAGGAGGACTGAAGCTGCGTTATAAGTATCTTTTGCGTTGTGTTTATGTTATCACTTTTTCTGTCCTACTGGGGAGACCAATCTCTTCAATTATTTGTTTTATTTGTAAAATTCTTTTTGTATTGGGAAGCTTAAAATGTGAGAATGATGATCCATTTGTTCCGGTTTTTTTTTTCCAATGCACAACTTCGCCGCTAAAGAGCGCAAATGGAGATCGTATCAAATTTAAAATGCAATTTATTTCATATATTTATTGAAGACTATTTTAGTTACAGTCCCTTTTTCAAATAATGCATAAATTTTCCGCTAGGGGGCGTAGAGGTAAATCACGAATTTCCCAATATCTCCGCATCTAAAAGTCTGATTTGAAAAATTCTTCCTGCGTTGGATACAGCTCTTGAAGGGAAATGTTTTGCATATAAATTCTCATTTCTGGTAAAGAATGGTTTGGCCACCAGGGGGCATAAGTGATTATTTTTGCTTCCGATGTATTTGCAACAAAATCTGAGCTGGAAACTCGATTGAAAAATTCTTCCGTAAACCGATACCGCTCACCTCAAAAAACTTTTTGAGAATACCTCCTGCTTAATATTGTGCATAATTTTTCCATCAGGGCGTGCACATAAATCTTATTTTTGTCCATATCTCTATTTCTAAGAGTCCAATTTGAAAAATTCTTTCTTTGTTGGAAAACGTTTTCAGTGCGGAATGTTTCTCATATAATTTCAAATATTTCTTAATGCACAAGTGTGCCACTAACGGGCGCAAGTTCACATTTCCGTTTACAGCAAATATCTGCAGGACTAAAAACCTTGCTGAAAAATACTCTTTCGATCAGATACTACTAACTATGAAAACTCCTCGTGTGTATTTTCTTCCCAAAGTAAAGCACAATTTTGCCGCTAGGGTCGCAAATGTTTAATCTATTTTTCTCAATTTCTGTACTTCTAAATGTCCGATTTAAAAAATCATTTTAACAGCAGATACCGTTTACCGTATGGAACACTTTAGATTTGTGTTTGAGGTTTGTGGTTCACAATTCTGCCACTAGGTGGTGTTTGTGTACTTCCGTTTGAAGCCTATCTCTGCCTCTAAAAACCCTATTGAGAAATTTCTTTTTTTACTGTATGCCATTCGCTATATAATAAAGATGGAGAGTGAATAAGATTTTTGCTACAATAAGAAGATCCTCTTCAAACAATATACAACTTTCCCCCTAGGGGTTGTAAAAGTCAAAACGTTTTTCTTGCTGTCTCTGCTTCTGGGAGATGTATTTAAAAAGTTATTTTTCCTTAGCATAGCTATGAAGAATGCTTTTCGTCTGTTTTCAACTTTTCCATTATGTAAAATTCTTCTGCTAAAAGGCATAGAGTTATGTCATGTTTCCTTCTACATCTCTTCTTTTAACTGTTGGATTTGAAAATCTTTTTGTCTCTAATACCTTCCTTCTGCTATGGGAAATGTTTTTTGCACCACTTGTTGATTTTCATAACATACTTTTTGTTTTTAGCCACTGGTGGAGTAAATAGCTGGTTTTTTTTTTTTTTTTGACCTTTATTGAAATTTTCCAATGAATACTTCATATAAAAATTTGTCATAAAATCAGATTGCTTTCTAATATCAGCAACTTAAATAAATTTAGTTGTTTCTTAGTATTTTCTGAGCTAAGTAATCACTTTTCATCTTCTATAATTAGTTTTCTAATCATGCCCAGTTTAGGTTTTTTCGTTATTTTCTTTCGTTTCATGTTGGAAACTTTTGTGCATACTTTGTTTGCTGGTGAGTACAAATTTAAAACATAGTTACTGCATCAATATTATGTTGAAAATTCCTTCCTAAAATAAAATGTAACACTAATAATACTTGCTCTCATGATTATGTGTTTAAGAAATAATCCCTTTGGTCCTTTGAAAAAGTTCCAAATATTTCACCTTTCCTTATCCTTAAATTTCCAATGTAAGCATTATTTCAAAATAATTAAATATAAATAGAATTTATGTATTGATTGCATGGTATATGAAAGCATTTCAAAAGTAATGCCACATACCTATGTATTTTTGAATTTTATGGGGTTTTTTTTTAATTCTGTAATTTGCTTCAATAATTGAACTACTAAACCCAAAGTAGAAAAATAAGTTTTTCTCAAAATCAATGTAGTATACTCATACTGTATATAAAAGTTTAGTTTAGTAGATATTAAACCTGGTTACATTTTAAGTGACAGTTTTGGTATTTTAGTATTTGTCTGTGATTCTAAGTTTCTGATTAGCTGCAGCGGACATCATTTTTAACATTCTGCATTCCGTATTAAGTTTGCCCAACCATGTAGGAAATTTTTTTATATTCTCATACGCAAAAAACACTACCTAAAGCCAAAGTAGAAAAAGGCAGAGCGATTCTAGACATTACATCAGTCTTTCAAGAATCGTCAACGAGGACTTGATACCCACATACACCTTGATGTTTTCACTGAGGAAGGTAAAATTCTTGTGGAAACATGTTTGGAAGTGTGATGCGCTGATGAGTTGAGTTTGGGTCCATCTTTTATTCCTTTGTGTTCATTTATTCATTTGGGTTTTTAACTTTCATTTTTTAATCATCATGTCTTGCAAACACCTATACAAAGGTATGGAATTTTTACTCGAAATAGTATTTTTAATCTGTGAATCTTCCGTTCAGGCAGATCTAGTATCTCAGCAAAATAAGCAGATGTCTGTTCTATGAGCAGAGGATTTGCAACAGTGACAAAAATGCCGAAATTATTATGAGTAAGTAAAAATTTTTACCATTAATGTTCATTTTGTATCTTCATATCGTTATATGGACCTAGCTACTCCACCCTACATACTTAAACAAAATATATGTGACGAACAGTATTATCGCTGCTTAATATAGCAGTTCTACATTGAAGTAGGAAGTTGTTTGTTATAGGTTACATGTTGAGCAGACCAATGGTGTTTCACTATATTTTAAGTAAGAGCATTTGGATCGTATGTCCTGGGGAAAAATCCAAAAGTCCTGGAATTTTGTGATTGAAAAAGCGTATGAACCATGAAAAACTGCTTCAGAAGTGCTTGACATTTATTCATTTTAAATCATGCTGACTTTTTTTACCAGTCACATGAATCAAATTGCAGAAACAACTTTGGAAAACTATTGTTGGTTGCAATCCTTAAGAAACCCAGTTGAAGCTTTTAAAAAAATACATCACTTTGTTATTATTATCCTCTGTGAAAGATAATTTTTCTGAGGATTATCACTTTTCTTATATTCAGAATTTAAATTATGACAGACTTTTAGAACCCTATGCACAAGCAAACTGACAATTGCATTGTTTGTTGTCACTCTCCATGAATTTTCATCAAGCAAAAATCGAATTAATCTTGTTTTTCCAATGTTACTGTTTAGTAGCATGGTGTTAGACAAAACAAGAAAGGTGCAAATTACAATGTATGCTATCAAGCCAAACAATATTGTAAGTTCTGTGAAAATAAATATGCCCAACTTACCTGCTTCTAAAATGTAGATTTGATAGCCCAAAGAAGAGAGACAAGGGTTTTGTTTTGCCTTGATGATCAAGGTATTGTTACACTTTTGCAAAGCCATGCAGTGCTTCCTCCCTCCGGCTCAGTGTCCACTGATGTGGTAGCAGTCATGGCAAATCCTATTACCTGCTGCTGCTGCATTGGTTAGTAGTGATTCTAAAAATTTATGTTGGGATTGCCATTGCACTGCATAAATTGATCCATTTAAATTCACAGAGGAGAGTAGCAGCTCTCAACGGGACAGCCAGTTAAGCCTGTGCAGGACAACAGTATCATATCAGCCTGATTTTTGGAAACGAGTGTCAGCACTAAATATAAACCCTTTCTAGAGGCTACAAGAGTAATATTGTAGAGTTACTATTGTTGTAAAACAAAATGGTTTATTATATATGCACGTTTAAGGTATTAAACCCCTGCAAAGTACGCATAGTTTACGTGCAATTCATAAATGATATACTATTAAAAAGCACCAATCACTTACCCTAAAGATCATGGTAATTTCCATCCTCAACACACTTCCAGCACGTCAATTATCATAATGTTGTTGGCCTTCAAAGGTTTACAGACATCTTGCTTACGATTCCTTCTTCCGGGGATGAAACATCGTTTTTTTTTTTTTTTTTTTTTTAAGCCATATGAGATGTAACTATAAGCTCGTCAATTCCATAAAAACCACACAAGCATACTACTCATTCATACAATTCAATTAAAAAACTATGTACATATTTGCACAACATTACATTCCTAGGTGGTTAAACCTTTGTCAACTGTGAGTAACAAAATGCTCCATCTGTTTCAAAACCCCTGCCACTCCCACTGCAAGTGTCACACTCATTCAGCCCCTCACACACAATCCTCTAGTGCTTTCAACACTGTCGTCCTCAGGAGGCAGGTGTGTCTCACCCGCCCACCACAGCTCAAGTGAGCAGAGCCATCGAGGCACGGGCTCCAGTCACAATCTCTGAATCTTTGTGTCTCTGGCGCCATCTATTGTCATTGCTGCTCTTTTTTCTTTTTTTCTTTTTAAGCTGTTGTTCAATTTTTATTAGGGCCTTCCATTGTTCGTTTAAGTTGCTAGGCTCATTAATGTTGCATAATCTTGATCTGTTTTTTTTTTCAATTAACACTGACTCCGCAATTCTTAACTGCCTTTCGTTTTTACAGCTCTTAATAATTTTAATATCCTCAAACCTTGGACATTGTGGATTTTCCATACAGTATTGGGTTAATGCTGTCTTAGCTTCTTTTTTATTCCAATTATTTATATGCTGGTTCAATCTATATTTTAATTTATTCTTGGTGCTGCCTATATATGATACAGGTGGTTGCTGGTTTATAGGGATTTCATAAATTCCTGCTCTATCTAATTGGCTGATTTTCTCATTTTTAATCACTAAATTTTTTACAGTAAGTACCTGATTTCCTACCTGTATGTCATACTTGCCACAAACTTTATTAATTTCTGCTGAAACATTTTCTACATATGTTATTGCCCCTACATATTTTACAAGTTTTTTATCAATCTTGGCTTTATTGTTAGCTTGAGTTACTTCATAAATCCATTTTTTTAATACCTGTTTAGGGTAACCAAAATCATATGCAATTTTTTCAATATATTCAATTTCTTCTTTTTTATATTGTTCCATTGACGAGTTTGTTAAACTTCTTTTAATTATGAAAAAACCATGAGGAATAACCACTCACTCACCATAAAGATCATGGTAACCTCCAATGACCACACACTTCCAACACGTCATTCATCGTGATGTAACTGGGCTTCCACAGGTTTACAGACTTCTTGCTTACGCTTCTTATTTTCGGGTGTGAAACATCGTTTTTTTTTTTTTTTTTGCCTTATAAGATGTTATAAGGCAAAAAAAAAAAAAAAAAAAAAAAAACGATGTTTCACACCCGAAAATAAGAAGCGTAAGCAAGAAGTCTGTAAACCTGTGGAAGCCCAGTTACATCACGATGAATGACGTGTTGGAAGTGTGTGGTCATTGGAGGTTACCATGATCTTTATGGTGAGTGAGTGGTTATTCCTCATGGTTTTTTCATATATGAATTGCACGTAAACTATGCGCACTTTGCAAGAGGTTAATACCTTAAAAGTGCAAATATAATAAT
The DNA here is from genome assembly GCA_039090855.1 of Macrothele yani. Taxonomy (NCBI): domain Eukaryota; kingdom Metazoa; phylum Arthropoda; class Arachnida; order Araneae; family Macrothelidae; genus Macrothele; species Macrothele yani. The sequence continues at coordinate 50,325,291 of CM077002.1, forward strand.
TCTTTTAATTAGTGTTTTAACACTATTTCTTTTATGTGTTAATGGATGCGATGACTGAAATGGTATAATTACTGGGATATATGAAGATTTTCTATGCACTCTGTATTGCATATTATCATTTGTTTTAATTATCAAAATATCCAAAAATGCCAAAGTATTGTCATGTTCTTGTTCTACTGTCAGTTCAATAGATGGATAAATTTCACTATATATAGCTTGTGGGACGCCAACACCAGAAAACTAATTATAAATATAATGATCCGATTTATTGGTGTCTAAAGTAAGAAATCACACAAATTTCACTCCGCAAGCTTTCTCCGTCAACGGACGGCTTCATCAGGCAGTTACATAGAGAATATAGAATTCTTTACCTATGGCTCCCACGTCTACAAGCAATCAAAAGGAGTCCCGATGGGTTCAGTCTTGTCTCCAATACTCGCTGAAGCCATCATGAGACCTATTGAAGAGATCATACTCACCACTCTTCCCGGGACACCAAGAGTATGGCTACGCTATGCAGATGATATCTTTTTTGTCTGGGAGCACGGAGAAGCCTACTTGCAAGACTTTATTTATGGTAGACATAAACAACATACATAAAGACATTAAATTTGCGATGGAAATAGAAAATCAAGGAGAGTTACCATATTTAGATGTACTTGTGAAGAAATCGATTTCAGGTACACTCACTACCAAAGTCTACTATAAACCCATGCACGTACCTAACCCTATTCCACCAGGATCAGCCAACCCAACAACACACAAGTATGCTCTATTCAAATACCGGGCTAAAAGAGCCAAAGATTTTTGCTCCTTGAAATCTGACTATGATACCGAAATTAAGTCTTTGAAAGATCTTGCCTTTGCAGGAGGGTTTGACGTCTCCCGCGTAGAGGACACAATAGCGAAAGTTGAAGCCAACACACTTGCTACACCGAACAGAAGAGCACCTTTAAAATTTGTTGGTTCGATCCCGTACATCCCAAAAATATCTTATTTTATTAAAAATCACTTTCAGAAGAAAGGATTGGATGTTGGCCTTAAAGCTTCTAAACACATGGCAACCGTTCTCAGCACAGCAAGAAGTAATAGTACCTTGAAGCTCACAGATGCGGGCATCTATTGCATCCCATTGTTATACCCAGACTCCTCAACTAAATTTTACGTAGGTCTCACAAAAAGGTCATTTGAGGAGAGAATGAATGAGCATAAGAGGGACGTTGCACAAAAGAAACTTTCTACGTCACTTGCCAAAGAAGTAGCTAAAAATCAAGCTCAACCCCAATGGCAGAATATCTCGAAGATCGCACCATATGGAGACGCAAGAACGGCTGCCATAAGGGAAACAGTTGAGATATTAACGAAACAGGATGTATGCAACACCGATGTCTCTTTCGAACTACCGGTGGCTTGGAACCATCTGCTAGGCATCGCAAGATGGTCTTCATGATTCTAGTTTCTTTCTAAAGTTTACATTGTTTGCTTTTGCATTAGCTTTTAAGATATTGTATTCACCACGTTCGTGGTTATTTATGCACGCGGTCTTCACGCATGATTTCATTTGTCATATTAGAATTAACGTTCTGTCTACAATTTTGATTCTATATTCTCTATGTAACCGCCTGATGAAGCCGTCCGTTGACGGAGAAAGCTTGCGGAGTGAAATTTGTGTGATTTCTTACTTTAGACACCAATAAATCGGATTATTATATTTATAAATTTCACTATACTTTTTTGTCAAGTCCTCAAGTTCATCATTTTTTAGCCTGGACAACAGAAAAATGTCATCAACATATCTGCAGTATATCAGTGGTGGATCCTCGAGTTTACTTATTATTTTTTCCTCTATGTCACTCATTATAATTTCAGCAAATAAAGTTGACAATGGTGACCCCATAGGTCCACCATAATTTTGTTTGTACATCTTGTTGTTAAACTTTAAAATGTTATTTTCATATATGTACAATAAAATTTCTCTTAATTCCTCTATTTGTATTGCATTCATTGTCTGTAACACATATAATTTTTCAATAATTATTTCAATTGCCTGAGGTACTGGTGTGCTAGGAAAAAGAGCTCTCACATCCATACTAGCCATATGATATTCACTTAAATCTTGTTTAATTTCTTTAATTTTCTCAATGAATTCATATGTATTCTTCACAGTGAACCTTGTCTTCATGAACAAAGGTGCCAAATATTTGTAGATATTTTTTTCCAGCTTTATTAGTGGGGAATTCCTTTTTGATACAATCACTCTCATAGGTAGGTGTATCAGGCTTATGAGTTTTTATTTTTGCAAACATTTTTGGTATTCCAGGACCCATTGGTGGGTACGCTTTCTTTATTTCTTCAGGCAAGGTGCTGTGATTTCTTATTCTAGCTAAGTACCTTACTTGAGATTCGGTTGGGTCTTTTGCCAGAATGCTGCAATTCAGTTCCTCTATAGCTCTATTCATTTTTTGATTATATTCAGTTGTGTTTAATATTACAATTTGCCCTGTTTTATCAGCTTCACAAAATTTAATTGTTGGGTCATCTCTTAATTTAATCAGTTGTTCTTTCTCATACTGAATTTTATCTAAATGATATTCCTTTTTACTACTTTTTGCATTAAATTCTTTCAAAACAATTCTATACAATTTACTTCTAAATTTTTCACGTTCTTCTGCAGGTACGCTACGTGCCATTTCCTCGAGTTGGGTATTAATTCTTCCGTCTTCGGCAGGCTTCGTGGAAACGCAAATTTTTTACCTCTCTGCAAAACAGCTCTTTGCGTGAAGCTCAAGGTCAAGTTGGATTTATTCTGATGAACCTCACACATATTCTCCCGTTGTTCATGTACTCGTTGTCTGTCAATCATCACGTGCAACTTTTTTCCCATGACTGTTTTTAAGCATTTCTTTTCGTATTCCACGATGTCAAAAATTTCCCTGAAGGTTACATCCAAAATCTCATCCTTCCAATTACCGTCAAAATTTCTATACTCTTTATAAAATATCAAATCGATTAAATGCAAACATTTCATATTCAAATTAAAAATCAATTTCCTTTTATTGACAATTTCAGCTCTGAATCTCTTTTTTGGCACTCCTGGATTATTTTATTATCTTTAATAGTGACTGGGCAATTCCGTATTTTTAAATATTTTGGTGTTAGTTCTAGGTTACGGCACGTCACCAAAAATTCTTCCTGATTTACTGACTTTACTAATTTAATTTTAGCTTTCTTAAATGCTGTAATATCTCGCATCTCGAAGTTGTGAAATTGATTTCTATAGCGCATATTCACAGAGTATGATAGCGACTGCAAACCCCTCACCTCAACTCTCCCAGCTCAAAATTTTGCGTGTAATTCTCAATTATTATATTTGCACTTTTAAGGTATTAAACCCCTGCAAAGTGTGCATAGTTTACGTGCAATTCATAAATGATATACTATTAAAAAGCACCAATCACTTACCCTAAAGATCATGGTAATTTCCATCCTCAACACACTTCCAGCATGTCAATTATCGTAATGTTTTTGGCCTTCAAAGGTTTACAGACATCTTGCTTACGATTCCTTCTTCTGGGGATGAAACATCGTTTTTTTTGTTTTTTTTTAAGCCATATGAGATGTAACTATATGCTCGTCAATTTCATAAAAACCACACAAGCTTACTACTCATTCATACAATTCAATTAAAAATCTATGTGCATATTTACACAACATTACATTCCTAGGTGGTTAAACCTTTGTCAACTGTGAGTAACAAAATGCTCCATCTGTTTCAAAACCCCTGCCACTCCCACTGCAAGTGTCACACTCATTCAGCCCCTCACACACAATCCTCTAGTGCTTTCAACAGACTACTGTCGTCCTCAGGAGGCAGGTGTGTCTCACCCGCCCACCACAGCTCAAGTGAGCAGAGCCATCGAGGCACGGGCTCCAGTCGCAATCTCTGAATCTTTGTGTCTCTGGCGCCATCTATTGTCATTGCTGCTCTTTTTTCTTTTTTTCTTTCTAAGCTGTTGTTCAATTTTTTAGGGCCTTCCATTGTTCATTTAAGTTGCTAGGCTCATTAATGTTGCATAATCTTGATCTGATTTTTTCAATTAACACTGACTCTGCAATTCTTAACTGCCTTTCGTTTTTACAGCTCTTAATAATTTTAATATCCTCAAACCTTGGACATTGTTGATTTTCCATACAGTATTGGGTTAATGCTGTCTTAGCTTCTTTTTTATTCTAATTATTTATATGCTGGTTCAATCTATACTTTAATTTATTCTTGGTGCTGCCTATATATGACACAGGTGGTTGCTGATTTATAGGGATTTCATAAATTCCTGCTCTATCTAATTGGCTGATTTTTTCATTTTTAATCACTAAATTTTTTACAGTAAGTACCTGATTTCCTACCTTTGCACGTGATGATTGACAGACAACGAGTACATGAACAATGGGAGAATATGTATGAGGTATATCAGAATAAATCCAACTGGACCTTGAGCTTCACGCCAAGAGCTGTTTTGCAGAGAGGTAAAAAATTTGCATTTCCACGAAGCCTGCCGAAGACGGAAGAATTAATACCCAACTTAGAGGAAATGGCATGTAGCGTACCTGCAGATGAACATGAAAAATTTAGAAGTAAATTGTATAGAATTGTTTTGAAAGAATTTAATGAAAAAAGAAGTAAAAAATATCATTTAGATAAAATTCAGTATGCGAAAGAACAACTGATTAAATTAAGAGATGACCCAACAATTAAGTTTTGTGAAGCTGATAAAACAGGGCAAATTGTAATATTAAACACAACTGAATATAATCAAAAAATGAATAGAGCTATAGAGGAACTGAATTGCAGCATTCTGGCAAAAGACCCAACCGAATCTCAAGTAAGGTACTTAGCTAGAATAAGAAATCACAGCACCTTGCCTGAAGAAATAAAGAAAGCGTACCCACCAATGGGTCCTGGAATACCAAAAATGTTTGCAAAAATAAAAACTCATAAGCCTGATACACCTACCTATGAGAATGATTGTATCAAAAAGGAATTCCCCACTAATAAAGCTGGAAAAAAGTATCTACAAATATTTGGCACCTTTGTTCATGAAGACAAGGTTCACTGTGAAGAATACATATGAATTCATTGAGAAAATTAAAGAAATTAAACAAGATTTAAGTGAATATCATATGGCTAGTATGGATGTGAGAGCTCTTTTTCCTAGCACACCAGTACCTCAGGCAATTGAAATAATTATTGAAAAATTATATGTTACAGACAATGAATGCAACACAAATAGAATAATTAAGAGAAATTTTATTATACATATATGAAAATAACATTTTTAAGTTTAACAACCAGATGTACAAACAAAATTATGGTGGACCTATGGGGTCAACTTTATTTGCTGAAATTAGAATAAGTGACATAGAGGAAAAAATAATAAGTAAACTCGAGGACCCACCACTGATATACTGCAGATATGTTGATGACATTTTTCTGTTGTCCAGGCTAAAAAATGATGAACTTGAGGACTTGACAAAAAAGTATAGTGAAATTTATCCATCTATTGGACTGACAGTAGAAGTAGAACAAGAACACGACAATACTTTGGCATTTTTGAATATTTTGATAATTAAAACAAATGATAATATGCAATACAGAGTGCATAGAAAATCTTCATATATCCTAGTACTTATACCATTTCAGTCATCACATCCATTAACACATAAAAGAAATAGTGTTAAAACACTAATTAAAAGAAGTTTAACACACTCATCAATGGAACAATATAAAAAAGAAGAAATTGAATATATTGAAAAAATTGCATATGATTTTGGTTACCCTAAACAGGTATTAAAAAAATGGATTTATGAAGTAACTCAAGCTAACAATAAAGCCAAGATTGATAAAAAACTTGTAAAATATGTAGGGGCAATACCATATGTAGAAAATGTTTCAGCAGAAATTAATAAAGTTTGCGGCAAGTATGACATACAGGTAGGAAATCAGGTACTTACTGTAAAAAATTTAGTGATTAAAAATGAAAAAATCAGCCAATTAGATAGAGCAGGAATTTATGAAATCCCTATAAACCAGCAACCACCGTGTCATATATAGGCAGCACCAAGAATAAATTAAACTATAGATTGAACCAGCATATAAATAATTGGAATAAAAAAGAAGCTAAGATAGCATTAACCCCTGTATGGAAATTCAACAATGTCCAAGGTTTGAGGATATTAAAATTATTAAGAGCTGTAAAAACGAAAGGTAGTTAAGAATTGCAGAGTCGGTGTTAATTGAAAAAATCAGATCAAGATTATGCAACATTAATGAGCCTAGCAACTTAAACGAACAATGGAAGGCCCTAATAAAAATTGAACAACAGCTTAGAAAGAAAAAAAGAAAAAAGAGCAGCAATGACAATAGATGGCGCCAGAGACACAAAGATTCAGATATTGCGGCTGGAGCCCGTGCCTCAATGGCTCTGCTCACCTCCTGAGGATGACAGTAGTCTGTTGAAAGCGCTAGAGGATTGTGTGTGAGGGGCTGAATGAGTGTGACACTTCCAGTGGGAGTGGCAGGGATTTTGAAACAGATGGAGCATTTTGTTACTCACAGTTGACAAAGGTTTAACCACCTAGGAATGTAATGTTGTGTAAATATGTACATAGTTTTTTAATTGAATTGTATGAATGAGTAGTATGCTTGTGTGGTTTTTATGGAATTGACAAGCTTATAGTTACATCTCATATGGCTTAAAAAGAAAAAAAAAATATGTTGTTTCATCCCTGGAAGAAGGAATCATAAGCAAGATGTCTGTAAACCTTTGAAGGCCAACAACATTACGATAATTGACGTGCTGGAAGTGTGTTGAGGATGGAAATTACCATGATCTTTAGGGTAAGTGATTGGTGCTTTTTAATAGTATAACAAAATGGTTTGAACTCCCCTATAAAAATTGTTCATTGGCTGCCTAAAATACATATCCTCATCAAACTAAAAGCAAGACTTCTTCCAGAAAGCTGATGCCAAGCCAGTAATACTGGGTAGCTGACATGAAGTCTGTGAAGGGAAGTTTGTGAAATATGGAACAACCATTTTTTTAAGCCTCTGTGTGGCCATGGGAGAGACAGTGTGCTTTGATTGAAAACATTATCTTATTCCCCTTTCAAAACTGGCTTAAATGCTGAGAACTGTAGTTAAAGGGGGAATGTCAACTTACCCATCAAATGGTGAGCTGCTTACCAAATAACAGTGAGCGTGAGAAAATGGTCAAGTGCTGGGAGAAAGAAAGATCTGATACTTTGAATCATCCACCCTGAAAAGTGATGGGTCGGGAGCAGAAGGCAACAAATATATGCATTGCATAGCTTGATCAGCTGACGGGTGATTTTCCATAATTATGCAGTATTGTTTATAATGCTGTAAATTCCACTGAAGATCCAGAAGAATTTTGGAAAATCCATAATAGTTGGGAATTTCGACTGTAGCAAGTTATTAATTTTTTCCAGGGAACATAAAATTTTTTTAATGTTCTGAATCATATGTATGGAAATTTGAACTAATAATAGGTCAATGCCAATCATTTACAGATTAATTCATGAATGAGACTGTTTAGAGAGACAGTAATTGTATTAGAGCTGAAACTCATTATAACAAAATTCAAGGGGAATGGGAAAAAATTTGTAGTAATGTATTTTTGTTAAAACATTTTAGGAAATTTTCGTTAAAAAGTTAGTACGTACTATGGAAATTTTCATAACGCATAAGATTGCAACGCTGTAATTCTAAAATAGTGCCCATAAAAACAGGCAAAGGTAATTTATTTGTAATTTGTTAAGGTAGTAATGAAATACACTGGCGGAAAGTGAAAAAAGAACACCAAGAAGGAGACGTCTGATACCAACGAAATTTATACAGCATAATAACGGAATACAAAGGATAACGTGATCAAAACATTATGGCAAAATACAGCTGTATTTGCTGGTAAACTGAAAAATAACATTTCCATGTAACATGGTTAGTACGAGGTTGAACCGCCATGAACTGCGTCACACTGTGCAATTCTAGCATGGAGTCTGTCGTACAGATGTTGGATGTAAGTTTGGGGTATTGAGTTTCAAGCATCCTCAACCTGGACGCGTAAATAAAGGATGGTCGTGGCTGACCGTGGAGACCGAATAAGTTGTTGTCCCATAAAATCCCACACATGCTCAATGGGGGACAAATGTGGTGAATGTGCAGGCCATAGAAGTTGTCTCACACCCTGAAGTGCATGTTGCGTTGCACGTGCCGTGTATGAGCGTGCGTTATCTTGCTGGAAAACACCACGATGGACCGACCTTACAAATGGCACAACAACGGGCTGAATGATGTTGTTGATGTAGGAGGTGCTGCTTAACGTACCCGGTATAAACACTAGTTGTGTACGGGAGTGATAGCTGATTGCTCCCCACACCAGGAGACCAGGTGTAGGCCCTGTGTGTCGCTGGTGGATGCAAGAAGGGTGGAGACGCTCCCCTGTGCGTCTGCGAACACGCATACGGCCATCGGAGGCTCCCAAACAGAATCTGCTTTCATCGCTGAACACGACAGATCGCCATTGCTTTCTGCAGTGCAGATGCTGGCAAAACCACTGCAGCCGTTCCTGACGGTGGGCTGGAGTCAGAGGTACACATGCCAGAGGCCCTTGTGCACGTAGTAGTGCATCCTGTAGATGGTTGCGGATTGTTCGCACAGTCACCTCAGGTGCAACGGCAGCTCGGATTTGCGTCGCAGTGCATGTTCTGCTTCACAACGTCGCGCTCTTCTTATGCATCGATCGGTCCGCTCATCAGTTCGTCTGTGACTCCCGGTTCCACGTCTTCTCATGTGGGAATGTTCCTCTGACCATCTACGCCACCATCGTACCACCACCGATACTTCCCGTCCAATTCGCTCCGCAATACGACGATACGACCACCCGGCCTCGCGGAGTCCGACTAGACAACCTCGCTCAAAGTCCCATAACTGCTGAAATCGTACACGTCTTCCATGTCCAGGCATTGCAGCTTTTTCAGGGTCTTCGCACGTATCCGTACGCCGACGAATGATTACATTCACTTCGCTGTACTCCTTAAGTACCACCGACGATAATTTGCATATTATGCCGTGCTGTGGCATAAGCGCTCACCGGTTGGTCCCGAAATTAACATCACACCTACGGAAACTCGACCCCATTAACATATGTAATTTTCATGATCGTCAACCAATTCCTTCTTGGTGTTCTTTTTTCACTTTCCGGCAGTGTATGTTAGCTTTAGGGCTTTAGTTAATTTATTTGTATGAAGTTATGTACTGTATATACAGGGTTCTTAGGAAAGTCTGTTTACCCTCCTCTAACTTTTAAGCTGCTTGTCGTACCGCAACAGAACGTGCACCTATAGAAAAGTGACCATGCTCAATCGATTACACGTGCTTGTAGTGCTCCTAGTGGCAAAATATGGAACATAGCAAAACTAACTCAGAAACCAAGAGAGATACGCAAAAAAGTCCAATTACAAAATGAAAGAGCAGTGTTTAATTAATACCAAATGACACTTGGTTCAACAGAAACACTTTCAGAAAGAAAAAACACTTGAAACTTTTGAGAAATTATCTATAGATTCTATTTTAATGGACATTTTTAATCCCATTAATTTGTCTGAAAATGATGACATATTCACATATGGAGTAGAAAGGCTGGATTGCATGTTAGGTAATTTACCATCCTGTATGCATATATCCCCTGAACAAACCAGAGAAGAATTTCTTAAGTGGAAACTATGGGCCAAAAATAAGGCTTCACAAAGTATTGAAGTCGTTTTGTGGGACCGGTTATACAATGAATTTTCAGACTCGGAGGAATATGCCAATTTGTTGAAACTTATATCTTTTTTCCATTGCATTCCAGTCAGCACAACAGTTTGTGAACGCGGGTTCAGTGCTATGAACTTGATGAAAACAGATCTGCGAAACAATTTAAAGATAACCATTTTAAATGATCTGTTGACCATAAAAATTAGGGGGCTGAGTTTGAATGGCTTTGATCCAAAGCCAGCCATCAAGATTTGGTGGGAAGACATGTCTGCAGGATGAACTCGCTGTCCAGAACATGAAATTATTGCAGCACACTAAATAAAGGAATGCCCAATTTACTTGTAAATATTGTACATAGCTTTTTTTTTTCTTTGAACTTCATTCAACTTTTGTAGCATATGCTATATCTACCTACCAACATTTCGTAGTGCACTTAATAAATGTCTTGACTCTTGACCACAACATATACCCAACTATCTGCTGCACAACGTGGCTTTCTACCTAAGTTTAGTGACAGTTTCTGCAAGTGGCTACAAAAAGTGTTTACACAGAAGACAGAACACTCTTTTTAATGTAGATAAAGATATGAAAACTTTATTTTTAGGGTAAGCATCTTTTGTTGCTGTATTTTGAAAATTTTGAAAGTGAAAAATATAATGAAAAATAGGAAATTTCTAAATAATAAATTATCGGATTAATAAACATCATCATCATCATTCATCATTGTCAACCATTATCAATCCACTGCTGGACGAAGGTCTCCCCAAGTTTCCTCCACAACGGTCTGTCTTGTGCCAGTCTCCTCCATGTCACTCCCGCATATTTTCGAATTTCATCCACCCAACTCCCATGTGGTCTTCTTCTGGGTCTTTTCCTGTCCCTTGGAATCCATTCTAAAATTTCGGCTGTCCAACGATGGTCTGTCCTTCTGGCAGTATGTCCAGCCCATTGCCATTTCAGGGATTTAACTCTGATCATGATGTCTTCCACTCTCGTCATTTTTCAGATCCACGAGTTCCTCTTCTTATCTCTCCTGGTTATACCAAGCATGCACCTCTCCATGCTGCTTTGAGTTGTCTGCAGCCTTTGTATGTCTCGTTTAGTTAAGGTCCACGTCTCTGCACCATACGTAAGCACTGGAAGGATGCATTGATCAAACACTTTTCTTTTAAGACATAATGGCATATTACTTTTGAAAATTATGCTGTTTCTTCCAAAAAGCTCTCCAGGCAAGTTTTGTACGCCGATTAATTTCTTCATCAATGTGACCCTCACTTGATATCTGCTGTCCAAGATAAACGTACGTGTCTGTTATCTCCAGCTTTTCTCCATCAATAGATAAATCTTCATTTCTTGTAAAAGCATTGAACATCACTTTTGTCTTCTGAAAGTTCATTTTTAATCCCACTTCTTTACTCTTGTCAGCAAGTTCCTGGATCATACTCTGCAGCTCTGATGGGGTAGTTGCAAAAATGACTATGTCATCAGCAAAATGAAGGTGGGTTAGATAATCTCCATTTATCTTTATCCCTTTGTTTTCCCAGTTCAGTGATTGAAAGATATTTTCCAATGTGGCATTAAAGAGCTTCGGAGATATGGTGTCACCTTGTCTCACTCCCTTTCCAACCTTTATGTGTGTTGTATTTTCAAACAGCCGAATCTTTGCACTTGCATTTTCATAGATGTTATTAATAATATTAATGTATGCATCTTCTATACCGCAGGATTTCAGAGCCATTGTAACTGCTGATGGTTTCACCGAATCAAAGGCTTTTTCATAATCGATAAAAGCCATGCACAATGGAAGTTCATATTCCCTCGCTCTTTCAATTAGTTCTCTCAGGACATGGATATGATCTATTGTGCTGTAGCCACTCCTGAATCCAGCTTGTTTGCTCGGTTGAGCCATGTCCAGTGTTACCTTCAAGCGAACTTTAGTGTTACCTTCAAGCGAACTTTAGTGTTACCTTCAAAGAACTTTAGTGAAGATTTTATAAACCACTGATAGGAGGCTGATAGGTCTGTAGTTCCTGAGATCCTCAATGTCACCTTTTTTATGTAGCAGGATCATTGTAGCGTTGTTCCAATCCTCAGGAATCTTCCCTTCATTAAGGCATCGAGTGAAAATTTGGGCGAGTACTGTTTCGATTTCTTCACTTGCTTCTTGTATGATGTCTACAGTAATTCCATCTTCTCCTGGAGCTTTCCCCCGCTTCATGTTCTTGATTGCATGTGCAACTTCTGCTGGGAGGACTGGAAGAACTCTGGTACTGGTACCTTTCATGATGTCTGGAGTACATGTATCATCCCTTTCATATAATTTGGAGTAGAAATCTTTCACTCTTGTCAAAATTTCGCCTCTATTTCTTGTTACAGAACCATCTTCTTTTCTCAGTGCCATAATCTATTTTCTTCCCTTACTGAGATGTCCCTTTGCTATCTTTAGGCTTTGGTTGTTTTCAATTGCTTTCCTCACTAGCTCACAGTTGAATTTCCTTACATCTTCAGTGATACTTTTTCGTACTGTCTTGCATAGCTCTATATATTCCACTTTGGAAGTCACATCTTCTTTAGTTGTCCTCATCTGTCTTCTTTTTTGCTGTTTGGTTTTTCCTGATAATTTGTTCACATGCATATATTAAAAAGAGACTGAAGCAAAAAAAAAAATTTTGACTCATACCAAGTACAACATAGAAAAAGTTATGTATTGACCGGTGTGAGTAAAAAGAGAAAATAAGAACAACTGAATGCAGAAAGTGTCGAGAATACTGAGCCTTGGCTTTATCAAGGACCAGCAAAAACTCGGCATTTTCTCACTTCCACAAAGACCTATTTGGAAATGGGTTTCTGCAAAGTCATGGATGCAAGTAAGAAGCCCGCCAAAAAAAAAAATTTTTTTAAATATATATATGTTATGACCTCCGCAGAGTTGTATGACCAAGCTTTAGTTAACAATTTAGCTTGTATCCATAACCTTCCTGGCCCGACCCATGCTCTTCATCTGTTACTATTAAACAGAAAGAAGATGATTATAGAAACTCAAGTTGTAAGAGTCACATAATGAACCAGAAATAATGTTCAGTAATAACCAATTGCCAAGTTCGCCTGAGAGAGAATTCAAACCTGAACAGCAATACAAAAGTATTTCAAGTTCTTAACATTGCAATAAAAGATGAAATATTTTCGTTTTTGTGTTGTCAGAAGTAGTGGAGTAGGGGTTTTTTATAATCCAGTTTTCTTTCAAGAATCTGTGCTTTAGAAAAAATTAATATTTCATCTTTTATTGCAATGTTAAGAACTTGAAATACTTTTGTATTGCTGTTCAGGTTTGAATTCTCTCTCAGGCGAACTTGGCAATTGGTTATTACTGAACATTATTTCTGGTTCATTATGTGACTCTTACAACTTGAGTTTCTATAATCGTCTTCTTTCTGTTTAATAGTTAACAGATGAAGAGCATGGGTCGGGCCAGGAAGGTTATGGATACAAGCTAAATTGTTAACTAAAGCTTGGTCATACAACTCTGCGGAGGTCATGACATATATATATTAAAAAAATTTTTTTTTTGGCGGGCTTATTACTTGCATCCATGACTTAGCAGAAACCCATTTCCAAATAGGTCTTTGTGGAAGTGAGAAAATGCAGAGTTTTTGCTGGTCCTTGATAAAGCCAAGGCTCAGTATTCTCGACACTTTGGGCATTCAGTTGTTCTTTTTTCTCTTTTTACTCACACCGGTCAATACATAACTTTTTCTATGTTGTACTTGGTATGAGTCAAAAAATTTTTTGCTTCAGTCTCTTTTTAATAGAGTGTGAATTCTGAATTTTCATAACTGCTGCGTTGCGCGTTTTGATCTTCAGGTTAATTTGGTAATTTGGCAACTTTCGTTTTAAATTAAAAAATTTCTCTTATGTTTCCGGCTTTGCTCTTTAGTATATATATATATATATATATATGCATGTTAATAAAAACTTATAAACATGCATATATATATATTGCCTTTAAAAAGTAGATATTTGCTCCCAGATTTCCAGCTGCACAGGCATTTTCCCCATGCCAGATTTTTTTAGTTTCCTACCCTGGTCATGATATACTCAACACAGCAATCAGACATCGCTGAATTGACTGTAATTACTGTTTTACACATAATATCTATCACATCAGAAAACTTGAAAATTTTGTCACCCTGGAGTGGGAAATTTTCAAGTTTTCTGATGTGATTGATATTACATGTAAAACAGTAATTACAGTCAATTCAGTGATGTCTGATTGCTGTGTTGATTATATCATTATATAAATATAATAAACCAAACAAGTTCACGATTTTTTTTTCATTTTAATGTGATTTTTGTTGTATCATATTTTGTTAAAAGGAGTTTTAACTGCATTTATTTCAAAAAGCATCACTTTAGTAATCTATGTTTATTGGGGATTTAGCATAATGAATATCAAATTTTTAAAATGTATGTAGTCAAGATTTTTTGCAAATTAACATTTTTCTATATAAATAAATGAGCAACTTCTTTCTAGTGATTTCTTCAGATCACAGTAAAACAGAACTTTTGGTATTGAAGTTAGATATACTGATGGATGCATAATCCCCCCTCTTGATGTTATTCTGGGTGATGTAATGGTAGTATACTGAAATGAAAATTAGGAAATGTTTAACTGATTCCACTGCAGGGTGGTGTAATTTTTGTTTTAAATATTCTGTGGAGGTTTTACATATAGAATATTTAAACTAAAGCTGTTTCAGCACTGAAATCTGCTGAATGAAATTAATGTACGCATTTTTTAAATAGTTCTTGGTGGAATACCTTTTTATCTGTGTAGCCTCTTGATTCTGAAGACTGTGTTATAAGTACCTTGCAAATTTCCAGAAATACTCACTTGATCTGAATCGGTTTTTGTTGAAAGAAAAGTCAGTCTTGTTCAGAAAGTGTGGTTCAGGATATCTGCATGAAGTTCTCTGTGAACAGGATTGAGAAAAAGTGAAGGTGTTTTGTACCATTTTGTACAACATGATATTCTTCCATGGATTCACAGAATTTCACTCTTTTTGTCATCATTTGGTTCATTCTCAAGTTTGATGCAAAACTAAAAAGCAATTCATGTTGAGAATTGGCTTTCTAGTTTCTTAAATTAAACACTTAATTAAACATCTAATATGGGTTTTTTCTTCTAGGAAATATTTATTTTAAATCGCAAATTTTTGGAGAAAACTCTTCATCATACTTTCACCATTGCTATCGTGGATATACGATTAACCTTAATGGTTACAGTTATTTTCCCCAAATCTTGCAGATGTTAGGCTAGGACAAACCTCTGCAGTCATTGATAATGGAATTCTGATATTTCTCAATTTCTATTCCCTTTAATTTTCTTTTTTGAAAGTTGCTTTGGAAACTGATGATTTTAAGCAAATTACAGTCAGTGTTGTGACCATTTTCTATAAATGCCCATCTAAGTTTTCAACGTAAGCTTTATTCAAAGAATTAAAACTGAGTATGGGTAAATGCAAGTACTCTGCAAATTTCCAGAAATACTCAATCTGTATCGGTTTTTGTTGAAAGAAAAGTCAAAGAATTAAAACCGAGTATGGGTAAATGCAAGTAATTAAACTGAGTATGGGTTATTGCAAGAATCTGTGACTCAAATCAAGTTCCTGAAAAATTGCAAGGTAAATAACTTTGTTCGAAATTCATTTAGACTTAGAAAGCCATTTAAAGAATTACTTTCATTCAACTTTGTAAAAACATTGAAGAAAAAAATGTTAAAATGAAGTATTGAAGCAAAATATAAAAACAATGCTTATTATCAGAAAGTAAAAGTAGAAAATGAAATGAAATTTTATGGAATCTTGAGTGATGCAGTAAAATCAGAATTAGAGGAATTGCTAAAAATCAAAATAAGAAGCAAAAATGAATAATTTGTAAAAAAACTGAATCTTAAGATAATTTTTTTTTTAAGAAATGCGATTCTAGTAAGAACAATAAAGCAGAAGTTTCTTAGTCATGTAAGGACTAAAAATTGCTGCTTTGTATGTAATAATTCTTGGTTAACACTGCTACAGTTGTTAACCAAGAGTTATTACATGTGATAAATAAAGGTCAATCTTTCCAATTTCAATCTTTCCACTGAAAATATAAATACAGAAAAAAAGGTAATTAAATTGGAAAGTATCTGCAGCACTTTGGAAAAAGAAGACTGAATTAAAGCTGACCTCCTCAAAAATAATTACCACAATAGTCTTACAAAACTCCTGAAACAAGGAGCTTCAAAATATTTCGAAAACAGCCAATTTAGAGCACTTAAAGATTTCAGAAAAAAATGAAAGTATAGTTGCTTTGAAAACAGACAAAAGTAAATTGATGACTATTATGGATGAGAAGAATTATAAAAAAAATGGAAGAACTAAAAAGCCAATATATGAAAAAGTAAAAGAAAACCCATTACTAGCCTTGATTAATAAAGGGAATGCTTTTTGGAATAATGAGATTGAAGAGGCAGTAAAGAGAAAGTAGAAAGCCTATTTGGGGATGTTGCGGGGTAGAGTCTCTGTGGATGAATATCGCTGTAAGAAGCGTGAAGCTGCTAAGCTGGTTCGCCACAGTAAGGCAAAAGATAGGAAGGAGAAAGTGGAAAGGAATGAACTGGCTGTTTGGAAAGATAGGAAGTCCTTCTTGGAAGTACATGAGACTCAGGAAAAATAGGGGAAACAAAGTTGTAAGTTGTGTGAAGAATGAGTTTGGGGAAATGATATGGGAGCCCAATGAGTTAAGTGACAGATGGGGTGAATACTTCTGTGAGTTATTAGATCAGGAAAGCAAAGATGATTCTGAGACAGATGCAGATGATGTCACAATGAGGGATGAAAGCACAGGAGGGATCTCAAGAGATGAAGTGTGTAAAGCTGTAAAATCTGTTCAGAATGGTAAGGCCCCTGGAGTTGACGGCATAACTGCAGAGATGTTGAAGTATGGTGGTGACTCTATAATTGACTGGTTAACTGAAATTTACCAGTTGTGCTGGGAGTTAGGAATGGTCCCTCGGGATTGGAAGGATGTTATCATTATTCCCTTGTATAAAGGAAAAAGTGATCAGACTGAATGCAAGAACTATCATGGTATTAGCCTACTAAGTATGCCAAGGAAAGTGTTTGGTAAGGTTGTTATTGAAATAGTATGGAGTCTTACATCTTTGAAAGTGTGGGATGTTCAGAGTGGTTTTATGCCTGGTAAAGGCTGCACTAACCAGATTTTTGCATTACGCACGATGATTGAAAAGTATCTGGCTGTTGGGAAGAAAGTTTTTACTGCCTTCATAGATTTAGAGAAAGCTTACGACCGAGTGAATAGGACACTTTTGTGGAAGGTATTGAATGAATATGGTGTTACTGGGAATCTACTTAATTGTGTAAAAGCCATGTATGCTGGTAGTAGAGCTTGTGTACGAGTGAATGGTGTTTTATCAAAATGATTTCCCATTGGTGCAGGAGAGCAGGAGTTAGACAAGGTCGTGTAAATGTCACCATGGCTGTTTAATATATTTAGGGACGCGTGCATGCGTGAGGCCAAAATAGATAATAGTGGTTTATGTCTTGGTGATATTCGTGTGTGCAGATTGCTGTATGCTGATGACACTGTCCTGTTGGCAGAAAGCAAAAGTGAGTTGCAGAGTATGTTGACTCAGATGCATGAAGTTTGCATGAAATTTAAACTGAGTATAAATAAGGGAAAAACCAAAGTTATGGTGTTTAAGAGAGGAACGGGTAGCACTGAATGTAATGTAAGTATAAATGGCACTGTGATTGACCAGGTGAGGGAGTTTGTGTATTTAGGAAGCATGTTTGACAGAGAGAACAAGTTGGATGGTGAAATCAGTAGGCGAGTGAATTCTTCTTTGATAGTCATAGCTGCTCTGGGAGGTTTTCACAGGAATGATGGGTTCTCTAGAGAGTCCCGCATGGCTGTGTATAAGAGTGTAATTGTTCCTACTCTGATGTACGGCAGTGAAACCTGAGTACTGCAGAAGAAACATAGGAGTCGTTTGTGTGCTGGAGAAATGCGTTACTTACGTGGGGTTTGTGGCAAGACACAATATGATTGTGTGAGAAATGAAGATGTATTGCAGTTGTATGATGTAAAGCAAAATGTTGTTAGCAAGGTGGAGACTAATATGCTTCGGTGGTTTGGCCATGTTGAAAGAATGAGTGATGAAATGCGTACTAAGAAAATCTTTTTAGCCCAAGGGGCAGGAAGGAAAGGCAGAGGAAGGCCAAGGAAGACATGGGTGGATCAGATTCAGGAGTGTTTGCACGAGAAAAAGATTGAGTATGAAGTATAAAAGATCTTGTGTACGGCATGTAATGGATATCAGTGAAGCACGAGTTGTATGTCAAGATTGATGTAAATGGAAAAGTTTGATACGACAACAATAAGTAAAAATATCTGAAAGTTTGTATTTCTTTTTGGAGCTAACCTCTGAATCTCAGAGAACAGCTTAGTGATATGTATGTATGTATTAATAAAGTCTCAAACTTATTTCAATTCAAAAACAGAAAAACCAGCTTCCAGAAAATTATAAACAGTTCTCAAAATTACAATTCAAATTACCTCAAATCTATGGAATAGTCAAATTACATAAAGAACACCAATGAATTAGACCAATAATTGACTCAAAAAGCTCAATTCTTCCAAACCTGAACTATTTTCTAAAGTCACACCTTTAGAAACTGTTAAAAGAGCCACCTTCCTTGATTAAGAATTCAATAGAAGTAAAATAAAAGTTAGAACTTCTTCCTGCATTAGATCCACTTATATGGGTAGTTTAGATATAGCTTCTATGTATACTCAGATCAATATAGATCAACTTATAGAGTTTATAGCTAAAGACCTGGCAGTCCTAATACACTGGTGGGCAAAAATTAAGGACGAAGAGGAGAAATTAGCATAACAGCAGAACGAGCAGGCAGAATGGACCGAAAGACCACTCAGGAGATAGACTAGAGTCTGGTACGGTAGGGCATGTGCATATGTGTAGCATGACGTGGGGGGGGGGGTAGTGTCAAAGAGTATAAAGCACACAGGCGGTGTACGCTCAGCAATTCGGTGAAAGCTATTGCACGGTGTACATCGGTTTCAACGATGTCAAGTTCCTGCCACCGTGTGATATGGTATACAACATCTGGATGACTTGACCCAAGGTTGCGTCATTGGGAAGTTGGAAGAAGGTCGAAGTGTGACTGGTGTGGCCGAGGAGTTCGGGATCGCTCACAGCATTGTTTCATGAACTTGGAGAGCATTTCAAACGACAGGAACAGCTGTCCAAGAGTTTAGCAGTGGTCGTCCATGAGCAACCACAGCGGCGGACGACCGGTATGTTGTCCTACAGGCGAGAAGAGACAGACGGCAGACAGCGGGAGAAATCGCAAGGCACATGCAACAGAGAACTGGACGTCCATTATTGCATTTTACCATGGCCAGGAGGCTGCACAAAGGTGGTCTATTTGCACGACGACCAGTACGGTGTGTGCCATTAACGCCTGCTCATCGGAGACAGCGGTTTCTGTGGTGCCAGGAACACAAGAACTGGACACATCAGCAATGGGGCAGAGTCCTCTTTACAGATGAGAGCCGATTTAGTCTGACAAGAGATTCTGGATGTATACACATCTGGAGAGAGCAGGGAACATGCAATCACCCCTCCAACATCATTGAAAGGGACCGGTTTAAAGGTAGCGGAGTTCTCGTTTGGGGCGGTATCATGCTTGGTAGCCGTACTGACCTCCGCATCTTCTAAGGAGGTCCAGTCACTGGTGTCAGCTATTGTACCAAGGTTCTCCTGCCTCACGTGCGTCTGTTTAGAGGTGCTATGGGTCCTGAGTTCCTCTTCATGGACGACAACGCTACACCTCATCGTACAGTGGCTGTCGCAGAGCTGTTGGAGAGTGAAGATATTCAACGCATGTATTGGCCCACAAGGTCCCCGGACCTAAATCTAATCGAACACGTGTGGGACCTTCTCGGGAGACGCTTGGCAGCACGTTACCAGCCGCCAGCAACGATTCCGCAGCTGCGATTGGTGCTACAAGAGGAATGGGCTGCGATGCCTCAACAGCTCCTTGACAACCTCGTCCTCAGCATGGACAGATGTTGTAAATCCTGCAACGCAATCAAATGTGATCATATCCCCTACTAAAGACTGGATTTTTCTTGGCAGCATCCTGTCACATGGACGTTTCTGCTTCTGTACAGTTGTGCTCGAAGCTACCTTTTCAATAAAGTGCCTTTGTATCCTTTGGATTACTTGTTTGGATGGTTTTGCTCACTTGTCCCATATTCTTACATCTTGGGGAACTTATGGTATGATTTGAGTCGATGTGGAGCACTTCTGCACGACGTTACATTCGAAAAACCATCTCGTCCTTAATTTTTGCATGCCAGTGTAGTTCATAACAAAGATAGAAGCATATTAGTTAGAATTTTTGAAATGCCTATCTTCTCTTTGCAGAACAACTACTTTCAATTTGAGAAGTTCTTCATTAAAAAAATCTGGACTTGATATGGGCTCTCCACTCTCAGCTAATTATTATGTGGGAAAACTTGGAGAAGATCCTAATACAACCCACATATTTTTGCCTATATAGTAGGTACATGGATGACATTTTATTTATAATAGATAGCTCAAAAAAGATTTTCCAGAAAAAATTCTAGACCCATTCAATGAATTAGAGATGATTCCCTTAAGTTCACATTAGAACTTCAAAAAGAAAGAAAAATTAACTTCTTAGATATTACAATCCATTATGAAGATGGAAAAGCTATTGAGCTAAAAATTGGCCCACATTCATTTCTTGTGTATGTCAACATATCTACAAAGTTTCATAAAAACCTAAATGGGTCAGGTTGAAAATGGTATTTTTCTGTGTTGAATTGACATGGAATGGCCCATATATCATTTCCCACCAATATTAATCCACCCAGGTTTCTTTCTCGTCTTTTTCTGTCCCTTGATATCCAGTCTTATATTTCAGTTGTCCATCTGTTCTAGTAATGTGTCCAGTCCATTGCCATTTCAGGGATTTTATTTTAATCATGATGTCTTCCACTCTTGTCATTTTCGTGATCCATAAGTTCCTATTCTTATCTTTCCTGGTTACAAAAAACATGCATCTTTCCATGCTTCTTTCCGTTGTCTGCAGCCTCTATATGTTTTTTTTTTTTTTTAGTTAAGGTCCATGTGTCTGCTCCATACGTTTAGAACTGAACAGGTGCATTGATTAAACTTCACTTGTTAGAAATAGCTCTTGAAAATTGTACTGTTTCTTCCAAATGCTCTCCAACCAAGTTTTATATGCTGATTAATTTCTTCATCAATGTAGGCCTTGCTTAATATCTGTTGCCCAAGTTAAATAAAGGTATTAATTACTAGAGGTCTGTATGTGCCGGGTTGGGCTTTTTTAGTTTAGAGAACAAAGCAGTGGGCAGGGTCAAGTCGACCTATTCTTTTTATCGCAATGGTGAAGAAAGAAAAAAGTTGTGCTTTCCGATTTCCTTTTCTGTTTAACTGTTTTGCTGGCTTTACTTTCTTCTATGACATAGCCCAGGGCATAATCGCTGAGGCAAGGAGAGGTACTCATTGTGTTTATTGTGTTTTTACCATCTATAGATATTAAGATGATAAAAACACTTTGGGGCTTCTTCACAACAAAAGATTCAACGCCAAGTGTGTGTGTGTGTGTGTGTGTGTGTGTGTGTGTGTGTGTGTGTGTGTGTGTGTGTTATTGTGTAGAGCGGGGGAGGGAGTGTCTGCATTGAGGTGTGGAGTTTGTGTATGTGTTTATGTGCGAGAGTGGAAATGCATCGATTGTTTCTTGTATCCCTAATACGTTTAGGGATTGACTTGTGTAGTGTTACCACTTGCTAGTTCAGAGAAAGGGAGACTGTAAACATGCTTAGTCTTTTCTCTCTCTCTCTCTCTTTAAAGGTCATATTCTTCAAACGGAAGTCATTGCTCTTTCCACATTTATAAGTGAGTCACGGGAAAATTCTCATCGGCCACCACCGGGAATCGAACACCGGGTGTTCCAGTTACACACTAGACATGCTACCACTGCACCACAGCAGCCTCAAATTCTTCAGACTCGCATATGAGTAACTGTCAAACCACATGGCAGGTTGCTTCTTGGAGCTTCGCACAATGCTGGGAATTCACCGAAGATGGAAAGCAGCAACTGAACAAATAACTAGGAGGCAAATGATTAATTAATACACACAATTGACATGGACTAGGAACATCAAACAGAAGTAATCGCTCTTTCCACGTTTATAAGAGAGTCATGGAAAAATTCTCATCAGCCACCACCGGGAATCAAACCCAGGGTTTTTCCAGTTACGCTCCGGACATGCTACCACTGCACCACAGTGACCTCGAATTCTCCAGACTCACATACGACTTACTGCCAAACCACATGGCAGATTTCTTCTTGGAGCCCCACACAATGCTGGGGATTCACCAAAGATGGAAAGCAGCAACTGAACAAATAACTGTCCGACGCGTAACTGGAAGACTCTGGGTTCAATTCCCAGTGGCTGCTGATGAGAATTTTTCTGTGACTCACTTATAAATGTGGAAAGAGCGATGACTTCTGTCTGATGTTCCTAGTCCACATCAATTGTGTGTATTAATTATTCATTCGCCTCCTAGTTATTTGTTCAGTTGCTGTTATTTATTTTCAGCTTCTAGAATAATAATCAGTGTGGTATGCCTCAAAGAAGAAGAAAAAAATGAAAGAAAAGTAATTTAAATAACCATTAATGCCATCAAAAAACTACAGATACACTGGAATTGATTATTTAATCAGCTTAAGGCTTGAAGAGAGCTTTGATAATGTGATTTAATAGGTGTATAAAAAAACGGACTTGTAAAAAAACTGCCAAGATTTTGCTTGCAAGTGAGGGACTTCATCAAGGCACCAAACAACCTGCAGACTATAACTAAGTTATAATCTGTAGGTTGTTCAGTGCCTTGAAGAAAACAGTTGTGTGTGAACAAAAGCTTGGCAGTTTTTCTATGATTCTTTATACACCTATTAAAGGGGATTATCAAACCTCTCTTCAAGCCTTGTGTTTATTTAGTAACCATTAATGTCACCGATGCATTGCTCTTGAATGAAGCAGCATCCATATATTTTGGAAGCCAGTTTTTAGGGGGAAAGTGTGGCATATTGGCATATTTTTGATGTGAAAGTGCTACATGATTTTTTTTTTTTTTTTTGTTTTTTTTTGTTGTTGATGTTTTTTTTTTTTAAAGAAAAATGGGGAAGTGATTGGAGGATTGATATCTCTCATATCAGACTGCATAAATCTATCACTGAAGTGTATGGGCCAATCCCATCCACAGAAGACTCTTAAAACATTTTTCTTGAAATAGGAACTATTGGAAATTGTCATGAAATTGAAAAACCAGGGAGGATTTACTGCATTTTTTGGGGCATCAGACAAGATCTTTTCTTCAGAAGTCCAGGCACTGACTTGTACACTACATTGACATATCTATTGAATGGTCATATGATCATCGGAATTTCTGAATGAGAGAAGAAAAAAGTATCGTTCCTTAAATACAGTCACAGTCTGAACACCGTAATGGAATATTATGTTCATAAGAAACCATTTTGAAAGCATACAAAAGGTAATATTTTGTTCACCAAGAACTTGTTTAAAAGCTACTGAATAGATATTTCCATTCGACAGAAACATCATTAAAATTGTAATGATCTATTAGGAGTGGCAACTGCCATATGTTAATTGCACCCCCTCACAATTCCTCCAATTCCCTGTGGGTGACATTCATTCCTGGTTTTGCAAAACCTCCAGAACTTTAATAGGTGCACTTCATTTATGTCACAATGATTAAACCTCTGAAACATGTTGCTGCCATGCAGTTTATTGGCTGGTTACAGTTGTGTCAACAGCAGGCAATGCATGAGCTTTAAGAACAGCAGTAACCAGCATCTAGTGAAGGCAGTTATTTTTTACTTTGTCAATCTCTCATTTGTATCTCTTAACTGAATTAAAATCAGCGATTGGTTCCATTTATTATGCTTACCTTAATTTATTTCATGTTTTTGACTGAAATCAAAAACTCTTATCACTTCTGATTTCAATCAGACTCTAATGATAATTCACACTGCAAACATCACTCTGATTTGGCACACTTTTTACCCCACCATTGTTTGGCAGCTTCACTCCCTTTAAATATTTGCTGCAAAACATTAAAAATATAATTACAATTTTTTTTTTCACTTTTGCATGGTGGCTTCTCTCACTGGTTGGTTGGGGGGTAGGGAATACAGTAGTGTCAGTTCATGAAAAAATTAACTTCTAAAAGTTGATCCTTTTTTTTTTTTTTTTTTTTTTTTCTTTCCTCCTGAAAAGATAAATTTGGTAGGTTACCTCATTTTCTTTTCCTTTTAATGTTTACTGAAACATAAAAAATATAGTTACAGAAATTTGGAACACTTACTATATTTGTTCCAGCCTCATTGTATAATACTCAGGATACTTATTTATGAATGAAGATAAGAAAATTAAGAAATTTAATGCATTTGACTTATAAGCCGAAAAATACAGTAATTGCTTCAGGTATTTGCCTTCTCTCACATCATTGACTCATTTTTTGCCTTATAATTTGAACTTGCTTTTTATCAGATGTTATGTTTTAGTAGTATTCACCAAAATATATAAAACATTATTCAAGAGGTGGTCATTATGAAACATTATGAAGTTAAAAGGTCAAGGGCTTGAAATATGACTTGCCATTTGTGTTATTTCTTCTGAAATTTTCTGTTCTTATTGTAACATTACATGCACATGAGATTGTGCTTTTGGTTTAGATTTTCTAGTGATTAAAATTAGGTGCATGTTTTTAACTCCAGGAAATTGTGTAGCTATGGGGTAGCGCTCTTATGAAATATCTGTGTACTTACGTGTGTGACCATGACATTAGAATATTAGGCACTAACCAGGTGTTTGAAGTTTTGGTCCTGAATCTAATCATGCTGAACAAAATAGAGGGTAATCTGTGCAAGTATATGTATAAAGAAATGCTAAACCAACGAATCATTGATTTTTATTTTGTTGTTGCAGTAACACAGGTGGGTCTGAAATTAGTAAGCTGACATACTTCTCTTTTTGGGTACATGGAAGAGATAGAGAAGAAATCACCATGAGTGATATCGAGCCATTAATTAGCAAGGGTGCTTTCAATGAGGCTGGTAAGAAAGAAAGAATTCATTTTTGTCAATTGAGTATTTAATGAAATTATATAGAAGAGTTTTTTATGATGACTTTGTATCTAATCAATTGAAAGCACAGATTGTGACAGAAAATTTTCCAGCAAATATACTCTTAGTCTTTTCTTGTTAGACCATGTGTGTGTATATATATATATATATATATATGTTTGTCTTTTCTTGTTGGACCATGTGTGTGTATATATCATCATCATCATCATCATTGTCAACCATTATCAATCCACTGCTGGACGAAGGTCTCCCCAAGTTTCCTCCACAACGGTCTGTCTTGTGCCAGTCTCCTCCATGTCACCCCTGCATACTTTCGAATTTCATCCACCCATCTCCCATGTGGTCTTCTTCTGGGTCTTTTCCTGTCCCTTGGAATCCAATCTAAAATTTCAGCTGTCCATTGATGGTCTGTCCTTCTGGCAGTATGTCCAGCCCATTGCCATTTCAGGGATTTAACTCTGATCATGATGTCTTCCACTCTTGTCATTTTCGGATCCACGAGTTCCTCTTCTTATCTCTCCTGGTTACACCAAGCATGCACCTCTCCATGCATCTTTGAGTTGTCTGCAGCCTTTGTATGTCTCTTTTAGTTAAGGTCCACGTCTCTGCACCATACGTAAGCACTGGAAGGATGCATTGATCAAACACTTTTCTTTTAAGACATAATGGCATATTGCTCTTGAAAATTATGCTGTTTCTTCCAAAAGCTCTCCAGGCAAGTTTTGTACGCCGATTAATTTCTTTATCAATGTGACCCTCACTTGATATCTGCTGTCCAAGATAAACGTACGTGTCTGTTATCTCCAGCTTTTCTCCATCAATCGATAAATCTTCATTTCTTGTAAAAGCATTGAACATCACTTTCGTCTTCTGAAAGTTCATTTTTAATCACACTTCTTTACTCTTGTCAGCAAGTTCCTGGATCATACTCTGCAGCTCTGATGGGGTAGTTGCAAAAATGACTACGTCATCAGTAAAACGAAGGTGGGTTAGATAATCTCCATTAATCTTTATCCCCTTGCTTTCCCAGCTCAGCGACTGAAAAACACCCTCCAATGTGGCATTAAAGAGCTTCGGAGATATGGTGTCACCTTGTCTCACTCCCTTTCCAATTTTTACGTGTGTTGTATTTTCAAACAGCCGAATCTTTGCACTTGCATTTTCATAGATGTTATTAATAATATTAATGTATGCATCTTCAATACCGCAGGTTTTCAGAGCCATTGTAACTGCTGATGGTTTCACCGAATCAAAGGCTTTTTCATAATCGATAAAAGCCATGCACAATGGAAGTTCATATTCCCTCGCTCTTTCAATTAGTTCTCTCAGCACGTGGATATGATCTATTGTGCTGTAGCCACTCCTGAATCCAGCTTGTTCTCTCGGTTGAGCCATGTCCAGTGTTACCTTCAAGCGGTGTGAAAGAACTTTAGTGAAGATTTTATAAACTACTGATAGGAGGCTGATAGGTCTGTAGTTTCCGAGATCTTCAATGTCACCTTTCTTATGTAGCAGGATCATTGTAGCAGTGTTCCAATCCTCAGGAATCTTTCCTTCATTAAGGCATCGAGTGAAAATTTTGGGCGAGTACTGTTTCGATTTCTCCACTTGCTTCTTGTATGATGTCTACAGTAATTCCATCTTCTCCTGGAGCTTTTCCTCGCTTCATGTTCTTGATTGCATGTGCAACTTCTGCTGGAAGGACTGGAGGAACTCTGGTACTGGTATCTTTCATGATGTCTGGAGTGCATGTATCATCCCTTTCATATAATTTGGAGTAGAAATCTTTCACTCTTGTCAAAATTTCGCCTCTATTTCTTGTTACAGAACCATCTTCTTTTCTCAGTGTCATAATCTGTTTTCTTCCCTTACTGAGATGTCCCTTTGCCAATTTTAGGCTTTGGTTGTTTTCAATTGCTTTCCTCACTAGTTCACAGTTGAATTTCCTTACGTCTTCAGTGATACTTTTTCTTACTGTCTTGCATAGCTCTATATATTCCACTTTGGAAGTCACATCTTCTTTAGTTGTCCTCATCTCTCTTCTTTTTTGCATCAACATTTTGGTTTTTCCTGATAATTTGTTCAAATGCAAGTTGTTCTTAGACCCAGCTAATTTTGTTGCTGTTTCCATAAGAGCTTTGGTTACTTTTCTGTTAACTTCAGAGATGTCCACTTCTTCCGATGTTAGGCCTTCTAAAGCAGAGAACCTGTTCTTCAGTTCTAACTTGAAGGTATTATGGTGTTTTTTAAGGTTGGTTATGTCAATAGATTTTGTTTGTCTTATGAGCTTGCCACGTTCAAGTTTAGTGTTGAGGTGCATCTTACATCTCACCAATCTATGGTCACTACCTGTGTTGAACTTGTTTAGCACACTGCAGTCTTCTATGACGAATTTTTTGTTACACATAATAAAATCAATTTCACTTGTCTTCCCATTTGGATGTCTCCATGTCCATTTCCTGTGTGGCTTTTTCTTGAAGAAGGAGTTCAAGATGAAAAACCCTTCTGCCTCTGCAAACTCAACGAGAGTATTTCCACGCTGGTTTCTGTTGCCATGACCGAATTTACCTACTGAAGTTTCATTCTGTTGCCGTTGCCCTATTTTTGCATTGAAATCTCCCATAATTATTTTCAAGTGCTGCTTACCTTTATTATTTAGACGACAAATTTCCTCATAAAATTCTTCAATTTCTTCTTCAGGATGACTTGTGGTGGGTGCATAAGTTTGAATAATCTGAGCCTGGTATCTTTTCGAGAGTTGGATAACAAGTCGTGCAGCTCTGTCAGAGGAACTTTCAACTTCTACAACTTTATCCTTCAGTTTCTTGTTTATTATAAATCCAACACCACTAGTTCTGCCAGTATCTGTCCCACGATAGTAGAAGAGATGTCCACTTTTCAGTTCGATGAGATCTTCTCCTTTTCTCCTTACCTCACTTAGCCCCACGATGTCCCACTTGATCCTTTGTAGTTCCTCTTCCAATTCAAGAAGCCTTGAATCAGAAGATAGGGAGCGTCCATTGTAAGTAGCCAAGGTCAGCATCAGATGGCAGCCTAGTCCGGTCCTCCGGGGATTCTTAGCACCCTCTGCCTTCATGTCGCACTGGCCGCTGCCTTGGCCAGGTACATTCCAGCTGCCGGAGACTGAGGGCCAAGATTTAAGTTGTGGAATCATTTTGGAGGGTTTGGCCATAACTCACCACGCTGGCCAAGCGGGTTGGTGAGTGTGGGATAGAATTTCCTTTAATCCCGATGGTATAGTTATACCGCTATGGGCGGTCGTCAGAGCCCCTTTAGTGGGAACAGGATGCACCACGAGAAGGCGGGGTTGACAGTTGTCAAGGAGAGGCTGTGGTGTTACGCATCACCTGACCTTACATCCCACAAACATATATATATATGTTTGTGGGATGTAAGGCCAAACACTTCTTCAAAGAAAAGCCAAACATATATATATATGTTTGTGGGATGTAAGGTCAGGTGATGCGTAACATCACAGCCTCTCCTTGACAAATGTCAACCCCGCCTTCTCGTGGTGCATCCTGTTCCCACTAAAGGGGCTCTGACGACCGCCCATAGCGGTATAACTATACCATCGGGATTAAAGGAAATTCAATCCCACACTCACCAACCCGCTTGGCCAGCGTGGTGAGTTATGGCCAAACCCTCCAAAATGATTCCACAACTTAAATCTTGGCCCTCAGTCTCCGGCAGCTGGAATGTACCTGGCCAAGGCAGCGGCCAGTGTGACATGAAGGCAGAGGGTGCTAAGAATCCCCGGAGGACCGGACTAGGCTGCCATCTGATGCTGACCTTGGCTACTTACAATGGACGCTCCCTATCTTCCGATTCAAGGCTTCTTGAATTGGAAGAGGAACTACAAAGGATCAAGTGGGACATCGTGGGGCTAAGTGAAGTAAGGAGAAAAGGAGAAGATCTCATCGAACTGAAAAGTGGACATCTCTTCTACTATCGTGGGACAGATACTGGCAGAACTAGTGGTGTTGGATTTATAATAAACAAGAAACTGAAGGATAAAGTTGTAGAAGTTGAAAGTTCCTCTGACAGAGCTGCACGACTTGTTATCCAACTCTTCAAAAGATACCAGGCTCAGATTATTCAAACTTATGCACCCACCACAAGTCATCCTGAAGAAGAAATTGAAGAATTTTATGAGGAAATTTGTCGTCTAAATAATAAAGGTAAGCAGCACTTGAAAATAATTATGGGAGATTTCAATGCAAAAATAGGGCAACGGCAACAGAATGAAACTTCAGTAGGTAAATTCGGTCACGGCAACAGGAACCAGCGTGGAAATACTCTCGTTGAGTTTGCAGAGGCAGAAGGGTTTTTCATCTTGAACTCCTTCTTCAAAGAAAAGCCAAACAGGAAATGGACATGGAGACATCCAAATGGGACGACAAGTGAAATTGATTTTATTATGTGTAACAAAAAATTCGTCATAGAAGACTGCAGTGTGCTAAACAAGTTCAACACAGGTAGTGACCATAGATTGGTCAGATGTAAGATGCACCTCAACACTAAACTTGAACGTGGCAAGCTCATAAGACAAACAAAATCTATTGACATAACCAACCTTAAAAAACACCATAATACCTTCAAGTTAGAACTGAAGAACAGGTTCTCTGCTTTAGAAGGCCTAACATCGGAAGAAGTGGACATCTCTGAAGTTAACAGAAAAGTAACCAAAGCTCTTATGGAAACAGCAACAAAATTAGCTGGGTCTAAGAACAAGTTGCATGTGAACAAATTATCAGGAAAACCAAAATGTTGATGCAAAAAAGAAGAGAGATGAGGACAACTAAAGAAGATGTGACTTCCAAAGTGGAATATATAGAGCTATGCAAGACAGTAAGAAAAAGTATCACTGAAGACGTAAGAAAATTCAACTGTGAACTAGTGAGGAAAGCAATTGAAAACAACCAAAGCCTAAAGATAGCAAAGGGACATCTCAGTAAGGGAAGAAAAAAGATTATGGCACTGAGAAAAGAAGATGGTTCTGTAACAAGAAATAGAGGCGAAATTTTGACAAGAGTGAAAGATTTCTACTCCAAATTATATGAAAGGGATGATATATGCACTCCAGACATCATGAAAGATACCAGTACCAGAGTTCCTCCAGTCCTTCCAGCAGAAGTTGCACATGCAATCAAGAACATGAAGCGAGGAAAAGCTCCAGGAGAAGATGGAATTACTGTAGACATCATACAAGAAGCAAGTGGAGAAATCGAAACAGTACTCGCCCAAATTTTCACTCGATGCCTTAATGAAGGAAAGATTCCTGAGGATTGGAACACCGCTACAATGATCCTGCTACATAAGAAAGGTGACATTGAGGATCTCGGAAACTACAGACCTATCAGCCTCCTATCAGTAGTTTATAAAATCTTCACTAAAGTTCTTTCACACCGCTTGAAGGTAACACTGGACATGGCTCAACCGAGAGAACAAGCTGGATTCAGGAGTGGCTACAGCACAATAGATCATATCCACGTGCTGAGAGAACTAATTGAACGAGCGAGGGAATATGAACTTCCATTGTGCATGGCTTTTATCGATTAGGAAAAAGCCTTTGATTCGGTGAAACCATCAGCAGTTGCAATGGCTCTGAAATCCTGCGGTATTGAAGATGCATACATTAATATTATTAATAACATCTATGAAAATGCAAGTGCGAAGATTCGGCTGTTTGAAAGTACAACACACATAAAAATTGGAAAAGGAGTGAGACAAGGTGACACCATATCTCCGAAGCTCTTTAATGCCACATTGGAAAATGTCTTTCAATCACTGAACTGGGAAAACAAAGGGATAAAGATTAATGGAGATTATCTAACCCACCTTCGTTTTGCTGATGACGTAGTCATTTTTGCAACTACCTCATCAGAGCTGCAGAGTATGATCCAGGAACTTGCTGACAAGAGTAAAGAAGTGGGATTAAAAATGAACTTTCAGAAGACAAAAGTGATGTTCAATGCTTTTACAAGAAATGAAGATTTATCGATTGATGGAGAAAAGCTGGAGATAACAGACACGTACGTTTATCTTGGACAGCAGATATCAAGTGAGGGTCACATTGATGAAGAAATTAATCGGCGTACAAAACTTGCCTGGAGAGCTTTTGGAAGAAACAGCATAATTTTCAAGAGCAATATGCCATTATGTCTTAAAAGAAAAGTGTTTGATCAATGCATCCTTCCAGTGCTTACGTATGGTGCAGAGACGTGGACCTTAACTAAAAGAGACATACAAAGACTGCAGACAACTCAAAGAAGCATGGAGAGGTGCATACTTGGTGTAACCAGGAGAGATAAGAAGAGGAACTCGTGGATCCGAAAAATGACAAAAGTGGAAGACATCATGATCAGAGTTAAATCCCTGAAATGGCAATGGGCTGGACATACTGCCAGAAGGACAGATCATCGATGGACAGCCGAAATTTTAGATTGGATTCCAAGGGACAGGAAAAGACCCAGAAGAAGACCACATGGGAGATGGGTGGATGAAATTCGAAAGTATGCAGTGGTGACATGGAGGAGACTGGCACAAGACAGACCGTTGTGGAGGAAACTTGGGGAGACCTTCGTCCAGCAGTGGATTGATAATGGTTGACAATGATGATGATGATGATGATATGTTTGTACTAGATGTGTCAATAAAGTTTTGTGAATGCTGTTGTAACATGTAAAAGGAAAGGTTATGAAATCCTGCTGTAACTGGAATGATGCAGTCAAGTACATGAGCGAACATGTCTGTGATCATCACAGCTCTGTGAGAAAAGGTGTGCCATAGGGAGCGGGTCGCAGCAGCTGATGTAGGTGCACGTTGTTAGGACAAAATGAAGCAAGAAACCAGTATCAAATTCTGCTTCAAATTGGGCTGTTGCTACGTTGAATCACTTGCCATATTCGGCTGATCTGGCAGCAGCTGACTATGTTTTGTTTCCCTGACTAAAATTAGTAAAAAGGAAAGAGATTTGTGTGTGTGGACATTTTAAACATTCAAATTAACACAATGGCCCAGCTGTAGACAATAACAAAAGAGGACTTCTACCATAGCTTCAAGCTGTTTTATAAGAATGTCAAAAGTGTATATATTGGATTGGGGGTAGGGTGTGTTTTACCATGCATTCACACCAAATGTTATTGACACACCTAGTTCATTCGCAGATTCATTCATTTGACTTCTTGTTATGAAATGTGTGTTTATAATTGCAGTTTCTTTTTTCATTTCACAACTTTCAAATGACTTCACTACACTTCTTAGTTCATTCACATTATTGCATTGGTTTGTGAGTTTTCTTACTTCAGTTAACCAGTCACTTGGAAATGTGGATTGTTTCTCTTTTTGTTTTCTTTCTCTACTTTTTTCTTCTTCACTTGTGTCAACATCATTTTTATGTGTGCTAAATTCAAGTTTTGGGGATTGACTCTGCTAAAATTCCACCCTCCTCTATGATCTTACTTGTGGTTAGTATATGACATGTTTAATATGTATGTTTTTTCACATGTTATTTAGTGCTTTTAATGTGTTAATGATGGAGTCATCTGTAACATAGGAACACTTTTCTTGAAGTTCTCTTTTTTTCAAATAAGCATAACTGCTCAAAAACTTGTGCACAACAAAGAGATGCAATCATCCTACCCTTCTGAAGCACTGTTTGTCATTCATCTTTCTTCTGTAGTCCCTACATTGTAGTAGAATCGTGGTGACAGGATATGTATGTCGCAGATTTTATTTTGAGCCCACAGACAAAAATGATATCACCAGACCCCTATTAAAATATTTCTTGCAGACTCCTGATTGAGGGTGCAAGTTTTCCATCTTTTAAAACTTTCCAAAACAGAAGTTAGACAAAGTAAAGATTTCTCCTGTGATCGTATTTTTTTCCCCTTGTGATGTTCTGTCTGTCCAGTGTTGTGTAGTTATACACTGTCTGACAAAGTTCCAGGACAGTGGGTATTACTCTGTAATGGTAGTGGTAAAAATATGTTCTATAGGTCAAATTGTAACTGTGCTTTCCGTCTCTTGCAGACAACATGAAAATCTAAGAAAGTGCAGACCTGTCCGATTCTGAAGACTGTTAATAGAAGGTACCCCAAAGACCACTGTCATGGATTTGAAGAGAAAGCAGAGAGTAAACATCAAGTTTTGCTGCATGTCTGGGAAGTCAGTATTGGAGACCTTTGAAATGATCAAAGACAATAACCCTATCCTGTGGTCGCATTTTTGAATGGTATGCTCGCTTTTGCGAGGGAAAGGAAGACATTAGGGATGACCCAAGGATTGAAAAACCATCAACCAGCTTCTGAGGAAATGGTGGAGAAAGTTTTTGCTCTGGTGCAGTCAGACCTTCGAATGGCTGTATGGATGATAAAGGACAAACTCCATATCAAGCGTGAAACAATCCGGCTGATTCTAAAGGAAGATCTCAGGAAAAGGAAGATTTGCACAAGGTTTGTGCCACACAGTTTGACTGAAGAACAGAAAATGCAAAAAGTCTAAAGCTGCAAGGCGTTCCTTGCAGCCGTGGAATCGGACCCTTCGATGCTAGACTGCATTGTGACGGGTGATGAGACGTGGTGCTTTCAACACGATCCAGCATCAAAGAGGCAAAGCATGGAGTGGAGGGCACCAAGTTCACCGAAACCCAAGAAGGTTCGCCTGCAGAAGTCAAAAATCAAGGCAATGCTGATCACGTTTTTTGACAGCAGGGACATCATTCACAGGGAATGGCTTCCAGAGGGCACAGCAATCACCAATACCTTCTACCTGCAAGTTCTTGATCACCTACGGAAGAGAATTCATCGTGTGAGGACGCACTTGCAAGCACGTGGAAGTTGGTTCCTTCTGGATGATAACATGCCAGCCCACTCGGCACTCGGCACTGTTAGTGACACAGTTCCTTGCCAAGTCCAGAGTACCCAGGCTCAGCCATCTGCCCCACTCCTCGGACTTAGCTCCCGCCGACTACTTCCTGTTCCCCAAAGTAAAGTTGGCATTGAAAGGATGGTGTTTCATGACTGTTCTGGACATCAAGAAAACCATTACCACGGAAATTAACATTCTGGTAAATGAATTCAAAAAGTGTTTCACACATCTAGTGGGGCGATCAAAATGATGCATCTATAAGAAGGGAGACTACTTTGAAGAACCATAACCACAGTTGGGCTCAGTGCATTAAACTTTCCTTGTAACAGCAGCTGTCCTGGAACTTTGTCAGATGGTGTATGATATATGTGTAAACACCAAATATACAAATATATATATAATATGCCAGAAATTTTTTTGTATGGTTATGTACATATATCAATACAATTTTGTAGTCAAACTTTTGGGAACATTTATTATGTTTCACAAATCACAACTTTAGTGCTTCTTGTTACAATACATGTGTACTCTAGTAAGAGAAGTATTTATTGTACTCGTGTAAAATTATTTGTTAGAGATAACGGGTCTTTAAGGACTTGCTGTTATTGGCCGCAAATTAACACCAAGTTAGTTTCCTTAAAACCGCAGTCAAGCTGTGGTTAATGAGGCTGGACACTGAATTCAACAACATTGGCTAAAATTTGCCAAAACTCGTGAATTGGTTTTTGAAAGGCTGGTGCCTGTATTTAATATTAAACATAACAAAGACACAACAGGAACAATTTTCTTTTAAGAATTTACTGAAAGGAGCTTAAGAGCAACCACAATTGATATTTATTTGCTGCACACAACACAGGAGATTATAGGTTAAACATTTCTCTTTTTTCTTTTTCACACAACTACTGAGGTTTAAACCTGGTTGTCTGAAATAAGCCAAACTGACCTGCACATAACAGTCATATGACTCAACCACTTAATCCATAGACTTTTGTTGTTGGTGGTGGTGGTGGTGTGCAACATACACTGAGGTCTGTCTACATTGGTTTACCTTGGAGTAAGGTGATTTCAGTACTGCACCTTATCAAAAAGAACAAACACCAAGCCTTAAGGGATGATATATACTTTTAACTAAACAGGGTTGCCAGCCAACCGGGAAAACCAGGAAAAATCAGGGAATCCGAAAATAAGGCTAAAAATCAGGGGAAATGCAAGGCGAAATCAATTTTTAGCAAAAACCTGGAAAAGTCAGGGAAAATTAAACTGATAATTTTTTGTGTAATGCGAATGCAGTTACCAAAGATGGGAATTATGCACCAGTTGCGGCAAAACAAAAATCTTGCACCATCTTGCTGCAAAAGGCAGATTTTGCGCCGTTGTGCACCAGAATCGCCATGACCCGTCGGTACTTCGGCACACTACATTCTCCGTGTGCACCGTTCCGCTTGACGCTGAGTAAGACCATGCGGTGGAAAGAAGGATTCAGCGATTTCAAGTACTAAGGGTTTTACGTAATTACTATGGAAATTGTCGGTTTGCTACGGACAACGGGAGATATCGAGTATGCTATAGAAATCGTTGGTCCGCTACAGACAACGGAAAATATTGAGTTTGCTGTGGAAATCGTTGTTCCACTACGGACAATGGAAAATATCGAGTATGCTATGGAAATTGTCGATCCGCTGTGGACGACGGAAAACATCGAGGATATGGAAATCATCGATCTGCTCCGGACGACCAAAAATATTGAGTATGGTATGGAAATTGTCGGCCGGCTACGGACGACCAAAAATATCGAGTATGGTATGGAAATCGTCCGTCTGGACGACGGAAAACATCAAGCATGCTATGGAAATTGTCGGTCCGCTGTGGACAATGGAAAACGTCTAGTATGCTATGGAAATCGAAAATCTCGGTGAAATAACATTATTAAACATCTGTGAAAAGTTTATTTTAAAGATTCTAACACTTGTTAAACATTTTCGGTAATATTTCTTGGGTGTTGAGAAGTAACGTTGTCTTCTGTTTCCGCATAATAAGTTTTTCCGTCCAACTCCCCCCTTTTTTTCTATGCCTGATTATAATTTTATTTTTGATGTTTTCTGATCATGTTCCTCGTTTTTAGTATCTTCGGTAATAGTGAAAAGGAGCGACCTTGTCTTTTCGAAGATTTTTTTCTTATGAAATGCATGTTTCCCTATTTCTAATACATACTTCTTCACAACTAATCAATAAAGACCAATCGTTTACACCATTTTCCCTTTTATTAAACGAAATTAAATTTCTAGATCGGTACTTAATCTGTCCGCGGTGGAATCTGCGCCGTTTCCGTGCCCTGTAAAATTGTTTCACTTCAGAGTGAGCAACGCAGTATCAATTTTTCACTTTATTTTCCATAAAAGTTGTGTTTTTTTATTACTTAGTTACTTCTTACTCATATGTGATATTATTTTGTGGATTTGCGGAATTCCGCTTTTTCCGTCATCGTTTGGGTTATTTTCAAGATCGATGCAAAACTGAAAAAAACAGTTTAAGGGGGGGTGCCTTTCTCAAGGGGGCATATATAGGATGTACTACAGAGATGATAATGCACATGTCAAGAGGGTAAGTATCAGCGATAGTCCCTAGTCGGCGTAGCATGATTGGAAAAGCATTCAGCTCCGGAGCAGAAGGATGTGGGTTCGAGTATGGTCAACAAATTTGTGAATTTGACAGCTTTTTACCATGAAACAGTCGCTTACGTTTTTAATTTCATGTGTACATGATAATTTGAATTTGTAACTGGAGTAAAAAATGACTAAAAGTTAAATCTTTCAAACAACGCCTTCAAATTTTTGTGTTAGTGTAATACGATGTGTCTCGAGACGTATGGAAAACTGAATATTTTTATATATTTATTTCAAAATATCATCTATGGGTCAGCATAAGTTCCTATGCAAAATACGAGTATCTGAAGTAAAAAATGTTGCTTTTAAATACGTTTCTGGCGAAAACGCTGGTTGTGGTGAAAGGAAATTTGAAGATAATTAATTGGTCGAAAGTTCATTTGAAATGAAAATACGCACCAAACACTGAGGGTCTTTTCCGTCTGGGGACAATATCTTTCAAAACCTTCGGGAACGGAAGTTAAACGGAGTGAAAGTTTCCCCCATAATCCTAATTTCTTTTTCTCACAATGTTTCTTCTGCCCAGTATATTTATTAAATATCATTTTAATGCATAGGCTTGCTGATTATTTTGCCATTACTGAAAGATTTCCTTTGAAGTTTTGCCAGGTCAGATGGGTGGAAAATGCAGCTGTTTCTCAGTGAGCTGTTCTGGTCTTCCCAGACATTAAAAAGTACACAGGTAGTATTTGATCGCTACCTAATACCTTAAATTGTGATTAAGTTGAAAAAGCTTGCATGGATAAACTTATTTTAGCAAAGTTTGCATTGTTTTCATTTGTTGCATCAATGGTAGAATCGTTTCTTAAAAAATTCCAGACTCTGAAACCGATGGTACCTTTTCTGTATGAAGCCTTGTACGATTTGATTTTTCAATTAATGTAAAAATTTGTCAAAAAGGAAGTTCTGAAATGTACTGAAACTCCTGAAAAACATTATCTACAAATTTTACCTGAAATTCCCCGCAAAATTATCTTTTGGAAAACTCGGGAGTTTTTAAAGCCAATATGAGTGGCAACCCTGCTAAAATTTCACTGCACATAAAAAAACCACGCAGACACACAAAACGCTAAGCTACATATGAAAACAAATATCTCTTATTAAGATTATGCCTTTCCTATACTATGCTACTCTCATTAAATCTCTGAAAATGAAAATTTTAAATTTACTAGCTATTTATTTAAGCTACTTGAACACTACTTCATATCATTTTAACTTTAAATGAGTAAAATTGGCAACAAGCAGAAATCACTTACCTCTGCATGTTAGTTAAGTTTCACAATGAAATAAAAAAAAACAAAAAAACATTTTGTTTTGGCCTGACTTTTACAAGTCTAAAGGCTGCATATTTCCATGGTAAGGAGTGCTTATAGAGCGTTTCTCCTCCTGCTGTCGGGGGAAAGAAGATTGTGAGCCAAGCTCTACGCCAATTTCGCTCTCACAGGGGTAGATGAAAACCCCAGGTGTCTTTTCGTGGGAACTCAAGACTTCAAAATGGCCCATTACCCATAAATTTTGTGTAGAGAGAGACGGTGATGAACCACCCCT
This sequence comes from Macrothele yani, assembly GCA_039090855.1. NCBI lineage: Eukaryota > Metazoa > Arthropoda > Arachnida > Araneae > Macrothelidae > Macrothele > Macrothele yani. Next base: position 50,363,534 of record CM077002.1, read on the forward strand.
TTCTGTGGTGACCAAGGAAGAGGAAAAAGTAAATTATACAGGCTGATAGCCCTTCTCTCGCCACCCAGGTACTGGATGCCTGAATCAAAAACCTGCAAATCAGGCAATCTGCCACACCTCCCTTCACGAGTGGCAAAAAAATATTTTGACCAGCCGCCTGACTGTTGGACAGCATCAAATTTCAGGGCCAAACCACCAAGGATAAAAAAAAGTAACACTTTTTTTATCATGTGTGTGTGGCTCCTTTCTACACACACATTTGGGGGGGGGGGGGAACTGAAAAAAATTGGCACGAAGAAAAACTTTCTCAGGTTTGGACCAGCAAAAAGGGGAGGGGAAGAAGAAATAATTTCACCGTCTCACATACATGTAGCGTTCGTTCACAGGGAAAAGAAAAGTATAATTACACAATTCAGTTATTACAACACCTAATGAACACACATCAGGTAAAAAAAGAAAAAAAAAGAAATTAATAAGTATTGTACACCCTGGAAGAGATGAAATTGCCGTCATACTTACAATTCACTTAACGACTGCTGAAGCTTGCATTATCAAAACAATAAATATACTAGTCATACTTGCTACATAATATTCACTTTACTCTAAACTACAATTACAAATTAATGTAAGATACTGAACATTTAAATACACAACAACAACAACAACAAAAAACATTATCCGAAATAATTACATTATCCCAATAATTATCCCTCTTCTGCAGCGGACCAAATGTCTTTTCTTTTCTACCCCTGAACATACAACAAGGGAGGGAGAAAAAAATAAGTAGCATGAAGGAAAAAGAGATTTAGAAGAGGAAGGAAAGAAAAATTACTTATATAATTTGCTTGAATTTTTCATTGACTTGTCCACCCTCGCATATCGCAGAGGTGGCTACAGGGAGTGAAATGTAAATAAAATTTATCTAATAAGGATTTTATTTCTCTCCATAATAATTCAAATTTCCGAAAATTGCATGGAATTTTTGGCGTGGATCTGAGCAGCAAATCATTGGTACATACATACATACATACATACATACATACATACATACATACATACATACATACATATCACTAAGCTGTTCTCTGAAATTCAGAGGTTAGCTCCAAAAAGAAATACAAACTTCCAGATATTTTTACTTATTGTTGTCGTATCAAACTTCTCCATTTACAGCGATCTTGACATACAACTCGTGCTTCACTGATATCCATTACACGCAGTACACAAGCTCTTTTATACTTCATACTCATAATCTTTTTCTCACGCAGACACTCCTGAATCTGATCCACCCATGTCTTCCTTGGCCTTCCTCTGCCTTTCCTTCCTGCCACTAGGGCTGAAAATATTTTCTTAGTAAGCATTTCATCACTCATTCTTTCAACATGGCCAAACCACCGAAGCATACTGGTCTCCACCTTGCTAACAACATTTTGCTTTACATCACACAACTGCAAAACATCTTCATTCCTCACACAATCAGATCGTGTCTTGCCACAAACCCCACGTAAGTAACGCATTTCTCCAGCACATCTTCTGTGCTGTGGTACAGAATGTAGCTCCAAAGGAGAACAGCCAATATTACTCATGCCCATATTGATTTCGTCCAGTGTTTGTTCTTTTTCTACTGATTTTTGTAGTAGCGTTAATTCATTGTTACTTGTGCTTTCACTTTCATACCGTGCAGCTGTGATGTCTAAACCAGATTCAGAGCTTGCTTTCTTTAGTCTCATAGCCCTATTTCTACAGTTACAACAGATCTTCTGCCCAGGTTTGACATTAACATGTTTTTGCATAAATTCCTTTGCTAATCATAGACTGACCATCCGTAGAGAGCTTCTAACAGATTTTTTATGAACTTAAAATGGATTGCAACATGATTTTTGTTGTTCCTTAAATTTTGTTATATAATAGTATTCATGATGAAAACATAATGTCACAATACTTCCACAGGCTGCTATTTCAGCTCTTAAACACATATTTCCATATCAACTTCACTTATCTCCTAAACTCTTTTCAGTCCCTTTTGTGACACATAGCATGTTTTGTGACATGGTGTTTGGGTCAACTGCCCAACACTGCAGAGGTTTTGTTGATCCGTTACTAAGGAAGTATGCAGTAAGAGAATATGTACAAACTAAGAAAACTTCACCTCTCAGCAAAAGAACAGTAACAGTTAACTTAAATCTTACTCTCTCAGCAAGCTAAAACTCCTAACTGAAAGGCAAACCAAAGGGGTTGGTCATGACCAAGGTACTAGTGAAACAAAGCAAAACAAAAGAAGATCAAACTAAAACACCATTGGCTTGTTATCTGAAACCAAAACCAAAACTAAACTTTGATTGGCAGTTGGAAAAACCTAACCAAAACTAAACATTTATTAGCAGTTGGAAACCAAACCAAAACTAAACATTTATTAGCAGATTGGAAACCAAACCAAAACTAAACATTGATTGGCAGTTGCAAACCAAACCAAAAATAAAAATTGCCTGTCAGTTGAAAACCAAACCAAAAATAAATATTGCCTGTCAGTTGAAAACCTACTGTCACTGATTGGAAGTTTAAAACCCAAAATAAAACTCCATTCCCTGAAACATATTTCAGAACATTCTTATCTTTCAACATTTTCTCTTCCCACATCCCCTTGTGATGATTAAATCAGCTGATAAAGCAAACTTGTGATATATTGAAATGTGTTCTATGCAATGCTAAAAATTGTTACTCTTGTTGATGCTTTGTCACTGATACTCCGAAAAATTTATTTCACATGATGTTTCAAAGTAGTTAAAAATTAGTCAGTGCTTAAAAAATTCTATCTGGTTTTGTTTCACTTTGTCAATTGTAAAAAATGGAGAAAAAAAACTGCAGATTGAGTCCAAAGTATTAGTTATTAAGAATATTAGAATTTATTTTTTCCACTATAAGGAATATATTTAAAAATAGTTAGCCTCTAAATCTGATTTGGAAATTTACCAAAACTGAAAAAAATCCTTGTAATCATGGTATACAAGAAATTACTTTTTTTTTTTTTTTTTTTTTTTTTGGGATCTTGTTGCTACCTAGCTAGCAATTTATTAACAAAATTACATGTTTGATTATTCTCAAGGTATGCTACAGGGTTGGAAAGTTGAAATTTTATGTAAAAAATGAACAAACTATTTCTTTTAATTTTTGCAGAGGTTCTTACCCCTCAGCATGTGAGAGTAACTATATCTTGTGAACTCTCTCTCTCTCTCTCTCTCTCTCTCTCTCTCACACACACACACACACTCTCTCTCTCTCACTCTCTTTCTCTCTCGCACACACACACACTTGCACAAAGATTTAAGTTCAAAAGCTGCCGCATGATATCAGTGGCGGCTCGTGGCAACTGAAACAGGTGGGGCCAGTAGCCGAAGTCAAACAATGAAATAAAAAAAAACCTGTCATTATTAGGCCAACTATTCAGACCCCCCCCCTACCCCCAAGATTCCTTAACTCTGCCTCTGTTTATCCCCTTGACTCACAATAATGCCCAAATCAGGCAGGAATGTGTCAACTATTGTATTGCACACAAAAAAATTTTTCTCAGAATAGAATGCATAATTATTAACAGAAAAATGTTAAAACTCCTTAAATAAAATTTTTACCTTAAAACATACGAGCATTAATTTATGTTAGTTGTGCTTTGTGTTTCTTCAGATTTCTCAACTGAGGAATAATTACAGGATTCACAGGATAAAAAAATGTAGTGAAAAAATAATAACTCCAAATATATGTAGGGAGGGAATGTTTCATGAATTTCGTCCCATATAGAATGAGTACAATACTACCATTTGCATTATTTGAAAGGTTTAACCTTTTTTTAAAATAACTTGTGAAACCTAAAGACATATATATACTCATGTGCAAATTATACTTACAGGTATTATATTTGCACTTTTAAGGTATTAACCTCTTCCAAAGTGCGCATAGTTTACGTGCAATTCATAAATGAAAAAACCATGAGGAATAACCACTCACCATAAAGATCATGGTAACCTCCAATGGACCACACACTTCCAACAAGTCATTCATCGTGATGTAACTGGGCTTCCACAGATTTACAGACTTCTTGCTTACGCTTCTTATTTTCGGGTGTGAAACATCGTTTTTTTCTTTTTCCTTTGCCTTATAATATGTTACTATAATGCTTGTCAATTCGATAAAATCACACATACATCTCATTCATACAATTCAAGTAAAAACTATGTACATAAACCTTACATTCACAGGTGATTAAACCTTAGTCAACTCTAATTATGGAACTCATCCTTCTGTTTCACAACCTCTGCTACTCCCACTGCAATTGTCACACCCATTCAGCCCCGCACATCCAATCCTCTAGTACTTTCGACAGGTCCCTGTCATCTTCAGGAGGCAGGTGTGTCTCATCCGCCCACCACAGCTCAAGTGAGCAGAGCCATCGAGGCGTGGGCTCCAGTCGCTATCTCTGAATCGTTGTGTCTCTGGCGCCATCTATTGTCCCTGCTGCTCTTTTTTCCCTCTTTCTTTTTACGCTGCTGTTCAATTTTTATTAGGGCTTTCCATTGTTCGTTTAGGTTATTTGGCTCATTAATGTTGCATAATCTTGATCTGTTTTTTCAATTAACACTGATTCTGCAATTCTTAACTGCTTTTCGTTTTTACAGCTCTTAATAATTTTAATATCTTCAAACCTTGGACATTTTTGATTTTCCATACAGTATTGGGTCAATGCTGTCTTAGCCTCTTTTTATTCCAATTATTAATATGCTGGTTCAATCTATACTTTAATTTATTCTTGGTGCTGCCTATATATGACACAGGTGGTTGCTGGTTTATTGGGATTTCATAAATTCCTGCTCTATCTAATTGGCTAATTTTTTCATTTTTAATCACTAAATTTTTTACAGTGAGTACCTGATTTCCTACCTGTATGCCATACTTGCCACAAACTTTATTAATTTCTGCTGAAACATTTTCTATATATGGTATTGCTCCCACATATTTTACAAGTTTTTTATCAGTCTTGACCTTATTGTAACCTTGAGTTACTTCATAAATCCATTTTTTTAATACCTGTTTAGGGTATCCAAAAGCATATGCAATTTTTTCAATATATTCAATTTCTTCCTTTCTATACTGTTCAATTGATGAATGTGTTAAACTTCTTTTAATTAGTGTTTTAACACTATTTCTTTTATGTGTTAATGGATGTGATGACTGAAATGGTACTTATACCATTTCAGTCATCAATCCCAGTACTTATACCATTTCAGTCATCACATCCATTAACACATAAAAGAAATAGTGTTAAAACACTAATTAAAAGAAGTTTAACACATTCATCAATTGAACAGTATAGAAAGGAAGAAATTGAATATATTGAAAAAATTGCATATGCTTTTGGATACCCTAAACAGGTATTAAAAAAATGGATTTATGAAGTAACTCAAGGTTACAATAAGGTCAAGACTGATAAAAACTTGTGAAATATGTGGGAGCAATACCATATATAGAAAATGTTTCAGCAGAAATTAATAAAGTTTGTGGCAAGTATGGCATACAGGTAGGAAATCAGGTACTCACTGTAAAAAATTTAGTGATTAAAAATGAAAAAAATTAGCCAATTAGATAGAGCAGGAATTTATGAAATCCCAATAAACCAGCAACCACCTGTGTCATATATAGGCAGCACCAAGAATAAATTAAAGTATAGATTGAACCAGCATATTAATAATTGGAATAAAAAAGAGGCTAAGACAGCATTGACCCAATACTGTATGGAAAATCAAAAATGTCCAAGGTTTGAAGATATTAAAATTATTAAGAGCTGTAAAAACGAAAGCAGTTAAGAATTGCAGAATCAGTGTTAATTGAAAAAAACAGATCAAGATTATGCAACATTAATGAGCCAAATAACCTAAACGAACAATGGAAAGCCCTAATAAAAATTGAACAGCAGCGTAAAAAGAAAGAGGGAAAAAAGAGCAGCAGGGACAATAGATGGCGCCAGAGACACAACGATTCAGAGATAGCGACTGGAGCCCACGCCTCGATGGCTCTGCTCACTTGAGCTGTGGTGGGCGGATGAGACACACCTGCCTCCTGAAGATGACAGGGACCTGTCGAAAGTACTAGAGGATTGGATGTGCGGGGCTGAATGGGTGTGACAATTGCAGTGGGAGTAGCAGAGGTTGTGAAACAGAAGGATGAGTTCCATAATTAGAGTTGACTAAGGTTTAATCACCTGTGAATGTAAGGTTTATGTACATAGTTTTTACTTGAATTGTATGAATGAGATGTATGTGTGATTTTATCGAATTGACAAGCATTATAGTAACATATTATAAGGCAAAGGAAAAAGAAAAAAACGATGTTTCACACCCGAAAATAAGAAGCGTAAGCAAGAAGTCTGTAAACCTGTGGAAGCCCAGTTACATCACTATGAATGACGTGTTGGAAGTGTGTGGTCCATTGGAGGTTACCATGATCTTTATGGTGAGTGGTTATTCCTCATGGTTTTTTCATACTTACAGGTTTTCTCATTTATTTATTTATTTTTAACATAGAAAATCCTCTCAGTTAAAACTGAAATTAGTTCTGCAAAGCGCTTTGTAAACTTCATACTCTTGGAAACTCAAATTCTTTGGCTGATAAGCACCAAGTTTTTTTAAGTGAAGCTTTTCAACTCAAATTCTTGGGCTGATGAGCACTGTGTTTTTTTAAGTGAAGCTCAAACTAAAAATTCTTGGGGTGATAAGCACCAAGTTTTTTAAGTGAAGCTTTTCTTCCAGATTTAAAGCAAAGAACGAAGATTTTAACAAAATATCCACTCCATTCATTGTACTCGACAAGCAAAAAAGTCACGACACAAAAGAACAACACATCACCGAGAGAGACACACACAGAAAAAACAACTAACTGAACTATGAGCTTGGTCGAAGTAAGCTTCTCTGTCAACCCACAACGTTAAGGAAATGGATACTCTCCTGGCCAATCCAATTAGCGCGGAGCCAGATAGATCTGGCCCCACAGCTTTTTTTGCACACGCATTTAGGCAGTGTTGTATGTAGGTCATCATACTGAATGAGACTGGGAGGAAATTGTCTCCTCTTCACTTGCGTAGTGATGTTACTGGGTTCTGTTAGAGCTGGCCCCAATAACCTCACACTCTGAACGTGATCTCTTTCCTCAGGGATTAGTTTTTCGTTTTTGAAGGAAACTTTTCCCTTAGGTAATGGTTTTTGAAGGGAAAGGTTTATCACCATGTAGTTAAGAGAAAGAATAAGAATCAGGGCAAAAAAAAAAAAATTATTTCTAAAAATAGAAATTTTTAGGTGGGGCCCGGCCCCTCTGGCCCCTAATGACGAACCGCACCTGCATGATATGCTTTATCATTTGCAACAGGATCAGTTTGCTGTTAAACGAGTGGTTAGGCCTAACTTTCGAGTGCTGTATCTCGGAAACTATGGAATGTGGAAGATAAAAAATTTGCAGTGTTTTGCAGCTTCGTTAGGTAAACCTACATGCTAATTTTCAGCAAAATCCAAAATGGTGGGTCAGGTTTGTAGAACAAAATGGCTGAACTGTCGAAAGAGAGCCCTCTATGAAATTCAGATAATTTTAACCATCTGAGAAAATATGCTGATAATCACCATTTTTTTTTTCAAATATGTTATAGGATGTGTATATAAATATAAAAAAAATTATCTCCCTCATGCCAGAGCAATATTCTACAGAGTATCCCATAAAATGTCTAAATTCTGCTTCATTTTTCACTTCACCACTAGAAGGCGCTCACTTAACTGGTGTTTTAAGTAAAATGAAAAGTGTTTTCAATATGTAGGGACCCTTTTCCATGCGATTCCAAAATTTCATTCTCCTAAATTCAGTAGCACACAAACTACAGCATGTTATGTAAAAAGTGGCATGCTACTGCACAGCTGCAAAAGTGGATGTTCGGCTAAATTTTGGAGCACTGTATTTTAAAAACTATGAGGTTTAAAAACTGAAACTTAGGATTTTCCCATATCTTTATCTGGTATATCTACCTGCCAAGTTTCATTAAAATCCGAGTCGGTGGGAGACATGGCCTCGGTGATCTGACATGGAATGCACCTGTGGCAAAACATCTATGTGATGAAATGCAACCAAACTTGTTAGGAATGCTGTCACAAACATGTGTAATTTATGAAAAATAATTCCACTTTGTGCCACTATGATGATACATGGTGCTGCAAGCAAAAAAAAAGAAAAAAAAAATCAACAGTGATCACAATGCAAGAGGAAGTGTTCAGATCCCTATACTGACATTGCAGTTGGATGAAGCACAACCCCATGTGACATGGCCACTCTCATGGATTTGCAGGAAAACGTAAAATGCTTACACATGTTGCAAAGTGTAATGGTTACAGAAAGCACTTACAAACTACCTGGACAGTGTGATTACCTTTTAGTTTAGTACAGGTATGGTTTAATGGGTCCTCCATTTAGATATTCTAAGCACTGCCTGATTTGAACTGTGTTTTCCACAGTGGACCACAACTGGTTTGTATGAATTTGTTTTTCATGCTGTGTGTTATTCTGTCTTTCAAGACTGCCAAATCACGGAGCATATCCCTGATAAACTCGGCTTTTGACACAATCAACACGGTTCGAGATCAAGTGAACGAGCTGACTAATCACTTTGCTGTTGGTAAATTATTGTCATAACCACAGCTGCTGTACTGACATCGCAATATGAGGAGGTCCATCCTGCAAAAATATGGTTGAGTCAAGACATCGTCGCTGCTGAAGTTGTGGTACCACGAAGTTGGGGAGCATCTCTCAAGTACCTGTGGGCATTGACAGTACAAGTCACTGGTCTGGTTGGAAGATTTCCTTTGTAAAAAATATGGCCTAATTATAAATGATGTCGTAAACCCACACCATTCTAACTTTCAGCAAGTGCAACAGGATGTCTTGGCACACACGTGAATGTTTTCCTCAGCTCAGATGCGGCAGTTCAGAGTGTTAACAGTACTGTGCAGATGGAAATCAACAGTGTTTTCCACAGTGGACCACAACTGGTCTGTATGAATTTGTTTTTCATGCTGCGTGTTGTTCTGACTGCGTGCGGTCATAGTGAGCAATGTGTTTGCCTCCTCGGGGCGTTCCGTGGTAACAGTGGCCCACACAACAGCAACTAGGGCCTCTGTGAATCTTGGAGAGGTGCTAGCTAGTCCTGTGCGACATTGGCAAAAAGACCCCAACTCACTGGGTTTTGTTCCAGAATCCTTAGGTTGAATGACCAACTGGAACCCTCAGCTGTGGGCTAATCCCCCACACTGATGTTCTTACCTGATTAAAAAGACAAAAAGAAATCAATATCCGGACTCAAGTGTGGGATATGGTGGACCTACCACACTTAAGAAGGACGGTCCACCACGGAATCGACCTGGACTTTCTAAACGGCATATGAGAAAGAGATCTTGGCTGAGTGAATGTAAGATTGGTGTATGGAATACTAGAGGTATAAATGGCAAGATGAATGAGGTGATTGAGGAGATGAATAAATATAGACTGGATGTGCTGTGTGTTAGTGAAACCAAAAAGAAGGAAATTGGGGTAGAAGAAGTGAATGGCACAGTGAGTGTGTGGTCTGGAGTATTGGATAGTGTGAGAGGACAGGCTGGTGTAGGTGTGATTTTAAGTGAAAAGATGAACAACTTGATTCGCTATAGTTGCATAAGTGAGAGAATTCTCTGGATTCGTTTGAAAGTGAAACTTCAGAGAATCATAATTGTTGTAGTGTATGCTCCTTGTGACTTGGAACCTTCTGATAAGAAGGAAGATTTCTGAAATGAGCTAAAAGCTGTTTTGAGCCAGTTTGGTGCTAAAGAAAAGGTTATAATAGCAGGGGATCTCAATGCTAGAGTAGGTGTGCAGAATGCAATTTCTGACAATGTCCTGGTTAAGTTTAATGATCCTTGTGTGAATGATGATGGTGAAAGATTAATTGAACTCTGCATTGAGAATAGTTTGTGTGTATCTAATACATTTTTCAACCACAAGTATATCCACACATATACTTGGGAAAATTGTACTCTTCGTCAAAAGAGTGCGATAGATTTTGTTGTCTACGATCAGCGTCTGAAATACTTAATTGTTGACACCTGTGTGATGAGAGGTGCAGATGTTGGTTCTGATCATTCCTTGGTAGTGTTGCAAGTGAAACTTAATGTTGGTTGGAGGAAACGGAATAGGAAGAGACCCAGGAGAGAAATAATAAAGGTTGATAGGCTCCATGAAGATCATCAGCGTTATTCTGACTTACTCAGAGAACGACTGAAGGAGCTGAAGTTTGGTGAAAGGGAAGTAGAAAAGAAGTGGGAATGTTTTAGGAACTATGCTGTCACTGCTGCTAAAGAGGTCTGTGGCACCACAATGGTGGGTAACAATAGAGGTGATGCTTGGTGGAATAGTGAGATTGAAGAGGCAGTAAAGAGAAAGAAGGAAGCCTATTTAAGGATGTTGCAAGGTAGAGTCTCTGTGGATGAATATCGCTCCAAGAAGCGTGAAGCTGCCAAGCTGGTTCACCAGAGTAAGACAAAAGATAGGAAGGAGATGGTGGAAAGGCATGAACTGGCTTTTTCGAAAAATAGGAAGTCTTTCTGGAAGTACATGAGACTCAGGAAAAATAGGGGAAACAAAGTTGTAAGTTGTGTGAAGAATGAGGTTGGATAAATGATATGGGAGGGAGCCCAATGAGTTAAGTGAAAGATGGGGTGAATATTTCTGTGAGTTATTAGATCAGGAAAGCAAAGATGATTCTCAGACAGACACAGATGATGTCACAGTGAGGGATTGAAGCACTGGAGGGATCTCAAGAGAAGAAGCGTGTAAAGCTCTAAAATCTCTTCAGAATGGTAAGGCTTTGGGAGTTGATGGCATAAACTGCTGAGATGTTGAAATATCGTGGCGACCCTGTAATTGACTGGTTAACTGAAATTTGCCAGTTGTGCTGGGAGTTAGTAATGGTCCCACAGTATTGGAAGGATGCTATTATTGTTCCCTTGTATAAGGGAAAAAGTGATCAGACTGAATGCAAGAACTATCGTGGTATTAGCCTACTGAGTGTGCCAGGGAAAGTGTTTGGTAAGGTTGTTATTGAAAAAGTACGGGGTCTTATATCACAGAAAGTGTGGGATGTTTAGAGTGGTTTTATGCCTGGTAAAGGCTGCACTAACCAGATTTTTGCATTGCGCATTATGATAGAAAAGTATCTGGCTGTTGGTAAGAAAGTTTTTGCTGCCTTCATAGATTTAGCGAAAGCTTACAACCGAGTAAATAGGACACTTTTGTGGAAGTTATTAAATGAATATGGTGTTACTGGGAATCTACTTAATAGTGTAACAGCCATGTATGCTGGCAGTAGAGCTTATGTACAAATGAGTGGTGTTTTATCAAAATGGTTCTCTGTTGGTGCAGGTGTCAGACGAGGTTGTGTAATGTCACCATGGCTGTTTAATATATTTATGGATGCATGCATGTGTGATGCCAAAATAGATAATAGTGGTTTATGTCTTGGTGATATCCATGTGTGCAGATTGCTGTATGCTGATGACATTGTCCTGTTGGCAGAGAGCAAATGTGAGTTGCAGAGTATGTTGTCCCAGATGTACGAAGTTTACATTAAATTCAAACTGAGTATAAATAAGGGAAAAACCAAAGTTATTGTTTTTGAGAGAGGAACTGGTAGCACTGATTGTAATGTAAGTATAAACGGCACTGTGATTGACCAGGTGAGTGAGTTTGTGTATTTTATGAAGCATGTTTGAGAGAGAGAACAAATTGGATGGTGAAATTAGTAGGCGAGTCAATTCTTTATTGAAATTCATAGCAGCTCTGGGAGGTTTTCACAGGAATGATGGGTTCTCTAGAGAGTCCCGCATGGCTGTGTATGAAAGTGTAATTGTTCCTACTCTGATGTATGGCAGTGAAACCTGAGTACTGCAGAAGAAACATGGGAGTCGTTTGTGTGCTGGAAAAATGCATTACTTACGTGGGGTTTGTGGCAAGACAGGGTCTGTTTGTGTGAGGAATGAAGATGTGTTGCAGTTGTGTGATGTGAAGCAAAATGCTGTTAGGAAGGTGGAGACCAATATGCTTCGGTGGCTTGGCCATGTTGAAAGAATGAGCGATGAGATGCTTACTAAGAAAATCAAGAAGGCCCAAGTGGCAGGAAGAAAAGGCAGAGGAAGGCCAAGGAAGACATGGGTGGATCAGATTCAGGAGTGTCTGCATGAGAAAAAGATTATGAGTATGAAGTATAAAAGATCTTGTGTATGGCGTGTAATGGATATCAGTGTAGCCCGAGTAGTATGTCAAGATCGCTGTAAATGGATAAGTTTGATATGACAACAGTAAGTAAAAATATCTGGTAGTTGTATTTCTTTTTGGAGCTAACCTCTGGATCTCAGAGAACAGCTTAGTGATATGTATGTAATGTATGTATGTATTGTTCTGTCTTTCAAGACTGCCAAATTGCAGAGCATATTCCTGGTAAACTCGGCTTTTGACACAATCAACACGGTTCGAGATCAAGTGAACGAGCTGACTTAATCACTCTGCTGTTGGTAAATTATTGTCCTAACCACAGCTGTATCGACATCGCAATATCAATATGAGGAGGTCCATCCTGCAACAATATGGTTGAGTCAAGACATCGTCGCTGCTGAAGTTGTGGTACCACGAAGTTGGGGAGCATATCTCATGTACCTGTGGGCATTGACAGTACAAGTCACTGGTCTGGTTGGAAGATTTCCTTTGTAAAGAATATGGCCTAATGATAAATGATACCATAAACCCACACCACACTAACTTTCAGCAAGTGCAACAGGATCTCTTAGCACACACGTGAGGGTTTTCCTCAGCCCAGATGCGGCAGTTCCGAGTGTTAACAGTACTGTGCAGATGGAAATGAGCCTCATCTGTCCACAAGGTCTTCCAGGAACATGCATTGTCTACCTCCATGCAAGCCATGAATGTCAGTCGGGTTTGTGTATTGCCATGAAGCAATTGTTGAGTGCAGGTGATCTTGTAGGAATAAAACTGCCACACTTTGTGCAAAATCTTTCACACCATTGTGTATTGAATATCTAGTTGGCGTGATATTACTCGTGCACTTGGTGTGTTAGCCATTCCATGTTCCGCCATGGCAGTAGCATCATCTTGGCTGCTTGAGGCATAATTGGTTTGAGCCCACATCCTGGTCTCACTGCTAAAGACCCTGTATTTTCAAACCGTACAATAATTTTTTTGCAGGTTTGTAATGGTAATTGGACCTCTTCTGATATGCTTCAGTTGCCGAAATTCTTGAAGCACAGCCATTGCATTGCCTCTGTTTTGATAATAAAGCTTGGCTAGCAACACATGTTCAGATATAGTAAGAGCCATAGCATGTAACACTTGTTCCAAAAATGGCATGCTGCATTACCCTCCATCTTTTATACCCCACCCAACAGAGTTTAAGTTGAAATTTTTTCTTTTGTAGTGAGTTTTCTATTTTGTTAGCAAAAATGCTATGCAGATTAGCCAAATTTATGGTTCTATTTTTTGCTATATTTACATATGAAAATACAAGCACAAGGCATTGGCTAAATAAAATTTTGTACATTAAGTAGAATTCAAGAATAAAAACAAATAGGCTTTTACACATATAATTTTAATAAAAAATACTTATATTTCCTATCGCATGCAGTTTATGAAAATACCTACAAAAACGGGACTGCAGCAAAGCCACAAGTGATGTCACACCAACCAATTGGTTGACTCGAACCAAGACGGTGCATGTTGCTCCCGCGGTTGCATCTGCGTCAGCAAACTACCATAGAAAACAAATGAAGTGCCTTTTTCCTTATCCAACACAGTGAAGCCTGTGTAAAAGGTGCTCTCAAGGCTCACAGATGCTTTTCTGCAATAGGGGAAAAAGCAACTGGGATGGAAAAACGACAACAGGGTGAAGCAGCGTGTGACAGCGAAGACAGAAGGAAAAATTATGGAGAACAGCAGGTCAGCAGGGTGAAGCAGCAATGACTGAACAAAATCTGACAGAAATAAAAACATTGCAAGGAAGAAATTGCAAGGGGTGAGCGTGATGATGAAAAAAAGTGTGATGGGGATGAAAAACACAACGCAAGGGTGAAACTGGATTTGGTGGTATGACGGGGGAAGTAGTGATAATGGAACTAAAAATGATGATATGAAAAACAACACAAGAATGAAGTAGGAGTGGCTGGATGATGGAAAGGAAAAAAATTATAGAGGATGAAGGGCAAAGCAGGGTGGGTTGAGTGATGGAACAAAAAATGATGAGGAAGATGACGATGAATGATGAAAAAAATGACGATAAATGATGAAATAAAAAATGAGGAAGGGAACCAGGTTGGCGGGGCGAAGGAACAATGATGGAACATAAAGACGATGGGGATGGAAACAAAACAAAAGGGAAGCAGAGTGGACGGGATGATGAACAAAAAAATGACAGGAAAGTTTGCTTTTTGGCAATTCAGTGGGGACTTTTGTCGCGAAATTACTGTCTTGATCGTTGTTTGGTGAAAATGTGAGTGACAGCTTAAACACTGCCGACCAATCCTTGGTGATGTTGTGTTGTATGTTTTCTGGTGCTTGCAGTGCCACATATCCCATGGTGGCATAAAGTGGGACTTTTTTCTTTTTTCATAAATTATGAATGCATGAAGGAATACTTAGTAGGAATGCTTGAAAACATTCCTACTAAGTTAGGTTGCGTTACGTCACATAGTTAACACTAACATGGTTTAAAAAAATTGTTTGCATTAAAACTAGTTCATGTCAAAGATTATGCTACTGTCGCTATTTTCGCAAAATGCGATACTTAATCCAAAATTCGAAAGAAAAATTAGTGTCCATAGAAAAATGGCACCAGCCATTTAAATATGAACCCATCAGCAGATTCTGCTCAGACTTTTCTGTTTCTGTGAAAACTAGTTTCCGATTCTGGCCATGATTCACACTCCACTAATGTTATTTTCTTAATTTTTAAGGTATGTTTCTACAGCACCTGTTGGCTCAATCCCCCCTCCCCCACCACACACACACACACACACACACACACACACACACACATCTGCATACATTCTAGAGCACTCCATAAAGGGTGAGGTAAAATTATAGTGGCTATAGGAATTAGACTCCTTTCCCCATTAAAAGTTCACGTTTAAACCACTCAGCTGTGACATCAACAGCATTCCCCCAAGGCCATAAACATTATAGTTTTCCACTGATGTCCAAAGTATTTTTGGTGTGAATGATTTAGTTGATGTTGTGATTTTCTGAGCGACAAAAGTGGATAACTTTCTTTAGCATTTTGCTACAACTTGTTTCATCAGTTTAGCATTTTTTGAGCCAGCTTAAACTTTGGTTCATATTATTGATAATTAATTGAACAACTAAATTAATTGAAATAAATAAAATTATATAGAGTATAAAGCCACTAAACTGGTTCACCAGAGTAAAGCCAAAGATATGAAGAAGGTGGAAAGGCATGAATTGGCTTTCTGGAAAGACATGAAGACCTGCTGGAAGTACATGAGACTCAGAAAAATAGGGGAAACAAAGTTGTAAGTTGTGTGAAGAATAGGGTTGGGGAAATGATATGGGAGCCCAATGAGTTTAGTGAAAGATGGGGTGAATACTTCTGTGAGTTATTAGATCAGGAAAGCAAAGGTGATTCTGAGGCAGACACAGATGATGTCACAGTGAGGGATGGAAGCACAGGAGGGATCTCAAGAGCAGAGGTGTGCAAAGCTCTAAAATTTCTTCAGAATGGTAGGGCTCCGGGAGTTGGTGGCATAACTGCCGAGATGTTGAAATATGGTGGTGACTTTGTAATTGACTAGTTAACTGAAATTTCCCGGTTGTGCTGGAAGTTAGGAATGGCCCCTCAGGATTGGAAGGATGCTATCATTGTTCTCTTTTATAAGGGAAAATGTGATCAGATTGGCTGCAAGAACTGTCATGGTATTAACCTACTAAGTGTGCCAGGAAAAGTGTTTGGTAAGGTCGTTATTGAAAAAGTACGGGGTTTTACATCAGAGAAAATGTGGGATGTTCTGAGTGGGTTTATGCCTGGTAAAGGCTGCACTAACCAAATTTTTGCATTACACATGATGATTGAAAAGTATCTAGCTGTTGGTAAAGTTTTTGCTTCCTTCATAGATTTAGCGAAAGCTTACAACCGAGTAAATAGGACACTTTTGCGGAAGGTATTAAATGAATATGGTGTTACTGGAAATCTACTTCAGAGTGTAAAAGCCATGTATGCTGGCAGTAGAGCTTATGTACGAATGAGTGGTGTTTTATCAAAATGGTTCTCTATTGGTGCAGGAGTTAGACAAGGTCGTGTAATGTCACCATGGCTGTTTAATATATTTATGGATGCATGCATATGTGATGCCAAAATAGATAAAACTGGTTTATGTCTTGGTGATATCCGTGTGTGCAGATTGCTGTATGCTGATGACATTGTCCTGTTGGCAGAGAGCAAAAGTGAGTTGCAGAGTATGTTGTCCCAGATGTACGAAGTTTACATGAAATTCAAACTGAGTATAAATAAGGGAAAAACTAAAGTTATGGCTTTTGAGAGAGGAACTGGTAGTACTGAATGTAATGCAAGTCTAAATGGCACAGTGACCAGGTGAGTGAGTTTGTGTATTTAGGAAGCATGTTTGACAGAAAGAACAAATTGGATGGTGCAATTGGTAGGTGAGTGAATTCTTCATTGAAAGTCATGGCTGCTTTGGGAGATTTTCACAGGAATGATGGATTTTCAAGAGAGTCCCGCATGGCTGTGTATGAAAGTGTAATTGTTCCTACTGTGATGTATGGCAGTGAAACCTGGGTACTACAGAAGAAACATAGGAGTCGTTTGTGTGCTGGATAAATGTGTTCTGATGGCAAGACATGTTCTGATTGTGTAAGGAATGAAGATGTGTTGCAGTTGTGTAATGTGAAGCAAAATATTGTTAGCAAGGTGGAGATTAATAGGTTTCGGTGGTTTTGCCATGTTAAAAGAATGAGTGATGACGTGCTTACTAAGAAAATCTTTAGCCCAAGTGACAGGAAGGAAAGGCAGAAGAAGGCCAAGGAAGTCATGGGAGGATCAGATTCAGGAGTGTCTGCATGAGAAAAATATTATGAGTATGAAGTATAGAAGATCTTGAGTATGGCGTGTGATGGATGTCAATGAAGCCCGAGTTGTATGTCAAGATTGCTGTAAATGGAGAAGTTTGATACAGCAACAGTAAGTAAAAATTATCTGGTAGTTTTTATTTCTTTTTGGAGCTAATCTCAGAGAACAGCTTAGTGATATGTATGTATACCAGATATTTTTACTTACTGTTTTCATATCAAACTTCTCCATTTACAACAATCTTGACATACAACTCAGACTTCACTGATATCCATTACATGTCGTACACAAGATCTTTTATACTTCATACTCATAATCTTTTTCTCATGCAGACACTCCTGAATCTGATCCACCCATATCTTCCTTGGCCTTCCTCTGCCTTTCCTTTCTGCCACTTGGGCTAAAAAGATTTTCTTAGTAAGCATCTCATCACTCATTCTTTCAACATGGCCAAACCACCGAAGCATATTGGTCTCCACCTTGCTAACAGCATTTTGCTTCACGTCACACAACTGCAACACATCTTCATTCCTCACAGAAACAGACCGTGTCTTGCCACAAACCTAACGTAAGTAACACATTTCTCCAGCACACAAATGACTCCCATGTTTCTTCTGCAGTACCCAGGTTTCACTGCCATACATCAGAGTAGGAACAAATACAGTTTCATGCACAGCCATGTTGGACGCTCTAGAGAACCCATCATTCCTGTGAAAACCTCCCAGAGCAGCTATGACTTTCAATAAAGAATTGACTCGCCTACTAATTTCACCATCCAATTTGTTCTATCTGTCAAACATGCTTCCTAAATACACAAACTCACTCACCTGGTCAATCACAGTGCCGTTTATACTTACATTACATTCAGTGCTACCCGTTCCTCTCTCAATCACCATAACTATGGTTTTTCTGTTATTTATACTCAGTGTGAATGCAAACTTCGTACTTCCGAGACAACATATTCTGCAAATCACTTTTGATCTCTGCCAACAGGACAGTGTCATCAGCATACAGCAATCTGCACACACGGATATTACCAAGACATAAACCACTATTATCTATTTTGTCATCACGCATGCATGCGTCCATAAATATATTAAACAGCCATGGTGACATTTACGCGACCTTGTCTAACTCCTGCACCAATAGAAAACCATTTTGATAAAACATCATTCACTTGCACACAAGCTCTACTACCAGCATACATGGCTTTTACACTATTAAGTAGATTTCCAGTAACACTATATTCGTTCAATACCTTCCACAAAAGTGTCTTATTAACTCAGTCGTAAGCTTTCTCTAAATCTATGAAGGCAGCAAAAACTTTCTTATCAACAGCCAGGTACTTTTCAATCATCATGCGTAATGCAAAAATCTAAAAATCTGGTTAGTGCAGCTTTTACCTGGCGTAAAACCACTCTGAACATCCGACACTTTCTCTGATGTAAGACCCCGTACTTTTTCAATAACAACTTAACCAAACACTTTCCCTGGCACACTTAGTAGGCTAATACCACGATAGTTCTTGCATTCTGTTTGATCACCTTTTCTCTTATACAAGGGAACAATAATAGCATCCTTCCAATCCCGAGGAACCATTCCTAACTCCCAGCACAACTAGCAAATTTCAGTTAACCAGTCAATTTCAGAGTCACCACCATATTTCAACATCTCGGCAGTTATGCCATCAACTCCAGGAGCCATACCATTCTGAAGAGATTTTAGAGCTTTACACACTTCTCCTCTTGAGAACCCTTCTGTGCTTCCATCCCTCATTGTGACATCATCTCCATCTGTCTCAGAATCATTTTTGTTGTCATGATCTAATAACTCACAGAAGTATTCACCCCATCTTTCACTTAACTCATTGGGCTCCCTTATCATTTCCCCGATCTCATTCTTCACACAACTTACAACTTTGTTTCCCCTATTTTTCCTGAGTCTCATGTACTTCCACAAAGACTTCCTTTTCTGTCTTTCCAAAAAGCCAGTTCATGCTTTTCCACCTTCTCCTTCCTATCTTTTGCCTTACTCTGGCGAACCAGCTTAGCAGCTTCACGCTTCTTTGAGCGATATACATCCACAGAGACTCTACCTTGCAACATCCCCAAATAGGCTTCCTTTTTTCTCTTTACTGCCTCTTCAATCTCACTATTCCACCAAGCATCACTTCTATTGTTACCCACTATTGTGGTTCCACAGACCTCTTTAGCAGCAGTGACAACACAGCTCTTAAAACATTCCCACTTCTTTTCTACATCCCTGTCACCAGACTTCTGTCGTTTTTTAAGTACATCAGAATAACGCTGATGATCTTCATGGAGCCTATCAACCTTTATTCTTTCTATCCTGGGTCTCTTTCTATTCCTTTTCCTCCAACCAACATTAAGTTTCACTCAGACACTACCAAGTAATGATCAGAACCAACATCTGCACCTCTCATCACACGGGTGTCAACAACTAAGTGTTTCAGATGCTGATCATAGACAACAAAATCTATCACACTCTTTTGACGAAGAGTACAATTTTCTCAAGTATATGTGTGGATATACTTGTGGTTGAAAAATGTATTAGGTACACACAAACCATTCTCAATGCAGAGTTCAATTAATCTTTCACCATTATCATTCACACAAGGATCATTAAACTTAACCAGGACATTGTCAGAAATTGCATTCTGCACATCTACTCTAGCATTGAGATCCCCTGCTATTATAACCTTTTCTTTAGCACCAAACTGGCTCAAAACAGCTTTTAGCTCATTTCAGAAATCTTCCTTCTTATCAGAAGGTTCCGAGTCCCAAGGAGCATACATTACAACAATTGCAATTCTCTGAAGTTTCACTTTCAAACGAATCCAAAGAATTCTCTCACTTACGCAACTATAGTGAATCAAGTTGTTCATCTTTTCACTTGAAATCACACCTACACCAGCCTGTCTTCTCACATTATCCAATACTCCAGACCACACACTCACTGTGCCATTCACTTCTTCTACCCCAATTTTCTTCTTTTTGGTTTCACTAACACACAGCACGTCCAGTCTATACATATTCATCTCCTCAATCACCTCACTCATCTTGCAATTTATGCCTCTAGTATTCCATACACCAATCTTACATTCACTCAGCAGAGATCTCTTTCTCACATGCCGTTTAGAAAGTCCAGGTCGATTCCGTGGTGGACCGTCCTTCTCAAGTGTGGTAGGTCCACCATATCCCACACTTGAGTCCGGATATTGATTTCTTTTTGTCTTTTTAATCAGGTAAGTACATCAGTGTGGGGGATTAGCCCACAGCTGAGGGTTCCAGTTGGTCATTCAACCTAAGGATTCTGGAACAAAACCCAGTGAGTTGGGGTCTTTTTGCCAATTTCGCACAGGACTAGCTGGCACCTCTCCAAGATTCACAGAGGTCTTAGTTGCTGTTGTGTGTGCCATTGTTACCATGGAGCGCCCCGAGGAGGCAAACCCATCACTCACTACGACCGCCCACAGTCATATGTATGTATGTATAATAAAAAGAAAAGTACATACCTTTTGATTTCTAAAACATTAGTTACATAGCCTTTTTTTAAAACTTTTCACAGTGAAAACAAAATTATACATGTATATTGTAGTACATCTGTATGGAAAATAATTTTACACTGCATTCAGTGAGAGCTGGATTTAAAATATTCTGTTATCTGATATGGCTTTCTTATGAGATCGATGCCTCAAAAATTCTTCCAGAATAGCATCCTAGATGTATCATCAACATTTTGGTTTCAGATGGATTCACCCATGATCCGCAGAAAAAAAAAAAAGAAAAAAAAAGAGCTGTTAATTCATGTGTTGCATATGGAAGCACTTGTCTCGAAGTCTTAGTGTAAGGATTTCACTTAACTGTAGAATCAGGATTTTTATAAACAGATTGATGTGTCGAAAGAGAACTTTGATTTTCATAGACTTTATGATTTTTGCAATGCGATAAAATATATTGTAATTTTGTAAGTTTTTTTTTTTTCTCTCAGCCAAGTCGACTTTTTTACAAAACATTATTATGTAAGATTTTGTATTTTTTCAAAGCATAAATTTCGCAGTAGTGTTTAAGATTTCGAGAGTTCTTATATATATATATTTTTAAGTGCCATTCACTAGAAAAATATATGCCGTAAATTTGGGTAAATAAGTCACACTGGCGTTTATGCTGCAGCGATAAAAAAGAAAAGGTGGAATGAAAAAAAAAATCACCAGAAACGCCGCACCTTTGCAGTAAGGCGGGGTAGTACCACAGCAGAGTCTTGAAAACATTACATAGATAAAAATATAGTACCTGATCTTTCAAATAATAAATAAGATTCAATCTTAAGGATAACACTTACCCTACTACCTATTTTACAAAAAGTTACTCGAAGGATTCATAAGGCGCTTAAACCAATTGTAAAACATTTATACCTCAAGAATTTAAAAAATACAAGCACAGCATTCTGGAAATATCTGGTATACACAGTTTTTCAATCAAATCCATCAAAATCGGAAACTTCACTGTCCGAATTAAAAAGTTTTTAATTTTAAAGCTCATCATCTAAAAAAATTTGGGGTCATCCGCATCACTTTCGCTGTCTTCTGGCGTTTCACCGCGGCTTTTAGAAATAATGTTTGCTTCAGTGAAGCCCATAATAATCGTCGAAGTTTTGGTGTTTTTCCAGGATTCGGAAAAACATTTATTTACCATTAGCTGAAAACTAGAAGTATAACTTTTGTGTTTCGTCGTTTTACTTTCCATTATAACATAGAACTATGCATACTCGAGAAAATGCGATTTGGCGAACTGAATGCAATGAACGCACGCATCACTGACAAAATTTGCTAGTGCTGTCATTGACCAATGACAATCAATCTTGGATGGTAGTCGGATATCCCGTTTCGAGAGGGGAGAGAGAGATTGTTAGCCTCGGAGTGAAGCTGATGACGTCATGAGTTCATAAGAGTTGCTTGGAGCATGAAACAAGGGTGATCCTTGCTAACAAGATCGATTCCCTGCGAAGTTTCCCCCAGCTACGGATTTTTTCCGAGTTTTATCGGTCGCCTCTCTCTTGCCTGTCCCACCTCAATCTTATAACCTATTATTTTCATGTCTTGTTTTAAGAGGGGGTGGGTGGAATTTATTGCATGTGGCTGTAAAATCGTTATTCCATTCCCTCTCTATTGAGATATCTTCCTGCGGAAAAATGCATGGAACAAGCCAAAACGTTTTTTGTTACATAATTTTGCTCCACCAGAAAAAAAAAAAAAGCTGTATATGCTGCCATGCTGTATTTCATTTTGAACTCTTCTATGCCGCAGCTTATCTACCCGAAATTACGGTAACTGAAGTTCCATTTTATATGTAAATTCTAACATTAGCAAAAGGTAAAATAGGCAGAGAATGAAGTTTGGTTATTAAATATTATTTGATTTATGAATGATTAAATGTTACATGCTGTACTAAATAAATTGTGGAATTTTTTTTTCTAGGTGGTCTTCAGAATAGTGACATAATTATAAAAAATTTAATTGATATTTATGTTCCATTTCTGCCCCTGGAAAAGAAGCATGTTATCCTGTGCATTGAAGATGAACTGCGTTCACGTTCTAAATTCACTGCAATTAATGATGTCTCTCTGATTAATAAAATAGCTGATCAGCTCCAATATTGGCCAAACGATTTAGCAGTATTCTCAACATCAGGTTGCAAGAAAGTGTCTCATAAAGTAGATCTGTATGCATAATGATGTATAGATAGTATTTACATGTGGAGATAATGATTATATAAACAATCATGGAACTGAGTTTTAGTGACTTCAGGACAGAAAATGTTCTTTCGCGTTTTACTTTTTATGTAAATTGTGAGAATCTATTTTTTATACATATTTACTTGTGTATCTGTGAGATTCATAAAAATGATATGCATTTTCTGATGCTCAAGTGTTTTGTGAAAATCACTGTTATTAAATTTTATTGATTTAATGAAATTGTTGTTCGTAATCATAATCTTTGGCATACATATATGACATAGTTTGTACATGTCCTGAAAATTCTGGAGAAGACCTAGAATTTTATCATTCCCATTTGTTGTCCTCACATGACACTTTGTAATTCAGGATTATTCTAGCTTATGTATAGCTTCTAAGTGTCCCAATTTAATTGGATTATGTCCAGTTTTCAAGCCTAGGTAGGGTCTAAGAATCTTTTTTTTTTTTTTTTGCTGTGATATATTTCCTGTTTACATTACAGATGCTTCAAGTTCTATGTGTTCTTTGTAGTCTCCACATGAATCCTTGGTCCACTATAGAGTACAAAAAACATCAAATATAGATATGATTCAGTACACACTTAACTGATAAATACAGATGTGTGGTACGTTCAGTAATAGACTAAGAAATACAAAAGCTTTTGGCCCAGCATGGGTCTTGATCACCAGTAAACATTTGGATTTAGACTAGTTGCCAGATATGGTGTTTCAAGTTCATGATTATAGTTGTTGCCAACCGATAGGAAATACTTCCAAATG
Organism: Macrothele yani; assembly: GCA_039090855.1. Lineage (NCBI taxonomy): Eukaryota > Metazoa > Arthropoda > Arachnida > Araneae > Macrothelidae > Macrothele > Macrothele yani. The sequence goes on from CM077002.1 coordinate 50,387,279, forward strand.
ATGGGGGCGACTGCTTATAGCCCATTGAGTTGCTCACGGTGGTCGTTAAACCTCCAATCAAAATAATAATAATAATAATAATAATAATAATAATAATAATAATGGGGCTGAAACAAGTGCTATCAGTATTGCAGTTGGAAGTTATGGAGACTTCAATGCTGTATAAAAGGGCTTTGTGTTTTCATGAGAGCATGAGAATCTTCAACAAAGGGCTATATTTATTGCAGTTGTAAGATGTGGAACTTTTGATGCTCTACAAAAGAACTTTGTATTTTTGTGAGAGCATTGAAATCTCCACATCTTCCAACTGCAGTATCAGCAGTCCTTGTTTTGTACCCCATCATTTGGGAGTCCCACCTATCTGTTGGCAATAACCAAAATAATGAACTTAAACACCACATCTGGCAACCAGTCTAGATTCAAATGTTTGCAGGTGATCAAGGCCCAAGCTGGGCCGAAAGTTTCTGTATTTCCTTAGTCAATTTTTTAACATACCATGCGTGTTGCTCGATGATGTGTACATCTATGTAGTACAGAAATTGAAAATCTTGGTGAAGTAATGTCATTTAACATACGTGTAAAGTTTATTTTCAAGATTCTAACATTTGTTAAACAGTTTGGGGATTGTGTTTATTAGATATTTTTAATATTATGGCATTTCTTTGGTGTTTTTTCATTATTTTTTCAATATTTTTTTTTGTCTTAAGCTGTTCACTGGCCTAAATGTTTGTAACCACCTGGAAATGATTGTTCTAGCAGGAATGAGAATGCTCCATGATTTTCAGAATTTCAAATATTTTTCACTAAGCTTCCCCCTACCTGGCTCTATTCTTTTCTTAATTCTTTTTTTTTTATATTTTTCTGATCATATTCCTTGTTTTTAGTATCTTAAGTAATAGTAAAAAAGAGTGACTTGGTATTTTTGAAGATTTTTTTTTAATAAAGTGCATGCACTCATTTCTAACAGCCTTTTATTCAAAACCAATGAGTAGAGCCCTTTTTACAGTGAAATTAAATTTCAAAATTGTTACTTAAACTAACTGTGATAGAATCCAAGCTGTATCCATGACTTGTAAAACTGTTTTCATGGCAGAGTGAGCAATGCAGTAAAGAATTTTGGTATTTAATTTTGCTTAAAACATGTCATCAGGCATTACATTTTGCAGTACAGTACATGAGTCCCCATTTTACGTGAGCTGCAGAAAGTTAAGTTCTAGCATTTTCTTTAATGTATTTTGAGAAACCTATTTGTTACTTTTCTTCACCATACCAGTTTGCAACTTGATGCAACATCATAGTTGTTGAATGTATGCTGAACTGTTTTGCAGCTATCTTCTTCATGTTGTTTGGATTTGCTTCAACTAAAATCCTCAAGTGATTGCATGCAGATGAGTGTGTAAGCTAGTTCATGTTAATATTCCATCTCCAGAATTGAATTTTCCTGATAGTGTAAATCTGAATGTTCATGAGTAGTGTTTTTGATACTGTGTTCCATTTTGTTGCACATTAATTGTATTGTCTTTCGAGTGTGAACCGGTGCAGCAAATTACATGACATTTCTTTGCATCTGTGTTTTAGTTCTAAAGCTAAAACAAATTCACTGTTAAAGGTATAAATAAATGAAAACATAATTTGTACTTCAAAGAGTTACAAATTTATAATAAATTCTTGTAATACATGTTAATTACAAAATAGTATATGAAACAAGTGAGCATTTGTTTTGTATATATCTCACATTTGTTAAATGTTCTCTTCTCTTGTGCTGTATTCTTGCATATTGTTCACAAACAGAGCATATTAGCTAATTACTTTCCAACCCAAACACTGAACTGGTATGATTTTTCGTTTTTATGCAAACTATTTCGAAATGTGCATCCTAAAGTTTTTATGTGTTGGTGAGGTACAAGGATATCATCTGTCTGCAGCGGTGTTTCTCAAACTTTTTAGCTCATGGCACATTGTTTCACCATGTGAGATATTGCAGCACACCTGTACAGTAGGTGGCAGCACTACACTGGAGACTTGATCCCTACCAAGGTCAATTAGATGAATTGTAGTTCGAGAAATGTCTCAAATGTTCCCATGATGATGCCCTATCTACACTACTACAGTTTTCGACAACCTTCTTGTGCGCGCAGGGATTTTCTACATTGGCCAACATTAAAAATATGAAACAAGAGAGATTTCTCTTGATCGAGAATTACGAGTGTGTTTGTCTGCGATTTGACCCAATTGAAACAATTGTGCAAAAGTAAGCAAGCTCATATTTCTCATTTATTTATAAAAATTCATTATTGACTCATTATTTTTAATTATTTCAGTTAGTATACTAACAATTTACTTGTTCCTTTTGTATTAATAAATAACATTGTTGAAAATATTTAATACCTATTTTATATATCCTCTTAGTTGCCCCGGTGGCACAGAGGTCTAAGTGATGGCTTTTGATCATTCTTCTGAGATGGGTCCAGGTTCAGATCCTGGTGTGGCATGGATGTTGTGTTTGTCTTATGGCACTGGCTCTCTCCCTTCCCTAGAACCAGTAGCCCTAATTTAGGGACAGGAGATTGCTTATATCCCGCTGAGATGCTCACAGTGGTTGTTAAACCTCCAATCAAAAGATATATATATATTTTCTCATTTAAAAAAAAAATACTTTTCGTTGTTTGTTATCATAGCACAGCCACACAAATTTGTGGCACACCATTTGAGAATCATATAAAATGACCTTACGCAGAACAACTGTAAAATAGAGCTGTCATTGTCACCTCTTTTTGGAAGCAGTTACCTCTTATGGGAGTACAATTTTAAATGTGAGTCAGGACAAAAATGTTTTAGTACCATATTAAAATCAGTCAAATAGATGGGTTTTGATTGTGCTGTGTATGAAGAAGATAAGAAACAATGTTTCACAGACAGGGCATCAGTACAGGTTGCCAGCCCCAATTGCAGAGGCATCAACTTTGAACTGAAAACCATGAAAAGTAAATAAAAACATGAGGTTCCCAAAAATGTAGCAAAATAAAAAAAAAAAAAAATGTGGTTGTCTATAAGATGCTCTAAAAGTCTCCAGAAATTACTAGAAAGTTGTAAAATACTGTACATCGAGCACTGTTAGACATCTCGTGAAAATATGTAGAATCTTTGAGAAGGCTGTGAAAGCTGGCATGGATAAGGGTGGTACACCAAAGTAAAACATGTTATTGACTCAGCAAACTTTGATGTTATAACTTAATGTTATTGATACAAAGGCTGTTCCATAAAAATTGAGAGTAATTTTTTTGAGTTGGCAACAGTGCAAAACAAAAAAATAACCACTCAGATGACTAACTGAATTAAGGAAGTATCTGTGGGAACAGTTACTAGCCATGGCAGACAATTCTGGTTTGTTATTGTGCAGTTATTTAAGGTACATCTGCATTTCACCTTACAGCTATGGAGGTGAATAATTCCATTAAGAAGTGAAATCGGTTGTACGATAAAATTTTGCTATTGTTTGGGTGAGTCAATGATTTTTAGATGGTACCATGATTTAAGAAAAAGGGGGTGTTTGTCGGCAGAACTCGCTCCTAGGCCTGGTTGACCTGAAAGTGTTGTTACGGAGCGTATTGTTAAAACTTTTGAGCAATCCTGCAAGAAGATCGACAAATGGCGTGTGCAGACATAGCAATGTCAACTAATATTTCAAAAATGTCGGCATTCTACATGACAAATTACTGCTGCATTGTGTGTGTTCCAGATGGTTGTGTCTTGTCATGCCGTGCTGGAACTGGGTTTCAGCTAACCAGTCATTTGATCAGCATAGTGTGATGGCATTTTGTGCCTTCATAGCCAGTTGCCTATACATGTTCTGTAAGGAGACCTATACAGCAAAGCTACTGCTTAGAACTTGTCAGGCATTTTATCTGAGACAACATAGCAATGTCAACTAATATTTCAAAAATGTCGGCATTCTACATGACAAATTACTGCTGCATTGTGTGTGTTCCAGATGGTTGTGTCTTGTCATGCCGTGCTGGAACTGGGTTTCAGCTAACCAGTCATTTGATCAGCATAGTGTGATGGCATTTTGTGCCTTCATAGCCAGTTGCCTATACATGTTCTGTAAGGAGACCTATACAGCAAAGCTACTGCTTAGAACTTGTCAGGCATTTTATCTGAGACAATTTGTACCACAGCTTCATGTGAGACAAATTATGGTTTGCTTAAGATTATGCATCAGCACACACAACTTGAATAATTATTGACCTGCTTAATAACTCCTTCAGGGAATGTCTTATATCTGTGGAGTAATTTAACCACTATAGATTTTTTTTTGTATGAGGCTTCATAAAACAACTTGTCTATCATCATAAAAAGAAAGGGTTATTTTTTTACCCCAGAAATTCATTGTACCTTTCTTTAAATGTATTTAGAAAGAACCTGTTATACATGGTTTGTCTTAACAACAGACATTATACTGCAAGTGTGGAACACTTTGTACGAGGTGGCAACATTTGATAGTCAACCCAAAGTTCCATTTGCAATTCACATACAGGACATACACATTGCAACATAGTCTCAATTGCAGTAAATGTATACATATCGCAATATCGTCTCACTTGCAGTAAATGTGCATTCTATATCTTCTCCCTCTGTAATAAATGCTCCCATTCTGTGTAACATATTTTATTAATTAGCATACTATCAGTTCTTAGTAAGCCCACAGGAAATTGGTAAAACAGTGTGATTTTTCATGCAGTATCCCATTATGAAACACCAAAAACCTCTAGGAGTGTTGGTTTTTGGAGAAATATCCTCCTTTTTATGCACTATGTTGGTAGCTTTCTGCAAATTTGTATGTGATATGATTTTCTTGTATTTTCGGAATCAGTAGGGGATGAAAGACTTTTCAGAAATACCATTCTTTAAGTGTAAAAGTCCGTATGGAGGAACATAAAGTAGCTATTAAAAACATAGGGAACAAAACAGGATTAGACAGACATGTACGAGTAAATGGACACTCTGTAAAATGGGACTCAATAAAAATAATCGCCATAATTGTCCACCAATCACATGTAAAGAGGAAATTTGAAGAAGGCATGCAAATAGCAAAAAAAAAGAGGGTACCACACTTAATGATAATTTTGGTTGGGCACTTCCAACCGATTGGCAACTACTACTCCAGTGATGGTCCTGACGATGAACTAGGTTTTAGTTCGAAAATTCGACCACCAATTGTATTATAATTTACCTCTATAAAACCTGTAATTAAACATTTTTTCAATGTGATTAATATTTGGAGGTGTCGTGATGTCATCAATTACTAGATTCTTTTGTTGGTACACTTGCTTGTAGAGTGTTTTCCTTATCATCATACACAGTTAAAATCGATCACAGGACGCGTTTTGATAAGATGCCCAAATATTTTTGCTCCGATGTACACTTAACATTGCTCTCCTATATGAGAAAGATGCCATCTGTGTATATTTGGCCTCAAACACAAGGTGACTGTGGCAGTGCTGTTTTATGGTTGTTCCTGGACTCGTACATGCCTGGTCAAAGTACTTGCCACATTCTGTATAGATCAGTGGCGTAGCCAGAGGTGGGGGGGGGGGTTGAACCCCTCCCTTGAGGAGAGACTGAGCACAAATTTAATGCGATATATACGTGTATACGAGGCTTTCACCAATGTAAGAAATTTTCTGGCTATGCCACTGGTATAGATTGATAGAATACTTCTCTTTCACCAATACCATTAGTTCATGAATTATGGAACTGCATATGTGTGTAAGCATGTCCACAGAGTAGCCACTGTATTATAACCAGTAGATTGTTTTATGAAAAAAGAAAAATTCATTGGTCATGTGCACCAATGTATACCAGAAGTTAGTCTGCAAATGACACAAATATTAATGTATTTAGTATGCTCACTGTACTAGATGTATTGCCTAGATGTATTGCCCTTCTTCAACGCAGGCTAGAGTGAAGCATAAATTTTATTTCTTTAAGTTGGCTAAATAATATAGTACAAATATTATAAAATATTTTTACACTGATTACAATTTGCATGCCAACTAACGAACATTTATAAATTTCACTTAACTTTAGTTAGGTTTTTGATGAGTGTAAAATTCAGAAACAACTTTTTTGTTTTTTCACCTGATTTGATCCATAGTGTTGCTACCAGAAGTGGATCAATTTGTGTAATATCTGGAATATCTGCACATACTGGCCACTGAATTAGAAAGTTTTGTTCAATACTGGGTTGGACCTCCTTTAGCCAGAATTAAAGCCCGTAAGCATTTGGCATAGATTCCACAAGGTTTTGCAGTGCATCAGGGACTACAGCATACCAAGCATTCACCAGAGAGTCATTTAACTGGCTCAGATTTGATGGAAGAGGAGTTTACTCCTGGATCTGTTTTTCCAAAATGTCCCGTAGATTCTGAATGGGAGTTCAAATCTGGGCTTTGTGGTGTCCAGGGAAGATGGTGAAAGTCACTGTCATTCTTGCAGAACAACTGCTAAACATGTCTTGCACAATGAACAGTAGTAGCATCATCGTCCATGAAACAGCTATCACCTGTTGAATAAAGAGTCAACATTGCAGGATGAACTTGAACAGCAACAATGTTCAGATAATCCTTGGAGGGCACCCTACCTTCCTGCAATATCAGGGAACCTGTTCCATTCCAACACAACATACCCCACACCATGACACCACCTCCAGAACTTTGAGTTGTGTTCACAAGGCAAGCTAGGTCCATTGCTTCATGGATCTCCTGCCAAACTCTTTGCCTTCTGTTGGGACAGAACAAGGTGTACTGCAACTCATCAGACCACATGACTTTTTCCCCAGACTTCCAGTGTCTGATCAAGGTGTTTCTGACACCAATGTAGACGAATTTTCCAGTTCTTCACAGAAATCGGTGCTTTCCGAATAGGCATGCGACTTCCAATACTGATCTTCAATTTCCTATGCATAATTTGCTAAGATATGGTTTGGGAAAAGCCTTCATTAAATGCTTCAGTCAATTGCTGCTCACAGGAAGTTCTGTTTCTCTGTACAAGCCATCTCAGATTATTGCAATCTCGTTCCTGATAGATCATTGCACCACAGTTCTCTCTTAGTCAAGCAATGTGGCTTATTTTTCTGGTGATTACAGACCTAGGATATCTCATCTTTTTAGAAAACAATCAGCTCTGCTGTTTTCAGTATCATCGCTCCAGCCAGATGGCTACCCACAATAAGCCTTTTATTGATCTCCAAAAGAACCTCTGTTCTCATTGTAATCAGCACTACTGACGAACAGCAGTATTACATAGTTACCTAGATCACATGGTGACACGTGACCACGCACATATTTTGCTTGTACACTGGGTAAGTGACGTTTATAATAATCTGCATAAAGGTTTCTAATTCAGTGGCTGATGTGTGAAGTAAAAATACCCTCATTAAGTTGGAAACAGTTCCAGTGTGTTCAATTTGTTTTACCCTCGTTCACACTAATCTGGTGTGAAAGGAATAGAACATAAAACGTCAATCACAGCTGAAATGCTTTCGTGCCCAATATGATACCATGAATTTATCTCTTCCCATAACAATTAACTGTGTTCTATATTACAAGAATACAGATTTTTTGAAGGAAACCCACTCAACTCCTATATACTATTGGTTTGTCGGAAAAATCATGACGTATTTTGGCACCTGATGGCGGTTGGGCGGTTTTGGAAGTACTAGAGGCATGCGCAGCTCTGCTATCGCTATGGCATTCGACAGGTGCCAGCTCTAGCTGTAGTCTAAAAGGAATAGTGAGCGATTTGGTTGATTTGCGGAGATTTGACATCAAGTTGAAGATGGAAGACCAAACTGAGCATTTTCGCCATATTTTACTGTTTTACTTCTGTAAAGGGAAGAACGCATGTCAAGCTTGTGAAAAGTTGCGTAAAGTGTACGGAGATAATGCTCTACAAGAACGTCAGTACCAGCGGTGGTTTGCAAAATTCCATACTGGTGATTTTGACCTCAACGATGCTCCTCGGTCCGGGAGGCCAACCGAAGTTGATGACGACCAAATCAAGGCATTGATAGAGTCAAACTCACGTTTCACGACCACCTGAAGAAGCTGGGATACGTAAGCAAGCTCAATGTGTGGGTTCCTCATGAACTCGAAGAAGCTAAATTGATGGTGCATATAAACATCTGCAATACGCTCATTAAACGTGAGGAAAACTATCCTTTTTTGAAACAACTGATAACTGGTGACGAAAAGTGGATTGTGTACAACAATGTGCTGCACAAACGATCTTGGTCCCGACGTGCTGCTTCGCCTCAAACGACATCCAAAGCAGACATTCATCAGCGGAAGGTTCTGGTCTCAGTGTGGTGGGATTTTAAAGGTGTCATGTTTTTCGAGCTCCTACCACGGAACCAAACAATCAATTTGAATGTGTACAGTTTGAACGAATCCATCATCCAGAAATGTCCAGAGCTCATTCATCGTAAAGGTGTTGTGTTCCATCACGACAACACGAGACCACACACAAGTTTGATCACCCGCCAAAAATTATTGGAACTTGGGTGGGATGTGTTGCCACACCCAGTATACTCGCCTGACCTTGCGCCGTCAGACTTCCACTTTTTTCGCTCTCTTCAACAGTCATTGCGTGATATAACGTTCAATACAGATGAGGCTGTAAATCAGCACCTTGTACAGATTTTCGCCATGAAAGACAGGTTCTTCTATGAATGAGACATTCTGTAGCTCACTGAAAGATGGCAAAAGGTTATCAAACAAAACGGGCATTATAAGATTGATTGATCTTTGTTCTTTCTATCAATAAATGACTTTTGCAAAACATGGCTAAAATATGTCATGACTTTTCCAACAACCCAATTCAATTTTTATCCACTGGATTTTAGAAAGGAGTGTAATAACTAATCGGTTATTCACTATCTGCCATGAAGGAAAAATATTTTACAACTTAACAATATAGGGAAAGAAAGAGTCATACAGTATTTGTAAAACAAATGACATTACCTGAAAAAAGTGACTGGTTCATCAGACTGCTACCATTTTTATTTTTGTGATACAACTTTATTTTTATGGATTTTGGACCAGGGGACCACCAAAGAATTTGAGCATTGCTGATATATGCCATTGATTGTTTTCATGTCGCACTACAGCTGTGTAATAAAGTGAACAGAGAACATTCACAGTAGTAGATCAGAATACATTTCTGGCTGACTAGTGGTGAAGCAGAATTGTTCAGGTGGCAAACAGAATAGCCATTGCGTAGTTTAATTTCCAACCTGTAACATTGCATCAGAATACTTAAAAATTACTTCACCCTGGTGTGGGAATGAAAACCAGAGATGAAAATTACATTGCCCTGGAGCATCTTCCCGCTTCAGGACATTGCAGTTTTAAATTTTTCTGATGTATTTTTACATGTTGATGATTAAGCTTGGCAATGGCAATTTTGAATAATTATGTAGTTAGATTATTGAAAGCAATCAGAATTGTGTACTGAATTGCCTGTAATTCACTGGTCTCCATGTAACATCTCGGAAAACTTAAAATTACATCACCCTGGAGAGAGAATCGAACCCGCATCTCCCAATTTCTGTTCAAGTGTGCTAACTGTTGTTACACCATCCAGGATAATGAATTTCCAAGCAACTGAGGTTATGTAATCATAGCTTAGGTATCTAAACAACCTCAGATTCTTACTAATCAAAGCATATCGCATTCCCATTGTGGGAATTGTGAAGAAATATTCATCACTGATACATGGAATAACTACAGAATTAGAAATTAAGGAAGAAATATTTCTCAAAAATACATGGGAAATTCACAAAGCTGCCCCGGTTGTGCAGTGGTCTAAGTGCTGGCTTATGACCATTCGTCCGAGATGGGTCTGGGTTCAAATGCCAGTGAGGCATGGATGTTGTGTGTGTCTTATAGCACTGGTTCTCTCCCATCCCTGGGACCACTAACCCTAAATTAGGGATAGTTGACTGCTTATAGCCCATTGAATTGCTCACGGTGGTTGTTAAGCCCCAAACAAACAAAAACAGATTCACAAGATATTCAAAGCAATCAGAATTGTGTACTGGTATTGCTTGTAGTTCACTGATCTCCATGTAACATCTCAGAAAACTTGAAAATTACATGCAGTTCAGTACAAAAAGCCATGGCTGGAAGGAAAATTGCAGAAAGCCATGTTTCAGCTAACAGCAAAAATTCCCTTAGTGCAGCTAAGCCAAGGAAAAAGTGCCTTAGCACTGCTAAGGCATGCTAAGCCTCTTTTACATCACTGATTATTGCTGCAAATGCAAGCCATGACTGGCAGATTTGTTCAGTCTATTTGATGCAGTACCAAAGATTTAAATTCCGAACAATAAAAACCCCATCTCTCAGAGTGATGCCCCTTTCCTTTTCCTAACTTCTTTTGACGCAATTAAAAAAGGTAAGGGGAATTCCCATTTGGAATATGAAATGACACCTCACTTTACAACACCCTATTTTCTATACACAAGTCAATAAAATTACTTAAAACTTAGGCTGCAAAACTACAATGAAAATATCAGTCAGGTAGCTGGAAAATAGCAAAAGCCTCACCCAACAGTAAGAATTCCCCTGGGAAAGGAAGTTGAGCCAACCTTTGACAACTGAAAGCACACACTTGAGGTATATTCCATGTTTTGCTGCTTAAACAAGTCTTCATTGTGATTTTTCTTGTGAATTAAACTAGACACAGTAGAAAAAGTTTAAGTTTGATTCAATTTCCTGCCAAGCGATGAAGAATCCATACTGAATTTGTGTGTGTTAAATAGTTTCATACACTTTTAGAACATTTGATCATATTTAGATCATTTAGTTTTATGAAAATTCTGTACAAACACATTTAATCCTATAGAGATACATTAGAGTGTAACAATCTTGTCGAGCATATTATGTTTATAGATACTAATGTACACTACTAAATTAGCAATGCCTTTATATAAAGCAGAAAGACAAACAGGGGCACAATATTTTATGGTTTGCCCCAGGCGCAGAAATACCTAGTTGCGCCTCTCAATGAAAACATTTGAGTCCACATTTGTTGATTAGAGGAATTCACCAAATCTGATCACAGGAACATTTTTCAGCCACCAGTGTAAGTTTTTACTGAATCTCAAATACTTAAATGAGTGAAAACTGTGACCTCAGTTGTTTTGGACATGGCTTGCTGTCAGGTGTGTTCAAAACAAACTGAAGTCACATTTCTCTCTCAGTTCCTCACAGAAGCTTAGAAAACTTATTAAACTTTTGTTTTAACAAAATGTTGTGACTTGGCCAGATAAGATAATTGGTAACTTGCTAGACCTTTCAGACATACCATCCAGCAAAACAACACAACTTTGTATACACATTTATTGCCATTAATTTGAGGAACGAAGCTCTAGCAGACTTGAGAAAACTCCTAGGAAAGCATATCCACGATCAGTGATGCACCCAGGATTTCTTTATGGGGGTGGCCTAAAATATTAAAGATGCAAATAAAAATACCCCAGAGAAAACATCTCCCAAAATATTCAGAAGAGATAAAAATATCTCCTCGTGCAAAAGAGTGTTTCCAATTATTATTCGTAAAATATCTATTTAAAAACATATACTAGTATGTTTAAAAATAAGCAGCCAATAACAAAAAAAAAAAAAAATAAGTAATAGCTCATGGGGAGGGACTGGGTTATCCCCAGTGATTGTGCAACTGTCCACGATTTCACACATGAACACCCTAGAAAACTTGTTTTTCAAATGTTTTGATAGTGTTTAGAATTTGTGAACAGATCCAAAATGTGTTAAATTCTTTGACAGGCGATTTCTTCCTGAGTAGCACAGAACTTTAGTAAACTTACCAAAAGGTATAATTTTTACAAAATATGATTATTTAGATAGGTCAAGGAAATTCCATCCAGGAAAATAACACATTTAATGCTCTCGAGAAATTACCAGGATTTAAGGTTTTTTTCTGAAGCAACCTCTGAAGCAAATTTTGGATCTGTTCACAGACAGTCTTGCTCTAGCGAGTTTCTCACGGTGGCTTAACATGTTAAAATCCAAGCCATGTTTGAACTTCTCAGAAATGAATTCACACAGCAATTTGGCTAGGAAAAGCACAAACTGAGCATGCACATTTTAACTGACTTGGCTTTGCCTTAGTTTTTAATAAGGAAAACACATAAATTATATGAGGAGTTTCATCCATAGAACCCAAAACTTGAGTCTCTTTCATGAAATCTAGTAATTGTTCACTCAAGGAAACTTCAGGGGGAAAGAGCTAAAGCCTCAGAATGTCTTTCAAACAGGCTCACAATTGCACAAAAAAAAAAAAAAAAAGTTTTCTTTTTCTCTGTGTTTTGAATGATCTCTGAAGGGAAATACTTTTGATTCATAACACACAAGCTAGCTAAATCAGAAGCCACAAGTGCCTAATCCTATTAGTGCCTTCAAATCAAGCAAAGAGACCTGCCTAAATTTTAAAAGGTGAGATAAATTTCTTTCAAGACTGGGGCATTAAAATCAGAAAAGCTGCAACATAGCTGACAGAAAAACAATATGAAAAAACGTGATCTTGGTTACGCACAAAGCCAAAATATTTAACTTCACCGGTTTTCAAATATTTATATATAACTTCAGCAGTTTTTAAATATTTAACTAACTTCAGTGGTTTTTAATTTATGTAAAAAAATAGGATCCACTCCCAAAAAAAAGCAGCTTGAAGAATAGAATGCTTTAATTACAGAAAAATAAAAACATAGATACTTTTCATTTAATTAAAAAATGTAAATGATTTTATGTTTAGAAAGTGATTTTAACAAATTGTAAATTATATTTAATTAGTTATTATCAAAGAGCTTATTTATTTTAAAATCTGATACAGAATTTGTTCCAAATATCTTGACGACCGACACACTAATGGAACTTATGCAGCTGAGTATATCACACCTGATTTGTCTCGTACTGATATTTTTTTTTACCCTGGTGATTACATGCAGCACATTTATATCATTTCTGGACTACGTAATGTACTTTTTTTAGTAACGTAGCCATTCTTTCAGTTAAAAAAATCGGGGCAGTGCCACTCATTGGAAAATTTCTGTAAGTTGTTTCCCACCTACGTTTTTACCAACTCATACAGGAAGAGTGATCTGAAGATCTCTAGTATTTGATATAGCACAATTACATGCCAATTGCCACTATTTGGCAAAGAACAGCAGGGATTTATGCACACACCCCACCATTCCATCAAATTTTTATAACCCCTCAATAAAGATATAAACACCTTTCCATGTATAATATAAACACTCAGGCAGAGCCCATTTAAGAGGGAGGGGGGCTAGGGAGGCTGCAGCACTGGGCCCCACAAATTATATGGGATGCTTGAAAATTGACTAGTTTTTCTGCAGATAGTACAGCAAAAACTGTAAGGAACTGCCTTGCAAAGAAAAATTTCTATTACTTTTCGTTTTTTTAGAAAACGTGCGAAAAGTATATTTGCCCTTGTCCATCCTCAAATCGTTCGAAAGCATTACAAATGTTATATTGTACATATCAGTAATTGGGGAAATTTGCATACATTAAGAATTCATTTGTATCATGATATTTAGATCATATTATTTTGCCCACAACTTCGATATAATTTCAATAAGCTGAACCCTGGGGGGGGGGGGGGATTAAAGCAGAACTGAACAGGTATCTATTTTTGAACCATGTGTTTTTTTTATGTTTTCTTGCTAAGACTGATTCGTCCATGAATCATAGGATACACACTTCAATACGGCTGGGACATTGAAATCTTAGATGTGACACTAATACTGGGGCCCCAAAATACTGTTAAGCCCCTGGGCCCCCTGTCTCCTTAAATGTGCTCTGCACACAGGTGTATATATTTACATATACTTCTTAATTTTTGTATTAGCCCCTTTTTTCTATCATATAGCACAATTGCCAACATCAGTATTTTACACAAATTCCCCAGCTTCAACTTGAAGTATCTTCTACCATATAGTGCAACATTTTTTTTTCTTAATTTGAAGTCTATACATATTGCAGTCATGAGAGTTTCTTTTTTCTAGTTTAGTTCATATATTCAATTTCAGTCATTGCAACCATAAAAGATGTGTATGTACTGTATTTCTTCATTGTAGTCTGCCACAGACTTTGCAGATGTGCATCTCAATTGTGTCGGCATGCACAAAATTTGTGAACATATCAAAATTTACCATTTCAGCAACCTATGTTAATACTTATTTGCTCTAGCCTTGTTTGGTTACGCGAAAAGTTTCATTTGTCAGTCTTTTAAAAGTTTCATTTCACCCCTGCCCCCCCCCATTCGCAGTTTTTCCCTAATACGAAAATCCGGGATAAACCCTTGTATATGGAAAACTCCCCCGTTGCACTTTCAATGCATACCGCTAAAGTTACCGCAAACGTAGAAATATGAAAAGCCCAAATTACTGTAATAGAAGTATATGTAAAGTTTACCAGGCAAAATCCCATTTGGAGGGAGTACGATTTCTACCGAAGAATCCATTGTGCTGATGCCGCAATATCTGGCTGCTTTCGCCCGGAACACACCGAAGACCTTCCGCACAAATATCTCCGTGGACCCCAAATTATGTGGGATTTTAGAAACTGATATTTTAGCTTCTAATGTTGATAAGCTGTGCAGTGAAGTTCTGAATACAAAGAAGACTGCAAATACTGGAAAGCCCAACTAACGTTTAAGGCGGACTTGAGGGGGTCAAGTCCGCCTTAAACGTTAGCGTCATTTTCTTGTAGGACTTCCGTCCACAGGTAGTAGAGTTTAGGTCTCAGCCACCTACAGCGAGATCGCCTTTTGGGCAGGACACAGAAACGGAAGGAATGAGAGCAAGTCTAGGGACTTTTTGACAGAACAGGGCAGGACACAGAAGGAATGAGAGCAAGTCTAGCGACTTTTTGACAGAACAGTTTGTAGTGAGATTAGAGTACAGTAGATGGCGCCACCGTACAAGTGCGATATTGCACATAGATGGGTGAGAGAATTTCAGGGAGGACATAGGAAAGGATACCCATTTAACCAGTGGGTCCAGCCTGGGGGCCGTCACTTTACGTGCTCGTCCGATATTCAGCGATTGTTAGTAAATTACGCCATCTCTGAAAGATCAGCCCAGGCTTGAACCTGGGGACCCAGCATCGATAGCCTGAAACACTAAGCCATCCGCGGCTCTTAAGGCGGACTTCTGTTTGTTTAGAGATTTTATACCACCATGAGCAACTCGCTGGGAAAGATGTAGTCGCCTTTACCAAATTTGAGGCAACTGCTTCGACAGAAGGTAGAGATCTCGTGCCGTAAGACAAACACAACATTCATATTTCTCCCGAATTCGAACCCGGACCCATCTCAGACGAATGGCCAGAAGTCTACGCCTAGATCACAGCATCACTAGGTCGGCGGCGGAGTTATACTTCAAAGTCATTCAGTATTACACGATTTTAAGAATGTGAGATCTATGACAGAAAAAATCCCACATTTTAGCTATTCCTGTAAACAAGCAACCACAATGATAATGACAGAGTCAAAGCGGAAGCCACCCTAGCTCCACTGGGGGAGAATCGGGGAATTACAAAATAAAAATAATCGAATTGTCCGCAACTCTTTCTCCTAAGAAATCAGTAACAAAAGAAAAAAATAGCGGCTTTCTAGGAATGACGCTAGCTCACTCTGGTGGAGAATCACTGACCTATGGAATAAAATTTTCAATTTTCTGCAAATCTTTTTAGGGAAAAATCTGCTGTTCACGAAATAACGCCAAAGACAAACTGGTGTTTGCCGCCCCGGTGGCGCAGTGGTCTAAGGCGATGGCCTCTGATCATTCGTCCGAAAGGGGTCCGGGTTCGAATCCCGGTGAGGCATGGATGTTGTGTTTGTCTTACGGGACTGGCTTTCTCCCTTCCCTGGAACCAGTGACCCTAAATTAGGGACGGGCGACTGCTTATAGCCCATTGAGTTGCTCACGATGGTCGTTAAACCTCCAATACAAAAAAAAAACAAAAAAACTGGTGTTTACACCAGCGCCTCTGGTGGAGTATCACGAAAAAAAGAGAGTAAGAATTCTGATTTTTAATCTGCTTCAATATTTCACGTGGTTCAGAAAAAATTAAACTGTAACATACGAAAAAATGTTTCATTTTAACAAACTATTCCCGTGAATGTATTTTCAACTCGAGGGATAAGTGTAGTCAAAATGGAAACGACTTTAGCTCTCCTGGTAGAGATTTGCAGAACTATTAAAAATCATTCAGTGTTCCGTAAAAAAATTGTAACAAAAGAAATATCACAGGCAGTCAGAAAACGACCACAGCGCACCTGGTGGAGGATAGCTGAGCTCAGAAGGAAAATTCTCGTTTGGGAAACTCTTTCGGCATTAAAATGACAATGTCTGACTCAAACTGGAAAAGATTACCGTTTCCATCGCATAATTACGGAAATAGGAAGTAAGAATTCAAGTAAGCACCTCTTCATGCCGAAAACATGTTATTCACGAAATAATGGTTTGATCAAACTACTCGAAACCTTAGCGCACGAAGTTGATAATGAAAATAAAATCTCATAGTTCCGGAAACTCTTCCGAAGGATTTATTACTAAGTAAATAATTTCAAAGTAAATCAAGAAACGACTTCAGCCCCCTGGTGTGGAAACTCAGAAATATTGAATAAAATTTCCAGTCGACAAATCTTTCGGTGGAGAAAGCCAACTTACGAAATAACGCCACAGTCATATTGGCAACCAACCTAGTGTCTGCGAAGGACACCAGCGCCCCTAATGGAGGATCACGGAACTAAGAAGTAAAAATTCCGATTATCGACATTCCAAAGGATGAAAATTTGAACATCGATAAAAATAACTTTGTATTATATAGCCTAGTATACTTAATAATTTCTAAAACTTAACCATAATTATATAAAAAATCGATAAATTTTCCTTTGGTGGTGTTGAGACCAGAAAATAGATGGCGTGACCCATAGGCGCGGACTAATGGGTGCTCAAATTCAAAAGGCAGGTACCGTTTCCAATGTTGAAAGTTTATATGTTTAAGTAGACCTTGTCTTCAGTGTAAACGCAACCAAACCGATACACGATTTCATGAAAAAGATTAAAATTTTTTATAGCAACCAAATTCTTGAAGCGGGTTTTAATACTTTCGATTTAATTTTCTGTAATGTGCGCACAAGAGATCCTATAGACCATATGCATATGACGTCACAGCAAAGTAAACCATCCTAGCAGAGGTGATCAACTGGACTACAAACAAACAAACAAACTGCTTGGATTTGCATTGTGGAGCGGTAAGGAAGATGGTGTTATGTGTTGTTTTCGGCTGAGGTAACCGAAGTGGGAGAGATAATGATGTGTCCTATTATAGAATACCATCTCATTGAACAACGTGGGATCAGAATTATAAAAAAAATTATTCAGAAGCGCCAAAATTTGTGGTTATCACGTATCAGCAGAGTTGACATTGATGACCGGAAACGAAGGAACATTAGAGTATGTAGTTTACATTTACTGATGCGTTATCTACAAAAACTCTATGAAGATCTTTAGACTGGAATTAACCTTTCTTTGCTTACGATTTCATTTGCTCGGGAGTGAAAGCGACTGGAATTAACCTTTCTCTACGATTTCATTTGCTCTGGAGTGAAAGCGTTAGTGCAACAAACGAAATAATTGGCAAGACCTCAATATTATTCAAGAAAAATGAGTATCAAATTACATATGGGTCGCCACAATTGCCCAATAACTTTAATTTATCAGAATAAAACTATTTTTGATCGCAAGATAACCCACTTACGTAGCCCATGTAATGCATCTTTGATCTCACTTGTACACACCAATTGTTCTGTAAGAAAGCAGCAGACGAAAAAGTGACGCGAACCCAAGGAGGTTAGAATAAGATATCTGGAGATGCCCTTGTTAATGAAGCAGTACCACTTTGCGTGAAGCCTATAACCGCGAGAGACGGCCGTCAAAGTGTGGGAAAGCTGATGGTTTTCAAGGCTATTGCAATGTGCTTTGCTTTGGCCGAATCGCCTTCTTTCATTGTAAATGTTTCGAATTTCGCATCGTAACTTGCTGCCAATGTGTGAGAAGATGCTGAATTTATAAATTTCTTGATTATTTTGAAGCTCTTTCCCATTTTTATTTTAAATTGAAATACACGAACGTTAGTGCGAATTCTAAACAAAACATAACGTTAAAATGGAGAACTTCACTCGTATAAAAAGTATAATTCATTCCGGTTTGATATTGACACGGTTTCTTCAACCCAAAACCACGCAATTCCAAAATACACACAGTTGAAATTACATGCGTATCATGTAAACAATGTCAAATTCCCACAGTTTGCGGCTTCACGGTTAAGAGACTCAGGGCATCACCAGAAGTATCATTCTAACCTCCTTGGGCGAACCGCAGTTTCGTGACGTCAATGCATACGGTCTATATATTTTTTTCTTTTGGACAAAATTTGAGCATTTTGTTGGGGACTACTACCGGAAAACCAAACCTGTTGAAAACGACTGAGATTGGACGGCAGAAGAGTAACTAGTAAGCTTGTTATCAATGTCTTCGTAATTATGTGGCCGTGCTTTTAATCGAATAAGGAATTTCTGCATTGTAACCGTAGTCCGTAGATCGGTTATCAGAATAATGCTTAAAAGAAGAAACACCTCTCCAAACTAAGAACTGAAAAATAAAGAACCAAATAGAATAAACGAGTGACGTACCCAAAAAACTACATATCAATCGCATCATCAGTGTTTTTACTTAGCATGCCTTGGCAAAGAAACAAGGCGGAGCTAGAGCCAAGAATGTTCTTTCTGCTGGCTTCTAAACGTTCGCTACTTTGTTACTTTCAAGACCCGTCAATGCCTGGCCCTCTCTTTTCATTAAAATATCCCCATCGGCTACCTTCCTTCCTCCCCCATAGCACCTACAACACAGGATCTGGGAAGATCGTAGGACACTTTAGACCCAGCTCACTGCCTCCCCTCCTGAAAAAATATTCTTCCTCACATCCACTGAAGCATGAGCCTCAAAGTAAAGATCTCTCTCTGATCCCATTCCCATTAACGAAAATGTCGGCCACTTTAATTAGCAAAAACAGATTGCAGCAAAGAAACTCAACATTGAATTGAAACTGATGTTTCTGACTCAGGATCGAAAACTGCCACCAACAGCTACTTCTTCTTCCCCAATAAGAGGAATGGCTGCTCAGCCTTGTGCCTCCCCGCCCGGTGGAAAATACAAGAGCGTTATCATTCCACGTTACCCCCAATCTGTCGCAGTCTCGCTGTGTGTCTTCTGTTCTCGGACGGTCATTCATTACTTCCCCTCTGGCATTTATGGTTTAATGACCCTACTGAAGCTCACTGCGTGCATGGTGAGATGCTGACAACTTGCTGATGTGAAAGGAACGTGATTGCAAAAAATAAAATAAAATCGGTAGCTTTAAACAATTAGGAAGGTAAGGTACAAACCACGCCCCACTCTCCCGATTTCTCGCTTGCTTGGCCGTCTTATTTCTTAAGTGTTTATTCGATATCGATAGTTAAAACACGATTTTTTGAAGATATTGATTTTTTTTATAGAAACCAAATATTTTCGCTGTATTCCGATTATCTTATTTAGTTTTATGTAAAGTGGAACTAAATATTTAAGTATACCTCCAGTACATATAACAAAAATTCGGAGGGGTGCTCAAGCTCCTGAGTACCCCCGTTGTTGGTGCCCGTAGTGTGACCTGTACATTGATGACATCAGTTGACAAACAATTGTTAGATTGCTTAATTACGGTTAAATTTAGAAAATATTAGGTGTACTAGGCTATAATATGAAGTTATTTTTATCGATGTACACATTTTCATTCCTGAGAACGCATTAATTGCGGGAGGAAAATCTGCAGAAGTTTTCCCATTGGAAATACAAGTCTAAGTTTTAGGTGGATCCAAAGTTTTTGGTGAATCCACCTTAAAGAAATAATGTCAGTCTGGAAACGACACCAGTTCCCCTGGTGGGAATCAAAGAACTGTGAATGAGAATTGCCAGTTTTGGCGAAAGATCTGCAATTGACCAAATAGCGCAAAAGTCAATCAATCATCCCCAGTGCCACTTGTGGCCGCGAAGGTCGCCAGTAATCTCCTCCCCGTTGAGGGTATCAGAAAATGAAGTAAAAGTTTCGATTTTCGACTATTTTTTCTGCGTAATCATATGGATACTCATGGCAGAGCCGAATACGAACGATTTAGCACACCGGGTGGAAAATCACGGAATTATGAAATAAAAATCTCCGTTTTTTGGCAATTATAACTCCAAAAATAAAAGAAGACCACTGAAAACGTCTATGGAGAATCGGGGAGTTATGGCAAAACAAAATTTCAATTTTCTGCAACGCTTCTAACAAAAAAATCTGCAACTAAGGAAATAACTGAAATGTTAATTTGAACCTGACACCAGTACCTGAGATTGAGAATAGCAGAAGTATACAATGTAAATCTCCGGTTTTCAGGAACTTTTTCTGCGAAAGAAGTTGTACCTGAAGAAATAATGGCAATCAGCGTTTTAGTTCGACATCAACGAAACTGGTGGAAAATCGCGGAGCTAAGAAGCGAAAATTCTGATTTTCCGTAACGCTTCCCGCGGAAAAATATGTAACTCAGGAATTGATTACAAAATCGAATTATGAACAAAAGTAGAGGCTTTTGTGAGGAATCGCCGATCTATAGAATAAAATTCTCCAGTTTGCCGTTTTCTCAACAAATTTGCAATTCAAAATACACTGACGGAAAAAAATCCCGACGCCAAGAAGGGGTTGTGTTAGATAAACGACAGTTGGTAGGCGGTGAGAGTACATCTGTAAGATGACGTCTATGCAAATTTCGCGCTCGGCGCATACGTGTGGCGCTAGTAGCGCCCCTCGGAACATGCAAAGCAGGTTTGCTGTAAATACGCGTTGTAACGTTCGTGAGCGTTAGTTATGGTTGAGATTCGACGTAGTATGTTGATGTTAGTCAAGAATGCCTTTAAGAAGACGAAGAAGCCATTATCAACAGCTCACGGAGTTTGAACGAGGTCATGTAATAGGGCTACGAGAAGGTGGATTTTCTTTCCGCAATATTGCAGAACGACTTGGCAGGAATGTAGCCACTGTGCATGATTTTTTGGCAGCGGTGGTCAAGGGAAGGTACTGCCTCAAGAAGACAGAGTTCCGGCCGGCCACGTGGCACTACTGAGAGGGAAGACCGCCGTGTACGGTGTATGGCCGTGGCGCATCGTACCGCGTCTGCGGCAGCAATTCGAGCTGCAGTTGCCACCACAGTGACACAACGAACTGTTACAAATCGGTTACTTGAAGGACAGCTCCGAGCCAGACGCCCTGTAGCGTGCATTCCGCTTACTCCAAACCACTGCCGTTTGCGACGTCAGTGGTGTCAAGCTAGAGCTCATTGGAGGACGGAGTGGAGATCTGTTGTGTTTTCTGATTAAAGCCGGTCCTGCCTGGGTGCCAGTAATGGCCGTGTGTTGGTTAGAAGGAGGCCAGGTGAGCGTCTGCAACCAACCTGTCTGCGGCCGAGACACACTGGACCTACACCTGGTGTTATGGTCTGGGGAGCCATTTGGGGAGCCATTTCCTATGACAGCAGGAGCACTCTCGTAGTTATCCCTCGCACCCTGACGGCACAGTTGTACGTCGGTCTGGTGATTCAACCTGTTGTGCTGTCATTCATGAGCAGCATTCCAGGGGTGTTTTCCAACAGGATAACGCTCGCCCGCATACCGCTGTTGTAACCCAACATGCTCTACAGAGTGTCGACATGTTGCCGTGGCCTGCTAGATCACCAGATCTTTCACCAATCGAGCACGTATGGGACATCATTGGACGACAACTCCAGCGTCACCCCCAACCAGCATTAACCGTTCCTGTATTGACCGACCATGTGCAACAGGCATGGAACTCCATCCCACAAACTGACATCCAGCACCTGTACGACACAATGCATGAACGTTTGCATGCTTGCATTCAATATTCTGGCGGTTACACCGGTTATTATTGTACCAGCATCTCACATTTAAAATGGCTCTTCTCGCGCTTACAATAAGCTGTGATCTTGAAACCTTAATCGATTAAATATGTTACCTATACAAATGTATTGCCGCCATTTCATTCCTCTACAACTATTTTTTCGTGGTGTTGGGATATTTTTTTCGTCAGTGTATAATGAACGCCTCGGAGAGAAAAGTCGCAAAACTAAGACATAAAATTCCAAAATACGACAACCCGTGCTGAGAAAAAAAAAAAAAAAAGACTGAAACTCTGGAGATCGTGTGAGTATCAATCTCAGTTGATTCCCACACCACGTGGTTGAGAATTGTGTTACTAAGAAATGAAATTCTAAAAATTGTACTGTGAAAAAAAACCCCGCGAGATATAAAAATAATGGGCGGTCAGTCTGAAAACGACAACAGACATCACTCCCTTACAGCTTACGCCTTACAGGCCCGCGCACCGGATTGTGACGTCACTAGAGTAGTCCGTAGTAGGAGAGAGAGAGATGCTGTGAGCTCAACGGCGATGTGTGAAACCAACGATACAAGTCAAGCGTTATTTAGAGTTTCACTGCATTTAAATAAGAACTTCTGTGTTAGATTTTTTTAAATGACTACAGAGTTTGTACGTTTGTTTTATAATCTTTCAAAATACAGAAGAGAAAGAAATTACAGCATAAATTTAGCGTAGTAATAATTTTGACGTAAAAGTGTAAGCAAGACAGATTCGTCTACTTAATGAAATCATCGCTATCATTTCATTGGAAGTGATAAACCATTCCTGTAATCGAAATTATAAACTGTCGTCATAGTTTCACTTGAAGTTATATATATTCACCGAATCATTCTTGTGCTTGAAAATTAGTTTGAGGGTGCATTACGAAGTACCACCGTTGTTTCACAAGATGTCAGTTGACGAATTTAATGAATCAGATTTTTCATTCATTGCGAGCTTACGGCTACGAAATATTGACTAATGAAATAATTCCTTTAGTGAAAATGTATTTTCATGTTAGACAGTAACTAGCAATTTATGTGCAATCCATGTTCACCAATGTACAAAAAAAAGGTCAAGAAGGAAAACTGAATTTTTTCCTGTGTGTTTTTAAATTATTGCCAAAGGCTCAATAAAACACTTTAACATACATACAGTGAATTATTGCTTGATTCACTGATTGCATTAAATAAATTAAGATTTTAAGAAAATTACGCAATTGTTACATTATTAAATGTACCATAACGACATTTTAATGACGTAACAAGTTTTCCTAATTTTGGTACCATCTAGTTACATGTTTGGACAGCTTCATTTTGGTAAGCAAATGTAAAGTTTATAATTTTTGTCTTCCAGAGCACTATTTAAAAAAGTTCATTAAACTAAACTATTTAGATCCAGAATGTAAACATCATATTTTATCTGAAAAAATACGAGTACTTATTGGCATAAATTTCCTGAAATTTGATTTTCAAGAAGTTTTCAGAAAAAAAACTGCCAATGTACAAATAATTATGTTTGTGCAACTCATAATGTATCACAAACGCAATTTAATTATTTGTCCCTTAGCTGTTCCTTGAAGAATTTCAAAGACAATTTTCTAAGAAAATCTGAAATTTGTTCCAATAAGTTTTTAATAAAGTATTTTTCGAGATAAGAATTATATTTTTTTGAGAACCTGACAAACGCACATGCAGTTATTTTACTGGATAAATCTAAACGACTGTTTTGGTACTGTAGGATATTTTTAGACTGTTTTTTTTTCCTTTTTTATGATTTTGGGTTCAAAATAAATTCTATAAGGATTGGAAAAGTTTATCTCAATACAAAGATTGAACCCCCTCCCTTCCATATTTGGAAGCACACGTTCCAGACCAGTAGTTATCGGATAATATGAGATATATTAGTTCCAGTTATTATAGCTGTAGCTTGTGAAGAAAAGATGCAGGAAATCTGGAAACAGATGTGATAAGTTTAGGTAAATGAATCAAAAATTAATCTCTCATGTTAGGCAGATGTTTTCCAAAAAAAATACGAGTATATTAAAAATCTTGTATTTTAAAAATCTTGTTTGTTTAGAACATAGTTTCCACAATATGTGGATTTATGCACATCCAGGTACTTTTTTTCTCTTAAAAATAACCATATCCAGGGCTTGAAAATACCAAGCCCGAGGTCGTCGCATGTCGTGTTCCATTTCGTTGTTAATTACCAGAAGTTGTATTATTGTTATGAAGTGCCAAGGAAAGACAAATATCACATCTTCATTATATTATGCTCTACGCCCAGAAATTGGAACCATATGCAGTTTTGCTCTAAATGCTGTTTATAATCAGCAACGGGATGCATGCCTCAGTTTAAGTTAGGTCCACAAAAGGTTTCCACTGACCTTAGAGTTCTTCTTACTTGAAAATTTTCCCGTTTGATTGAAGTAATCCATTTTCTTATGAGGGAATTTGAATATTCTGACAATTTTTAGTAACCACAAAATAATAACACGTGACCCATAATATATAACACGTGCTCTATCGTCATAATTACCGTGACAACTGCATCTAATCGGCATAACGAATTTTCTTCTGGACCTGTTTGTCCTAAAAATATTCCTTTACGAGAAGTTTTAATAAAGTATTTTAATTGACAATTTGACAGCGATAGCCACGCACATTGACAGTGACGCTTATACAGGGGTCGAGCAAGCTCGACAGTTCGTCCACCCACCACGGATTACCAAACTACTCTTTCCTATGTCACTCAGCTTCCGGTACTCGGTGCGCGGGCCTGTAAGCTATGGGGGTGATGCAACAGCGCCCTGAATGGGGAACCGCGGAACTAAAAACATAAAATTCCAAATTACGGAAACACGTACTGCAAAAAAAATATCTAAAAACAGCAGGAGTATCCATCTGGAAACGATTACAGCGCCTCTAGTGTGCAATTGTGGAACTAAGAAATATAAATGACACTATTTGGTAGATATTTGTGCGGAAACCGTTGCAACTGGGACAATAATAGGAGAAGCAGTCTGGGAACGACCACAGCACCCACTGGGGCAGAATCGTGGGGCTAAGAAATAAAACTCCAAGTTACAGAAACGCGTACTACAAAAAAAAAAATTGAAACACTGGAAATAGTTTGAGTATCAGTCTCGGATGACAACAGCGCCTTTGTTAGAGAACTCCGGAACAAGGGAATGAAATTATGCTATTCGGCAGAGCTTTGTGAAGAAGACAATTACAACTGGGGAAATAAAGGAAAGATGCTGTCTGGGAACGATTAGATCGCTCCTGGTGGAAAATCACGGAACTAAAAATATAATTTTCCAGCTACAGGAACTCGTACTTGGAAAAAAATTGAAACTATATAAATATTCCGATTGCCAACTTGGGAATGACTGCAACACCCATGGCGGAGAATCGCGCAACTGGAAATAAAATTTCAAAGTACGGCGACACGGAAAGTCACAATACAAAGGTTTTACTTCCCGCCGTAGTATTTGTTATGCTGATGCCGCAAAATCGAGCTCCTTTCTCCAGGAAGAGTCGAGCACCTCCCGTTCGCGTATTTCACAAATGAATGTAGGGAATTGAGATTAAGGCCATTTCCGCCGCGCGATTGGTTCAGAGCTACTTTGGAGATTGCGAGTAGGCGTGGCCTATGAAGTCATGTGACATGAACACTGTCTTTTATCGGGGGAAGTTCTGCTTACTAAGAAATTCATTGTGAGGTTACGTAACATAAGTGACAAATGATCATACTGAATTATATCGTGGAAAGTTTTATCGTGGGAAGTTCTGCTTCCTAAGAAATTCACTGTGAGGTTACTTAACATATGTGACAAATGTTCATATTGAATAATACGGTAAAGTAATTTTGTGCAAGATATCATAAGGAATATCTACACGTTTCTCAGATGAATACAAGTCGAAATCTATCTTAATAATAAAATTGAGGACGACTTCAATAAATAGCTAGTTGAATACCATACTGGATGGCAGCACGTCAACTTAGTGCCAGAACAGAACTATGACACATAAGGTACCTCACATTTTAGCTAACTATTTCTGTGATTATATCTGCAACTCAAAGGCTAATGGCAGAGTCAAAGTGGAAGCAATCCCAGCTCCCCTGGTGGAGAATCGTGGTACTACAAAATAAAAATCGTCCAGTTTCTGCAGCTCTTATCGCAAAAAGAAAAAGAAGAAAACAAATCGGTAAAGAAGGAGATGATATCAGAGGCCATCTGGAAACGAAACCAGCAAGCCGGGTTGTGCACTGATGAACAGAGAAGAAAAATTCCAATTTCGAAAACTGCCGCTTAAAAACATAGGAAATAATGTTGGACTCGAATTGGTGGAAGCTCTACCGTTCCTGGAGGAGTTTGAGCTTGGAAAACAAGCTCAAACTGAAAACGTCTGTTGCGTTCCTTGTGGAGAATCACGCAACTAAGAATTCCAGCTTTCGACAACTGTTCAGGGGGAAAATGCAACTCACGAATCAATGGCAGATCTAGGCTGTAAAAAAATGTAACTCACGAACCAATGGTAGATCGAAGCTATAAACATGTAACTTACGAATCAAAACAATGGTAGATCCAAACAATGTTATATCGTTGATTAGTTTATTATCGCATAACTATGAAAAAAATGATTATCCCATAATTATGTTGATTATCGCATAACTATGAAATAAAAATGTCATAGTTTGGGAAACTCTTCTGATGGAAATCCTGTCACTACAAAATTTATTGTGATTTCAAACTGGGGACGATGCAAACACCACTGCTAGAGAATGCCAGAAATACGAAAAAAAAAATTTGGACTAATATTTTGGAGGACGAAGCTGAAAGCCAAACTGACAAACATCCTAACGTCTCCTGTTTCTGAAAGCACACCAGCACTCCTGGCGAAAAATCACGGAACTATGATTTTCGACCTCCTCTCGGACAAATGTAATTTATTAAGTAATGGCAGAGCTCAATTATGAACGACGTAGGACACTTAGTGGATAATCGCGGAGCTATGAAGTAAAGACTGCAAGTTTTTCGAGAAATACTGGCAAACTCAACTGGAAAAAGAAACTGGCGCCACTAGCGGAGAATGTGGAAGCTTTGATATAAGAAATTTGAAATATTTGGTTATGCAGAGCCGTAGCGAGGGGGGGGAGCAGCAGGGCGGTCGCCCTGGGCACCGAGCTGGAGGGGCGCCATCAAGACGTAGATTTTTTTTATATAAATGTAAAAAATGTGAAATTTATTTATACGCGTAATTAAAAAAATGTATAAAATTTAAACTTCTTTATGCTTTAAGAATAAAATGGCGACCAGATGAAACCTAAATTAAAGGAGAACTCCAATCGTCCGAACGCCAAATATTCGGATCGATTTGACTTGGGTGTGACAGTACATTTTAGTTGCTATGTATATGAAACATTTGAGACGCGCGCGCAGCGGCTAGTGTAGGCCAGGACTTTAGAGGGGAAGGGCTAGTACGCCCCTTTGAAGTGCTGAACACCTACCCGTGTCTGAAAGGTTGGGTAAAAAATGGGTAGTGTATTTGTTTCTACGTCATCACGCTGGCCTTCTGGCTCAGCTCAGTTCCCTCCAGGACAGAACTTCCCTCTGTTATGACGGTGTTTCACGCCAGCACTTTTTCTTGGTGTATCATATTTGTTTCACGTTGTATTTTATTTAAGTTGTAAACTGAAAACCCAACCTGATGCTCTTAGCGAGAAGAAACAGATTTTAAAATGGACACCAGAAGACATATCAAGATGCATTGTAATTCCAGCACTTTACCTCAAATCATATGATTTTTGATTTTGAGATCAGAAAAGTATATTTGCTATATTAAGCAAAATACTTTTTAAAGAAAGAGCATGCATAACAGAAAATATTCATTTAAAATTATCCAATTTATACTATAACATCAATGTTTTCCGATTTTTAGGCCCCCAAAAATCATGAACTTTTGTTTTCCAAAAAGATAATTTTTGATATTTGAGTGCGCCTTGCAGTAGATGACACACTGTAATCGGGTAAATACGGTAGTAACTTTGACTGAAAGTGCCTTTCATGTGGTGCTCTGACAGAAAGCTCCCAGGCTTTTAGCCAGTGCAGGTACGTCATCGACCACGGCTGCATGTCTCAGGGGGTGAAATGTAGGCGACGGGTGCTGTGACCTTCACGGCCTCCTCTGTCCATGATCCATCACTTCTTTCGTGTATTGAGAACGAATGACGGATGGCGACGATTCGTCGACAGGGAAGCCTACAGTGCGCATGCGCGGAACAAACATTACTCAGTTAAGGTTGCGACAGTTTAAATGCAATATTTGCCGTGACACTGTGACGACATTTGTTTGCTTAACGTTGTATGTATAGCTTGATTGATTGAGTAGCGCGCTGAATTAGTGCACTGTGCCATGTGACGTGCGTGTGTGTGTCGAAATGGGACCTACAAAGTTGTCTGGAGCACAAGGCAGAAAACGAAAAAAAAAAAACAAGAGGCGGATAACGCAGTCCAAGCCAAGCAGTGGCAAAAACTGGGATGGGTAAAGAAGGTGGATTTCTCAATCACTACGCTCCCACTACAGCAAGTGATTGAAAGTAAGTCATCTACATCAACACTTTTAGAAAATGAAAACGTTACTGAAGTAACTGAGAACATTATTGGTAGTGCTAGTGTGCATTCAGATGCTTCTACGCCTTATTTTAACCCGTCATTTCCAACATTGAGTCCTTATGAAGGCGTACAGGAACAGGATTTTGAAGATGAACAAACCAAAATTCAACTTAATTTTAATGATCCCACAACATGGCCTGATTTGAATGACCATGTGAGAAGTTTGTTAGTTGAACACGGTCCGGAACAAAATAAAAATGGTAATTTTCTTTTATCAATTAATGCAGAAAAAAGGCATTTTACGGGAAATTGGTTCCACAAAAAACTTTTGAATGGAGAAAATGTAGAGCGGAATTGGTTAATTTACAGTGAAGCAACAAAAGTTATTTATTGTTTCCCTTGCATGCTATTTGGAAAGCATTTGAAATCACGTTTGGCAAATCCAAAAGTGGGATTTTCTGAGTGGAAAAAATTACACCCTCGAATTCCAGAGCATGAAAATTCTGTAGAGCACCGTGAGTGCTATGTTTCCTGGAAAAGCTTTGAAAAAAGGATTAAAGAGGGCTGTGCAATTGATACTGAACCACAGCAAATGATTACAAAAGAGAAATGGCGGCACAATCTCAGAATCATTGTCGATTGCATTTTGTTTTGTTCAGTCAACAACTTGGCCGTTCGTGGTTCAAGTACAAAGATAGGTGAAGACAAATGTGGAATTTTTTTACATTTGCTAGAGTTTGTTTCTCATTATGATAAAATGCTAAAAGAGTATAATACCATAGCCAAAGAAAAACCAGGAATTCCAAATTACCTTTCCCCAACAATTCAAAACCAGTTCATCAATTTAATAGGTGACACTGTAAGCCAAGAAATACTAAAAGACATAAGAGAGGCAAAATATTTCTCAATTTCATTTGATTGTACACCAGATGTAGCCCATCAGGAACAAATGTGCCAGATTTTTAGGTACGTGAAAGTTTCAGAGCATGTTTGCTCTATTGAAGAAAGTTTCATCGATTTCATAAAAACTACTGAAACGACTGGGGCTGGTTTAACCGAAGAAATTCTACAAAAAATAGAAGCCGATGGGCTTGACATTCGTAATTGCCGAGGGCAAGCATACGATAATGGTTCAAACATGGCGGGGAAGTATTCAGGAGTCCAGGCCCGTATACAAGCAATTTGCAGCCATGCACGTTTTCTGCCATGTGCTGCTCATTCATTGAACTTGGTTGGTGTTCACGCTGCTGGAGTCTCTTCAGATATTATCACATTTTTTGGCACAGTGCAAGAACTGTACAAAATATTTGCTCACCATGTCAAAATTTGGGAAATATTATCCAACAAACTTTCTACCTTTCTCAAGCGTCACTGTGATACAAGATGGTCATCCAAATACTCTGCTGTTCATGCACTTTATTCACAGCTTGATAAAGTCCTCGAAGCCTTAGAGGAAATTTCTGACAACCCTCAATTCCATGACGACTGTTTATCAGTGGTTAAAAAATCTTCTGAAACAAATTAATTATAAGTTCGTTTGTTACTCTGTTATGTGGGACAAAATACTAAATCAGATCTCCCGCGTGAATGAACAACTACAGCGCAAAGATGTGACCGTGGACTGTGCAGTTAGTCACTTGACAGGATTGAAAGCTGCTTTACAAGACATCCGGGATACAGGGATTGATGTTATACTGGGCGAAGCATCGGACATCTGTGCCGCAACATCTCTTGACGGCTTCTTCGAGGAGAAAAGGGCAAGGAAGAGGAAACGACTGACATTGGAAGAAAGTGAGGACACTGTTTTGACAGGAAAACAAAGGTTCAGTATGGACTTTTTATGCTGCTTTGGACAAAGTCTTAGAACAAATGGGATGGCGTTATAAATGTTTGATTGAAGTGTTAGATGACTTTAATTTCTTAACGGGCAAGTCTTTGCAATCTAGGACCGTAGAAGAGTTAAAGGCTAGTGCAATGCGCTTAGCAAATAAATATGATAAGGATCTGGATGCTACTGAAATAGAAGGGGAAATAGCTAGATTTAAGTTTCAGGCCACTTCGTTATTTAAAAAATCAGGATTTTTCAAAAGCAACCTCTCTTGACCTATTAAATTTAATCCACCAAATGTCTCTTGCTACATCTTATCCAAACTTAGCAATTGCTTTCAGATTATTCTTAACATTACCAATTACTAATGCGTCTAGTGAACGAGGTTTTAGTAAGCTGAAAATAATAAAAAATTACTTAAGGTCATCAATGGGACAAGAGAGGTTAACGTACCTGGCAATTCTGTCAATAGAAAAAGATATTGCTAAAACTATTAATTATGATCAAATAATAAATGATTTTGCTGCTGTTAAAGCTCGAAAGGTACATTTGTAAATACAAAATCATTATGTTAAGGCTTAAGCATAGTTTTAAACAAATGCTACTTGTACTTATTTTTTCAGTTGTTCATAAGCACTTGAGGTAGCAATTAATTATAAATAAAAAGTATTCTTCATTCAAACTATGTTCAATGTTTTTTCTTTCTTCAACAATCCCTATTGAAGCTCACATAGTCACCACAGGCTATTGAATAGGATTACCAATATAAGTTTTTTTTTAATATTATATTATGAGCAATATTTTATACAAAAAATTTACATTTTATTACTATTTCATACAATTAGGAAATTATATACGAGACAATAATTGCAAATAACAATAAAAATCGCAATTTTTTTTATACAGGTATTGTACTATATCTGCAAACAGGTATATAATAAAATCTGACACCATCGCCTGTTCCAGTTGGACTGGGGCAGGGGGCGCCAATTTTACTGCTTGCCCCGGGCGCCAATACCTCTAGCTACGGCACTGGGTTATGTAAATGATTGCGTTGCGAACCAAGTATATGTGATGGGTGAAAAAGATTAAAGGGAAAAATTACTCAGCATAGACAAGTTTGGTTTTCATCATGTCGAGAGTGTGGACAACTGCCTTGAAGTTCTCCACATTCGCCTCGGTGGTGAAAGCACGTGTACACAGTGCCAATGGCGATTTGATACCATCTGAAATCCTAACATCACACAGACACATTTACCAGACTCTTCATCATGGGGTTACGTACAATTGGGCGGTTCCTGCGACGAATCTCTGCAGAAATATATCGGAATGCAACAACTGTCGGGCGAATATGACCACAGATGTTGAAGAAAGGCAAAGTGCGCAGCCGTAATGGTGCTGATGCACGTCATCTGAAATTTCGATTGCCACTCACCTGTAAGCCATAGCAGCCCTCCGCTCTAAAGAGGAGGACATTATACGATGCACACGGGAAACTATAGTCATACCTGTATTGACACGTACTGTGAGTCGCAGATTGGGTGAATCAAGCTTACGCTCTCGCCAGCCACTTCGGGGAATTAACTCAAGGCAGCACACCGTCGCGTTTGGTTTCAGTGGGGACATACCAGACATGCCTGGCGGAAAGAATTCAACCATTTCGTATTCAGGGACGAAGTCTCACTCCTCTTCAGTACCGATTGAGAATCTGAATATCTATTTACATGAAAGACGCTGAAGAAAGAAAAGCTGTTAAATTTGGAGATCACTTGTGTCATTGCTTCCGTGATTTTCAGTCAGGTGTGGTTATTATCTTTCAGCGAATGACGGGTATTATATTCTGATTTACAGATTATTTCGAAAGAAGATATTCTGAAATTAGAATTCTTAAGAGTAGTTGCGCAATTTTTCACCAGGGCACTGTTGTCGTCCCCAAACTAACTCTACCATTATTTCCGGAGTTGAATTTTATTTCGCAAAAAGAGTTGCCGAAGTGTGTATTTTTTATTGAACAGTTCTGTGACTTCCCACCTTGGGCACCGTATGCGTTCCCACACTGACGACACTCCCATTATTTCCAGATTTTCGAATTTTTTTCGCAGTACGAGTTTGGTGTTTGGCTTCTTAGTTATGTGTTTCTCCACAAAGAGTGGAGGGAGGGGGAGGCTGTCGCCGTTCCCAAATGGTCTTCTATTTTCTCCTGACTTCTCAATTTCTTTCAGGTAAATTGTTGACGAAATTCTTAATTTTATATTTTAATTTCGTGATTGCCGCCCCGGTGGCGCAGTGGCCTAAGGCGCTGGCCTCTGATCATTCGTCCGTAAGGTGTCCGGGTTCGAATCCCGGTCAGGCATGGATGTTGTGTTTGTCTTACGGCACTGGCTCTTTCCCTTCCCTGGAACCAGTGACCCTAAATTAGGGACGGGCGACTGCTTATAGCCCATTGAGTTGCTCACGGTGGTCGTTAAACCTCCAATAAAAAAAAAATTCGTGATTCTCTAACAGGGTAGCTCTAGTTATTCCCAGAAAGTCACTCCCACTATTTTTAGATTTCTAAAATTTTTACTGCAGTATAGTGGCTATAAGGGGGCAGTGTGGAAAGCGCCGTAATGCTTCATCAGAGGAAACGGTCAATAAATTTACCCCATGTGTAGGTGTCGTTGACGGTTGTTTCCATTCTTTCCGTCTGACGAGATTGTGTTACAGTAAGTGTGTTATCATCAATTGAAGGGAGCTTTTCTTCTACTATGATTCCAATGTAAACAATTTTTGTTGTGATTACTATGACAGAAGAAAAGTAATCACTGTTTTGTGCAGGGTGTAATACTAAATACACTAATGGCTTGTCACTGTTTGGGGTACCTAAAATGAAGCGCTTTTCAAACAGTTGGAAAGAAGATTAATACTCCGAGCTGATAAGGCACTTGATAAATTTAGTGCAGTTTGTGAAAAACATTTCATTGACGATCATATTATTCGGAATTCTGTTCATAAGGTAAATGGTGAGGACCACAGAGTAGTGTGGTATGAATACGTCCTACTCTGTGGTGAAGACGTATTCATACCACGCAATCGTCCAGTTTTGACAGATGATGCAATTCCAACAATTTTTTCTAATTTGCCGAAATCTATGTATACAAAATTGAATGTTTGTTTCTTCGTTCGTATGTCCGCTATACAAATCTACAGTTTTCAATTTAGAACCACCAAATTTGGTAAACTGTCCCATAGTTCTCTAAATTAGACCGTAGACGGTTTTTGGAAGAGGTCGGGGCCACGGGTCAAGGGGCCCCAAGCGAAATTTTTGTAAATTCTACAGTTTTCAATTTAGTACCACTAAATTTTGTATATTATCTCATGGTATTCCAAC
Organism: Macrothele yani; assembly: GCA_039090855.1. NCBI lineage: Eukaryota > Metazoa > Arthropoda > Arachnida > Araneae > Macrothelidae > Macrothele > Macrothele yani. Next base: position 50,421,217 of record CM077002.1, read on the forward strand.
TTACACCGTAGAGGATTTTCGGATGGGGATCGGAGCCCGGGGTCAAGGGGCCCCACATACAAAATTTTCGTACAATCTACAATTTTCCAATTAGAACCACCAAATTTGGTTTGCTATCTCATGTTACTCTAAGTTAGACCGTAGACGGTTTTTGGAAGGGCCCGGGTTCAAAGGGGCCCCATACAATTCTTTGTGTAAAATCTACAGTTTTCAATTTAGAACTACCAAATTTGGTATACTATCTCATAGTACTCTAACTTAAACGGTAGAAGGTTTTCGGAAGAGATCAGGGTCGAGGGCCCCAGACAAAATTTTCAAAAATCTACAGTTTTCAATTTAGAACCACCAAATATGGTATACTGTCTCATGGTGCTCTAAGTTAAACCGTAGACGGTTTTTCGAAGCGGTCGGAGCCCGGGGTCAAAGAGCCCCCGGGCTCAAGTTAGAGCACCATGAGATAGTATAATAAATTTGGTGGTTCCGAATTGAAAACTGTAGATTTTCCAAAATTTTTGTGTGGGTTCCCCTGACCCCGGCTCCGACACCCCATCCCAAAACCGTCTACGGTCTAAGTTGGAGTATCATGAGATAATATACAAAATTTGAAAGTTTTAAATTGAAAATTGTTGATTTCACGAAAATTTTGTATGAGGCCATTGACCCCGGGCTCCGACCGACCACTTCCAAAACCTTCTACGGTCTAAGTTAGGGTGCCATAAGATAGTATACCAAATTTGGTGGTTCTAAATTGAAAACAGTGGATTTTACGAAAATTTTGTATGGGGGGTGGGTCCTTGACCCCGGGCTCCGACCCCATCCTAAAACCGTCTACGGTCTACCTTAGAGTACCATGAGATAGTATACCAAATTTGGCGGTTCTAAATTGAAAACTTTAGATTTGTATACCACTGTAGATTTCTATACAAACAAACATTCAATTTTATATGGAGAGATAGTGGTCTGGTTAAATTATTTGCATTTGTAGAGGAACATGGTGAACGGTAACAATATTTCTGATAATTTTACAGTAATTTTGGTAGTAATTTATGAACTTTATTTTTGTTTATATGAATTACTTGAATTGGCTAATCTTGTACTGCATTTGATGGTTATTTTTTATGAGTAAGGAATTATGTCAGCTTGAAGCTACAGACAGATATAAAGTATGTAGGTGTTCTATGAAAAAGGTATGCAAGTGTTTTGTTTTAATTTGTATCAGGATGCAAAATTGTCTGGTTTATTTGGTTAAAGTGGTAAGGGTACATGGCAGATACTTGGAAAGTTTTGTAAAATGCAGGAAGAAAAGTATGAGACAAGTGGTGCCTTTTCTGGATCTGCACCTACTGTATGAAATTAGAATAGTAAATGGCTTGTGTAACATTAAAATATATTACAGGTCAAGTTTGAACATTTTTTAACTATTTCCTATTGTTATAAATATTTATTTATGATAAGTGTACGATAATAGTCTTCCTGCAGAAGTTTATAATACTTTAATAAACGACATAAAGTTACATCGCAAAGCCCTTCTCCTATGCCATTCAACAGGGTGAGAAGGATAGAAACAATTGGCAGAGCCATCTAGCGAAATGGGTTAGATTTCTGACCGTCTTTTGCGAGGCACTTTCCACACTGCCTCTTATAGCCGCTATAACTGCAGTACGTCTTGCCCATGGAGGTAGGAATAAGGGGAGAAAGTGTGACGTCACAAACTTGAAGCTTCCTCAGCAGACGACGCTGACGGTGTGGCGGCCATTTAAAGCTTCTGATGGTGGTTGTGAGCCATTGGGTTACGTACGTGAGAAGTTTGATTATCGAAATTTGAAGTTATCTTTTTTAGAAATGGTGTGTTGTTGCGCTTACGGATGTCACAACAATTCCGGGCGACAACATCCTGCTGTTACTTTTCACAGGTAAGCAAAGGAGAAACATTTAATATGAAATCTTTTAATTTCCGAAGAGCATTTAATTTTAGTAGTAAAGCGCGTATATGAAGTCAATTTAGACATGGCCAACTTAATTTCCCATTTTGATTGACAGAATGGCACTGAACAGTGTGACATTTTGTTGTGCTAACAGAGGAAAAAATTATAATAGAAACTCGAAAAAGTCATCTTTCGGAGCATGCACTTATGCACACGGGTAAAAAGCTTTACCAACGTGAAGCATGTTCCATGATATAAGATTTGGTGAGTCGAAAATTTATCTTTATAATTTAAATATTGATGTAACCAATTCCAGATATGTTTTGAAAAGTTACAATCAACGAATAAATGTTCTAGAGTTTCCTCTGAACCACAGTAGGTGCACGAAGCATTTGCTCATTCACACGAAGGAAAAGCCTCACCAATGTGATGTATCCTCCAAAAAATTCACAACCCATCCTCCTTCACACAGGTAAAAAGCCTCATCAATGTAATGTGTGCTCTAAGCAATTTCCTCAGAAAAGTTATCTTTTAAGGCATATGCTTGTTCATTCAGGTAAAAAGCATTACCAATGTGATGTATGTTCCAAGCAATTTCCTCGGAAATGTAATCTTTCAAGGCATGTGCGTGGTCACAGGTGAAAAAGCAAAATCATAATATATCTATGATAGAGTAATACTGGGGTATTACAGCTTAACATTATTTTGCGTACACTATCATATTCTCTTCATTTTAACAGAACAGATCTCTGTAAAACGTCAGTAAAATTAGATTAAATCCCGTCACTAAACTTAGATTATCATACACACAACTTTAAAAACTATGAAATTACACGGCGGTTTTACCTACAGAATGAGAAAATCACTTGTACTTACGCTCATCCTCCAGAAGTCAGCCGAAATGTTTCCTAAATTCTAAATACCTGGAAGTAGCAGTAACGCCCTAAACACTGATAAATCAACTAATAATATCCTTGAAAACAGTATATCAGTGATTATTATAGTAAAGAGGGCAAATTTATTAATATTAAAAGCAAATTGCCAACTTCATGCCTCGCACAGCACTAACAGCTATTGCATAGTCTGCTCCAAGGAGGTTAGAAGAAGAGGAGGTGAAGGGACCCGTTTTGAGTGAAGCCAAAACAGATCAGCTGTTTCTGTCCTCTCTCTGAGGTGGTGGGAGTCTGGGCTGCTGGAGTTCGGGAACGTGACGTCACTTCCTGTGGCTTAAGCAGTTTTGCTTAGCGCATGCAAACCAAGGATGGAAAGAAGGAATATTTCGGACTTCTTAACATTAGGCTTTTGGTTATATTTTAAACATGGTTACTTGCAGATGGGCAGTACGCATGGTTACTTGCACATGGGCAGTAAGTAACCATGCGCACTATGCACTTCCGCTCAAAAAACCATTATCTTGTTCAATTTTTTAAAGAAATACCAACACATATTTTCATGTTTTTTCTGGAATTTTTTAATTATGGGAAATGAATATTTCAGCCTCAATTTTTTTCATGCCTGTATGGGTAGAGTAAGGGTCCGAAAATCCCGTTCAAAATCGCGATTTCCCGATAGAGATATACAGGAAATTCTTAGGTTGGGCGCATTGGCGTAGTCAGCTGATAAAAAGTGGCGTCACGCCAGAAGCACAGTGAGAGGGGCTGTTGCCAGCTCCTCTTACTTCTAACCTCCTTGGTCTGCTCATGTCAGGCTTAAGATGGCTGCCGTGACGTCACAGACATGATTGCGTGAAGTTTCTCTGGCTTCAATTGGATTACATTGAGCCGACGGAGAGTGCTTTCTCCCTTTATTTCTACCTCCATGGTCTTGCCGCTGTTTGGAATTTTATTTTTCAATCCCGCGTTTTTACACCAAGGGCGTTATAGGCGTTCACAGACAGCATCTTTCATTATTTCCCGAGTTGCAATTGTTTTTCACACAAAACGCGGCAGAATAGTGTAATTTTATTTCCTAATTACGCAATTCTCAACTATTGGCGCTGTAGTCGTTCTTATACTGATCATGCAACTATTTCCAGAATTACGTTTTTTCTGTTAAACGTGCTGCCGTTATTTGGAATTTTACGTTCTGGTTCCGTCATTTCCCACTTGCGTTGTGGTGGTTTCCAGATTAATCACGGATTATTTTTAGATTTCAAATTTTTTTTCACAGTTCGACTTCTTGTAGCGAAAACTATAAATTCCAAGCTAGAAGCATTTTTTAGATTCGCAATTCTCCACCAGGCAGTGTGATATTCGTCCAAGACTTACGTTCTCACTATCTATATAGTTCTAATTTTTTTTTCGAGGTACAAATGCTTCTAGCTTGGAATTTATAGTTTTCGTTCCGCGATTTTCTGGCAAGGGCGTTTTAATTGTTCCCATACGGCATCTCCCTTTATTTCCTCAGTTGCGATTATTTTCCGCTCAAAACGCTGCAAAAAATGTAATTTTATTTTTTAGTTCCAGTATTTTTTACCGGGTGCACTCTTGTTGCCCTCAGACCATTCCAAATATTTCCGATGTTTCAAATGTTATTTCATAGTACTAGTTTCGTTAACTCGGAATTTAAATTTTTAGCCATGGAGCTTGTATTAGGTGGAGACACCACTGACTCTGCCGCCATAGGTCACAGCTAATCCGTGCGTGACGCCACAAGCAGGCAAAAACAAACTCTCTGGTTGAAAAGATACATGTGAGTGTGCTACATTCGTGTTGTGCTTTAGGTGTTACATTCGTGTTGTGCAATCGCAATATAAAAGGATTACACTCAATTTCATAGGTATGTAAAAACACGAAACTGCTGTCATTGAAATAAAAATCAGATATTGTGTAATATCATCATCATCATCATTGTCAACCATTATCAATCCACTGCTGGACGAAGGTCTCCCCAAGTTTCCTCCACAACGGTCTGTCTTGTGCCAGTCTCATCCGTGTAAACTGTTAATAGTTTCATTTCTTAATTTAGTTTTCTGAAACCAAACCAGACGTTAAGAACACATTAAATTGAAATCAAATGTATACACCAGTTGCATATTGAAAGTTAAAACACATCATTTATTTTACTTCTAGGCTGTGCTACCAGGAGGGAAAACTTTTAAAATTGCACTTGGTTTTACATGTTTTTGAGCAATACTTAAAATAGAAAACTTATAAACTTGCATCTTCTTTCTGACTAATTTTGATGTCCATCTGCTTTTCTGACTTCTTTTAAGTTGTGTGCAGCCCATTTAAATATATATTTCTTAATATTCGCTACACTCTTAACCGAATTGTTCATGTTACCTAACATGCTAGTCATTTCTGAAACTTACTCTTTCAATTTTTAGTTACAGCCATGCATCAGTTTATTTTTAAAGCACTAGATGACATAGGTTGCATGACATGGGTGTTGGCATTTAATCCCAAAACTGCATATTTTTTGCTGTACCTGGGGCTATATATAAATAAAGTCACTGTAGTCCACACTGGTATCAAATTTGCTAAGGTACCCATAATCACTGCCATTGCTTTAGTGAAGTAAATAGGTGAGATATTTATTCAGTAACTAGGATGCGGAGACGAGAACACACAGCTACACCTCTGCATATCTTATGAGCATCTTATATAGTGAGTTGTCTCGCCAACCCGTTCTCCAGCTGGTAATGAAACTGTGAGGAGGGTGGGGGAAAACCTTTTTCCCATTTCTGATACCACAAAAACAATAAATTTACAAGTGGGGAAGTGCGAGAGGTTTATTAATGTCACAACATTAAACAAGTTTTTTAATCACGTCACGACATTAAAAAAAATTAATTATAAGAGAACATGCAACTATTAGATTGCACCATGCAGCTAAACAAGCTACCCAGAAAATGATATGAATGAATATACGCTCAAACCTAACAAAACTTATATTGCACAAAAATCAATAAATGTAGGCATGATGGACATGTTGATTTATATGAGATTTTTTGTTTTGTGAATGCTTCCTCCCCTATGCGACTATGTATATCATCATCAACCATTACCAATCCACTGGTGGATGAAGCTCTCCCCAAGTTTCTACCACAATTTTTAGTCGTAAGCTAGTCTCCTCTATGTTACTTAAGCAAGTTTTCAAATTTCATCCACCCAACTCCCACACGGTCTTCTTCTTGGTCTTTCTCTGTCCCTTGGTATCCAGTCTAATATTTCAGTTGTCCAATTGTGGTCAGTTCTAGAAATGTGTCTCATCCATTGTCACTTTATAGACTTTACTTTTATCTTCATGCTTTGGATTCATGAGTTCCTGGTTATGCCAAGCATGCAGTTCTCCATGCTTCTTTGAGTTGCTCACAGCATCTGCATGTCCTTTTTAGTTAAGGTCCATGTCACTGGTCCACAAGTAAGAACTGGAAGGATGCATTTATTAAACATTCTTTTAAGACATAATGAAAAATTGCTGTATACTGTACTTAATCTTTTTTTTTTTAATGTGAAGAATAACTTCAGGGAAAAGTCAGTTTGACAAATTTGGGATTTATTTTTTTTACTAATTATCAGGAGCCTATTCATGGAATAACATATACAGTATAGTACTGGTACATATTGATTCAGTGCATATTGATATGGAACAGATAAATATAAATTCTGTATTTGAAATATTGTTTGGTATGAAAGTGAAAATTTGTAGTAAATTAATACATTCATACTTACCTTCTTTAATAACTGATATATAGGTTGGTTTTGTATGGAGTGCACATACTGTTAAAAATCATAGTTTATGAGGATTTTCAGGATACATTGCCTGTGGTATATTTACATTTAATAGTGTTTCAGTTATAGTTTTAGAGAAACTTGAGAAAACAACAAAATTTCATTAGATCTTAGGATCAGTTCTTTTTTCCCCTCCCAAGGTTCACCTGCTTTAAATTAATGTGGAACACATTTAAACCGTGTATCGTGTGTATTATTACTACTATTTGTTTGTGTGATAATATTTTGTTTGTTGGCACTGGTAAATGTAGACTAGGTACACATTGGTATAATATATTTTTAATGCAATACTACAATAGGGGAACATACAGAATAAATTACACTCCAAACACATGAGCTGCACCATTATTAATGGTAAAACCAATGTAAAATTATTAAAAAAAACTGGTCATTGTTTTAAGGATTATATATTATCTGTCCATTCTGGTATAATTTTGTCCATAATAATGAAAATGCATGATAGTAAAATATAAAAACTTGCTCTTTTTAATTAACGTGTTGTGTGTTTTTTTAGAAACACATAAATCTAGGGACTCTGCATTAATATGATAAATCTCTGACAAATAGAGAAGTAAAATTTCAAAAATATGTTCTTTAAGAAATGCATCATTGTAATCTAGGGCCTTTACATTGTCACTAAAAACTACAATTTCCTAGTGGGGCTAGTGAGTTCTTTTGCATGCGATTTTTTTAATTGGAACAACTTTTCCCTACACACTATGCTAAAACCAATGGGGTCTTTCCGTTGATTCTAAGCTGGCACATTTGTGGGAAGATCATGGCAACATGACCTGAGAATACTGGTTCTTTGTATACTTGGGCGGTGTTAACAATGAGCAATAGTCTTCGTAGAAATCGACTTATACACAGGTGGCGGAGGAAATTCCTTTACAAAATAGTCACCAGTAATGCTCACTTACTGCAATGACTTCTTTGCTAATGTTGTAAATACCATGATAACAAGCTGTATTAAATTTTAGAAAATCACTGTTGGTATTGTACTGTTGGTCATCAAAAACAGGGACGCGCCAAGCGGTTGTTCAACTGGTTGTAAGCACCCGGGCGCCAGATTCCGGGAGCGGAAGGACCCACAATCAAGTTTTTCGTTTGATAAATTAATATCAGTGACGTGGGAGAAGTTATGAAAACATTATACTGTGAGAAATCGTAATGCTAAGTGGAACGTTTACTTTTTTAGTAAAAATAACTCGTTTATAATTCAACAGAAAACGTCTTGAAATCAGAGAATAATTTTACTATTTTGTTCAGTAACAGATACCGCGGGCAAAGGATTGAAAATTCTTTTTCAAATTTTTTTTTTAAATCTTGAAGATTTCAGCATTCATGAATGCGTGGCCAGCGCTATGACAAATGAGGCCAATATGTAGGGAAAACACAATGGACTTCAAAAAGCATAATTTGTCGACTTAAGTCCCTTACGCATTTTATGTACTTTGAGCGGCTCATACTTTAAATCTGGTCGTATATGACGACGAAAAAATTTTCCTATAGATTGTGAACATTTTCAACATTGTTCAAGAAATATGTGCTTACTTTTCTGAATTACCTTATCGTTGGCAAATTTTCAAAAAAGAGCTTCCAGCGTTGACCTTAAAACAGGGTGGGAAAATGTTATGGGATCGATGCAATACGGGTAACAAGCACTGGGTACAATTTCGATGTATTTCACGATATTAGATATTTTGGTTAGAATAGTTAAAGAGACGCCCGTCATGTTTAATATTCCATGTATATATATATATATCATCCACCTCAATCATTAAAATTTTTCTGCTGGATGAAGGTCTTACCATGTTTTTTTCACAACGGTCTCTCTTAGATCAGTTTCCTCCATCTTACTCCCGCATGCTTACGAGTTTCATCCACCCATCTACCACGTGGTCTTCTTTTCGGTCTTTTCCTGTCCCTTGAAATCCAGCCTAAAATTTCGGTTGTCCATGGATAGTCCCTTTTCTTGGCAATATGTCCAGCCCATTACCATTTCAGGGATTTTACTCTGATCATAATGTCTTCCACTCTTACCATTTTCCTTACCCACGGGCTCCTCATCTTATCTTGCTTAGTTATATATACTATGTGTGTGTGTGTGTGTGTGTGTGTGTGTGTGTGTATCCATCGAGAAGCTGTAATATGTTTATCATCGTACATGACGAAACTTTTTTTTTACCGGTAATGCAGACTTTCGTGTAAATTGACGGAGAGAGGGAGAGGAAGCTGACTTGAATTATTCGTAGCGTCATCTAAACTAGAGTTTTACAGATTTTTTTTTCAGTTTTATATGAAATAGAAAATAATGTCGCTAAAGATATTTATTTCATGTAAAAATGAATAAAAATTGAAAAACATTCTCGTACAAGGGGGCGGCAAATCTGGGCTTGCACCCGGACGGCAAAATCTGGGCTTGCACCCTTGGCACGCCCCTGATCGAAAACATCCAAATGCTAAGTGAACTTATTGTCAAATAATCTATCATTAATTTATTATTGTACATTTTATTGATTATTTTATTTAGTGGTTGTGAAATATGCAGGAGGATAAATTGCTGTTCATATGAAAATAATATGGTTGGCAAGGTTTTATGGTTTAACAATATTAATCTTTTGTCATTGTATTTTAATTGTTGAATTAACAGAAAGTGCTGTTACAACTGTATGTAATTATAATAGGAGTTAGTTGGGCAAAGAATGTCTTTAATGCTATTTTGAATGAGATTTGTAAAGATTTACCTTGGGGACAATTATATTGAATTCAACACTTACAGGTTCAATAGTTTGACCCAACTATTGAACATAAGTTTGTAAAATAATTATTATTATTTGGTTTTCTTGTAAAGGGTAATTCTGGCTATGTTATTTTTTTTATTGTAGTTGAACTGCGGTGGAATTTAATGTTATGTTTTTTGGATATATAATAACTATATCCTGTATGGGTAAATATGCTCATTACGCATTGTGGGTCTACTCTGGAGTGATATGTATAATTTTTTTTACATTAGCAGCTGTGTTTTGGATGTTGTTTATTTTTTTGTGAAAACGTGTAGTTTATATTAATGTCATATATGTATACACAAAAGTGTTGAACCTTTTTTTTTTTTAAAGCTGTTTTCCTTATTTATATTTATTATTTATTGTAAGTATAGCAGTGGACATAAACAGATTTGATTCTATGTTCGTAGATACTGAATGAAATTTTAAATGTAATGAAAAATGAGTGACCTGCTATGACACCTATGCATATTCTGTGTTATAAGGTAATATCTTTGAAAGCTGATGTGATGTGCGCATAAGAATGATCTTTGTATGGAGAATATATGTGCGTGCGTGTTTATTATTTGTTTTGTATTTCTTTATTTTCCCCTTATTCTGGTTGAATAAAGTTTGAATGATTCAATACAGGAGCGAGATTTATAAAATATAACCTCTTAATAGCGACCCTTCACTTACTGTAAAATTTGAAATAAGGAAATATATTCGACTTCAAAAACTTAAATAAGTGAGATTACTGAAAATATTAAATTATCTGCACATATCAGGCAAGTAATTCTATTCTTTCAGCACCTAAACTTCTGTGAAAAAATCGCATTCCGATTTTGTTTCGTAACGTCTCCGAGTTTAGATTCCCGAAATGCTGGTTTTTTCTTTCTTTCTTCTTTTTTTCTTTTTAGAAATCTTGTGAAATTAAGAAGAAAAAAACATTCTTATTTACACAGCTGATTAAACAGTAAGGTTGTATAATTGATAATTATTAAATCCCCCATTTTATCTGCCTAAACGCCTCGTAGCTTCAGTGGTTTCCGTAGTTTCAAAGCTACTTTTTGCCTGCTTGTGACGTCACACGCAGCGCGGGCGGTGACTTATGGGGGCCAATGTTGCGTGGATACGAGTGGTGTCTGCATCTAATATAAGCGCGATGCTTTTAGCACCACAAATTTCCGCAGGGGGTGCTCCTGACTTTCTGTTACACTTTTATGAGCTCCAAATTTTCCCACACGAAGTGCTGCCAAAGATGATGATTCCCATTTTTTAGTTCCTCAATTCTCCACCAGGTGAGCTGTAATCAACACTCCTACTATTTTCGAGGTTTCATTTTTTTCGCAGAATGAAAAAACACTTTTTTTTTTTTTTGCAGTACGAGTTTTGTAGTTCCATTTCTTAGTTCCACGATTCTGCACCAGGGTGTGCTCTAGTTCTCAGACTCCACCAGAGTGACTATCTCATTATTTACAATGTTCCAAAATTTTTTCGCCGTGGGAATTGCTGTATAATTCCAGAAGTTAAAGAAAACACCGTCAATACACGATAAAAACTTATGAAAGGAGAAAACCGTTTACGAGTCAGGTAAAACTTTACTAAAAGTTAAAATATTTACAGACTAAAAGTTAAAATATTTACAGACTAAAAGTTAAAATATTTACAGACTAAAAGTTAAAATATTTACAGACTAAAAGTTAGATCTTTCGGGATCACTATGTCCCATTCTCAGACTACAATAGTATATTGTAGTGTGCTCTCTATATATACATTGTCTAAGAGCTTCCATGACGTAGGTCCGATTTTGAAGATGTCGTCGACGCAGCGTTGTGTTAGACCTTCCGCAGCTTCTGTTAACAGCGTCGCACTTGCACATAAATATTACAGTAAAAAAATCTTTAGAATGCACTATAAAGATAAAAAAATTTTCACCATCTGTACTTTTAGTACAGTATATTTCTGGCCACAGCCGTTGTTTGAGGAAAAATGGGTAATGAAATAAAATTTTAGTTTTTTCCGGAGAAAACCCCAAACTACGCGGAGTGGTTACATACATCCGGGGATATTCCGGATATTCCGGAGCAGTTGGCAGGTCTGGTAGCGATTAGCATGCTGGAACGGAAATAGAGAGATACGCGTTCGATTCCCGTTCGAGGATGGTGTAATTTTCAAGTTTTCTGACGTGACTAATGTTACATGAGAAATTGTAAAAATACACGCAATTCAATGATGTCTGCTGTGTTAATAATTCAGATGAATTTCCACGTAATATGTGAAGAATATTTCTTCGACACTATCTGGGCTACTTATTTTTTAGTTCGTCAGGAACAAATTTGCCGATGGTGGCTTTGCGGGTTTGGGGTTGAAAGCCTTTGTGTTCTTCTATTTCGCTGGTTAGTCTCACTCTTCCCTCACCTTTTTTAAGGTGGTTCCACCTAAAATCTTTGCCGGATGTTCCCAATGGTAACATTTCTTTACATATTTTCTTCGCAATTAATGTATTCTCAAGCATAAAAACATGCGCATCGATAAAACTAACTTTAAGATATAGCATGGGATACTTAATACTTGCTAAATCATAACCATAATTATATTAAAAATCAATCATTTTTGTTTGAGTAATGCTCAGACCTGTTAATAGATGGCGCGACCTGTACACTGATGGCGTCAGTAGACAAACAAATGTTGGATTACTTAATTATGGTTATGTTTTAGCAAAATATTAAGTATTTGCTATAACGTAAAATTAGTTCTATCGATGTGCAAATTTTCATCCTTGGGAATACATTAGTTGCGAAGAAAATGTGTAAAGAAGGTTTACCATTGGAAACATAGGGCAGAGATTTTAGGTGGAACCACCTTCCGATCTGCCTCAGGCAGTGCTGGGCGAACTGAAAGGGAGACGTTGGCTGTGAAAGGTTTAAGTACGTGAGGGTGGAAACCAGAATCTGATTTGTGCAAGGGCACACGGGGCCCGTGCCCAGGGTCCCCAAGGAGGGAGGGGGCAATCTGAGCACTGGCATTTAATTTTTATCATTATGGGGAGCAAAGACGGTGGCGTGCACCAGTTAATTTTCACCGAACGTAAATATGCATCGATATGTTGCTTTAAAAAAATCGATTATTAATATTCATTTTTTTTATTGGAGGTTTAACGACCATCATGAGCAACTCAACGGGCTATAAGCAGTCGCCCGTCCCTAATTTAGGGCCACTGGTTCCAGGGAAGGGAGAGAGAGCCAGTGCCGTAAGACAAACACAACATCCATGCCCCACCGGGATTCGAACCCGGACCCCTTTCGGACGAATGATCAGAGGCCATCGTTAATATTCATTTGAAAGATGGAGATAAAATGTTTACTTTTAATTAACATTTATTTTTTATTTTTTTCATGCATTTATTAAAGTAGACAGTACGTCTGTATTAAGACAGCACTTCTTGTGCTTTATTCAACTATACGCGCAATTATAGAATAATTACGCCAAGCACTAGGAGTGCTGCCTTAATACGCAAGTACCATTGTTAATTTATTAAGAGTACCATTTATGTCCGGGGATGGGAGGCCCCCAAGTTGTTTGCGCCCAGGGCCCCACTTGTCTTAAGCCGGTCTCTGGCGAGAACGGAAAGTTTCGGCATTGTATGTGGACACTGCAGTACTGATAGCCACCGCCTCCCCCGCAACTCCCACAGTACGGGGGAGGAGGGGGTTATCAGTACGGCAGTGAGATAACCTTAGCAGAAAGATTTAGGATTTTTCAAAATTTTTGCGGAAACTTCACGTGAAACTGTAAAGAAATAGCCAGAAATTTTTGACGGCAGATTTGAATGAAGTATTAAAACGAAAAGCATTTTTCCCCCAGTAAATGAGTAAAATCTTCAAGAAATCATTTTCACTGTAGTTTATAAAAACTGGGTGACAGAAAAGCAGCTATTCCAGAGGACTTAAAGCCCCCTTTTCATAGCCATAGCAATAGTACCTATACATGTATAACGACAAAAAAATGTGAATGAAATATCAGTTGAATAAATGAAATTTTTATATCAATGAGGCAATGGCGTACTCAACGGGGGTGCAAAGGGCCATATGTACCCCCCAAAGTAATTTTATCTAGTATTAAAAATTGATAAAAATTGTCGGTGACGTTATTTTGCTAGTGTCGCCATTCTGGTCTTCCTGAAATTGCCGTTAGTTATTTCTTTATTTGGAATGGTCAGACGAGGTAACATATGCCTATTGTTAATGTCTACTAACAGTCGGAAATGCTCCCCACTGGTGGGCATTTTCCACTTGCAGGCCACCAAAGAAACAAGAGAGCGAACTGGTGTTTTAGTGGTCAGGGCGTCACTCTAATGAATGGTGGGGGCTGGGGCCTGGGGGAGGGAAGGAGTAAGCCTTTTATCTTGAGTATATGCCATAGAAGGAAAACAAAAACGTGGAATGAACATTATTTTGTAATTAGTAGTATTTCAGAAATAAAAATGCCTGTTTTCATGCACATTTTTTTCATCATTTTAGGAAGGAATGATATCGTAGCTGGCAGTGGCGGCTCGTGGCAACTGAAACAGGTGGGGCCAGTAGCCGAAGTCAAACAATGAAATAAAAAAAAATGCCATTATTAGGCCAACTATTCAGACCCCACCCCCAAGATTCCTTTACTCTGCTTCTGTTTACCCCTTGACTCACAATAATGCCCAAATAAGGCAGGAATGTGTCAACTATTGTATTGCACACGAAAAAAATTTCCTCAGAATAGAATGCATAACTATTAACAGAAAAATGTTAAAACTCCTTAAATAAAATTTTTACCTTAAAACATATGAACATTAATTTATGTTAGTTGTGCTTTGTGTTTCTTCAGATTTCTCAATTGAGGAATAAACACAGGATAAAATAATGTAGAAAAATAATAATAACTCCAAATATATGCAGGGAGGGAATGTTTCATGAATTTCGTCCCATATAGAATGAGTACCACACTACCATTTGCATTATTTGAAAGGTTTAACCTTTTTTTTAAAGAACTTGTGAAACCTAAAAACATATATGTACTCATGTGCAAATTATACTTACATGTTTTCTCATTTATTTATTTATTTATTTTTAACATAGAAAATCATCTTAGTTAAAACTGAAATTAGTTCTGCAAAGCGTTTATAAACTTCATACTCTTGGAAACTCAAATTCTTGGGCTGATAAGCACAGAGTTTTTTTAAGTGAAGCTTTTCGACTCAAATTTTTGGGCTGATGAGCACTGTTTTTTTTTAAGTGAAGCTCAAGCTAAATATTCTTGGGGTGATAAGCACTAGTTTTTTTAAGTGAAGCTTTTCTTCCAGATTTAAAGCAAAGAACGGAGATTTTAACAAAATATCCACTTCATTCATTGTACTCGACAAGCAAAAAAGTCACGACACGAAACACGTCACCGAGAGAGACACACAAACCCTTCCGCCACCTTTGAGCTTGGTCGGGGTAAGCTCCTCTGTCAACCCACGGCGTTAAGGAAATGGATACACTCCTGGCCAATCAAATTAGCGCGGGGCCAGGTAGATCTGGCCCCACAGCTTTTTTGCACACGCGGTTAAGACAGTGTTGTATGTAGGTCTTCATACTGAATGAGACGGGAAGGAAATCGTCTCCTCTTCGCTTGCGTAGTGATATCACTGGGGCCCCAATAACCTCACACTCTGAACGTGATCTCTTTCCTCAGGGAATAGTTTTTCGTTTTTGAAGGAAACTTTTCCCTTAGGAAATGGTTTTTGAAGGGCAAGGTTTATCACCATGTAGTTAAGAGAAAGAATAAGAATCAGGGCAAAAAATATAAATATTTCTAGAAATAGAAATGTTTAGGTGCGGCCCTACCCCTCTGGCCCCTAATGACGAACCGCCCCTAATAGCTGCAGTGATAAAACCAAGAATGTGAGAATTTTTCGATTGTTGACTTTACATCATATAAAATTTTATTCACTGATGCTTAATACAGAGTCAACTTGATGTAAATGTTATGTATAGTGCTTGAGCAGTCTGATGCAATTGCAAAAGTGGTTCTTTGATCAAATTTAATTCTTAAATAAAGATAATTCAAACTACAAAATTTCGCATTCGTGGTTTTGACATTGCGGCGACGATATGCACCTCCCAAATTAATTTCTGGGTCCGCCGCTGCAATGAGGATAAGGCGTTTTATATATAACACTTATTTGTACTTAACTACGCATCCTTCAGTACATGGGGTAAAGGTGTTCTTCGCGCGAACGAAAGAAATAGAGACCTGTGTCATTTTTTTACATGTAAAAGAATCAGAAGGAAAGGCTTTTACTATGTGCAAAACATTGTGATATTATGACAATTGTGTTTTTGTTTTTATATTCAAAATTACATAATGTAAATAATTTTGCTCTTTTTGTGCCAGAATTCTAAATAATTTTTACTTGCTTACTTATGTTCTGTATTTAGGTATAAATTAGAAAAGGTCTTTAGATACTGTTACACGGCCGTTACATGTTTTCCCTGTGTGATCGTGAGGCATTTCAAAGAGGCTGGCCTTAGTTATTTAAAATAATAAAATTTGCATGATATGACTGATTTTGGCGTAAGTGTTTTGTATTACTTTGTATTGGTATAAAACTAGGGCAATCATCTTAATCACAACGTGCACTGTTACACGTAATAAAGTGTAACAATTTTGGTTTTACGAAAAATACCTATCGGTACCAAAGAATTTGAATGATTAAAACGCTGGTAAAACCTATTTAATAACATAGAATTTAAAATTTTCACTAGTTGAGAGCAAAATAGATTTTCGCAAAAGGGCCTCGAAGATGCATTTTTATTTGCGGGGAACGGAGCCGAGTTTTTCAGGTACGCCACTATAGTAGTGGACGTAGTCAGGGGCTGATTGGGAGGACCGACCGGGCCGGGAATTTTGACAGTAATAGAGTCACACATACCTACACAGGAACAACTCATAAATTCCCAAATGATAAAATTTACGTTAGATCCTGGATTTAACTGTTATGCATTGTAAAACGTGTTCAATCGTGAAAAAATTTAAATAACGATGAAAGAATTTCAAAAATCTGCTCGTGATTGAATGTAGTAGCAAAGTACTATATATATATATAGGAGATTTGGGCTAGAGTGCCCGATAGGAAAGTGGCACGGAAGCGAGGTAGAAAGGCGAAGGAAGACGCCCTTATTTATTATCGGGGGCCAGTACCCGGGGTCAGACGGCTTAACGTGCCCATCCGACTCACGGCGGATATTTAGTGATTCAATCCCAGGCAGGTACGAACACTCGAACCACTAAATATCCGCCGGGAGTCGGATGGGCACGTTAAGCCATCGGATCCCGGGTACTGGCCCCCGGTAATAAATAGGGGCGTCTTCCTCCCCTTTCTACCTTGCTTCCGTGTCACTTACTCTCTAAGCTGCAAACTGTAATGCGAAACCGAACGAAAAAACGAAAGAGAGACGCTAAACAACATATAAATGGGCGGAAAGTGTTTGTATAACGAAGTAAATTTCTCCGTCATTTTTGGTCTACGCCGGGATTCGAACCCGAGGCCGCTTATTCCGGAACAAGTCGCTCTACCAACTGAGCTACGCAGACGTTTATTCTGATTCCTATCTGCCTTTATGTCGTGTGCGTCCTGCTGGCAGGTACGTCACATTTGGTGTAATGCTGACGGTGACGTTGTATGTAGCGAGGGGGGGGGGATAGTGCGCGAAAGCTAAAAAAAGGCGGGGGAGGGAGGTCAGTATTGGTAGCTGTTAGGGATCTATCAAACAGCTATATATATATAATTTACTTTTGATTATATATATATTATATAATCATTTTTTAAATTTAGTTATGATAATACATATCTTCTCTCTCTCTACATTTATATATCATTATTTAGTAATATATATATATATATAAATATGAAGGATAAAGTTGTAGAAGTTGAAAGTTCCTCTGACAGAGCTGCACGACTCGTTATCCAACTCTCGAAAAGATACCAGGTTCAGATTATTCAAACTTATGCACCCACCACAAGTCATCCTGAAGAAGAAATTGAAGAATTTTATGAGGAAATTTGTCATCTAAATAATAAAGGTAAGCAGCACTTGAAAATAATTATGGGAGATTTCAATGCAAAAATAGGGCAACGGCAACAGAATGAAACTTCAGTAGGTAAATTCGGTCACGGCAACAGAAACCAGCGTGGAAATACTCTCGTTGAGTTTGCAGAGGCAGAAGGGTTTTTCATCTTGAACTCCTTCTTCAAGAAAAAGCCACACAGGAAATGGACATGGAGACATCCAAATGGGACGACAAGTGAAATTGATTTTATTATGTGTAACAAAAAATTCGTCATAGAAGACTGCAGTGTGCTAAACAAGTTCAACACAGGTAGTGACCATAGATTGGTGAGATGTAAGATGCACCTCAACACTAAACTTGAACGTGACAAGCTCATAAGACAAACAAAATCTATTGACATAACCAACCTTAAAAAACACCATAATACCTTCAAGTTGGAACTGAAGAACAGGTTCTCTGCTTTAGAAGGCCTAACATCGGAAGAAGTGGACATCTCTGAAGTTAACAGAAAAGTAACCAAAGCTCTTATGGAAACAGCAACAAAATTAGCTGGGTCTAAGAACAAGTTGCATGTAAATAAATTATCAGGAAAAACGAAAATGTTGATGCGAAAAGAAGAGAGATGAGGACAACTAAAGAAGATGCGACTTCCAAAGTGGAATATATAGAGCTATGCAAGACAGTACGAAAAAGTATCACTGAAGACGTAAGAAAATTCAACTGTGAACTAGTGAGGAAAGCAATTGAAAACAACCAAAGCCTAAAGATAGCAAAGGGACATCTCAGTAAGGGAAGAAAACAGATTATGGCACTGAGAAAAGAAGATGGTTCTGTAACAAGAAATAGAGGCGAAATTTTGACAAGAGTGAAAGATTTCTACTCCAAATTATATGAAAGGGATGATACATGCACTCCAGACATCATGAAAGATACCAGTACCAGAGTTCCTCCAGTCCTTCCAGCAGAAGTTGCACATGCAATCAAGAACATGAAGCGGGGAAAAGCTCCAGGAGAAGATGGAATTACTGTAGACATCATACAAGAAGCAAGTGGAGAAATCGAAACAGTACTCGCCCAAATTTTCACTCGATGCCTTAATGAAGGAAAGATTCCTGAGGATTGGAACACCGCTACAATGATCCTGCTACATAAGAAAGGTGACATTGAGGATCTCGGAAACTACAGACCTATCAGCCTCCTATCAGTAGTTTATAAAATCTTCACTAAAGTTCTTTCACACCGCTTGAAGGTAACACTGGACATGGCTCAACCGAGAGAACAAGCTGGATTCAGGAGTGGCTACAGCACAATAGATCATATCCATGTGCTGAGAGAACTAATTGAAAGAGCGAGGGAATATGAACTTCCATTGTGCATGGCTTTTATCGATTATGAAAAAGCCTTTGATTCGGTGAAACCATCAGCAGTTTCAATGGCTCTGAAAACCTGCGGTATTGAAGATGCATACATTAATATTATTAATAACATCTATGAAAATGCAAGTGCAAAGATTCGGCTGTTTGAAAATACAACACATAAAAATTGGAAAGGGAGTGAGACAAGGTGACACCATATCTCCGAAGCTCTTTAATGCCACATTGGAGGGTGTTTTTCAGTCACTGAGCTGGGAAAACAAGGGGATAAAGATTAATGGAGATTATCTAACCCACCTTCGTTTTGCTGATGACGTAGTCATTTTTGCAACTAGCCCATCAGAGCTGCAGAGTATGATCCAGGAACTTGCTGACAAGAGTAAAGAAGTGGGATTAAAAATGAACTTTCGGAAGACAAAAGTGATGTTCAATGCTTTTACAAGAAATGAAGATTTATCGATTGATGGAGAAAAGCTGGAGATAACAGACACGTACGTTTATCTTGGACAGCAGATATCAAGTGAGGGTCACATTGATGAAGAAATTAATCGGCGTACAAAACTTGCCTGGAGAGCTTTTGGAAGAAACAGCATAATTTTCAAGAGCAATATGCCATTATGTCTTAAAAGAAAAGTGTTTGATCAATGCATCCTTCCAGTGCTTACGTATGGTGCAGAGACGTGGACCTTAACTAAAAGAGACATACAAAGGCTGCAGACAACTCAAAGAAGCATGGAGAGGTGCATGCTTGGTGTAACCAGGAGAGATAAGAAGAGGAACTCGTGGATCCGAAAAATGACAAGAGTGGAAGACATCATGATCAGAGTTAAATCCCTGAAATGGCAATGGGCTGGACATACTGCCAGAAGGACAGATCATCGATGGACAGCCGAAATTTTAGATTGGATTCCAAGGGACAGGAAAAGACCCAGAAGAAGACCACATGGGAGATGGGTGGATGAAATTCGAAAGTATGCAGGGGTGACATGGAGGAGACTGGCACAAGACAGACCGTTGTGGAGGAAACTTGGGGGAGACCTTCGTCCAGCAGTGGATTGATAATGGTTGACAATGATGATGATGATGATATATATATATATACTAAAGGGATGAAAGGTCAGGTGATGCGTAACATCACAGCCTCTCCTTGACAAATGTCAACCCCGCCTTCTCGTGGTGCATCCTGTTCCCACTAAAGGGGCTCTGACGACCGCCCATAGCGGTATAACTATACCATCGGGATAAGAGGAAATTCTATCCCACACTCACCAACCCGCTTGGCCAGCGTGGTGAGTTATGGCCAAACCCCTCCAAAATGATTCCACAACTTAAATCTTGGCCCTCAGTCTCCGGCAGCTGGAATGTACCTGGCCAAGGCAGCGGCCAGTGCGACATGAAGGCAGAGGGTGCTAAGAATCCCCGGAGGACCGGACTAGGCTGCCATCTGATGCTGACCTTGGCTACTTACAATGGACGCGCCCTATCTTCTGATTCAAGGCTTCTTGAATTGGAAGAGGAACTACAAAGGATCAAGTGGGACATCGTGGGGCTAAGTGAGGTAAGGAGAAAAGGAGAAGATCTCATCGAACTGAAAAGTGGACATCTCTTCTGCTATCGTGGGACAGATACTGGCAGAACTAGTGGTGTTGGATTTATAATAAACAAGAAACTGAAGGATAAAGTTGTAGAAGTTGAAAGTTCCTCTGACAGAGCTGCACGACTTGTTATCCAACTCTCGAAAAGATACCAGGCTCAGATTATTCAAACTTATGCACCCACCACAAGTCATCCTGAAGAAGAAATTGAAGAATTTTATGAGGAAATTTGTCATCTAAATAATAAAGGTAAGCAGCACTTGAAAATAATTATGGGAGATTTCAATGCAAAAATAGGGCAACGGCAACAGAATGAAACTTCAGTAGGTAAATTCGGTCAAGGCAACAGAAACCAGCGTGGAAATACTCTCGTTGAGTTTGCAGAGGCAGAAGGGTTTTTCATCTTGAACTCCTTCTTCAAGAAAAAGCCACACAGGAAATGGACATGGAGACATCCAAATGGGACGACAAGTGAAATTGATTTTATTATGTGTAACAAAAAATTCGTCATAGAAGACTGCAGTGTGCTAAACAAGTTCAACACAGGTAGTGACCATAGATTGGTCAGATGTAAGATGCACCTCAACACTAAACTTGAACGTGGCAAGCTCATAAGACAAACAAAATCTATTGACATAACCAACCTTAAAAAACACCATAATACCTTCAAGTTAGAACTGAAGAACAGGTTCTCTGCTTTAGAAGGCCTAACATCGGAAGAAGTGGACATCTCTGAAGTTAACAGAAAAATAACCAAAGCTCTTATGGAAACAGCAACAAAATTAGCTGGGTCTAAGAACAAGTTGCATGTGAACAAATTATCAGGAAAAACGAAAATGTTGATGCAAAAAAGAAGAGAGATGAGGACAACTAAAGAAGATGTGACTTCCAAAGTGGAATATATAGAGCTATGCAAGACAGTAAGAAAAAGTATCACTGAAGACGTAAGAAAATTCAACTGTGAACTAGTGAGGAAAGCAATTGAAAACAACCAAAGCCTAAAGATAGCAAAGGGACATCTCAGTAAGGGAAGAAAAAAGATTATGGCACTGAGAAAAGAAGATGGTTCTGTAACAAGAAATAGAGGCGAAATTTTGACAAGAGTGAAAGATTTCTACTCCAAATTATATGAAAGGGATGATACATGCACTCCAGACATCATGAAAGATACCAGTACCAGAGTTCCTCCAGTCCTTCCAGCAGAAGTTGCACATGCAATCAAGAACATGAAGAGGAGAAAAGCTCCAGGAGAAGATAGAATTACTGTAGACATCATACAAGAAGCAAGTGGAGAAATTGAAACAGTACTCGCCCAAATTTTCACTCAATGCCTTAATGAAGGAAAGATTCCTGAGGATTGGAACACCGCTACAATGATCCTGCTACATAAGAAAGGTGACATTGAGGATCTCGGAAACTACAGACCTATCAGCCTCCTATCAGTAGTTTATAAAATCTTCACTAAAGTTCTTTCACACCGCTTGAAGGTAACACTGGACATGGCTCAACCGAGAGAACAAGCTGGATTCAGGAGTGGCTACAGCACAATAGATCATATCCATGTCCTGAGAGAACTAATTGAAAGAGCGAGGGAATATGAACTTCCATTGTGCATGGCTTTTATCGATTATGAAAAAGCCTTTGATTCGGTGAAACCATCAGCAGTTACAATGGCTCTGAAAACCTGCGGTATTGAAGATGCATACATTAATATTATTAATAACATCTATGAAAATGCAAGTGCAAAGATTCGGCTGTTTGAAAATACGACACACATAAAAATTGGAAAGGGAGTGAGACAAGGTGACACCATATCTCCGAAGCTCTTTAATGCCACATTGGAGGGTGTTTTTCAGTCGCTGAGCTGGGAAAACAAAGGGATAAAGATTAATGGAGATTATCTAACCCACCTTCGTTTTGCTGATGACGTAGTCATTTTTGCAACTATCCCATCAGAGCTGCAGAGTATGATCCAGGAACTTGCTGACAAGAGTAAAGAAGTGGGATTAAAAATGAACTTTCAGAAGACAAAAGTGATGTTCAATGCTTTTACAAGAAATGAAGATTTATTGATTGATGGAGAAAAGCTGGAGATAACAGACACGTACGTTTATCTTGGACAGCAGATATCAGGTGAGGGTCACATTGATAAAGAAATTAATCGGCGTACAAAACTTGCCTGGAGAGCTTTTGGAAGAAACAGCATAATTTTCAAGAGCAATATGCCATTATGTCTTAAAAGAAAAGTGTTTGATCAATGCATCCTTCCAGTGCTTACGTATGGTGCAGAGACGTGGACCTTAACTAAAAGAGATATACAAAGACTGCAGACAACTCAAAGTAGCATGGAGAGGTGCATGCTTCGTGTAACCAGGAAAGATAAGAAGAGGAACTCGTGGATCCAAAAAATGACAAGAGTGGTAGACATCATGATCAGAGTTAAATCCTTGAAATGGCAATGGGCTGGACATACTGCCAGAAGGACTGATCATCGATGGACTGCCGAAATTTTAGATTGGATTCCAAGGGACAGGAAAAGACCCAGAAGAAGACCACATGGGAGATGGGTGGATGAAATTCGAAAGTATGCAGGGGTGACATGGAGGAGACTGGCACAAGACAGACCTTTGTGGAGGAAACTTGGGGAGACCTTCGTCCAGCAGTGGATTGATAATGGTTGACAATGATGATGATGATGATATACACACACACATACACTCTGCGGCAAAAAAAAAAAAAAAAAAACCGGAGCAACACCGCCTTTTTTTTTTTTTTTTTGCTAATATGGTGTGTTTTATTATATAATTATTTTTTTAAATTTAGTTTTTGATTATATATACACATATACGCGCACTGTATGGCAAAAAAAAAAAAAAAAAAAAGAGGAAAGACGGAGCAGCCCGAGAAAGTTGTTCGATCCTGATGAAATTCCATATGCAAGTTCCTCAGGGCCGAATATGCAAACGATTAAAAAATAATGACCAAAGCACGCCACAGCGCATGGGAACCGTGTATCGAAGACAGTATATCAACATGGGATGTAAGGTCAGGTGATGCGTAACATCACAGCCTCTCCTTGACAAATGTCAACCCCGCCTTCTCGTGGTACATCCTGTTCCCACTAAAGGAGCTCTGACGACCGCCAATAACAGTGTAACTACACCATCGGGATTAGAGGAAATTCTATCCCACCAACCCGCTTGGCCAGCGTGGTGAGTTATGGCCAAACCCCTCCAAAATGATTCCACAACTTAAATCTTGGCCCTCAGTCTCCGGCAGCTGGAATGTACCTGGCCAAGGCAGCGGCCAGTGCGACATGAAGGCAGAGGGTGCTAAGAATCCCCGGAGGACCGGACTAGACTGCCATCTGATGCTGACCTTGGCTACGTATAATGGACGCTCCCTATCTTCTGATTCAAGGCTTCTTGAATTGGAAGAGGAACCACAAAGGATCAAGTGGGACATCGTTGGGCTAAGTAAGGTAAGGAGAAAAGGAGAAGATTTCATTGAACTGAAAAGTGGACATCTCTTCTACTATAGTGGGACTGATACTGGCAGAACTAGTGGTGTTGAATTTATAATAAACAAGAAACTGAAGGATAAAGTTGTAGAAGTTGAAAGTTCCTCTGACAGAGCTGCACGACTCGTCATTCAACTCTCGAGAAGATACCAGGCTTAGATTATTCAAACTTATGCACCCACCACAAGTCATCCTGAAGAAGAAATTGAAGAATTTTAGGAAGAAATTCGTCATCTAAATAATAAAGGTAAGCAGTACTTAAAGATAATTATGGGAGATTTCAATGCAAAGTAGGGCAACGGCAACAGAATGAAACTTCAGTAGGTAAATTTGGTCACGGCAACACAAACCAGCGTGGAAATACTCTCGTAGAGTTTGCAGAGGCAGAAGGGTTTTTCATCTTGAACTCCTTTTTCAAGAAAAAGCCACCCAGGAAATGGACATGGAGACATCCAAATGGGACGACAAGTGAAATTGATTTTATTATGTGTAACAAAAATTCGTCATAGAAGACTGCAGTGTGCTAAACAAGTTCAACACAGGTAGTGACCATAGATTGGTGAGATGTAAGATGCACCTCAACACTAAACTTGAACGTGGCAAGCTCATAAGACAAACAAAATGTATTGACATAACCAACCTTAAAAAACACCATAATACCTTCAAGTTAGAACTGAAGAACAGATTCTCTGCTTTAGAAGGCCTAACATCGGAAGAAGTGGATATTTTTGAAGTTAACAGAAAAGTAATCAAAGCTCTTATGGAAACAGCAACAAAATTAGCTGGGTCTAAGAACAAGTTGCATGTGAACAAATTATCAGGAAAAACCAAAATGTTGATGCAAAAAAGAAGAGAGATGAGGACAACTAAAGAAGATGTGACTTCCAAAGTGGAATATATAGAGCTATGCAAGACAGTACCAAAAAGTACCACTGAAGACGTAAGGAAATTCAACTGTTAACTAGTAAGGAAAGCAATTGAAAACAACCAAAGCCTAAAAATAGCAAAGGGACATTTCTGTAAGGGAAGAAAACAGATTATGGCACTGAGAAAAGAAGATGGTTCTGTAACAAGAAATAGAGGCGAAATTTTCACAAGAGTGAAAGATTTCTACTCCAAATTATATGAAAAGTATGATACATGTACTCCAGACATCATGAAAGATACCAGTACCAGAGTTCTTCCAGTCCTTACAGCAGAAGTTGCACATGCAATCAAGAACATGAAGTGAGGAAAAGCTCCAGGAGAAGATGGAATTACTGTAGACATCATACAAGAAGCAAGTGGAGAAATCGAAACAGTACTCGCCCAAATTTTCACTCGATGCCTTAATGAAGGGAAGATTCCTGAGGATTGGAACAACGCTACAATGATCTTGCTACATAAAAAAGGTGACATTGAGGATCACAGGAACTACAGACCTATCAGCCTCCTATCAGTGGTTTATAAAATCT
Source organism: Macrothele yani (assembly GCA_039090855.1). Taxonomy (NCBI): domain Eukaryota; kingdom Metazoa; phylum Arthropoda; class Arachnida; order Araneae; family Macrothelidae; genus Macrothele; species Macrothele yani. Next base: position 50,446,679 of record CM077002.1, read on the forward strand.
TCACTAAAGTTTTTTCACATCGCTTGAAGGTGACACTGGACATAGCTCAACCGAGAGAATAAGCTGGATTCAGGAGTGGCTACAGCACAATAGATCATATCCACGTACTGAGAGAACAAATTGAAAGAGCGAGTGAATATGAACTTCCATTGTGCATGGCTTTTATCGATTATGAAAAAGCCTTTGATTCGGTGAAACCATCAGCAGTTACAATGGCTCTGAAATCCTGCGGTATTGAAGATGCGTACATTAATATTATTAATAACATCTATGAAAATGCAAGTGCAAAGATTCGGCTGTTTGAAAATACAACACACATAAAAATTGGAAAGGAGTGAGACAAGGTGACACCATATCTCCGAAGCTCTTTAATGCCACATTGGAAAATGTCTTTCAATCACTGAACTGGGAAAACAAAGAGATAAAGATTAATGGAGATTATCTAACCCACCTTCGTTTTGCTGATGACGTAGTCATTTTTGCAACTACCCCACCAGAGCTGCAGAGTATGATGCAGGAACTTGCTGACAAGAGTAAAGAAGTGGGATTAAAAATGAATTTTCACAGAAGACAAAAGTGATGTTCAATGCTTTTACAAGAAATGAAGATTTATTGATTGATGGAGAAAAGCTGGAGGTAACAGACACATACGTTTATCTTGGACAGCAGATATCAAGTGAGGGTCACATTGATGAAGAAATTAATCATCGTACAAAACTTGCCTGGAGAGCTTTTGGAAGAAACAGAATAATTTTCAAGAGCAATATGCCATTATGTCTTAAAAGAAAAGTGTTTGATCAATGCATCCTTCCAGTACTTACGTATGGTGCAGAGACGTGGACCTTAACTAAAAGAGACATACAAAGGCTGCAGACAACTCAAAGCAGCATGGAGAGGTACATGCTTGGTGTAACCAGGAGAGATAAGAAGAGAAACTCGTGGATCCGAAAAATGACAAGAGTGGAAGACATCATGATCAGAGTTAAATTCCTGAAATGGCAATGGGCTGGACATACTGCCAAAAGGACAGACCATCGATGGACAGCCGAAATTTTAGATTGGATTCCAAGGGACAGGAAAAGACCCAGAAGAAGACCGCATGGAAGATGGGTGAATGAAATTAGAAAGTATGCGGGAGTGACATGGAGGAGACTGGCACAAGACAGACCGTTGTAGAGGAAACTTGGGGAGACCTTCGTCCAGCAGTGGATTGATAATGGTTGACAATGGTTGACAATGATGATGATATCGACATACGCGACGCTACGTGTGGGCTTCAGCCCAGCAGTTAGAACACATGGAAAATGCAACCATCTAAGATTTTAGGGAACTTGGATAAATGTATGGGGATTTTTGGAATTAAGAAATTTTTGTTATATACACTATCTACCAACAAGTAATTGGACACCTGTGATAGCAAAGGAAAACGAAGTTTATTCACCTTCAATAGTTGGTGGAGCCTCCACGAGCAGCGATTACAGCTGCGACCCTCTGGGCCTTACCCTCAACCAGGCCTTGTTCGACGGCTAGCGGTATTTTCTTCCACTCGGCTTGGAGAAGACAGGTCACTTCCTCCACCGATTTCGGATGGTGGGGGCACCCCTTAAGTCGACGCTCCAACTCGTCCCAGAGGTGCTCGATAGGGTTAAGGTCCGGGCTCTGCGCAGGCCAGTCCATTCGATTAACCCCATTGTCACCATACCAAGCCATGGTGGACCTCGCAACATGACAGGTGGCATTGTCATCCTGAAAGTAACATGGGTCCACCCCGTAAAACTGCCACAACGTAGGAAGCGCGTTGTCATACAAAATGGTGCAGTAGGTCTCGGCGTTGATTCTACCAGCAATTGCGACCAAGGGTCCCGTGCCATACCAGGAGAAACACCCCCATAGCATAATTCCACCGCCGCCGAACTTCGCAGTTGGCACAATACATTCCGGCAGGAGGCGTTCTCCAGGTACACGCGAAACCCAGACCCTGCCATCTCAATGGTAGAGGGTGAACCTTGATTCGTCGCTCCAGAGAACCTGTTTCCACTGTTCAACGGTCCACTGTCGACGTTCTTCGCATTACATTAGCCGAGCAGCGCTATTGGACTTGGTGATCAAAGGCTCGTGGGCGGCCGCACGTCCATACGTCCATGATAACCAAACAGATGGGCTTCCTTACGGATGGTATTCATCGAAAGAACACTCCCGGATGGTATTCTTCGAAAGAACACTCCCGGATGCCTGTTGAAACTCCTCGCGGATGTGGCCCATCGATTTGGTGCGGTTCTTCCGAATTTCTCTGGCCAGCACCTGTCGGTCTCTAACTCCCAGTTTTGTGGGTCTGCCGGGTCGGTGCACATTCCGACAGTCCCCTCTTATCTTCCACTTGCCAATAACGTAGGCCACTGTCGATTTTAGGTACTTCAACTCGCTGGATATGTTACGTATGGATCGGCCATTTCTGCGGTACCCGACGAGTACACTTTTCTCGAAATCAGAGAGCTCCGAACTGCGTGGCATCTTGCATGCGACTGGTTGCGTTGTTGTTTCCCACACGATATTTAATGGCGGCGGCCGTGACGTGTTCAGGACCGCAGATATCGTCGATTGCAGGGGTGTCCAATTACTTGTTGGTGGATAGTGTATAATGAATTTTTCGTTAAATTTTGTGTTTTACTATTCTGTGAAGTGGAGTAAATCCTTTGAGCGATGTCTAAGAGAGCACGAGAGAGACACACAATTTCCGTAATTATAGTTTAAAAAGGTGAGAGAGAGAGAGAGAGAGAGAGAGAGAGAGAGAGAGAGAGAGAGAGAGAGAGAGAGAGAGAGATTCCTAGTCAGGTTACCAACCAAAATACAAAAAGTGTCTTATGACTGCAAATAATAAAGAAAATAAAAAAAAGTGACACACTTCAAAAAATTTGCCGCCCGTATGATGTTTGGCCGTCTAATAGATCCCAGCTCTGTTCTTCTGGCGTCGCCACTGTATATCATGAGCAAAGCTCGCTCACAGGAACAATTGCGACTGAAGATTGCGGTTGCATTACCTCCACGGTCTGTGAGGATGCCTCGACGTCGGATCCGGGCATACTGCAAGCAGTTGAGAGAGAGGCGTATAATTGGGCCGAGAGAGGCGGATTGGTCAATAATTTTTTCCCTTATTCACTATTTAGTGACAACTGAAAGCGAAAACTAAAATGTTTTATACGCATTGCTAAGAAATCTTGCGAATTCGTCTAACGACCTTGCTGTTTACTCAATTGAAGTGTTCTCACAGAAGATACGCAGACCAATTTGTAGTTCTGACTTCAATGACAAACTGCTGCAATCGTACACCGTATACCAGTTCACCGTGCCACCGTATGACCCGAACTCATTTTTGAAATGCTTTACATTCAATGAAATTCGTCGCAAAAGTTTAAGCACAAAAAAAAAAAAAAAAGAAAAGAAAATATCGGCGCTGAAACGCAAAACTACAAAGGAAAGGAACACAAGCATTGAAAAGCAAGTGAAACACTTCAAACTGTGGCACACTATGCAATGGAAAACCAATACATGCAGTAGGTATAGCTACCTATACATAGTTATAGCGTGAAAGAAGGAGCATCAATATGTTTCAAAAGTAAATACAACAGGAACGTAATGCAAAAGATACTATTATTAAACATATATGGTATTTACAAACACTTACCTGCATCAATTTAAGAACATGTTTCTCTGGGGAATAATTTAAATTCTGTTGAGTTTCCGTTAATGCAATTTTAAATTAATAGTTCATTATCTATTCATCCATGTGAAAAGAAATGCATCATGCTCATAAATAAGAAAGCAGCTTAAAGATGCATGATATCTACACTTCATGAATGTAGAAAATAAACAGACCAGTTGTTGTTTTGAAGAATTTCTGGGCAAAGTTTAGAATATGGGAACACGCTTTGTATGAAATTGATCAGCATGTTGTTTTCGGTTTTCTCCTATGGAGTTCTCAAAAACATTTTGTTCGAATTTCATTTTAAAATCACCGGAAGCAAACAACGGTATCACATTACATAAAGGATACTTTTGTCCAATTTCAACCAAATCGAATATCAACATTTTTTTAACTACGGCCCTGGAGAGTAGTGGATGGCCGAGGGCAACGGTGTTTAGCTATCTGTCTGCCAGTTATTCGATACCGCGGCGAATAACTCCTTCACCCCAACTGCCACATCCTCCTAGTTGTTTAAATGCCTCCCGCGAAGGAAGTGGGCCATAGATCGGAACAAGTAACAATCTGACAGGGCAAGGTCTGGACTATATGCTGGGTGTAGCATCAGTTCGATGCCCTCAAGTTCCTGGAGTTTTGCCCGGGTCGTTCGCGTGGTATGAGGCCGAGCATTCTCTTACTGTAGGAGAGCGCGCTTTCTATTCACCAGTGCCGGGTACTTCTCCTCCCAAATGGCATACATCCGCTTCAGTTGTTCAGAGTAGAGGTTGGCGTTTATTGTCCGACTGTCTGGAACAAATTCGTAATGGATTATCCTCTCGAAATTCCACCAGACGCAGAGCATCACATTGTGCTCGAAGCGCCCAGGTTTGGCAATAGGTTCAGGAAGCTGCCCCGGACTCAAACACTGCTGTTGTGTGTTAAGATTACGGAAATAGACCCACTTTTCATTACACGTAATAATTATTTTTATGAAACGTACATCGCGCGGGTTTTCTAGGAGTTCCATGCACACTTCCACTCGGCGGTTTGCTTCAGCTGGCGTCAGTTCGTGAGGGACAATGTGGCAGCTCCTGTAGACTTTGCCGAGGTCCTGAAGGTGACCAACGACGGTGGTCTGTAATATGCCCAGCTCGCTTGATAATCTCCGTGGTCTAAGCGATGGCCTCTGATCATTCGTCCGAACGGGGTCCGGGTTCGAATCCCGTGAGACATGGATGTTGTGTTTGTCCTGCGGCGCTGGCTCTTTCCCTTCCCTGGAACCAGCGGCCTTAAATTAGGGACGGGCGACTGCTTATAGCCCGTTGAGTTGCTCACGGTGGTCGTTAAACCTCCAATAAAAAAAATGATAATCTCCGATATCTGGTTGTCGGATTTGCATCTACGGCCTGGCGCACGGCCTCCGAATCCACTGTTTGCGGCCTACCTGACCTTGGCTGATGGAAGTTTCTGTCACCTAAGCGAAATTTCTTGCATCATCTGGTTGCGGTGCTGTGGTCCACGGAACTTTCCCCTTGATGACAAATGTTTCGTGTTGCTTGAGCAGCGTTATGGCCCAGTTCAAACTCGTAAAACAAAAGTTCCCTAATTAGCCGGTTACAGCTGTTCATCTCTTAGGCGTCCCAACCACAGACAGAACGACGACATGCAATGCTGTTTACAGCAACGACTATGACTTTATATTCCTTTTGACTGACTGCAGTGTGCTACTAGAACTAGTTTAAATACGTGACATACCTGCCGCAGCACATGCGTTTATGCAAATATTGCAAAACTTTCGGCTTACCCTTTGCATTTTAGGTATTAACCACCCCTCCTCCTGGACAGGGTTATTTTGTTGCACATGCTCGCAGAAAATTGGTTGACCTGTAGTTTATAAACCCTGAAATTATTTTTCAAGTTGTAGAATATAATTTTTTATTAAGAATTACATTAATTAAAAAAATGCGAAAATTTACGCTGATGAGCCATTACATTATGACCACCTACCCAATAAGCTGTAGAACCCCATTTAGCCCGCAAAACAGCGGTCACTCGGCGAGGCATCGATTCGATGAGGTGGGCGATAGGTATCCTGGGGTATCTGGTACCCTAATGTCAACAGCAGGTCCTTCAGTTCCCGTACATTTCGGAGTGGTGCTAATTTAGCGCGAACCGCTTTTCCAAGTCGAACCACAAATATTTGATTGGGTTCATGTCAGGTGAATTTGGAAGCCAAGGCAAAGGCATTAACAGAAAGTCACCAGAATGTTCTTCGAACCACTCCTTGACGATTCTGGCAGTGTGGCATGGTGCATTATCCTGTTGGTAATGGCCATCACCAGCAGCGAACACAGTTGCCACGAATGGGTGTACTTGGTTCGCAATGATGTTCAGATACCTGACAGCTGTCAGGGATTGTGCTGTTACGATAATGGAGCCTAAAATGTCCCAACAAAACATAGCCCACAGCATAACACCAACGCCGCCGGCCTGTTTCCGTCCAACAGTGCATCCAGGTGCCATAGCCTCCGTTGATAATTGGCGTATCAGCAATGGGCCGTCTATGTGATGCATCAGGAATCTTGATTTGTCAGACCACACCACTTTCTTCCAATCATCCACGGTCCAATCTCGATGATAGTGTGCCCATTTCATGCGTTGTTAGTGATGACGTGGAGTGAGCATGGGGACCCGACTGGGTCTTCAGCTACGCAGGCACATGCGCAGAAGGCTGCGATGCAGTGGCGGCTTCTCAGGCGAAGTAAGTGAAGTGTCTCTTCACCTATTTTACTCAAAATAAAGTTTTATTCAGTATTTTTTTATAATACATTCTTTTTTGCCTTTATTCAGTTCCAAAATACCCAAAATTTTGAATAGATATTAATTCACATGGCGCGCTCAATACGGAAAACAAATCCTTACACGCAAAACAGCGCAAGTGAAGAGCCGAAATGAAAATGCTTGGAAGTCTGCATTTTTCGACAGAGTTGTCATGGTAACCGTGACGTCACCCTCTCCAATCTGTTCGCTCAAGTGAACTGTTTCAGCTGCACGTGCCTTACCTCTGCATCTTTCAGCTTTTGAGCGTAAAGTCGTGAGAGATCACGGTGGAGCGGGTGTTAATTTTTTTTTTGGCCCTGCTTACTCTTTAGTAATAAACATTCGGCGTGGAATAAAGACGGATTCTCAGATTTATTAAGCGTAACACGGTCACTTCATAAACATCGGGATTCTACCGAACACCTGAAATGCGGATTAATGTTAAGGAATTTTGAAAAAATTCAAAAACACCATTGCCGATGCCCTGAGGGAAAATGCTAGGCTTTTAAAAACGCATTTTAACGAAACCGCTCGTTTAAATAGACTTTTCCTGCATACAGTGATTGATGCAGTATTAGTCTGTTCTGTATTTGAGCAAACAAGAACTAGCATTCCATGGCCATGACGAAAGCATGGGCTCGACAAATCGTGGAAATTTCATTGAATTACTTTCATTGTTGATATGAAGAAGTTCTTTAGAAATTGAAAATCAATACGAAAGGATAGAAAAACTATTCAAAATGAATTAATTGAATGTATTTCTGAGTATATAAACGATCACGTCAAAAATTAAATAATTTTTGATTGTTGATTCGGAAGGTGTATTGGTTGAGGGATTTTGGGGTTTCCATGATGTGAATGAAGATAGAACGTCAGGAGCTTGATACAAAATGCTAGACAAAATTTTTGAACAGTCTGATTACCAACACAAATAAATAGGACAATGTAACGATGGGGCAAGTATAATGTCTGGACACTTAAATGGGCTACAGAAAAAAAAGTCAAGGATAAAGCTTCTCAAGCTGTTTTTGTTCACTGCTTAGTTCATCGTTTGAATCTTGTATTACACCAGAGTTTTTCTAAAATTTCTAAGTGTCGAATACTTTTTGTAAGCCTCAGTGGAATTGCTTCGTTTGTTCACCATTCTGCGAAGCGGTCTTATACACTTATATCAACAACCGCAAGATGATTGATTGATTGGAGGTTTAACGACCACCGTGAGCAACTCAATGGGCTATAAGCAGTCGCCCGTCCCTAATTTAGGGTCACTTGTCCCAGGGAATTGAGAGAGCCAGTGCCGTAAGACAAACACAACATCCATGCCTCACCGGGATTCGAACCCGGACCCCGTTCGGACGAATGATCAGAGGCCATCGCTTAGACCACTGCGCCACCGGGGCGGCAAAATCGCAAGATGCAGACCAACCATAGCAGAAACTCGATGGTCCTCCACTTCGAAATTAGTAAGTGTAGTTGTTGAAGATTGGAATAAATGGAAGGAAGTGTTCGGATTTCTGACGAATAGCGAATAATCAGACAAAAAATCAATTCATCTTGCCAAGGGGGTTTTGGATGATATTAACACTTTCGAATTTACATTTTTGGCTCCACCGACCTATTATTCGAACTTTTGAAGAAAAAATAACTAAACATAAACTACTGTGTAACTCAAATTTAAAAAAAAAAAAAAAAAAAAAACTCGTGAAATTTTGAGCCATAAAAATAACGATGAGGTATTTGAAGCACAGTTTGGAAAAGCAAGCAAAATCACAGAAATCAGCACGGGAATATGCTGCTCTTACACAGGAAACAGTTTTTCAAAACTATAAATAATTGTATTTTAAAATTTTGAACCACATTCTTATGGAAATGGATATAAGATTTCAAGACTGAAAGAAACTTCAATTTGTCTGACGCTGACACAACGAAATTCGAATAATTTAATGCATGCTTTCCCTCTCGCGCTCTTGAAAATCTACATTTTTACGGAAACGTATTTACTAAACACAGCGCCTTAAAAATGAACTGAGTCTTGTATATGCCGATGAAAAATTAAGGAATATATTGACTCAAGAACTCCTTCGAGTATTTCACGGAGACAAAGACATTTTTACAGAAGATTATAAATTGGTTTTCCTCAGTTTAACAATTCCATCTACAAGTGTGCCAGTGGAAAGAAGTTTTCTTAAAAGAATACAAACTTGCTCAAGAAACACTAGTTCCCAAGATAGGCTTGCTTCTCTGGCAAATATTTCTATTCAGGAAGACATTTTATTGATGCTCACGAAGAAACAACCATCTAACCATCTTATGACGACATAATCGACAAATCTGCAGCTATAAAAGGAAGAAAAATTGATTTAATATGAAAAAAATAAGCAAGTCCTTATTAAGGGATTTTCATTGTAGACAGTAGATATATTTTCATACTGCTTTTGTACCTCTTCACCTATTTTTCCAACCACGAGCCGCCACTGCTGCGATGAACTATGTATTGTGACACATTGACGTGATCACTTCTGTTGCAGCTGAGGACGACATACGGCTGGATAACGGTTCGTCGTTTGGCCATCTGTGCACCACTTTTAATACGTACTCACTACAGCGGCACGTGAACGACCCACAAGCCACGCCATTTCCGAGATCACAGTTCCGATGCGCCGTGCGTGCCATCGCAATTTATCCCTTATCAAACTCCGATAAATCGGCAGATTTTCCATTCTGACTCCGAACACAACTAATCGAAAGCCGGTCCTCCGGCGTAATGGAAAGAAACAACCGCATAAACACCCCAGCGGGTGGTTCCTTGGGTCATTTCAAGCATAAAATGTTCTATGACATTTTTGGATTTAGGGCTTAGTTTTCCAGATGTAAGCCCCCCAAAGGTGCGTGATGTCACGTCCGGAATTGCCTGTTTTTGAGGCTTCAGCACAACTCGACTGTCATGCAGAGAAGTTCGTGGCGGATGCCTGATTCTGCAAGCTCAGTACGTCGGCAGTCATCACGACTGATTTACATATCGCATTGCTCTCCGAGGCCGTATATCATGCAACAGGGCGACCAATTCCGTTCGTCTCGACAATTGCGGACGTAACACGACTCCGGAAACAGGCTGGATTGGATCACTGTTGTTGTACTGCGATTGCAGCATGAGGCATCCGCCACGCGCTTCCCTGCATGACACTCGGGTTGTGCTTGAAGCCTCGAAAACAGGCGATTCCGGACGTGACGTCACGCACCTTTGGGGCTTATATCTAGAAAACTAAACCCTAAATCCATAAATATCATAGAACATTTTATGCTTGAATAGGGTGGAAAGAAACGACCGCCTAAACACCCGCTGGGGTGTTTATGCGGTCGTTTCTTTCCACCCTGTATATACTGCTCAGTGAATTTCCCCTGGCCACCGTTCGGTCTCCAGGCGCGCTCATTTGTCTAGGGTGGGGGTGGTCATAGTGTAATAAATCAGCGGTGTACATTATAATGTTTCAAAATTCCAAGCCGTCGCATCTTATTGCCCCCCCCTCCCGTTCTCCATTTCGCACACTATTTGATCCTGAGTGGGCTGTTGAATATTTGAAATAAAGGCCGCAGAACCTGGTACGGTTGAAAACCCGAGTTTGATTTTGTGAAATAACGAAGAAAAACTCGTAAATGACTCTTTGCTTTATTCGGTTGGTCGTCGAGCGTTGGTTATTATGCATCATGTAAGAAGAACGAATCCCGGTCCTATTTTACGAATGCTAAAATTCGGCAGAACGCGAGCCATTTTTTACGTGAGTTATCTTATGAACGGAAAATCCAAATCACAAACACTTTTTCAACCATGTTTGGAAAGCTACAGAATATCATAAAAAAGATGAGTCGTGAATGCTTTGACAGTGCTGCAAATTTAATTTTTTTTTTTTTTTTGTTTTTGCAAAAATGCACAGAATGAAAATTTTACCCTTGGATATGATACCGAAATTTATTGCAAGCTCATAAATTTCATGCATTTTAAAAATTGCGACTAGAAAGCAGAAAAACAAATATTTTCATATGAGGTTCTAAACCTACGGGGATCACGCTCGTGAGAGAAGCCTGCTATTTCGGCCTTCAAAACTAGGAATCATTTACGCCGGAAAGCTCACCAGATGGCGCTTTTACCGAGGATAACGCCAACGATTAGCCGCTGCTGGTGGCAGGTCGGTGTGCTGCCATACAGAATTAAATCGCATAAATTTTCTGCATAATCGCTGGAATTGTTTTATTTTTTCTTGCGAAAGCGATGAATAATATCATATGACTAATAAGTAACATTGATGGTATAATAGTCCTCTACCGTAATCTAGTATTCCGATATGATCAATGAAGTTACACATTTCGGGACACATTAAATACATCCATGACCCGCTATATAAAATTTTAATATATGTATATTTTTTAGAAATTCACTGTTCCCAAATCATTTTGAAAGGTAGGATTACACAACTACCTTCTTTATTTGAACGCTTTTCACACTTAAAAGGTTCGTTATGGTCATGCTTTGCTGTTTGCGCAATTTCTCCTGTGAAAATATTTATCTAGGAGGAGCGTAATGAAATCTTGTATTAATGTGTTGTTTGACATTATCGAAAATTACAAAATATAATCTTCTGTATTTAGTGGTAAACGTAATGTCTTCAGAAAGGTTTCGGTTTCGTTTTCTTGGGAGTCCAACATCAGCAATGGTTCCTTCGTACACTTCCTGAAAATGACCTCAGAGATTTCACAGCATTTTGTGTTTCCGTTATCTTACTTCTGCAGTAAAAAATGTCTAATGAAGCACGCTGAACAAAACATCAGTAAGAGAAAAAAATACTATGAAAAGTCGCAAGAAGAAAGCAAAATTCAAAGTTTTCTAAATTGGAAAAATGTCCCTGAACACCTGCAAGAATATCCTTTTCTACTTGTGATTGATGTTCCAACATGGCAGCAAAAGTCTGGCGAAGCTCTTTTTTTTTTCGTGGACAGTATTGACGAGTCGTGATGAGTAATTATATCTTGTTGGGCAAACGTTGGGTAGTCGGCGTCCCAAAAAGGCATCAAGAAATTTATAGCGCTCTGGTGATCTCGAGAAAAACGCTGCAAGCCCACTAAGAGTAGCAAAAACGATACGGCACTCAGGAATACTTGAAGCGTTTAAAGAAGGCACTAAATTCAAACAGTGCGCATAGCAGTGAACAAAGAGGGCCTGTGGAAAGGATGCCTTAATATTCGACTGTACACCATGCAAGGAAGAGGCCATAACTACAGTTCCGTCGTAGCTCTGCGCGACGAGTTTTCCACCACAATCTGAAAAATCCTTAATTTGGAACAAAATAAGACCAGAAAGTGCTCCGCTGTTTTGTCCTCACTAATTTCTTGGAAGCACACAAATCTTTTTACCACCCTCCCTTCATTTGCATACCGATAAACAAGCGAAAATTGAGACCTATTCGAGACGTCGGTAGTTTCATCTGCTAATATGGCAACAAAATCGGACTGCTTTAACTGGCGTTTTATTTCATTACACAGTGCATCGGCGACAGAATCAATTAAATCATTTTGAATACGATTTGATACTCCTTTGAATACTGTCGAAGACTCCAAACGGTTTTTTAGTACAGGATCATACTGAGCAGTGTAGTCCAAAAGTTCCAAATAATTTCCGCGGTTGTTGGAGGTTTTTTTTTTTTTCGTCATCTCCTCGAAATGAAATTTCTAGCTTTGCAAGGAAGCAAACGGCATTCATAGGCAGTTTCAAAATATCTGTACTTTGTTTTACCTTTTCATTGTCATTGTCAGTTTCAATACGAACAGTTCCAAAAGTTGCGAGTGCAACGGACGCACGAATATGCTAACAGCAACATCATGATCCGGTATTGCTTTAGTTAAATTGCTTAGCTTGCTGTATCCTGTTGTCCAAGTGGAGCTTCTGTTACAGCTAAACAGCAAACAGTTTGTTGGTCTTAACACATCCGGCAAGCCATTCGCATCTTTCATAATTGGCGTTTTGAAAATGTCGAGTAATATTCTTTTGTTGCTGCGTTAAACTCGGTATTGCAGGCATCGGTCTTACTTTCGATATCACATTTTTCTTTTCTTCAAAAGTACGGCGAGAAAACGGAGTTTGCAACAAATCAGCTATAATGTCTTCGTTTATGGAATCAGACATCGCTGTTTAGAATCTTTTTTAATACACATGCATGATATATTCAGTAATTCACAGCACACGATGTAAAAAGAACTTCGAAGAATACAACCACAGTTCAGCTCCCATAACCCAAGCAGTCCACTGACTGCTTGGCTAAGAGCAGCTACGCGGTAAGACCAAAGAATATCTAACTGATAAGAAGGTAAGGCTCAGCGAGACGTAACTAGCGCCACTATATTATGCGGCAAATAATTACTACACAGAAGCCAACATTACAGGCTGATGCCGCAGGATGCCGGAGCAGACTGAGTTGGACTGAGCATGCGTGTTTGTGTTCAAAGAATATAAACGCTTGTTTGTGTTGGCGTTTTGTTCAAAGGTTTTGTTGTTCTCATCTAGATCTGCGTTTATATTACAGCCATGAAATACACCCACTCCATTCCGATGAATAACAATTCATGGAATGGAGTGGATGAATAACAAGAACAAATTTGAAACCGCTTGAAACAAATATCCTGGAAAACCATTAAAACAACGTTTGCTGAAAAAAAAAAAAAGAATTATACGCGTACAAAATTCATTAATTATTAGAAAGAAAAAAAAGCAACGCTATGTGGTGTACTCATCCATGGGTTGAATACACAAGACTGGGAGGAATTCTCTTCTAAAAATAACGAGAAGTAAAATAAAATATCTTTTACTCTTTAAAACAAATGTAGCTTCGGACAACGGAAAGGAAAGACACAACGTTAAAAATGTAACAGAATGTGACATGAACCCGTGTAAATATATATTTATTCAACAATCTCTTTTCAAGACGGCAAGACAGTACAAAACTTTGGAAAGCGACTCTAAGTATGTACACACCTTGAAAATGAGTGAAGTTCCCTTAAGGTTAAAAAAAAAAAAAACTATCGTTACGTTGAAAAAATTAATTTATCAATTATATGAAACTGACTTTTATGAAAAATACCTCGTAATATTGTAAAATGAAAGAGGGAAGCATTCGATTACACATTGCATACCAAACGGACAGCTTTAAGCATACACTGGAACATAACAAATTAGTCCGGTTGGTAGAGAGCTCAGCTATCACGCCAACGGCCCAGGTTTGAACCTACTCAGATACGAACGGATGTTTTTCCGATCTGTTGAGAAAATTTCCCCAGCGCAGTACGTTTAATTTACAAACTTCGGAAGGGTAGAAAAAAAAAACTTGTAGCTTTGGGAAACTGCGGTTGTCTTTGCTTTTTTTTTCTTTTTTATTATTATGGCTACTACTGGGAAATTGGCGGACAGTGCTGGCCCAGCAAGACTGTTTTTGCTGGGTACCTAATGTTTACGTTTTGTGGGAACCCATTCCTTTGTTTTGCTACTGAAAATTCCATGCAAACAATTTTTAATACGAAGTACCACGAATCCCATGGAAATTCAAAACCAGCCTCAGCATTTTTGAAATTTAAGGTATAGTGTAAATATGAAATTCATGCCAAGCAACCTGGTATTACTACGGTGCTTAAAGTGAGAATAAAACTGCTAAAATTTCCTTAAAATAATATTAATTGCTAATGTATATATTTGTTTCTCCAAAAGAAGGGACAGGAGGAATACTCAGAAAAGAACAACGAAAAAAATGCTTTAGTAGACCCAATGAGACCGAAGGAAACAGTCGCAGATCAAAGCTTCGCTTCCTTTCCGTGAAATAGGCTTCCCGTCCCGTGTCTCCTACGCTTTTTGCGCCTGAATGTTAACTTTCCCGCAGAGCATCTACGGCCGCATTACGTGGTGGCGCTGCTGTCGCCTGTTTTACATTATCTCTACGAGAGTTGAGCTTCTTCACGCGAAGCGTTTATATTCTTTGGTAAGACGTTCGTTTCTAGGGAGCATTTCTCATTGGTTAGCAGACTAGTGCCGTCAGGTTGTCATAGCAACACCCCTTCAGCGGCAGTGACGCTTGGGTGAACGAAGCAGCTGTTGCATGCGCTCGGCAGCTGCGACCAATCGCAGTGCAGCATCATTTCCCCCCTCCTATCTCGTCATTGTTTTTGCCGGTGTGCGTGGATACACTTATGAAAACTTCAGAGGTATAAGAACGAATTTGTAACTTTGTGGTGATTATTATCTGCGTCGAAAACAGAAATTTAAAGAATTTGAGATTTTTTATTTATCCATCATTTCCTTTGCCCACAAGCACTGTTTGGTTTGCTTGGGTGGAATGCACGTCACTGTAAATAAGAAATCTGGAGATTGCCGCCATGAAACGTTCGTAAAAGTTCAAAACAAATATAGAGTTAATCGGGCAGTACTACTTTGCTTGTAGCCGCCTACTACCGTGAGCGTCAGCCATTAAAGTGTGGGAAAGCTGGTAGTTTTTTTTTTTTTTTTGATTGGAGGTTTAACGACCACCGTGAGCAACTCAATGGGCAGTAGTAGAAAAGGACGGATTCTGGCTTAAACGGGAGCCCATAGACTTAACATTAGGTGTCGGCCGGAGCAGCCGGAGCCAGCCGGAGCAAGCTGCAGCCGAGCGAACGGAGGGGGCGTGGTCAGTAGCAGCCTCCAATTCCCCGCTGCAATTTTTCCCCTCGACCGAAGTGTGTGCTTATCTCCGAAGATAGTAGTATTTATTGGACTTTGTCGAATTTTGGGAGGAAATCAATGAAGGTTTATTCCTTTTTTTTTTAATTTAATGAAGGTTTATTCATTATTTATTTTCCCCTCTCTCGACCCCATCCCCTTAAATTATTGTTATGTAAAACGTTTTTTCCCTCATAATTTGTTGATGTATTTTTTTTTCAATTGATTTTCATGAATTCCTCATGTGTCTTCCCTAATGAAAATTATGTAGGGTAAGTATTAATTAATCATTTCTCTTTTATTTTCTCGAATAATACGGTCATGTCCTCATCTCAAGAAATGTTATTATATCTTATTTTTGTTCATAAATGTTTGATTTTGAGGGATGGCAACGCCTGAGTGGGAAAGGGGTTGGATATAGGGGGATGGCAACTCGATGTGTTGCCCCCTAGCGGTGCTTCTTGGAACTTTCGATTGATCTTTGATTTTGAGGGATGGCAACGCCTGAGTGGGAAAGGGGTTGGATATAGGGGGATGTCAACTCGAGGTGCTGCCCCCTAGCGGTGCTTCTTGGAACTTTCGATTGATCTTTGATTTTGAGGGATGGCAACGCCCGAGGGGGAAAGGGGTTGGATATAGGGGGATGTCAACTCGATGTGCTGCCCCCTAGCAGTGTTTGGAACTTTCGATTGATCTTTGATTTTGAGGATGGCAACGGCCGAGTGGGAAAGGTGTTGGATATGGGGATGCCAACTCGATGTACTACCCCTAGCGATGCTTTCTGGAACTTTCGATGGATCTTTGATTTTGGGGGATGGCAACGACCGAGTGGGGAAAGGGCACTGCGTAGGTGTTAGATATGATGATGCTTCTTGGAACTTTATTATTTCGATGGATCTTTGATTTTGAGGGATGGCAACGACTGAGTGGGGTCCGTTGGGAATTTTTGCATTTATTCCTGTGGTTTGCCAAGCAAGATTCCCCCTCTTCAATACTAGTTTTCCCCGAGGAAATTTTTACGTAACGATGCTGGGAAATTTTCTTTCCAAGGGAATAAAAATGCTCCCTAAGGTCTTAGCGAGGTTCTAACTCACGATGATTTGGTTTCCAAAAATAGTCAGGGGGTCAAAATGGTTTTCGTGTACTACGTATTCCCTATATATATATATATTTTTAAATTACTTTACGTTATTTCTTCATGTGTTTTTATATATTTTTTGTATGTTTTGAGGTAGTTTTTTCGTGTAGATGTAATGAATTTTATGGGAACTTTTCTTTTTCCTCCATTCATTTTATTTTATTTCAGACCATGAGACGAGGAAATGCTTCTTTAGAAATTATTTCGTTCTTGTTCGCAGTAATTACTGGACATAGACTTCATGTTAATTCTGAGTCTTTCACCCTGCAATAATATTTTCTCGTAATTTTTTCGTATGTTCAAGAACTCTACAGATCTTTCCCAGTTAAAATTCTGCTCAAACAATATTTCGGTCTTTATTTCATATAGCTTCCCAATTTCCGATATTTTTCTTCCTCTATCTTTGAAATTTCATTAAACTTCTCAATAGGTCAGGATTCTTTTCTTGACAAACTTATGAGGCCTTTTATTCAGACTATCTTTTTTTTCCATTTCATTTCAACAACGATTATTTTAGATGCAACAAATCGTCAGATTTTGGTTTCCTTATATAGCATATTTTCCAACTAGCTTAAAAATATTCCTCAAAGCTTGCATGTATGTCAAATATACATTTTTTTTATTCTTTCGTAGTTAGCCATACTTTTCGTGGACTGCCTCGACAGGAAGCATTCAATGTCAAGACATACAATCTAAAACCTTTTTCTTTCGATAAAAATTTGTATTCTTTGGGCTGAATATTTTTTCTGTCTCGTCGAAAAAAACATTCATTCTAGAGGCAAAGCGACTAATTCCGTTCTTCCATAAACATTATTTTTTTATTATATTTGATATTCAGAGTTGTATACATTTACTATCCAAAAAAGAGATATATTTAATGTAAAGGTATATTCTTCCAAGCTGGGGAAATATATGTATATCTTAGTTCATTTCCAGTTAAAAGGAAATGCATCTTTATATTTCAATATGAAAAAAGAAGCCCTATAAGTGAGCTCAACCTAAAGACGGATAGATTGTTCACACTCTCTCTACTCTATGACATTTCTTTACTGAATATACCATGGCCTTTTTTTTTCATGAACTGCTTTAAAATCTTCGTTCTCACTTTACTATTGTCAGATTCCATGTCCCTCCAGTTCTTTACTGAGAAACAGAAGCATTTATTCAATTTTAATTTATTAAGAGAGTAGAACTCTTTTAGGCTTTCGAAGTACTTTCAAGTCTTTCATTACGAAAATTTTCATTGTCATGAAAGAAGCCATAATCGAGATGATTTACTATCGTTTCAATGAAAGTGTTTACGCATTCATTGCTATGATGTCAGATTTCATTTTCTTATACTTCGAACAGAAATGAGGTTTGAATCATTCGTCGAGAAAACATTTCTTTCATATATATATATATATATTTTTTGCCTCCGAATCAAACGAACTCAAAAAATAAGAGACGCACTTTAATATTTTTTTTCTCTTATGAGGAATACGGGAATATGATTAAAAATTAAAAGAATAAAGAATATCGACTTTCCTCTCAACACCGTACATCTACGTTTTTTTTTATTTTTTTTATTTTCAATAAGCTATTTCTATATTTTTACAACTGAATAGAATTATTTATTGAAAAAGTCTAAGTAAGACGAAAAATGGTTTTGTTGATTGCCTAAGAGGATGATTTTGGAAATTTTCGTTTTCTGGTAATTGTAAAATCTCATAGAATAACATGGGAAAACTAGCATGCATAAAGACTGTTTTGGATCGAGTAAATTGAAAGAATTTTACAAAGTTCATTTCAGAAAAGTACATTCCTTCCTAGTGTCAAAAACAAATCACTTCGTTTTTTCTAAGATACACTTTGGAATCTTATAAAAGTGCATAGGGTCAAAAACGATTTTGATGATTTTACTAAGATGACAGATTTCGGATTTCTTGTGATAGAAAATACAGTGAATTTCCCATTGAATAACATGGAAACTGCGAAATTTAAGAAGCACGTTTTCGTTCAAGTAAAATATTTTAAAAGTCTTTTTTCGAATCAGTTGAAAACAGACAGGGTGTGTTTCTGAACAGTTCATTATTTCTAAAATCAAACGAATCACTTCGTTTATTTTTCTAATGTGCGTTTCTGAAAGAAGTAAAAATAGTTTAGGTAGAAAATTGGAAATATATTTTTATGAATCCTAGACTGTTTATTTACGTATAGCTAGAGGGGTCTTCAGTGAGAGCACTTATTCTCTTTTCAAACTAAGAGAATGAAGTGTAGTCAGTTTGAAAAAAAAAATTCAAACTCCCCTAAATTTAGCCTTTTGTCCTGGTTTCGACTCAATACTGTAAAGCATTGCTCTCAGACCAGTTGAATTCCTGGCCCTTAATGAAATACATTAAGCCTTTCCCTTAAAAATAAGCAATCTCTTCTTCAATACCAGATCCCCAATAAATTTCTTTAAGAGTTATTCATTCACACTTTTACTTTTAAAAACTTGAAATTCATTATTATTTAACTCATTACAAAATGAAACTCATTCATACAGAAAAAATATAAATGAATAAAAATAAATAAAGCAGTCCTAAAAAAGGACTGTTTTTCTGGGTCCCCTTCATACAGCTTGCTCCATGGTCGGTATAAGGAATTTTTTTACCTGCTAATATCTCAGCACATTGACTTCACAGTCTCTAGCAAGTTCTTTACAATTATGCTTTCCAAAGAACGCTTTGGATGGGACATGGTCTCCAGTGACTGCAACAAAGATTCTGCTAGAATCTTGGGGTTAAGCAATGCAACGGCATCATCGAAATACTTTTGCCACTTGGATTCGGGGTGGCATATGCACAGCTGGGCCGTGATGTTTGCGAATATGCGATTTGGGGGTTGGTGGCACTCCATACAATAATATAAGTTATTGACATGTTCCTGAAGGCGATCCCTTACCATGTCAGCAAGCATGATGAAAAACTCTTCATCTGAGATGGAAGCAACAGGGAAGAAGTCCTTGGATGGGGCAAAACAGCCTTTCTAAAGACAGGTCCAAATAGTAGTTGAGTAATGCTGTCCCATATTTTCCACATTGATCAATAAGAGTTCCAAATTGTTGACAAGTCAGCTTTATCGGAACAGGATTCAATCGACGAAAACCATGAATTCTGGGGAAAGCACTTCTAACGTGTAACTGCCAGAAGCATCTAAGAGGGAAGGACAGCAGGAAACAATAAGTTCACGATTAATCAAGATGTCACAATTCATGCCTTGAATCCAGTGTGATTTTCCATGAATTTTCGGAACGTTGAAGCTGACATTGTTATTCCATTCTTAGAAGGGTAGAAAGATTCCCCATCTTTCCTATAACTTCGAATATGAACTCGGACCGTGTTGTTAAAATCGCATACTTTTGCAAACGTGTTTTCACTCTAAATGAAAATGATGAGGTGCAAGATTTTTCATAGAAATTCTTGGGAGGATAACTTCTCACACGATTTGGGCTTTAAGGGAACGGACTCACATACCTTCTTAGCGAGAGTAGCAGAAATTTCAGCACTTTGCTTCATCGTGGAAATGGAATCGGTAGCACTCAAAGCAACAGACAAAAATGAAGTGACTCGTTTGAAGACTAAAGACAAACTGAAGGAACAGCTCTTATTCTAAGTCAAAACTGAGAAGAGGTTGGAGTTCGTCACTTGTTTACTGCTTGAGAGGGAAAGAGCAGAGTCATGGGGTTTAAGAACACTCGGTTATCATCTTTCTAAAGGTCAAATTCAATCTAATGTTTGGAGCATTCTTTTGTCGAGGCAGACCACTCCAATACGAATTAGTTGGTGGCAGGATCTGTAGTAAAGTTCCAGATCTCAAAGATAAGGAAACTGGTTTAAACCCGTTTCGCTTGAAAACAAAGTCTCTTTCTTGTCCGAGAGATACTGATGCAATACAAGACAAAGGATCTAATTCAGCTTCGTCATCACGATGATAATTGATTCTATCATCTCCATTTCGATATTTATTAATTAAAACAAAGTTGAAGGATTCACCACATTCTTTCTCAACATAAAGCTTGATTTCCTGATAACGGCGTCCAAGGGTTAGGTTCTAAGCACAAACCGCTAAAAGTGTATTTCAGATTGGGGTCCCCGAAGGCAGCATGTTGTCTGGGAATGGAATATGATTTTCCATAAATTTTGATCTTGGAGAATTCTCCACTTAAATATTCCACTTCTTCTTCCAAGCAGGAAAAGTAATGAATAGCTTGAGTTGAGGAGAACAGCTGAGAGTAATGGAAATGAAGTCTTTCCTTGTTATGTCGAAGAGGCAGCATTTTTTTTTCTCAGGAAGGGAAACAACTGAAGTCCGTCCACTAAATTAACTGAATTGAGAATGAAGAAGGAGAGCTTTAGATAGGCTGACGAGTGACCTCATGACTCTCAAGGCGAAATTCATTATAGTTCTGATAAGAACTTTTTTTCCCCATGAGCTAAGAGATCCGTCAGAAGAATCTTCTCTTTGGGAAAACTAAGAAATCCCCTCCCTAACTAACATGAAAAAAAACCAAAAAAAAACCAAGGTTTTATCTAGAAATTCGTACATGAAGAAAATTTAGAAAGCTTATGTTCCTAATAGTCAATCTATAAAGTTAGAAGACAAAACATTTACTTGGTAGAAATAATTCCCCACAGAAATGGAGTTGGCAACACTTGACTTTAAAAAAAATCTCGCTGAATGCATCTCCGACAGGTCCTCGAAAAGTACTTTAAAAAAAACAGAGGAAATATTGAGGGCAAATGTAGATTTTCATAGCAACGTGATCACCTGAATTCACTAGAAATTCAGACAGCTCAAGACGTAGGTAGCATCTAATTCAACTCTGAATCTAAAACAATGGACTGGCTCCACATTTTTTAAGATGAGGTATATTTGAGAGGAGGATTTTCATGTAAAAAAATCTTTTCCTGCATTAAATGATTTCAGGAGTGCAATAACTTGAGGAAGCAACTTGAAAATCTTGATGAGTAAAATCTTGAACATACGTATTCACGAATTCCAAGTGAATAAAAATCACAACTTGTTCATGAGAGTAAAATCTTGAACATGCGTATTCACGAATTCCAACAGGAAAAGATTTCATGAATAAAAATCTTGGAAAGCATCCTGAAATTCTTCATGAGAGAAAATTAAAAATTTTTGAGACGGTGCATTCTTCACGTGAGCAAAACAATAATTTTGATTAAATTTTCTTCGAAAAGTTTTTCTAGAAATCCAAGCGAGCAGCAACAAAATGACGGAGACATAGCATAGAGCAGAGAATTTTTTTCTTGAGTGAAATCTTCTCGAACAATGAGTTAAAGACTTGAAACATTCTGTAATTCTTCCTGAACAATCTATGCCGTGTGGACATCTTCATGCCAAGCAGTTTATTAGCATGGAGTGGTTCGAATACAGGCAGCTATTTTGTTTTTATTTTTTTTTCTTGGAGGTTCTCCAGAATTTAAAGAAAAATGACCGTAGGGGAGGGTATGTATATTGTCCGAGGATACGACTCGCTTGTTGTCATATGGGGAAAGAGATGTTTTGTTTATGACAACAGTAAAAACAGAATGTTTCAAGCTTCGAATGCTATAACTCATGTTCTTTTCTTGCTTGTGAAAGAGTGAAGACTTGAAGTCGTTGAGGCGAAGTTGCTGTGAAACGACGGTTTTGCTCACGCCTTTGGCTTTCTTAACTTCTTCTTCATCTGTAGCATACGCATACATTTTGGTCTAAGACCAACAAATTCTTTTATGGCAGTTCCATGGGTCTCATCTTTAAATTTCCCAATCACTTTTTGTTTTTAAGACAAAATAGAGGGTGCGATGGGGGTAGGAACTGGTGTCTAATTCATCTTTAATGTTTTCCATTCTTTATATGGATACTGATAGTTTCTTCTATCACATAAAAACAGAAGATCTATATAAAGATATGGAAAACATTAAAGATGAATTAGACACCAGTTCCTACCCCCATCGCACCCTCTATTTTGTCTTAAAAACAAAAGTGATTGGGAAATTTAAAGATGAGACCCATGGAACTGCCATAAAAGAATTTGTTGGTCTTAGACCAAAAATGTATGCGTATGCTACAGATGAAGAAGAAGTTAAGAAAGCCAAAGGCGTGAGCAAAACCGTCGTTTCACAGCAACTTGCCTCACTGACTTCAAGTCTTCACTCTTTCACAAGCAAGAAAAAAAGAACATGAGTTATAGCATTCGAAGCTTGAAACATTCTGTTTTTACTGTTGTCATAAACAAAACATCTCTTTCCCCATATGACAACAAGCGAGTCGTATCCTCGGACAATATACATACCTCCCCTACGGTCATTTTTCATTAAATTCTGGAGAACCTCCAAGAAAAAAATAAAAACAAAATAGCTGCCTGTATTCGAACCACTCCATGCTAATAAACTGCTTGGCATGAAGATGTCCACACGGCATAGATTGTTCAGGAAGAATTACAGAATGTTTCAAGTCTTTAACTCATTGTTCGAGAAGATTTCACTCAAGAAAAAAATTCTCTGCTCTATGCTATGTCTCCGTCATTTTGTTGCTGCTCGCTTGGATTTCTAGAAAAACTTTTCGAAGAAAATTTAATCAAAATTATTGTTTTGCTCACGTGAAGAATGCACCGTCTCAAAATTTTTAATTTTCTCTCATGAAGAATTTCAGGATGCTTCAAGATTTTTATTCATGAAATCTTTTTCCTGTTGGAATTCGTGAATACGCATGTTCAAGATTTTACTCTCATGAACAAGTTGTGATTTTTTATTCACTTGGAATTCGTGAATACGTATGTTCAAGATTTTACTCTCATCAAGATTTTCAAGTTGCTTCCCAAGTTATTGCACTCCTGAAATCATTTAATGCAGGAAAAGATTTTTTTACATGAAAATCCTCCTCTCAAATATACCTCATCTTAAAAATGTGTGGAGCCAGTCCATTGTTTTAGATTCAGAGTTGAATTAGATGCTACCTACGTCTTGAGCTGTCTGAATTTCTAGTGAATTCAGGTGATCACGTTGCTATGAAAATCTACATTTGCCCTCAATATTTCCTCTGTTTTTTTTAAAGTACTTTTCGAGGACCTGTCGGAGATGCATTCAGCGAGATTTTTTTTTAAAGTCAAGTGTTGCCAACTCCATTTCTGTGGGAATTATTTAATTCTACCAAGTAAATGTTTTGTCTTCTAACTTTATAGATTGACTATTAGGAACATAAGCTTTCTAAAATTTCTTCATGTACGAATTTCTAGATAAAACCTTGGTTTTTTTTTGGTTTTTTTTCATGTTAGTTAGGGAGGGGGGATTGTTTTCCCAAAGAGAAGATTCTTCTGACGGATCTCTTAGCTCATGGGAAAAAAAGTTCTTATCAGAACTATAATGAATTTCGCCTTGAGAGTCATGAGGTCACTCGTCAGCCTATCTAAAGCTCTCCTTCTTCATTCTCAATTCAGTTAATTTAGTGGACGGACTTCAGTTGTTTCCCTTCCTGAGAAAAATGCTGCCTCTTCGACATAACAAGGAAAGACTTCATTTCCATTACTCTCAGCTGTTCTCCTCAACTCAAGCTATTCATTACTTTTCCCGCTGAAGAAGAAGTGGAATATTTAAGTGGAGAATTCTCCAAGATCAAAATTTATGGAAAATCATATTCCATTCCCAGACAACATGCTGCCTTCGGGGACCCCAATCTGAAATACACTTTTAGCGGTTTGTGCTTAGAACTCTAACCCTTGGACGCCGTTACCAGGAAATCAAGCTTTATGTTGAGAAAGAATGTGGTGAATCCTTCAACTTTGTTTTAATTAATAAATATCGAAATGAGATGATAGAATCAATTATCATCGTGATGACGAAGCTGAATTAGATCCTTTGTCTTGTATTGCATCAGTATCTCTTGGACAAGAAAGAGACTTTGTTTTCAAGCGAAACGGGTTTAAACCAGTTTCCTTATCTTGAGATCTGGAACTTTACTACAGATCCTGCCACCAACTAATTCGTATTGGAGTCATGGTCTGCCTCGACAAAAGAATGCTCCAAACATTAGATTGAATTTGACCTTTAGAAAGATGATAACCGAGTGTTCTAAACCCCATGACTTGCTTTTCCTCAAGCAGTAGACAAGTGACGAACTCCAACCTCTTCTCAGTTTTGACTTAGAATAAGAGCTGTTCCTTCAGTTTGTCTTTAGTCTTCAAACGAGTCACTTCATTTTTGTCTGTTGCTTTGAGTGCTACCGATTCCATTTCCACGATGAAGCAAAGTGCTGAAATTTCTGCTACTCTCGCTAAGAAGGTATGTGAGTCCGTTCCCTTAAAGCCCAAATCGTGTGAGAAGTTATCCTCCAAGAATTTCTATGAAAAATCTTGCACCTCATCATTTTCATTTAGGTGAAAACACGTTTGCAAAAGTATGCGATTTTAACAACACGGTCCGAGTTCATATTCGAAGTTATAGGAAAGATGGGGAATCTTTCTACCCTTCTAAGAATGGAATAACAATGTCAGCTTCAACGTTCCGAAAATTCATGGGAAAAATCACACTGGATTCAAGGCATGAATTGTGACATCTTGATTAATCGTGAACTTATTGTTTCCTGCTGTCCTTCCCTCTTAGATGCTTCTGGCAGTTACACGTTAGAAGTGCTTTCCCAGAATTCATGGTTTTCGTCGATTGAATCCTGTTCCGATAAAGCTGACTTGTCAACAATTTGGAACTCTTATTGATCAATGTGGAAAATATGGGACAGCATTACTCAACTACTATTTGGACCTGTCTTTAGAAAGGCTGTTTTGCCCCATCCAAGGACTTCTTCCCTGTTGCTTCCATCTCAGATGAAGAGTTTTTCATCATGCTTGCTGACATGGTAAGGGGATCGCTTTCAGGAACATGTCAATAACTTATATTATTGTATGGAGTGCCACCAACCCCCAAATCGCATATTCGCAAACATCACGGCCCACAGCTGTGCATACTGCCACCCCCGAATCCAAGTGGCAAAAGTATTTCGATGATGCCGTTGCATTGCTTAACCCCAAGATTCTAGCAGAGATCTTTTGTTGCAGTCACTGGAGACCATGTCCCATCCAAAGCGTTCTTGGAAAGCATAATTGTAAAGAACTTGCTAGAGACTGTGAAGTCAATGTGCTGAGATATTAGCAGGTAAAAAAAATTCCTTATACCGACCATGGAGCAGCTGTATGAAGGGGACCCAGAAAACAGTCCTTTTTAGGACTGCTTTATTTATTTTTATTCATTTATATTTTTTCTGTATGAATGAGTTTCATTTTTTGTAATGAGTTAAATAATAATGAATTTCAAGTTTTTAAAAGTAAAAGTGTGAATGAATAACTCTTAAAGAAATTTATTGGGGATCTGGTATTGAAGAAGAGATTGCTTATTTTTAAGGGAAAGGCTTAATGTATTTCATTAAGGGCCAGGAATTCAACTGGTCTGAGAGCAATGCTTTACAGTATTGAGTCGAAACCAGGACAAAAGGCTAAATTTAGGGGAGTTTGAATTTTTTTTTCAAACTGACTACACTTCATTCTCTTAGTTTGAAAGAGAATAAGTGCTCTCACTGAAGACCCCTCTAGCTATACGTAAATAAACAGTCTAGGATTCATAAAAATATATTTCCAATTTTCTACCTAAACTATTTTTACTTCTTTCAGAAACGCACATTAGAAAAAAAAAAAATAAACGAAGTGATTCGTTTTGATTTTAGGAAATAATGAACTGTTCAGAAACACACCCTGTCTGTTTTCAACTGATTCGAAAAAGACTTTTAAAATATTTTACTTGAACGAAAACGTGCTTCTTAAATTTCGCAGTTTCCCATGTTATTCAATGGGAAATTCACTGTATTTTCTATCACAAGAAATCCGAAATCTGTCATCTTAGTAAAATCATCAAAATCGTTTTTGACCCTATGCACTTTTATAAGATTCCAAAGTGTATCTTAGAAAAACGAAGTGATTTGTTTTTGACACTAGAAGGAATGTACTTTTCTGAAATGAACTTTGTAAAATTCTTTCAATTTACTCGATCCAAAACAGTCTTTTATGCATGCTAGTTTTCCCATGTTATTCTATGAGATTTTTACAATTACCAGAAAACGAAAATTTCCAAAATCATCCTCTTAGGCAATCAACAAAACCATTTTTCGTCTTACTTAGACTTTTTCAATAAATAATTCTATTCAGTTGTAAAAATATAGAAATAGCTTATTGAAAATAAAAAATAAAAAAACGTAGATGTACGGTGTTGAGAGGAAAGTCGATATTCTTTTATTCTTTAATTTTGGTATCATATTCCCGTATTCCTCTCATAAGAGGAAAAAAATATTAAAGTGCGTCTCTTATTTTTTGAGTTCGTTTGATTCGGAGGCAAAAAAATATATATATATATATATATGAAAGAAATGTTTTCTCGACGAATGATTCAAACTCATTTCTGTTCGAAGTATAAGAAAATGAAATCTGACATCATAGCAATGAATGCGTAAACACTTTCATTGAAACGATAGTAAATCATCTCGATTATGGCTTCTTTCATGACAATGAAAATTTTCGTAATGAAAGACTTGAAAGTACTTCGAAAGCCTAAAAGAGTTCTACTCTCTTAATAAATTAAAATTGAATAAATGCTTCTGTTTCTCAGTAAAGAACTGGAGGGACATGGAATCTGACAATAGTAAAGTGAGAACGAAGATTTTAAAGCAGTTCATGAAAAAAAAGGCCATGGTATATTCAGTAAAGAAATGTCATAGAGTAGAGAGAGTGTGAACAATCTATCCGTCTTTAGGTTGAGCTTTCACTATAGGGCTTCTTTTTTCATATTGAAATATAAAGATGCATTTCCTTTAACTGGAAATGAACTAAGATATACATATATTTCCCCAGCTTGGAAGAATATACCTTTACATTAAATATATCTCTTTTTTGGATAGTAAATGTATACAACTCTGAATATCAAATATAATAAAAAATAATGTTTATGGGAAGAACGGAATTAGTCGCTTTGCCTCTAGAATGAATGTTTTTTCGGACGAGACAGAAAAAATATTCAGCCCAAAGAATACAAATTTTATCGAAAGAAAAAGGTTTTAGATTGTATGTCTTGACATTGAATGCTTTCCTGTCGAGGCAGTCCACGAAAAGTATGGCTAACTACGAAAGAATAAAAAAAATGTATATTTGACATACATGCAAGCTTTGAGGAATATTTTTAAGCTAGTTGGAAAATATGCTATATAAGGAAACCAAAATCTGACGATTTGTTGCATCTAAAATAATCGTTTGCTGAAATGAAATGGAAAAAAAAAAGATAGTCTGAATAAAAGGCCTCATAAGTTTGTCCAAGAAAAAAGAATCCTATTGAGAAGTTT
Source organism: Macrothele yani (assembly GCA_039090855.1). Taxonomy (NCBI): domain Eukaryota; kingdom Metazoa; phylum Arthropoda; class Arachnida; order Araneae; family Macrothelidae; genus Macrothele; species Macrothele yani. The sequence goes on from CM077002.1 coordinate 50,474,447, forward strand.
AATGAAATTTCAAAGATAGAGGAAGAAAATATCGGAAATTGGGAAGCTATAAGGAAATAAAGACCGAAAATATTGTTTGAGCAGAATTTTAACTGGGAAAGATCTGTAGAGTTCTTGAACATACGAAAATTACGAGAAAATATTATTGCAGTAAGTGAAAGACTCAGAATTAACATGAAGTCTATGTCCAGTAATTACTGCGAACAAGAACGAAATAATTTCTAAAGAAGCATTTCTCGTCTCATGGTCTGAAATAAAATAAAATTGAATGGAGGAAAAAAGAAAAGTTCCCATAAAATTCATTACATCTACACGAAAAAAAAACTACCTCAAAACATACAAAAAAAATATATAAAAACACATGAAGAAATAACGTAAAAGTAATTTAAAAAATATATATATATATAGGGAATACGTAGTACACGAAACCATTTGACCCTGACTATTTTTGGAAACCAAATCATCGTGAGTTAGAACCTCAAGCTAAGACCTTAGGAGCATTTTTATTCCTTGGAAAGAAAATTTCCCAGCATCGTTACGTAAAAATTTCCTCCGGGGAAAACTAGTATTGAAGAGGGGGGGGGATCTTGCTTGCAAACCACAGGAATAAATGCAAAATTCCAACGGACCCCACTCAGTCGTTGCCATCCTCAAAATCAAAGATCCATCGAAATAATAAAGTTCCAAGAAGCATCATCATATCTAACACCTACGCAGTGCCCTTTCCCCACTCGGTCGTTGCCATCCCCCAAAATCAAAGATCCATCGAAAGTTCCAAGAAGCACTGCTAGGGGCAGCACATCGAGTTGACATCCCCCTATATCCAACCCCTTTCCCCTCGGGCGTTGCCATCCCTCAAAATCAAAGATCAATCGAAAGTTCCAAGAAGCACCGCTAGGGGGCAGCACCTCGAGTTGACATCCCCTATATCCAACCCTTTCCCACCAGGCGTTGCCATCCCTCAAAATCAAAGATCAATCGAAAGTTCCAAGAAGCACCGCTAGGGGGCAACACATCGAGTTGCCATCCCCCTATATCCAACCCCTTTCCCACTCGGGGCGTTGCCATCCCTCAAAATCAAACATTTATGAACAAAAATAAGATATAATAACATTTCTTGAGATGAGGACATGACCGTATTATTCGAGAAAATAAAAGAGAAATGATTAATTAATACTTACCCTACATAATTTTCATTAGGGAAGACACATGAGGAATTCATGAAAATCAATTGAAAAAAAAATACATCAACAAATTATGAGGGAAAAAACGTTTTACATAACAATAATTTAAGGGGATGGGGTCGAGAGAGGGGAAAATAAATAATGAATAAACCTTCATTAAATTAAAAAAAAAAGGAATAAACCTTCATTGATTTCCTCCCAAGGAATTCGACAAAGTCCAATAAATACTACTATCTTCGGAGATAAGCACACACTTCGGTCGAGGGGGAAAAATTGCAGCGGGAATTGGAGGCTGCTACTGACCACGCCCCCTCCGTTCGCTCGGCTGCAGCTTGCTCCGGCTGGCTCCGGCTGCTCCGGCCGACACCTAATGTTAAGTCTATGGGCTCCCGTTTAAGCCAGAATCCGTCCTTTTCTACTACTATGGGCTATAAGCAGTCGCCCGTCCCTAATTTAGGGTCACTGGTTCCAGGGAAGGGAGAGAGCCAGTGCCGTAAGACAAACACAACATCCATGCCTCACCGGGATTCGAACCCAGACCCCGTTTGGATGAATGATCAGAGGCCATCGCTTAGACCACTGCGCCACCGGGGCGGCGAAAGCTGGTAGTTTCCAAGGCTATTGCAATGCATGTTGTTTTCGCTGAATCGCATTTTTTCGTAACAAATATTTCTAATTGTTTATCGTAATTTGCCGCTGATGTGTGAGAAAAAGCTGCTGAATTAAAAAATTCGTAATTATTTTGAGGCACCTACCCATTTCTATTTCAAACTCAAATTGATGAAACGTCCGTACAACTTCAAAACAAATATAACTTTAAAATTAAAAACTTCACTCTTTTATGAAGCATAAATAATTTCAGTTTGATATTAACATTATTATTTGTATCAAAAACCAAGCAACTCGAAAATGCACACAGCTGAAACTGCATGAGTATCATGTAAACAAATCTAAATTTCCACAGTTACTTGCTTTAAACTTGCTTGTAAGAATATACAAGAGGCACATAGCAATACCTCATTTCTTTTATATAAAAATCATTGAAAAAAAACGAGAAGTTTGCAGTTTCGTAACCTACGGCAGTATACTAAAAGCACTAACGGTAAAGCAAAGTTGTCCTTGGTAAAAACGGCCTCTGGTGGCGTTGAGGAAAATCAAAAGTGCTTCCGTTTTCTTCAGGAAATTTGGCCCAAAATAACAGGCTTCTTTAACGGACCTCATAGGCTACGTCTGGTTACATTCAAATATTTGACTGGAACAGGTGCTGGAAATCTGGCTGCTGGCGGATTGGCAACGGTTGGCTGGTGTGAAGTTGGCTCTTCTGTTTCTAATCGGTGAACCCCGTAGGGTACTGTTTTTTGGGTGTGTCGTCGTTGGCGAAAGCGTTCTTGTTTCGTTGCATTTTTGAAACAGCGGCTTGCTGTTTCCTCTTCTATTTTCGTTTCTTTTCCTGCTAAAATTTTGCAGGCGGTTGGTTCTTCCCATATCCAAGGTAGGATTATTGTCTTTGCATGCTCTTGTCTGTTGTGGTCTGTTGATTCGGGGTGGGCCCTAGCTGCCGCCGGTGGGTCCGGCGGGGATGGGGGACTCTGATTTCTCGACTCCGGCTAAAAGAATGCGTTCTTCACCGGGCGATGAGCTTCCTCAGCTGGGTGGTTTGATAGTTCCAGTTAATGATTTTGTTTGTTCGATTCAATGGTCTCCTCAGGAATTGCTGCGTAGGGCATTTGCGAGCGGAGTGACTCGTGGTGAAATACTTATTTCCGCGACTTCTGGGAAGCTACCCAGAGTCCGTCCCATGTTGTTGAAGAGGTTCTTCGTGGACAATATTTCCATGCATGACTCGATTTCAGACGTTCAGTTTTTACGTTCGGGTGACTTATTGGTGCGTTCCTCGAATCTCATTTGCTTGCTAGAAATTTGTCAACTTTCTAATTTTCTTCAGGTACCTGTCAAAACTCAGGTTCTTACTAAGCTTATGACAACAAAGTTTTTAGTTCGAGATGTGGACACTGAAGCCCCTGTTGATGAAATTGCTTCAGAATTGTTGGACCGTGGTGTGAACTGTCTTCGTGTTGTTCGGTTCCGACGTTCGGTAAATTCCTCGAGGGTCCCTACTTCTTCGGTCCTAGTGGAAGAACTGGGCTTTACTAACCGTGACACTATCTATCTGTGGTATTCCAGATGTGCATATCAGACCCTTCTTGGATTCGCCTAGGCAGTGCAAAAACTGTCAGCGTTATGGACATCTGCTGTCAACCTGTCGTAGTGCCGCTCGCTGTTCTCCTTGTGGTGAAGGACACGACTCTTCGGTATGCTCGGCGTTGAGCTTCCAGTGCGTATAATGAAAGGGCTCTCATCCTGCTTCTGACACGAACTGCCCAATTTACCTCCGAGAAAAGCAGATCCTAGATATTATGGCTTCGAAGCATCTCAGCTATCCAGAAGCTCGGGACTGTGTGCGTCAAGTCCACCAGGCCTCATATGCGGCGGCGGCTGCGGCGGCGACTCAGGCTCAACCTCCGTGTGTTTGCTCCTCTGCCTTCCCTCAGCTTCTGGACATTATCTCTAAACTCACCAGTAAATTGGACTCTTTGACGAATCTTCTTTCACCTCCTTCCCTACATGCTGGCCCCACATCATCCGTTGCACAGGTGCCACAGGCTGAAATTTTGCAGAATCCTCCTACTACAGTTGCAGCGTGCCCAACTTCTTCAGTGCCTACTGAGCAACCTTCTGACACTGGCCTAAGCGCTGATGAATTCCTGTCATGCGAAGAATCTGTGGTTCCGTATGTAGAGTCTGCTGCTGAATCCGTCAAACTTTCTCACTCCAGAACCTACTCGTGTCTTTCATGCGCCATGCCTTTCTCTTCTCGTCCAGCCTTGCTGTCACAACTGAAAGCTCATCGTGACGACGGCAAGTTTCTTTGTGGCCTCTGTTCCATGCAGTTCAAGACGGCATCTGGCCTAGCGGATCACTTTTTCTTCATGAATAGCTGGTCGCTGGTCCAATGGAATGCGCAGTCCCTTCGCTCCAAAAGACCTTATTTCACCGACAGTTCTATTTTTTATACAGCCACGATTTTGACTATCCAAGAATCCTGGCTATCTCCTGGTCTCTCTTTTTCCCTCCCAGCCCGTACGGTGTATAGGAGTGATCGGGGGGGGGGAGGGTCGGGGGTGGCCTCTAAACTGCAATTAGGTCGGATATCTCTTCCAGATTGGTGGACATCTTCAGTTCGGATTCGAACGAGCAGCTTCTTGCGACGGTTATCTACTCCGGCGACACCACGCTCAGGATTATTAATTTATACAATCCCTCTCCTCCCCTCTCGGCGCTCTTGCTTGGACGGATCGAACAACTGCTCACTGATTGTTGTATGGTGGTTGGTGATTTCAATATTCATCACCCTAGCTGGGGTTCTACTTCTCCGAGCCGGGGAGGTACTGAGTTCGTGGACTGGCTTTGCTCGCAAGATCTTTGTCTCCTAAACTCGGGGGCCTCTACCTTTTGCAGGGGTTCAACTTGTTCTGTTTTGGACCTCACCATGTGCTCTCCTCAGCTGGTTCCGTACTGCTCCTGGTCTGTGGATAGTGACCTCTACGGTAGCACCCATCATCCTGTCATTACAACATTGGAGACAGGGATGTTTGGCTCCCCTCCCCTCCTGCTCTGGGCCTACAACCAGTTGCTTGGTCAGTGGCTTGGCCTTCTATCCAGAAGATTATCCGTGGTGAACTTCCTTCCACTCCTGACGGTGCCGCTATGATCCTGGACCGCATTTCCCTGATTCTCCAAGCTTCTCGTCGGCTCAGCGGTCAGCGTCGACGTTGGTCTCCCTGGTGGGACTCTGATTGTGCGCAGCGGCTTCGCAAGAAACGCCGCCTCCTTCGCTATGCTAAGTCATCCGGCTGCCTCTTCGCTTGGTCATTATATCGGCAGGAAGAACGGAATCTTCGCCACCTCCTCATTCTTAAGAGACGTGCCTACTGGAAGGCACAATGCAACGACACCTCGAGGCCAGGCTTCGTTTTCTCCCTCTTGCGCCGTCTGAAATCTCATGTTGGTTCGACCCCGGATCACCTGCTACTTCGGATTGGCGATTTCCTTGTTGCTGATCCGGCGGAGCAGGCTTCGGCGTTTGGTGAACTCTTTTCCACTGCCTCTGGCTATTCGGTGCACTCCTTTTCTATTGACCATGATGACTCTTCTCTTGAGATGGATGCGTTACTTACTGCCAGTGAAGTTGCCGGGGCTATTAATGGATCGCCTCGACGCTCTGCACCCGGCCCTGATGGATGTACTTACGAACTGGTGAGACGTATATGGAGGTGGAATTCGTCTTGGCTGGTTGACCTACTTAACCTTTTTTGGTCAGCCGGCGTTCATCCTTCATGCTGGAAAGAGTCCTGGGTGATTCCGATACAAAAGCCTAACAAACCTGCTCTCGACTTATCATCGTACCGAATGACCACTCTCACTTCAGTTTTTCGAAGATCTTGGAGAAAGTCTTGGTCTCTCGCCTAACAGACTTCATTATCTCTCATCAACGGATCAGCAAGCTGCAATTCGCATTTTTCCTGGACGTTCCACATCGGCGTGCCTTCTGTCGATCCAACATCATCTTCTGGTGGCTTGAGCTAGACATAATTATGTTTTTCTGGTGTCTTTGGACCTTCAGGAGGCATATGATTCGGTCTGTCACCCTGCTCTCCTAGGGAAATTGGCGTCTCTGGGTGTTCGTGGTCGTCTTCTCCGTTGGCTGGCTGACTACCATGCTCGGCGCAGATTTCGCGTTTGTTGGCGGGGAACGGCGTCTTCCTCCTTTCCGCAGTGTCGAGGTGTTCCTCAGGGTAGCTCCATTTCACCTATCCTTTTTAACTTATACATTGATGATGTGGTTGATTGCTGTCATCCGAATGCGCATATGTTCTTATTTGCAGACGATATTTTTATTGTTTCCTATAGTCCCAACCGGGCGACGGCACTTAGCTATATGCAATCCTCTTTGGATTCCATTGTTCAGTGGGCATCATTCTGGGATTTACGTCTCTCTCCTTCTAAAAGCTTCGCGGTTGACTTTTCTCGTAAGCGCCGGTCGCATGCCCCTCCTTTCCTGCTGGGCTCTGACTCAGTGACTTGGCAGTCCTCCATCAAGATTTTAGGGGTCTGGTTTAACTCCTCCCTGACTTGGTCTTCCCACCTCACGCACGTCAAGAAGTCAGTCTTCCGATCCTTGTCTGCTGTTAAAGTTGTTTGTCATCGCCGGTGGGGTCTTGGCTTCCCCAACGCTCTCGCCTTTGTCGTTGCTGTGATTCGGCCTATTCTGGAATATGCGGCTCCGGTCCTGTTCGCCTCCCCCACCTATCTCTACGACGCTCTTGAAGTTCTGCTCAACCATGCACTCCGTACAGCCATTCACCTCCCTCGTTCGACGCCTATGGCGGTCTTGCGTGCCGAATGTGGAATCGCTAGCGTGCGTTCTCGAATCACCCTCCTGACAGTCCGATTTTTGTACCGCCATTTGTCGATGGTTCAGCGTTCGCCTATCGCTCATCTTCTTCTGGAAGAGGACGCCTTGTCATTCTACGCTTGGAAATCCCATGGCTTTCCCCTTGGAATCGTGCTCAGTCGCTTCCGACAGGAGTCGTTTTTCGTCAACAGCGATCTTCTTCAGGCTCTGTCGGCTCCTCCTGTTTCGTCTGCACCCTGCTACTCGATTATTTGCTCGGGTCTCCCTTTTCAGCAACAATATCTGCATCCGATGCTTATCAGACATTGCTTTGGGGTGTTCTTGGCCCAGTTCTCAGCGTCACACCACATCATTGCTACTGACGCTTCGAAGATTAACTCCTCGGTGGCGATCGGGCATTTTTTCCACGGAACAAATCCAGCCGTTCGTTCTCCTTCTCGACTATTTCCTCAGTGTTCTCGGCTGAAGCATTGGCCCTAATATCAGCGCTTGAATTTGCTCCCTGCCCGTGCGGTGGCCTCTTGCTGCTTACGGATAGTCGTTCTGTTCTACAGGCCTTGTTGGCATTAAATCGCAAATCTCCAGACATTATCGTTCTTCTGCATGATTCTCTTCAACGCCTCCGTTCTTTCTACGAGGACATTGTGCTCGTTTGGTGCCCGGCTCATGTTGGTCTTCCAGCGAATGAGGCCGCTGACGCTGCCGCCCGACGGGGCCATGCTGAGGGCCTGGCCTTGTTTCCCCCAGTTACAGCCTCCGACGCTGCTCGGCACAGTGGTAACATGCTCATCACCGCTTCTGATTCAGCCTGGCTTTCGTCCGGGTGGGCAGAGCTGTATCCGTTCATCAGCTTCCGTCACAGATGGCCTAGCGAACACTGTTATCGAGGCTCCTCAGCAATCATAATCCAAAAATTACGCACGGACACGGCACCTTTAAACAGCTACCTCTTTCTGATTCGAAAACGTTCTTCCCCGATGTGCTTCTGTGGCTCCGGGCCAGAGACTGTTCCTCACTTCCTCCTCTCCTGCCCTGCGTACAGTGCATATCGAAGGATTTGTTTTGGAGTGACAACCCCTCATTCCTCAACCTCCGTCTCTGCTCAAATGTATTCTTTGTTGGACTTTCGGGACGCTTCCGTGGCAAAACGTAAAGTTCGGGCCTTGGAGAAATTTATTACTCTCTCAAGACGTTTCTCTGTGAGGACGCTCCTGTTCTAACATTCCTTCTCATGAGCGTGCCCCTTTGATGAACTTTTGTGCTGCTACTGTGACTTCACGTGCTGGTTGCAAGGAGGTTCTCCTCTGTGGCTGGTCGTGCATCTTCGTGTCTTACTGATCAGGAGATATTTTAACTATTTCCGCATGGCCAACTAGTTGCTGTGAGGCACAAAACTTTGTCTATAATCCTCATCGTCTTATTAAAAAAAAAGAAAAAAAATCTGGCTACTCTGTTGCACTTCCCAGGAACCACCACGAACCGCGTGTAAATCCGTGTATGATCACGTTATTGTTATTTTGACAAAAATAAAAGTTGACGACAGACGCAATCCTCTTTGGATTCATTCCATTGTTCAGTGGGCATCATCCTGGGATTTACGTCTCTCTCCTAAAAGCTTCGCGGTTGACTTTTCTCGTAAGCGCCGGTCGCATGCCCCTCCTTTCCTGCTGGGCTCTGACTCAGTGACTTGGCAGTCCTCCATCAAGATTTTAGGGGTCTGGTTTAACTCCTCCCTGACTTGGTCTTCCCACCTCACGCATGTCAAGAAGTCAGTCTTCCGAGCCTTGTCTGCTGTTAAAGTTGTTTGTCATCGCCGGTGGGGTCTTGGCTTCCCCAACGCTCTCGCCTTTGTCGTTGCTGTGATTCGGCCTATTCTGGAATATGCGGCTCCGGTCCTGTTCGCCTCCCCCACCTATCTCTACGACTCTCTTGAAGTTCTGCTCAACCATGCACTCCGTGCAGCCATTCACCTCCCTCGTTCGACGCCTGTGGCGGTCTTGCGTGCCGAATGTGGAATCGCTAGCGTGCGTTCTCGAATCACCCTCCTGACAGTCCAAATTTTGCACCGCCATTTGTCGATGTGTCAGCGTTCGCCTATCGCTCATCTCCTTCTACAAGAGGACGCCTTGTCATTCTACGCTGGGAAATCCCATGGCTTTCCCCTTGGAATCGTGCTCAGTCGCTTCCGACAGGAGCCGTTTTTCGTCAACAGCGATCTTCTTCAGGCTCTGTCGGCTCCTCCTGTTTCGTCTGCACCCTGCTACTCGATTATTTGCTCGGGTCTCCCTTTTCAGCAACGATATCTGCATCCGATGCTTATCAGACATTGCTTTGGGGTGTTCTTGGCCCAGTTCTCAGCGTCACACCACATCATTGCTACTGACGCTTCGAAGATTAACACCTCGGTGGCGATCGAGCATTTTTTCCACGGAACAAATCCAGCCGTTCGTTCTCCTTCTCGACTATTTCCTCAGTGTTCTCGGCTGAAGCATTGGCCCTAATATCAGCGCTTGAATTTGCTCCCTGCCCGTGCGGTGGCCTCTTGCTGCTTACGGATAGTCGTTCTGTTCTACAGGCCTTGTTGGCATTAAATCGCAAATCTCCAGACATTATCGTTCTTCTGCATGATTCTCTTCAACCCCTCCGTTCTTTCTACGAGGACATTGTGCTCGTTTGGTGCCCGGCTCATGTTGGTCTTCCAGCGAATGAGGCCGCTGACGCTGCCGCCCGACGGGGCCATGCTGAGGGCCTGGCCTTTTTTCCCCCAGTTACAGCCTCCGACGCTGCTCGGCACAGTGGTAACATGCTCATCACCGCTTCTGATTCAGTCTGGCTTTCGTCCGGGTGGGCAGAGCTGTATCCGTTCATCAGCTTCCGTCACAGATGGCCTAGCGAACACTGTTATCGAAGCTCCTCAGCAATCATAATTCAAAAATTAAGCACGGACACGGCACCTTTAAACAGCTACCTCTTTCTGATTCGAAAACGTTCTTCCCCGATGTGCTTCTGTGGCTCCGGGCCAGAGACTGTTCCTCACTTCCTCCTCTCCTGCCCTGCTTACAGTGCGTATCGAAGGATTTGTTTTGGAGTGACAACCCCTCATTCCTCAACCTCCGTCTCTCCTCAAATGTATTCTTTGTTGGACTTTCGGGACGCTTCCGTGGCAAAACGTAAAGTTCGGGCCTTGGAGAAATTTATTACTCTCTCAAGACGTTTCTCTGTGAGGACGCTCCTGTTCTAACATTCCTTCTCATGAGCGTGCCGCCGCCCCGGTGGAGCAGTGGTCTAAACGATGGCCTCTGATCATTCGTCCGAACGGGGTCCGGGTTCGAATCCCGGTGAGGCATGGGTGTTGTGTTTGTCTTACGGCACTGGCTCTCTCCCTTCCCTGGAACCAGTGACCCTAAATTAGGGACGGGCGACTGCTTATAGCCCATTGAGTTGCTCACGGCGGTCGTTAAACCTCCAATCTCAATCCCATCCCATGAGCGGGCCCCTTTGATGGACTTTTGTGCTGCTCCTGTGACTTCACGTGCTGGTCGCAAGGAGGTTCTCCTCTGTGGCTGGTCGTGCATCTTCGTGTCTTACTGATCAGGAGATATTTTAGCTATTTCCGTATGGCCAACTAGTTGCCGTGAGGCACAAAGCTTTGTCTATAAGCCTCATCTTCTTATTCAATGAAAAAAAAAAAAATTGACGACAGACCGCCAAACTCAAGCAGGTCTTCGTAATTTCGAGCAGAAGTAGTGGGAAGTGTGCATATTTCTTCTTCTTTTTAATTCCTTACTCGTATCATAGGCGTCATAGTCACTTACCGAAACCATCAGTGAAGAAAATATAGTTCGTGAGATGGAGTGGCGATTTCTTATCGCTTTTCTACTCTTTGAAAATTCATATTGTCTTGAACCTAAATCAGTATCCGCAGTAGTTGGCGGAATACTACTTTCTAGTGGATATGCAGGATATGAATATGTTAAGTGTCAGATCTGGGAATGTTGTGATGATCATTGGATCAATCCCAATATAGATGGTAATTTTTCATTTTTAGGAGATGTGTGCAAATTTACGTATGTATCTTTTAATTGTAATATTGTACCATCCCCTCTCACACACAGTAAGTAAATATTTGAAATTGTTTATTAAAAAAGTACTGTAATTTAATTGAAAAGATTCTAACAGGTATATGTAACAATATTCCAGATTTTCTGCCACCCCATTTTTACAGTGCAGTGGTCTAATAGCTGTTTTATGACCATTAGTCCAGATGGGTCATTATGTTGGTAAGCCATGGATGTTGTATTTGTCTTACAACACTGCCACTGACTCTGCCTTACCTGGAACCAGTGGCCCAAAATTAGAGATGGGAGACTGCTTATAGCCCATCAAGTTGCTCGTTGTCATCCAACCCTTCAATAAATTAAAAAAGATAATTCTTTTTGCCCCTTCTGAGACAAACCCAGTGAACTGTCAGCTTTCTGTCTTCCTCTTCATTCTGAAGAGGAATTTAGGTGAAACAAATTTCCTGTATCAGCCCTTACTGAAATCCTTTAAGCTATACCCAACATTCAGAACTTGAAAATATCCCTTAAGTAGCAGCTGCTTCATTTGGCAGTAATGAAAATTTGTTACTGGTATTATTTGGAGAATCAAATTGCCTCGTGACAACATTTTTTTCACATGGCGTGTGTGCTACCTGAGATCTAATATGTGCTTTGAGGAATTTAATGCAACATTTTGTGTCAAATAACTAAACACAAATAAAGAAATTTACCTTGCTATCTAGAATTTTCATAAGAATTGGGAAAGAGGTAGGGCAGTGTGTGAGATGGAATGGTGCCAAAGTTTAGCTCATTCTGCTTCATGGTTCAAAAGTAGTTATGCTGTGTTCCAAACAGTGTTTAAATCAGCCAGTTGTTTTCATTTTTTGTCTACACAAAAAAGTAGGACATCTCTGTTCTAAGTTGGCATAAAAAGTTAAATTTTATGGTATTTGAAAGCTTTTGCAAGGGCTAGTTTGCCATTGTGCCCATGTGGGGCCATGACCCAGGGTGCTGCATATTGAGGGGTGCCAGAGTTTTGGAAATACATGTGACAAGAGTTGATTTACCTCATTATGGAAACAAAAAAAAAAAAAAAAAAAATTGGAAGTGAAATAGCATTTTTTATTTCCATAAATAAAACTGAGTAGCATAACACAATTGATACTTAATATTATAATTGTTTTATAATGTAAAAAACTAGAGGCCAGAAATGTTTGTGAAAGCAAAAGAACTCAATAAGTGAGAAGAATAATTGAATGTTCAAGCTAAAATGGAATTAAGTATATAATCCAAGTAAAGTCATGAGTATTTTAATTTCTATTTTTATAATTGCGTTAGTACATTTTCAACTTACTTAATTATTAAACATATCAATACGTATTTTGAATCGAGGATGACCGACAGAGCCCAAAGTTACTTCTTCCTAGAATGGTCAAACTCAAAAATCAAAAGGGGGAGGGGGCATTTATTTAATAGTTTGTTGGCAGCCAGAATGTGTAAGAGTGGGCAGCTTGGAGCCAGGAGCACATAGGTTTTACATGGCCCTTTAACACATTTGAGGGCAACAGCAAGAACCCCAAAATCAAAATGGTTTGCTCCAAGAACTTGGCATGGAAGTTAATTTCTCTCCAATCCAAGATGGTTAATTTTTGTGGTGCTTGAAAGTCTTTGCAGGGACTGGTTTACCACTGGGCCATGACCCAGGGTGCTACATGTTGAGGAGCAGCGGAACTTTGGAAATATGCGTAATAAAATTTGATTTATCTTATTACAGAAACAAGCAGAATTGGAAGTGAAGTAGCATTTTTCATTTCCATAAATAAAAATGAGTAGTATAACACAGTTAATACTTAGTATTATAATCAGGGCTTGACAAATTCCAGGCACCAGGTCGCCCAAGCCCCTAAATATCTGGCTCAGGCACCCATTTTTTTTACTTCAGATTTCGTAATTTGCAGTAAATACCGTAATTTCTGTTGCACAATCCACAAATTTTCTATTAAACAGTTATAAATTTAGTTCTGTGGATAATACACTGGTAAACAAAAAAAAAAAAAAAAAAGAACAAAAAGTTTCTGTGGCATTTGAAAAATTCCATGTGGTAATGGTCAGGATAGGTGGTGTTATTGAAAGTACAAAAAATGGGGTAACAGAAAAAGTAAAAATATAATGTAATATGGAGATAGAGGATCACAAAGAGATTAAAAGAATATATATATATATTATAAGCATTCTGGCAGAAAATATGGTTCCAAGAATGCAGTACTAATTGCACTTGTGGAATCCTACGTGCTGTTAGAAGCCTGTAGAGGTATTGGTATGAAATCACTTGGCAATAGCATTCATATAGTTTAGCTGCACTAATCATATTAGTTATGGCTTTTGTTTGTTATTCAGTTGAAACATTAAAAAAAGACAAATACTACGGATTGTTCGTAATTTCTACAGATTTTTAGGTTTAACTAATGAACTGGTAATGCTGGAAAAGCCAGGGATTTTAGATCTTTATTTACTTAAAAGTAACACAGAAGTATTTAAAAATGACAGTTGCTTTTTTTTTTTTTTTGTAAGATAATAGTTTCTTTCTTGATTTTTTGGACTTCTGTATCGGTCGTCTGGTGAATTGCTGCTTTTCTGTTGGAAATTATGGTTCAGGATGAACAATAACGTGCAGATTATACAACTATTATTATTTTTTTTCTGAATTTAATGGTCTCCGGCCACGCTGCTAAGGATTATACGATGGATAATCCTTGGCGGGATTTTGATTGTACGAAGCATAATCCTCGGTTTAGGATTTCACGATCCATGAATTATACGCCACAGTGGATTATGCGTGGATATATTTTTTTTTCCACAGCCTGTGGGTTATATGCCCCAGATCTGAGGAAATGATTTTTTTTTAATTTTATGGTCTGCAGGTTGTATGAAGAAAAAAACAGTGCTTTGAATTTGTAATTATGTGTACAACGAAATTTATCTTCCACAAATTGTGTTTGTATAAAAATCAAAATATAAAATATAAAGTTTTTCAGAGCAGCAACTGAAAGAATGGGAAAAGACAATTATGGAGCAAACTGGAACTTATAATAAGTGGTTTGGGTAAAAGGAAAAGATGACGAATATACTTTATCACTTTTCTTTCTAGCATTATCACCATACATGCATTACAAGTTCATGCGTTATTCTTTGAAATTTCGCTTTGTTTCACCTGGCTCCTAAATTTTGGGTCTGGCTCCTAGATGTGGAACATATTTGTCGAGCTCTGATTATAATTGTATTAATACTCTTCCAACTTATTTAATTATAAAAAATATCAATACATTTTGCATCAAGGATGACTGACAGAGCCACAAGAATTGTGGGATAAAGTGAGTTCAGTAAGCCAGCATAGTTACTTTTTCTTGGCATGGTCAAACTCAGAACTCAAAAGAGAGGAAAGAAGCCACCCCAATGGCGCAATGATCAAAGGGCCATCGAGGCGGCGGCTTTCGAACCAACCTAAACGAACAGTCGTAAGACGTTCATTTTGGTGGGTTCGGGTTTGAATCCTTATGAGGCGTGGATGTCGTGTTTGTCTTACAGCACTGGTTCTCTCCTTTCCCTGGAACCAGGTGCCATAAATTAGGGATAAAGGACTACTTATAGCCCTTCGAGTTGTTCACGGTGGTCGTTAACTCCCCCTCCCAAGGGAGGGAAAGGGTGAGAGCATTTCTTTAACAGAGCTCACTGATATCCAGGGTGTGCAAGAGTGGGCAGATTGGAGGCTGGAGCCCATAGTTTTTACAAGCCCTTTAACAAATTTGAGGGTGATTATGAGAAGTCCAAAATCAAGGTTTACTTTAAGAAGCCATTTTTTACTGGAATAAGGCCCCTGAGAAAGTGTGGGCGACATGAGAAGAGAAAGAACTGGTTACACAATACATTCTGTTGCTTGCAGTCCCAGGTGGATTATGTACCTGAATTCGAACAGAAATTTCTGAAATTTCAGAAATGGCATAATTATATATAGGTGAGTACATTTACAGCTTTTTCATGTATTACTATGTTCAAAAAGTTCCGGAACTTTTTACATTAAAACAGAATGAGTACAGATAATACCTGTTTATGCAGTGTTTTCTTTGAAGTAGTTACCCTGTGGAACTATGCATTTTTCCAGTGCTCATACAAAGATTTAAATGCAGATTGCAAGCCTTCTTTTGCCACATCCTCCAGTGCCTCCATTGCAGCTCGTTGCACTTCTTCGGAACTTGAGAAGTGTCACCCCTTAAGCAAATTCTTCATCCGGGGAAAAAGTCATGCGGCGCGAATCAGGGGAATAAGCTGGTTCTGGAAGAACGGGAATGTGATGTTTGGACAGGTAATCGGACACCAGGAGGGATCTGTGAGCCGGCGCATTGTCGTGATGGAGCACCCACAAGTTGGTCTTCTAAAGATCGGGTCGCTTGCGTCTCACTGATTCCCGGAGACATTTTAGGACGTTGACGCACTCTTCTTTAGTGACTACGACCATGTTGAAGGAATTCCTTGTGTACGGCCCCCTTGCAATCAAAGAAAACTGTCAATAAGATCTTTCCTTTGGAGCGGTCAGCCTTCAACTTTTTTGGTCCTGATGACGATGGTGATTTCCACACTTTTGACTGTTGGTTGGATTGGGGGTCGTACAGAAAGCACAAGTCTCATCGCCAGTGATCAATCAATTCGAGAGATCGGGATCAGAATCCACTGCATCGATGTTATCCCCGCAAACTTGCATGCGCTCATCCATTTTTTCTTCTGTTAGGTTTTTGGGAACAATTTGTTGGCACACGTGATGTATGCCCAGTTTCTCTGTTAAAATGGCATGGCAACTTCCAACTGAGATGCCGGCAACTTCTGCAATCGCTGCAATAGTCATTTTTCACAGTTTCTTTGACAGTGGCAATTTGTTATTCCTTTGTGGATGTTGAAGGTCGTCCTGACCTCTTATCATCCTCGATACTCTGTCGCCCATTTTAGAATTGTCGATGCCACTTATAAACTAGTTCGACTCATTGCACTCTTACTGTACGCTGACGTAATCTTTTGAAAAGTCTCAGCGAAAGATTTTCTGAGCAAAACACAAAATTTTACACTTGAACGCTGTTCAAAATTTGACATCGTTGTCCTCGCGACGGAGAGCCTCTAATGCCTATAATCACGAACTATGCACATATGCTGTATGTGTTGGATCTGGATCAAACCGGTTCTGGCTGGTCGGTCACATGATGCTCTTCGCTTGCTCACAGGGGAATGACGTAATTCACTGACATTTGGCAAATATTCAAAAAGTTCCAGAACTTTTGAACGTAGTAGTAATTTGAGTATTGAAGAAATATTGACATTTGATGATATAGTAGAAGATTTTGCTTGAAGGAAGTCGAGAAAACATCTTTTAGTTGTAAGTAATTTTAATAATTTATGTTCATTCCTTTCTTTTTTTCTCCCAGTCATTCAATCAATTTATAATGTACATATGGCAGCAGCAATATATTTAACAAACAATCGTAAGAATAGTGCTGCTTGTGTTGATTATTTAAATGCAAAATTCAAGGGCAAATGTTTCATAAATACGTTAAAATCGAGCAATTTCACTTGTAAACTCTATAAAAATCGACAGTCAAGTGAAGTTTTGAATCGTGCAAATTAAACGTGCAAGAAAACCATATTTGAAATTTTTATTTCAATGCCCTGTTTCAAGTAATACATGTGCTGAAAATTCTACAGAGTTAATTCCTATTAGTAGTTGTAATTCTGACTATTAGATAGCTCTAATCATTATACTATTCTCTTTTACGTGCAATATTTCAAAGTAATTCTCTTTTGAAATATCGCACGTAAAAGAGAATGTGCGATATTTCAAGTAATGCGACAACTAAACATCAACAAAGAACTAAACATGTCACAACTGAAAGAGTTAAAGAATACTTTATATTTCATCAAGGGAAACATCTTCCATTTTGAAGGAAATATATTTAAACAAATACAAGGTGGCCCTATGGGATCCCCATTATCGGCATTATACGCAGAAGTGATTATGGCATACCTCGAAAAAGAAATTATTCAAAATCTACCTGAAAAACTAATACTTTATGCTCGATATGTAGACAACATTATTATAATGTCAAAACTTAACAAAGCCGAGCTACAAGATCTAGCACAGCGTTTTAGCAAAATTTGTAACACCATAGAGTTTGAAGAGGATAATCACTATTGAGTTTGAAGAGGATAATTGCCTATCCTTCCTGGACATTCAACTAAAGAAAAACAAAAATAGCTTTGAATACTCTGTGTTCAGGAAAGCAACTTACATACCTGTACTGATACCATACTCATCGCACCACCCAGTGATACATAAAAAAAAACCCAGCATAGTAAACTTGATACGGCGAGCGTACACACACACACACACACACACATCTAACAACAGGCTAAAAAATCAAGAGTTAGAGTTTATCTCGAAAATATCACAAAAGTATGGGTACCCGAGCAAGCTAATTAAAAAATGGATACATGAGAGTAAAATGCATATGACTCAGAGTAAAGAAGGCCAAGAAGTGCACAACCAAAGGAAGATGAGGAATAAAAAATTGAAATACATTGGTGCTTTCCCATACTTGGAAGGAGTTAGTAAAAAAATCAATAGGCAATGTGCTAAATATGACTTACAATTAGGAAGCTTAGGGCACACCTTGAAAAATATGACTGTCAACAAAAAAAAAAAACGGGGAAAATGCTAGAAGGATCCTACGAAATTCCAATTGCACACATACCCCCAATATCGTACATTGGAAGTACGAAAAACAGATTAAAAAAAGGCTTAAACAACACATATTTAACTGGCAAAAAAAAAAAGAAGCCAAAACTGCTTTAGTGCAATTCTGCATTGAAAACCGGACTTTCCCAAAATTCGATGAAATTAAAATGCTAAAAAAGAATAAAAAATCAGAAAGGCAAATGAGGAGGGAAGAAGCAATCTTAATCTATAAAAATAAAGCAAGGGCATGTAACCAGAACGACCCTAGCACATTATCTAGCCTGTGGAAGGAACTAATAAGACAAGAAAAAGAACAACAAAAGAAAAACCGACAAAAAAGACGAGAAAACCAGGATAGGAAAAGAAATTAAAAAAAAAATAAATGAATAAAAAAAAATAGAAAAAAAAATGTTTTAATGAAACATAGATGGCGCTAGCCAGGCTTGATAACGAAATATATCCAAGAAAGTATATCCAATGAATGGCAACAAGGAGTATTGGACTCCATTAGCGCGAAGTTATCCACGAACATCGGTGGAAAAGTCGCCACGCTCCTGAGGATGCCCAGAGACTAGGCGATAATTTTGAGTATAAAGAACGGTAAAAATTGATGTGTTTGAATCCTAAAGCGAAGATCCAATGAGTATACCCAGCGAAAAGTGTGTGAAGTAAAACTATTCATCTCATACAATGGACTTTAGGACAATAACATCAACAAAGACCGGAAAACACGTGTGCGAAATGTTCTCATCGGTAGCAAGGAATGCCAAGGTAAGCATTATCCTCTAGAATATTGTACAAATTACTTCTACAGAGTTGTTCGTGAGAATAGGCCGATTCTTTTTGTGTTAACAAAGTTGTATATACACTGACAGAAAAAAAAATCCCAACACCACGAAAAAATAGTTGTAGAGGAATGAAATGGCGGCAATACATTTGTGTAGGTAACATATTTAATCGATTAAGGTTTCAAGATCACAGCTTATTGTAAGCGCGAGAAGAGCCATTTTAAATGTGAAATGCTGGTACAATAATAACCGGTGTAACCGCCAGAATGTTGAATGCAAGCACTCAAACGTTCATGCATTGTGTCGTACAGGTGCTGGATGTCAGTTTGTGGGATGGAGTTCCATGCCTGTTGCACATGGTCGGTCAATACAGGAACGGTTAATGCTGGTTGGGGGTGACGCTGGAGTTGTCGTCCAATGATGTCCCATACGTGCTCGATTGGTCAAAGATCTGGTGATCTAGCAGGCCACGGCAACATGTCGACACTCTGTAGAGCATGTTGGGTTACAACAGCGGTATGCGGGCGAGTGTTATCCTGTTGAAAAACACCCCCTGGAATGCTGTTCATGAATGGCAGCACAACAGGTTGAATCACCAGACCGACGTACAACTGTGCCGTCAGGGTGCGTGGGATAACCACGAGAGTGCTCCTGCTGTCATAGGAAATTGCTCCCCAGACCATAACTCCAGGTGTAGGTCCAGTGTGTCTCTGCCGCAGACAGGTTGGTTGCAGGCGCTCACCTGGCCTCTTTCTAACCAACACACGGCCATCACTGGCACCCAGGCAGAACCGGCTTTCATCAGAAAACACAACAGTTCTCCACTCCGTCCTCCAATGAGCTCTAGCTTGACACCACTGACGTCGCAAACTGCAGTGGTTTGGAGTAAGTGGAATGCACGCTACAGGGCGTCTGGCTGGAACCTTCAAGCAACCGATTTGTAACAGTTCGTCGTGTCACTGTGGTGGCAACTGCAGCTCGAATTGCTGCCGCAGACGCGGTACGCCGTACACGGCGGTCTTCCCTCTCAGTAGTGCCACGTGGCCGGCCGGAACCCGGTCTTCTTGAGGCAGTACCTTCCCTTGACCACCGCTGCCAAAAATCATGCACAGTGGCTACATTCCTGCCAAGTCGTTCTGCAATATTCCGGAAAGAAAATCCACCTTCTCGTAGCCCTATTACACGACCTCGTTCAAACTCCGTGAGCTGTTGATAATGGCTTCTTCGTCTTCTTAAAGGCATTCTTGACTAACATCAACACCCTACGTCGAATCTCAATGATAACTAACGCTCACGAACGTTACAGCGCGTATTTACAGCAAACCTGCTTTGCATGTTCCGAGGCGCTACTAGCGCCACACGTATGCGCTGAGCGCGAAATTTGCATAGACGTCATCTTACAGATGTACTCTCACCGCCTACCAACTGTTGTTTATCTAACACAACCCCTTCTTGGTGTTGGGATTTTTTTCCATCAGTGTATATGTAATTTAAAAATGAACAATATCAGAAGTAAATTTTTGACATTCAAATTAATTTCTTTGGGGGACGTGTCTAATTTTTCTTGGCCCAAGGTGCTGAAATACTTGGATCTGCCTCAGTGCTGTTGAAATGGTCTTTTATACTTTATACGTAAAATGAGTGAGTTTTATCCAAAACAATTTAAGGTCTTGCAATGAACTTTGACCTTGAATTTCCAAAGAATGATGCATTTTTATATGGCGTTTTTTTTTTTTTATAATAAAGCATATCTTTTATCTGAGGGTAATCATGAAATTCTTGTCTGCTTGGAACTTCATCAGCTACATTTTATTTTTATATTTCATCATAACCATTATCTGCCCATTGCTGGATGAAGGTCTCCCCAAATTTCTTCAACTGTCTGTCATGAGACAGTCTTCTTGATGTCACTCCAGCATGCTTTTGAATTTCATCCACCCATTTCCCATGTGGTGGTCTTCTGGGTCTTTTTCTGTCCCTTTGTATCCTGTCTAATGTTTCAGCTGTCATCAGTGGTCAGTTCTGACAATGTGTCTGGCCCATTGCCATTTTGGGGGTCTTTATTTTGATCATAATGTCATCCATACTTTTCATTTCCCTAATCCATGTATTCTTCCCAGCTTTCATCTGTATGTCTTTATTTTTTTGATCATAATGTCATCCACCCACTTGTCATTTCTCTAATCCATGTATTCTTCCTGTCTTTCCTGGTTGCACAGAGCCTGCACATCTCTAGGCTTCTTTCAGTTTTTTGCAATCTCTGTATGTCTTTTTCAGTTAAGTTCCAGGCCTCCACCCCATATGGAGGAACAGGAATGACTCATTGATTAAACACTTTTTTTAGAACATAATGGCAAACTGCTCTTGAACATCGTACTGTTTCTTCCAAATGCTCTCCAACCAAGTTTTATTTACCAATTAATTTCTTCATCAATGTGGCCCTAGTTTGATATCTGTTGCCCAAGGTAAATATGTAGCTAACAGTTCCTAAATCATAATTTCTTGTAAAAGTGTACAGCAATTTTGTTTTCTGAAAGTTCATTTTTAAACCCACTTCTTTGCTCTTATCAGCAAGTTTCTGGATCAGTACATCTGTCATTTTCCAGATACCAAGCAGAACAAAAACCCTATTTTGGGCAAAGGTCATTTCAAATCAAATGAACCACACACATAACACCAAAATCCTATAATTGCAGAGTTTTATAAAAATTAATAAACTGGTTACCCTGCATGAGAAATGAAAATAAGCCAGATTTTAGCTCATTTCATCTCATTTTCCAAAAGTGTATGCTAGTTAAAAATGCTTCGAAGCAGGGGCGGCGGAAAGTAAAGTTCATTGACCGGGCCCGAAATTTCGAATCGTGGTGCACCCCCTCCCTTCCCGCTTCCCGGAACAAACAGAAGAAAAACAATGCCTAAGGAGCTTTGTTGGGGTAATTAGGACCACCCGACCACCTACCTAGAGAAACTTTCTAAAGCACATCACAACAATCGCACATATGCCAAATAAAAAATAAAATAAAAATCTCGGAAGAAATTATTGACCGGGCCCTGGAGGTTCCGCCGCCACTGCTTCCAAGTACCAATTTCTTGCATTTTTGGCTGCACAAAAAGTAGTAGAACTCCCAGACTGTCAAAATTAATTTTGATGATGTTTGAAAGCTTTTGAAATACCTATGTCATTTGATACACATCACGAATAAGTTTTCTTAAAAAAACAAAGTTTCTTGGAGCAACAGAAGCTAATAGAATAGCAACAAGTCAGTTCTAACGGCAGCGAAAGATATTTAGATGCCTTGAGTTCAGCTGCATGAGACTTTTGTCAACATTAATATGATAATAAAAATGTGTTTTTAATAACTTATTAATAATTATTATTATAATTAAAAGCTGCTCTGAAGTCTTACTGGTTTTATTACACTCTTGTAATTGTAGGTCATTTTACATGTACAGGGTATTTTTTTAAATGGAGCAGCGCGCTTCCTAATGCAGTGGAAGGCAATTTTTTTGTATAGAACAATTTGTATGGGGCGTTTTTTTTATATGGGGCAATGCTCTTCCATGCACACAAAAGACATCATAACATTGCAAATTATAAGATTTGTAGGACTTAGGAAGAGCTTTCTATTATGAATCACATCAATGTTATTAATTCTAATAATTTTGGCCTTACTAATCAGGCAGGAATACTGAAATCTAGTTGTTCAGGAAGGTCTGATGATGGTCTCTTCTTATTTTAAGTTAAGTAATAAATCACATATTAGTACTGACATTTACTAGTAAAATCAAATTAGTATTGAAAATAATCTGAGAACTGAATTCATACACAGCCAGCTTTAATGTATATGAAAGCCATCCAGGAAAATGACATTAAATTGTCACATTGACATTTTATTAAACATTAAAATATGTATAGATTAATATAATACAACGTAGTTGTCACAAATGTTTATTTTTTTTAAGACGACCATGGTTTCGCTGGGTATTGACCTAGCTTCATCAGAACGAATGGCACGTAAATATTCAAATTCTATCATCATCATCGTCAACCATTATCGATCCACTGCTGAACGAAGGTCTCCCCAAGTTTCCTCCACAACGGTCTGTCTTGTGCCAGTCTCCTCCATGTCACCCCCGCATACTTTCGAATTTCATCCACCCATTGCCCATGTGGTCTTCTTCTGGGTCTTTTCCTGTCCCTTGGAATCCAATCTAAAATTTCGGCTGTCCATCGATGGTCTGTCCTTCTGGCAGTATGTCTAGCCCATTGCCATTTCAGGGATTTAACTCTGACCATGATGTCTTCCACTCTTGTCATTTTTCGGATCCACGAGTTCCTCTTCTTATCTCTCCTGGTTACACCAAGCATGCACCTCTCCATGCTGCTTTGGGTTGTCTGCAGCCTTTGTATGTCTCTTTTAGTTAAGGTCCACGTCGCTGCACCATACGTAAGCACTGGAAGGATGCATTGATCAAACACTTTTCTTTTAAGACATAATGGCATATTGCTCTTGAAAATTATGCTGTTTCTTCCAAAAGCTATCCAGGCAAGTTTTGTACGCCGATTAATTTCTTCATCAATGTGACCCTCACTTGATATCTGCTGTCCAAGATAAACGTACGTGTCTGTTATCTCCAGCTTTTCTCCATCAATCGATAAATCTTCATTTCTTGTAAGAGCATTGAACATCACTTTTGTCTTCTGAAAGTTCATTTTTAATCCCACTTCTTTACTCTTGTCAGCAAGTTCCTGGATCATACTCTGCAGCTCTGATGGGGTAGTTGCAAAAGTGAGTACGTCATCAGAAAAACGAAGGTGAGTTAGATAATCTCCATTAATCTTTATCCCTTTGTTTTCCCAGTTCAGTGATTGAAAGACATTTTCCAATGTGGCATTAAAGAGCTTCGGAGATATGGTGTCACCTTGTCTCACTCCCTTTCCAATTTTTATGTGTGTTGTATTTTCAAACAGCCGAATCTTTGCACTTGCATTTTCATAGATGTTATTAATAATATTAATGTATGCATCTTCAATACTGCAGGATTTCAGAGCCATTGTAACTGCTGATGATTTCACCGAATCAAAGGCTTTTTCATAATTGATAAAAGCCATGCACAATGGAAGTTCATATTACGTGGATATGATCTATTGTGTTGTAGCCACTCCTGAATCCAGCTTGTTCTCTCGGTTGAGCCATGTCCAATGTTACCTTCAAGCGGTGTGAAAGAACTTTAGTGAAGATTTTATAAACCACTGATAGGAGGCTGATAGGTCTGTAGTTCCCGAGATCTTCAATGTCACCTTTTTTATGTAGCAGGATCATTTTAGCATTGTTCCAATCCTCAGGAATCTTCCCTTCATTAAGGCATCGAGTGAAAATTTGGGCGAGTACTGTTTTGATTTCTCCACTTGCTTCTTGTAGGATGTCTACAGTAATTACATCTTCTCCTGGAGCTTTTCCCTGTTTCATGTTCTTGATTGCATGTGCAACTTCTGCTGGGAGGACTGGAAGAACTCTGGTACTGGTACCTTTCATGATGTCTGGAGTACATGTATCATCCCTTTCATATAATTTGGAGTAGAAATCTTTCACTCTTGTCAAAATTTCGCCTCTATTTCTTGTTACAGTACGATCTTCTTTTCTCAGTGCCATAATCTGTTTTCTTCCCTTACTGAGATGTCCCTTTGCTATCTTTAGGCTTTGGTTGTTTTCAATTGCTTTCCTCACTAGTTCACAGTTGAATTTCCTTACGTCTTCAGTGGTACTTTTTCGTACTGTCTTGCATAGCTCTATATATTCCACTTTGGAAGTCACATCTTTTTTAGTTGTCCTAATCTCTCTTCTTTTTTGCATCAACATTTTGGTTTTTCCTGATAATTTGTTCACATGCAACTTGTTCTTAGACCCAGCTAATTTTGTTGCTGTTTCCATAAGAGTTTTGGTTACTTTTCTGTTAACTTCAAAAATATCCACTTCTTCCGATGTTAGGCCTTCTAAAGCAGAGAATCTGTTCTTCAGTTCCAACTTGAAGGTGTTATGGTGCTTTTTAAGGTTGGTTATGTCAATACATTTTGTTTGTCTTTTGAGCTTGCCACAAAAGTGTTGAGGTGCATCTTACATTTCACCAATCTATGGTCACTACCTGTGTTGAACTTGTTTAGCACACTGCAGTCTTCTATGACGAATTTTTTGTTACACATAATAAAATCAATTTCACTTGTCGTCCCATTTGGATGTCTCCATGTCCATTTCCTCTTCAGGATTTTTCTTGAAAAAGGAGTTCAAAATGAAAAACCCTTCTGCCTCTGCAAACTCAACGAGAGTATTTCCACGCTGGTTTCTGTTGCCGTAACCGAATTTACCTACTGAAGTTTCATTCTGTTGCCCTATTTTTGCATTGAAATCTCCCATAATTATCTTCAAGTGTTGTTTACCTTTATTGACGAATTTCCTCATAAAATTCTTCAATTTCTTCTTCAGGATGACTTGGCGCATAAGTTTGAATAATCTGAGCCTGGTATCTTCTCGAGAGTTGGATAACGAGTCGCGCAGCTCTGTCAGAGGAACTTTCAACTTCTACAACTTTATATTTCAGTTTCTTCTTTATTATAAATCCAACGCCACTAGTTCTGCCAGTATCTGTCCCAAGATAGTAGAAGAGATGTCCACTTTTCAGTTCAATGAAATCTTCTCCTTTTCTTACTTAGCCCGACGATGTCCCACTTGATCCTTTGTAGTTCCTCTTCCAATTCAAGAAGCCTTGGATCAGAAGATAGGGAGCGTCCA
This sequence comes from Macrothele yani, assembly GCA_039090855.1. Classification (NCBI taxonomy): domain Eukaryota; kingdom Metazoa; phylum Arthropoda; class Arachnida; order Araneae; family Macrothelidae; genus Macrothele; species Macrothele yani. Next base: position 50,499,498 of record CM077002.1, read on the forward strand.
TTATACGTATCCAAGGTCAGCATCAGATGGCAGCCTAGTCCGGTCCTCCGGGGATTCTTAGCACCCTCTGCCTTCATGTCTCACTGGCCGCTGCCTTGGCCAGGTACATTCCAGCTGCCGGAGACTGAGGGCCATGATTTAAGTTGTGAAGTCATTTTGAAGGGGTTTGGTCATAACTCACCACGCTGGCCAAGCAAGTTGGTGAGTGTGGGATAGCATTTCCTCTAATCCCGATGGTATAGTTATATCGCTATTGACGGTCGTCAGAGCCCTTTTAGTGGGAATAGGATGCACCACGAGAAGGCGGGGTCGACATTTGTCAAGGAGAGGCTGTGATGTTACGCATCACCTGACCTTACATCCCAAATTGTATATGACATCATAAATGGTGTTTACAGTTACATGTTTTGCTTAGATGCTTCCGCACGCTTGATAGAAATGGCGTGGATGCCATGTCATTAACAAGTTGCGAAGACTTCTGATATGTATATGGAAAGCTTCCAAAATATCAAGTTTGGTGGTTAAATCTGGCTTGTCAATTAGTTTTGCTTCTTCAAAGAGAAATTTATGGTCCTTTTCGTAACAGGGTTTAGCCATCGATGGCTTCTTTAGGTCGCAGTTCCGAATATAGGTCTTGTGCTCCTTCAATCAAAAATGCAAGGCTGTACGGGTCTGTCCTATATATGAAGCACCACATTCACATGGAATTTGATAAATTCCCCAAAGGACTATGTCTTCAACATAGTCCTTTGATCCTAAAAATCTCATTTTGTTCATGGGTTTAAAAATCACCTTAAAATGAAAGGTTTTGAGAATTTTTGAAATTTTGACGGGGAAAATGGAATAATGGCGAAATTCTCTCGCAAAGGGCACATCACAGGAGTTAACGTGTAGATAGGCTTCGGTTTCTGAAATTTTGTTAGTTTTGTTTATAATGGAAGGGTTGTATCCATGCTGTACTGCAACTCGTTTAAGAAAATAAAGTTCTCCCCCCCCAACTGTCTTTATCTGAACATATGTGTAACGCACGATATACACAACTGTAAAAGGTGCTGAGTTTTTGTTGCCAAGAGTGATTGGACTTGGCATGTGGAGGTGAGGAAGCAGCAAAAAGGCTTCCGATAAATTATGGTTGTGAGAGATCCATTTGAGCGAGTTACCAGGATGTCAAGGAATGGTAGGCATCCGTTATTTTCAGTTTAATATGGATTTACTCGGGCCAATTCACATATGTAGCTGATGTTAACAGCATTGTTACTGTACATACTGTTATTTTTGTTCAACACTTTAAATTTGTAATACTTTTGGCCCCTCCGTGCAACAAAATTTATAAAAATGTATAAAGAACTTAACTCACCCTCATTCTAGCATTACACAGTTCAAGCACCATAATTCTCATGGCTGCACTAAATGTGTGCATTTAATGTAATCATTGTAAGACTTAATTTCCAAACATTTGCACTACAGTATTAGGGGGTAGGGGTGAAAAATGAAGTTGAAATGGCTCAACTTCCAAAGTGCTATGTGTTAGCTGTTTGTACTTCCCATTGTGACTCCATGTGCCACTGCGCGATATAAACAGTTCAACAACGAAATGCAAAAGAACACATGCATGCGAGTAGAATAAACAAGTTAGTAAAATCATGCAATGCATTGATTATAATACGCTTTCCAACATTACAGAAATCATTACTCAAGTTATGAGAATAATGTCTGTGTAATAAATCTCGGTCCTGTGCCCTGACCTTTGATCCCATTTCGATGATATTCAACAGAATCGGCTTGGTATACCTCTGAAATAACATGATAAAGTTTTGTCGCAATCGAAGCATTTTTACGTAAGTTATGATGCATAAGGGCTATGGAATAAATCCAGCTCCTGTGTTCTAACCTTTGACCCCATTTCGCCCATTTTCAATAAGGTTTGTCGCCAGGTGGTCCCCTAACACATACTAAAATTTCATCGAAATCGAACCTTTTTTACGTTAGTTATGGTGCATAACAGCAGTTAAATGGATCCCTCTCCTATGTACTGACCTTTGACCCCATTTTGTTTACTTTAAATAGGGTTCCTTCCCAGGTGATCCCCTACCAGATACTAAAATTTCATCGAAATCCAACGGTTGTTACGCGAGTTATCGTGCTGACGGACATACGCACACAACGCGGGACGTAATGAGGCAGATGGGAATCGCGACCATCTGCCCGCCGCAAGTGTGACGTCATAAATCTTTAATAGGATCCACACACAACGCGTGACGTAAAGAGACAGATGGCGTGACCGCGCGCCAACATTCTCAAACGCGAGTTGTGACGTCATAAGATTTCTAAGCATTAGTAACATTAATGGAACGACGCCGTGGCACTGAAAACGTTATAATTCGGGGTGGTTATTTAACCCACTAAATGAATTCTTCTAAAGTCGAGATCAAGCTAAAGCGATTTCTAGTACCAGAAAACGGTAGGTTAGCGACTTTCATCAAAATTCTTAGAGCCGTTTTCAAAATAAAATGTACATACATACATACAAGAATTGCTACTTTAAGGTGGACGTCAAGTAACTTTGCTTCCTATACTTCCAATGGAAAAACTCTTGTACACATTTTCTTCACAATTAATGCGTTCCCAAAAATGAAAATTTGAACATCGATTAAAATATATTCATTTTATAACTTGCAATACTTAATATTTTCTAAAACAACTATAATTTTGCAATTCAACATTTGTTTGTCTACTGACATCATGAAAATACAGGTCGCGCCATCTTTTTTCTGGACAATTAATGCGTTCACAGGGATGAAAATTTGAACATCGATTAAAATAGCTTTATTTCATAACTTGGAATACTTAATATTTTCTAAACCATAACCGTAATTATGCAATCCAACATTTTTTTGTCCACTGAAGTCATCAAAGTACAGGTCGCGCCATCTTTTCTCTGGTTTCAACACCACCAAAGGAAAAGTTATTGATTTTTAATATAATTATGGTTATGTTTTAGAAAATATTAAGTTTTCCAAGTTATAGTATGAAGTTATTTTAATCAATGTTCAAATTTTCATCCTTGGGAACACATTAATTGTGAAGGAAATGTGTACAAAAGTTTTTCCATTGGAAGTATAGGAAGCAAAATTACTTGACGTCCACCTTAATAATAAGGGATAAGGACAATGGAATGGATCGCAATCCTATGTCCTGACCTTAGACCACATTTCGTCCATTTTCAATAGGGTTCGTCCCCAGGTGGTCCCCTACTACATACTGAAATTTCATCGAAATCGAACCATTTTTACGCACGTTATGACGCATAAGGGCAATGGAATGCATCCCGATTTTATGTCCTGACCTTTGACCCCACTTCACCCATTTGAATAGGGTTCGTCCCCAGGCGGTCTCCTACCACATAGTAAACTTTCATTGAAATCGAACCATATTTACGCAAGTTATGACACATAAGGGTAATGCAATGATCCCGCTCCTACGTCGTGGCCATTGACCCCATTTGTCCCATTTTCAATAGGGTTCGTCCCCGGGTGGCCCCCTACCACATACTAAAATTTCATAGAAATAGACCAATTTTTACGGCAGTTATCGCACGGACGGACAGAGCTGGAGCATATACACTTCTTCAACCTACGGTTGGAAAGCGTAAAAAAGCTGGAGCATGTACGCTTCTTCAACCTACGGTTGGAAAGCGTAAAAAAAGACTCAAAGTCAAATAACATTCTTCTTTTGTTTGGATGTCTTTCATATGCAGTTGAACTAACTTTAAACATGCTTGCATTGAGGAGACAGTGATGTCACACATTCGTAAAGGGAATAAATAGTGTTTGTTCATTTGGATGATCTTTACTATGCAGCTTAATGGTTTGATATTAAAACAATTGAATGGAAGAAATAAGAAGATAATTGTTATTTCTGATGTATTTTGATTTGTTTCATTGAAATATATTTACTTTGTGAAATAACTTACATAAGACTCATACTGACAAGTTTTTGTTATATCCTCAGCTATGTGCAACCCCCATCCACTCCTGACAAGGAGTGTGACACAGCCGAGGATATAACCAGGGGTAGAAAAATATTCTGAAATCTGGTGGCCAGCTAAATTTTTTAGTGGCCAGACACTGGACAGCCGACCCGGTGGCGCAGTGGTCTAGGCGATGGCCTCTGATCATTCGTCCGTAAGGGGTCCGGGTTTGAATCCCGGTAAGGCATGGATGTTGTGTTTGTTTTACGGCACTGGCTCTCTCCCTTCCCTGGAACCAGTGACCCTAAATTAGGGACGGGCGAGTGCTTATAGCCCATTGAGTTGCTCACGGTGGTCGTTAAACCTCCAATAAAAAAAAAAAAAAGACACTGGACCAGTGGAGGGGAGGGGAATATATATAATATCAAAGTCATGTATATACACTTCTGTCCAAAAAATGATCTACCCTCAGCTTATCTCTCCCTGGCAAAAAACAAAACAAAAAACGGTACTCCCCCATTTTTTTTTTTTTTTTTTGTCTGGGGCTTGCAAATTCTTAAATTACCGTATTTTCGTCGTTTATCCCCAAACTCTGGAATTCACACACTTTTTTTTACCTTCGTATAATCTGCACTGGCATATAATTCGCAGATTGTGACATTCAGAAAAAAAAAATGGCTGTATAATTTGCACATCACAAATGCTGATCCAAAACGGAATTTTCGACAGGAAAAGTCTGTCACATAAAGACCCCAGAGTCCGAAGAAATTAAAAAAAAAAAGATCTCATTAAATAAAGAAATTCCTTTTTCAAAGGAAACTTTTTAAATATATTTTTATCTTCGGACACAAAAGAAGCTTAGTGATATGACATCCATAGAGCACAAAATTTAATCGTGCCGATGCATTAGCTCCAATTGCATTACACATTGCCCATGGTGAAACACTGATACTGAACAATTCATAGAAACACCTATATGCTCGTGGTAAGTCGAAAGTTTTTGGAAGAAATCCTGCTTTCAAAGTATGGGAGTCAGCTTACACACAGATAAAAAAAAAAAAAAAAAAAAAATAAGCGCTGGACTTCCAAATTCCCTCATGAATCTCCTGTGAAGTTTACCGACGGGTTTGTTTACATTTTAAACCACAGCTTTTCACATGTCACTGTGCGCTAGTTTTCTGACGTTTTGAAAACTATCGTGAAGTGACATGCTCATATCCTCAGCTGTTACCCCACTTTAAGTTTAAATTCGGCAGTGTAACTGAAATGTTTCCTTTTCGAAGACATCATAAATAGCAATGGAGGAAAGTATCAGCAGCAAACATTTTGATCAAAATGGCGAACTAAAATACAAGGCACAACACACACGAAATCCAGAACATGGAACTTTGAAATGAGGCATCCATGTGTAGGTTCGTGCAGCGAGCGCTTTGTGTACATTTTTATTGGCCGATTGGTGAAGAGAGGGCACAAGCACAGTCAGCGTTTTCCCTTTCCCAACAATACAAAGACAGGATAACTTCCACCATCCCTCCCTAAAACTTTTGCGGTCTTTCATTATGAACCCCTTCCCCCTCCTCACCGCACAAACTCCTGAACTGAAAATTTTCCCAAGGAAGTTCCTTTTATTATAACCCCTCTCCTGCACAATTACTCTGAGGATTTTTTTAAAAAAATCAAATGGCTGCAAAAACGTTTTCTTTACTTTTTTTTTAATCGCCGTTTATCCACGGATTGTACGGCGAAAATTATAGTACATGTTTTTCAGGGATTTTTTTCCGTGATGGCCCAGACAAATTTTTTGGTCGCCCTGGGCGACTAGGCGACTGCATTTTTTCACACCTGGATATAACTCATCTCAAAATTAATAACCTGTGGTCTAAATTATAAGCAAACCCACTGGCAATTTATTTGGGAGAATTATTGTAGTGGTGTTTATACACTGAGTGGCCACTTTATTATGACCACCTGACAGTTTTAAGCAAATGAGCTATGGCTGCATGCTGTTGCCACCAGAGGGCGAGGCTAGTATAAAAAGGGAAAGCTTAGAGCTTGAGACAGTAGTAGAAGTGATTTTTGGGTGACGAGATGGGTAAAAAATGTGATTTGACGGACTTTCAACGTGGGATGATTGTAGGAGCTCGGAGCCATGGAGCGAGTATCACAGAAACCGCCGCATTCATAAAATGTTCCAGAGCAGCTGTTAAAGTGTTTAAAGACTCGACTGTCAGCCAAAAAAATGGGTCTCTACGTGCAACGTGTGGTCGTCATCGACTAGTGACTGCTCGGGCGGAACGGAGAGTGTCCAGACTGATAACAGACAACAGAAAGGCAACAGTGCAGCAAATTACAGACCATCTTAATCAAGGATCCCCTCAAATGATCTCTGCATGCACTGTTCGCCGTACACTGCATTGGATGGGATATGGTAGCTGAAGGCCTGTTCGAACACCTTTGCTGTCTGCAGTTAACGTCTCCAGTTTGCACAGGAGCACAAGGATTAAACAGTTGATAATTGGAAACAAATTATGTGGTCTGATGAATCACGTTTTCAGTTGCACCATGCCGATGGCAGATCGAGAATTTGGCAGAAACAGCACGAAAGCATGGACCCCAAATGTATTGCTACAACCCTTCAAGATGGTGGAGGCAACCTTATGGTTTGGGAAATGTTTTCCTGGCATGCTTTGGGCCCTTTAATTTGTGTTGATCAACGTCTGACTGACACATCATATCTAAACATCGTTGCGGACCAAGTGCATCCTGTCATGTGGATGGTTATCCAAATGGCGATGGCTACTTTCAACAAGATAATGCATCCTGCCATAGTGCTCGTATTGTACAGGATTGGTTTCAGGAACATGCCGGTGAGTTTATTTTGCTTAGGTGCCCCCCACCATCTCCAGATCTCAACCCCATTGAGAATTTGTGGGATGAAGTTGAACGAACCATCAGACAGCTAGATCCACAACCCTGCAATCTCACACTCCTGGAAAGTGCTGTTTATCAAGCATGGTCTCAGATTCCACAAACCACCTATCAACATCTCGTGGAGTCCATTCCACGAAGAATCGACGCAGTATTAAAGGCAAAAGGTGGCCCAACGAAGTACTGAGGTGGTGGTCATAATGGCAATAATAATAATATGTTGTTTGTGATGGTCCATTTGGATAAAGAAAACTGATTTTCACTTCATCAGTTTCTTCATAAAAAATGCAGGGGCGCATTGCCAATCATATTCTTTGCAGTTGATGGGTTCCATTTCAACTCAGGCAGGGTCGTACCATCATGGTCTCAGATTTCTCTAAAAAAATTGAGGGGTGTTCCTTGACTAAAATAAGGAGACCTATAGTTTTTCTTTCGGCAAGAAAAAATTTTCCCTTCGAAGATAGAGGGTTTCAAATCTTGCACCGTCAAACAAGCTCTCTAGAAAACGGTTATTTTTCCTAACTTCAGCAAGTCATTGTAGCAGAGTTAAAAAAGATATCGTGTTTTTATATATTTTTTACATTGTGTGTATAACATATAATAATATATGGTGCTAATACTTGCTACACATCGTATGATTAAAATTTAAAAAAATCGTTAACTTTGTGATTTAAAAAAATTGAATTTTTTAAGTTTTTTTAAACAGGTTTGGATGGAGTTTTTTCTATATTCGTTTTTTCCGTTAAAGACATACAAATGTGCACTTTATTTGTAATTTTTTGTGTGTCCGTGAAACAGCTAGTTTCTGAAAAAGGCCATTTTTTTAAATTCTGAAAATTAAATCCCTGTTTTATTATCAACAGGAGAATATCTGTGCAAATTTTCACGGACCTAAAAATGCCCGTTTCTGAGTTAGACGCGTTTGAATTCGGTTTGAAAGCCTACGATTTTCAGTGTTCTAAAGGCGCTATTTTGGAAAAATCTCAGGCGCAAAGTACGTATTCTCTTACCCGAATCAAAGCGTTAGATATTCTTTGCCCGAATGATGGAATGAGAGCATTGGGTCAGCTGGCCCTGGTTGGATACGTCCACCTCACCCTTCCCCGAGTGATGACATGCCTATAAAACTGTCGGGGGGGGGGGGGTTAACAAATACATAAAGAAAATTCTTGCTGCTCCACTAACAAAGTTGAGTTGTGAAAAACAGCAGCAGTTGTTTGTTTGTTTGTTTGTTTACATATATACTTACACATCGCATAAGAAAAGACTATGAAAGAGTAGAAAACTGTTGTGAAATAATTTTAAGAAAAAGAGTGCAGGTACGCGTACTGTAAGTTAATTTTCGATGGCTAAACACCCTCGAGTTTTTCTGGGAGTTGCTAATTGCAGGCTACTGTCAGAAGAGCAGTTGCTGTTTTGTTATAGTTGCTAAAATTCACTTCTCAGTTTTTCGTAATAGTAAAATATTCGCTCAGGAGAGTTTTGTCCTCTGCGAACGGGGGAGAAGGTGCAATGCTCTTGACCTCGCTGCTGGGTTGATAGCGCTGGTCGCTACCCAAACTCTGCATACCTCCTCTCCAAAACGTAATGGCAATTGTCTAATCTACTAAATAAATAACAATTAACACATACGCGTGCATGCTTATTCATAAAATGTAAGTTGAGTATATTTCCTGTTCAATCAGCTGATTTTACAAGTAGAATACATATACAACTTATGCGCTTATAATGGAGTAAAGATTTTTATCTATTTAAAACATATTCAAAGATTTCAATTTTTTTGAGGGGGGATGGGGTGGGGGAGAATTGTGTTCGTAGTGATTTCCACCTGGGCCACGATAAACCATGCAGTGCCAATGTCTTCTGTTCCCTTAGAAGATAATCCTGGATCAATGGGAGACCAACCAGTGGAGTTTTGACACCCCCCCCTCACGTGGTGGTGAGGTGTCTCAAAGCTAGGTAGCTTTCAAAAATGTTTCAACTTAGTTGGCTGGTAACAAGAGAGGGATTCCACTTCAACTCTGGCAGGGTCGTACCATCACGGTCTCAGATTTCTCTAAAAAATTAATTAAGGGGTGTTCCTTGATTAAAATAAGGAGACCCATATTTTTTCTTTATGCAAGAAAAAATTTTCCCTTCGAGACAGAGGGTTTCAAATCTTCCACCGTCAAACAAGCTCTCTAAAAAACGGTTATTTTTCCTAACTTCAGCGAGTCATTGCAGCAGAATTAAAAAAGATATTTTGTTCTGGTATTTTTTTTTACATTGTGTGTGTAATGTATTATAGCATTTGATGCTAATATTTTTTACACATTGTATGATTAAAATTTAAAAAAAAATCGTAAACTTTGATTTTTTTTAAATTGAAATTTTTGCGATTTTTTTTAACTGGTTCAAATGAAGTTTTTTTTCTATACTGTTTTTTTTTGTTAAAGACATACAAATGTGCACTTTATTTGCAATTTTTTATGTGTCTGTTAAACTGCTAGTTTACGCAGCGTTAAAAACAGCCGATTTTGAAAAATCTCCAACTGTGCCACCGATTTTCTCAAAAAGCCCTTTTTTAAAATTCTGAAAATTAAATCACTGTTTTATTATCAAGAGAAGAATATCTGTGTAAAATATTATCAACAGGAGAATATCTTCAGGAGCAATAACATGCCTAAAAAACGGTCTTGGAAAAAAATAACAAATCTATATATAGAGAGAACTGAATGTATGTCAATTTAGAACCACCAAATTTGGAATACTATAGCATGGTACCCTAACTAAGACCGCAGACTGTTTTTGGAAGGGGTCGGAGCCCTGGGTCAAAGGGCCCCCACACAAAATTTCCGTAAAATATACTTGTATATTATAGTGCCCTAACTGAGACCGTAGATGGTTTTTGGAAGGGGGGGGCAGAGCCCTGGGTGGGTGGGTGGGAGCCCGGGTGAAAGGGCTCCACGCAAAATTTCCGTAAAATCTAGTTTTCAATTTAGAACCATCAAATTTGGTATACTTTTTCTGGGCACCCTAACTTTGACTAGACTGTTTTGGGAAGGGGTCGGAGCCCGGGGTCAACCCCCCCTACAACATTTTAGTAAAATATTTTACAAAGTTAGGGTGCCAAGAAAAAGTATACCAAATTTGATGGTTCTAAATTGAAAACTAGATTTTACGGAAATTTTGCGTGGGGCCCTTTGACCCCGGGCTCCAACCCACCCAGGGCTCTGCCCCCCTTCCAAAAACCATCTACGGTCTCAGTTAGGGCACTATAGTATACAAGTATATTTTGTGGAAATTTTGTGTGGGGGCCCTTTGACTCCAGGGCTCCGACCCCTTCCAAAAACAGTCTGCGGTCTAAGTTAGGGTACCATGCTATAGTATTCCAAATTTGGCGGTTCTAAATTGAAAACTAGATTTTATGGAAGTTTTGTGTGGGACCCCGGGCTCCGACCCCTTCCAAAAACGGTCTAAGTTAGGGTACCATGAGATAGTATACCACGTTTGGTGGTTCTAAATTGAAAACTGTAAATTTGTTTAGCAGGCATACATTTAATTCTATATATATAGATTTGTTATTTTTTTTTCCAAGACCGTTTTTTAGGCATGTTATCGCTCAGGGTAGGGTGAGGTGGACGGATCCAACGCTCTCATTCGGGTAAGAGAATACGTACTTTGCACCTGAGATTTTTCCAAAATTGCGCCTTTAGAACACGGAGAAATCGTAGGTTTTCAAACCAAATTCGAAAGTGTCTAACTCTGAAACGGGCGTTTTTAGGTCCATGAAAATTTACACAGATATTCTCCTGTTGATAATAAAACAGGGATTTAATTTTCAGAATTTAAAAAAAGGGCTTTTTTGAGAAAATAGTTGGCAAAGTTGGAGATTTTTCAAAATCGGCTGTTTTTAACGCTGCGGAAACTAGCAGTTTAACAGACACATAAAAAATTGCAAATAAAGTGCACAATTGTATGTCTTTAACAAAAAAAACGAGTATAGAAAAAAACTCCTTTGAACTAGTTAAAAAAATCTCAATTTCAATTTAAAAAAAAATAAAACTTTACGATTTTTTAAAATTTTAATCATACGATGTGTAAAAAATATTAGCATCAAATATTATTATACGTTACACACACAATGTAATAAAAAATACCAGAACAAAATATCTTTTTTAATTCTGCTGCAATGACTCGCTGAAGTTAGGAAAAATAACCGTTTTTTAGAGAGCTTGTTTGACGGTGGAAGATTTCAAGCCCTCTGTCTCGAAAGGAAAATTTTTTCTTGCATAAAGAAAAATATGGGTCTCCTTATTTTAATCAAGGAACACCCCTTAATTAATTTTTTAGAGAAATCTGAGACCGTGATGGTACGACCCTGCCAGAGTTGAAGTGGAATCCCTCTCTTGTTACCAGATAACTAAGTTGAAACATTTTTGAAAGCTACCTAGCTTTGAGACACCTCACCACCACGTGAGGGGGGGGTGTCAAAACTCCACTGGTTGGTCTCCCATTGATCCAGGATTATCTTCTAAGGGAACAGAAGACATTGGCACTGCATGGTTTATCGTGGCCCAGGTGGAAATCACTACGAACACAATTCTCCCCCACCCCATCCCCCCTCAAAAAAATTGAAATCTTTGAATATGTTTTAAATAGATAAAAATCTTTACTCCATTATAAGCGCATAAGTTGTATATGTATTCTACTTGTAAAATCAGCTGATTGAACAGGAAATATACTCAACTTACATTTTATGAATAAGCATGCACGCGTATGTGTTAATTGTTATTTATTTAGTAGATTAGACAATTGCCATTACGTTTTGGAGAGGAGGTATGCAGAGTTTGGGTAGCGACCAGCGCTATCAACCCAGCAGCGAGGTCAAGAGCATTGCACCTTCTCCCCCGTTCGCAGAGGACAAAACTCTCCTGAGCGAATATTTTACTATTACGAAAAACTGAGAAGTGAATTTTAGCAACTATAACAAAACAGCAACTGCTCTTCTGACAGTAGCCTGCAATTAGCAACTCCCAGAAAAACTCGAGGGTGTTTAGCCATCGAAAATTAACTTACAGTACGCGTACCTGCACTCTTTTTCTTAAAATTATTTCACAACAGTTTTCTACTCTTTCATAGTCTTTTCTTATGCGATGTGTAAGTTCATACGTTAACAAACAAACAACTTCTGCTGTCTTTCGCAACTCAACTTTGTTAGTGGAGCAGCAAGAATTTTCTTTATGTATTCGTTACCCCCCCCCCCCCCCGACATTTTTATAGGCATGTCATCACTCGGGGAAGGGTGAGGTGGACGTATCCAACCAGGGCCAGCTGACCCAATGCTCTCATTCCACCATTCGGGCAAAGAATATCTAACGCTTTGATTCGGGTAAGAGAATACGTACTTTGCGCCCGAGATTTTTCCAAAATGGCGCCTTTAGAACACTGAAAATCGTAGGCTTTCAAACCGAATTCAAATGCATCTAACTCGGAAACGGGCGTTTTTAGGTCTGTAAAAATTTACACAGATATTCTCCTGTTGATAATAAAACAGGGATTTAATTTTCAGAATTTTAAAAAATGGCTTTTTTGAGAAAATTGTTGGCAAAGTTAGAGATTTTTCAAAATCGGCTGTTATTAACGCTGCCAAAACGCAGAAACTAGCAGTTTCACAGACACACAAAAAATTACAAATAAAGTGCACATTTGTATGTCTTTAACGGAAAAAACGAATATAGAAAAAACTCCATCCGAACCTGTTTAAAAAAAACTTAAAAAATTAAATTTTATTTTAAAATCACTAAGTTTACGATTTTTTAAAATTTTAATCATACGATGTGTAGCAAGTATTAGCACCATATATTATTATATGTTATACACAAAATGTTAAAAAAAATACAAGAGCACGATATCTTTTTTAACTGTGCTGCAATGAGTCGCTGAAGTTAGGAAAAATAACCGTTTTCTAGAGAGCTTGTTTGACGGTGCAAGATTTGAAACCCTTTATCTCGAAGGGAAAATTTTTTCTTGCCGAAAGAAAAAAATATAGGTCTCCTTATTTTAGTCAAGGAACACCCCTTAATTTTTTTAGAGAAATCTGAGACTATGATGGTACGACCCTGCCAGAGTTGAAATGGAACCCATCAGTTTACGAAAAAAAAAGTAGTTTTGGTGATGGAAAAACGTTTTGGCGAAAATATTGGCAATTACCTTTTTGTACTGTTACATAAACTTGAAAAAAAGCCAGAGCAACTTCGGCAATGTACATTCAGTACAAATCCAACCCACCATTTGAGCTGTGCAGTGACATACCCTCTTATGTCACAGAGCTGTTTTCTTACTCACCAGCTCAAGTTTTGAAATTGGAGAATTCGAGATCATTCTAACTTGAATTTTGTTATAGTCAATGGGTTTGAAAAAGTGAAACTTGCAAGTTCCTGGGATTACCTTTGCATTATTGTATCATTTTTTTAAAAGACATTTTACTTCATTGTATTCCTTGCTTGTACCATAAAAAAAAAATATGAGTTTAAATATCATCTTTGGCCCACTCCTATAATTAAAAGAGAGTAATAATTTGTGACATATTAAGTTGCCGTAAACTTGCACATGTTGCTAGACTTTTGATGGTTTCAGACAGTCCATTACAGACAACTTTTCCATCTAAAGTTGCATAAAACTGCCACTCTGCTGAAACACCTAACTCTCCCTGATGAAAACATAAATTAATAGCATTCTTCTTGTTCTTATACTGAGCATCAGACCCACCAGAGAAATAGAAAATATGTTTCAGAGTATCACTGAATCTGTCATGTAGAAATATCATCAGATATCGCTGAAAAAGGTGAATTACAGTTATGTTTGTTTAAGGCAATTTATTTGGCAATGAAACTAACAAGTGTGGTTAATTTCTTCTTCATTTTTGAAATAAGCAATAAAATGTGAAGTTACAGAGGTGCCAACTATTATGGATTGTCTAATTATTACGGTTTCGACTGTCAGATTACGGAATTACGGACAGGTTGGAAGAATTACAGATTTCAGTGTGTTTTGGAGAATCTCAATATTGTATCCTATTTTGTTAACCCTTTTATGCGACGCGGCCGATTCGCCGTCCTTCGATTTTGATCTGCGTATTTTCCGAATCAGACGGCAGATATCGGTGTCAATGATCATATCATTTATCAATCACATGGTTTTGAAATGAAATCTCCATGAATTATATCGTCAAACAGCGATATTGCAGAAAGAATGGTAATATGCGGTAAGTGTCATATCGTGAAAGAGTTTGCACTTGCTATCGGCTTCCTGCGCACTTTCTCTGTGTGACGGGAGAAAGGCTACTTTAGCCAAAACGTTTTCTACTGCAGTTGAGGCAGAGCTGTTCACTTGACATTGTTGTTGAATTATAAGGCGTCGTACTGTCGGAAATAACTTTTTCGAGCCCCGTTCGAGGTGCAATAACGTGCAACTCGTGGTCCAGCGATGACAAAGTCTATATTTCTTGCGGACTTTCTCCGCGCGGGAGAACGAAGTGCGCTGTTTTATTACTAGAAGCTCTTCACATTATTCATTTCTCTTTTCCAAACAAACACACAATCGCGTGAATTACGAATCCCCTCTTTTTCCAAACTCGTGTTAACAGAGGATGACTTTATTGACAGCTTATTCCTCAGACTAGCAGATGTGCTTTTTCCTGCTGCCTGAAATTTTTTTGTAAGGTTATTTGAAATGGCTTGTTGTAGTGAGAGTGAAAGTTTGCCAAGTGATAGTGATTATTTTGAATCATCTGAGGGTGATATTGGCCAAGCAACATCAAGCCAGAAAACTAGCCACCGTACCACGCACACAATATCTTCTTCAGAAAGTGAAGATCCCGATAGTGAATCTTCAGATCATGAAAGTTCTGAAAGTGAATGAAAGGACGTAATGGAGGGAAGTGATGAACAACCTCAGCATTTTTTTGATTATCATGAAATGCAGGGGCCCAAACATGCTCCTGCAACTGATGCAGCACCTATTGCATATTTTGACTTGTTTTTTAACCAATGTCATCCTTGGAATTATCGCTTCTGAAACAAATAAGTATGCAAAGAGTTTTCTCCAGGAACATCCAAATCTTTCTCCCAAATCTCGAGCTAGGAAATGCAAAAATGTTACAAATGCTAAAATAAAGGTTTCCTTGCGTGCCTTCTAATATGGGAGTAATCAGTAGCGCATGTAGTTTTCAGTAGCCCATGCAGGACGAGATGATTGCCGAGGGCATATCCATCACCCAGTCAAAAAAAATAAACATGAGGATTATGTAAAATTAAAGACTCAATCAAAGCCTTTGGTTAATTTTTTTGCAAAAAAAGAATGAAAATAGCGTGATAAATGCTGAATTGCTGTTGACTACATTTGTTGTGGAGCATAACCTACCTATAGCAAGCTGTGATCATGCTGGTCCCTTGTTTCATGCTATATTCCCAGACTCTGATATTGATGAAGCTGGGTATCCTAGAGCAGATGTGGCATGGAATGAAATGTCTAAGATGAGGCCTGATTCATCTGGCCTTCTGAAGCCTGATTCATCTGGCCTTCCCAAGTATTCTGCATTGCCTACCCTAATGTTGGCAATATTGACTATTCCTCACAGCAATTCCTCTACAAAGAGAATATTTAGTATAGTGAGGAAAAACCTCACATACTTCCACCCAACAATGAGCACCAAAACATTAAGTGCCCTTCTTGTACAGAAAAGTAAAGCATTTTATCAGGTGAGCCGTGTTATAAAAAGTTTTCTGAAAAATAATATACCACTGCTAAACAAGCAACAAGGGAATCTTTATGTCAGCAATGACATGAGGTAAGTACAATATTGATAATTGAATTTCATACTTTTATGTCAGGATAGTGTAAACATACAGGGTGTTCGGAAAGTCACAGTGCACCTAAGCTATGCACTTAGAAAAAATGTTCGAAGTGATCTCCACGAGCGTCGATACAGCGCTGAACCTGTTTCAGTTTATTTGCAAACACTTGCTGCAGCTCTGCTTGTGAGATGTTTCTGATGAATGTAGTTATTGCAGTTTGTAATTGATCAAGCGTGCGTGGGCGATCACGATACACAGCAGATTTTGCTACGCCCCACAGAAAAAAGTCTGGTGGAGTAAGGTCCGGGGAGCGAGGGGGCCATAGGTTTTTTGAGATGACACGTTCGCTGAAAACCTCATTCAGAAGTTTCATAGAGGTGTGAGCTGTGTGCGCAGTAGTGCCATCTTGTTGAAACCAGCTGTAGGTGATTTCGTCTTCTTCAAGGCGGCCGATGAAGTCGTGGAGTATGAAACAGTAACGTGCACTATTCACGGTGTCCTGAAAGAATAACAGCCTGACAATGCGCCGTCGGGATAGCGCAACCCACACTCCGATTTTCTGGTCATGCAAGGGTCGTTCCGACATAGCATGAGGAGTCTCTGTGGACCACAATCGTTTGTTTTGTGCGTTAACATACCCAGAGAGGTGGAACCACGCCTCATCTGCAAAGAAGGTGACATCAAGAACAGCAACAGTTTTCATTTGAATAAAATTGTTAAACCATTCACAGTAAATTGTTAAACCATTCAAATCTGTAGTGGTTTTAAAAACATTGCATGTGGTTTTTATGAATTTAAATTATTAGGTGTCAATCAAAAATAAAATTGAGAAAGGAAAATGAATAACAAATTTGTTAGCATGATTTCGAAAAAAAACAAAAAAATTCTGCTGCTGCTGAGTTGCATTCCTTAAAGGATTATTATTTTACAACTTGAAGTATTTATTCCATATTGAATGGTGTAACAATTTATAAAACATACAACGACTAAGTGCCAGCTTTCACACTCCGAACGGGAGGCTTTTTCAAGGCCAGTGAACAGAAGAATAATTTCGGGAACGACGATAATTTGAAATGTTGGAACGGGTATCTACTACGTGTCTAGGTGATATTGCGTCTGGCGGAAGGTGGTGTCTCGTGACCTATCTTTCAAACATTCTCTCTCATTTCCCCCTTAATATTCTATGTCAGTAAGATCTTCCACCAATGGCGGCTTTTCAGGTGAAATAGGTGAAGTGCCTCTTCACCTATTTTATTTGAAATAAGATTTTATTTAATAGTTTCGTATAATATACAGTCAAATTCTGTTAAGACGAGCTCTTCGGGATCGAACAAATTGCTCGTTATATCCATTACTCGTATAATCCGGAAAAGACCCAAAATATCAAGGAAATCATTCAAAAAATAAATTTAGTTATCAAATATAGTACATACAATGTTTAATGTTTTGAAATAACATAGCACTTACGTTTAGTTGAAATTACCGTACAATTTTTCTGTTAGTTGTGGAATTCTTGAAAAATGCGTACGTACAGTACTACACACACACACACACACAGAACTATACGTACCATTATACATACTGTAGTACATACATATGGAAGTACGTACGATGTGATGCAGATTAAGTTGAAATGCTTGAATAACGGACATGTAAACTACATACGTACTTTATGAAATACAATATGTACTATACAGTATTGTAATTTTTGTACCATACAGTACTATCTGCCCAAAGCACATATCCTTTTTATTTCGTAGGAAAAAATTTGTTTAATTTTAGCTGCGTTGTCCTTGACTTCAACCGAAAATCCATCAGATTACGCTTAACAACTGATAATGCACTGAACACACACTCATTGCCAGAATTAATTTCATAAAATCTAGTCAAAACATCCAAAGCATTTTGTGCTTAATTGTAAGTCACAACTTCTTGTGTTTCTGTAATGTTTTCGCCTTCACTTTCGGTTTCAGTTTCTTCATTCACCGCAATGACTTGTTGCACAATTTGTTCCTCTGTTAAAATTCCAGTTGTTAGGACCGCAGCGTCAATGTCGATACAATCATCAAGAGAATTGCAATTGTTAAAGGTGCTTAAATTACTACTTTTTAACCATTCTGATAAGGGGAGTTCATCGTCATCAATCACTTCAGTGCTTTCTACTAAAGTCTTCTTTAGAAGACCAGCCTTCCTATAACAATTTTTAATGGTTGTCGGAGTGACACTATCCCAAGCTTCTCTCGTAAGACGAACAGCATCCAATATGAAAATCTTAATTTCTAGCTTCTCCATTTTGTGGATTAATTGTACGGTTAGAAATCACCGAAAATGGCACTTAAAGCTCCTAATAATCCCTTGGCCCATAGGCTGTAGAATTGATGTTGTGTTTGGTGGTAGGAACACAAGTTTGATATTTGTCAAGTTTTCTACTTTGGGATATGCTGGGCAGTTGTCTATTAACAGCAAAATGTTTCTGTTTTTCTTTCTTAGTTCACGATCTAATTTGTGAAGTTCTCCTGTAAATGTATCTGATGTCATCCACGCCTTTCTGTTTGCTTTATAATCAACCGGGAGATGCTGAACATTATTAAAACATCAAGGCTTTTACGATTTGCCAATCACCAAAAATTTTCTTTTTTTCATTTCCTGCCATGTTCACACAAATTA
The DNA here is from genome assembly GCA_039090855.1 of Macrothele yani. Classification (NCBI taxonomy): domain Eukaryota; kingdom Metazoa; phylum Arthropoda; class Arachnida; order Araneae; family Macrothelidae; genus Macrothele; species Macrothele yani. The sequence continues at coordinate 50,517,900 of CM077002.1, forward strand.
GAACGGTTAGCCGATCCTTTGCCAATTTACCTCCAACGCATTTCTCGCCTTTAAAGGTTAGTCATGGCAGGGGTTACCTTGTAAAAAATGTCTGTTTCATCAGCATTGAATATGTTCTGCTCACTGAATTCAGAAATGAAGCTGGGCCAAACGCTTTTTAGCCATTGACTTACAGATTCCGTATCCGCAGACATTAATTCCCCTGACATTTTTGCGTAAACAATATTGTGTCTGTTCTTGAAGTGATCAAGCCACCCATTACTGCATATAAAATTCTCATGACCGAATAGTACTGCAAATTTTTCCGCTTGCACTTTTAAAATCGGCCCATTGATAGGAAAACCAGCATCACGTTGAACTTTAAACCAACAAAGTAAAGCTTCATCAATATAATTTTTTTCACACTTTTTCATTTTTTTTGCAATCTTTAAGATTGTTTTCAAATGCTGACAAAATTGCATCTTTGTTCTTCCACAATTTAGATACGGTAGATGAGGAAAGCCCGTACTTTTTGCAAACAGCTGAATTTTTCTTGTAGTTCCTGAATAATATCCATTTTCTCCCTGATGGAGAGAGCCTTTCTTTTAACACCAACCATTTTGCTCATAATATCAGTCCTAATAAAAAAAGGGGAGGAAAAGCATAAGTGATGTCGTAAGAGTAGGGCTGCATGCGACTTTCTGATTTAAAAAGGTTACGATATGTCCCGTGCGAAGTTGAAATACTGAATGCACTAAGAAAACATGCGTGGGGTTAGACCATTGCAGCCAATGAGAGAAAGCGAATTCCAGGAACCCTCTCGTAAACAGTTGCAAAGGAAAGGGTGGGAAGCTTTCCTCCACAAAATGCCGCCCCACTTACCCTTGGGCTGAAATGCAAGACGTCATAAAACACTCCCCGCTTTTCTCTCGAAGCAGGTGACACACAGACGACCACCTTTCAATGCTGCGCTATCTTTACTGGGTGTAAAAAAAAAATAAAAAAATCTGAAAGTTTTGCAAATTTGCTCGCTATAACAGAGTTGATACTCGTAACAAGCGGGATAATTTAACACTAATTGCATACGAAACCAAACATCTTCTGGCATTTACTCGCTATGGCCGGGACCTCGTTATACCAGAGCTAGTCTTAACCAAATTCGACTGCATTCTTTTTTTGCCTTTGAGTGCCAAAATACCCAACATTTTGATTAGATATCACTTCACAATGAGCGTTCAATACGGAAAACAAGTCCTTATACGCAAAACAGTTCAAGTGAAGAGCTGAAATGAGAATGCTTGGAAGTCTGCAGTTTTCGTCTGAGTTGCCATGGTAACTGTGACGTCACCCTCCCCTATCTGCCGGGCAAGTGAAGTGTTTTAACATGAGACGTCAAGGCTCTGCACCTGGAGTCGTGACCTTACGAAGACATCGCAGTGGAACAGGATGGATTGCCAAGGGTTCTTTGCAATCCCCTAGGGAATTTTTCTTGCGGTGTTTTGGTACAAACTTTCTGAAAGATATGTTTTTTCGTGTTTTGTGATTGTTTGTTAAAAACTTCATTAGTTACTTTAGTTTCGTGTACAGTTTAACTGATAGTGATAGTTTTAGTTTTCAGTATGTATCCTGTGAACAACATTGTCTGTAATTTATTGCAAACTCCGTTCAATCGATGGAAAGTTGAAAATAGAAGAGACATTTTACTTTAAGGACGACCGACGGATTCACTGACAATTGTCGCCAAGAAAGAAATCAAGAAGAGCGGTAAATCTTACAATATTAATTTTAAAAATTGTTGGTTTACTGAATATAAATGGCTTTGTAGCCCTTCTGTGTTACAAAATTATTTTGTTGGCCCTGCTTATATTTTAGTAATAAAATTTGGCATGCAATAAAGACAATTTTCAAATTTCTTAAATATAAAATGGTCACTTTACAAATGTGGTGATTCTAGCGAACACCTGAAATGCGAATTAATGCTAAATCATTTTGAAAAGAATCGGAACACCATTGCCGATGCCCTGAGGGAGAATGCTACTAGGCTTTTGAAAATGCATTTCAACGAAAGCGTTTGTTTAAATAGACTTTTCCTGCAGACAATGATTGATGCAGTACTGTATTTGAGTAAACAAGAACTAGCATTCCGTGACCATGACGAAGGCATTGACTCGATAAATCGTAGAAATTCAAGGAATTGCTTTCACTGTTGATATCAAGAAGTCCTTTAAAATTCAAAATCAATATGAAACGATAAAAAATGTCTTCACAGGTGACTCAAAAACTATTCAAAACGAATTAATTGAATGTATTTCTGAATATATTAACGATCACGTCAAAAATGAAATAAATGAAGTTCAATGCTTTTATATTCAAGTAGATGGGAAGATATAACCAGACTTCCGAGTGCTCTTTAATAATAAGATCTGTTGATTCGGAAGGTGTATTGGTTGAGCGATTTTTGGGTTTCCGTGGTGTGATTGAAGATATGTCAGAAGCTTTATACAAAATGCTAGACAAAATTTTGGAACAGTTTGATTATCAACACAAGTCAGTAGGACAATGATATGATGGGGCAAGCGTAATGTCTGGACACTTGACTGGGCTCCAGAAATAATTAAGCATAAAGCTTCTCAATCTGTTTTTGTACATCATTTGAACCTTGTATACAGCAGAGTTTTTCTAAAATTTCTAAGTGTCGAATATTTTTTGCAAGCCTCAGTGTAATTCCTTTGTTTTTTTCAACACTCAGTGAAGCGATCGCTTCGCTGAGTGGTGAAAAAACAATACACTCACATCAACAACCGCAAGAGGCATGCCAACCATAACAGAAACTCGATGGTCCTCCACTTCGAAGTTAGTAATTGTAATAGTTGAAGATTGGGATAAATTGAAGGAAGCATTCGAATTTCTCACAAATAGTGACCAATCAGACAAAAAATCAATTCAACTTGCCCAAGGGTTTTTAAATGATATGAACACTTTTGAATTTACATTTTTGGGAATAGTATTTAATGAAATATTTGGTTCACCGATCTATTCGAAATTTTGCAGAAAAAAATCACTAGACATATATACTGTGTTACTCAAATTAAAAAAAAACTTATGAAATTTTGAGCCATAAAAGGAACAATGAAGTATTTGAAATACTGTTTGGAAAAGCTAGCAAAATCACAGAAATAAGCAGATCTAAACGGGAATATGCTGCTCTTACACAAGAAACAATTTTTCAAAATTATAAACAATTGTAATTTGAAATTTTGTACCACATTCTTATGGAAATGGATATAATATTTCAAGACAGTGAGAAACTAACTTCTGATCATTCGTCCGAACGGGGTCCGGGTTCGAATCCCGGTGAGGCATGGATGTTGTGTTTGTCTTACGGCACTGGCTCTCTCCCTTCCCTGGAACCAGTGACCCTAAATTAGGGACGGGCGACTGCTTATAGCCCATTGAGTTGCTCACGGTGGTCGTTAAACCTCCAATCAAAAAAAAAAAAAAAAAAGAAACTGTAACTTCAATTTCCCTGTTTTGCTGGCACAACCAAATTCGACCAATTTAATTCGTGCTTTCCCTCGCACGCTTTTGAAAATCTACAACATTTTTACGGAAAAATATTTACTAAACACCAGAGCCTTAACTGAGTCTGGCATATGCTGATGAAAAATTAAGGAATATATCGACTCATGAACTTTTTAGAGTGCTTCATGGAGATAAAGGCATTTTTACAGAAGCTTATAAATTGGTTTCCCGGATTTTAACAATTGCATCTGCAAGTGTTTCAGTGGAAAGAAGTTTTTCTTGCCTTAAAAGAATTCAAACTTACTCAAGAAACACTATTTCTCCAGATAAACTTGCTTCTTTGGCAAATATTTCTATTCAGAAAGACATTTTCTTGATGTCACGAAGAAACAGCCATTTTATGACGACATAATCGACAAATTTCCAGCTTTAAAGAGAAGAAGAATTGATCTAATATATAAAAAAATAGGTAAGTTCTCATTAACTGATTTTCATTGAAGACAGTAGATATCTTTTCATATTGCTCTTGTAGCTCTTCACCTATTTTTTCTACCACGAGCCGCCACTGTCTTCCACCCAGCCGAGAGTTCGAGGGAAGGGCTCTCATTGTAAGGGTTGGGATGCATGGATATTTCGATGCTTTCTCTAGTCAGTGTTCCTTTGTAGTCAGTGCATGGAGCGATCCTCTTCATGTTTTTTCATACCGGTATGGCGTCATATTGGGCTACTTCTTTGCAAAGCGCTGTTTGTGTTTTTCCTGCTTTAATGCCCCTTATGTGTTCTTTCCCCTAATTGTAAGGGATCTTATGGTCATTCCGATGTATGATCGAGACAAGCCATCTGGATTTCCAATGGTATCTCATACGCCCCAGCTCCAGAATTCACGTCAGGGTCCTTATGTGTATTTGTTGTTGCTGAGGCGATGGACATTGGTGATTTAATTCCAATGTGTAATCCATGGCACTTCATAAGGTTCTTAAACACAAACGAAAATTTTGGGATGTATGAAATAGGTCCAGCAAACTGCAAGTTGTCAACTCCTGGGCGTGGTGTCTTGTGGTTCCTGGTTATCATCTTGTGTGATATGGATCGCAGAGTCCGTTCCGAGAATCCAGCAGTGACCCCTTTGTTGATGATATTTGTTATTTCTCTGTCACTTGTTTCTTTGGTGGAGCAAATCGTGATTGCTCTATTGAAGTGTATACGGAATGCCGCCATTAATTTTAATGACCTTGAAAATAATTTTTCAATAAAACTTGTGTGTTACATATAAAATTGAAACTCATAAAAATAGCTTTTCAACAAGACCAGTTTTAACTCTGTAAGTTGAAAACAAACTGAAAAATTATTTTAAGGCAGGATGGTAGCCCCAAAATTGTACTTTTTTTCTAAGTTCAGAGCCTTGCAGAGAAAGAACTAATGACTTTTGAATCAAAATTTCAACAGAACTTTTTTTCTTATAGCCATCTAATTGCATACAATATTTCAATAAAATCAAAAGACGCAAGGTTAAAAATCATTTTTCTGTGTTGATTTCACATGAAATGACCCTATAGTGCTAATGGAGGTACCCGGCATTGCTTGGGTTTAACAAAAACTACATGAATCAACTTCTGGGTCACAGCTTTCCAAACATTTTTCTTGGAATTTAGATTGATTTGTCCGACAGATTTTCACTTTTTCGGGGTCATTTTGGAATTCACACTGTTTAGGGGTCTGAGCTTTCTCATAATCACTTCACTTTCTTGGATTTTGGACTAATTTGTCCAGTAGATTTCTGCTTTTTCAGTTTAAGTTAAAATTACATAAAAAGCATAGAAGTTTGTAATAATTAACTGAAATTCATTTGATTGTTAGACAAATTCCATTTGTTCCTTTATTGCAGCAATTATATCAAAATGTAATATTTTAAAATTAACTGAAGTCTTCATGCACTAAACATAAATTATAAAGTGTCAAGGGGATGAAATTGGGGTGGGGGCCTGGTTTAATGGTAGCCTATATATTTTGCAGGGTCCTAGAGAGTAACTAGACAAAATTTGGTCCAGATCAGTTGAGGGGTTTAATCACAAATTATTAATAGTTCAAAATCGGGGGTGGTGGGGGTAGAGTTCGTGTTTCATGGTGGCCTATATTTTCCGCAGGGTCCTAGAGAGTACCTATGCAAAATTTGGTCCAGATCTGTCAAAGGGTTTAGGCACAAAGTGACAAGGGAATGAAATCAGGGGGAAGGGAGTGGTGTGTCCAGGTTTAATGACTATGAACGCAATTTATGTTGGTGATGTAAAAAAAAAAGTAAAAAGTATATTTGCTGTCAATTTTTTTTATTTTTACCCAAACCACTGTGAAATAAAGTTCTAATTTACTCCATAATTTTTTTTTTCTCGTGGTTGCTCTCAAAAATTAATTTTAAATTTTGACTGTATTAAAACACAATTTGTGCAAGTCAGATTTTGTACATATTAATTCAAAGTACAATATTTTCCTTCTTCTAATCTGCAGACCATAAAATTCAGGAAAAAAAAAAAAATCCTTCCTAAGATTTGTGGCAGCGTATAATTCGCAGGCCATGAAATAAAAAAAAAAAAAAAAATCTTACATAATTTACGGCAGCGTTTAATCCGCAGATCGTAAATTTTGGGAATCCCCCCTTCATATAGTCCTCGGTGATGTGCCCGTAGACCATGAAATTTAGAAAAAAAAAAAAAAACGATCGTAGTATAATCTGCACTCGTCATGTTCACCTTAAACCATAACTTCAGACAAAAAAGCAGCGATTCTTTGGATGACTGACCCAGAAGTCCAAAGAAGTAAGAAAGAAATTATTATCTTATTAAAAAAATCAACTGTTATTTTTAAGTACTTTTGTGTTACTTTTTATTAAACAAAGAACTAAAGTCCCAGTCTTCTGCATTACCGTAGTCATGAGTTAGACCTAAAATATCCGTGGAAATTACAAACAATCTATAGCAGTTGTCTCTCTTTTGAATATGTTTCAACTGAATAGCGAAATAAATCGATAAATACGATTACCACAGAAAAACTAACAAACATGATTCTCCAAATAATTACTTGCCATGGATTAGCTTTGTGGGCTTCTCACAGCATGTAGGGTTCCACGAGTGCAAATAGTACCACATTCGTTGTGTCATATTTACTGTCTGAATGCTCGTAAGAAAAAAATATTCTTACAGTGTCTTTGCTGTCCTCTATCTCCATATTGCTTTTATTTTTTCTGTTTCCGTAATTTTGGTACTTTTCAGTAACACCACTTCTCCCAACAATAACCAGAAAGATTTTTTAAAATGTGCAGAACCTTTTTTTTTTTTTCTTTACAGGTATGTTATTGGGTGAACCTAAATTTATAACTTTTTAATAGATAATCTGCAGATTATACGACTAAATTGACGATATTTACTACAAATTATGAAATCTGTATTAAAATATTGGGCACCAGGGTCAGATTTCTAGGTGCCTGGGCGACCTGGTGCCCGGGATTTGTTGAGCTTTGAGCACGAGTAATCATTTCAAAGGTCCCTAGAGGCTTTGCTGATGTGTGAAGTTAGGGCTTTTTTTTTTTTTTGTATGAGACCTTAATTATGAATTATTCCCCCATCCCCTCATGAAGAGCCACCATGTCCATTAGACTCTAATTTCATGATATAAATTGTATGCCAACACACATAGCAATTGTGTATTTACTCTTTCTGGTAATAATTAATGGCATGGCTATTCCTAGATTTAATATACTACAAATTTCACATAAGTATGTGATTTACTCAGGAATAAAAGGATATTACTTATTCAAATTTCCTGCTACACTAAAATTCGACTGTAAGTAATAAAGTAATATCTCTTTGGTGTTTTAAAACCCCAAACGAGGGACTTTGACCTCAATTTATCTCGTGCTTTTGTTTTCCTTGTCCCTACTTCATTTGCTACCCCATTTTTATCATCATAATGCAGTGGTTAAAAAATGAGTCTCACAAAGACTTTAATGTGGATTTGGTGCAGCCTTGAGGGTTAAAATTTCTTGATGGCAAATTCAACTAAAAAAAAAAAAAAAATCTGAAAACTCTTCAGCATTTGAGCTCACAAACAATACCTGTTTGAAAGTAGATCGGTAGTACATCCACAAAAAGGACATGCTCAGACAAAATTCTTTGTGGGGAATAATGTATACTATAGTTATGTGTTAGTATAGAACCAGTGACAAGTTATTTCTAATTTTTTATAATTTTCTTGTAGTTTTGTTTGGACAATAACTGTAGGTTATTTATGAACTTATATTGTTTTGTGCTATTGACACATGGTTGGGCAAAACTGCACAAAATATTTTCCTTACTTTTACTGTCAAAAATCCCTTAAAAACTGCATTTCAGTAAAGAAATTCATGAAGTATTCCCATTCTTTACTGTTTGGTTAACATATATGTCATCTACTACACAGTGCAGCAATTTGAAACGAGACTGGATGCTAGATACAAATAATGAATCACTGTAGTAAATTATCAACCTTGGTTTATTTGAGGTAGCTTCTTCTGGCATCTCTGCATTGGTTTGCATGCTCACGAAGTGCATGGAATGATTGCTGGAAGGCAGTTGCAGGAATGCTGTTGAGAACCCTTGTCACAGCCTTCTGGATGGTATGTACAGGGGTGGGGAATTACGCTCGCCCACTCACCATAGGTGAGTGGATTTTCTGGCGTGAAGAGTGGATTTCCTGGATTTTAGACCTCTTAAAAATTGCAGCTTATAAAATATATAAAATAATAATATTGTAGGCTTTCACTATTTTTTTTTACATCTTAAGCTGCTTCTTCATTTTTAAGACGGGCAGGTATATTCTAATCTGAAACCCGAACTCTGAAGGCAGAAAAGTATTCTATTTTTTAGACCGACCCCGGCATTCATTTGCACGAAAGAGCGTGCGGAAGAACGGAGCTGACGTCTCGGATGCTTAGCAGTCGCTCAAGGCCAAGCTGAGTCGCTTCTGCTGCTAGTGAAATACACCGGTTTCCCCCACTGCAGAACGCTGTATAATCGCCGGGAAGCGCGCACGGGATTAATCATTGCAGACGGGACCTGTTCAATCACGTGGTACCTACGGATGTCTTCTCGGAGCAGCCACCAACTAAATTGTCGTTTTGCCTGAATGCGCGTTGAAAACAAAAACATAAACAACAAGGTTTTGGTGGACAAAACGCTTCTGCAACATAAAAAATCGCAGTATCATTGAAAATCGGTGTGATCTCAATATGTTTAATTCCAAACAATCAACTTTATTTACATTTTTCCAACGGAATTCGTCCGGTAGCAATGTAGCCATGCCATGTGATTCATCCTCTGCGCAACATGTTTTGGTTGATAGCAATGTGATACAAACTCGATCTTGGTTCTGAAAATGTTTTACTTGAAGATAGAAATGTTGCAAACAATTGTGAAAAGGCACAGAACAGGAAATTTCAAGAGAAATGGATAGAAGAATTCCCCAGGATTGTTACATACATGAGACTGACGAAGCAAAAAAAAAAAACTGAACTTTTTAACCGCATGGATGAAAAATAAGAACGTGCTGCGAAGCAGGGTGAATATAACACGGCATGAAGCAAGACAAAATTGTTCACTGAAATTTATTATGTAAATATTAAGCTGGAGCAAATCACTGTATTCAATATATATATATATATTTACATTTAACAGCAACACAGGATAAATATAACATCGCGGAGGAAAAAAATTACGACTACCGGCGAAATCTACGCTCTTTCCGACTTCCGTTTGAGGAAAGTTTTCCTCCATTTTGAAGCTGCAAAACAAAAATTTACGGAATAAAATTATATTTAACAACACTACTGGGTAGAAGAAACATTGTGAGAAAAAAGGATTACGATTACAGGAAAAACCTTTACTACGTCTAACTTCCGTTTCCGAAAGTTTAAAAGTCGGAATTCCGGACACCGACGGAAAACGACCCCACCATCAATCCCTCCCAAATTTCTGTTCAGTTCCGCATCGATCTTGAGAATCATCGAGATGGCGGAGTTCTTCAAATCCACTGAAGAAGCTAATGCCAGAAGATCACAGGGAAATTTTCGTGCCAACTGCTGTTTTTGGAATTTTTTTTTCATTTTCAAGCTGAAATGCAAATATTTATGGAATAAAATGATATGTAACAAGAATACTGTGCAGAAGAAACATCGCGAGAAAAAGAAATCACGATTACGGGGAAAATCTTAGTTTAACTTCCGTTTTTGAAAGTTTTGAAAAACGAAATACCATCCCCAGATCAAAAAACGACCTCTCCCCCAACTAATCCTCCAAAACTTCTTTTCAGTTTTGCATCGATCTCGAGAATAACCAAAATGATGACAAAAAAGCGGAATTCCGCGAATCTGCGGAAGAATCTCGTGCACGATTGTTAATGAAGATGGTCTTGCAAAATGTGGATTTTGCTGCAAAGCAGATGTGAAAGTCAATAAATCACGTAAGTTTTCACAGGGATTTAGTGGCCCTTTCAAACATGAAACTTTAAAATTCCGTGATAAATCTGTGCAGCATAGAAAAAAATGTTGATTTTATTGAAAATTCATCACAGCTTCTTGTTAGCACCCCATTGGCCAAATGCATTAAAAAGATGGATGAAAAAATATTTAAGCAGCTCGAAGTATTATTCAATCTGAGCTACTACATTTCAAGATGGGTGGCATTTAAAGTAGGAGTTTTGAGAGCAATTTTTGATGACTACCAACCAGTTGTGTTGCATTTAAAAAATGAAGCTAATGGGAAAACAAGGTAGTAAAAATGCAGAAGGCATAGTAAAGAAAATAAAAGATTTCCAATTTCTGGCAACCCTCAGTTTTCTCCTAGATTTAATTCAAATCTTTAAAGACTTGTTCCTCGTTTTCCAAAAACAGCATTTGCTTTTATGACAAGTCAACAACAAAGTTTTGAAAGCAAAAAAGAAATTAGAAAATTTGCAGAAAGAAAGAAGAAAATATGAAAAACAATTTCTTAGCTCCTGTAATGGAGAATTACAAAGATGTTGTTCTGACAAATGTTGCAAATGGAAAAAGTTCTTCAAATCTGACAGAAATACTTTGATAGACTTTGCAAAACAATATTTATTGGAAATATTTTGTGACATTAATTCCCCTGTAATCACTTCAACATATGTTTTTGACACATTCACTTGGCCCACTGGAAAAGATTTGAGTGACTTTGGAGACAATGAAATCAAACTTATCTTGCATCATTTTAAGGAAGTAATCAAACATAAAAACAATGAGACAGATATCGAAAAAAGTGTGGTAGACGAATGGTTTGACTTCAAAATAAGTAGCCAGAACTTGAAAGTTGATGAACTACTTTTAAAGATTACTGAACATAAGGAGAAGTTTTTTTACATAAGCCAGTTGTTTTCGCTTCTTTGTGTAATACCAGCATCAACATCAACCTGTGAACGAGGCTTCAGCCAGATGAATCTTATCAAAAATCACTTGAGGACCTCATTAGTCAACAGAAGTATGAACAATCTCCTCCTAAATATACGCATTAATGGGACATCATTAGAAAATTTTGATCCAGCAGACTCTATAGATAAGTGGTACTTTGGAGGTGGAACAAAGCATGTAAAAGGACATAAAAGAAAATTTTGTGATGCTGAATAATTGATGTAAAAATTTAAAAGAAACAGCTGAACAATCACTATTAATTAGGTATGAAATATTTAATTATAAAATAATAATAAATAGGTGTCGTACATCTCCTTTATAAATGAAAGGTTTCATGGGGATTTTTTTTAATCTGGTATAGCGTATCATCATCATCATCATCATTGTCAACCATTATCAATCCACTGCTGGACGAAGGTCTCCCAAGTTTCCTCCACAACGGTCCGTCTTGTGCCAGTCTCCTCCATGTCACTCCCGCATACTTTCGAATTTCATCCACCCATCTTCCATGTGGTCTTCTTCTGGGTCTTTTCCTGTCCCTTGGAATCCAATCTAAAATTTCGGCTGTCCATCGATGGTCTGTTCTTCTGGCAGTATGTCCAGCCCATTGCCATTTCAGGGATTTAACTCTGATCATGATGTCTTCCACTCTTGTCATTTTTCGGATCCACGTGTTCCTCTTCTTATCTCTCCTGGTTACACCAAGCATGCACCTCTCCATGCTGCTTTGAGTTGTCTGCAGCCTTTGTATGTCTCTTTTAGCTAAGGTCCACGTCTCTGCACCATACGTAAGCACTGGAAGGATGCATTGATCAAACACTTTTCTTTTAAGACATAATGGCATATTGCTCTTGAAAATTATGCTGTTTCTTCCAAAAGCTCTCCAGGCAAGTTTTGTACGCCGATTAATTTCTTCACCAATGTGACCCTCACTTGATATCTGCTGTCCAAGATAAACGTACGTGTCCGTTATCTCCAGCTTTTCTCCATCAATCGATAAATCTTCATTTCTTGTAAAAGCATTGTACATCACTTTTGTCTTCTGAAAGTTCATTTTTAATCCCACTTCTTTACTCTTGTCAGCAAGTTCCTGGATCATACTCTGTAGCTCTGATGGGGTAGTTGCAAAAATGACTATGTCATCAGCAAAACGAAGGTGGGTTAGATAATCTCCATTAATCTTTATCCCTTTGTTTTCCCAGTTCAGTGATTGAAAGACATTTTCCAATGTGGCATTAAAGAGCTTTGGAGATATGGTGTCACCTTGTCTCACTCCTTTTCCAATTTTTATGTGTGTTGTATTTTCAAACAGCCGAATCTTTGCACTTGCATTTTCATAGATGTTATTAATAATATTAATGTATGCATCTTCAATACCGCAGGATTTCAGAGCCATTGCAACTGCTGATGGTTTCACCGAATCAAAGGCTTTTTCATAATCGATAAAAGCCATGCACAATGGAAGTTCATATTCCCTCGCTCTTTCAATTAGTTCTCTCAGTACGTGGATATGATCTATTGTGCTGTAGCCACTCCTGAATCCAGCTTGTTCTCTCGGTTGAGCCATGTCCAGTGTCACCTTCAAGCGGTGTGAAATAACTTTAGTGAAGATTTTATAAACCACTGATAGGAGGCTGATAGGTCTGTAGTTCCTGAGATCCTCAATGTCACCTTTTTTATGTAGCAAGATCATTGTAGCATTGTTCCAATCCTCAGGAATTTTCCCTTCATTAAGGCATCGAGTGAAAATTTGGGCGAGTACTGTTTCGATTTCTCCACTTGCTTCTTGTATGATGTCTACAGTAATTCCATCTTCTCCTGGAGCTTTTCCCCGCTTCATGTTCTTGATTGCATGTGCAACTTCTGCTGGAAGGACTGGAAGAACTCTGGTACTGGTACCTTTCATGATGTCTGGAGTACATGTATCATCCCTTTCATATAATTTGGAGTAGAAATCTTTCACTCTTGTCAAAATTTCGCCTCTATTTCTTGTTACAGAACCATCTTCTTTTCTCAGTGCCATAATCTGTTTTTTCCCCTTACTGAGATGTCCCTTTGCTATCTTTAGGCTTTGGTTGTTTTCAATTGCTTTCCTTACTAGTTCACAGTTGAATTTCCTTACGTCTTCAGTGATACTTTTTCGTACTGTCTTGCATAGCTCTATATATTCCACTTTGGAAGTCACATCTTCTTTAGTTGTCCTCATCACTCTTCTTTTTTGCATCAACATTTTGGTTTTTCCTGATAATTTGTTCACATGCAATTTGTTCTTAGACCCAGCTAATTTTGTTGCTGTTTCCATAAGAGCTTTGGTTACTTTGCTGTTAACTTCAGAAATATCCACTTCTTCCAATGTTAGGCCTTCTAAAGCAGAGAATCTGTTCTTCAGTTCCAATTTGAAGGTATTATGGTGTTTTTTAAGGTTGGCTATGTCAATACATATTGTTTGTCTTATGAGCTTGCTACGTTCGAGTTTAGTGTTGAGGTGCATCTTACATCTCACCAATCTATGGTCACTGCCTGTGTTGAACTTGTTTAGCACACTGCAGTCTTCTATGACGAATTTTTTGTTACACATAATAAAATCAATTTCACTTGTTGTCCCATTTGGATGTCTCCATGTCCATTTCCTGTGTGGCTTTTTCTTGAAAAAGGAGTTCAAGATGAAAAACCCTTCTGCCTCTGCAAACTCTACGAGAGTATTTCCACGCTGGTTTCTGTAGCCGTGACCGAATTTACCTACTGAAGTTTCATTCTGTTGCCGTTGCCCTATTTTTGCATTGAAATCTCCCATAATTATCTTCAAGTGCTGCTTACCTTTATTATTTAGATCACGAATTTCCTCATAAAATTCTTCAATTTCTTCTTCAGCATGACTTGTGGTGGGTGCATAAGTTTGAATAATCTGAGCCTGGTATCTTCTCGAGAGTTGGATAACGAGTCGTGCAGCTCTGTCAGAGGAACTTTCAACTTCTACAACTTTATCCTTCAGTTTCTTGTTTATTATAAATCCAACACCACTAGTTCTGCCAGTATCTGTCCCACGATAGTAGAAGAGATGTCCACTTTTCAGTTCAATGAGATCTTCTCCTTTTCTCCTTACTTCACTTAGCCCGACGATGTCCCACTTGATCCTTTGTAGTTCCTCTTCCAATTCAAGAAGCCTTGAATCAGAAGATAGGGAGCGTCCGTTGTACGTAGCCAAGGTCAGCATCAGATGGCAGCCTAGTCCGGTCCTCCGGGGATTCTTAGCACCCTCTGCCTTCATGTCGCACTGGCCGCTGCTTTGGCCAGGTACATTCCAGCTGCCGGAGACTGAGGGCCAAGATTTAAGTTGTGGAGTCATTTTGGAGGGGTTTGGCCATAACTCACCACGCTGGCCAAGCGGGTTGGTGAGTGTGGGATAGCATTTCCTCTAATCCCGATGGTATAGTTATACCGCTATTGGCGGTCGTCAGAGCCCCTTTAGTGGGAACAGGATGTACCACGAGAAGGCGGGGTTGACATTTGTCAAGGAGAGGCTGTGATGTTACGCATCACCTGACCTTACATCCCGGTATAGCGTATATATGTATTTATATTACATAGGAGCAGAAATTCAAAATTTGTGTCATATCCCATCTCTGTGCACTGTTGTCGTAATGTGCCTATATCACATCTTCTTGGCTAGTGGTAAAAATCCCTGGCTGGTAAGATTTTCCCAGAATTCCTCACCCCTGGGTATGTACATAATCAAATTGGCACCCTTTACAGTGTAAGTGGTGCTTTGAGTTTGAAAAATAGGAAGTAGTCACATGGAGCTAAGTCCAGCAAATAAGGAGGGTGTGACAATATGCATACCTGTTTTTTGGCCAAAAACTCTCAAATGGTAACTGCCTTGTGAGAAGGGGCACTATCGTGCAAAAGAAACCAGCTGCACTCTTCTGAATACTCTGGCCTAACACGATGGATTCTTTGCAGCAAGCACTTGAGAACATCCACGTAAAATGCAGAGTAACAGTTTGCCCACTGGGCACGAATCCCTTACACACAGTTCCATTGTTGTTGTAGAAGGTAATGAGCATTTTTTGATTTTGACAGGCTAACGTTTTTGGCTTACGGCGAGTTTTCTGACTTCCACTCAGCAGTTTGCCGTTTCGTTTGAGGGCCATTTTGAAAGACCCATGTCTCGTCACCTGTAAAATTATTATTCAGGAAATTTGGGCTTCTTTCAACAGCAGCAATCAAGTCTCTGCAGTGCTCAGCTATCGCTTGTCGTTGATCTTTGGTTGAGGAATGTGGCACAAATTGTGCACACACCTTGCTTTTCTTTAAATCTTGCTTTATTATTTTTCGAATGGTTTCCCTATTCACTTCTACGTATTGTAAAATCTTACAATGAGCTGCATTTCTGTCAGCAGAGATGATTTTCTCTCGCTGTTTCAATCATGTCTGGTCTTGGTACAGTCCTTGCTGCACCCTGATGTTTGTTGTCTTCTAACAACTATCTTCCACTGCAGAAACATTTATGTCATTCGAAAACATGTGCATGAGATTGGCAACTATCCCTATACACTTGCTTCATCATGCTAAATGTTTTGGTTGTACTTTTGCTAAGGCGCACACAAAACTTAATATTTGCTCTGCTCCATTCCACTATTGTGATGAGGCGATGTTACACACATGCAATTTTCACGTGTTAAAAAGGCTACCCATAGAGATGACCTTGACAGCAGGTGTTGGGAGAGAACCTTTCGTTTCCCGTTCTCAAATGATCGACAGCAGTGCTGCCTTTCGTCTCGTAAAATCAGTCTCATTTTCAAATTGTCGCACTGTCAAATCTTTACTGTCCTCAACGTTATATGGATTTCTGCCATTTCCTATCATTATGCAAACTGCATTGCTATTTCTCATTATTTGATTCCTTTCAGTCTTGTTTATATTACTGACTGATAATTAAACATCATTTATAGAATGTATAATTATAGTAGTCATGATTCTTTTAAAATATTTCAGTTTTGGAACATAATCTGACAACAAAACTTCATGGCCAGCACCTTGGGATCTTTACAATAAGTCGGTCAATTCGAGGACATCTACGAAACAGAAACCCTAAGAAAGCTTTAGTAATGGCTTTTCATGGTTGGACAGGAAGTGGAAAGAATTATGCCAGCAAAATTATTGTAGAAAACCTATTTAAGAAGGGTACAAAAAGCAAGTTTGTACACTGGTATATTGCAACTCATCACTTTCCTCATGTTGGAGAAACTGAAAAATATAAGGTTTGTTAATGGCAGAGACATGCCTTTTGTCAGCTTTTTTATTCATTTTTTCCTGATTGTTTTTTTTTTTTTTTTTTGGAAAGCACTTTTTCACAAACAAGAGTCCTTCCCATAAGGATGTTAATTTGATTGCCCATTGGCTGTACACAGAAGCCCAGCGACCTGTTAAGTAACTGACATCAGGAATTTTTTTGTTTGATGCCTTTACATATATGTATATTGTTGACCATTTTTAATCCACTGCTGGATGAAGGTCTCCCCAAGTGAGAACTGTCTTGTGCAGTTCTCTTCCATATCATTCTGGCATGCTTTTGAATTCATACATCGATCACAGTCTTTTTCTGTGTCTTTTCTTGTATCTTGTTATCTAATCTAATATTTCAATTTGTCCAACAGTGGTCTGTTATTGTAGCAGTATGTCCAGTTCATTAACACTTCAGGTTCTTTACTGTAATCATGATGTCATCCACTCTTGTCATTTTTCTGATCCATAAGTTCCTTTTTCTGTCTTGGTTACACCAAGCATGCACCTCTCAGTACTTCTTTCTGCAGCCTGTAAGTGTCCTTTTTAGTTTAAGTCAAAGTCTCTAATCCATGAGTAAGAACTGGAAGTGGATGCATTAATTAAACATTTTTTTAAAGACATACTGGAAAATTGCTTTTGCAAATTATACTGTTTCTCCCAAATGCACTCCATCTAAGCTCTGTATGCCTATTAATTTCTTCTTTGATGTAGCTCTTGCTTGATATCTCTTGTGCAGTGAAGATGTATGCACCCATTTCTTCTACATTTGCCACATCAACCTCTAAATCTTCAGTTGTTTTAAAACCATTGTACATCAGTTTTGTGTTTCATAAGTTCATCCTTGATGTCACTTATTGCTCTTATCAACTAGTTCCTGGATCATACTCTGCAGCTGTGAGGGGGTACTTGCAAAAATGACTTTGCAAAATGGAGGGTTAAACTATCTCCATTAATCTTATCCCCTCTTGTCTTCTCTTCCATGTCACTCCAGCAATGAGCATGCTTTTGAATTTCATTCACCCAGTGTGGTCAGTAGTAGAAAAGGACTGATTTTGTAACAAAGAAAGCTCTGCATGGCTGCCCACGTGCTGCCTCACTGCTCCACACGGATGGATGTGGGTGTGGTCGATTCCTGGTCAATCATGACATCATGTGCCACCATTTTTTCCACATGGTCTTTTCGACTATCTTTTGTTTGCCATTTTTCTTTTTTGCGTCCAACCATAACATTTTGTGCACCACTTGTTTTGGGTAAGTCGCCACATTAGATGACATCACTGTGCCAGCGGGAACCACCATGACGTCAGTGATACAATCATGACGAGGTTCGCACAGATGCTTGGGGTGACATCACTGCTTGAGCGGGGGTATAAAAGAGGGTGTCCAACAGCTCTGCGGTCTATTCAGTTCCTGCTTAGTCAGTCTGAAAGTTCTTTCATTTTTTTCTAAATGCTTTTTGAGTTGCTTGTGGAAGTTTCTTCAAGTTTTTGAGTTGCTTGTGGAAGTTTCTTCAAGTTTTTGAGTTGCTTGTTTTGTTAGTGTTTTCGCTGAATTCATTATGGAATCTCAGGCATTTTCAAGCCTTCCCCAGTCTGCCCGTGACGATGTAAGTTTTTATTTATTTGCATGCTTTATTCTTTTTGTTTTATGCATGAGTGTATTGATATGTTCTAAAGTTTCCCACAAGTTTCAAATATTTTGGGTGGGTTACATTAGAAGTAGGCTAAATGGTGGGTGTTTATGTGGGAGTCTATAAAATCATTAGTGTATCAATGTTCGAAAAAGCATGCTTTATTTTTACTACAACATCGCTTCACCTTGTTTTAAGGGGTTCCATTTTTGTTATGGGCTTTCTAGGTATGATATACATTAGAGAGTGGCTTCCAAAAATAGTGAAAGAACAACGTGAGATTTACTTAAACATTCGATATTTTTTTAGTACAGTAGGTTCTCCCAACGAAATATCTAAAGTTACGTACTTTATTCTTTCAGTATGTTTCTTTCTTTAAGGGTTAAAAGTGTATTTCTTTTTGATAGAAAAAAAAATAGTAATTGTTTCTAGTAACTTCATAATTGAATTTTAATGGCAACTAAAAATAATAGCTAGATGTTCCAAAAAAGAGTTCCCTTTAAAGCTCTGTATTTATTTGCCCATGTTTTTTTGTGTGTTATCGATGAGTCATTGATTCCCTCTCATTGGGAATACAACTTTTGTTTCAGAAGACATTTTTATTCCCATAGTGTTTAATACCACATAATTTTTTCATGTTAATGCTGTTTCAGTCAATATTTTCTCTTCCATTCTATTTTCACTGAACACTGATTTTAAGTTTTCTTTCAAAGCTCTGTTTTTATTTGCATGTGCCTGTAACATGTTCATATATGCTTTACCGATGAGTCACTGCTTTAGCTGTCATGTTTACTAGGGAACATAGTGTTTGTTTCAAAAGACATTTTTATTTCCATAGTGTTTCATACCACCTAATTTTTCCATGTTAATACTGTTTCATTTACGGTTATTTTTTTCATTTCCATTGTTTTCTATGCGTACTGTGACATTGGTTTTAAAGTGTCATGTTTATTTGCAAGTGTCCATGCATGTGTTAACGATGTCTCACCAGCTTAGCTATTGTTGGGAACACCACACGTGTTTCAGAAGATATTTCTATTACCATAGTGTTTTATACCACATAATTTTTCCATGTTACTGCTGATAATAATCAGTTGACAATCTCAGTGTCCGAGGTCGAAGAACACACTGAATGTAAACACTTGCTTCCTGCCACCATGCATCTTCAGATGACCTTGGATATTTTTATCAAACAAAGGAATTCATGAAATATAAAAAATCTTCAGAATTCATAGTCATTTATTTCCCAGTTCTTTTCAAGTTTTCATTTGTTTCACTTGAAACTTTAAAATCTGTAGTTCTGCTTGTGTTCTTTAGAATAATGTCTTCACTCCAAAGTTGTGGTTCATCTTCCATGGAGTCGGTATGTTAATTAATTAATTAATTTTTTTACTTTGTTATACTTTGTGTATTTGAATGTAAAAGGAGTTCAGAGAAATAATTTTCTTTTTCTTTTCACTTAGGATTTTTAACATTGTCTTTATTTTTCTCAAAGATTACAACTAACTGCCTGCCAGTCATATTTAGGGATTTGTTGGTTCTGTTCAAATGTTGTGTTTGACGATTAGTTTTCCCGGTTCGTAAGCATTTTTCTCTAGCATTAAGTTCGTGAAGACGTGAAAAGTGTTTTCAAACTAGGGTTCTTATGATATTCCATATATTAACGTCATGTTCTAAGTTTGGGAAAAGTTCACATTTCTGCTTATAACTGCATGTCGGTTTATATGTAATTTCATGGAGTTTTCTCAAATGAAATGAATTAGTTTTCCATGAAGAGAAAAGGAAGTTTTTTTTTTGTATTAAGTTTGTGAAGACAACAAGACATGTGAAAAAGTTTTTTCAAATTTTGTTTAATTACTGTTTTTTTTTATTCCTCGTATTAATTTTATTCAGATTAATTTTTCTTAACGAGAAGTTTCTAAAAATTTAATTTATATGTCTGAGTTATTCCATCTAGTTCACAAATGCTAGAACTTTTTTGATATTTTTCGATGAACATGCCACCATCCCCCACATTAAGTTTATCTTCTCATTCACAATTTTTCAAAACTACAATTTCCAATATGAAGTAGTTTTTGCAAGGAACGAAGTGAATTTCCCGAAGTGTATCTTTAACATAAAGAAGGGGGATTAAGATTAGGACATCATTTATGTGGGTCAATATTCCAATGTATGAAAACTCATATGGAATAGGTACTGAAGAATGTGCACCAGTAATCATAGATCTAAACCCTGAACTGGAGGTAATTGACTTAGTTTCAGAGCCAGAGGTGATATGCTTAATTTCGGAGCCTGAAGCAATGAACTTGGACTCGGGACCTGAGGTGGTCGGCCTAGTATCAGATAGTGAACCTGGAGGAGCTAGTAATTCTAGCTCCCAACCATTGGGCATTTTGGTTGACTTAAATCGAAGAGACCTGTTTTCCCCCTCGATGTTGACTCCACCATGGTGTTCAACCACAACAGTTTAATTTTTTTGTACTTCTCAGGGAAAAAAAAATCTTTTTCAGGCTACTAAAAAATTTGGGTAAGGGGGGAGAGAAGTAGGCAGAGTAGCGTAAAAAGTGAGAATGTGATAGTGTTTATTTCAAGTAAAAGTGTGATTGTACATATATTTTTCGTAATGTATAAAATAAGTGTACAAAATATTTTGTAATAAGTGCTTCTTTCCAGTTTTTTTAATGCAAAAATGTGAATGTGAATAGTTTAGTGTAAAAGTATTAATGCAATTGTTTTAATAGGGAACTAGTGCTTTTTTTTTTTTTTCTAAAGTTTTTTTTTTAGATTATTTTGGTATTATCAAGGGAGAAGGGGGATGAAAGGCCTGGAGAATAACGTTCGGTACCCTTCGAATCATTAATTTTCTTGCCCAATTCGTGAAGGCTCCACCACGTGTCTTTCGGTAATGGGAGCAATACTGGGCACCCTCAGCTAATGATTCTTCAAGATCTTTTTTTTTTCGTTAGGTTTGAAGTTGTGAACTTCATGAAATTGTTTATTTAGTCATTAAGCTAAAAATTCTTTCTTAAGATATTTATTGCATAGTTCCTTTCTTTCCTTAGACATTTTTAGAATATCCCATTTTCGACCTGGTCTGTAATTTTCAACTTTTACGAAAACGATCTTTTACAGATTTTTCGTCGTTTCATTTCTGTCCTTTTATACATGCTAGTTTTCCCATGTTATTCTATAGGAATTTTCCTGTTTTTCCTAAAATGTGTGTTCTCAAAACCGCCCCCTAAGAAAAATGAAGTGATCCATTTTTAACCCTAGGAAAGAATTAACTTTTCTGAAAATGGACTTTGCAAAAATCTTTCAAAATTTAACCCTCCCCACCCTTCTCAAAATTAACTTTTCAGAAAACTAATGCATTAAGAAAAAGTAAGAGAAAAAAAAATCTACTTTCTTGCCATCTGATTTTAATAGGGAATTCAACAACATGATACAGACTTGTAATTTTTACATATTTTTTTAGTTTTTGTACTTTTTTGTTTAGAAGTTACAAAAGAATTTCTTTCTTGTACAGGATCTTTCAACATTCATTTATTTTTAATGTACTTTGTAGGCAAATTAATGTCCTTTAATGCTTTTACAAATTCAGGAGGTATTTCCAGCTTAGATCCTTTGCTTTGAAACATAAGAGTCCACTAAATCTACAATATTCGTGTTTTTCACAGTGCATCCTCGGACTTGTAGTTCTGCTTTGGAGCTCCATTCAATAATATCAGAGTTCGTTTTAAAGACATCCCAACATATTTTTTGCATAGCATTTCAAGTTAGTAGAAATGGATTGCATGATCAGATCTTCCACAAAATCCTGTTCTTTTTTCCCTTTGAAAAGTTCATCTCTCGCTGGTTCTTCAGTTCTCGAGGGGGTTTCATGAGATGTTACTGGTGGATTAAAGCTGGATACCTGAATACATTTATTCAAAACTTGGTTATATAATTTCACTTTCATTTTGTCAGACTCTTTGCTTTGCAGAATTTTGTTTCATTTCTTTGTCTAAGTTTGTTAATGTTTCATCTGTTGGCATATGACGGGAAATCCGTTTGCCAGGAATCAGAACTATTTTCTTGGTAGATTCCATTATTTTGTAAGCAGAGTTGCTAACACACTGAGAGGAGTAGGAATCAACATACCTAAAAACCCACCTTTTTGAATAATGAGTTTCCTCTTTTTATACAGAGGTGTCTTTTTCTGAGAGTGCTCGCAAGGTGTGCTTATGTTGTTGCAATGTTTGTTTCTGGGCTGGAGTGAGCGAAACATTTCCTTTTAACGTGTTCATACAAACTTCACATGTGGCTTTAATACCATTTCCCCACATTTCGACAATAGGTCTTTTAATCCTTTTTTTTTTTTTTGGACAAAGTTGAATCATGTGCAAAAATTGAACTTGTTGTTTGGACAATGTCATGATGAAAACTGAGAATCATGTGGATACACCCATAAACACTGTCATTTAAAATTATTTGGTACAGTAAGTTTCCAACTTACGTGGTTGCATCTTGTAGCATATCTTTCACTTACAACTAGGAAAACGCTGGATAGGCTGCCCACCGGATGTGAAAACAGTGACCTTATGAGATAGCTTATCAACATCGTGCATTGGCATGCACAGGGCTTGAAAAAATCCGTGCCCGAGATGTCCGGGACATGTAAATTTTATTGGTAAAAAACAATCTAGTTTCCCGGTCTAGGCAACTAAATTTAAAAATAAAAAAGTTTGGAGTGCAGAATTTCCTACTACAAGCAAAAAAACAATCTTTGCATGTCGTGTTTCACTTCACTGCTAATCACTGGAAGTTGTATTATTGTTATGGAGTGCCAAAGACAGAAGAATAACACTAACTATATTATGCTCTAGATTCAGAAATTTTAACCATATGTAGTTTTGCTCCAAATATTGTTTTAGTCAGCAACGGGATGCATGCCTCCAATGGAACTAACCTCTGGTGTTTAGTGACAAAGGGCAAAAACTTCAGTGAAAGGAGCATGGCAGAATCACTAAATTTCTCATACCAATTTCATCATCATCATACCATTTCTTACGAATTTCAGCATCATTTTAAAACTTGAGATACATGCTTTTGTGCATTGAACATTTTGAATACAGACCCTTAAAAAGGAAATGCAAAACATGTAAAAAAAAGTTCATATTTTTTAACAAAATGAGAGTTCTGATTTGTTATCTTAAAAGATAAATTTTCCTGGGTAGCTGCAGCAGACATCAGTTTTAACATTCTGCATCAAGTTTGCCCAAGCATGTAGGAAGTTGTTTGTTGTAGGTTACAAATTGAACAGACGTATGGTTTCACTATATTTTAAGTAAGAGCATTTGGATTGTATGTCCTGGAAAAATCCTGGAACTTTGTGATTGAAAAAGCATTTGAACCATGTGAATCGTTATTGATATGTCTTGTTCAGTTTATTGCTTTCTGCTTTATATTTATTGCAAATATGATGGAGGAAAGTCAATGGCAAGTATAGACTAGACCCATATGTGATCAAAGGAACGACCTACTCAAATCAAGATATTCCGCCGAAAAAGTGTCCCGTTTTTCTGTTTGGAATACGTCAGTGCCAGGAGCGAGCAGGTATCTTGCCTTCGCCATATTAAAGACTGTTGTTTTTTGTGCTTACTGAAGTTTATTTGCAGTTAAATGTATCAATTTCAAGTCAAAAATTTTGTACCTAAAATTTCATGAATGATACATGATTGTTTTTACAGATTTATTTTCCGAATGACACGGAAAATGCATGTTTTCGCCAAACATTTAAACTCACTTTACATTATCTACAAACTGTTTAACATAAATTAGGAATTGTTCATAATGAAAAAACTAAGTGGTAATTAAAAAAACACCTGGTGAGACATTTCTGCGTGTCTGTTAAAAATAATGAGACTACTTTTTGTCATTTGAGTAGGTCGTTCCTCTAGTCACGCGGGTCTAGGTATAGACGTACTTGTATGTATAAGAATTTATTCCAAACAGCGAAATTAGGATTGATCATTTTTGGAGAGACATATTGTATCAAAAGACATTTGGAGACTGGAAATATCCACCTTTGGCTAAAGTTGTGAAAGCATATCTTGCTTAATCACATGGCAACTTTGATGTAGAGAGAGGCTCTTCTGTATCACGAAGAGTTCTTTCAGATGAGAAGGCATCTATGCCTGAGAAGATGTTGAATGAGAGACTAACAATTCGAGATGCACTAAAAATGTATAACGACCAAGTTGCAAAGGTGCTAATAACCAAAGAACTAATAAAATTAGCACTTAATACACATAGGTTATATAGCAACCATTTGGAAGAGGAGCAAAGATTAAAGGAACAGCAACTGAAAGCAGAGAGAGAAAGTGCTGAGAGATTGAAACAAGAATTGCTAAATAAAGGATTTGAAGAACAGAAAGTAAACTATAGAAAACATGGAAAACAAGATAAAAATTCTTGTTCAAGAAAAAAGAGAGACTAAAGCAAGCATTAAAAAAAAAAAAAACATACCTGCAATACGAGTTGCATGTGGCATTTTAGAAGGATCAGAGAAACTCCGACAAAAGGAAATAAAACATTAAAAATGAATAGGGTAGTTCATGAAAAAAAATCCTCCCTAATTGATGCATTTATGCAGAACTCAAAAAGGAATAAATCTAAGGTTAATGAGCAAGCTTTTTTTGTTAAGCCTACCCTTATATGCACTGGTGGCAGTGGTATAAATTCACTCAATTTTTTGAAATTTAATTTATTGCATATAACTCTTCCAAATTGCTACCATGGTATAAAAATAATGTAAACTTTAAAGAGGACCCCCCCCCCCCCAAATTGCTAAATGATAAAAAACAGTTTGTTTAAACATATTGGAGGGAGGTGGGGGGCATCACATAAAAGTTTTTGATGTTCCATGACAATAATTTTCAGAAGAGTTATAATCATTTAAAAAATTTGAGCTTTGGTTTTATTATTGTCATCAGTGGGTGTAAGATAATCTTAGTTTTACTGTTGTTACAGCTTTGAAAATCGATCATGGTTAACATCTAGGGATTTTAACTGTCTGCTGTTATAAAAGTAACCCAAATTAGAAGAAAGTCAAGTTTTTTGTTTTCTTATTTCTGTAATTATGAGTTGGAATAATTTTACAGGATCAAGTAATTTCTTTATATTTGTCTCAAAAGCATAAAGGACACTGTGAAGAATGACTGTAACATTATCAAGGCAGGTGTATATCAGCGTAATACTTCATATCAATTATACCTGACCTACACAGACTTGAGTTTGAATAGTAAGACAGTTGTCCATGCCCTAATGAGATGCAGGCGTTTCAGACAGGTTTTTCACGTTTACCTTTCAAATATGGGAATCAAAATAAAATGTACTCTTTTACAACGTAATTCAAAATCATGTTAAGCACCATTATTATTATTACTTATGAGTTAAAGAATTTCCATTATTGAAGAGGGAGATTACACTATACCCATTCCATTCCTGATGATAATAAACTGCAAGTTTTCATTTTTTTAGTTCTAGGCTTCGTGTTTTTGTTCCATACTAAACACATTCACAGTGTTTGATATTTATTGTTATAGCTGTACAAAAGGCAAGTTTGAAATATTTCCAAATGTTCTTCTATTCGAATGAGATTCTTGACATACCTCATATCAGATAACTATGATTATTATGTGTACAGAACAAAACAAGTGATCATCATAACACTGAATGACCACAACTATGGCCTTTCAAAAAGAAATTCACAACAATTTTTTCAACACAGTGTATGAAGCCCACTTAGAAAATCTTATATATTTTTTACCAACCGCAAAAGCTGAAGAAAGCTCTCCATACTGGCTTGATACAGATGAGAACATGTGACCTCCAGAACAGTGACAAAGGAGGAAGTGTTTTGTAATTCCAAAGTTTGTATCAGGGTAGTTTTTGATATATAATTAAATAGTTTTAGGGGTGAGGGTGTAATTTCCATAACCTTTATAGTTTTGAGTGTCTTGAGTAGCATTATATTGAAACTTCAGATGCCCCTTTTTGTAGTGTTTGGACGTGTGCAGAGATCGTGCTAGGATTTTTCAAAAGAGTAAAATACTCCTTCACATTTTTTGAAGGAGTATTTTTCTTTCCAAAAGAGTAATTTTAGAGAACGAACAATTATCGCATTAGATTTTTAGCTAAATAATATTTAATATAAAAACTAATTATATCTATATATAAATATGTCAACATGAATTAGCATGTAATTGAATTTCTTTTATATAAAATAAGTAAATCGTAATTTATCAAAATCTTACAACTTGTCTTCTTTTATCCATGATGCTGCAAAATTTTTTTGCTTTTGAAAGACTGTACCAAAACTTGTGTGTGTGTGTGTTGCTTCACAGATTCAGTTTCTACACACTCAAACTTCGAAAAGAGTTCTATTGTAGAGGAAGGAAATCTAGTCTATCTCAATAACAAAAGATAAAATAAACCTTCATTGGACATTGTGATGTGCAAGTTTAGTATCACAAAGGTCAACTAATTTATTATTTTTGAAAATGTTTTCCTTCAGCTCTGAAAAAAAAAATATCTTCTTGAATACTATGTATGAGATGTTTACAGTTCACATAACTGAGACTTGGTTGATTCAACCATTCTTCTGATATGAGGAACGTCCAGTTTCTCACTTTGCAACTATTTATAGAAGGAAAATAACATTTAACAATAATTCAGGACAGTGGAAACATCGCAAAACAAAAAAAATATGATTACGAAAAAATCTTCGCTCCGTCCGACTTCCGTTTTCGAGCTGAAACACAATCAGTTATCAAACAAAATTATATCTTACGATAAAAATGAGCAGAGAAAATATTGCAAGGGAAAAAAAATTACGATTACTGATTTAATCTGCAGTTCGTCTAACTTCCATTTTCGAAAGTTTTGAAAGACAAAATTTCGTCCCCAGCTGGAAAACGTCCCCGCCCCTTACACCGCCACCATGCACAAACACACCACCCCCCAAAAAATTATCTTCAGTTTTGATGACAACAAAGTCAGAGTTACTCTTTGAATCCGCGAAAGAAACTCTTGCCTGAAGTTTACAAGGAAATTTTTGCTCCGGTGAACTTCCGTTATCAGAAACTTTTGTTAACATTTTCAAGCTGAAATGGAAACATGTATGCAATAAATTGATATTTAATAACAATACTGGACAGAGGAAACTTTGCAAGAAAAAGAAATTACGATCGCAGGAAAAATTTTTTTCACTCTGTTCAGCTTTCGTTTTCGGAAGTTCTGAAAAACGGAATACCGCTCCCCAGGTGGAAAACGACCCCCCCCTCCCACTAATCCTCACCTCAGAAAATAAAACATTATCTTCAGTTTTTTTTTTGTTTTTTTTTCATCGCTCTGAAGTATGACCGAAATGTGGAATTCCGTGAATCCGAAGAGCAATGTCATGCCTGATTCGTAACAGTCTGCGATATGCGAAATGAACGGCTCATACGGCTACGCATGGAAGCCGCTTCACGGGTCCATAAACTGATTATGTTCCTGATGTATTCGATTGCAATTTTTGGAACTCTGAACAGTCCGTTTCTAAATCAAGTATTTTTTACAAAGGATGCGTTTTTAACGCGCAAATTTTGCGAGAGATCCAAAAATGAACCCAAGGTTTTATATTTATATATATTTTTTCTTAAAATTTCGGAAGGTGGGAGACTCCCGCTTAACAGCTTTGTTTCGGCGGGAATCCCGCCATCCAGCCCTGAAATGTCAATTAAACGAACTTAAAAACACGTCGCTTTTCACTTCCTCCACACCAAGGATTAACAGCACCACACTGCACCGATACACTAGCCTCTCAATCCCGACGCGGCTGAATCGTTACCTCCGACCAATGCGCATACCCATCGGTTGAGCTGCTCTTAAGTCGCACTCTGCTCTGAAGGTTCTTCCGAATAATTGCTGAAAACCGATCCCTAGCTGACTAGCTCGGCAATGGGAACCAAATCATGATTTTTTCATAAACTGTGACATAAAAGTTAACATAATTTCTTGATAAAAAAAAAATGGTCATTTTTATGACAAAATCCCAGTGTAATCGCCAATTATAAAAGGAAATTGCATATGGGAAAACAATGCGTAAAGATACGCATTTCTAAATTTTAAAGCGTATTCAGCATTTTTAAGGCATGAAATATGCATGTAGAGGCGTTATACAATCTCTGGATGTGTGTGTGTGTGTATATATATATTTTTCCCCCACCAAAATGTGAACATGTGCTAATTTTATCACTGTGGTTTGAAATAAATAAAAATTAACAAATTTTTTTTGGTGTGGCTATTATTTTTACCATTAGTGGCTACTATTTAGGCTACTATTTTTACCATTAGTGGCTACTAAAGCAACTATTTTCTTGGGTGTGATAGGCTGGCAGCCCTGCTGTCGCAAATGCAGCATGGTAATGCCGGTCTTCAGGCTGAAGAGATTGAACGATCTGTATCTTATAAGCATACAGATGAAGATGTTTGTGTAAAATTTTGTGAACTGTAGCATGGGGAATCCCAGTTTCCAATGAAGCATGACGAATGGATTTCTTGGGGCTTCGCAGAAATGTCTCTTGAACAGCTGCAGCTGTCTCTTGTGTAACCGGTAATTGTCCCGCTCATGGGATATCGTCAACACTACCTGTTGCTTTAAAAATTTCATACCAAGCTTTTATGCTTTTTGGTCCGGTGGTGATCATCTGTACTCTTTTCTAAAAGAATAGTGCTGGACAGTAACCACCGATTTGGTCTTATAGAACCACAACACTCACACTTTTTCTTGTGTGGAAGCCATTATCGATGAAATGCTCCTCTTATTCAGCAGTAGCGCTCACCTAAAGAACAGAAAAAAAAACCTTGAGTGCTGCTATATTATGTTGCCAACCTTTTTATTTTAACTTACATATTTTTTTTATATTAATTTTTGTATATTCCATATACAGGGTGTCATAAAGTGGGAAAGACTTTATGGACACCCTGTATATGGAAAGCTTCCAAAAATCAAGTTTGATAGCTGATTCAGGTTTATCAAGTTTAGCATTTTCAATTGGAAAATTGTGTTATTTTCATGACAATGTTGACCTATTAAAGACTTTTTTAATTCACAGTTCCATGTATACATAGGTCTTGTGTTCTTTCAAAAGGAAATGTAAGACCCCATGGGTCTAACATATATATTAAAATCCACATTCACGTGAGATGTAGTAAATTCTCCAAGAAATTATGTATTCAACATAGTCTTTTATTCATAAAAATTCTTTTTGTGTTTGGGTTTGAAAATAACTTTTAAATTAAAACATTTAAGAATTTTAGAAATTTTGAAGCAAATATGTGGAGCAAATGGGATGACAGCTAAATTCTCTTGCACTGGGCAGACAGTAGGCTTGAGCATGTAGACAGTCCTCAGTTTTCTAAATATTATATTTGGGCAGCTTTTTCCATAATGCAAGAGTTCTAATCCTCTGTGCGCTGATGTTCCTTTAAGAAAGTCAAGCTCTTTCTGCAAGGAATTTTCATTGGAGAAGATAGGCATTGTACAATGTACATGTGTGTAGAAAATGCTGATATTTTGTTTCCACTGGTATTTGACTCTACATGTATGTGGGGTGAGAAATCAGCAAATGATTTATAATAGACTTTAGTAGTTGAGTAGTGTAAAGGATCCTGAATGTTACACAAGGACTTCAAAGAATGGTAAAGAGGCATTGTTTGTCTCACAAGTGAAAATTCATATCAAGATCAACTGAACTGGTGAGTTAAATTAATTTGTGCATTTCCAAATTAATGCATTTCCAGATAACAAAGGTATCATCTATGTATTGAATACACTGGTCAAATATCAAAAGCTGAAAGAATTGTTTGTTAAAACGGCTGCATTCTGTTCTGTTCGTAAAAATTTCCAGATGAAATGAAAATAATTCTTTGTCTGATGCAAATTTCCACAATTCTTAACATTTATTCCACTTCTGGTTGACTTATACAAGTCCCAACATTTCTTCCACTTCCAACTGTCTGTAATGATGTTCAATGAGGCTTGCTTTCAAAGATTCAAGAGCTAATTTCAGTGGTATACTTGTGACATGGATTTCACATCTAAAGATAACATGAACTCATCTTTGTGTGGATGCCATTTTAGCTGCAGTTCTTGTAGAGTGATATTTTCTTTCATCTTTAAATTGTGTATGAATGGGGGAAAGGGATTTGACATTGTCTGGCTGACAATAATGACAAACTCATTAGCTGATTGACAAACTCAGTGGAAATTTTTTACAGCAATTTTGTTTGAAGTCACTGACGTGGATAATTTTGAAGAAAAAAACTTTGCCAACTTATGTGTAGTGTTGCAAATTATAGGCCAGAAAGGATCCATGTATCTTGGAGAGCATGGCAATATAGACAGTGGGCAATTTGACTGCAATTCTTGTAGAATAATATTTTCTTTCATCTTTGAATTGTGTATGAATGGGAGAAAGGGATTTAACATTGTCTGGCTGACAATGTCTGATTGTTTCGTCATTCTGTATTCTGTACTGATGAAGCAGAGCCAAATGCTCAGTGAAAATGTAGTCGACCTTAAAATAAAATATAATTATGAATTATGAACTTTGAGATTTGATCTACAGTGTGGATTAGTGAGTAATATATAGAAATAATTTTAAGTCTCAGTAGTTTGTGGTGCAGAGCAAACTATAAAGTAGTGTTGCAATAAGTAAAGAAGAAATATCCAGATCACCTGGCAGGTAAATGAGTTCCCCCAGTTTTGGTAATAAAAAGCTGTAATCCAATATCGATGTATTGACCAACTCATTGGAAAACTTGAAAAATGAAATATATCTTAGTTAAAAGTATACCAGAGTATGAACAATAAAAAAATGCTTATAGCGTAATGAAATCCGTTTATTTTCTGGAGTAAAAAGTATATAAGAATTTCCTTGAAAAAGTCTCCTAGTGGAGAGTGAAAACTCTGCAATTCTATATACTTTTTATGCCAGTATGGATTTTACTATGCTGTAAGCATTTTTTGATTGAAATATATCCTTTTGCTGCCAAAAATAACAGGCTTCTTTGCTGCCATGTGATTTGATGACTTGCTCTTCACTTATTTCTACAACATCTGAAAAACTGGTGCTTTCTGACCTTGATCCTGTTATTAAGATGGAAAGGTCATTGCTACAAGGAGGCACTGAGCCTTGACTGCATAGCCTGAATCTTCATCCAGATTCTATGCCACTACACTTCAGTTGTATAGAAATACATTGCCTTTGATGGTCTGATGTTAACATGCACGCATGAAAATCAAGAGATGCAGGTTTGTTTTCCTGTATGCTGAGGCCAATAAATGTTTTTAATTTTCTAAGGAGTTGTTTGAGCTTGGATGGGTAGCAAATCATGGCAATTTCTCCATGGGCAAACAGTGAATTAAGACATTTCATTGCCAAAATCATCTGTGTACAATTGTATATAATGGCATATTATTTTTCAGTCATCTGTATATCTTTTATAATTTATTATCATGCACAATCATGGTGCTACATGTTTGTTCGTACATTTTTGAAGAGCTGTTCTTGCATGCAAAAAGGGGTGAACTATGTTTTTAGCCGCCCCGGTGGCGCAGTGGTGTAAGCGCTGGCTTATGATCATTCGTCGGTGAAGGTTCCGGTTTCGAATCCCGGTGAGGCATGGATGTTGTGTTTGTCTTATGACCCTAGCTCTCTCCCTTCCCCGGAACCAGTGGCCCTAAATCAGGGATGGGTGACTGCTTATAGCCCATTGAGTTGTTCACGGTGGTTGTTAAACCATCAATAAAAAAACAACCAAAAAAAACTGTTTTATCCCACTCGCTTAAAAAAAAATTAGTTTTTGAGTTTTAATTTAACACATGGAGTCAGTTATTAATACTGCCTAACTGGTGAAGTGCTTTGTTTTCATCATTGGTAGCTGGGTTAACATAGTAGCATAGTTTTTTTTTAAAAAGCTTAGAATTGCGATTACTTTGCAATTTCAGATTCTGCAGTATGTGTGTGTGCATGCCTGTGTGCGTGCATATGCAATAAAACATGTAAATGGTACTGTATTGTGTGACAAATAAATATATAATCTGAAATAGAGATTCATAAATATTACTGCAGAATTGTTATTTTTAGGATAAACTCCGCAAGGAAATCAAGGAATACACTAAACTTTGTGGACGTTCGATATTTGTGTTTGATGAAGTTGATAAGATGCCACCTGGTGTGATTGATGCTATAAAACCATACATTGATTATAATGAAGATGTTGATGGAACTGATTATCGGCACAATATTTTCATATTTTTGAGGTAAGTTTTTATGCTCATCCTGTGCCTTTTAAGTTTATAATATGACATGTTTTAAAGAAAAGTCATTGTTTTTCCATAAATATTTTCCAGGTGAAAAATTAATTAATTTAAAAAATAGCTGTATTTCAGAGCTACCTATTTTTTGACATATCAGTAATCATTATCAGGAAACAACAGAAGTACATGTAATGTCATGGGATTTTTTGAAGTTATGAACATCTATTTTAAGGCTTTCTGTTCTAAAAACTTGAATACAAATAACTTATATAGGACAATATAATTTTTCTTTATACATGTAAAAATTAAAAAAAAATGGAAATACCTGGTAGACTCACAAAATATCTGCTACTCAGTAGCATCATGCCTAGAATTCATTAAAAAGTCAATTTGCTGCCCTGGTGCCTGAGTGGTATGAGGCATTGGTTTCTAAACATTCATCTAAGATGGGCGGCCCGGATTCAAATCCTGGTTGAAGCATGAATGTTATGTTTGTCTTACAGCACTGGCTCTCTCCCTTCCCTGGAACCAGTGGCCCTAAATTAGGGATGGGCAACTGCTTATAGCCCATTGAGGTGCTCATGGTGATCGTTAAACTCCCAAATAAACCAAAACAAAACAAGTCTATTTTGGATCACTTGTGTAACAAAATTAGTTTTTTTTTTTTTTACAATAGATCTTTCATTTTTGATATAATTCTTATCCCCATTTTCAAAAACTGCTTCCAAAGTGCTTGACATTTATTCATTTTAAATTGTGCTGACTTTTTTTGATCAGTCATGTGAATCAAATAGCAGAAACAAATTTGGAAAACTATTGTTGGTTGCAATCCTTAAGAAATCCAGTTGAAGTTTTTAAATAAATGACTGTTAGCTTTATCATCTATGAAAGGAAATTTTTCTGAGGAATATCACTTTTCTCAGATTCAGAATTTAAATTACTTAACTTTTTAGAACCCTATGCACAAAGAAACTGACAACAGCATTGTTTGTCACTCTCCACCATTAATTTGCATCAAGCAAAAATTGAATTAATCTCATTTTTCCAACATCACCCTTTAGTAGCATGGTGTTAGACAAAATCATACACGAGATTCTTCTGCGGATTCCCGCTTTTTTTTTTTTTCATCATTTGGATCATTCTAGAGATCAATACATAACTGAAGAAAAAAATTTTAGGGGTAGGGAGGGGCCGTTTTCCCGTCTGGGGTTTGTATTTCATCCTGCGAAACTTTCGAAAACGGAAGTTAGACGGAGCGAAGAGTTCTCCTGTAATCTCATTTTTTTCTCACATTGCTCCTTCTGCCCAGTATCGTTCTTAAATATCCTTTTATTCCAGAAATATTGCATTTCAGCTTAAAAGTAGAGGAAAAAGTTTCTGAAAACGGAAGTCTGTCGAAGTGAAGATTTCTCCCGTAATCGTATTGTTTCCTTCCCGCAATGTTTACACTATCCTGTGTTGTTGTTAAATGTTACTTTCGCCCATAAATGTTTGCACTTAACCTTTATAAGGGAGGGGAAATTTTCCAAAAACGGAAGTAACGAAATTTGTAAATTTGTTAGAACTGATGCATCATGTTCAAAAGTATTCATATTCTGAAAGTTACACCATTTGTCTAAAGTAGTGAAAGCTTTGATATCATGCATTCATGGTCCTCAGGCTGAAAGCTCTTTCAGCATGATGAATAAATTATCATCTGGGGGAATAAAAGGAAAAAAAAAGTGTTGAAGAAATGAGAAGGTAATGATATCGATATCAACAGAAAGAAAAACTAAGCAAAGGTTGCTGGGCAACTGCAGAGTCACCTAAAGACAAATATATGCCCATGGAACTTCCTGAGAAAAAAGGAACACAAGAGGAAAAGTAAGATGGTGTTCTAGCAAGTACCAAAAAAAAAAAAAAAAAAAAGAAAGAAAAAAAGCTGTGTTTGAAGCAATGTCTTTTAAAACAATTTTATTTTGTTTTGAATTCAGTAATTTTGTACTGTGAATACAGCGGTGTGCTCTAAATATTTACATTAACATAAATAAATTACAGTGAACAATTCCATCTTGCTCATGCTGTGTTATATTCGCACATTCTTGTTGCAAGTTCTGATTTTTCACCCGGTTAAAAAGTTCAGCTTTTTTGTTCCTTGGTCGGTCTCATGTATGCAAAATAGGAAAGGTGCAAATTACAAATATATGCTATCAAGCAAAACAAGCCGCCCCGGTGGCGCAGTGGTCTAAGGCGTTGGCCTCTGATCATTCGTCCGAAGGGGTCCGGGTTCGAATCCCGGTCAGGCATGGATGTTGTGTTTGTCTTACGGCACTGGCTCTTTCCCTTCCCTGGAACCAGTGACCCTAAATTAGGGACGGGCGACTGCTTATAGCCCATTGAGTTGCTCACGGTGGTCGTTAAACCTCCAATCAAAAAAAAAAAAAAAAAAACAAGCAAAACAACGCAAGATCTGTGAAAATAAATATGCCCAACTTTCCTGCTTCTAAAATGTAGATTTGCTACTCCAAAGAAGATCCTGGTATGCCTTTTAGAAGTTAGAAGCACCCAATTTTGAGGAAACTTACCAATAAACTTCATCCTTTTGCCAATTGTATTTCTTGCATGGTAAATAAGAAGCTAATGCTGTAGCCAACAGAAAAGGGGTTTGTTTTGCCTTGATGCTCAAGATGTTACACTTTTGCAAAGCCATGTAATCCATGCAATGCTTCCTCCGGCTCAGTGTCCACTGATGTGGTAGCAGTCATGGCAAATCCTATTACCTGCTGTTACACTGGTTAGTAGTGATTTAAAAAGTTTGCCAGGAACAACGGTCGCAGTAAGTTTTTAGGCAGGTAGTAAAAATGCTTCTTACATGATTTTCAAGAAGTATTTTGTGATTTCTAGAAGTAACACCCCCTACCCATGCCCAGTTTGCAAATGACTGCCGTAAAAATTATCATTTCTAAAAAAACTTTTCAAATTCTATTAAAAATATAAATGCATTACAATAAAAAAAATCTGTTCTTTGGACATGCAGTTATTTTAATTATTTTAATAAGTACAGCATCATTTGAAATAGCTTAATAATTCCTAAGGTTAAAAACATGCAAACATGTATCCTTACCTCTGTGGCAAAGTTTGCTTTCAATTTTCCCTAGGTGCTCTTTCTTAAAGGCCATGTCTAAACAACAATAAAAAAAAAAAAATTGCTTGTCTCCCTTTTGCTGCCCTCCTATCCCATGTGTTTATCTTAAATAAGACCTGCTTAATTTAGGATTGTCAAGATGTACCATATGGGCTTATTAGCAAAACAGAGGGAAGAAAGGTATCCTCAGTTCCCATGAATGAAAGTGCTGAAAAAATAGGGAGAGGGGGATTAAAGACAAAAAAAAATGTGATGTCAATCACACAGATACTTTAATGTCAAGCAATTTTTGTTTAATGGAGAAAAGATTGGAAGCTCATTTAACATTAAAACAGAAAAAGGTCAAAGCAAATCTATCTGATAGTACATTTGTGATATTTCTAGATGTTTTAGTGTGAGAGGAAAACATGCATATATTTTTACTGTCTGCAATTTTTGTTTGCATTTGCAATACAATGCTTACTCATATTTTGATGTTTCCCTAAAACATTGAAGTACAATAAAAAACAAGAACAAAAACCCCCATTTAAGTTGTAAATAACGAGACTCTACCCCCTATCCCCATCCAACTTTTTTTTAGATGCAGAATTGCTATTTATTTTTAGACACCGCTTTCACAAACTCATGGTTCGTATGCTCCTTAAAAACCTTAAAAAGTCCTTGAACAAAAATAGTTCATTTTCAATTCCTTGAAAAAGTTTAAGGCTCTGTTAATAGTACTTGAAATATTTTTTTGTTTTGTTTTTTAAGTAATGATTGGTAGGAAACAGCAGAGTAGTAGAATGTAGACGTACACGTGTATGCCGATAGTTTCCAAATCAGGAGTAGATTTTGCAGATAGTTTTTGCTTATAGATTAAAAAAATGGTTATTTACAGCAATTAAAACACTTACTCAAGGCTTCACTCCAATTAATATATTTAATTCTATTTTAATCTGAAGTACTTTCACTTATTTGTCACATCTTCTGAGTTCTTTTGTTTTTACAGACTTTTCTAGCCTCCAGATTTTATCAAAGCCTCTTATCAACGTATAGAAACTATATCAAAAGTTTCGTTTACACAGAAAGAATTTAAACTTTATTGCCAGGTTCTTCTTACAGTTGCCAGTTATTCATTTAAAATAATTTCTTTATGTATTTTGTAAGTGTAGTATTTTTGAATTAAGTTGTTGAAAATGCTATTTATTATATTTAAGGTTCATTAATGGAACTGTTTTTCTAGATATAAAAACTTTCCTTAATAAGTCTTTTGTTTTTATGAAGTTCATAGTTCAATATTTTAATGTTTTGCCCTAAAGGTCTATTTCACACACATTGCTGCACACTCAGTTGTAATGTACTTACTTTGTCCTCACTGAAATCTATAATGTTCTAATAATTATTTATTGTTTTATTAATTTTTCTTTAAATTATCTTATTCTACTGTTATCGTGTGTGTGTGATTCGTAGGTTTGCAGCATGTTTTCTCTTTCAATGGTTGTGTACGCAGATACGTTTTATTTTTATACAACTCTTGGAAAAGAGCATGTGTTAAATAATTGTTTGTGCTAAAAAGATGTGTAGGAGATTTCTGTGTAGTTCTGATAAAAACACCAAACTCATCAAATAGCGTAGAACTTGCGTTCAACCCGCGGGAGTGTGTGAACAGCTGGTGCCTTGGCTATGATATCTGTACAGAGTAAAGCGTCAGCCATGTGAGTAAAATAAGTGGAATGATGTATTTGCAAATTGTGATGGGCTTCTGTTTCTTGGGGTTAAGAACGTGTTCTTGCCGGAGGGTGAAACTTCCAGGAATTGCTTGTACTTCATGTGTGGAACCGTCGTCTCTTTGCTACTCAAAAAATGCATCAAAGTCATGCATTAAAAATAAATAGTTAAAGCAAACAATAAGTGCCATGCCAGCAGATGAATACGAAAATGAAGTACCCTGGGTCATTCCACGTCACTTCATCCAGGCCATGTAACCCACCATCTCAGATTTTCATGAAATTTGGCATTCACGTCACTTCATCCAGGCCATGTAACCCACCATCTCAGATTTTGATGAAATTCGGCATGGAGGCATACTTCTCTAAGATATAGAAAATGTCAAAATTTTAACTTCCTACACCTCATAGTTTCTGAGATACAGGGCTCCAAAGTTTCACTGAACACCAATCGAACACATAGAGCGACGGAGTACCACTTTTCACAAAATGCTGCATAACTGTAGTGCTATTTAGTTTAGAAGAAAGAAAATTTGTACCCTTATGCAAAAGAGCTTCCAGAATAAGAAATCATTTTAAATTTCATTGAAAACACTGAATAAATAAATTAAATACAGTGGTAAAAGTGAAAATTTAAGAAAAAAACTTACTATTCTATATTAGGCTCTACAGCAAATACCAGAGGTATGAGGGAGCTCTTTTTTAATGTATGTTGGTCTTTGACACATGCTGTCACATAACAAGAAAAATAAATAGTGGCTTTCAGCTTGCTTTTGAAGATATGCGCAAATATCTGAAATGCGTGTGGAGTTCCACTTCGTCAATTCAACCACTTTTTTTTATTAATTATAACTCGTCTCTGTCATTCAAGAAATTTCACGAGGAGATAAAACTAACAAGGACACCAAAATATAAAAATTTATGTTTTCTTACACCATATAGTTTCAGAAATACCATATTAACAAGTTTGACAAAATGGCTTGTAGGCTTGACAACAAGTTAGGTGAGCATATGTACCCGACAACAAGTTAGGTGAGCATATGCAACAAACTGCTTAGTCATACTCACCTACGGTACATAGATCTGTTTTTTCATAACTAGTTTTGATTTGAAAAAAAAGAAACACCAGCAAGTAGTTTTGCACTGTTCACAAATATTTACATTGATGTTCTTAATATGTCATGATCAACTTCTGAGGATGGAGTCCTTATAATTCAGCCACTTAGTTTGACAGGTTTTCACGTCCAACTTGGGAAACACATATGTTCTTCCAGAACTTGTTGTCATGGGAGCGTCAATTAAACATAAAATGTGTCCAAATGGAATATTGCACTCATCTTTAAATGAAGGCCAGTAAAAAGAAACTGCAGGGCCATTTGGGTGCATAAATTTTACAGATGCTTTACCTTCTTCATAATTGATTTTTTTCTATTATTCCTAGAAACCAGTTAGAATCATATACACATGCTACATAACAATGTGTATATAACTGCCTTTGTATTCCTAGATTTGCACAGCCAAAATCAGAGAAATTTTCATCCAAGCTGTGGAAACTCAGTGTACCAGGTATTGTTTGAGCATTAGAAAATCTTACTTGACACTCATTGCGCACAGCATTCATATCACTTTTCAAAATGAAATGGAACTCTTATTTTCATGATATTCTTATGACAGAAGTCGAACATCTCCTGTGGAGTGGTTATTTGCTCTTTCAGTAGATGTTGGAGACTTGTTCTTGCAGTGATTCGTTTGACAGTCCCACCTATGCCATCACAAGGAAACTTCCCATTGCTGGTTGCAAAGAAAGACCATGAAGCTGTCACTGCAAAATCATCAATGTGATGACATAGATTTATGAAGTTTTTATAGCTTTTGTACTGAGCAGCACAACCATCAGTAAAATAATGTACCGTAATTTTCGGACTAAGAGCCGCAGGTGAGAAATTTTGCAATCTCGGAAGCAAAAGTTGCTGTAAGGGCCGCACCTGTGAAGTTGTGGTGCTGCTCAGAAAACTAAATTATCTTCCTTATTTTCATGAATTAATTCATACCCAAAGTGATTATATGTATACTTCAAAGGGTAATTCTGCAACTCAGTGTCAATCTGCTTTATGCACTTATTTTTTCATACTGGCAAAATTTTTTATTTATACATTTTTTATTAATCATGCTAATTATGTTATTTGTTTGCCTTTATTAAATGCTCAAAACCATTTATGTAATCAATATAAATCACAGTTAATCTTAAGACTCCCGTTAGAATATCGCATTGCTCGTAAAACCGCACATTTGTCTGAATTCCATTCAGTGTGGATGTCTGCTACAGGATGGTTCTCTGTTTACCGCAATAGAATCCCTCTTAGAAGTAATTAACTTATAAATTATTGCTTGTAATGCTTTCGATTAATGTTTTATTTAATAATATGTTCCTTCTATGTTATGCTTTTTTCTCATCTACAGATGTTTTTGTTTGAATGAAGTTGCGCTTTCTTTTACCAGCTGCCTCGCAGGTGTTCGCGGATCTAGCCGCTAACACTTCGAAACAGCGGTGTCGCTTTCTCTCTTTCAAGTGGTTTGACCTACTTTCATTTACTGCGCACTGAGCCTTCGCGTTGAGCTCCGCTTTTATATGAATGGGAAAGCTCTCCCTTCTTTTTTTCTTTTGCGTTTGTGAAGATTTTATCTTCAGCCAAGTATTAAATTAATATTACCCATTTTTAACATCAGATGATAATGCTACAGTGCTTATTAGTGAGAAAGCATTTCCAGCCGAAGCCTTCAACTTCCACTATCGTCAGTCAATTAAAAAAAAAAAAATTAAATTGAAGCAAAACTTAAAAGCACAGAGCCAAGAAACACCTGTATTGCATGCCAGATTAACCAAGAAGAGTGAACGGAATTTGTCTTTCTGTCCTGCCAGTATTGTTTGGAATAGATTTCTGCTAATGGAATCATCCTGGGGCAGGCTTTTGCATTGTTCATGTTCTTAAGCTTTTGTTCAGGGAAGTGCCCATCAAACCGATCTCCCCACTCCAGTGAAAATCAACATTCCTTTGGTTGCATCGCACCTTCCTGCCTGCCTGCCTTCCTGCATGATGTATGCTGCAGCCAACAAAAGAGAGATGCTGGGCGCGCTATCCACAGAAGCCTCGGACATCACGCTACTAGTCTGTGTGCTTATGTCCCCATTCCATCCCCCATGCAAAGGGCATTTGAGTCAGGCATTCCTGTCCTCCCCCACTTTCCCTCCTAAACCAACATCAGGACAGCGGAGTTGTCCTTTAAATAGACGTGTCTAACGCATGAGTAGAAAGGGGAGAAAACATGATCACAGTCGAGTTTGTGAAAAAAAAAAAAAAAGACGTGGTTTGAAAAAAATTTACTAAGCAATCTGCATGATAAAAAAAAAAAAAGGGAGGTAAGAAACAGTCTTATTGTAAACAAATTCGGCATAAGGGCCGCACACCGGGGAAAATTTCACTTTTAGTAACGTAAGAGCCGTGGCTCTTAGCCCAAAAATTACGGTACTTCTCTTAATTGCTGGTAGTTCATTTTTAAGAAAGTTATTATTTCACTCTGAATCTTGTACACCATTGCAACATCATGATCAAAATCATCAGAAATGAAACAGTGACTTGATGCAGAATTTAAAGATTCCGAATTTCTTTTACAGTAAATAACAACAGGGTGAACTGTGCATGCATGGAGAGTCCAATGATACCCTTGTGCTTCTTCCTGAACTACAAATGCATAATTTTCACTGAAGTCCATCGGTATAATGGCAGACTGGACCAATGGTTCCTTTCAACTTACTGAAAAATGAAGACTGTGCTTTTGTAATGTATGAGTTTGGAATGAGCTTCTCAATTTTTGACACAAATAATTCAATGAATTCCTCAATTAAAGATAACTTTTGAAACTCCATTCTGTCTGTAGACACCCACTGGTGATATTCGATTTCATCAGTGGGATCACAATCTAAATTTATGCAACTATAACTAATTCAGATTTGTACTTTTTGGGCACTGAACAACACCAAAGCATGCACTTTGAATCCTTACTGCTGCAGCAAGACTATTGATAAAGTCCTGATGTGATTCTTCAAAGTGTGCTGCACTAATCAAAAGTTAGACATTTTGATGTATAGTGCACACACATACAGAATGGGTTCCAGAGAAGCCCGCAAGAATTTTGGACGAAAAGCATAAAATTTAGAAAATTCTACTTTTTCATTTGTTTATCTTTGCCTAAATTGTTGATATAACTCTTTCAAATTGCACAGAATAAGTCTTTTCTGAGCATGGACATTTCTTCCTGGCATTTGCCAGGAAGAAATGTCCATGCTTTGTCCTTCATTCCTGGCATTTGCCTAGAATAGTTATCATCTTCATAAAATCCTATAATTTGTTTTATGGTATCTTGTGAAAGTTTCTTACCATGGCTAGGTTCAGGAACTGATATAATGCCTTTATCTTTTGCTAATTTTCTTGCCTGATGTACTGTGTATTCTGAGACTGCAAACTGTTGTGCTACTTTTTTCTGGACCATGATGGGGAGCCATTGTTAATATCTGATTTTTTTTTTTTTGACAACTAACGTATTGTTTCTTTCATTAAAGCAACAAGTTTATCCAAATCATGAGCATTTAGTTTTAATTCATCTATGGAGTGTTCATCATCACTGTCCCTAGTAGAAGACTGAGCTGTAAAGCCATATTCCAGAACACAAGATATTTTACTCTGCATAGCTAACTTTGCTTGAAGTTTTCTTTTCCCATATGCTGGTTTACTATGGGATGGCAAGGAATGTAATTTTAACAGGAACAATCCTAAATCAGATAAACTTTCAAAACT
Source organism: Macrothele yani (assembly GCA_039090855.1). NCBI lineage: Eukaryota > Metazoa > Arthropoda > Arachnida > Araneae > Macrothelidae > Macrothele > Macrothele yani. The sequence goes on from CM077002.1 coordinate 50,559,803, forward strand.
TCTTTAGCAGCACATTCTTTAGTAATAAAATCATCAGGGACCATTTCACTATCATCAGTCTTACTTAAAACTTCATTTTCTACAGGTTGTCCTAATTTAGATGCTTTTCCACAACACTGAGGACATAATTTTTGACCTGGGCATACACTGATATTTTTAAATTGCAGCTGTTGGGCTATTTGTATACTGACTTGATGCAGGGACCTCTTATAATAGGTTTTTTCACATCATGGTCATCAAAAGGGTTGCAACAAGTTACTTGGTAGCTTTCATATTTCTTCAGATAATAACATTTGTGATGTAAACATACTGAGATTATATCATTATGTGGAATATTAGGTCTCAAAGAAACAAGTTCCTTGTCAGCAACAGGAAGTTCTTCACTACTGAGAAACCCCTTTGTCTTCACATAACTTGATTTATTGCATTCTGTATTAGCAAGTGATCCAACACTACACTGGACCATTATCTTTTTCCATGATTGAGGTTGACAAACTTGTCCCAAAGTCAGATTAACACAGGGCAGCCAATGCACAAGAAAGAAAATATTGGAAGCAATATATTTCACAGCAAAGTTTAAGCGACTTCTGGATAGCCTGCCCACAGTGAAATCAGCATGTGCATCTGAGCCATTGTTTCCTTAACTGGGAATGAGGGACTGAAACCTTACTTCTCTTTAGCTGGAGGGCATCCCTAGAAGGGTGAGGTCAGAAAAGAGAAATCTTTTAACCCCACCCTCATCTCAGCACTTGGGGAGTTTTACAGTGTCATGAAGCTTACCCCATTTTTTGAACTGGTGGTCAGTTGAGCACAGAATCTGGGATGAAGTCAAAACAAATTCTCATGACCTTAGGAATCGTTATGTATCCTTTTGCCTCATGCCACATTTTCTTTTAAAAAGTGCTCTCTGACAAGTTGCAATTGTTTCCTAGTGCCCATTCATTGCAAGCTTACTTTAGTGTATTATCCAGTCATGCACATATAAAAACTTTATATCTTTCGTGGAAATGTTTAAATGGGGGGTGTCCAAAATTCTGTTTTAAGGAGATTTTTCAGAGTAGTTTTTTTTATTCAGGAATTTTTGCAATCTGCAATAAGAGAATAACAGATATTTTGAAATGACTGAAAAACTTTAAAACCTCACCATACTTGTTGTGGGGTGCAGCTGAACTAGCCATATCGTCAAACTTGTTAATATGGTATCTCTGAAACTATACGGTATAAGAAAACATAATTTTTTATATTTTTGTGTCCTTGTTAGTTTTATCTCCTTGTGAAATTTCTTGAATGTCAGAGATGAATTATAATTAATAAAAACAAAGTAGTTGAATTGATGAAATGGAACTCCACACGGATTTCAGATATTTCAACATATCTTTAAAAAGCAAGCTGAAAGCCACTATTTTTTTTCTTGTTATGTGACAGTATATGTCAAAGACCAACATACATTAAAAAAGAGCTCCCTCATATCTCTGCTATTTGCTATAGAGCCTAATATAGAATAGTAAGTTTTTTTCTTAAATTTTTACTTTACCACTATATTTAATGTATTTATTCAGCGTTTTCAATGAAATTTAAAATGATTTCTTATTCTGGAAGCTCTTTTGCATAAGGGTACAACATTTCTTTCTTCTAAACAAAATAGCACTACAGTTATGCAGCATTTTGTAAAAAGTGGTACTCCGTCACTCTACGTGTGCAATTGGTGTTCAGTGAAACTTTGGAGCTCTGTATCTCAGAAACTATGTGGTGTAGGAAGTTAAAATCTGGTCATTTTCTATATCTTGGCGAAGTATACCTCCATGCCAAATTTCATGAAAATATGAGATGGTGGGTTACGTTTTCTCCAAAAATTGTATAAATTGATGTGGAATGACCCCCTTTCAAAATATTCCACAAAATGAAATGATTTTGAAAAACACTAAAACAGAGGGGAAATTCAAAGTTAGTAAAATAAACCAACTGGGGCCAAGGGATAACAGGTAGGTCATTGAAGATGTGCCCACTTCAGCTAAGATTAATGGTCTGAACTTACTAAAATATCTATCTACTGACCGACCGACAGTAAACACATATGATAATTCGGGTTTGAAAAGTCCTTGAAAAGTGCTTGAATTAATTTTTCTTGGAAGAGTACAAACCTTGAAACTGTTGGAACTGTAAAAAAAAAAAAATATTGCCTTCTCCTCCATTTCATTTGGACTTGCACATACATGTCGTGCTGGCCCGTGTGGCACAGCTCAAGGTCACTGGAATTTCTCCTCCCAAGTTGTGACACAGATAATGCATTTTTTCCATAAGTGACTTGGGCCTTTGGGGTTGTGTTTTCCTGCAGCCTGGGATATGCAAAATCAGAGACGAAACTCAGAGCTGGGGTGGAGAACAAGGGAGGAATTATGTTCTCGATGGCATAGCTGCTGTGTTGAGCAGCTGAGGGGGAAAAATAGTAATGATAATTGTAAGAATGAACATATTAACTATGTTAAAATATAATAATGCTGAACATTATGTTACTTTTTCACAAAGAAAAGTAAGACAATACAAGCCCAAGAAGGCGACACAAGGTTCGAGAACATTGTTTTTCTGATGTCGAGAGCCTCAAACAAAGAACCTTAGTTTCTCACGCCTTAGAAAGGGAGAGGCCTTTTCGACAAACTGTTAACATCTTCAATGATATCGCAACTTTCACTGTACATTTTCAGCATCGCCCAGATGCCCAAAAGTCTGGAAAACAGCTATCCACCTTTGTGTAAATATAACATATTAAAAAAAATATATTGTGAAATATATTGTGTTAGTGTAAGAATGTACTTCGGCGGTAGGATTACTTTCTCAAAGGGTACACTTACTAAGGGAGAGATCTGACAGGCCGCAGAGACACGAAAGGTAGGATTAAAACCCATCCGCGAGGCATGCTTAGCCAACGCCCAGGGTGGGTCGGCGAGTGACGTCAAAGGAGGAACATGTGGCTGGAGAATGCGAGCCACGCCAGCAGGTCTGCGAGAGGGCAAGGTCAGCGCCGGGGTCTTCGCACATGCGTAGCGCAGAGGAGAAGAGACGAGCAGGTCTCTTAGAAAAGAATCTGTTGGTCAGTCTGCTTTCGTCCAACGGAGAGAGTAGTTCTCCGATAAAGGAGATGCTGAGCGTTTGCCTTTTTTTTTTTGTGAGCAGAGGGACGCTCCAGCTATGGAAGTCCGGGGCTCTGGATGAGATTAGCGAGCACACTATCCTTGAAGAGATAGTGTTTGGTTGCAGCGGTACAGGTCCCAGTCAGGGAATTCCGCTTGTGTAACAGATATTCCTCTACAGTAAGTCAAATCTTAGCGTAGGCTAAGATTGAAATCGTATGGACAGAGAAGTACTGTTTGGCTACTACTCATAATATTCTCAGAGATACAGATCTACCTGATAGCAGGTAGATATATTCTTTCTAGAACATCAATGCTGAAAGTGAGGACTCAGATAATTTTCTTCGGAAGTGGTTCTCCTAGATTTCGTGTCTATGCCACCGTCCAGGTCTAAGCCTTAGGGAGACCTGATGCTAGAGAATGAGTAACCCACCGCCATCAGGAACCTAACGGATTATGTAATAAATGTTTGTATTGTAATAGTAACTCCTCTTGATATCCTTATATCTTAGTTGTGAGTATTATTCTGTCCGTTCAGCTGTTTCGATCCGCCTTCCCGATTCACAGATTTCATAACAAAGTGGGGAAGGCTTCGTTTGTTTGCTCGAATAGAGTTTGGGGAGTGTTTCAGAGAAACACAAACACTTCCTTGTGTCTGTGAGAAGTACCTATAGCGTGGACGTCTCAGATTCATAAGTAGCAGGCAGAGCCACGACACGTGACCAGTACCTTTGCGCTCACAATAATAATTAAACAAAAGTCTAAAAATTGGTTTTTAAATTAGGATGGATAATTTTTGGAGCAGTAAAAATAAGTCCCGATCTTATTTTAGGAAATAATTTGTTTTTGTTGCGTGAAATATACTTGTCAAGGTGTTAATGTGATCTCTAGTCTGGAAGTCACATATACTTGACATTGTGCTACATAAATTGAACCGTTTAAATTCACGAGAGGGAGTAGCAGCTGTCAACGGGGCTGCCAGTGAAGCCTGTACAGGACAACAGCACCATAGCCCGATTCTGGGAATGAGTGTCAGCACTAAATATAAACTCTTTTGTGGAGGCTACAAGATTAATATTGTAGAGTTACTAATGCTGTAAAACAAAACTCCTCATTATAAATTAGTGTCCATTGGCTGCAAAAAATACAAAATCCTCATCAAACGAAAATGACTTCTTCCAGAAAGCTGATGCCAAGCCAGTGATACTGGGTAGCTGACATAAAATCTGTGAAGGAAAGTTCATGAAATATGGGACAACCATTTAGGCCTCTGTGTGGCCACAGGAGAGACAGTGTGCTTTGCTTGAAAACGTTTTATTCCCCTTTCAAAACTGGCTTAAATGCTAGCAACTGTTGTTGAAGGTGCTATGGCAACCTGCCCATCAAATGGTGAGCTGTTTACTAAATAAGAGTGATTGTGAGAAGACTATTAAACGTTGGAAGAAACAAAGATCTTATGATTTGGATCATTCTCTGTGTAAAATGGATGGTCAGGCAGAGACTCTAAGTACTATGGATTCTCCATAGTTTTCACAAAAATCATCAGTCGAACTATGGATTACGGGAAGCATGGAATATACTGTGGAAATTGAAATCTCAGTGAAATGTTGTTAAAAGCATCTGTGTGAGGTTTATATCAATATGTAGAGATTCTAACATTTATTAAATGTTTTGGAATTGCCTCTTGGAATTCCAAAAAACATTTAGTAAATGTTACTTCAATATCATGACATTTCTGTGACAGTTTTTTTTACATTTGTAGATGTCTTAGAAGTTTCTGCTCCTGTGATTGTAGCAGAACTGAGTGGGAAGTTCTTTTTGCTTTGTTTTGTTTGTGCTAACCAATAACTGCGTGTTGCTAGCTTCTTTTCTAGATGTCAAAAGATATTTCTTGTGCTTTCAGTTTCAGATTATAGTAAGAGCTAGCAGACTTCTTGATTATTTAGTTTAGAGATTTGTGTTATCGTGGATGAAACAATAAATTGTGGAAAATGAAATTCGTCTTTTCTGTGGCACAAGAGGCCAAAAAGGGCAAAAGCAATTAAAAATTTAAAGATTTATATAGTATTAAATTTCCGTGTCTTCAACTATCAAAAGTTTCAGCCAATATGGTGTTTTGTACATATTGTTCAAAGGACATAAATATCACCCATGCAGGGCAAGACGATTGCCGTCGTTATGTGTTTTCGAAAAAAACCCGCCAAGAATATTCCCAAGCAACAGCGAAGCCAAAAGATGTTGCATCATTTTTCATTACTGAAGATGAAGCCTTAAGTGCCATAAATGCTGAAAGTGTATTTGCTTGTTTTTTGATTGAACACAATCTGCCAATATCAGCTGCCGATCACGCTAGACCTTTTGTTTATGGCAATGCTCCCCATTTCCAAGGTAGCACAAAATTATAGTAATGGCCGTACAAAAACCACAGCAATCATCACAAGTATGGCTCAAACAATTATGGAAGAAATTATTTCTTCCTTAAATTCACCCTTTGCAGTTAGTACTGATGAAAGCAATGAGAGTGACGATATAAAACTGTATCCACTGTTAATCACATTTTTTGAGAAGCTGAGTAGAAAAATAATTGATTGTTTCTCTGTTGGCATGTAGTGGTAACACTGGTGAAGGAATTTTTAAACCTATAAGTGATGAATTTGCCAAAAAAAGGGTTGCAGTGGCATAATGGTATTGCATTTGAATCTGATAATGCCAGCTAAGTGCTTGGAAAATTCAAAGGTGTGGCATTTTGCAAAGCAATAACCCTATATTTACAACCACTGTTCCATAAAAATAGAGTAAAATCACATAAAATAAAGAAATATAGGTTCAGCAAAATATATGTTGCTATTTCTCAAAGTGTCTTCCCTCAGATGTTATGTAACGGTCCCATCATTCAGTCCACTTTTCTAAGCATGTGACGAAGGCATTTTGTGAAAGCTGCTTTAGCGACCCTTGTACAGCTTGAATAACATCAACACCTGTGTTGAATGTTGTGTTCTGGAATTTCTCCTTCATTGTTGGAAGCAACCAGAAATTGCACAGGGTGAGGTCAGGCCTGTAGGCAGGCTGTGGCATTATTTCAATACTGCATTTTGTAAGAAACTGTTGAACAAAAGCAGCCACATGTGGGTGGGCGCTATCATGGTGTAGGGTCCACTTGCCCACCAGTTCCGGTCGCTTAATTGATATGTGTCGTTGCAGATGCTTAAAGACTGAAATTTAATACTCAGCATTGACATAATTTGTAGAGGAACGGCATGCTGGTAGAATACACCTTTATGATTAAAGAAAATTATCACCTACCCAGCTGATTTAGTTTAATGGACTTTTTTTTTGGAGGAGGCGAGCCTGTGTGTTTCCAGACACTCGTTGCACGCTTCGTGAGGTAGTCGAAATAATGGACCTATGTTTCATCAGCAGTTATTACTGTGTTTAGAAAGTTTGGATCCTTTGCAATAAATTGTTCCCTCTTATGACACACCTGAACTCTGGCTATCAATTGTTCTCTCGTCAGGTGATGAGGTACCCATCTGGAGCACACATGATGCAGCAGTAATTTGTCACAAGCAGAATGCCGACATTTTTGAAATATTAGTTGATGCTGTTATGTCTTCACATGTCATTTGTCGAACTTCGTACAGGATTGCCCAAACAGTGTTAACAGTAATGTAAGCTGCGTAACAACAGTTTCAGGTCGGCCAGGCCTAGGAGCGAGTTCTGCCAACAAACTCACTTTTTTAAGATCATGGTGCCACAAAAAAATCGTGGACTCGCCCGAACATTTATTTTTGTAAGCTTTTTTCATTAAATCAACTGTTTCTGGAGCTGTTTTACCCAAACGATAGCAAAATTTTATTGCACAACACATTTCACTTAACTCTGAATCACTCACCTCCATAGCTGTATGACGAAATGCAGATGTACATTAAAGAACCGTGCAATAACAAAACCATGGCTAATAACTGTTGCCATAGATACTTCCTTAATTCAGTTAGTAGTCTGTGTGGTTATTCCCCCCCCCTCACACTGTTGCCAACTAAAAAAAATTACTCTGTTTTTATGAAACAGCCTTTGTGCGTGTGTGCGTGTGCGTGCGTGCGTGCGTGCGTGCGTGCCTACAGACAACATAGTACCTTCACAGGTTGGAAATAGTTCAAACAAGCTGAGGTGCCTACTATGTTGCAGAATTTTCTTTGGAACATACATTGGCTTTGTGAGGAAAAACCAAAGCAAAACAAATGTTGGTGCAATTTGTTTTCCACAGAAAGTCTTCACTTTTTTTTGGGGTGTTTAAGCAAAAATTCACTGTTTTATGAATCTACACTTTTATTTTGCCACTACTCACGTTGTGTTTCTTACAGAGCATGTAATACAATTTTATTCATTACTACTGAAAAAGCCTACAAAACCTCCCAAAAAACTAATTTTCCTAGCGTTAACTACTGAAAAAGCAAGAAACTACTTTTAGCCTTTACTACTGAAAATTTTCTGGGAAGATTGGAATCTCTGGTCAGGAGGTGATCTGAGCACCAAAATGTAGTATTACATTTGTAAGAAATTATTCTGAAAGTGTATGAAATGTAATATTTCGTTCACAAAGAATTTGTTTAAAGGCTACTAAAATGGGTACTTCCATGTAACAGAAACATCATAAAAACTGCCATGATCTATTTGGAGTGGCAGCTGTCGTATGTTAATTGCATCTCCCTTGCAGAGGTCGGAGTTGTCCTGAAATTCCTGAAGTTCCTGTTTTTTATATTTTATACTGAAATGTGCTTATTTTTTTTCTATATCCTGAAAATTTGAATGTTATCCTGAAATTTTAAGAATAAACTGTAAACCTTTTGTATAGTGATTCATCATTCAGCATTTACAAGTACCACATAAATAAAAAAAAAACTGGAACAAGAGTGCGTTGAGTTGCTCACGGTGGTAGTTAAACCTTAAATAAATAAATAAATAAATAAAACAAACGAGAATGGGGAATCTCTTGAGTGACGTCGTCTCCAAGAACTGTCAGCTGCGGCGCGCCATGTGAAAGCATTTCAGCTTTTATGAGATTGCTAGAGGATCTGCTCGGCGCAACAAGGTTCCCGAGGATCAAACGGAAGTCACACGATTCTTATCCCGGCATTGAAACCTTGCTTTGCTGTTGTCTTCGCGCCATGATAGCTCGAGCGTACGGCACCGCTTATCTGATGGCTTATCCCGCCACTCAGCAACCTCCCGTTGCTGTCTTTGCGTGACCCTTTGGAGGTCATCTGCCTTTCCGATTCTTCGAAATAGTAACACCATTAGTAGAGATGCCAAGTACTATGTACTTTGAATCCTCCGAAATATCTAATATATGTACTATGAAATATCTATGTACTATGGATTTCTACGGATATCATGTTCAAACTACGAACTTATGGAGGTGTGAAAAACTACAGATTTTTCCAAAAATCTTGGATATTTCCGTAAAATTTAATTTAAAAAAAAAAAAGTCGATCATAGTCAAATGTAGTTATTTTTGTGGTAACATCACAAAGCCGTCACACAACAAGCATGTTTGCTCAACGGGAGTTGATGTTCTTTGCACGCAGCTGTTCTTTGCCCATAGCAAGAGAAAATCTCTCCCTCTGTCTTCGCAAACAGCCAAAGAAAATGTCTCGCCACAACAGCAGCAGCTGCATGCATTCCCTTTTTTATCCTTATCATATTCGTCTTCAAAATTAAATATTGTAATTAATTAATGATTCTTTCTAGATTATATTTTATTTAACGTTGTAAAAGTGTTGTGTATTCCTTCAACTTTTATGTCATGAACCTTTCAAAAATGTGTTTTATGTTTACGCCTTAATCATGCAATTGTTCTAAACAGCCTTATCTTGCTTTCGATGTATTATATTTCTATTTGTCAAATGTTTAACGTAATGTTTTTTTCTGACGCTTCGAAGCACCTGCTTGTGTTTCCCTTTCTTATTCCTGACTGTTACTACTGCGCGTGCGTGCCAGATGTGACATTTTCCCATGCTCCTCCTTCGCTGTCAGCAGCGAGCTTTTGTTTGTTACCATGACAGATTTGCGAAGAGCACTTTTTTTTTTATCTCTCGTAAAAATGTTCTGCTAAACAGAGGGGTGTCTTATTTTATCTTGTCAGATTCACAAGAACTTTCTTCCTTATAATAGCTTGTTTTAAAGATTGCTTTACCCAGATCATTCTTTGTTGGGAATCTTTTAATTTCAGTTTTAATCCTTTTGTTTTTATTTGATGATTTTATTTTCATTACTCACTTGCGTATTAAGTTATGACATTTTATTTCCCCGCATCTTAGCAGAAAACTTCTATTGTGCTAATCAAACGTTGCATGCATTTTTATTGTAATTTATTCTATTTGTATTGCCTTTTTATTTTATCCTTTTTTTCAGAATTAATTTATTTATGCAATTTAAAATACCTTTTTGATTAGTTTTTTCACATCATAAGCATTTAATGCTAATTTTCTATTTATCCGCATAATAAAGCTATGAAACCTTTCAAAGTTAATTGTTCTGTGCGTCGTTGGTCTTTGCTTCTATCGTGTTTATCGTGTGCGAATTTACTTGCGATAGCGTCTGGTAAATGGTCACTTGCCTGTACTAATATTCTTGGATCTAAAAAGCAAAAAAAGTTGTCAAAAATTCAAGGAGAGTTATTTGCAAGAATTTCTGTGTCTAAAATCGTCTCGGGTATCCGAAAACCACGGGTTTTGTTACCTGTGTGCATTTGATTTTTCAATCTCACACGGACGAAAAGACAATTGCGATCAGCATTTTCACTCTAAAAAACGGGAGGAATAACCATAAGTGTGCGGCATCACGCACTTATGGCATAACATATTTATTAATATAACATATTGAAAGGCAGAGTTGAAATGGTATGTATTTTTTGTGTTACTAAGTTTTTTTCCATTTTAACGGTACTTAGGTATGTTGCAAAATTTATCCAAGTATTGTCCTCCATCCAGATTAAAATGTAGCAGTGCACTCTGGGAAATACGCATGCTACCCTGCAAATTTTAATGTGGAAACTTGACTTCACTATGGAAAAACTATGCGCACCACTCATATGGACTACTGATAACTTCCTTTAGATGTTGGCATCTCTGCACTAGCAAAATTCGATTGTTCTCGGCATTTTTCCTTAAAAAAATTACGTAATTTTGCTTGGATTTTCGCCCTAATTTGTTGCGCCGAGACATTTGTTGACCAGTGCCCTCCATAGGAAGAGGCGGGGTTTAAAGTGCTGATCACTTTGACATCTGTAGCTGCGACTTTTGCTTGTTCTTGTGCCCTGAAACCAAAGCCATAACTGAAACGACAGAGTTCCAAGCAGAGGATGTGCCACACCACAAGGATGTTTTTCTTGGTTGATGTATACGAGTGTCGTCTCTTTTGTACCAAATTTTTTCTGCTGTTTTTACGGTACCATGTCAAATTTAATAACAAACAGCATATTCCATTATCCATCTTGTTTAAGTTCTTATTGAAATGCCGCGAAAAACGAAGTTTTCATCAGCTTCGTTTGAAAATAACAAGAAAAACCGAAATGGGGTCTTAGTGAAAAATTGGCTCTGTGCTAATGACGATATATTTTCGGCCACGTGCATTCTCTGCAACAAGGACTTTAGCATTGCCAATATGGGATTTTGCAAGTGCTTTCACATGCAGATAGGAAAAAAACAAAGCAGCTGCCAGAAGTATGTCTAGACAGCTCGTTTTCGAAACATCAAATGCTTTGCAGTTAACCAGTAAAAGTGTCCAATCATCAAATAATGTTTTACAGGTAATCAGTAAAAGTGTCCAACACTGGCAACCAACTGCAATAAGTGATAAAGTTTTGAAAGCAGAAGCTCTACTAATACTACTAGCTGTTAAGAGCAATTATTCATTTCAGTCATTTGGTGACTTAGCCGAAATATATTCATTTATTTTTGATGATTCCGCCATTGCAAAATGTCTGAAGTTGTCCGATAAAAAAAATTTCGTTATGTGGTGAACTTTGGCTTAGCTCCATACTTCAAAGCCAATCTTTTTCGTGATATTGGGACTTCCTTTTATACCATTTATTTTGATGAAACAACTACAGTTTAGGTAAAGAAGCAATTTGACATTCATATATCATATTGGTCAGAAAGTCGTACAAAAATTGTAACTTCATACTGTGACTCTAAATTCTTGGGACATGCAGAAGCAGATAAAATTGTAAAATTAATTCTAGATTTCATATCTTCACATGGGCTAAGTTTAGAAAAGATGTTGCAATGCTCTATGGATGGTCCGAATGTAAACCTGTCTGTTCTTAAGAAATTGAATGCTGAATCGAACTTGCAGTCAGTTCCTGACTTGGTTGATTTTGGGACCTGCTGTTTGCATGTGATGCATGGTGCTCTGAAGAAAGGACTAGATAAACTTCACATTGATATTCATACTCTTGCTACTGATATTTATCAGTGGTTTAAAATGTCTGCTTGTCGAAGGGAAGATTATCACAATATACAATTGGAAAACCTAATGGGCTGTGCAGCTAAAAATGTTTTGCTTCGTCATGTTGAGAGAAGGTAGTTAACCCTAGGTCCTGTTTGTGAGAAAATTATTGAACAGTATTCTGCATTGAGTATTTTTTGTACATACCTTCCAAAGCAGAAAAATGTGAAACTTGGTTCTAGGTGCGATCAGATACTTTCCCAATTGAAAACATCCCCATACTATTATTTACTTGCATTTTGTGCTTTTTTTTACAGAAATATTCATGCCATACCTCAAGGTTTTACAGAATTAAGAACCCATGATTCACGTGTTATACAGCAAATTAAATGAACTGGTGCACAGTATAATGTTAAAATTTTAAAAACTGGATGCAGTTGGCACAAAAGAAGGATCTGAACTTTTAAAAGTTAACTTTCAGAAAAGTGACTATTGGTTGCCTTTGGATAAAATTGATGTTGGTAGTAGTACCAGCCATATTCTAGCACAGAACAAAAACATAAATGAGAAGAAAGTGTTACTGGGGATAAGAAGCTGTTTCATTGCTGCAACAGAATATTTGTTAAAAACTACCACTGAATAACTTTCTTCTATGAGACATCCAATCTATTCATCCTTTGTTTCAGAAGAAGGAAAGTGCAAAAGATGCTGTGAAATGCCTGAGTCATCATATGTTTAAAGTCACCAAAACTGACAGTGTGTGCGATAAGATAAATACAGAGTGGTCACTGTACATGTATGAGGACATGGCAGCTAATCGTAAAAGTTACGAGGAAGATAATGATATTTGTAAGTATTGGGCAGCAGTGGCTAGCATTAAAGATTCTGCAGGTTTCCTAAAATACAGTTAATTATCAGCCCTGGTGAAGACATGTTTGACATTATCACATGGAAATGCAATTCCTGAAAGGGGCTTTTCCCAGAACAAACAACATTGTCACAAAAAAAAGAGTGTCACTTTCAGAGTTATCTATCAGATCATTACGTATCTGCAAAGAAACAATTTGATTGCACAATAACTCTATACTTTCGATAGCATAACTAAAGGCCTCGTAAATAGTGTAAAGCAGGCTTACGCACAATATGCCTCCTACTTGGAACAGCAGAAAGAAGAGGAAAGGATGCAAATAAATGCTAAAAGAAAGGTTGAAGAGCAAATTATGCAGACTTTGGAAAAGCAAAATAAGCGTGTGAGGCTAGATCAGTTGTACAAACTTAAGACAGAAGAAAATTCCTTAATGAACGATCAGAAAAGTGCTCACAAGCTCTTGGCTGAAGCTTAAAAAAATTGGATAGTTCAATAAAAGAAAACAGCATGAGCAACATAAAAGTTGCCCAAATGATGTTATCAACAGGAAATATAAAACTAGAAAAAACAACCAACAAATTGAAAGAAATACATAAATTAATAGTAGAACTTGAAGGCACAATTTCCAAATGTTAATAAAGTTTTCTAAGTTGTAAGTATCAAATTTTTTTATTTTAGTGTAGCACTCTTACTATGATTTTATGGAAATAAGGCTTTGTTAGGACGAAGTTTCAATGAGAGCGGGAGCTGTTTCCCATGCTGAAAAAAGAAAGCTGTCGTGAAAACAATTTCCTGCTAACAATCCGGCCATAATTTACGTAGTTTTTTGGTGAAAGAAGAACAATTTCTGCATTATTACCAATATTTTATTTAATTTACCTCCCAGCTCTGACAAAATATGTCCTGAAATTTAAAAAGAAACTGTGTCCTGAAAATTATTTTTTCTCGCTCTTACCCCTGCCCTTGCAATCCCTCAAATTCCCTGTGTGTGGCATTCATACCTGGTTTTGCAAATCCACCAGAACTTCAATGGGCACACCTCATTTACCCTGCAAAGATAACCTCTGAAATGTGTTGCCAGGCAGTTGATTGGCTGGTGGCAGTCATTTCGACAGAATGCGACGTATGAGCTTTAAGAATAGTAGTGGTCAGTAGCTAGTGAAGGCAGTTGTTTCTTGATTTGTCAGTCTCTAAATTGTATCTCTTAACTGGATTAAAATCAATGATTGCTTCCATTTACTACACTTATCTTAATGTATTTCATATTTCTGATCGAAATCAAAAGCTCTTTTGGCTTCTGATTTTGGTCGGACTCTGAGAAAGCAGTGAATGATAACTCACACTGCAAACCACTGATTTGGCACAATTTTTTTTTTTTTTTCATCATTGTGTGACAGCTTCTACTCATCAGTTGAAAGGGACTTATTTTTTACTTTGGCATCTGTTCATAAGTAAAAAATAAGTGTGTGAAATTCACCTTTTTTCGGAAAAGTAAAATGAGGAAGTTACCTGACTTTCTCTTCCTTTTACTGAAACATTTAAAATATAATTTAAGAATTTCCTGTTGTTTTTTTTCCCACCCTTGTGTGGTGGCTTCTTTCACTGGGGGGAGGGGGATATAGTAGTGTCAGTTCGTGGGAGAAATAACTTACGAAAGTCAACTTTTTTTCTGAAAAGGAAAATGTGCTAAGTTACCTCGTTCCTTCCTTTTAATATTTATTGAAACATTGAAAATATGCCATATATACTCGCATATAGGCCAAACGTGTTTGGAAGAAATCCTGCTTTCCAAGTAGGGGGGGGGGGGTTGATATGTCAGCTTATATGCGGGTCAGTAAAAAATAGGGCTCGACTGATATGAATTCTCCCGTGGAATTTACCAACAAACTTGTTTACATCTTAGATTGCGGCTTTCCACATGTCAAAAATGTAAGCAAATCCATTTTCAACCTCAGCTTTCTGTATTTTCTTCAAAAGTACTTCCAAAAAATAAAATAAAAAAAGTAAAAAATATGAAATATTTTTTTATCCGGAGTAGGATTCCTGCGGGAACAAATGCAGCTAATACGATAAGTGGAAAACTTTATCCTGTTTCAAATTAAGACGATGGAATTTCTTACTTCCAAACATGGAATAGAATACCTCATTACTTTCTGTTTGCAGCCGCGTAAATCGCTTCACTGTTTGGGTGGGACACAGCCAATCAGGCATCTCTCTCCTCTCTCTAGTTATCATGGCAAGTGTGGGCATGTGCGTCTTCCCCTCCATGCTGGCAAAAGCCATTCCCGCTATCAAACAGCAAAGATGCAATGCTTTATGAAAGAGGGTTAAATGTGATAAAAAAGGCCGACTTGGCCTTGTTACTTCTTGAGCGAAAGAACTTTGGGATGCAATTTCACCTGAAATAGTTATAAAGTCTCAAAAAATGCTGCATAAGTAATGCAATGGATGTTACTGAAGCTATCTATAGAGTCAGGGTAAATCCTGAGTAAAAGGCAGGGCTATTTGTTCTAGCCTTGTCTTATACTCATGATTGACTTATCTATGAATGAAGATAAGGGAATTAAGAAATTTAACGCATTCGACTTATAAGCCGAAAAATACAGTAATTGCTTCAGCTCTCTGCCTTCTCTCACATCATTGACTTCATTTTTTGCCTTTTAATTTGAACTTCCTTTTTATCAAGTGTTATGTTTTAGTATTACTCACCAAAATATATAAAGCATTATTCAAGAAATGCTCATTATGAAACATGAAGTTAAAAGGTCAAAGGCTTGACATGTGATTTGATTTTCCCATTTGTGTTATTTCTTCTGGAAAGGAATGTTCTATTCCCTTTGTGGCATTACATACATGAGGCTTTTAGTTTAGATTTTCTGGTGATTAAAATTAAGTGCATATTTTTAACTTCGAAAAGTTGTGTAGCTATGGGGGCAGCACTCTTATGAAATATCTGTGTACTTACTCACGTGTGACCATTTTTTTTTTTTTTTTTTGATTGGAGGTTTAACGACCACCGTGAGCAACTCAATGGGCTATAAGCAGTCGCCCGTCCCTAATTTAGGGTCACTGGTTCCAGGGAAGGGAGAGAGCCAGTGCCATAAGACAATCACAACATCCATGCCTGACCGGGATTCGAACCCGGACCCCTTACGGACGAATGATCAGAGGCCAGCGCCTTAGACCACTGCGCCACCGAGGCGGCCACGTGTGACCATGACATAATCAGAATATTAAGCACTAACCTAGATTTTAATGTTTTAGTCCTGAATCTTAGCATGCTGAAGAAAATAGATGTATAAAAAATGCCAAACCAACAAATCATTGATTCTTATTTTCTTGTTGCAGTAACACAGGTGGATCTGAAATTAATAAGCTGACATACTTCTCTTTTTGGATACATGGAAGAGATAGAGAAGAAATCACCATGAGTGATATCGAGCCATTAATTAGCAAGGGTGCTTTCAATGAGGCTGGTAAGGAAGAAAGAATTCATTTTTGTCTATGAGTATTTAATGAAATTATATAAAAGAATTTTGTTATGTTGACTGGGTGTCTTATCAGTTGAAAGCAGAGATTAGGGCCGAAAATTTTCCAGCAAGTATACTCTTAGTCTTTTCTTGTTAGAGCATGTGTGTGCGTATCATCATCATCATCATTGTCAACCATTATCAATCCACTGCTGGACGAAGGTCTCCCCAAGTTTCCTCCACAACGGTCTGTCTTGTGCCAGTCTCCTCCATGTCACTCCCGCATATTTACGAATTTCATCCACCCATCTCCCATGTGGTCTTTTTCTGGGTCTTTTCCTGTCCCTTGGAATCCAATCTAAAATTTCGGCTGTCCATCTATGGTCTGTCCTTCTGGCAGTATGTCCAGCCCATTGCCATTTCAGGGATTTAACTCTGATCATGATGTCTTCCACTCTCGTCATTTTTCGGATCCATGAGTTCCTCTTCTTATCTCTCCTGGTTATACCAAGCATGCACCTCTCCATGCTTCTTTGAGTTGTCTGCAGCCTTTGTATGTCTCTTTTAGTTAAGGTCCATGTCTCTGCACCATACGTAAGCACTGGAAGGATGCATTGATCAAACACTTTTCTTTTAAGACATAATGGCATATTGCTCTTGAAAATTATGCTGTTTCTTCCAAAAAGCTCTCCAGGCAAGTTTTGTACGTCGATTAATTTCTTCATCAATGTGACCCTCACTTGATATCTGCTGTCCAAGATAAACATACGTATCTGTTATCTCCAGTTTTTCTCCATCAATCGATAAATCTTCATTTCTTGTAAAAGCATTGAACATCACTTTTGTCTTCTGAAAGTTCATTTTTAATCCCACTTCTTTACTCTTGTCAGCAAGTTCCTGGATCATACTCTGCAGCTCTGATGGGGTAGTTGCAAAAATGACTACGTCATCAGCAAAACGAAAATGGGTTAGATAATCTCCATTAATCTTTATCCCTTTGTTTTCCCAGTTCAGTGATTGAAAGACATTTTCCAATATGGCATTAAAGAGCTTCGGAGATATGGTGTCACCTTGTCTCACTCCTTTCCAATTTTTATGTGTGTTGTATTTTCAAACAGCCGAATCTTTGCACTTGCATTTTCATAGATGTTATTAATAATATTAATGTATGCATCTTCAATACCGCAGGATTTCAGAGCCGTGGTAACTGCTGATGGTTTCACCGAATCAAAGGCTTTTTCATAATCGATAAAAGCCATGCACAATGGAAGTTCATATTCCCTCGCTCTTTCAATTAGTTCTTTCAGTACGTGGATATGATCTATTGTGCTGTAGCCACTCCTGAATCCAGCTTGTTCTCTCGGTTGAGCCATGTCCAGTGTTACCTTCAAGCGGTGTGAAAGAACTTTAGTGAAGATTTTATAAACCACTGATAGGAGGCTGATAGGTCTGTAGTTCCTGAGATCCTCAATGTCACCTTTTTTATGTAGCAGGATCATTGTAGCAGTGTTCCAATCCTCAGGAATCTTCCCTTCATTAAGGCATCGAGTGAAAATTTGGGCGAGTACTGTTTCAATTTCTCCACTTGCTTCTTGTATGATGTCTATAGTAATTCCATCTTCTCCTGGAGCTTTCCCCTGCTTCATGTTCTTGATTGCATGAGCAACTTCTGCTGGGAGGACTGGAAGAACTCTGGTACCTTTCATGATGTCTGGAGTACATGTATCATCCCTTTCATATAATTTGGAGTAGAAATCTTTCACTCTTCTCAAAATTTCGGCTCTATTTCTTGTTATAGAACCATCTTCTTTTCTCAGAGCCATAATCTGTTTTCTTCCCTTACTGAGATGTCCCTTTGCTATCTTTAGGCTTTGGTTGTTTTCAATTGCTTTCCTCACTAGCTCACAGTTGAATTTCCTTACGTCTTCAGTGATACTTTTTCGTGCTGTCTTGCATAGCTCTATATATTCCACTTTGGAAGTCACATCTTCTTTAGTTGTCCTCATCTCTCTTCTTTTTGCATCAACATTTTGGGTTTTCCTGATAATTTGTTCACATGCAACTTGTTCTTAGACCCAGCTAATTTTGTTGTTGTTTCCATAAGAGCTTTGGTTACTTTTCTGTTAACTTCCGAAATATCCACTTCTTCCGATGTTAGGCCTTCTAAAGCAGAGAATCTGTTCTTCAGTTCCAACTTGAAAGTATTATGGTGTTTTTTAAGGTTGGTTATGTCAATACATTTTGTTTGTCTTATGAGCTTGCCACGTTCCAGTTTAGTGTTGAGGTGCATCTTACATCTCACCAATCTATGGTCACTACCTGTGTTGAACTTGTTCAGCACACTGCAGTCTTCGATGACGAATTTTTTGTTACACATAATAAAATCAATTTCACTTGTCGTCCCAATTGGATGTCTCCATGTCCATTTCCTGTGTGGCTTTTTCTTGAAAAAGGAGTTCAAGATGAAAAAATCCTTCTGCCTCTGCAAACTCAACGAGAGTATTTCCACGCTGGTTTCTGTTGCCGTGACCGAATTTACCTACTGAAGTTTCATTCTGTTGCCGGTGCCCTATTTTTGCATTGAAATCTCCCATAATTATCTTCAAGTGCTGCTTACCTTTATTATTTAGATGACGAATTTCCTCATAAAATTCTTCAATTTCTTCTTCAGGATGACTTGTGGTGGGTGCATAAGTTTGAATAATCTGAGCCTGGTATCTTCTCGATAGTTGGATAACGAGTCTTGCAGCTCTGTCAGAGGAACTTTCAACTTCTACCACTTTATCCTTCAGTTTCTTGTTTATTATAAATCCAACACCACTAGTTCTGCCAGTATCTGTCCCACGATAATAGAAGAGATGTCCACTTTTCAGTTCAATGAGATCTTCTCCTTTTCTCCTTACCTCACTTAGCCCGACGATGTCCCACTTGATCCTTCGTAGTTCCTCTTCCAATTCAAGAAGCCTTGAATCAGAAGATAGGGAGCATCCATTGTAGGTAGCCAAGGTCAGCATCAAATGGCAGCCTAGTCCGGTCCTCCGGGGATTCTTAGCACCCTCTGCCTTCATGTCGCACTGGCCGCTGCCTTGGCCAGGTACATTCCAGCTGCCGGAGACTGAGGGCCAAGATTTAAGTTGTAGAGTCATTTTGGAGGTGTTTGGCCATAACTCACCACGCTGGCCAAGCGGGTTGGTGAGTGTGGGATAGCATTTCCTCTGATCCCGATGGTATAGTCATACCGCTATTGGCGGTCGTCAGAGCCCCTTTAGTGGGAACAGGATGCACCACGAGAAGGCGGGGTTGACATTTGTCAAGGAGAGGCTGTGATGTTACGCATCACCTGACCTTGCGTATATATACATCACCTGTGCATATATATACATGTATATTCATACGAGGCATGTCAATAAAGTTTTGTGAATGTTGTAACTTGTAAAAGGAAAGGTTATGAAATCTGCGGAAACTTGGATGATGCAGTCAAGTACATGAGCGAACATGTCTATGATCATCACAACACTGTGAGAAAGGGGAGCGTGTCATGGAAGATAATGTAGGTGCACATTTTAGTGGACAAAATGAAGCAAAGAATCAATTTGAAAATAGGCTGTTGCTACATTGCATCACTTGACATATTCACCTGATCTGGCACCAGCTGATTACGTTTTTTTCTCTGACTGAATTTATAAAAAATGGAAAGGAAAGAGATTTGTGGACATTTGAGACATTTAAACTAACGTGACGACCCAGCTGCAGACAATAACAAAAGAGGACTTCTCCCATAGCTTCAAGCTGTTTTATAAGAACAATGCTAAAAGTGGGGTATTTTTACCATGCATTCACCAAACTTCATTGACACACCTTGTATGTGCACATATTCATTTATTTGATTTCCTGTTATGAAATGTGTGTTTATTAGTTGCAGGGTTTTTTTTTCCATTTCACGACTTTCAGATTACTGTACTTAGCTGATCTACATTATTGCATTTGTTTGTGAGTTTTCTTACTTCAGTTAACCACTCACTTGGAAATGTGGATTGTTCCTTTTGCTGGACCTTAGTATTAGCTACTTGGATTTTGCTATCATTTTCTTTTTCTACTTTTCTTTTTTTTTTTGCTTCTTCACTTCTGTCAGCATCACTTTTATGTATAAATTCAAGTTTTGGAGCTTGTCTCTGTTAAAATTCCAACTTCTTTATGATCTTACATGCAGTTAGTAATGTCATATTTAATTTGTATGTTTTTTATGTGTTCTTTAGAATTTTTGATGTGTTAAGCATGGAGTCATCTGGAGCATAAATCACTTTTCTTGAAGTTCTCTTTTTTTAAATCAGCAGACCTGCTTAGAAACTTGCACACAAGGAGGTCCAGCCCTCCTCCCCTCCCAAATCACTGTTTGTCATTTACCTTTTTTCTCCAGTAGTCTGTACTAATCTTTACAGGCTTTGTTAATTGCAGTCTAAACATCATTTTCAGTCTTCCCTAAGGTAATTTTTCATTAAAATTCATGCCAAATATCTATCTATGAATTCTTTATTTATTTTCAAGTATTAAAAAAAAAGCATGCTTAAAATACCTAAAAATTGTTTAAATATAAGAAAGCTTTCAACTGATAACTTCCATCTTTTTCAACCTAAGAAAGGATGTACTGTGGCAAGTGGTTGCTGCATCTGTAATGTTGTATTTGTCTTTTTTCTTTTTAATTTCATTTCCATGTTAATGGAATACAAAATGGAATCAGAAATAATGTTTTTAGTGTTGCTTTTGGAAATGTAACCCCAGAAAGGGGGGGGGAGGAGAGAGATACCCTTACTCAATAAAAACCTTGCTTGAAAATGTCTATCCCAAGACTTTTTCTGCAAATAAAGCTTCACAAAGAAAGGACCATCCAATCAGCCTACTGATATAATATACCTTTTCACCAGCTGTAAACCTGAAAATGAAAATTCTACAGAAATGCAACACCATGGTTTCCAATCATTCTTATACTATGAATTCCTGTACCACCCACCACCTCATCTACAGAACATTTTTTTTTACTGTGGATGTTGAATTTCTTTTTTTTTTTTCTGTTTCTTCTTTTCATTCTTACATACTCGTACTTCTGGTGAAAAAGATAATTTAAAAATTTGAACTCAGAGACAACTTAATTAAAGATCTTCATGACTGTTTTCATACACTTTCATAAGAACAAAACTGTTTTGTTAATAATAAGACATATTCAAAGCAAACAAGTTGCCTTCCAATGGGTTCACCTTTATTCCCTCTCCTTTCTGAAATATATGTGCAATACATTGAAAATACTATTTATGTGAAGAACCCTACCCAGCTAACTACTTGGCTTTGATATGCTGATTATATTTTTGTGATTTTGCCTCATTCCAAGGAGCAGTTGCTGCATTTGATGAACTCCATCACCAAAAAGGTTCCTGCCCTTAAATTTATAATGAATAGTGAATTTAACAAGAGGAAATTCCCAAAAATGGAAGTGATGAATTTGGAAAACTTGTAAAAATTGATGCATGGTGTTCAAAAAGTATTAATATTCCCAAAGTTACACCATTTATCTAAAATACAGGGTTCATTCTAGGATTAAAAAAGGGCAGGGTGCAGACTTTAAAAAAGGGCACTTTTTTAACTGAAAAGGGCTTAATTCTTTATCTTTATTTATTTTGTTATCTAAATGAAATAAAGTTGCACATAATATGCAAAGGTTCAATTATATGAAAAAGAACACTGCTTTTACTGGAGTTTTGAGAGAACTGTAAATGTTAGTGTTTATCATATCAGTAATAATTCCAGAGTAAGTACCCTTCAAGTAGTATATTTTCATCAATATTTTGTCAGAAACACATACAGAGAAGTTTTCAGACAGTCTGAAGTTCATGTACACTGTTGTCCAAAAGTTAAGGACGGATCACATTTTCATGTAGAAATGAAAAAAATTATATCTGTAGCTAAATTTGGCTGTAGAATTATTGCCAGCCCTGAACAAATTTTTTTTCAGGAGTCTGCAATGCATAAAGGAAAAGCTAAAAACTGTCTGTAAGATAAAGGGAAGCCTAAATATTATTTTTTTAAATAAAATTTATAGTCAATCAAACTAGCTTTGCCCTGATAAGAAAAAAGAGATGCTATTAATGCAGAATTTAAACATCATCCCTTAAATGCTTTTGCATTTTTTAAAATAATAATCTGGAAGTATAATTAATAGTAAATAATTTGAAATTCATAAAATGATTTTTTTTTTGTGTTTAGTTAATCAATTAAACTTTCAACAGCCAACTTTAAAGGATGATACATATTGTACTTTTATTAGTTCCTGCAGCAATTATGTTTTATTGGGGGCCTCATCAGCTGATAATTTAGACAGCTGTGTATGATCATGTCAACTTTGGAAATGATAGTAAATATATATATCACATTTCATTTGTTTGTAAAACTGATGCCCATATAGAATTTTTGTTTGGAATCCTTTTGTGTACTGTGCAAAAATTTACTGAATTTGTGAAAATGTGGTGGAAGCATTTTCATTGATACAATTAAATCCCAAAAAATTATAAAATTAAAGTAAGGAACAAGGCAAGAGTTCTTGGAAAAAAAAAAAAAAAAAAAAAGAAATCCCCTAGTCAACATGAAATAAAATTATCTGGAAATAAAAAAGGAAAAAAAAAAATTGACCATCAGCTACTGGAATGCTGCATCCCAGTAGCAGAAACTTTTGTAGCAATCTGCAACACCTACGGTATAAATTGAAAACTGATCTGCAACCCAAACAATACAGTTCCAAGTCTACAACCGTGGTACCGTAAATCAATGTGGAAGCTGAATAAATGTGCGAAAGTTTTGAATTAATATTAACAACAAATAATAAACAAACAAAAGACAGCTTGAATTGTAGGAGCATTATAAAATCTTTATCTTTCACACACACCATTTTACATTACTTGAAGCATAGCAAGCAACTTCCTGAATCTTCTAACACTTTGTTTACAACCTTAGAAATAACAGAGTGCTTAAATTTGTTATCAGAGGAAATATGTCGGAAATGTTTGTAGTAAGACATACCAAATTTTTCAATTAAAGCAATTTTTAGAAATTTATGTACGTTTTTATATCCAGTTCCAGGGCCATTTAACATAATAAACACTCTCATGTCGGAAGTACCTACTTCTTCAAAACTTCCATCATCTCCCCTTGACCTTTTTAGCATTACATTACTGATTATTGAGCCCCAACTCTCACAAATAGCTTCGGACACAGGAATAGAGATCGCAAATGTAAGGAACTTTATAATCGTTGGAAATCTGTTTTTTAGTTCATGTACAGCTAGCTTGAGAAGAACTTTTATATTACAGGGTGAACCCTCCTCCCTGCTTTCAACAATTTTGTTCATCAACCACAAACTCACCCTTTTTTTCAAATATAAGCAACTATCTTTATCAGCATTGTGAAATGGAAAATCTTTAACATAGTCAAAGAATGTTTCAGAAGTGAACTCTGAAACATGTTTGACAGAAACATTTGTCCTGGGAAATATTAGATAATCAAAATTAAAAAGACATCCAACTTTTTTTAGGAGACTATCTATATCAAGATGTTCATTCCTAGTAAATATGCTGAATTGTTCTATAAGGGATGAGACAAATTTCCCAAAAGCTTTTACATCATTCTTGTAGTTTGCACTCAGCTGGCTGTTCATATTCAGGATGGTAGAATTTGCTGAATGCAAATGTGTGGTGCTTACAGGTAAGTCTGGCATAGGAACACCCTGGTATGTGCAAAACTGAAACATTTGTGAGGCTGTTTTATTATGTTTAAACATGGAGGATGGTAGATTCATAAAAAAATTGCACAAATCTTCAGTTGTGTCAAGATGCATCATGGCATCAGTGTATCTCAAGTAAGTAAACTTCTAAATTTGAACCAAGATTATCCATTAGTTGTAAATACTCCCATGGCAGATTGTCGTTCAACTGTACAAGTTTAGAATAACTAGACAATATATTATACATTTCTGCTAGTAGTAGAATGTGGAAAATTGCAGACTTATTAAGTAACTTATAACGAAGGGAAAACATATCTTGATTCTGCTCACAAGCTGCTACCAAAAATTTATAATCCTTAATAAAAGTTGTAAACACTGCAATTGAATGTGATGCAAACTTCATGGTCTTAAAGATTTTTGGTTTGTAAAAGAATTTGCCAAATTCTTCAGAACATTTAAGCAACTTCTCATATTTCAAACCATGCATAAACTCTTTCATACATTCATGTATAAGACTATGGGCCTTGGTAACTATATCCGGCATCTCTGAGTGCTTTTGCATAAGCTCAATCCGATGCATCATCTCCCAAGATGCCAAAACATTATTCAAACATAACTCCTCTTTTATAAATTAATGTACTGGCCATCTACGGCCAAGCCAGCCAGATTTTTTCGCAAAAACTGTGCATCAAATCCAAATTTCTCAAGGGTCTCCAGAATACTAATTGACAAGCCTTTTCCTGAAAAATCGCTAACAAAGTTGTGTTCCAAATAGAATGACTGAAACAAGTTTTTTTCATTTATATCAAAAATTGGGACTCTTAATCCAACAATATGTCTACTTCGATGATTCACAGTCACCTTATCTGCTACAATTCCTACAGGAAGATCCGTACCTGTGATAAAGGTAGCTGTTTCCTTGCGGAGTACTGAGTGGACCACTGGCAAGAATAGTCGTGGAAACTCTTTCAAGTGATTTTTCACGCCAACATCACAGCGGCTGTTATGCATTACACAAATCAGATTCTCGTACGATTCATACGACATATTCATTTTATATGTAAAGTAAGCAGCATTTGCACAGTTGAGAGCATTGAGTTTGCCTGCTTCTTCCATTTCAGAACACTTTTGCTGTTCAGCAAAATAACTCTTGGAATTAAGTAAATGCTTGTTGGACTGCATATGTCGTTTCACATCATACTTCAAATTCCTGAAGGCTCTTGGAAGTTTGTCATTGTCCTCAGTGAAGAAATCTCCATTAGCAAAATCATAGAATAAACTGTTTCCACAATATTGGCATAGCAACCCACTTTCTGATCGAATGAAGCAGCACAACCATTTAATTAGCCTCTCGATTTAACGAGAGTTGCTCATTAGGTCTGCTTTTTCTTCATCTGTTAACAGATCAGTAGAAGTCTCTGTAGAGCATTTGGAAGTACCAACTTCTTTGCAGCATGCTTGAAGATCTAGTTTTATAAAAAATGAAAATAAAATTACCATAGCTTCACACATTAAAAAAATAATAATTTGAACATAAACAAATCGATTAAAATAATTTTTTTAAAAATCAAATCTTATATTTTATTGTGTGGTTAAAATGTGCAATAAAATGTACATATCAACATATCCTTTATTCTAGTGTTTCCAGCCTGTGAATTAAATGTATTCTACCTTTTTCTGGTGTTGATATTTCTTTGTTTTTCTCTTACAAGTTAATCAGCTTCCAGCAACCAAGTGCTAATCTGCACCTATCACACGGATTTATTTATGGCAGCAGAAGTTAAATTCAAGATAGATCATAAAGTTTGAAGAGCAAACTCCGGTCAAATTAATACAGGGTTTCCACTCATTTTCTCTCAAAAAATATAAGCACTTTTAAGCACCATATTTCAAGTTTGTGGATGTAACAAGCTAGAATTTATGCAATTTAAAATACAGTTCTGCTGGTCAAATCAGTTTTCATATGAGAGAATAATCACATATTAGCATTCAAATTACCCAGTAGTACACTGGCCATTGGCCAGTAGAGTTTAATTTTTACACATGATCAAGATGAGTGAACTTCTGCCTCACATTCTACCACTGAAAAAGGGTGCAGTTGTGATGCTCATCACGAACCTGGCCACCCCGTCGGTGCAGTGGCCTAGCACTGGCTTATTTATGATCATTCGTTCGTGAAGGGTCCGGGTTCGAATCCCGGTGAAGCATGGATGTTGTGTTTGTCTTACGGTACAGGCTCTCTCCCTTCCTTGGAACCAATGACCCTAAATTAGGGACGGGCTACTACTTATAGCCCAGTAGCTCACAGTGGTCGTTAGACCTTCAGTCAAAAAAAATAAAAAACTCTAGAACCTGGACACAAGGAAATGTTTAGTCGATGGCACACGTATGATCGTAAAGTCACTCTTCCAAAATACAATTTCTGTGGAAATTTTGTGCGGAGAACACAAGGAGTCGTTGCACACCTTGCCATGTATTCCACAAACTCCAAGCGACAGCACTTTCCCTTATACGATCAAATGGATTCAATTTCCGATCATATTGTTCTTTGCGATGAAAATAAGAGTCAAGGACAGACACTTGCTAAAATCGGAATATACCTGCCAGAACCAGTCTTCTCACATAGTATGGCTCTACGTTGCCCTATCTCGAGCAAGATCGAAGGATTCTGTTGCAGTAAAGATAACTCACGAAGATGCATCTGGATTACCCGTCGGTCGCAAGTGGATGGACTCAAAATACGTATTGTCTTTACTGAAGTGTTTGAATGAATTTGTAACATTTTTTTGTCAATCAAAGAAAGTTTACATTTGTTGCTTCATATGAGTCTATTCTTAAAAAAAAACAACAAAAAAAAAAACTACAACTAACCGTCGATTTCAACGGGTTTTGTCTAGTTTGTGTTTTTATTTTGTAATAGATTTTTTACCTTATTTGTATATATATATTTTTAATTTGACCCAAATTTTTACCAAACTGTGTTCCAAGTATATATATATATATATCATCATCATCATCATTGTCAACCATTATCAATCCACTGCTGGACGAAGGTCTCCCCAGGTTTCCTCCACAACGGTCTGTCTTGTGCCAGTCTCCTCCATGTCACTCCCGCATACTTTCGAATTTCATCCACCCATCTTCCATGTGGTCTTCTTCTGGGTCTTTTCCTGTCCCTTGGAATCCAATCTAAAATTTCGGCTGTCCATCGATGGTCTGTTCTTCTGGCAGTATGTCCAGCCCATTGCCATATCAGGGATTTAACTCTGATCATGATGTCTTCCACTCTTGTCATTTTTCGGATCCACGTGTTCCTCTTCTTATCTCTCCTGGTTACACCAAGCATGCACCTCTCCATGCTGCTTTGAGTTGTCTGCAGCCTTTGTATGTCTCTTTTAGTTAAGGTCCACGTCTCTGCACCATACGTAAGCACTGGAAGGATGCATTGATCAAACACTTTTCTTTTAAGACATAATGGCATATTGCTCTTGAAAATTATGCTGTTTCTTCCAAAAGCTCTCCAGGCAAGTTTTGTATGCCGATTAATTTCTTCACCAATGTGACCCTCACTTGATATCTGCTGTCCAAGATAAACGTACGTGTCTGTTATCTCCAGCTTTTCTCCATCAATCGCTAAATCTTCATTTCTTGTAAGAGCATTGAACATCACTTTTGTCTTCTGAAAGTTCATTTTTAATCCCACTTCTTTACTCTTGTCAGCAAGTTCCTGCATCATACTCTGTAGCTCTGATGGGGTAGTTGCAAAAATGACTATGTCATCAGCAAAACGAAGGTGGGTTAGATAATCTCCATTAATCTTTATGCCTTTGTTTTCCCAGTTCAGTGATTGAAAGACATTTTCCAATGTGGCATTAAAGAGCTTCGGAGATATGGTGTCACCTTGTCTCACCCCTTTTCCAATTTTTATGTGTGTT
Source organism: Macrothele yani (assembly GCA_039090855.1). NCBI lineage: Eukaryota > Metazoa > Arthropoda > Arachnida > Araneae > Macrothelidae > Macrothele > Macrothele yani. Next base: position 50,587,417 of record CM077002.1, read on the forward strand.
GTATTTTCAAATAGCAGAATCTTCGCACTTGCATTTTCATAGATGTTATTAATAATATTAATGTATGCATCTTCAATACTGCAGGATTTCAGAGCCATTGCAACTGCTGATGGTTTCACCGAATCAAAGGCTTTTTCATAATCGATAAAAGCCATGCGCAATGGAAGTTCATATTCCCTCGCTCTTTCAATTAGTTCTCTCAGTACGTGGATATGATCTATTGTGCTGTAGCCACTCCTGAATCCAGCTTGTTCTCTCGGTTGAGCCATGTCCAGTGTTACCTTCAAGCGGTGTGAAAGAACTTTAGTGAAGATTTTATAAACCACTGATAGGAGGCTGATAGGTCTGTAGTTCCTGAGATCCTCAATGTCACCTTTTTTATGTAGCAAGATCATTGTAGCGTTGTTCCAATCCTCAGGAATTTTCCCTTCATTAAGGCATCGAGTGAAAATTTGGGCGAGTACTGTTTCGATTTCTCCACTTGCTTCTTGTATGATGTCTACAGTAATTCCATCTTCTCTTGGAGCTTTTCCCCGCTTCATGTTCTTGATTGCATGTGCAACTTCTGCTGGAAGGACTGGAAGAACTCTGGTACCTTTCATGATGCCTGGAGTACATGTATCATCCCTTTCATATAATTTGGAGTAGAAATCTTTCACTCTTGTCAAAATTTCGCCTCTATTTCTTGTTACAGAACCATCTTCTTTTCTCAGTGCCATAATCTGTTTTTTTCCCTTACTGAGATGTCCCTTTGCTATCTTTAGGCTTTGGTTGTTTTCAATTGCTTTCCTTACTAGTTCACAGTTGAATTTCCTTACATGTGAACAAATTATCAGGAAAAACCAAAATGTTGATGCAAAAAAGAAGAGAGATGAGGACAACTAAAGAAGATGTGACTTCCAAAGTGGAATATATAGAGCTATGCAAGACAGTACGAAAAAGTATCACTGAAGACGTAAGGAAATTCAACTGTGAACTAGTAAGGAAAGCAATTGAAAACAACCAAAGCCTAAAGATATATATATATATATATATTCTATAAAGAAGATACCTAAGCAAAAAAAATACATATATAATTTTGACTCACACCTAGTACAACATAGAAAAGGTTATGTATCTACCTGTGTGATCAAAAGGAAAATAAAAATAAAATAAAACAACTGAATGTAGAAGGTGTCGAGAATACTGAGCCTTGGCTTTATCAAGGACCAGCAAAAACTCTGCATTTTCTCACTTCCACAAAGACCTAGTTGGAAATGAGTTTCTGCAAGGCCATAGATGCAAGTAACATTCCCACCTAAAATAGTTTAAAAAATATATATATAAGTCATGTCCTCCTTAGAGTTGCATGACTTAGCACTAGTTAACAATTTCGCTTGCATCCATTAACCTTCCTGGCCTGACCCATACTCTTCATCTGTTACTATTAAACAGAGAGAAGAAGATTAAAGAGAACTCAAGCTGTGAGAGTGACATAATAATTAGAAATGATTTTCAGCCATAACGAAATTCCAAGTTCGTTTGAGAGAGAATTTAAACCTGAAAAACAATGCAAAAGAAATCCAAATTTTACATTGCAATTAAAAAAGGAAATGTTAATTTATAACGAACAGATTTTTGAAAGAAAACTTGAGTCTAAAACCCCCTACTCTACAACTTATGACAGCACGAAAACGAGAATAAGTTAAAGATAATAATTAACTAAAAGAAAACTTTGTGAAAGTTATATACCTTAAACAGTTAGTTGCAATATGTACAAAGTATTTCAGCAGTGTTTTTAAGTGCATAATTAATTAGTTATTAAGAACTTAACTACTTTGAAAAACAGCGCATAGACAGCGCATAGAAAAGGAGAAACTAAGCCATCTTCTGTTCCTAGGTACCCCAAAAGACGCTCAAAGTTACAAAGAAAAGAAAGAGTTAAAACCCGCAAAAATGTTAACAGACAAACCAATGCCTAAAAGCTGAAAAGCTAAAAACGACAGAGAAAAGGTACATGAAGTACAAACATTGAACTTATAAAACCTAGAACCCAAAAACAAGGAAGAGAGCTTACCTCTTGTGTTACAAAAACTTTTCTCCTCACAAGAGAAGAACATGGCTGACCTCTTCCGCCACTCCTAGACGCTGGGGGGCAGTGAGGGTGGGGCTAATGGCCTCCTCATACAGCAAGAAACCAACGCGCGGAGATTTTAACCAGAGAAAAAAATATATAAACTTAAGACTGTGGATCTGTATGATCAGAAAGAGCAGAATTAACTCTCCAGAATACATGAGAAATATTATAAAATACACGAGCAGTTTATTTAATAATCTCTGCATGTATTAAATCACCTTAGTGAGCTTCTATAGATTAATCAGAATCTTATTAATTTTAATGTTGGTTTTACTATTTTTAGTATAGCTATCCTAGTGATGAATAACTAGTTTTCTTTTTTATTTGTTTTTATTTTCTTTTATAAACAGATTTTTAAGCTTTTTTTGTGATTTTGTTTATATTATTTAATTTTTTGTTTTAATAGGACCGCCATATCCATAGCACTAAGGTTCCTTTAGGTAGTTAATAGGCATCCTCTAGCCAACTTCCTTACGGCTTTGATTGGTCAGAATCATATTATTAACTGTGTAGAAAATTAAAGCAGATCTGCCAACCTTACTCTATTATTCAGAATAATTTTTCTTAAAGTTCTTTTGATGAAAGAAGAAGGAATTTCTGTTCTCTAGAAAACTTTCTAATAGTATATTAATGTGGTAATTGAAGTCCAAATTGTTGCTGCAAATTCTTGAAATTCTTAGGACCTGAGAAATTAGTACATTCTCAATTACTTTGGTTGAAATGTTATTATTCCAGTGTAGATATTTAATTACTTTGAAAGGAAAATTAACTCTTTTATCGTAGAGGCTAATAGATGGGTTACCTCTGTTGAGCTTAATGCTTAAGTCTAGGAACTCAAGTTCCTGATTACTGTGGTTGGTTTTACATAAGTTAAGAGAGCTAGTGATAGATATTATCAAAATCACTCTCTATAACTTCTGAATTATTGATACACAGCAGATCATCAATATATCTAAAAGTGTAAAGGTAGTTATCTGAGCAGGTGGGGTGATTTTTAATGAATTTATATTCCTTAAAGAACAGGAATAGATTAGCGATATGCGTGGACGTTGATGTTCCCATTGGAATACCGTTCACTTGCTTATAGAGAGTATTATTATATAAGATATGGTTATTTATTATACAGCAATTGAGATAAGAGTTCCAAGTTCCTACATCAACAAATTGGTTAAGTTTAAATTCTGCATACAGCTCTTTAAAGGTAGTGATTATATCTGATAGAGGCAGATTAGTATATAGGTTTTCAAAATCATAACTATTAATATCTAGGGGACAAACTTTGAGTATAGTAGAAATTACTTCTGCATTATTATTAATTATCCAAAATCTCTGTACATCAAGTTAGAACAGTTTCTAATGTGTTTCAAAACCTTCTTTAAGACATCTTCAAAAGCAAGATCTATTTTCTTTTATGACTCCTTACTCCACTAGCTATGAACCTGAACTTCACAGGATCCTTATGAAACTTAACCGTTGCAAAAAGAAATGAAAATTCAGGCTCATATCTTCTAGTTTGTGGAATTTTAAGTTTCTTGAAGAATGCCTTAAACCGATTTTCTAATTGCTTGGTAGAATAACTTACGGGCTCGTATGTTACTCTCATTATTGAGTTCCATAGTTAACAATTCAAAATAGAACTTCTTACAGATAATTGCAAAATTATTGCTAGCTTTATCCGTAGTGGTAAAAATAAAGTGGTCTTGCAGTTTGGAGAGTGACCTTTTAGCTTCTCCAGAGAAAAAGAGATTTCTGTCGAAACAAAAGTCCAGACCTGCCAACTCACCGGTGAAGCTATTGATTATATTATATTTCCATTCTGCGAAGGCCTCAATAGGCTGATTGTACGTTAAACTGGTTTTTACGTATGTACTTATTTACATCTTGAGTGAAGCTCTCAAGAATCCTTTCTTTGGAAATTGTGAAGGAAGGTCTGAATTTAGAGCCATACTCTAATAAATTCCTAAGCTTTTCATTTTCAACAAAACTCAAGTTTCCGGTGATAATATGGTTGTAATTCTTATCATAGTGAACTGTTTCTTTATGTTCATCACAAGAACAAGTAGTAATTACAGGAATGTAGCTCGAAGAGTTAAGTTTGTAGTTTTTAACTATTGACCTAAGGTCTTAACATATTTAAAACTTACAATAGACTGGTGCCTGTGGATGGGAAAAAAAAATTGCATTATTGTAGAACAGCTTCCTTACATTGAGATTATCGTAGGCTTTATTTAGGAACCTGATGGTAACAAAATTACTGGAAAATTCTTTAAGAGAAATTTTATCTTTAAGAATATGTTTAAGAATGTCCAGAACCAAAGCAAAAACATGCTTATCAACATGGTCAGCAGTTTCATTCCAGAATTTGAAAAAACATTTAAGGACAGAGTGCTTGAAGGACTTGAGAATTTTGTAAGTATTTTTAACAAAATTAGTGCCAGTTTTAAAGCTTTCCAGAGTTTTTAGCAAGTTAGCAAAATCAACTTTGCTTGATGTGCGAAATAACCTCTGTCCTCTATTACCTCTAGAGCAGCTCTTATTATTAACAAGAAAGAAATATATATATATTGGTAATATGTATATATACTATTGACAGTTTAGTAAAAATTTTTATTCTGCAACAAGTATTTACTACATTTATCTATTTTATTTGCAAGCAATCTTTTTAAAAACAGAAATTTTGATTTGTAATGAGCAAGGAGCTTTTCATTTTATTTTGGTTGAAGAAACAATAAAAATTGGGCTACTTTTGAAATAATTGGGCTACTTTTCAGAGCTTAGTCTGCTACTTTCTCATTGAAATGTCTGACAACACTGTGCCAACGTCGCATGACATCATCATCAACATAGCCAAACTGCAGCAGAAGTTGTACGTACTACATTGTAACTTCTGCATTTCATATAGGCAGTTAGGAAAAATAAAAAAAAAAGAAAAGAAAGAAAAAAGATCAGTACTTTTTAAGCACCCTAAAAAAACTTGGGCACTTTTTAAGGAGTTTTAAGGATTTATAAGGACCACGGGGACCCAGTAACATAAATAAAAAGCAAAAAGTTAGTAAAACAAAGTATGAAAAAAAAAATTACGCATTAGCGAAGTTCCAAAAAACCATTTTTTTTTTCAAGAAAAAATTGATTCTCGGACACAATCCAATTAAATTTGTAATTTGGCAGCTAGACATTTGCTACAAATTTTATGCATATTAAAAAGGTACGATTATCGATACCAAATTCGGGGGAAGGGGGTCATCAGTGTAAACAATTATCGATACCAAATTCGGGGAAGAACTAGTCATCAGTGTAAACATTTAGCAACAAAATTGCTAAATGTTTACACTGATGACTAGTTAAAATACTGCTATTTTTTCGCTGATTGACTTCTAGATCCTCGGGATTCCTCACCATGAGAATTTAAAACAAAAGCAATGAAAATGCACGCATCTAAAATTGGGCGAGTAACGCCAAATAGATATGGAATGCTAACGAAATGTATCAGTTGTAACTGATACATTTCGTTAGCATTGGACAGGGAAAAAGGTAAAAAAAAAATAAACACTTACCTGTCACAGTTCGAAGGATATCTTGTGGCATTTCATTATCAGTTTGTAGCACCACTTTTGCCCTTTTGTTTTCAGGCTCTTCAGCCTCAGTGGCAGAATTCGCATTCTGTTTAAGAGAGCTTGCTACCACGTCCTCGCTACAACTGACGATCCTAGGCACATTTTGTACCGTCTTGCTCGTAGATTCTTCGGCGGTGATGGCAACATCTCTTCCCAAACTTAGGTTCACGGACTGGCTAATGATAGCTGCTGGACATTTTTGTTTTTTGAACAAATCTAACATGTGCTGGTTGGAAATTGATCTAAATTGCAGCTTTTGCCCTGGATGTTGACGATTGTAAAGAGTCTTAAAATTTTTTAGCAAGATTACTTCTTTGCAATCAAAGCAGGATATTTTTTCTGTCTGTGCAGCCATTTCAACTAATCAGAACAAAGGTTATGAATCAGTTCGGCAAGCGCGCAAACATGTAATGCCAAATCAAGAAGTCAAAGCTTTGCCAGACGTACTGACATAGCGCTGCAAGGTTCTTAAAGTAAGCAGCACAAACACGCATGCGCAAGCTGCTCAAAGCTTTGCCAGACGTAACTAGCACCGCACCACCACATCGCTGAGTTAGCTTTTAGTGCAGAGAAAACAGCATACAGGCTGTATCTCTATGGGCTTTCAAAGCAATGCAGAGTCGTGGATAGGGTAAAAAATAACGTAGTATGGAGTACACGTTGGGGTCGGGACAACAGGACATTTCTCTTGATGGTTGAGTTGAGCAAATAGTTAAGATAATTTAGTTTTTTTTTTAATATATAGAACAAATGAACTTTTGAAACTTTCTGAAAGCAATCTGCAAGGGTTAAAAGTAATCTGCGGCGCCCGCCGCTGTGCAGCGCTGTTTCTGCTACAGGGTGCTGCTGCTGCATAATCAGTGTTCGAAGTGGGCCAGTATGCCATACCGGTAGTTAACAAACATGGAAATGAGCATACCGCCAGTTAAAAAAAAACATTATTTACCATGTAATAAATTATAAACCCGTCACAAACTACGGAAAGAAATTAGGATGAAAGCACAAATTTTAACACAAAAATCGGCAAATGACATTTTTAACGAATAAAATTGATAAATGATTAGCAGCTGGGACTGAAAAGACATTAAGTGCTTTGCTGCTACACTAACACTACAGTTTTAGTGTAGCAGCAGAGCACTTAACATACTGAAGCAGAATGGCTTTCAATTAAAAATCTCGGTGTCGACCATACCGGCAGTAGCTCTGTGCTACTTCGACCACTGAACATAATACATTATATCAAACCGACCATAGGACAAAAAAGCTGAACTTTTTGCCCAGGTGAAAAATCAGAACGAGCAGCAAGAAACTGAATATAGCACAGCACGAGCAAGATGGAATTGTTCACTGTAATTTATTTGTGTACGAGCAGATATTAAACTGGTACATACCGCTGTTTTCACAATATCAAATTACCGAATTCAAAACAAAATAAAGTTGTTCTAAAAAGTATTATCTCAAACGCAGCTTTTTTTTTTTTTTTTTGTACTTGCTAGAACATCAGTTCAATTTTCCTCGCGTATTGCTTTCTTCTCAGAAAGTTCCACGGCCATACCATATTTGTCTTTTGTTAACTCTGCAGCTGCCCAACGGTTACTTAGTTTTTCCTTCTGTTGATGTCATTCCCTTCCCATTTCTTCATTGTCACTTTTTTAATCCTTTTATTCTTTCAGACAATAATAATTTATCCATCCTGCTGAAAGAACTTTCAGCCTGAGGACCTTGATTGAATGCATGATATCCAAAACTGTCACCACTTTAGATAAATGGTGTAACTTTCAGAATATGAATATTTTTGAACATCATGCATCAATTCGAACAAATTTTCAAACTTTGTCACTTCTGTTTTTGGAAATTTTTCCCACCTTTATCAAGCTTAAGTGCAGACATTTATGGGGGGGGGGGGAAGTAACATTTAACAACAACACACGAAATTTAGAAATTGCTGGAAGAAAAAATTGCTTTTGCAGGAGAAGTCTTTGCTTCGACCGACTTCCGTTTTCAGAGACTTTCCTCAGTTTTTGAGCTGAAATGCAGTATTTGTGGAATAAAATGATATTTAAGAACACTAGTGGGCAGAAGGAACAGTGCGCGATGGGAGAAATCTTTGCTGCGTCTAACTTCCGTTTTCAATATTTTCAAAGGACGGAATTCCATCCTCAATAGGAAAGCGACGCCCCCTCCCCTCAAACTTTCTGTTAAGTTGTGCATTGATCTCGAGAATGCCCAAAATAATAACGGAAATGGCGGAATTCTTCCATTCCACGGAGGAATCTCGTGCCTGAAGACTACAGGAAAATCTTCGCGTTGTCTCAACTTTCGTTTTTGGAAATCGTTGCCCACAGTTTCTTGCTGAAATACAAACATTTATACAATAACATGATATTTTACAACAATACTGGACATAGACAATATCGTGAGAAAAAAGAAATTACGATTACGGAAAAAATTTCCATTCTGTTTAACTTCCGTTTTCGAAAGTTTTGAAAGATAAAATACCTTCCTCAGATGGAAAACGACTTTTTCCTATCCCCCCCCTCCATCTATCTTCAGTACTGCATCAATCTCGAGGATAACCCAAATAATGACCAAAAACAGCGGGATTCCTCTGAATCCCGTCTTCTAGGAATCCTAACCAACGGGGGTCATTACGATTTTCTAGACGTTAGACGAGAGGTTAATATGCAGTGGGTGCGCTATTTTGGTTTCACAGCAGTGTAGGATTGATTAGGGCAGGTGCGTGCACGCGTTTTGCAATTTCCATTTTAGGGCGGTCAGGATGAGATTTTTAAAATTTAAAGGGCAGTAGGGCGCATAATTTTCGCATGACGGCGGGCAGGGCGTGCCACTCCACAAAAAACGCCCAGAATGAACCCTGTAAAATAGTTGAAGCTTTGAAATCAGGCACTCATGGTGCTCAGGCTGATGGTTGTTATCAGAGGACAAACAAACAAGAGAAGAAAGAAAAAGCGACAATGAAGAAGTAGGGGGAGAATATCAGCAGAAAGAAAAATCAAGCAATGGTGCTGTGCAGTTGCAAAGTCAACAAAATGCAAAAACTGACAGTAGTCCGCATTCTTGCTGACTGTTTTGATTTTTCACTAGTTAATATGTGTAGAGCTCCCCCCCCCCGGTCTCACCTTGTCTTAAATTGCAATTTTAGAAACAGTATGATCATATGGTAATTAGAGGTTCGTGCATTGTGTGTTCACTTGCTTGGATTTCCTGTCTGTCAAGCATTGTGGAATTCTGAATGCAACTTACTGATTTTTTCTAGTGGAAGTTTTGAATTTCAATCTCGCAATCATGCCCGTGCAGGGAATCTACTTTGTGTTTTGCACACGCTAAGTTTGTTTCATTAGAGTCCTTGTTTGTTGTAACGTTTTGTTGGGGTGCATACTTGTTTTTTTACAAAGAGATGGATCGTTTTGTAAAATAAGAGTATGAAAACCATGCAACGCTAGTTATTAGTAACAAGACTGTTGGTAATGTTGGCAGGATTGTACTATCTTTTTTTTTTTTGTAAATATCATGGTCTGAGAGACATGCTGCCACAGATTATGCAAAAGAAAGAAAAAATGTTTTTCTCATAATTTCATGTTCTACAGATCATATGCCGCAGCGGATTATATGTGGGATTTTCTTTTTCACAACCTTTGGATTATACACCCTTGTGGATCTTGCAAAGGAAATTTTTTTCTGAATTATATGGTCTACAGATTATATGAAGAAGAAAAAAAATGGTACTTTGAATTAATATGTACAAAATATGACATCTGCAAATAGTATTTTAATAAAATCGAAATCTGAAATTTTTATTTTTTTGAGATCATCTACTGAAAGAAATGAAAAAGAAAATTATGAAGCAAATTGGAACTTTATTTTGCAATAAATGGTTTGGGTAAAAAGAAAAAAAAATGACAACACATATGGTTTACCACCTTTCGTTCCAGCGTCATAACCAAACATGTTTTTGTTCATGCGTTATTGACATCGTTTCACCTGGCACCTAAATTTTAGAGCTTGCTCCTAGAGCTAGAACATATATACACACACACACCTGGTGATATTCCAGTGACACAAAATATCAATTGCAGTTTAGGTCTTTAGAAAGTCCTTATTTTTTCTCACAGAAAAAGGTATGAACCCTACAATAAATACAGCTGTGTGAGAAGCCATTGTTCGAGCATGTTGAGATAGGTAATTCCTGTCACAGTGGCTTCAGCGAAGAAGGGCCCATACACTTTTCGGAGAGTAATTGCACAGATGACATTTACTTTTGGGGAAGCACACCTGTGCTGCAAGATTGCATGGGGATTTTCAGTGCACTAAATTCTCACGTTATGCCTGTTCACCTTTCCTGAAATGTGGAATGTTGCTTCATCACTAAAAACTGACTTTTCAGAGAAACAGTCATCCTCCCTCCATTAGAGTGAGAAATCTTTCACAGAAAGATGCTCACAGGTGGCAGTCACCCCTCTTCAGCTTTTGAATCAACTTCAAACAATACGGTGGCATGTGCAAATGGTTCCTCAAAACTGGCCATACAGTTTTCTGTAGGACACCAAGTTCTTGACCTGCCCTATAAGTGGATTTCTGAGGGCTCCTTACGTAACTTACCCGAACACGCTCCACTATGTCGTTTCCTATCGACAGACATCCTGTCGATTTTCCCTTGAATATGGAGCCTGTGTCTTTAAATTGTGAATACCAATTACGAATTGACTTACCACTGGGTGGCTCTATCCCAAATTTTGTTCGAAAATGCCGTTGAACAGTCACAACTGACTTGTTTGTATGAAAATTGAGAACACAAAATGCCTTATGTTGTCTGCTTGTTGCCATTGTATGACTTATTCCCTCTGCCTGACTTATTGCACCATACACCGACCACCCGCGGATTTGGTAGCAGGGCATTGGAACTTGGAGATATTACCTTCTGAAGTGCACATCTTGCAACTAAAAATACTCATTACATGCCATGTGGTGAAGCATTGAAATTTGGAACATCATTTTGACTTACCTTGTATATATATATATATATATGTAAGGTCAGGTGATGCGTAACATCACAGCCTCTCCTTGACAAATGTCAACCCCGCCTTCTCGTGGTGCATCCTGTTCCCACTAAAGGGGCTCTGACGACCGCCAATAGCGGTATAACTATACCATCGGGATTAGAGGAAATTCTATCCCACACTCACCAACCCGCTTGGCCAGCGTGGTGAGTTATGGCCAAACCCTCCAAAATGATGCCACAACTTAAATCTTGGCCCTCAGTCTCCGGCAGCTGGAATGTACCTGGCCAAGGCAGCGGCCAGTGCGACATGAAGGCAGAGGGTGCTAAGAATCCCCCGGAGGACCGGACTAGGCTGCCATCTGATGCTGACCTTGGCTACTTACAATGGACGCTCCCTATCTTCTGATTCAAGGCTTCTTGAATTGGAAGAGGAATTACAAAGGATCAAGTGGGACATCGTGGGGCTAAGTGAGGTAAGGAGAAAAGGAGAAGATCTCATCGAACTGAAAAGTGGACATCTCTTCTACTATCGTGGGACAGATACTGGCAGAACTAGTGGTGTTGGATTTATAATAAAACAAGAAACTGAAGGATAAAGTTGTAGAAGTTGAAAGTTCCTCTGACAGAGCTGCACGACTTGTTATCCAACTCTAAAAGATACCAGGCTCAGATTATTCAAACTTATGCACCCACCACAAGTCATCCTGAAGAAGAAATTGAAGAATTTTATGAGGAAATTTGTCATCTAAATAATAAAGGTAAGCAGCACTTGAAAATAATTATGGGAGATTTCAATGCAAAAATAGGGCAACGGCAACAGAATGAAACTTCAGTAGGTAAATTCGGTCACGGCAACAGAAACCAGCGTGGAAATACTCTCGTTGAGTTTGCAGAGGCAGAAGGGTTTTTCATCTTGAACTCCTTCTTCAAGAAAAAGCCACACAGGAAATGGACATGGAGACATCCAAATGGGACGACAAGTGAAATTGATTTTATTATGTGTAACAAAAAATTCGTCATAGAAGACTGCAGTGTGCTAAACAAGTTCAACACAGGTAGTGACCATAGATTGGTGAGATGTAAGATGCACCTCAACACTAAACTTGAACGTGGCAAGCTCATAAGACAAACAAAACCTATTGACATAACCAACCTTAAAAACACCATAATACCTTCAAGTTGGAACTGAAGAACAGGTTCTCTGCTTTGGAAGGCCTAACATCGGAAGAAGTGGACATCTCTGAAGTTAACAGAAAAGTAACCAAAGCTCTTATGGAAACAGCAACAAAATTAGCTGGGTCTAAGAACAAGTTGCATGTAAACAAATTATCAGGAAAAACGAAAATGTTGATGCAAAAGAAGAGAGATGAGGACAACTAAAGAAGATGTGACTTCCAAAGTGGAATATATAGAGCTATGCAAGACAGTAAGAAAAAGTATCACTGAAGACGTAAGAAAATTCAACTGTGAACTAGTGAGGAAAGCAATTGAAAACAACCAAAGCTTAAAGATAGCAAAGGGACATCTCAGTAAGGGAAGAAAACATATTATGGCCCTGAGAAAAGAAGATGGTTCTGTAACAAGAAATAGAGGCGAAATTTTGACAAGAGTGAAAGATTTCTACTCCAAATTATATGAAAGGGATGATACATGCACTCCAGACATCATGAAAGATACCAGTACCAGAGTTCCCTCCAGTCCTTCCAGCAGAAGTTGCACATGCAATCAAGAACATGAAGCGGGGAAAAGCTCCAGGAGAAGATGGAATTACTGTAGACATCATACAAGAAGCAAGTGGAGAAATCAAACAGTACTCGCCCAAATTTTCACTCGATGCCTTAATGAAGGAAAGATTCCTGAGGATTGGAACACCGCTACAATGATCCTGCTACATAAGAAAGGTGACATTGAGGATCTCGGAAACTACAGACCTATCAGCCTTCTATCAGTAGTTTATAAAATCTTCACTAAAGTTCTTTCACACCGCTTGAAGGTAACACTGGACATGGCTCAACCGAGAGAACAAGCTGGATTCAGGAGTGGCTACAGCACAATAGATCATATCCACGTACTGAGAGAACTAATTGAAAGAGCGAGGGAATATGAACTTCCATTGTGCATGGCTTTTATCGATTATGAAAAAGCCTTTGATTCGGTGAAACCATCAGCAGTTACAATGGCTCTGAAAACCTGCGGTATTGAAGATGCATACATTAATATTATTAATAACATCTATGAAAATGCAAGTGCAAAGATTCGGCTGTTTGAAAATACAACACACATAAAAATTGGAAAGGGGAGTGAGACAAGGTGACACCATATCTCCGAAGCTCTTTAATGCCACATTGGAGGGTGTTTTTCAGTCGCTGAGCTGGGAAAACAAGGGAATAAAGATTAATGGAGATTATCTAACCCACCTTCGTTTTGCTGATGACGTAGTCATTTTTGCAACTAGCCCATCAGAGCTGCAGAGTATGATCCAGGAACTTGCTGACAAGAGTAAAGAAGTGGGATTAAAAATGAACTTTCAAAAGACAAAAGTGATGTTCAATGCTTTTACAAGAAATGAAGATTTATCGATTGATGGAGAAAAGCTGGAGATAACAGACACGTACGTTTATCTTGGACAGCAGATATCAAGTGAGGGTCACATTGATGAAGAAATTAATCGGCGTACAAAACTTGCCTGGAGAGCTTTTGGAAGAAACAGCATAATTTTCAAGAGCAATATGCCATTATGTCTTAAAAGAAAAGTGTTTGATCAATGCATCCTTCCAGTGCTTACGTATGGTGCAGAGACGTGGACCTTAACTAAAAGAGACATACAAAGGCTGCAGACAACTCAAAGCAGCATGGAGAGGTGCATGCTTGGTGTAACCAGGAGAGATAAGAAGAGGAACTCGTGGATCCGAAAAATGACAAGAGTGGAAGACATCATGATCAGAGTTAAATCCCTGAAATGGCAATGGGCTGGACATACTGCCAGAAGGACAGATCATCGATGGACAGCTGAAATTTTAGATTGGATTCCAAGGGACAGGAAAAGACCCAGAAGAAGACCACATGGGAGATGGGTGGATGAAATTCGAAAGTATGCAGGGGTGACATGGAGGAGACTGGCACAAGACAGACCGTTGTGGAGGAAACTTGGGGAGACCTTCGTCCAGCAGTGGATTGATAATGGTTGACAATGATGATGATGATGATGATATATATATATATATATATATATATATATTTTATATATATATATATATATTTATTTTATATATATATATATATATTTATTTATATATATATATATATATATATATATATACAAGGTAAGTCAAAATGATGTTCCAAATTTCAATGCTTCACCACATGGCATGTAATGAGTATTTTTAGTTGCAAGATGTGCACTTCAGAAGGTAATATCTCCAAGTTCCAATGCCCTGCTACCAAATCCGCGGGTGGTCGGTGTACGTTTATCTTGGACAACAGATATCAAGTGAGGGTCACATTGATGAAGAAATTAATCGGCGTACAAAACTTGCCTGGAGAGCTTTTGGAAGAAACAGCATAATTTTCAAGAGCAATATGCCATTATGTCTTAAAAGAAAAGTGTTTGATCAATGCATCCTTCCAGTGCTTACGTATGGTGCAGAGACATGGACCTTAACTAAAAGAGACATACAAAGGCTGCAGACAACTCAAAGAAGCATGGAGAGGTGCATGCTTGGTGTAACCAGGAGAGATAAGAAGAGGAACTCGTGGATCCGAAAATGACAAGAGTGGAAGACATCATGATCAGAGTTAAATCCCTGAAATGGCAATGGGCTGGACATACTGCCAGAAGGACAGATCATCGATGGACAGCCGAAATTTTAGATTGGATTCCAAGGGACAGGAAAAGACCCAGAAGAAGACCACATGGGAGATGGGTGGATGAAATTCGAAAGTATGCAGGGGTGACATGGAGGAGACTGGCACAAGACAGACCGTTGTGGAGGAAACTTGGGGAGACCTTCGTCCAGCAGTGGATTGATAATGGTTGACAATGATGATGATGATGATATATATATATATATATACACACTGCCGGACAATTACTAAGGACGGATGACAATAGCAACGATAGCAACCATAAAATGTGAGGCAGGAAAATGTGGAAATTAGCATAAGTGCGGGATACAGTAAGACGTGTTGTGCGTATGCAAATTTTGGATTGCCGAACTTGTTCGTGACGTCATAGCGCTGATAAGAGATATAAAGGATTTGACGCGCATTGACCATTGTTGTTCAAACGCAAAGTTGAAAGGGAAAGAATCAATTGACGAACTTGCAATTTTCTGTATGTCTTCCCGACATCACCTAGATGATTTTACGCGTGGCCGTATTATTGGCAAGATTGAAGAAGGGCGAAAAATAACAGATGTTGCCAAGGAGTTCGACGTCAGCCACAGTGTTGTTTCAAGGCTTTGGAAATCATTTCAAACAAATGGAGATTGTAGCAAACGTCACCTGCAGAAGATCGGTACATATTGCTATCGACAAAAAGACACCGGCGCAGCACAGCTAGTGAAGTGAGGTAGCAAATCAGTTTATAGCTGCTACTGGCAAGCAGATCTCCCAAAAACTGTCGCCAGACATTTGCATAAAGAAGGACTATACGCCCGCTGTCCTGTTGTGTGCATCCCATTGTCCAGACGTCACCGTACCGCCCGTTTGCAATGGTGCCATCAACATTGCAATTGGACTGATAACGACTGGTCTGCTGTCCTCTTCTCAGATGAGAGTAGATACAGTCTATCGTCTGATTGTCGATGACAACTGATCTGGCGTGATAGTGGTACTGCATATTGTCCAGCAAACATACAGGAAAGGGACCGATATCCGACATGTAGTGTCATGGTATGGGCTGGCATCATGATCAATGGCCGTACGTCCCTCTATGTGCTTCCAACTGGGACTATGACTGGCCAACGATACATTAATGATGTTCTGCTACCTCATGTTTGCATGTTCTGTGGTGCTGTCGGTGATAGATTCATTTTCATGGACGACAACGCAACATGTCATCGAGCAGTCGCTGTCCAGGAGTGTCTTGAGAGCGAGGATATTAAACGCCTCGTATGGCCAGCACGTTCTCCAGATCTGAATCCCATTGAAAATGTGTGGGATGCTTTGGGGAGGAGTCTTGCTGGTCGCCAATGCCCTCCAATAAACAAGGACACCCTCATCCGTGCACTGACAGAGGAATGGGATAAATTACCCCAACAGCTGCTTGATAATGTTGTGCAAAGCATGACACGATGTGTGGAATCTTGCATCGCCCTCCATGGTGGCCATATCCTGTATTGACATCTTACGCCGGAACGCCTGCGGATGGTAATTGCATTTTTTTCACGTTTACGTATTCTGCACAAAATGGCCTGTTTGTCCCTTGAACACGTTCCAAAGCCTTCTGGATTTCAGAGCACAATAAATTGTCTTTCTTGTAATGTCCTGACATTCCGACATTATTTTATTTCACTTGGCATCCAACCACACTTACTTTTTTATGCGCTATATAGCCGTTTATGATCCGTCCTTAGCAATTGTCCAGCAGTGTATTAGTGCCTACTGCTCCAGTATATCATCATCATCATTGTCAACCATTATCAATCCACTGCTGGACGAAGGTCTCCCCAAGTTTCCTCCACAACGGTCTGTCTTGTGCCAGTCTCCTCCATGTCACTCCCGCATATTTACAGAATTTCATCCACCCATCTCCCATGTGGTCTTTTTCTGGGTCTTTTCCTGTCCTTTGGAATCCAATCTAAAATTTCGGCTGTCCATCTATGGTCTGTCCTTCTGGCAGTATGTCCAGCCCATTGCCATTTCAGGGATTTAACTCTGATCATGATGTCTTCCACTCTCGTCATTTTTCGGATCCCACGAGTTCCTCTTCTTATCTCTCCTGGTTATACCAAGCATGCACCTCTCCATGCTTCTTTGAGTTGTCTGCAGCCTTTGTATGTCTCTTTTAGTTAATTGGTCCACGTCTCTGCACCATACGTAAGCACTGGAAGGATGCATTGATCAAACACTTTTCTTTTAAGACATAATGGCATATTGCTCTTGAAAATTATGCTGTTTCTTCCAAAAGCTCTCCAGGCAAGTTTTGTACGCCGATTAATTTCTTCATCAATGTGACCCTCACTTGATATCTGCTGTCCAAGATAAACATATGTATCTGTTATCTCCAGTTTTTCTCCATCAATCGATAAATCTTCATTTCTTGTAAAAGCATTGAACATCACTTTTGTCTTCTGAAAGTTCATTTTTAATCCCACTTTTTTACTCTTGTCAGCAAGTTCCTGGATCATACTCTGCAGCTCTGATGGGGTAGTTGCAAAAATGACTACGTCATCAGCAAAACTTGAAGGTGGGTTAGATAATCTCCATTAATCTTTATCCCTTTGTTTTCCCAGTTCAGTGATTGAAAGACATTTTCCAATGTGGCATTAAAGAGCTTCGGAGATATGGTGTCACCTTGTCTCACTCCTTTCCAATTTTTATGTGTGTTGTATTTTCAAACAGCCGAATCTTTGCACTTGCATTTTCATAGATGTTATTAATAATATTAATGTATGCATCTTCAATACCGCAGGATTTCAGAGCCGTGGTAACTGCTGATGGTTTCACCGAATCAAAGGCTTTTTCATAATCGATAAAAGCCATGCACAATAGAAGTTCATATTCCCTCGCTCTTTCAATTAGTTCTCTCAGTACGTGGATATGATCTATTGTGCTGTAGCCACTCCTGAATCCAGCTTGTTCTCTCGGTTGAGCCATGTCCAGTGTTACCTTCAAGCGGTGTGAAAGAACTTTAGTGAAGATTTTATAAACCACTGATAGGAGGCTGATAGGTCTGTAGTTCCTGAGATCCTCAATGTCACCTTTTTTATGTAGCAGGATCATTGTAGCGTTGTTCCAATCCTCAGGAATCTTCCCTTCATTAAGGCATCGAGTGAAAATTTGGGCGAGTACTGTTTCAATTTCTCCACTTGCTTCTTGTATGATGTCTATAGTAATTCCATCTTCTCCTGGAGCTTTCCCCGCTTCATGTTCTTGATTGCATGAGCAACTTCTGCTGGGAGGACTGGAAGAACTCTGGTACCTTTCATGATGTCTGGAGTACATGTATCATCCCTTTCATATAATTTGGAGTAGAAATATTTCACTCTTGTCAAAATTTCGCCTCTATTTCTTGTTATAGAACCATCTTCTTTTCTCAGAGCCATAATCTGTTTTCTTCCCTTACTGAGATGTCCCTTTGCTATCTTAAGGCTTTGGTTGTTTTCAATTGCTTTCCTCACTAGCTCACAGTTGAATTTCCTTACGTCTTCAGTGATACTTTTTCGTGTTGTCTTGCATAGCTCTATATATTCCACTTTGGAAGTCACATCTTCTTTAGTTGTCCTCATCTCTCTTCTTTTTTGCATCAACATTTTGGTTTTCCTGATAATTTGTTCACATGCAACTTGTTCTTAGACCCAGCTAATTTTGTTGCTGTTTCCATTAGAGCTTTGGTTACTTTTCTGTTAACTTCCGAAATATCCACTTCTTCCGATGTTAGGCCTCCAGTATATATATATATATATATATATATATATATATATATATATACATGGGATGTAAGGTCAGGTGATGCGTAACATCACAGCCTCTCTTGACAAATGTCAACCCCGCCTTCTCGTGGTGCATCCTGTTCCCACTAAAGGGCTCTGACGACCGCCAATAGCGGTATAACTATACCATCGGGATAAGAGGAAATTCTATCCCACACTCACCAACCCGCTTGGCCAGCGTGGTGAGTTATGGCCAAACCCCTCCAAAATGATTCCACAACTTAAATCTTGGCCCTCAGTCTCCGGCAGCTGGAATGTACCTGGCCAAGGCAGCGGCCAGTGCGACATGAAGGCAGAGGGTGCTAAGAATCCCCGGAGGACCGGACTAGGCTGCCATCTGATGCTGACCTTGGCTACTTACAATGGACGCTCCCTATCTTCTGATTCAAGGCTTCTTGAATTGGAAGAGGAACTACAAAGGATCAAGTGGGACATCGTGGGGCTAAGTGAGGTAAGGAGAAAAGGAGAAGATCTCATCGAACTGAAAAGTGGACATCTCTTCTACTATCGTGGGACAGATACTGGCAGAACTAGTGGTGTTGGATTTATAATAAACAAGAAACTGAAGGATAAAGTTGTAGAAGTTGAAAGTTCCTCTGACAGAGCTGCACGACTTGTTATCCAACTCTCGAAAAGATACCAGGCTCAGATTATTCAAACTTATGCACCCACCACAAGTCACCCTGAAGAAGAAATTGAAGAATTTTATGAGGAAATTCGTCATCTAAATAATAAAGGTAAGCAGCACTTGAAAATAATTATGGGAGATTTCAATGCAAAAATAGGGCAACGGCAACAGAATGAAACTTCAGTAGGTAAATTCGGTCACGGCAACAGAAACCAGCGTGGAAATACTCTCGTTGAGTTTGCAGAGGCAGAAGGGTTTTTCATCTTGAACTCCTTCTTCAAGAAAAAGCCACACAGGAAATGGACATGGAGACATCCAAATGGGACGACAAGTGAAATAGATTTTATTATGTGTAACAAAAAAATTCGTCATAGAAGACTGCAGTGTGCTAAACAAGTTCAACACAGGTAGTGACCATAGATTGGTGAGATGTAAGATGCACCTCAACACTAAACTTGAACGTGGCAAGCTCATAAGACAAACAAAATCTATTGACATAACCAACCTTAAAAAACACCATAATACCTTCAAGTTGGAACTGAAGAACAGATTCTCTGCTTTAGAAGGCCTAACATCGGAAGAAGTGGATATTTCTGAAGTTAACAGAAAAGTAACCAAAGCTCTTATGGAAACAGCAACAAAATTAGCTGGGTCTAGAACAAGTTGCATGTGAACAAATTATCAGGAAAAACCAAAATGTTGATGCAAAAAAGAAGAGAGATGAGGACAACTAAAGAAGATGTGACTTCCAAAGTGGAATATATAGAGCTATGCAAGACAGTAAGAAAAGTATCACTGAAGACGTAAGAAAATTCAACTGTGAACTAGTGAGGAAAGCAATTGAAAACAACCAAAGCCTAAAGATAGCAAAGGGACATCTCAGTAAGGGAAGAAAACAGATTATGGCACTGAGAAAAGAAGATGGTTCTGTAACAAGAAATAGAGGCGAAATTTTGACAAGAGTGAAAGATTTCTACTCCAAATTATATGAAAGGGATGATACATGCACTCCAGACATCATGAAAGATACCAGTACCAGAGTTCCTCCAGTCCTTCCAGCAGAAGTTGCACATGCAATCAAGAACATGAAGCGAGGAAAAGCTCCAGGAGAAGATGGAATTACTGTAGACATCATACAAGAAGCAAGTGGAAAAATCGAAACAGTACTCGCCCAAATTTTCACTCGATGCCTTAATGAAGGAAAGATTCCTGAGGATTGGAACACCGCTACAATGATCCTGCTACATAAGAAAGGTGACATTGAGGATCTCGGAAACTACAGACCTATCAGCCTCCTATCAGTAGTTTATAAAATCTTCACTAAAGTTCTTTCACACCGCTTGAAGGTAACACTGGACATGGCTCAACCGAGAGAACAAGCTGGATTCAGGAGTGGCTACAGCACAATAGATCATATCCACGTGCTGAGAGAACTAATTGAAAGAGCGAGGGAATATGAACTTCCATTGTGCATGGCTTTTATCGATTATGAAAAAGCCTTTGATTCGGTGAAACCATCAGCAGTTACAATGGCTCTGAAAACCTGCGGTATTGAAGATGCATACATTAATATTATTAATAACATCTATGAAAATGCAAGTGCAAAGATTAGGCTGTTTGAAAATACAACACACGTAAAAATTGGAAAGGGAGTGAGACAAGGTGACACCATATCTCCGAAGCTCTTTAATGCCACATTGGAGGGTGTCTTTCAGTCGCTGAGCTGGGAAAACAAGGGGATAAAGATTAATGGAGATTATCTAACCCACCTTCGTTTTGCTGATGACGTAGTCATTTTTGCAACTACCTCATCAGAGCTGCAGAGTATGATCCAGGAACTTACTGACAAGAGTAAAGAAGTGGGATTAAAAATGAACTTTCAGAAGACAAAAGTGATGTTCAATGCTTTTACAAGAAATGAAGATTTATCGATTGATGGAGAAAAGCTGGAGATAACAGACACGTACGTTTATCTTGGACAGCAGATATCAAGTGAGGGTCACATTGATGAAGAAATTAATCGGCGTACAAAACTTGCCTGGAGAGCTTTTGGAAGAAACAGCATAATTTTCAAGAGCAATATGCCATTATGTCTTAAAAGAAAAGTGTTTAATCAATGCATCCTTCCAGTGCTTACGTATGGTGCAGAGACGTGGACCTTAACTAAAAGAGACATACAAAGGCTGCAGACAACTCAAAGAAGCATGGAGAGGTGCATGCTTGGTGTAACCAGGAGAGATAAGAAGAGGAACTCGTGGATCCGAAAAATGACAAGAGTGGAAGACATCATGATCAGAGTTAAATCCCTGAAATGGCAATGGGCTGGACATACTGCCAGAAGAACAGACCATCGATGGACAGCCGAAATTTTAGATTGGATTCCAAGGGACAGGAAAAGACCCAGAAGAAGACCACATGGGAGATGGGTGGATGAAATTCGAAAGTATGCAGGGGTGACATGGAGGAGACTGGCACAAGACAGACCGTTGTGGAGGAAACTTGGGGAGACCTTCGTCCAGCAGTGGATTGATAATGGTTGACAATGATGATGATGATGATATATATATATACATCAAATGATCACTGAATTATGACCACCCATATCAAAACTGGATTTAGCCCATTGACCACATGATTTCCAAGAGAGTGCAATTACTGACTGGGGAGCAGTAGGCAGAAAATTTGGAGCTTGATGGGTAAACAGAAGGATTTACTGGACTTTGAGAAAGGGCAGATTGCGGGAGCTCCGAGAGCCAGTGCCTTGATTTTGCAAGCGGCTGAGCTGGTGAGTTGTTCGTGAGCCACCATAGTTCAAGTGTATCGGGACTGACTTGAAAATGGTCAAACAATGACCTGGAGGCAAAACTACACGGAACAGCGAAAGGTTGATGTGAGAGGTGAACACCGGGCCCGACGACTCGTACAAGCCAACAGACGCAGTTGACTACCCAATACAACAGAGGTCAACCTGGAGCAGTATCCGTCGTGGCCATGTGTCATATGCTTGCTCGCAGGGGCTGTAACGGCAGACAACCTCAACAACATCCTCTCCTAACCACAGTTCGTTGGCTCAAAAGACTCGCCTGATGCGTAGATCATGCAAGTTGGACATCAGATGACTGGAAAAAAGTGTGCTGGTCTGATGAGTCACTTCCCCCTCACCCCCTAATCCATGGACGGTCGTGTACGTATTTGTCACAAACAACATGAGGCACTTGTTGTATCCTGTATGTTCTGTGCAAGCCGGTGGAGGAAATTGTATGGTGTGAGACATGTTTACCTGTCAAGAATTTGTACCTCTGGTGCATGTGGGACAATGTATGACTGGTGCCCACTATTGTGAATTGCTTGCTGACTGTGTACATCCAGCAGTGTTGTACTTTTTCTTGAATAGCGACAATGTCTTCCCAGATGGCAGCAACAGCTCCTGTGTTGTGCAGGAATGATTTGAGGAATATTCACTGAGGTAGCAAAACAAAGCAAAACAAAACAAACAAACAAACAAAAAACTGGAAAAGGCACTTTCTATTACTTGCAATAACAGCTATGCAGTAAATGGTATCATCCACAAATGACGTATATATATGGAGGCAAGTATATCTCTGCAAGCTCAAGTAGTAGCATTCGCAATTCAGATGGCAGCTTTTCAGGATTTAAGCGATTTCGAACGGGGTATGATAGTTGGTGTCTTGAAGATGGGTCACACCATCTTGGAAATTAACACGAAATTTGGATTTACATGGGCAACAATTTCAAGGGTGTACCTGGACTACACAAACTCAGGACAGAAAATCCAGAGCGTGAAACTGGTGTGGCCGTAGAAAAGCCCTGGACGATCGTGGACAGCAGCATCTGGCACGTGTCGTAACGTTCGCCCGGCATGAAACATTACTGCAAATTATAGCACAATTCAATGCTGGGGCAAGTGGTAGAATCAGTTTTCAGACAGTGTTCTATAGGAATTCCATAGCCGACGGCCCACCCAGGTGCCCCTTGTTGACTCGACGACACAAGGCTGTGCGCCTCGTTGGTGGAGGGTTGTATGGCGTGGGGCATGTTTACTGGTCAAGAACACGGACCCCTAGTGCACGTGGAACAATGTATGACTGGTGCCTACAATTGTGAATTACTTGCCGACTCTGTACAACCCAGCAGTGTTGCACTTTTCCCAAATAGTGATGATGTCTTCCAAGATGACAATGCACCAAACCACAGGTCCAATGTTGGTCAGGAATGGTTTGAGGGACAGAGTTCATACTTTCAGCACGTTGGTTTGCCTCCGAACTCCCCCAGTATCAATCCCATAGGGCACTTGTGGTACACTCTGGAACAACATGTCAGGTGTCTGAATACACCAATCACCTTCCGTACCAGCAATGAAGGCCAAGTTACACACAGCCTGGTTGGCCATCCTCCCAACTGCTTCTGGTATCTTA
The DNA here is from genome assembly GCA_039090855.1 of Macrothele yani. Classification (NCBI taxonomy): domain Eukaryota; kingdom Metazoa; phylum Arthropoda; class Arachnida; order Araneae; family Macrothelidae; genus Macrothele; species Macrothele yani. The sequence goes on from CM077002.1 coordinate 50,610,886, forward strand.
TTGAATCGATACCATGTCGGATAGCTGCTGTACTGAGGGCGAAAGGAGGACTTGCAAAGTATTAGATAGGTGACCATAATTCAGTGATCACTCAGTGTATATATATTTATAGTGGAACCTCTGTTACACATTTTTCACTTTTATATGTGATTCTGCATAGCTCTGATATTTTACTGTAGTTTCTATGGTGCTTTCAGTTCAGTTAAATGTAATTCATTTATATGCTTTTTTTTTTGTGATTATACATTAACATTTGGATTTCAGATTATCAAAAATACCGGGTTCTTTGATTCTTTCATACATAACCCTGTATTTTACACATTTTAAAGAATTTAGACAGTGTAGCTGTGTTCCTTCTTGATGCAGTCCAAGTTGACCCTATCTGAGAAGGACATGTTGTTTACTTTCGTTTTGGATGAAAAAAATTGGTTCCACATTTCATGACTCGCACAGATTTGCATTATTTAAAAATTGATAAATCTCTGGGATGTAACTTTGTGGTCCACCATTTTCTGGTGCACTAGAAATAGCATCTTAGATGTATCATCAACATTTCGTTTTCAGATGGATTCATCCCATGATTCGCAGAATAAGAAAACAACAAGAAGAAAAAACAAGCTGTTAATTCATGTGTTGCATACTGAACCACTTGTATCAGGTTCTTAGTTGTGAGGATTTCACTTAATCTAGAATCAGGATTTTTATAGACAGATTGAGGTGTCAAAAGAGAAATTTGATTTTCATAGGCTTTATGATTTTTGCAGTGTGATAAAATATATTATAATTTGTCAGTTGTTTTTTTTTCTCAGCCAAGTCTACTTTAAAATAAATAATTATTTAGGAAGATTTTGCACTCCTTCAAAGCATGAATTTCACAATAGTATTTAACATTTTGAGAGTTCTTTTATATATTTTTAAGGGCCGTTCTCTAGAAAAAACATATAACTGAAGTTCCATTGTATATGTAAATTCTTCAATCAGAGAATGAAGTTTGGTTATTAAATATTGTTTGATTTAGAAATGATTAAATGTTACTTGCTCTACTAAATAAATTGTGAAATTTATTGATTTTTCTAGGTGGTCTTCAGCATAGTGACATAATTATAAAAAATTTAATTGATATTTATGTTCCATTTCTGCCCCTGGAAAAGAAGCATGTTATCCTGTGCATTGAAGATGAACTGCGTTCACGTTCTAACTCCACTGCAATTAATGATGTCTCTCTTGATTAATAAAATAGCAGATCAGCTCCAATATTGGCCAAAAGATTTAGCAGCATTCTCAACATCAGGTTGCAAGAAAGTGTCTCATAAAGTAGATCTGTATGCATAATGATGTACCGTATTTACATGTGATTATATATAAAATCATGGAACTGAGCTTTAGTGTCTTCAGGACACAAAATTGTCTTTCACATTTTACTTTTTATGTATATTATAAGAATCTATTTTTTATACATATTTACTTGTGTATTTTTTATACATATTTACTTGTGTACCCGTGAGTTCATAAAAAGGATATGCATTTTCTGAAGCAAAAGCGTTTTGTGAAAATCAGTGTTATTAAATTTTTATTGATTTAATGAAATTGTTCTTAATCATAATCTTGGGCATACATGTTTTGTACATGTCCTGAAAATCCTGGAAAAGACCTTGAATTTTATGAATTCCCTTTGTTGTCCTTACGTGTCATACTTTGTAGTTCAAGGTTTTTCTAGTGTTGTGGCTTACGCATAGCTGCTAAGTATCCCAATTTAATTGGATTATGTCCAGTTTTTAAGCCTAGGGTCCCTGAGGTATATTTTTTCTTTTTCTTTTTTGTGGAATTGTTCCTTCTGTTCCTTTTTTTTTTTTTTTTTTTTTTTTTTGGCTGTAGTGTTTCCTGTTTATTACCATTACAGACACTCCAAGTTCTATGGATGCTCTGTAGTCACTACGGGAAATGGGAATCCTTGGTCCCCTACAGAGTACAGAAAACATCAAATATGTTATGAAAATTGAAAATCTGAGTGAGGTAAAGATATTCAACATCTACGTAAAATTCATTTAAATTTTTTCAAGATTCTAACTTTTTTTAAACAGTTTGGGGACTATATATTGGACGTTTTTGATATTGTGACATTTCTTTGCTGTTTTTTCAATGTTTTTCAATATTTTTTTGGATGTCTTCATGCCGTTTGCTGGCAAAAAAATGTTTGGGATGTTTGGGACCACCCTCAAATCATTATTCTAGCAGGGATAAGAATACTCCATGTTTCTCAGAATTTCAAATATTTTTGACCAAGCTGCAAACTCCCCCTTCCCTTGGCTGATTTCTTTTCCTGATTATATTCTTATTTTTTTATATTTTTCTGGTCATGTTCTTGGTTTTTAGTATCGTACAGTAAGTAATAGTGAAAATGTGTGACTTAGCATTTTTGAAGAATTTTTTCTAATAAAGTGCATACTTTCCTATTATCTTCAAAATCAATGAGTAGAACAAGCATTTTGCCCCCTTCCCCTTTTTAAAGCGAAATGATTACTTAAACTGACTGTGATGTATTCTGAGCTGTTTCTGTGACCCCTAAAACTGTTTTCATGAAATACTGAATATTGGTAGTTCATTTTGCTTAAACGTGTGGGCAGGCATAACATTTTGCAGTTCAGTACATGAGTCTTTATTTCACCTGAGCTGCAGAAAGTTAAATTCTAGTCTATGCTTTTGTAGCATTTCATTTAATTTATTTTGGGAAACTTTGTTACTTTTCTTCACCTTACCAGTTTGCAATTTGATGCCACATTATTGTTGAATGTATGCTGAATGGTTCTGCAACTATCTTCATCATTTTGTTAGGATTCGCTTCAACTAAAATCCTCAAATGATTGTTTTTCATGCAGATGAGTGTAAATCTGAATGTTCATGAGTAGTATTTTTGATACTGTGTTCCATTTTGGTGCAGATTATCTTTTCTGTGTTTTGAGTGTGAATTGATGCAGCAAATAATATAACATTTCTTTACATTTTTGTTTCAGTTCTTAAGCTAAATCAAATCCACTGTTAAGGGTACAAATAAATGAAAACAGAAGTTGTACTACAAAGTGATTTATAAATTTACAATAAATTCTTGTAAAATTACAAAATAGTGTATGAAACAAGTGAACATTTATTTTGTGTATATCTCACATTTGTTAAATTTTTTTTTTTCCTGTGCTGTATTCTTGGATATTGTTCACCAACACATCATATTAGCTAATTACTTCCCAACTCAAACACTGAATTGTTATGAATCTTGGTTTTTATACAAACTATTTCAAAATGCATATCCTGAAGTTTTAAGTGTTAATGAGGCACAAGGAATCCATCAGCCTACAGAATATGACATGTACATAGGGCAGGTATGTATAAAATTGCCTTACCAGGGACAAATGTAAAACAGAGCTGTCATTGTTACCTCTTTTAAGAACCTCTTATGGGAGTGCAATTTAAATGTGATAAGAAAAATGTTTCACAAACAAGGAATCTGCACAGGTTGCCAGCCCTGATTGCAAAGGCATCAACTTTGAACTAAACACCACAAAAAGTCATTAAAAACATGGGGTTTTTAAAAGTGTAGCAGAAAAAAATAAAGAAGACTTGACTTGTGATAGGCTACAAAATGCTCTAAAAGTCTCCAGAAATTCTTAGACATCTCATGAGAATATGTAGAATCTTTGAAAACACTGAAGGCACTGGCATGGATAAGGGTGGTACACCAAAGTAAAACGTTTTTTCTTATCTTATCAACTCATCAGCATTTAAACATTGTATTGATGTTATTGATACATCAGTGCTGAAGAACTGCTGCATTAAAACATCAATGTCAGATGTCTAACTTCCAGCAAGGATGTTTCCAATGATGGGGAAACCGAGAGAGAGAGAGAGAGAGAGAGAGAGAGAGATGTCGGATGTAAAAAGGACATGAAAGGTGTATGTTATGTGACGTACCTGCCAGCAGGACGCACATGACATAAAGGCAGATAGGAATCAGATAAAATGTCCGCGTAGCTTAATTGGTAGAGCAACTTATTCCGGAATGAGTGGACCAGGGTTCGAACCCCGGCGCGGATAAAAATGACGGAGAAATTCACTTCGTTATAATGGCGCCCGAACTATCCGGATGACCCGACCGTTCAAAATCTCGCATTGGTGTGATGTTATTTCCACACCGCGAGATAGGAAAAATCAGAGAATCCCTTCTCCAGTGCTTCGAAAAATAAATGTGTGTGATGTTGCATTCCACACACCAGATTGACTGGGAGTTCTCAAGTGCACGTTCTACAGTGGTTGTCTGCCTGCAATGATTCATGGTCACGGCTGATCCGTGGGCCATGCCCCCGGCCCTCTTTCGGGGGGGGGAGATGTGACGTACCTGCCAGCAGGACGCACATGACATAAAGGCAGATAGGAATCAGAGCAAATGTCCGCGTAGCTTAATTGGTAGAGCAACTTATTCTGGAATGAGTGGACCCGGGTTCGAACCCCGGCGCGGATAAAAATGACGGAGAAATTCACTTCGTTATAGTTACATAGTCGACAAGTGCTAGTTGATGTGCTTACTCTGACTGTGAATGCAGCAGAGATGTGGAACTTTTGATAGAGGAGCAAATGTGCTGATATATCAAAGAGATTTATATTATGGTTGGTAAATTTCTCACTTTGCTGTAAGACAATGAATTCAAACAGAAGTGAATATATAAGTAACTTGACAACAGGTAATTCTGTGAGTGAAACTGTTTCATCACAAAATATACAGGGCGATTCAGTTAAGTGTGTACAAACTTCTGGGAGGGGTAGGTTGCAGAAAGACAAATCGTTATCACAGCAATGCACGGTAGGAAACGTCATCTTCACGTGCTAGTGTACAGAGAGGACGAGAAATGAAAGAGCAGCACGTAAGAGAACAAAATGCTTTTTATTACTCACAAGACATTTGCAAAATGCATTGAGGTTACAGAAGGTGTTCAAAGTCAAAGTTGCGCCCATAAGCTGTAACACGTGCTTGACATCGTCGGCACATAGAATCGCGTACATTTTAGAAAATTCCTGGCGTGTCTCGGACTTCCGAAGCAACTACTACAGAGATGCGTGCTACAAGGTCCTCTTCACTTTCAACAGGGTCCTTTGATGTAACCCCAGAAGAAGTAATCAAGGCATGTTAAGTCCGGCAATCTTGCAGTACAATAAACGGGACCACCACGCCCAATCTACTGATGCCCAAATGTCATGTTTAAGTGATGAACGTCATTGCTGAAATGGGCGGGGGCCCCATCGTGATGGAACCACATTGCATGGCACAACGACTGAGGGACCTGTTGTTCGTTCAATAGCTCTGGCAAGACGTCCTCCAAAAATATCCGGTAACTCTTCCCGTCAAGACGAAAAGGTATGGGCCAATTAAGTGGTCCCCGACAATGCCGACACAAACATTAACAGCAAAACAGTTTTGTGCTGCCCGTGGTCGTACAGCATGGGGGTTCTCCACCGCCCATACATGCGCGTTGTATGCATTGAAGCAATCTTACCGTGTAAAGCACGCTTCGTCTGTGAACAGCACAGAAACAGGAAATTGGGGCTCTGCAGGTACCAATGCGCTGATGGTAATCCTCAGGGCTTAGGTGTCTGAACGTGCTGCACATGATATAAATGCAATTGGTCTTCGTGCATAACCCTCCATACGGTGGATTGGGACAGGCCGAACCGATGGGCAATTGCTCGTGTGCTGGCACTTGGAGTGTCTGTTGCATGACTTAACATATTCTCTTCGATGGTAGGAGTGCGTACCCTTCGTTCCCGAAACCTGTAAAGGACCAGTGTCGCATAACCTCTGATGCAGCCGTGCAAACACTTGGTAGTTTGGCACTCCTCTCATTGGGTGCAGTTCCTGGTACAGTCACACAGCGACTCGTCCGTATGTGAGGTGCATGTCAGTCATTTCAGCGTTCGTGAACTCAGCCATCCTAATACCTCTGTGGGCGGTTTACAAATGACGGTATTTTGAAAGAACGTATGAGCAGTCTTGCTGCCGAACAACGCCATCTACCGCATGAAGATGGCGTTTCGAGCCCTGCATTGCTATGTGATTCTGATTTGTCTTTGTGCAACCTACCTCTCCCAGAAGTTTGTACACGCTTATTTTTATTATTTTTTTTTATTTTTTAGAGGTTTAACGACCGCTGTGAGCAACTCAATGGGCTATAAGCAGTCGCCCGTCCCTAATTTAGGGTCACTGGTTCCAATGGAAGTCAAATGTCTTCCATTTTATGCATTATGTCGGTATTTGGTAGTTTTCTGCAAATTTGCACCTGATGGTTTTTTTTTTTTTTTTTTTTGTATTTTTCTGAATCACTGATGTGAAAAACTTTTCAGAAATATCTCTCCTTTAATTTGCTTGTCACTGTTCTTAGTTCAGGGTTGACACTCATGAGAGAGAATTAGGGACTAAATTCCTTTGTTGGTACATTTGCTTTCGGAACATTTTTCTTATCCTACATAGTACGTTAAAAACCCACCACGCACACACACACACACACACGCACGCACAGAGGATGAATTTTGATGAGATGTCCAAATATTTTCGTTCCAACGTGCATTTAACATTGCTCTCCCATAAGGGCAAAATGCCGTCTGTGTGTATTTGGCCTCAAACACAAGGTGACTGTACAGTGCTGGTTTATGGTTGTTCCTGGACTCATTTTATTCATACCTGACCAAAGTACTTGCCATATTCTGTAAAGATCGATGGATTACTTCTATCTCACCAATACCATTAGTTCATCAATTATAGAACTATATGTGTTTGTAAGTATGTCCACAGAGTGGCCAATGTACTACAACCAGTAGATTGTTTTATGAAAATGTGCTCATATGCAGCAGGTAGAATTAAAATAAAAAACTCGCTGGCCATGTGGATCAATGTATACTAGAAGTTGGTCTGCAAATGACGCAAATATTAATGTATTTAATATGAACTCTGTACTAGATGTATTACTGTTCTTCAAGGCAGGCTACAGCGAAGCACAAATTTTAATTTCAAATTAGCTAAATAATATAGTGCAAATATTATACGAAAGATTTTCACACCAATTACAATTTGCATGCCAACTGATGAACATATAAGTTACATTTAACTTTAGTTAGTTTTTTGTCGAGTGTAAGAGTGTAAGATTCAGAAACAACTTTTGTATCTTTTCTTCTGATTTGATCCGTAGTGTTACTACCAGAAGTGGCTCAAATTGTGTAATATGTGGAGTATTTATACATACTGGCCACTGAATTAGAAACTATTGTTCAATACCGGGTTGGACCTCCTTCAGCCCGAATTACAGCTCGTATGAATTTGGCATAGATTCCACAAAATTTTGGAGATCATCTCTACGTGCACAGGATACCAAGCATTCGCCAGAGAGTCCTCTAATTGGCTCAGATTTTGATGGAAGGGGACTTAACTCCCGGATCTGTTTTTCTAATATGTCCCATACATTCTGAATGGGGTTTCAAATCTAGCTAGGCTTTGTAGTGTCCAGGGAAGATGGTGGCAGTTGCTGTCATTCTCACAGAACCACTGCTGAACATGTCTTGCACAATGCACAGTAGTAATGTCCATGAAACAGCTGTCACCTACTGGATAAAAAGTCAACATTGAAGGATTAACTTGATCGGCAACAATGTTCAGGTAATTCTTGGAGGACAACCAACCTTCCTGCAGTATCAGGGTTGATCCAGAGAACCCATTCCATACCAACAGAACATGTCCCACACCATGGTACCACCTCCTGAACTTTGAGTTGTGTTTACAAGGCAAGCTAGGTCCATTGTTTCATGGGGCTCCTTCCAAATTTTGCCTGTCATTGGTACAGAACAAGTTGTACCGTGACTCATCGGGCTACATGACTTTCCGCCCTGCTATTGGTACAGAACAAGGTGTACCGTGACTCATCGGGCTACATGACTTTTCCCCCTGTCATTGGTACAGAACAAGGTGTACCGTGACTCATCGGGCTACATGACTTTTTTCCCTGTCATTGGTACAGAACAAGGTGTACCGTGACTCATCGGGCTACATGATTTTTTCCCCTGTCATTGGTACAGTACAAGGTGTACCGTGACTCATCGGACTACATGACCTTTTCCCCTGTCATTGGTACAGAACAAGGTGTACCGTAACTCATCGGGCTACATGACTATTTTCCAGTCTTCGAGTGTCCGATCAATGTTCCTGACACCAATGTAGACGGACTTCCTGATTCTTCGCAGAAATCGGTGGTTTCTGTATAGGCGTGCGACTGCCAATACTGATTCTCTTCAATTCCTTGTGCATAGTTGCCGAGATATTGGTTGGGAACGAATGAAGGCTGTTCGCATACGGACAAACAATAGGATCTAGGATGTCGTCTCTATACCTCTGAGCATTGAGGTTTCCATGTGCCAACATATAGAGATCGGTACGGCTACCTAACTATATGCTTGCACAAACCAGAACTCTACCACCACCACCATAGGTGCCCCTTTCCTGGATATTAAAGGGAAGATAACGAGTACCGGCCTCGCTCCAGATGTAAACTCGGCGAGAATCACTGTAAACAGTATCGCGACTCATCAGTGAACAGAACGGACCTCCACTGATTTTGAGTCCAGTTCACATCTATTCGTGCTCAATTGAAACGTTCCCTCCGATGGTGAGGAGCACGCATAATACCGGTCGCCCAGCATACAGTCCTGCATGTACCCTTCTGCTTACTATCGAAGCTGATACCGTCCGTCCAGTGGCTGCCGCAAGCACAGATCTGAGATGAGTCGGTGTAGCAGTAATCGGTTATCCGCGGAAGTCGTCGCCCTTGGCCTACCTTCGCTGTACCTTCGGGAACTGCACCCGTGGCTTGGAACTGCTCTCACATCCTGTTGACCACAGAACGATCGACGTTGAGCCATCTTGCGACGTCCGCCTGCCGTTGCCCTGCTTCGAGTCGGCCCATCACTCTGTAGGGTAACTCCGCTGGTAAATCGCTCTCTCGAAATCTTGTCATTCACCGCCGCACATGAATTGGCGACTTCATCCGAAATAGCTGGTTTTAAGCTCTTGCACATTTGCATAAAACGCTGCCAGCGCCACTCATTTGCTTTCCGTACATAGATGCTGTATGCCTTCGCCCGTAACATATGCAATTTTTTTGCAATTTGAACTACACTATCTACCAACAAGTAATTGGACACCTGTGATAGCAAAGGAAAAAGAAGTTTATTCATCTTCAATAGTTGGTGGAGCCTCCACGAGCGGCGATTACTGCTGCGACCTTCCGGGGCATACTCTCTCAATCAGACGTTGTACGACGGCTAGCGGTATTTTCTTCCACTCGGCTTGGAGAAGACAGGTCACTTCCTTCACCGATTTCAGACGGTGGGGCACCCCTTAAGTCGACGCTCCAACTCTTCCCAGAGGTGCTCGATAGGGTTAAGGTCCGGGCTCTGCCCAGGCCAGTCCATTCGATTAACCCCACTGACACCATACCAAGCCATGGTGGACCTCGCAACATGACAGGTGGCATTGTCATCCTGAACGTAACATGGGTCCACCCCGTAAAACTGCCACAACGTAGGTAGCGCATGGTCATCCAAAATGGTGCAGTAGGTCTCGACGTTGAGTCTACCAGGAATTGCGACCAAGGGTCCCGTGCCATACCAGGAGAAAGAGCCCCATAGCATAATTCCACAGCCGCCGAACTTCACACTTGGCACAATACATTCCGGCAGGAGACGTTCTCCAGGCAGACGCCAAACCCAGACCCTGTAATCTGAAGGTAGAGGGTGAACCTTGATTCGTCGCTCCAGAAAACCTGTTTCTACTGTTCAACGGTCCACTGTCGACGTTCTTTGCACCACGTTAGCCGAGCAGCGCTATTGGACTTGGTGATCAAAGACTTGTGGGAGGCAGAACGTCCATGATAACCGAGCAGATGGGCTTCCTTACGGATGGTATTCATCGAAAGATCACTCCCGGATGCCTGTTGAAACTCCTCGCGGATGTGGCCCATCGATTTGGTGCGGTTCTACCGAATTTCTTTGGCCAGCACCCGTCGGTCTCTAACTCTCAGTTTTGCTGGCCTGCCGAATCGGGGCACATTCCGACAGTCGCCTCTCATCTTCCACTTGCCAATCACGTTGGCCACTGTCGATTTTGGGTACTTCAACTGGCTGGATATGTCACGTATGGATCGGCTATTTCTGTGATACCCGACGATTACACCTTTCTCGAAATCAGAGAGTTTCCGAGCTGCGTGGCATCTTGCATGCCACTGGTTGCGTTGTTGTTTCCCACACGATATTTAACGGCGGCGGCCGTGACGTGTATCAGAACCGCAGATATCGTCGATTGCAGGGGTGTCCAATTACTTGTTGGTAGATAGTGTATATTTTGCCCAATTATCGCGATTTTTCGGTTTGTTGCTTAATTTATGGAAACCAATGTATATGCTATTACCTGAAAAAAGTGACTGGCCATTCGGACTACCCCATCATTTTTATTTTGGTGATCCGACTTGATTTTTATGGGTCTTGGAACAACTGACCAACAAAGAATTTTAGCACTGCTGATATGCCATTGATTGTTGTCATGCTGCTACAGCTGTGTAATGAAGTGAACAGAGAACAGTTGCAGAGTTAGTTGGTACACATTACTTACTGACTAATGGGAAAGCAGAATTATTTAGGCAGCAAACAAAATAGCCATTGCCTGCTTTATCTTCAACATGTAACATTACATCAGAAAACTTGAAAATTATTTCGCCCTGGGGCGTAAATGAATATCACAGTGATGAAAATTGCATTGCCCTAGTGCATCTTCCCGTTCCAGTGCGATGCAATTTTCAAGTTTTCTGATGTAATGTTGCATTTTGAAAATTAAGCTAGGAAATGGCTATTCTGTTTGTCGTTTAAATAATTCTGTAGTTCCATGTATTTGCGATATTTCTTCCATCCCACAATGGAAAAGCGATGTGATATAATGGAATTTAAGTGTGGCATGACAGTGACGGTTTAGAGGGGTGGTATGAGTAACAAAAAACTTCTGCACACGTGAAATGTGGAAATCCAACAACAGCAAGAGCTCATCTCGGGTGCCAGCTATTTCAGAAATCTCAGTTCTTTTTCGGTCTGATACCGTTCACGAAAAAAAAAAACCGTTTTGCACGTATTTTCTGCTTAAAATGATGCGCAGTTTTTCTATTAGGGGCGTAACTGTATATCATATTTTTCTCGATATCACTGCTTCTAACAGTCCGATTTTGTGTTGGACAGGGCTCATGATGAATATTTAACATATAATTTATAGTTCATCTTAACGCATAATTTTGCATCTAGAGGGCGTAAGTGCATATTCTATTCACAACATATTTGCTGCCGTATTTGCTTGTCGAAAAATCGTGACCGGATTATTGGCCGGAAAGCCAACACGTAGACCGGTGGCTCAGCGGTCTAAGTACTGGCATCAGCCATTAGTCCGAGTGGGTCCGGGTTGGAATCCCGCTGAGGTATGAATTTATGTTTGTCTTACGGTACTGGCTGTCTCCCTACCCTGGAACCAGTGATCTAAATTAGGGACCGGCGACTGCTTATAGCCCATCGAGTTGCTCACATTGGTCGTTAAACCCTCAATCAATCAATAATAAAAAAAAATATCGAATCTGAAAATTTCCTCTTCGGTCAGATACCACTCACCGGGAAAACTTTTTGTGCTTATGTATGTCTTACAGGAAGCACGTTGGTCCTGATCTCCCCAGTTTTGGGCCAGCCACACAATCTGGTGTAACATGACTACGAAATTTCCACTACGACCTGTTTCCGCGGATGAAGCGATAGACCTTCTCGGTGTGCACAAGCCATAGAAGTAAGCAGTAAAACTTCCAACAGTGATGTTTTTGAATGATATGACATATACTGCTCTTTTCTTTCTTTTTTTTTTGATTTTTTTTTTGATTGGAGGTTTAACGACCACCGTGAGCAACTCAATGGGCTATAAGCAGTCGCCCGTCCCTAATTTAGAGTCACTGGTTCCAGGGAAGGGAGAGAACCAGTGCCGTAAGAAAAACACAACATCCATGCCTCACCGGGATTCGAACCCGGACCCCTTACGGACGAATGATCAGAGGCCATCGCTTAGACCACTGCGCCACCGGGGCGGCCACTGCTCTTTTCACTTTACGTTATTGTTGACTTCTCACGTATGCAAATTTGATTGCTTCTCCTTATGTTTTCGGTACTGAATGTTACTTTCGAACTTCCACAACTTTTTTATTTCCATCGATGTAATGAAAAGCACCAATCATTGCCTCTATTCGGGATTTAATATTATTGATTCGGGTACAATAGTATGTTGACACAACATACAATAAGTAATTTCACTTACTACAAATCGTCGGAGTAACGAATGTATTCTACGTGTAAGTCCAAGATTTAACACTACTATAGTCGAAGACTTGACAATCTATAATATGGAGCATATTCGTACACGTAGTGAACTTTGACAAGAGCGAGGTTCTTAATCACCACCTTCAGGGAGCTCTTTGCTACTTCACGTAGGGATTGCTCCCAAGGTTGGGTTTAGGTTCAATCACCTAAGCCTAGACGGGCCCTTCCGGTCGTGTAAGGAAGTTTTAGGAGGTCATGTGGTGGAGTCGCGTGGTTGCGGGTAGGTGGACCTAAGATCGACGACGTGGTGCGCTCTCCGAGGCTCGGCGGATGTCTTGTGGTTGGGCAGCTATTGGGATCGAACCCGCAGCCAAGTGATTGCAAGACGGCTATTCCAACTACAAGGCTATCTGGGGGCCCCAGTCCCGTCAATGTAGAGTATTTTAGAAGGAGAGTGTTTGACTCTAGGTCTTAAAGGACCCTTAGAAGTAGGAAAGCTAGGCGATTTGGGCTAGAATGCTCGACAGGAAAGTCACACGGAAAGCGAGGTAGAAAGGAGGAGGAAGAACTCTTTATAACCAGTGGAACAGTACCCGTGGTCCGACAGCTTAACCTGCCCATCCGACGCACGGCAGACATTAGAGGTTCGAGCGTTCGTACAAGCCTGGGATCGACCCTGAGACTTTTCCGTGGCAGTCACGAATTAATCACTAGGCCATCCGCGGCCCCAGTCCCTTCAAGTGGCATGGACCCTGTATTTATATCAATCCACAGGCAGGGCCAGGTTTAAGCATTACAGCGCCCTGGGCCAAGAAAAATCAGACGCCCCTAAGCAAACTTATTATAAGAAATTTGAGGCCGATATTAGAATTTCATATTTAAATTACATATTACATAGAGATTTTTTATCACACAAAGAATCAGTATGTTCTCAAGTACAACCCAACCCTGTGGAAATTTTTAGCACATGTATTATTTAAAACTGGGCATTGAAATAAAAATTTATAAATGTCGTTTTCTCACAAGTTTAGTTCGTATAATTTGAAAACATCGTTTCACAGTAAATTTTTACATTTACAAATGAAATTTTTTTAACACTTCTGAAACATTTGTCTGCCAAATTTCGGATTTAAATTTACAATGTATGCATTATTAATTTTAGAATTTTTTAAAAATATAATGATGCTGCAATTATTGTTGATTGAGTATCGCTTAAGTGACTAGTGACTAGTGACTTAGAGATAGAAGAAATTAATGAACATATCTTATATATAGTAAAAATAAAGTAAAATTACTCACTGCTAAAAGATTTTTTTCTCGATTTCTTTGTGGCAACATCCTCTACTATATCATCAAATTTTAATGTTTCTACAATGTTCGAATTAAGTGACAAAGTTGCTAATGAACTTGTTCTTTCTTGAGAACTAGATGTCCTCAAATAATTGTGGACGATTTTCAAAAGAGAAAAACTTCCTTTCTCCAGAGGTAAAGAATTGATTCAACTTTTCCGAACATCAAGGTTCGGAAAAAGTTGAATCAATTCTCTTTTCCCTAATCAGTTTCAACGTATCCTCAACAGGAACACTTACACTTGAATCTGTCACTGCTTGTCTATCTAAATTATTCCAAAATTTCTGGAAATGAAGACATTCTTGTTCAAAATCTGGGCCTAAATCTTGAGAGTAAACTGTCAATAGATTTTTTGCCTTTTGAGATACTGTTGTCTCATCAACATCTGATAATTGCGTTAGAAACTGAAACATGCTCTTTACATCGAAATACGCATCTCGTCGACGTTTCAACTGCTGCACCAATGATCGTATGGAAAATGCATTTTCGCATATGTCCCTTTCCAGTGAAAAGTTTCTTTATTGCCCTTCATCTCTTGAAATTGTAGTTTTTTCCGACGGGTTCTAGTAACATTTTTCTTATATTCGTCGCACTGAGACAAAAGTTTTCCATCTTCTTCATACTTATCAAATTTATTCCAGAGATCACTTAAATGTTTAATAAGTGAATCGTACAGTTCTACAGCAACTGAAAGGTCAATATTCACTTTCTATAGTGTTTTATTGAAACTATCAATTCTTTGTAAAATATCACTCCAAAGCTCTAAGAGAATGCCCATTTCTAACAAATTCATATTACTTAATAATCCCTCTGCTTCTACTCTTGCTTGTAATTTTTCACCGGTGTTTTCTGCGAAGTCTTGAACTGCATCTCTAATGCAGGAATAACTAGAGCGTAAGGCCTTGCATGCATCAATCCTTGCTGACCATCAGCTTTCACATAACGTTTTGGGTACAAGAAGTGGCGATTGCGATCCAGATTCGTTGTGGAGCTTATAACTATCTTGAAGACAAGTCTTCAATATTTGCCATCTATGTGATGAAGATGACCAAAAGTTGTATATTTCTTGTACGAACATAAAAAATGTAGCTTCAAAGCAGCATCCCGCTGCAGATTTCCCAACCAAATTTGCTGCCCATGGAATATAGTAGGCTAAACTGTTATGACTTTTTAATCGAGCTTGGAGACCTGAATATTCACCAGACATATTTCTCGCATTGTCGTAACTTTGGCCTCTGCAGTCTTTAACATTGATTTTTAAATCTTGTAACAGCTTCAATAAAGCCTTTCCCATGTCTACTGTTTTATGACCAGAGTTCGGCAAGAAACAAATAAATCGTTCCATTGGTTGTTCATTTTTCAAAACATAACGAAAAATAACAGTCAACTGGTCAACTGCTGATAAATCTGCAGTGGAGTCTATAATAATAGGGTAATATTTGCTCAACTTCAACTCTTTATTGCGTCAGTGACTCATAAGGCCATTAATGAAATGAATTCTTCACATACATTCTTCGAAAGGTATGAAACATTTCCACTTCCCTTATTTCCAGACTTTTTCAAATGTTGCTCCAGAAAAGGGTCAAATTTTCCTATCAGTTCAAGGATACCTAGGTTATTGCCATTATTATTATTCCCTAACTTGTCGTTCGCTCCATTTCCACGAAATGCTAATTCACGGGAAGACAGAAATTTAATGACTTCAATAATCCGTAAAAGTACTTCTTTCCAATAATTTTTCTCATTCATCAGTTGCTTGATTACAGCAGAATCAATTTTCCCCTATTCTTTGCGCGTGTTAGACTCTACATGCTCAAATGAAACACCATGTGATCACATAATGTTTTCGTGTTTCCAATCATAGAAACCTATACTTGAGAAATAACTCTCTCGCTTTGCAAATAGTTTACATGGTAAACAAAAAACGCGTTTAGTTGACTCAGATATACAATAACCATTCTCTTCTTTCAATTTTACCATTTTGGAAACTGTTATAAAATAATCCTTTTGAGGCAGATCTAAATCAATCACTATAAGATCTTGTTGAAACTGTAAAATCTATTTCGTTTAAATTTTGATTCGGAGGAGTTTTTGTACTATAATCGAGAAATGAATTGTCTACTTTCCATTTAGCAGGATCTAATATCATATGATGTAACAAAAGTTCATTTCCTTCAACAGCTTGAAAATTTCCTCCAAGATTTGCGTTAGACTTACCTTCCTCATCCTCACCATCGGAAGACTCACAAATTTGTTCTTCACCCTGAGCTTTTAGTTCTTGTTCAGTTGGCTCCTTCACTTCTTCATCGGTAGAACTAGCAACCAAACACTGCATTTTCTTTTTACTTACTGTGTCATCTTCTGCCGGTTTAAAAAAGTTTTTTAAGTTTCGTTATTTTTTTTAACAGATGCCCTTCTTTTTCAATCTTTTTAAGCTTTTTTTTTTCTATTTTCGCATCAAGAAAACTTCGTGGTCGACATTTTCGCTGACGGTAATGATTAATAGTAATGATTTCCCCCAAAAGAACAAAGCGAGAATGAAAAGACACATGTAAACTGACAGGAGGGCAGAGGAACAATCCCAAAGCAGACAGCTGGTGTCATAAGCTGAATTGGAATGCCTTCTAACCAGTACTCTGTCCTCTCTTGTCACCCACAATACCCTGGAACCTTGAATTCTTGGAGTCCGATTCCAGCCTTTCAACCTACATCCCAGGGCTGTCCTCACGCTCAGATTTTTCAATGCCTTGTAAAAATTATGCGCCAGTGCAGTGCAGTGCCCCTCCCCTAGCCTCCCACTCTTGTTCCCCGTTGTCTGCGAGCTCTGTAAAAGAAATGCTTCCCCTCTCCGCCCTCTTCTGAGTTTGACCTTGCCAGGAAGCAGGAAGAAATAACTTCCTCGGAGCTTCTGAATCACACTGAATTCACTTTCAAAATGAATTAATATTTTTAATAATTAAACAACACATCGAATGTACTAACAGCATTTAATATTTTCTTAAGTATTAAAGGTATTATACTACTCAGTTTATAATTTGTAGAAATGAAAAATCCCATTTCATTCTCTTTTGGGGGGGGGGGAGATAAGATAAATCGTCTTGTGCCACATGTATTCTCAAAATTTTGGCGCCCCTCTATGTGCAGCGCCCTGGGCCATGGCCCAGGTTGGCCCAATGGTAAACCCGCCCCTGTCCACAGGACATGGTTGACTTACAGTCATAGCCCAAAAGAACTCATGGAACTTGAGACGTGATATTTAGTTGCGAAATGTTTCTCACATAAATTCAAATATTTCTTAAAGCACAAGTCTGCAACCAGAAGGTGTAAGCTCACGATTCCGTTTACAGCAATATCGGCAGGTTTAAAAACCCTATTGAAAAACTTCTTTCTTCCGTCAGATACTATTGTTTTCCATACCGGTTCCATTGACTTTGAATAGTTTTGATAAATTTAATTTGCGTCAGAACGGATTCAAAAGACGTGCTCATTGCATCCAAAAATCCGGTGTCATCTTTCTTGTTTTCTTGCGTTGCAGAAAAGTATGCTTGGATTTCGTTCTTATGTGGACTGACTCTGTAAGCCGTGAGATGTAGCACGAGATGGTTGTCACTATAGCTAATTGTATTGACCGTATCCTGAAGCAGTGAGAACCATTAAGAGCGTACTTTGTAGAAGACGAAAGTCACAATTTTCCAAATAACCGTTTCCATCATATAAGATCATTTTTGGAAAAACCTAGCACAAAATTAAATCTGTTATTCCTTCATAGTGTTTTACCATTATTCACAAAAATTAATCTTTCGCTCCAGCAAGATGCTCCCTATATTCATAAGTTAAGAAGAACCATTGTGCAGTTCTTTATGGATATTTTGGTTAGATCTGTGAAGCCTGTCGTAACTGATGGTGATGTTAAGCTTAAATTTTCAAATAACAGCTTTTCAAAAAAGAAAAATTAGAGAAAGGACACAGAACTGGTAATTGGAGTAAGAACAAAAATGTATTTAAGCGAAATAATTTTAAACGAAAATGGACTTTCTAAGTTCCATACATCTGCCAGAAAATTTTACGTTGAAGGATGTTCTTATATTCAAGAAAAGATACTGATCTGTGATGAATTCTTAAAACATGCAAAAGAAGCAGATCCTTCACTTAAAGCCAGAACATCATTTACTTTGTATTATACATAGTCAAGCGCTTTCCATTTAAAATAACTGAAAATGAACTTGATATACTGGAAGTGGAATTTGCTTGTTATCAAGATGATAAATTAGAGAGCATAGCAGAAACAGATGGAATAGATGTCAGTTGGTCAGAAATCTACAAATTAAGAGGCTGTAGTGGAGCTGTTAAGTATACTGTTCTCCCGAAAGTAATGTTTGCAATACTTGTAGTTTCACACTCGAATGCTGCGAGTGAGAGAGTTTTTAGATTAGTGCGAAAAAGTCAGACCCATTTCCGCCCTAATTTAGGTTTAGAAACAGTAGAAGCACTTCTTATTGCGAAATTGAATATGCTCTCCTCTGGACAAGTGTGTTATGAAAAACATTTTCTGCTGAGGAACTCAAATCTGCAAAACAATGTACAGCCAAATCTATTAAGAAAGCTGTTTAAAATTTTTTTTGTTTGTGCAAAAAAAAAAAAATGTTTCAGTCATGGTGTATATTATTTTCCATGTGAAAAATTTGAAATATTTCGATACAGATTTTCATGTATATAAATGAATAAGTAAGTAAAATACTAATTAAATTAAATGAGTAATACGTAATAGCATGTTTTCCTCTATTAAAATTATTCTTTTTGGTATGACTACTGAAAAATGGGCAAAACTACTGAAAATTTGTACGAGTACTACTGAAAATATCTGAAACAGGTTAGCATCTCTGGATTAAGATGTGCTGACTGTAGACTTCTTAGGAAAAGAAAATCCCGAAGCTATTTTTAATTTATCCGAGCAACCAGTGAAAACAAACAAACAAACCCTTATCTATTGAGATTTTTGTTTTCGTTTGGAGACTAACGACCTCACAATCATTTTAGGATAAGAAGGTCGCCTGTTCCTAATTTAGGACTATTGATTGTAGAGAAAAGTGGGATTGAATTATGGACGAGCTACTATTCCTAGCCTGTGATGACCATGGTGACATTTTTTTAAATAGTATTGTGCGTAATATTATGTGTGACGTATATCTCTAATTTGACCTTCCATTTGGGTTTCTACTCTTAAGTTCTGTTACTTCTCATATTATCCTTCCGAATGGCTAATCACTTACACAAATTTTCTAATACGTTTCGGCAACACTGACCGTGGGTCAAAGAGTAAATAAAAACTACATCGAGAGCAAAAAGAGATGGTGCGATCGTGAGAGGTTGCCGATTACATCGGAATGCTAACTTGATAGTAAAGAAGTGTAAAACTTGTACAGTAAAACCTGTTTGACACAGAACCTGCATAAAACGGAACTATGCTTTAGTCTCGAAGTGAAAGACAGAAAATTACTTACAGTTTAGTCTGTCTAAAACGGAACCTGCCTAGTGCGGAAATGGAAATGGCAAGATATTAAACGAACCTTGTAACAACGGATAGTTCCAGTGCCGTCAAGTATTTTAATTGAATATAAAACATTGCACGATAAAATGTAACGATGAATTCACGCAGAACAAATTTGCTTTAGGTTGAACATAGTAAAACATAGATAACCTAACATAACAAAGGCTGAAGGTACCAAAGTCTTTGCAGCTGGCTGTTTCCTATGGTCTTCAACGAGACGCTCCGATTTAATTCCCTAACATTTACTCTTTGAAATGATTATTCACAGCCTTTGCTTGTTGTGAGTTGCAATATTAATGTTGGATTATTAAAAAAAAAAAGGACTTTGAGATTTTTGTTTGATCAAGGTATGTACGAGCAATACATTCTCTTGGGTAATCACTAATTATGTTAAATCTGTTATAAGATTGACAAAAATTCAAATGTTTATATTTCAATGTCTTCCATGGATGCACCTGTCTAAAACGAAAAATAGTTCCAGTCCCTTGAATTCCGTCTTATACAGGTTTCACTGTATTTAACTGCTGCTGCTGCGCATTATTGACGTTGTGCCAAAGTTTCTACAATCAAGTGACTTCTACGTTTGGAAGGAATAAATCATTTGGACTTTAACATAAGTTGTCATTCATATGAACTTTGGCCATTCTTTACTTTATTAAAATTGAGGAACTGTGTTGTTTGCTGAACCGCAATTTGTTCGAAACACGAACCTTAAAACACCATACGGGATTCGAACACAGCCATAGTGGGTAAGAGAGCCAGAAGCCAGCGTGAAAGAGTTACAGAAATCGTCATTAGTATGTTTTTATTTCGTTTCGTTTCGGGGTTTAACGACAACCGTTTGATTCTTGGGTTATAGGGCAGTCTCCCGTCCCTAATTTGGAGCCACTGTTGCAGCGGACGCCAATTTTGTTGGCACGGGTTGGCTAGAGAATGAATAAATAATGCAGGATCTCTATCTTTGTTTTGCAATGTACTATAACGAAGTAAATTTCTCCGTCATTTTGGTCCACGCCGGGGATCGAACCCGAGTCCACTTATTCCGAAATAAGTCGCTCTACCAAAACTGAGTTACGCAGACGTTCGTCTTGCTGCTATCTGCCTTTATGTCGTGTGCGTCCTGCGAGGAAGGCACATCCCCCCCCCCGAAAGAGGGCCGGGGGAACGGCCCACGGGTCAGCCGTGACAATGAATTGTCGCAGGCAGCCATCCGCTGTAGAACGTGCACTTGAGAACTCCCAGTCAATCTGGTGTGTGGAATGCAACGTCACACACATTTTATTTTTCGAAGCGCTGAAGAAGGGATTCTCTTATTTTTCCTATCTCGCGATGTGGAAAGAACATCACACCATTGCGAGATCTTGAACGGCCGGGTCATCCGGAAAGTTCGGGCGCCATTATAACGAAATAAATTTCTCCGTCATTTTGGTCCACGCCGGGGATCGAACCCGAGTCTACTTATTCCGGAATAAGTCGCTCTACCGACTGAGCTACGCAGACCTTCGTTCTTTCTGCTATCTGCCTTTATGTCGCGTGCGTCCTGCGAGGCAGGTACGTCACAGTACTCAATGTATGCATAAGGAAATGACGTTTAATATACAGTACTTATCTGACGTAACAACCTCCTACTCCTACAACAGATGCTGAAAATGGCCACCTTTAACTTGAATCATGTTGGACGACATCTTGCGTAGAAACTGTACATTGATGCGGGCAATGGCAGTCATAATGTTGTTTTGCAGTTCTTACAGGGTATTTTTGTACACCACATATTTCAAGTACCTTCATCAATGATGTATTCAGGCATTTTCTCGGGGGTGCTTAGCCTCCCGAAAATCCATGGACGCCCCCCCGTAGGTTTTTGGGCGACCCCCTTATATTAAGTCTAATTGTTTTCGTTTATAGCTGAATATTTGGAGAAATTAATTAAAAAAAAACTTAAGAAAATGAGGGAAAATATAATAATAAAAAAAATATCCATATGGACTTCTATCTGAAATTTCTATCATCTTGTAACGTACCAGGAGATGTGACGTACCTGCCCGAAGGACGCACACGACATAAAGGCAGATAGGAATCAGAATAAAAGTCCGCGTAGCTCAATTGGTAGAGCAACTTATTCCGGAATGAGGGGACCCGGGTTCGAATCCTGGCGCGGATAAAAATGACGGAGAAATTCACTTCGTTATAATGGCGCCCGAACTATCCGGATGACCCGACCGTTCAAAATCTCGCAATGGTGTGATGTTATTTCCACACCGCGAGAAAGGAAAAATAAGAGAATCCCTTCTCCAGCAATTCGAAAAAAAAAAAAAAATAATAAGGGGGAGATGATGTAACGTACCAGGAGATGTGACGTACCTGCCCGAAGGACGCACACGACATAAAGGCAGATAGGAATCAGAATAAAAGTCCGCGTAGCTCAATTGGTAGAGCAACTTATTCCGGAATGAGGGGACCCGGGTTCGAATCCTGGTGCGGATAAAAATGACGGAGAAATTCACTTCGTTATAATCTTTCAATAAAACATTAAACAGTCACGCTGAAGGGGCAATTTTTCAAGCACTGACAACTCGGACTACTTCCGCAACAAAAACCTGATTCCACAGAGTAGAGATGTTTGCGCTGCAATACATCATCATGTGTTGGAAGCTGGCATTCAGCTTTATTTCAGTCTTCTGGATATCGACTTTCCATGTATACGGTTGGGCCTCAGTTTAGCTAACGTGACATTAGTGCTTCTAATACAACAAAATATTTGCTACTTAATTTTTAACAATAGCAAATTGTTAGAAATTTTTCCCATAAAAAGGTATTTTTTTCCCTTTGCGGTAGTGGTTCACACACTGAAAAAAAATCAAGGCACCTCAAACTGCCATCCAAACGGTTAGTTAGTTTTGGGTTTTTTTTACTACTATGTGCTAATCTAAACAATCTAAAGGGCTGAAACCAAAGGCAGGGGAATGTTTTACACCATACGTTTTCAGGTAACACAGTAAGGATTCCTTAATAATCAGAAACACGCTTGTAGTAAGGCGAGGTCATTTTTACCACTAATGTTTTGGGGGGATTTTCTCCAGCACAGCGTTATCTTACAAGCATCCACAATTTTTTACATAACCCCATGGGGAAATCCGTGGTGCATTGCGGAAATAAAGCAAAGGCATAACATTTTTACCTTTTTATTCACTTATACACCGGCGTGTAAAAATTAAGGACAAGACGGTTTTTCGAATGTAACGTGATGCAGAAGTGCTCCACATCGGCTCAAATCATACCATACGATCCCCAAGATGTAAGAATATGGGACAAGTGAGCAAAACCGTCCAAACAAGGAATCCAAAGGATACAAAGGCACTTTATTGAAAAGGTAGCTTCGAGCACAACTGGACAGAAGACAGAAACGTCCATGTGATAGGCAGCTGCCAAGAAAAATCCAGTCTTTAGTAGGGGATATGATCACCCCTGACTGCAGTACAGGATTTACAACGTCTGTCCATTCTGAGGACGAGGTTGCCAAGGAGCTGTTGAGGCATCGCGGCCCATTCCTTTTGTAGCGCCAATCGCAGCTGCGGAATCGTTGCTGGCGGCTGGTCACGTGCTGCCAAGCGTCTCCCGAGAAGGTCCATCACGTGTTCGATTGGATTTAGGTCCGAGGACCTTGCAGGCCAATCCATGCGTTGAATATCTTCACTCTCCAACAGCTCTTCGACAGCCACTGTACGATGAGGTGTAGTGTTGTCGTCCATGAAGAGGAACTCAGGACCCACAGCACCTCTAAACAGACGCACGTGAGGCAGGAGAACATCGGTACAATAGCGGACACCAGTGACTGAACCTCCTTGGAAGATCTGGAGGTCAGTACGGCTACCAAGCATGATACCGCCGCAAACGAGAACTCCACCATTTCCAAACCGGTCCTTTTCGATTATGTTGGAGGGGTGATTGCGTGTTCCCTGCTCTCTCCAGATGTGTATAAGTCCAGAATCGCTCGTCATACTAAATCGGCTCTCATCCGTAAAGAGAACTCGACCCCATTGCTGCTGTGTCCAGTTCTTGTGTTCCTGGCACCACAGAAACCGCCGTCTCCGATGAGCAGGCGTTAATGCACCCACACCGTACTGGTCGTCGTGCAAATAGACCACCTTTGTGCAGCCTCCTGGCCACGGTAAAACGCAATAACGGACGTCCAGTTGCATGTGCCTTGCGATTTCTCCCGCTGTCTGCCGTCTGTCTCTTCTCGGCTGTAGGACAATATACTGGTGTTCCGCCGCCGTGGTTGCTCGTGGACGACCACTGCTGAACTCTCGGACAGCTGTTCCTGTCGTTTGAAATGCTCTCCAAGCTCGTGAAACGATGCTGTGAGAGATCCCGAACTCCTCGGCCACACTAGTCACACTTCGACCTACTTCGAACTTCCCAATGACGCGACCTCGGCTAAAGTCATCCAGAAGTAGTCTACTGGATTGACTGTTGGCCATATAACACGGTGGCAGCAACTCGAGGTCGTTCAAACCGATGTACACCGTGCAATAGCTTTCACCGAATTGCTGAGCGTACACCGCCCGTGTGCTTTATACCCTTCCGACACTCCCCCCCCCACGTCATGCTGCAAAAATGCGCATGCCCTACCATACCGGACCCTAGTCTATCTCCTGAGTGGTCTTTCGGTCCGTTCTGCCTGCTCGTTCCGCTGTTATGCTAATTTCTCTTCTTCGTCCTTAATTTTTGCACATCAGTGTATGTGTAGATTTCTTGGAATTCGCATTTGTGATATACGAGCATAAGAAAATTTTTACTCTCTTTAAAACTTTTATATATATATTAGTGGATATGTAAGGTCAGGTGATGCGTAACATCACAGCCTCTCCTTGACAAATGTCAACCCCGTCTTCTCGTGGTGCATCCTGTTCCCACTAAAGGGGCTCTGACGACCGCCCATAGCGGTATAACTATACCATCGGGATCAGAGGAAATGCTATCCCACACTCACCAACCCGCTTGGCCAGCGTGGTGAGTTATGGCCAAACCCCTCCAAAATGATTCCACAACTTAAATCTTGGCCCTCAGTCTCCGGCAGCTGGAATGTACCTGGCCAAGGCAGCGGCCAGTGCGACATGAAGGCAGAGGGTGCTAAGAATCCCCGGAGGACCGGACTAGGCTGCCGTCTGATGCTGACCTTGGCTACTTACAATGGACGCTCCCTATCTTCTGATTCAAGGCTTCTTGAATTGGAAGAGGAACTACAAAGGATCAAGTGGGACATTGTGGGGCTAAGTGAGGTAAGGAGAAAAGGAGAAGATCTCATCGAACTGAAAAGTGGACATCTCTTCTACTATCGTGGGACAGATACTGGCAGAACTAGTGGTGTTGGATTTATAATAAACAAGAAACTGAAGGATAAAGTTGTAGAAGTTGAAAGTTCCTCTGACAGAGCTGCACGACTTGTTATCCAACTCTCGAAAAGATACCAGGCTCAGATTATTCAAATTTATGCACCCACCACAAGTCATCCTGAAGAAGAAATTGAAGAATTTTTATGAGGAAATTTGTCATCTAAATAATAAAGGTAAGCAGCACTTGAAAATAATTATGGGAGATTTCAATGCAAAAATAGGGCAACGGCAACAGAATGAAACTTCAGTAGGTAAATTCGGTCATGGCAACAGAAACCAGCGTGGAAATACTCTCGTTGAGTTTGCAGAGGCAGAAGGGTTTTTCATCTTGAACTCCTTCTTCAAGAAAAAGCCACACAGGAAATGGACATGGAGACATCCAAATGGGACGACAAGTGAAATTGATTTTATTATGTGTAACAAAAAATTCGTCATAGAAGACTGCAGTGTGCTAAACAAGTTCAACACAGGTAGTGACCATAGATTGGTGAGATGTAAGATGCACCTCAACACTAAACTTGAACGTGGCAAGCTCATAGGACAAACAAAATCTATTGACATAACCAACCTTAAAAAACACCATAATACCTTCAAGTTAGAACTGAAGAACAGGTTCTCTGCTTTAGAAGGCCTAACATCGGAAGAAGTGAACATCTCTGAAGTTAACAGAAAAGTAACCAAAGCTCTTATGGAAACAGCAACAAAATTAGCTGGGTCCAAGAACAAGTTGCATGTGAACAAATTATCAGGAAAAACCAAAATGTTGATGCAAAAAGAAGAGAGATGAGGACAACTAAAAAAAGATGTGACTTCCAAAGTGGAATATATAGAGCTATGCAAGACAGTAAGAAAAAGTATCACTGAAGACGTAAGGAAATTCAACTGTGAACTAGTGAGGAAAGCAATTGAAAACAACCAAAGCCTAAAGATAGCAAAGGGACATCTCAGTAAGGGAAGAAAACAGATTATGGCACTGAGAAAGAAGATGGTTCTGTAACAAGAAATAGAGGCGAAATTTTGACAAGAGTGAAAGATTTCTACTCCAAATTATATGAAAGGGATGATACATGCACTCCAGACATCATGAAAGATACCAGTACCAGAGTTCCTCCAGTCCTTCCAGCAGAAGTTGCACATGCAATCAAGAACATGAAGCGAGGAAAAGCTCCAGGAGAAGATGGAATTACTGTAGACATCATACAAGAAGCAAGTGGAGAAATCGAAACGGTACTCGCCCAAATTTTCACTCGATGCCTTAATGAAGGAAAGATTCCTGAGGATTGGAACACCGCTACAATGATCCTGCTACATAAGAAAGGTGACATTGAGGATCTCGGAAACTACAGACCTATCAGCCTCCTATCAGTAGTTTATAAAATCTTCACTAAAGTTCTTTCACACCGCTTGAAGGTAACACTGGACATGGCTCAACCGAGAGAACAAGCTGGATTCAGGAGTGGCTGCAGCACAATAGATCATATCCACGTGCTGAGAGAACTAATTGAAAGAGCGAGGAATATGAACTTCCATTGTGCATGGCTTTTATCGATTATGAAAAAGCCTTTGATTCGGTGAAACCATCAGCAGTTACAATGGCTCTGAAAACCTGCGGTATTGAAGATGCATACATTAATATTATTAATAACATCTATGAAAATGCAAGTGCAAAGATTAGGCTGTTTGAAAATACAACACACGTAAAAATTGGAAAGGGAGTGAGACAAGGTGACACCATATCTCCGAAGCTCTTTAATGCCACATTGGAGGGTGTTTTTCAGTCACTGAGCTGGGAAAACAAGGGGATAAAGATTAATGGAGATTATCTAACCCACCTTCGTTTTGCTGATGACGTAGTCATTTTTGCAACTACCCCATCAGAGCTGCAGAGTATGATCCAGGAACTTGCTGACAAGAGTAAAGAAGTGGGATTAAAAATGAACTTTCAGAAGACAAAAGTGATGTTCAATGCTTTTACAAGAAATGAAGATTTATCGATTGATGGAGAAAAGCTGGAGATAACAGACACGTACGTTTATCTTGGACAGCAGATATCAAGTGAGGGTCACATTGATGAAGAAATTAATCGGCGTACAAAACTTGCCTGGAGAGCTTTTGGAAGAAACAGCATAATTTTCAAGAGCAATATGCCATTATGTCTTAAAAGAAAAGTGTTTGATCAATGCATCCTTCCAGTGCTTACGTATGGTGCGGAGACGTGGACCTTAACTAAAAGAGACATACAAAGGCTGCAGACAACTCAAAGTAGCATGGAGAGGTGCATGCTTGGTGTAACCAGGAGAGATAAGAAGAGGAACTCGTGGATCCGAAAAATGACAAGAGTGGAAGACATCATGATCAGAGTTAAATCCCTGAAATGGCAATGGGCTGGACATACTGCCAGAAGGACAGATCATCGATGGACAGCCGAAATTTTAGATTGGATTCCAAGGGACAGGAAAAGACCCAGAAGAAGACCACATGGGAGATGGGTGGATGAAATTCGAAAGTATGCAGGGGTGACATGGAGGAGACTGGCACAAGACAGACCGTTGTGGAGGAAACTTGGGGAGACCTTCGTCCAGCAGTGGATTGATAATGGTTGACAATGATGATGATGATGATGATATAAATAACAAAATAGTGACTATACACTGCTGGCCACCCAAAAGGCAACACCAAAAAGGAAGCATCCGATTGGCCTGAAATTCGCATGTCGCCCGCGAGAGGACATGCAAATGATTAGCATTGCAGGGCATATCAAATCATGTGCGCCCGGCACGCCACCGAGAAGCACTGTAAGAAGGGTGCACAGAAGGCGGGGTGTAAGCAGTGGAAGTGTGTTGTGCTGCCGGACCTATGCGCGGGAAGCTTCCTGATGCCTCGTTGCAGAATACGGCAGTCATTCCAGCACGTTTCGGAGTTCGACAGAGAACGAATAGTGGCTTATCGTGACAGCGGTTTAGCGTACCGAGACATCGGCGCCATTGTGGGACGACATCTAGCCACAGTGAGGCGAGTATAGATTCGGTGGGTGCAGGAGGGACGGACGGACTGACGTGAAGGATTGCCGCAGCCGCGGCACACCACCGAACGAGAGGACCGGCAGGTTGTGTGGCGGGCATTGACGGCTCGCACCGCCACATCACGTACATTAGCGCAGGAATTAGGGTGTGTTGCGCAACAACATGTGTCATGACGTACCGTTCGATGTCGTCTTCAGGAGCGGGGACTTGTCGCACGGCGCCCATTGCTCCGATTACCATTGACGTTACACCACAGGCGAGTGCGGCGGCAGTGGGCTGTTAAACGCCGCACCTGGACTACGGAATGGCACGACATTGTCTTCTCCGACGAATTCCGCTTCTGCCTGCAACACCACGATGGTCGGATCCGCGTGTGGCGGTACCGCGGCGAGAGACTGTATGACGCCCGCATTATGCATTGCCATACCGGTCCGTCGCCTGGCGTAATGGTTTGGGGCGCAATTGGATATGACACCCGCAACCCCTCTGGTACGCATCGCCGGTACACTCAACAGCCACCGCTACATCTCCGACGTTTTGGAGCCTGTAGTCCTCCCTTACCTGCAGGACTTGCCAGCGGCCACGTTTCAACAGGACGATGCGCGCCCGCACGTGGCAGGCATCGTACAACAATTCTTCACGGCCCACCAGGTGTCACTGCTGCCGTGGCCCGCCTGTTCTCCCGATATGTACCCAATCGAACACGTCTGGTCGCTGATCGGCAACCGAGTGGCTCGGCAAGCACCACCCGCTGCTACGCCTGATGAACTGTGGCAACGTGTGGAAGCAGCCTGGACCGACATACCCGAAACCCACATCCAAAGCCTCTTTCGTTCGCCGCCGCGGCGCGTAGAGGCCGTTACTTCCAGCCGTAGGGGCCACACGAACTATTGATGTCTGCGTCTTTTGCTAGTCGCATGGGCTTGTAAGCTCAATCGTTTTATCTTTGTATCTGTTGTTATGTGTCCAGTAAATCTGGCTTTGCTATCTCGTGTCCTTCTTGGTGTTGCATTTTGGGTGGCCAGTAGTGTATATATACAGGGTGCATAGGAAACTCCCTTTAGCCTGAAATAACTTGCGAACGGAGAGAGGTACAGTTATGCAAGTGAGATAACGCTATTGTAAAGCGACTACGCCTGATCCAATGCAACCGATAGCAGCACCCCTAGTGGCGAAATGCGAAGTTAGCCATTGCAAATCGAAAACGAAAAGAGATAGAGCAAACTTTCCAATTACAAAATTGTAGAGCATCAATAAATTAGTACAAAACGACATTTGTTTCACACGGATAAGATAAATTGTCGCCTGAATACCCTAAAATGTCCGAAATCGTGCGCGACGATTCGAATCTGCATATTCAAATTTCTCAAAAGTAGCCGTATGCAAATGCAGATTGTGACGTTGTACCGTACTTACGATATAAAAACCAGTAGCAGGATGTACGCTGATCAGAAGTTTAGGTCTATGTACGCTGTGTGAGAATGGCGATCTTCACTCACTCCCAATATTGCGAGATGGTGCTCATTTTCGGCGAATGCCAAATAAGCACCATTTCACGGTGTCACACTATTGCTTGCAATAGTGTAACACCTTCCATGCTGAGGAATGCGCATGCAGAGTTACTTTCACGAATACAAATGTGTATCGTGGGAAATAGCGAACTCTTCGAACACACTCGACATTAACTTTATATCACTGTGCGCCAGCTTGCCTTTTTTGTTTTTGTTTTGTCTGTCGTCATCAAACTGTATCGACATAAGTACGTATTTATGCAATAAATTGTGTGTATTTGCTCATACCTATGCCTGTTCCCTTCAAACGTTCACACAAAAGGTCGCTCATGGATTTCGGACATTTTAGGGTATTCAGGTGACAGTTTATCTTATCCGTGTGAAACAAATGTCGTTTTGTACTAATTAATTGATGCTGTACAACTTTGTAATTGAAAATTTTGCTCTATCTCTTTTCGTTTTGCAATGGCTAACTTCCGCATTTCGCCACCAGGGGCACTGCTATCGGCTGCATTCGATCGGGCATAGTCGCTTTACTATACCGTTATCTCACTTGCATAACTGTACCTCTCTCCGTTCGCAAGTTTTTTCAGGCTAAAGGGACTTTCCTATGCACCCTGTATAATCAGTCAACAAGTTTTAGCCCTCAAAATTTGTGATCCCCCCCGCCCCTTAAAAACTCTCTGCATGCAACGCTGACTTGCATAAAAAGAAATTTGCCGTCGACACGTCATGAGACCTTGGAGGCCACAGTCCTCGAGAAATCAGACGGTTCCCGAAAAATTTCCGTCGGAAGGTGATGGTTGTATTAGACGTGTGGGATGTGGCGCCATCTTGTTGGAACCAGTAATCGCGTTCTTCAGTCTCAAGTAGGGCAATAAACTGTGGGATTATGTCCTGGTGCCATTCGCTATTTAATATCGTGTCGAAAAAAAAAAAAATGGGACCAACAATTAGAGGTCTGCACGAGCCTTAATTTGGAAAACCCGGTCCGGCACAAGCCCGGCCCGTACCCGTCCCGTTTCAAATTTTTTAATTAAAGCCCGGCCCGGCCTGGTCCGTATAATTCTCCTTTTTCCAAGGCCCGGGCCGGCCCGTAAAATTTCAACAATTACCAAAACACGAATTTGACACCTGGTGCACTCGGTCATTCGACTCCTGAAGAGTTTTCGTTTTCTTAATTGCTACACGAATTCTGTTACAATAAACGTTAATTCAGAATAATTCTGAGACTCTGTATAAGTCAAATGCCGTCTGAGGAGGGAGGGAGGGGGGGCTTGTATACTCAAACATATTGCATGAAAAGGACAATTTTCATGTCTTTCAAATTTTCTGGGTTTTCAAATTATCATTCCCTACCGCCGGACCCGGAAATATCCTTTGGGATAAGGATGGGGAAAGCTAGGGGGGGGGGGTTAATTCAAAAAGTAAGAAATATCCAGAATTATGAGTCCAATCGTTTTACTGGGAGAAGATTTTATAGCTTTATAAACTGCACCTATCTCTACTGGCATATCATATCGCTGGAACCCAATGTGTCTCTCGTGTATGTGTGGGGAGCACATTTTTGTGCCGCTTAAGATGAGATGTTCCAGACTTTGGGCTATCGTAACTCAAAAGTGTTTGCGTTTAGTGTGCACTGCACAACGATTACCGGCGGGCTAGTTTCAGAACGGGACAGTAATTTAAAATATTTCCAAATATCGCTTTTCCCCTTTACATTGTCTCATCATCATCATCATCATTGTCAACCATTATCAATCCACTGCTGGACGAAGGTCTCCCCAAGTTTCCTCCACAACGGTCTGTCTTGTGCCAGTCTCCTCCATGTCACTCCCGCATACTTTCGAATTTCATCCACCCATCTTCCATGTGGTCTTCTTCTGGGTCTTTTCCTGTCCCTTGGAATCCAATCTAAAATTTCGGCTGTCCATCGATGGTCTGTTCTTCTGGCAGTATGTCCAGCCCATTGCCATTTCAGGGATTTAACTCTGATCATGATGTCTTCCACTCTTGTCATTTTTCGGATCCACGTGTTCCTCTTCTTATCTCTCCTGGTTACACCAAGCATGCACCTCTCCATGCTACTTTGAGTTGTCTGCAGCCTTTGTATGTCTCTTTTAGCTAAGGTCCACGTCTCTGCACCATACGTAAGCACTGGAAGGATGCATTGATCAAATACTTTTCTTTTAAGAAATAATGGCATATTGCTCTTGAAAATTATGCTGTTTCTTCCAAAAGCTCTCCAGGCAAGTTTTGTACGCCGATTAATTTCTTCACCAATGTGACCCTCACTTGATATCTGCTGTCCAAGATAAACGTACGTGTCTGTTATCTCCAGCTTTTCTCCATCAATCGATAAATCTTCATTTCTTGTAAAAGCATTGTACATCACTTTTGTCTTCTGAAAGTTCATTTTTAATCCCACTTCTTTACTCTTGTCAGCAAGTTCCTGGATCATACTCTGTAGCTCTGATGGGGTAGTTGCAAAAATGACTACGTCATCAGCAAAACGAAGGTGGGTTAGATAATCTCCATTAATCTTTGTCCCTTTGTTTTCCCAGTTCAGTGATTGAAAGACATTTTCCAATGTGGCATTAAAGAGCTTCGGAGATATGGTGTCACCTTGTCTCACTCCTTTTCCAATTTTTATGTGTGTTGTATTTTCAAACAGTCGAATCTTTGCACTTGCATTTTCATAGATGTTATTAATAATATCAATGTACGCATCTTCACTACCGCAGGATTTCAGAGCCATTGCAACTGCTGATGGTTTCACCGAATCAAAGGCTTTTTCATAATCGATAAAAGCCATGCACAATGGAAGCTCATATTCCCTCGCTCTTTCAATTAGTTCTCTCAGTACGTGGATATGATCTATTGTGCTGTAGCCACTCCTGAATCCAGCTTGTTCTCTCGGTTGAGCCATGTCCAGTGTCACCTTCAAGCGGTGTGAAAGAACTTTAGTGAAGATTTTATAAACCACTGATAGGAGGCTGATAGGTCTGTAGTTCCTGAGATCCTCAATGTCACCTTTTTTATGTAGCAAGATCATTGTAGCGTTGTTCCAATCCTCAGGAATTTTCCCTTCATTAAGGCATCGAGTGAAAATTTGGGCGAGTACTGTTTCGATTTCTCCACTTGCTTCTTTTATGATGTCTACAGTAATTTCATCTTCTCCTGGAGCTTTTCCCCGCTTCATGTTCTTGATTGCATGTGCAACTTCTGCTGGAAGGATTGGAAGAACTCTGGTACTGGTACCTTTCATGATGTCTGGAGTACATGTATCATCCCTTTCATATAATTTGGAGTAGAAATCTTTCACTCTTGTCAAAATTTCGCCTCTATTTCTTGTTACAGAACCATCTTCTTTTCTCAGTGCCATAATCTGTTTTTTCCCCTTACTGAGATGTCCCTTTGCAATCTTTAGGCTTTGGTTGTTTTCAATTGCTTTCCTTACTAGTTCACAGTTGAATTTTCTTACGTCTTCAGTGATACTTTTTCGTACTGTCTTGCATAGCTCTATATATTCCACTTTGGAAGTCACATCTTCTTTAGTTGTCCTCATCACTCTTCTTTTTTGCATCAACATTTTGGTTTTTCCTGATAATTTGTTCACATGCAACTTGTTCTTAGACCCAGCTAATTTTGTTGCTGTTTCCATAAGAGCTTTGGTTACTTTTCCGTTAACTTCAGAAATATCCACTTCTTCCGATGTTAGGCCTTCTAAAGCAGAGAATCTGTTCTTCAGTTCCAATTTGAAGGTATCATGGTGTTTTTAAGGTTGGTTATGTCAATACATTTTGTTTGTCTTATGAGCTTGCTACGTTCGAGTTTAGTGTTGAGGTGCATCTTACATCTCACCAATCTATGGTCACTGCCTGTGTTGAACTTGTTTAGCACCCTGCAGTCTTCTATGACGAATTTTTTGTTACACATAATAAAATCAATTTCACTTGTCGTCCCATTTGGATGTCTCCATGTCCATTTCCTGTGTGGCTTTTTCTTGAAAAAGGAGTTCAAGATGAAAACCCTTCTGCCTCTGCATACTCTACGAGAGTATTTCCACGCTGGTTTCTGTTGCCGTGACCGAATTTACCTACTGAAGTTTCATTCTGTTGCTGTTGCCCTATTTTTGCATTGAAATCTCCCATAATTATCTTCAAGTGCTGCTTACCTTTATTATTTAGATGACGAATTTCCTCATAAAATTCTTCAATTTCTTCTTCAGCATGACTTGTGGTTGGTGCATAAGTTTGAATAATCTGAGCCTGGTATCTTCTCGAGAGTTGGATAACGAGTCGTCCAGCTCTGTCAGAGGAACTTTCAACTTCTACAACTTTATCCTTCAGTTTCTTGTTTATTATAAATCCAACACCACTAGTTCTGCCAGTATCTGTCCCACGATAGTAGAAGAGATGTCCACTTTTCAGTTCAATGAGATCTTCTCCTTTTCTCCTTACCTCACTTAGCCCGACGATGTCCCACTTGATCCTTTGTAGTTCCTCTTCCAATTCAAGAAGCCTTGAATCAGAAGATAGGGAGCGTCCGTTGTACGTAGCCAAGGTCAGCATCAGATGGCAGCCTAGTCCGGTCCTCCGGGGATTCTTAGCACCCTCTGCCTTCATGTCGCACTGGCCGCTGCCTTGGCCAGGTACATTCCAGCTGCCGGAGACTGAGGGCCAAGATTTAAGTTGTGGAGTCATTTTGGAGGGGTTTGGCCATAACTCACCACGCTGGCCAAGCGGGTTGGTGAGTGTGGGATAGCATTTCCTCTAATCCCGATGGTATAGTTATACCGCTACTGGCGGTCGTCAGAGCCCCTTTAGTGGGAACAGGATGTACCACGAGAAGGCGGGGTTGACATTTGTCAAGGAGAGGCTGTGATGTTACGCATCACCTGACCTTACATCCCTACATTGTCTACAAGCACATATTCCCCGGAAGCGATTTTTTTCGCGAAAATCTTTCGATTTCTTAAACTCCATAATAAGTATGGAAGAGCATTTATCAGCAACACTGAACTGAGTATGTGCTAAGGGAAAACAACGACAGATTGCCCAGCTAATCAGTGTCACAGAAGTTTTGAAAACGGCTGCCTAATAGTACAAATGGGGAAAATACAGCCCAGATTTCTACACAGAAGTAAGTTTCTCCCAGCCCATTTCTCCCGTGCCATTTAAGACAACTTAAAAGCTTTTCACACATCTAGAGAGCAAAGTGCCGCCGACCAGAACAATAAACAAGAAAGATGACACAGAATTTTTAGGTATAATAAGCACGTCTTTTGAATCCGTTCTGACGCAAATTAAATTTATCAAAGCTATTCAAAGTCAATGGAACCGGTATGGAAAACAATAGTATCTGACGGAAGAAAGAAGTTTTTCAATCGGGTCTTTATTCCCTCAGATATTGCTGTAAACGAAATCGTGAGCTTACGAACTCTTAGAAATAGAGTTATCGACAAAAATAAGACGTGACTTTACGTCCCTTGGTGGGAAAACCATGCATTATTTTAGGAAGAAAGTATTCACAAAAGGTTTATCCATATGAGCGGTATCGGTCCAAGAAAAAGAATTTTAGTCGAGTTTTCAGGAGCCCAGATTTTGCTACAAATACATCAGAAGTAGAAATTAACACTTATGACTCCTGGTGGCCAAACCATTCTTTACCAAACATTAGAAAATACGTGAAAAAATTTTCCGTCAGGTCTTGTATGCGATACAGGAAGAATTTTTCAAATCGGAGTTTTAGGAGCAGAAAACGCAATTTACCATTGTGCGCCCTAGCGGAAAGTCTATGATTCCCTTGAAAAATTTTGAATTTATAGTAAAAACATTTCGCATCGCAAACACTATCCAACAAAGAAGGTATTTTTCAAATCGGACTTCTAAAAGTAGAGATATTGACAAAAATAAGATATACATCTACGTCCCTGGCGTAGAAACCATGCATTATTTCAAGAAGAAAGTGTTCCTTAAAGGTTTGTCGACATGAGTAGCATCGGTCAACAAAAGACTTTTTTTTCAATCGAGATTTTAGAAGCTCATATTTGTCTGCAAATACATCAGAAGTGGAAATTAAGACTTACGCCACCTGGTGGCCAAACAATTTTTTACAAAAATTTGAAATTACGTGCAAACGATTTTCCATGAGGAGCTGTATCCGGTGCAGAAATTTTTTTTCAGATCGGAGATTTAGAAGCAGAGATATAGGGGAAAACGCAATTTACCTTTACGCCTCCTAGCGGAAAGTCTATGATTTACTTGAAAATTTTTAATTATTAGGAAAAACATGTCACACTAGAAACACTATCCAACAAAGAAGGAATTTTTTAAATCGGACTACTAGAAGTCGAGATATTGACAAAAATAAGATATACGTCTACGCCCCATGGCGCAGAAACCATGCACTATTTTAAGAAGAAAATGTTTCTAAAACGTTTGTCGACACGAGTAGTTCGGTCTACAAACGACGCTTTTTTCAATCGAGAATTTAGAAGCTCATATTTTGCTGCAAATACATCAGAAGCGGAAACTAAGGTTTACGCCCCCGGCTGGCCAAACCATTTTTTTTTTTTTACAAAAATTAGAAATTATGTGCAAACGATTTCCCACCAGGAGCTGTATCCGGTGCAGAAAGAATTTTCCAAATCGGAGATTTAGAAGCAGAGATATAGGGAGAAACGCAATATAGCTTTACGCCCCCTAGCGGAAAGTCTATGAATTACTTGAACATTTTGAAATTATATGAAGCACATGTCATACAGGAAACAGTATCCAACAAAAAAGGAATTTTTCAAATCGGACTCCTAGAAGTAGAGATATTGACGAAAATAAGATATACGTCTACGTCCCCTGGCGTAGAAACCATGCACTATTTTAAGAAGAAAATGTTCCTAAAAGGTTTGTCGACATGAGTAGTATCGGTCTACGAACGACGTTATTTTCAATCGAGAATTTAGAAGCTCATATTTTGCTGCAAATACATCAGAAGCGAAAATGAAGATTTACGCCCCCTGGTGGCCAAACCATTTTTTTACAAAAATTAGAAATTATGTGCAAACGATTTCCCATCAGGAGCTGTATCCGGTACAGAAAGAATTTTTCAAATCGGAGATATGAGATATAGGGCGAAACGCAATTTACCTTTACCTAGCGGAAAGTCTATGAATTACTTGAAAATTTTGAAATTATATGAAAAACATGTCACACGGAAAACAGTAATCAACAAAGAAGGCATTTTTCAAATCGGACTCCTAGAAGTAGAGTTATTGACAAAAATATGATATACATCTACGCCCCTGGTGGAGAAACTGGGATATTTTAGGAAGAAAATATTCCAAAAATGTTTATCGATGTGAGTGACATCAGTCCACGAAAGAATTTTTTCAATCGACATTTTAGAAGCTCAGATTTTATGGCAAATACATCAGAAGCGAAAATTAACACTTACGCCCGCTGGTGGCCAAAGTATTCTTTACCAAAAATTCGAAATTATATGCAAAAGATTTTCCATTAGGAGATGTATCCGCTAAAAAAAGATTTTTCAAATCGGAGTTTTAGGAGAACAGTTATCGGAAAAAATGTAATTTACTTTTACGCCCCCTAGCGGAAAATCTATGCGTAATTTAAAAATGAAACTATATCCAAAACACTCTTCGATATAAATGGAATCGAAAGATAAAAGATTTTTTTCAATCGGATGTTTAGAAGCAAATATGTGGATTAAAATGTAATTTTGAATTCGACATAATCTGCATTTACGCCCTCTAGCGGCAAAATTGTGCATCGTAAAAAAAAACAAAACAAAATGAAGGATTACCATTCGCATATTTCAAGCTTCCGAATGCAAAAAGAATTTTTCAAATCGGTCTAATAGTTGAAGAGATACCGTGGGTACAGACGGACGGACAAACCGATAACAGGAGCACGATCTTTTTTTACAAAAGACGTGCTAAAAACCCTGCTCGGCCAGTGTCTGTTTTACATTAAATATTGAAGGCCCGGCCCGGTCCGTTTTCCTAACTTAGAAATGAGCAAAGGGTCGACCCGGCCCGTGCCCGGGCAGACCTCTACCAATTATGCGACGCCAAATCGCTCTTTAGCCCTTTGAGGCACTTGCGACAAAAACACCAACTAACCAACCAACCAACCAACCAAATCGCGCACCATAGACCAACTTTCTCACAGTGCAGATGTGTTTCATGAATCACAAGTGGATTTTCAGCGGACCAATTACCTGTTCGTTTGACTGTTTATGTGTCCTTTAAGATAAAACCACGCCTCATCACTGAGAAACAGTAGATGCTGTTCCACTATTCCATGCTGTTCCACAAATGAACAAAGCCATACACAGTATTCACGGCGTTTTTGAACTTATCGTTTTTTCAGTTTCTTGAACAAATTGAAAACGATATGCATGAAGGAGTAATTTCCTCGTAGCTTTCTGATTACTGCCATAAGATATCCCCGCTTGCACTGCAAGTTTTTGTAGACTCTGTAGGGAAATGCTGTAACCAAGTTTCCACCTCGTCCGGTTTAGCTGCTATCAACCCACTGCA
This sequence comes from Macrothele yani, assembly GCA_039090855.1. Taxonomy (NCBI): domain Eukaryota; kingdom Metazoa; phylum Arthropoda; class Arachnida; order Araneae; family Macrothelidae; genus Macrothele; species Macrothele yani. The sequence continues at coordinate 50,648,694 of CM077002.1, forward strand.
TTTTCTGTTCTTCTTCCTATCCTCCACATTTCCGATTTCACGAAAACGGGTTATGATTCTTGTAATGTTTGAATTATTCGGAATGGCAGCATATGGGTACTTCCGACGAAAACTCTAGGCATCATGTGCATAAGATCTCTTGGCGAATTACTCCTCAACAGTACAAATCCTCTGCTCCTGGGAAAAAAACACGCTGTTCCTTCCATAAACAACAATACACTGAAAACAATCCATACGTGTCACTGAGCACGTATCCAAGCCACTCGGTTCGGGAGGTCTTGACCTGCCATCTGTTGGCAGGTTGCGGAACTAGAACATTGATATGATTTATACGGTCATCTCTGCAGATGTGCGCGATAATTGGATCAACTTGTATTTTATATTAATTCCAGCGAGAAGTGGGGTATTAAGGACTTTTTTTATTTCCCTGGTGGCACTTTTCGGTCTTTCTTTCCTGTTTTTACAACCCAGGAAAAATGAGTTCCTCTTCGACCAAACTCCCAATTTCAATTCCTTATTCTTTTCTCTTTGAACCTTAGCCGGAATGGGTTCATTTTATGATCCTGAACGTAAGGAGTTCTTGAGTGGGCTATCTTTGCATGGGATAGAGGTCAGTCTTCATTTTCATAAAAGAATACACAGTGCGTCAAAGAATGTTTAAGACTGGCACTAGATTTCAGCCTACGGTGGCGCCACCAGTGCAATCGCGAATGCGTTATAAACCGTGACCATCTGCTTGCTTCCTGCCAAAAGTTCTGTGCAATTGTTAAAGTAACTCAAGCGAAACGGCCGTTCATTAGAGAAGTAAAATTTTTTTCATGTTGAATTATTAAGATGGGACAAAGGGCTGTTATTAAATTTAACGCAAAACTTGGTAAAAGTGCTTCGGAAACGTACCAAATGATGAAACAAGTTTACGGTGAGTTTTGTTTAAGTAGATCAAATGTTTTCCTGTGGCACAAACGTTTTTTGGACGGAAGAGATACGCTAGAAGATGATAAGCATACCGGAAGACCAAGTTCATCTAGGACACCTGAGATTATTGAAAAAGTGCGTGATTTCGTGGCAAACAATCGATGTGCGTCCCTAAGAATGATGGAAAAGTCTTTAAACATCAACAAAGAAACGATTTGAACCATCCTGCATGAAGATTTGGGCAAAACAAAAATCTGTGCTAAATTTGTTCCACACACGTTAACCAATGAACAAAAATCATGGAGAAGTGCACATTGCAGAGACATCATTTCAGCCGCTGAAAATGATCCAAACTTCTTAAAATCAATTGTTACAGGTGATGAAACATGGTGTTTTCAATATGATCCTAAAACAAAGCGACAAAGTGCGGAATGGAAGTCAAAAAACTCACCACAAGCCAAAATAACAAGAAAAGTTCCATCGAAAATCAAAACAATGCTCATTACATTCTTCGATAGTAAGGGTATTATTTACAAAAAATTTGTTCCAACTGGACAAACAATTACTGGTGAGTTTAATTTAAATGTTTTGAGACATTTGATGGGCAGAATTTGTCGCATTCGTTCAGAATAATCGGGATAAAAACAGTTGGTGTTTGTTGCACGATAATGCACCCAGTCACACCTTACTTCTTGTTCGTAGATTTTTGGCGAAAAATAACGTCTGTGTGAAGAATCATCCACCGTATTCGCCTGATTTAGCACCCTGCGACTTTTCTTTATTCCCAAAACTTAAAATGACGTTAAAAGGGTGTAATTTTGATGATATTTCGACAATACAAACAGCTTTGGCACGTGCTTTGGAGGCAATTCCGCAAAGTGAACTGGAACAGGCATTCGAATCATTATTAAATAGCTGTAACAAGTGTATTGAAGCCGGAGGGACTTATTTTGAATAACAAACCAAAACAAATTATAATTTCTTGTTTCTATTTCATTTTACAGACCCAGTCTTAAAAAATCTTTGCCACACTGTGTAGAATTCGGTGGAGATATTTAAACAAAGTTCGTATTGCTATTGGCATTACCTTCAGAACTGACTCAAAAACTCATAGGTTTCTCTCGCGCCGACACCTGCTTATTAAAGTCGTAAGTGACTGTCAGTAGTTCACGGCGTTGGCGATAGCTTCTCTATATGTATGTAGGACGAAAGTCTGTCCCTTTTCTTCGTGAGGGTTAGAGTGTAATGTCGAAGCGTCTTTCCCCCTAATTATGCGTTGGGTGGCTTATGAGATTTCTTTCCTGGATGAGGGTGACCACTTCTAAGTGCTTTTCTAAAGTCAAAATGCTCTCTGCGTAATTAAAGTCACTGCTTCATAATATTAAGTAATATACAAATATATTCGCACAACACCGCTGGTTTTATGGATAGGAGACAGCCAGCGCCACAGGACAAATACACAACCCATGCTTCATTCGGGGCTCGAGCTCAGCTCTGATGATTAGCCAGAAGTAAGCGTCCCTGACCTCGGGCACCGGATCGGCTTTTTTATTTTTTAGTTCACTTTTAAATATGATTGTTGTGACGAACATTATTGTGCTACATATATGTTATATTCAGTTTCGTAGATGAGGAGGGTCATACCGTGTGACGTACTACAGAGGTGAAGCACGTCAAAACGGCAAAGTTGTAGCGATAAATTCCGTCGGTGTAGCTTAATTGGGAAAGCAATCGGCTCCAGAGCGAGCCGATGTTCGAGCCCCGTCCTCTGCAAAAAAGTTGTTTCATTACATTGGCGCCCGATAGTAGAAATGGATCTATTGGCTGTTGGGTCCTTCCACACATTGTCTGGAATTACTGAGAATTCCTTCTTTGCTTCGAAAAATGTGTGATGCCACTTCCACACGTCGCCTCGAATTAGTGAGAATTCCTTCTTCTACAGAGAGTTACTTCAAGCATTGTTTGCGGCTGACCCGAAACCTGCGATTTCGTGCAGAGTTGGAAACGGGTTAAAAATTTTAGACCAGAGTCCTACCCATACCTGGCTTGTCTAATAATTGGACTCAACCCGGACCAGACCCGGAAAAATCTGCTTTTAATTCGAAATATATCATGATCGTCGTCAATCATTATCTATCCACTGCTGGATGAAGGTCTCTCTAAGTTCCTTCAACAATGAACTGTCTTGGGCAAGTTTTCTTAATCCACCTATCTCAGACGTGGCCTTCTTCTGGGTCTTTTTCTGCCCCTTGGAATCCAGTCTAAAATTTCGGTTGTTCACCGGTGGTCCATTCTCTTGGCAAATGTCCAACACATTGCCATTTCAGGAATTTCACCCTGACATGATGTCTTCCACTCTTGTCATTTTTCGTATTCACGACTTCCTTTTTTATCTTTCTTGGTTACACCAAGCATGCATCTGTCTATGCTTCTTCCAGTTGCTGCGATCTTTGTATATCTCTTTTAGTTACGGTCCACGTCTCTGCTCGGTACGTAAGCAATGGAAGGATGCATTGATTAAACACCTTTCTTTTAAGACATAGTGGCACATTGTTCTTAAAAAAACGCCAATGCATTTCTTTATTAATATGACCCTCGCTTGATATCTGCTGCCCAAGGTAAATGTAGGAATTATTTATCTCCAGCTTTTCCCCACCAACTGATAAATCTTCATTCCTTGTAAAAACATTGCACTTCAGTTTTGTCTTCTGAAAGTTATATTTTAATCCCATTTCTTTACCCTTCTGAGCAAGTTCCTGCATCATAGCCTGCATGCAGCTCTAAAGTATAATTTCAAAGACCTCGAAAGAGTTCTTTGAAATATCTTTTTTTCCTTTTCAAAAATACAGTGGAAATTAAACCGGGTCGAAATCGGGTCAGGATCACCTTGACTCGACCCGTTTGACCCGCAGGAAATTGTCGACCAGGTGACCCGTTTCCATTTCTGGTTTCGTGCCGCCTCTTTTCTCAAGAGAGGGGGGGAGGTATATGTGATGTACTACAGAGCTGAAGCACATGCCAAGACGGGAAAGTTTCAGCGATAAATTCCGTTGGTGTAGCTCAATTGGGAAAACATTCGGCTCCGGAGCAGAAGGATGCGGAACCGGCAACTTTGTGCTTTGCTATAGCAGCTTGTACGGACACCAGCATGTGTATATGAAAGATACTGTCCACTAAAAGAAAAAAATCGGGCTGCCCCGGTAGCGCAGTGGTCTAAGCGCTGGCTTATGATCATCAGTCCGAGTAGGGTCCGGGTTCAAATCCCGTGAGGCATGGATGTTGTGTTTGTCTTACGGCACTGGCTGTCTCCTTTCTCTGGAACCAGTGACCCTAAATTAGGGACGGGCGACTGCTTATAGCCTATTGAGTTGCTCATGGTTGTCGTTAAATCTTCAATAAAAAAAAAGAAAAAAAGAAAATCGGCGACAGATGTCCTTCGCAAGTTAAAATAAGCATTACAAACTTCTCCTAGATGGATATTTTGACAGAGCATTTTGGTTGTCTCCTGTTTCTATTCCTTATTCGAGCTGAAGATCCCAAAGATTACGTCACAAAAACAGACGCCCAAACGATGGGATATGTGTGTGCGTGAGACGAGCGAAAGGGGAGGAGGGAGACTTGCGTTTTGCGGTTTATTCGCAAACTGCTTCAGTCCGTAGGGTATTTAGATGAAGATCTGGACGCACCACAGGTTGGCTGCCCCGTTCATTCTTCATCTTTTATGTCTCTTCCCCTTCAGCGTTGCCACTTGCTCTAACGCCCGATGCGAGGAGCAAAGCATTATGGGATTTAGGCTCTAAAAGTACCATTGCCATTATTTGCTCATAAATGCTCTATTCATGAAAGCTTTGTGGATTAGGTTGTTGATCTTTACCTCGGCCATTTCTCATGCTGTTGCTCTTTGTAAAATGTGGGCGCTCCTAGAAGCCGATGATTTAGCCGGTAACTACGATAGAAAGGAAAGATATAAAACGTGGTAAGGCATCCAGAAAAGTTAAATCCAGCAAGAGAAAATTGTCTGTTTTAAACCATCGGTTGGTGGCAGGAGAAATGGGGAAGATTGGGGAGGGGGCGAAAATGGAACTGGGAATGTGCGATTGTACCGTCGAGTGCTGCCATGAAGGGATTACTATAGCTTATCGATCACCTTCGATATTTCCAAGCATTAGAGTTGCAATATCTACTGCATAACATTTGTGTCCCACCCTCCCTTTTCAGTGTGTGCGTTTTGGATTGAGAGACTAAAGTGCTTTCCATACATTTACTCTTCTTTTTGTTTAAAGTTAAGCAACAAAAGATTTTCATGGGCCGCACGTCTTTTTTTTTCCCAAGATCTGTAAATTAAAATTCTGAAGTCTGGAACGACTTAATGATGATACCGCATGTTGGGAAAGAGAGATTTCGACCATTTCCGCCATTCAGGCTTTCTGAAAGGGATACATAAAAATTAAGTCATCAAGAATAAATTGCTAATTAATAACGGCAATTTCCGGGTTACAGCAAGGCTAAAAAATAAGTTTTTAATGATTAAAATGAGACACATTAGGCTAATATCCATCAACGATTTAATAAGTAGCTTGCTCCGCTTCTAACGAATGAATGATATACGACGATTTCATGCTGTTCAATACATTAATATGAAATTTGAATTTTATATTTATACTAGCTGTTCCCACGGCTTCGCTGGCGTGGAAAATATCACTGAAAAACAGGGCTATGATAACACGTGTAATCTGATCCATCCATAAGAACTGTAGTTGAATTTCATAGAAACCGATGGAGAAAATTGGCCGAAAGATTAAATGGTCGGCAATTAGTTTTTCACGTGAAAGAAAATTATAATGAATTTTTACATACATTTAAGTACATAATTTTTATTTTATCTTTTTAAAATAATTCATAATACCTCTGCATATACAACATTCTTTGTCTCGTTTCCATTCGTTATCAAAATAAATTGATTGCCTGAACTGCCGGTTCTCGATAAGCCAAAGTATAACTGTCCCTGCGAGAAACATTCTTGACGCAAATCCAATCCCACATGTTTGCAAGTTTGGCCGTGGGATTTATTGATCCTTATAGCGAAGGATAGTTTAATAGGAAACTGTAATCTTTTGAACGCGAAAGGCAAGCCCGTCGGAACCATCGGGATCCTGGGTATATGTGCCATTTGTCCAACTGTTGGCCCATTTAGCGTAATGACTTCAATAATATTATTACGCGGCGCTTTGACGTGTAATCTTGTACCATTGCACAGGTTTAGAGGATTCAGGTTCTGTAATAATATTATAGGAATGCCAACTTTCAATTTGAGACAATGAGGTGGAAGTCCTGACGGATTTAAAGAATTTAAAAATTTATTTGGATAATACACTGTATCTTCCAAGTTAACGACAGTATCGATCGATGTGTAAATTCTGTATTCGCCGGGCAGTTTTTACAAAATAGAATCGTTTATTTCATCAACAGATGCATTCTTGGAGATACGATAGCTCGTTCACACATCCACTTGTGACTTCTTTGGAGTAAATTTTCTACATTAGGATAAATTCTGTCAACTTATTCATTAATAGATCTTACAATGCTTCCCAGTTTACTATGTATTGGAATCAAACCGTTCTGATTAGGTACTTTGTCCTCACCAACACGTAGTAACTGAGTAGAAAATTGGGTATCTCCGCCTCTTAAATAAGCTCTCATATTTGTTCGTAAATGAAGCGTTTCAATATTATTCCACATTAGTAAAAAAAGTCCCGTATATTATCGCGAACTACTTTCTTTCACGTTGGGTAAAAGAAAGTAGTTCGCGATGATATGTCAACAAAGTATGTAAACAAAGCGGAACGATAGACGGGAAATCGGGAACTACTTGAAAGCGATCTGATTCGGTAGTACAGTCAAAAATAATAAAAAATAAACGAAATAGCCTATGTCCACCGGAAAAGATATAAGCTTCCCAACGGGGATAGAATTATCCCAAATCGGTTCAGTAGTTTTCGAGATTACCTCAAACACACAAACAAACTTTTTATATTAATATAGATTACAGAGTTTTCCCGTATAAAATATTTTACTCATATTATAAACGACGTTAAACTGTATTGATTTGTGGTCACCGCCTCATTAATATGAATTATTTTGAACCCCTAGCCCTTACATTATACATCAAATAACATACACTACTGTTTGTGAAAATTGCAACACCTAAAGAAAGAATCGCGCTATGAGGTTGTAGCAGACACGTGACTCTAGCATGGCAACGAGCCTTAGTAACGTTAGTGAAGGACAACTAGTCCCTGTTGAAATGATGGCGTCCTACTTTGAAAGTTTAACTTCCGAGTAAAAAATGCGGTATTTGGAAAAAATTTAAGAGACTGAAGGAAAATATCTGTATGTGCTGAATGCAAGTATCTTCGAAGGCGACGCGAAAAGTTTTCCGAAAGTACAAATAGTAAACATTTTCTATTACTTTGTTTTGGTCGAACCGCCTTTATCATACAACAGCTCGAGGCATATGAAGCAAATAACATTTTATTATCGTGGATATTCTTTTACATGGTAATTTAGTGTGATCACTAATTAGTGAGTAATTAGGAACTCTTCAATAAAAAGTGTCTCTCTTAGTTCTAGGAAACGTTTTCCAAAACTAAGAAACATTTAGAGCAAAATCAGTTTTTCCACGCAAAATTGTGGTGAAAAAAAAACAATAATTTTGATTTGCGCCCTACGTTATTTATCCGTAAATAAATTTAGCAGCATAATCCCAGTCTGTAAAAAGACCTAGACACCAAAAAAAAATTTCATTCGGAAATAATTTTATCCATTATTTGCATTTTTCCACAAAAGTGTAACTTCAGCTCCAGTTAAAAATCCAGGTTACTAAAAATTAAATTAACGGTGGTTTGGGGAGCAAATATATAGAACGAAATATTAAAGTAAAAAACAAAAATCTCCCAACACTGAGAGCCAAATAATCTTAAAAGTGAAAATACTAAGTGAAACGCCGAAAATTCGCAGAAAAGTGGGTCAAGCTCTCCTAAAAATCCAGAACAGCCGAAGGGATTTCATTCTTACTAACAGTCAGATTGGCTAACAAATTAACTTTCAGCTGCATAAAAAGTTTCAACACCTCCTTGATCAGCCAGGAACCTTCTGAATAGAAATCCCTGAAGGTGAAAAACCCAAGCGCACAGAAGTGCAGATTAGATACCGAAGCGTTGATTTAGGAATTTTTTTGACTAAGAGACAAACTCTGAAGGGTGTTCTATCAGAAAATAGTCAGTAGCAGTAAAACCTACGCAAAACAAAAGCCAACACCTTTTAAATTCAACTTGAAAACTTCGAATCAACAAGTGAAACGACTGGCTCAATAAGTACAAGCACTGCACGCCAACAGCATTTGAACAAGTAAAAGATAGGTTCCCAGCCTTACCAGAAATCACTGACTTATAGATAAAACTAACTTTTAAAAGATTTTTTACCTTTGAAGAGTCTAACTCTTCAATATTTTTGTTAACATTGGTCGCTAATGATCGCATTTTACACAATAACTGCAGGACAGCCAGCTGTGTTTGTCCTTCAGGAACTTGCAAGGACTGTTGCCACTTAACTGAAACTTCTCGATGATGTCACGTGCTACATCCTCATTGAAATGAAATTCATATCAACATTCCTCATGTTACAGGAGATAATGTATTTGTAGAGCTATACAATATTTTTTCGCGTCAAAACTCGGTATCGTGTGAAGCCATCTCGTACAACAATAACAGCTTTTACACAGCGTGGCATCGAATGGAAGAGGTTCTTGATATAGACCTGGGAAATAGCCTGCAAGGCTGCTTCTGTGCGAGACAAGAGTTCATTTGTGGTGAGTGGCGGAGGCGCTTTACGGGTTAGTCGCTTAGCCACCATACCCCAGATATTTCGATCGGGGTCATATCCGGCCAGCGTGCAGCTCAGGGAAGAAGCGATATCTGCTCTGAATGGAAGAAAAGAGGTCTTGGACATTCTGGTCCACATGTGGAGCATTGTTCTGTTGCAACATAGAGCCAGGATAACTCTGATAAAAAGGATATCACCTCTGTCTGTAATACATCCCTGATGTATCGCTAGCTGTTGAGGGTTCCCTAAATTCGTATCAGGCGAGATCGTTAATTGAACCCAATGACGCCCCAAACCATGAGGCAGGTATGACGCTGCATGGTGCCGCTCACGACGATGTCATCGAACAGGTATGCGACCATGATGGCGCATCGAGTTGAATCATGACTTGTCAGAAAACATGACCTGTTGCCAATCAGCGCGCCAATGTCTGTGATCCAGACCCCATTGCAGCTAAGGTGTCAGTGTTTGAGGGTCAAAGGGATGCACAACAATGGGCTGGTTGTGACCAGTCCTCTGTGAAGCAGATGACGTCGAACTGTGCTGGAGGACAAAGCTTGTCTTGCAACAGTGTTCCACTGATGTTGCTGTGCGATCGGTCACTGCTATGCGTAGAGGTGTCTGTCATCCAGCGCAGTCGTGCGATTTTGGAGTCCATTTGCCGGATTTCCGTGCGTCCGAGCCTCATCTATCCACTAACGTCACATTCACATCACTGTACTGTTAAAATTTTTGTGGTTGGTTGCACCAGAAAGTGGTGCTACAGCAGCTGCACCACTTTCCTAGAAAAGATGTACCACTGTGTGGTGCACCCCCCCCAAATGGTGCAACTTTGCACTACAATATGGTATACAAGGCTGTACTTCGTTATAGTGCAAAGTTGAACCCTGTTGTTGGGTTTTGTTTGCGCCACACTGTGGTGTATATTTCTTCAGAAAGTAGTGCAGCTGGGGTAGCACCATTCTTTGGTGCAAGCTGCCACGAAATTTTTAACAGCGTGTACTAGCATTTCGTCCCGTAAGAGTGGCAAGTCGCGGTAGGAAAATCCAGCTTCTCTCATTCCAACAATCCTTCCTCGCTCAAAGTCCGTCAGGTGTTCATAATGTGACCTTCTTCGCTGACGGGTCATAGTGAGACACAAGAAATATTCGATTCAATGTCGGCTCTTCACTGATTGCAACACCTCGTTTGTGCCAGTTGTTTACACCCAAGACCAGACAGTTCAGAGGGCGCTGCTCCGAAACCGTAACTGCATTTCCACCGACATTTTAATCATTTGCATGTCTCATTCTCTTCTGCAGAGATCCAGTTTTGATGTTCCCGGCACCAGAAACGTTATGTGCGATGACGAGTAGTCAACAGTGGCACACGAGCAGAGCGTCGACTCCCGTAGCTCAGTATGTGCAGCGTGCGACGTTCCATTCGCTCGCTGAGGCTGCTGGGTCTCCGACATTTAACCTGGATGGGATTTGCGCTGCCGCTGCCAAGCTGACGGTCTGTACGAGCCTAGAAAGTGTATGTCCACTCCGGTCATTTTTATTTTTTTGATTGGAGGTTTAACAACCACCGTGAGCAACTCAAATGGGCTATAAGCAGTCGCCCGTCCCTAATTAAGGGTCACTAGTTCCAGGGAAGGGAGAGAGCCAGTGCCGTAAGGCAAACACAACATCCATGCCTCACCGGGATTCGAACCCGGGCCCCTTTCGGACGAATGGCCAGAGGCCATCGCTTAGACCACTGCACTCCACTCCGGTCATCAATGGCGTGCTGTCGGTAACCGCTCGCTTGCTCTCCGGGCGCTGGTACGTCTGTCGATGGTATAATCGTGGTACACATACTTCTTACGGTTGCCCCCGAGAACCCTAGGGTTCTTACCACTTGGGTGATAGGGTGACTCATCTGTCTTGCGTCGACATGTGTCCACGATCAAAGTAGCTCACATCACCATATTTACCCATGTTCGTCGATTGCAATACACTGTTGTGAAGCCCTGCTGACCGCCTATTTAATGCCTGCGTTCGGTTTGTGTCTGTTCCACTCTGCGCTGGGGATGCTCATGTCAACTCCCCATCACACTACCTGTAATGCTTTGTCTACTGAGTTTACGCAGTGGGGTAACTACCACCCCGCAGCTGCTGGGGGGCGCAGGTAACGAAGGAGCGTACGGAAGCTGCCAGTTCTGGTTTTATGAAAAATATCGAACACGCACAATAGTTAACCCAAAAATTCATATTTTGCTTTAAGATATATTTAGCTTTGCATAAATAAATGCCTGGGTTTCACTTGTAAAACAATGAATGTCCTACAGATTGAAAGTGTTCGCCTCTTTGACTTCAGGTTGTAATACAATTGCTCTGCAATGGGTTGTAAATAATACGATCGCTCTCCAATCGCCCTCTCTCTGAGCTGCTGAGGAAAAGCGCGAGGCAACAGTGGGATTAAGACAGGCGTCAACATTTCTTCACAGCAGCGTAAGAGGGTGATTTCTTCAAGTGATTTATTTTAGTTTTGGACACACGTATTGTGAAATCTATCACTTAAAAAGTTTAAAACTACATGGCTCTAAGTACCACCATTACTTTTGCAGACACTCTCCCTGGCTTCCCAACCACCACACACACACCGCGAAAAATACATCCTTCCTCGTGTTCGAAATCCTGGGAAAATTACTGTGTTTAGGTGTGCCGAAGTAAATTTTGCCGGGTGATGGGGGCGGGGTGGGGTGGACGGTGGGTGGCGTTGTGCTAGTTACGCCACTGAGTGTACGTTTTATGCCGTCAGATATTCACTTACTACAAATTTGCCTAGTCGTGGAACTTTTGGCAGGCTTCTTATTTGCACTCTCAAAATGTCCCATAGTTCGGAAGCTAAGCGTTTCCGGCCTAATTCCCATTGGAACTTTTTTCATCACTAAAACACGTTCCCGAAGACTGGCACCTTTTTGAAAACACTCTGTATAATTTTTTTTTAACGTATTGATTATACGATTTTAATTCAACTCTAAAGAAAACACAAACATTTCATGTTCCCATCTTTTCATGCGAAAAGTTCAATAATGAAAACAAAAAAAAAAAACTACCCCGAAAAAAGGAAAAAAAAAAAAATACAGTAGAACCCGATTATAAGGAACCCGTATTTAGTGAGATTTTACGTGCAAATAGGAACTTTTGTTTGGTATAATGCTAACTCAAAGCTCATTTCAACGTTTTTAACGAGCAAAATTTAATGAAATCCTCGGATTTAACGAGGGAGAGAATGTTAAGATGATCACTTTTAACAAGCGAAGAAACAAACTTTAATGAAATTCTATATTTAACAAAGCAGAGAAAATTTGCCATGCGTTGTCCTGGAATGGAAATGGTGGCATACAGGACAAAACTGCAATAGTTCATGGGGATCTCGGCGTGCTGGTGGAAGAATGTTGATAGAAAAGCAATGGGAAGGGAGTGTATCAAATGCTCAGCAAGCTACCTGTGCAAGAGAATCTCCGCCACCTGCTGGGAGTATCACGTCAGCAGTGTTGAAAAACAGGCGACTTTACTTTTGGCAGAAAGAGTATGAGTGAATTTCACGCACATGTATTAAGTGGATTTCTGGCGGACGATTGCAAAGACAAAGAGGTGAGCAAAGGAATAGAGATGTGGCCTGAGGAGTGACAAGAGGTAGTATTCCTGGAATTGGGTATATTGCTCCTTTCACCCTCCAAGCGAGAGCTGCATTGGCAAGATCGCTGTTGCTTGTGCTTATGTGCGTCGTTAAACAGCGGTAAACTCACGTAGTCGTCACGTGGAGAAATCCTAAACCTTTGTAGATGGAAAAAATGTCTAACAGAAAACTGTTGTCCGTAAACGACAAAGTAACCATCGTTGGAGTGCCACGTGCTACAGAGCTGAACCATGTGTCAAGACGACAAATCTGCAACGATACATTCCGTCGGTGTAGCGTTGTCGGTTAAATCAACTCACCCCGGAGCGAGGAGATGGTGATTCGATCCTTGTCACAGACAAATTCCTGTTTTCACAAGAGAGCTAGAAAACGGTTTAAAAATGTTGTCATATGTTATGATATACACGGTCGAGTCACATTATATTGACCACTAGCTAATATCCAGAGTTACCGCCGTGTGCAGCGCTGATAGCAGCTAAACGGGCTGAGAGTGATTCAATAAGGTGTTACACAGGTATGTGGATCCATACTGACTGCACTGCATCTAACAGCTGCTAGAGGGTGCTTGCTGGAGGCTCCATAGAACGAACAACACGATCGAGGTGGTCCCACAGATACTCAATTGGGTTTAAGTCTGGGGAATCAGGGGACCACGGAGTAGTTTGAAGTCTTCATCGTGCTCTTCCACCCACTCTCGCACATTTCTAGCTGCGTGATACGTCTCATTGTCGTGCTGCAAGATCCCATCCGTCCCACAGAAGACAATCAGCATGTATGGGTCTACGTGATCTACAAGGATGGATTCATAACGAATTCGATCCACAGTACTTTCCACAAGTATGAGTGCACCCAGAGAATGCCACGAAAAGATTCCCCATATCATAACCCACCAGCTTGTGTTCTGCCAGCAATGGTTGAAGAGTGTTTGTTCTCCGATGTTTCTCGCCTTATACGCCAACTTCCATCCGTTCGGTGAAGCAGAAAAATGTGACTCATCGGAGAAAGGCAATCCTTTGCCAATCAGCGGAGGTCCAATTCCGATACTACCGTGCAAATGTATAAGCCTTTTCTGCTGATGCACTTTCGTTAGCATAGGTGCAGTGACCATCCGTTTGTATCGGAGCTCCATACGCAGCAGGGTTCGCTGAACTGTCGTTTGAGACACACTTCCGGTAGCCCCCTGGTTCATACGGCCAGTGAGTTGCTCCATTGTAATGTGTCGATCGGCCCCCACGCACCTTCGAAGCCGACGTTCATCTCTTACATCAATGGCACGTGGTGCTCCGCAGTTTCCACATCGCGTATTCGCAATGGCGCCATTTCTCCAATCACGATACACTTTAACCACGACAGCACGCGAACAGTTCACAAACTGCGCTGTTTCAGAAATACTGCCACCCTTGGTCCGAAAGCCGATAATCGTCCCTTTTTGCAAATCTGATAAATCGCTCACTTTATCCATGACAGCAACGAGTGATATGCTTTCAAAATGCCTACAGCACACCTTATATACCCTCCAAGCCAACTCACGTCATGTGCCTTCTTTCACTGGCTACGCGCTGCTGATGTCAAAAGTAGGTGGTCACTGTAATGTGACTCGACTGTGTATATGTATATATACACTCATTGTCACCAAGAAGGAGGCATCGGATTGAAATGAGATTTTAGTAGTGAGATGGTACATACCAAGGACAGAAGTGATTTCAGTATTACAGCAGCAGGATGATTTCCCGCGGACATACGGTACACATTTCGGTTAGCGTCATTACCGCGTCGGACCGCCTCGTGCTCGGATACATGCGGTGATACGGTCCGGCATGGAGTCAAAGAGACGCCGTATGTTATCCTGGGATAGATTGGTCACACTTCTTGCAACTCACGCTCTGAATCACGAACACTGGGGCATGGAGAAAGTTGGCCTCCCATTTGGTCACACCCGTGCTCGATCGGCGAGAGATCAAGAGATCTGGCAGGCTACGGAAGGGTCTAAGCCTGACGTAGACAGTCCTGGGAAACTTGAGCCGTGTGCGGACGGGCGTTATCTTGTTAGATAATGGCCCCGGGCCGTCCAGCCAGGAAAGGCAGCACATGAGGCTGCAGGATCTCCTGTACGTTGCGCTGGGCCGTCAACGTCCCTCGGATCACTGTGAGGAAGTCCGGCTGTCATACGCGATGGCTCCCCAGACCATCACGATTGCAGTTCTGGACGTGTGCCGCTGTACAGTGAGGTTGGGATTGTAGCGCTCACCCGCGGTCCTCCACACGTTGACACGGTGGTCTCGCGTTCAGAAGCGGGATTCGTCGCTGAACAGTATACGTCGGCAGTCCGTAGCATGTCACTTTGCTTGTTGCTGACAGCACTGCAATCGACGCAGACAATGGTCAGGTGTTAATGGCAGGAAACGTAAGGACCGTCGAGAGTGCAGATTCGCCTCTGCCAGGTGTATGGAAATGGTTCTGGAGGACACAGGAGTCCCTTGTACAGCCGCCACATGTCTGTGGATATTGGAAAAGGACGTCGTTGCATCTGTAAGTGCCGCTCTCACGATCCTCTCTGCTGGTGGTGTGTCTGGGTCGTTCAGAGCCAGTCCGCCGTGTCTGCGTGCCTTCCCGCGTACACTGTTCCCAACACGATCGCATCGTACTGTCCGACCCACCCTGCCTCTCTTACCCGATGATATGTCCTCGTCCAAATTCTGCCAGTTGCCCGTACGCACATCTACAGCGACTCCTCGGCATGTCTATTGCTCAGGGATCTCACCTGACTCTTACCGTGCACTTCGGCACGAATGTAGAATCTCCTACGTGGCGCCTTGTAAGCCCCCAAGGACTGTGATTGCAGCGCTAGCCTTTGACGCGAAACTTTAATCATTTGCATGTCTGCCCTCCCCGTAGCTATTCGCCGAGTTTCCTGTTAATCACACGGTTTTTTTCATGATGCGCAGATTTTTATCACAATGAGAGTAATTTAAACGTATAAGCATATTTTTTACAACCGTAGAAATTTTTCATTACAAAGCTGATTTAGCTAGCGCTCGTATTTAAACCAGGATTTCTGTCGTTCCAGCGCTCCTCGTTACAAGCGGGTTCCACTGTATTCTCAGAACATATAGGTTGTACAACTGCGCAGACTACGAGAAAAATCCAACTAAATGTAATTATGAATCGTTCAAACTCTGGTGAACGATCAAATTCTGGGTGGTGCAGTGGTTAGCATACCCGGGCGCTGGGAGGGAGACGCGGATTCGATTTCCGCTCCAGCGCTACGAAATTTTCAAGTTTTCAGACATTATCTGGCTTACCATCCTCGTCATATTTACACCAAAAAAACGGATTGTGATCTTCAAAATTTAAATATAATTAATTCATTATCATATTTCTACAATACGTACCCAATTTTCGGTGATCTAGTGCAAGAAAGAACAAACTACAGATTAAATCTAGTGCAAGAAAGAACAAACTAAAATCATGCAATGCATTGATTATGATACGCTTTCCAACATACCAGAAATCATAATTCCAGTTATTACTCAAATTATGAGGATAATGGCTGTGAAAAAATCCTTACTCTCATGCCCTGACCTTTGACCCCATTTCGATGATATTCAACAGAACCGGTTCAGTATACCTCCGGAACAACATACTCAAGTTTTGTCTCAATAGAAGCATTTTCAGTTTATGAGAATAATAGCTGTGGAATAAATATCGGTCCTGTGTCCTCACCTTTGACCCCATTTCGATTATATTCAACAGAACCGGTTCAGTATACTTCCGGAACAGCACGATAAAGTTTTGTCGCATTTGAAGCATTTTTACGTAAGGTATGATGCATAAAGGCAATGGAATGGATCCCACTCCTATGTCCTGACCTTTGACCCAATTTCTTCCATTTTCAATAGGTTCATTGCCAGGTTATCCCCTACTACATACTAAAATTTCATCGAAATCGAACCATTTTTACGCAAGTTATGACGCATAAGAACAATGGAATGGATCCCGCTCCGATGTGCTGACCTTTAAATCCCATTTCGTCCATTTTCAACAGGGTTCATTCCTATGTTGTCCCCTACCACATACTAAAATTTCATCGAAATCGATCCATTTTTAAGCAAGTCATGAGGCATAAAGGCAATGGAATGGATCCCACTCCTATGTCTTAACCTTTGACCCCATTCCGTCCATTTTAAATAGGATTCATCCCTAGGTGGTCTTCTACCACATGCTAAAATTTCATCAAAATCTTCTTCAACCTACAGTTGGAAAGCGTAAAAAAAGAAAAAAGAAAAGAAAGAAAGAAGAGTGTTTCAAATACCTGGGTTTGTGACGAGCAGAGTGAGCAGGAATCGATAAAGAACTATGTCATGAACGCAATGCTAGTTTAGTGCCAAATGCTCTTATTGGGCACGAAAATGCACTTACGCGAAACATCACATGGCAGGACTAGGGGACGGGGTCTGGAGAGATTTCTATGGTGTACACAGCAGAACGAGAAGAAACGGTCTGAAGTAGGAAGCCACGCTACCCCTGGCAGAAATGTAAGCAATCGTGGTATTCAGTCTACCAAGTCATTCAGGGGTTTTGGTCTAAAGCTTACCTCTCTGAAGCGGTCATGGTGCTGCTGCCTGTTTCTTGAGTCATCGCACAACATGTTTGATTTGTGTAAAGCATGCTCGATGGGATACAGATTGGAATAAAGTGCGGGCTTCTCCATCCGGTCCGATCTCCGCTTCTTGGAGGTACGCATTCATCAGTTTCACACTTCACACGATGAGCTTGGACGTTGCAGTCTTGCAGCATGAACCCATGCGTAGCTGTTCAAGGTTTAGAATGCCACAACTGGAAGGTGAATAATTCACCCGATTTTGCAGAGCGGCCAGGAAGCATTTGAAGGGGATAAATGGCGTCCATACTGATCCCAGACCAAAGCATTAAGAAACTACCACCCTGCTGAACTCGTGCACCGGAGTGCTGAAGCCCCCCCCCACGAAAAAAATTCTGTATATGCCCAAGGAGTCGCTTACCACTAACTTAGGGCAACCGGTAGTGTTTGTTCTACGGCGGATGGAAGTAACGCCGTAGAACAAACTCTACCAGTTGCCCTGTCTCACCAGTGACAAAACCAGTGGTTTGTCACTTGTGAGACAGGGTAATTGATAGAGTTGTCTCACCAGTGACAAAATTTTAGTGTCCAAAATCAGAGTTGTAACAAATTTAAGGGTTTTTAATGAAATTTCCGTCAACATGCGGACTTCTCAATTTGAGGTGATGATGGAAAGTGAGGAATGATTAAATCTGTTTTATTTTTAAATATAATTTTCTGTTACCTGATAATAAAATTAATTCCTTTGGGAAAATTGTTCTCTATACTATTTCTGTTTCCTGCCGGATTGGGTGATAAAACCAACTGAAGATTGTTTAAATCTTGAATGTAAAATGTTCTTGATATGATTCTTATGTTTCTTGTCTTGATGTTTAGGAAAAAAAATACCCGAATATTTAATTCCTGAAAGAATCTTAACACAAGGTGGGAATGAATGAGATGTGTTCAACCTCTCTTTGGCTTAACTTTGCAGTTGATAAAGCGTCGTGAAAGCAAACAAATGTTTTTTTTTCTCCGTATTATTTTTTATTACGAATCTGCACATTTATTGAAATAATGAACTGAATGAAAGAATGCTTTTCAATTTCGATATTTTTTTCGATTTTAATGATTTTTAATTTCGATAATTTTCTCTTACTTGATAATAAAAACTAATTCATATATATATAAATTATTTTCGATGCTATTCTGTTTCCTGCCTGTTTGGGTGAGAAAACCAATTTAAAAATGTTTAAATCTTGAATGTCAAATATTCTTCTTAATAAATTATTTTCGATGCTATTCTGTTTCCTGCCTGATTGGGTGAGAAAACCAATTCAAAAATGTTTAAATCTTGAATGTAAAATGTTCTTCTTGTTAACCTTATGTTTCTTGTCTTGATGTTTGGAAAGAAAAACTGAAGAATAATAACACATGTTAGAAATGAACGAGATTTGTTTAACGTGTTTTTTGGTGTAACTTTGCGGTTGTTAAAGCGCCGTGAAAGGAGACATAGATTTTATTTTCCTTGAGTTATTTTTATTACGAGTCTGCACATTTGTTCAAATAATAAACTGAGTGAAAGAATGATTTTCAATTTCGATAAGAAAGTGACAAGAAAAGGCGTCCATTTTTTTAGTGGGAGATAGACAGAGAGGCTAAAAAAGAATGGGTGGCCATGGCAACCATAGAACCTGAGTGTTTTGCTAAACAAAGCTGCTGCCATGTAAAGAACAGCGATCTATCTCCCCCGTTTGGCATCTGTTGGTCAATTGCAGAGCTGACATCTAGTGACCACTATGTTAGGAGGGCCTTGTGTTCAATGGACAGTTCTCATCATCTCGATTTTTTGCCCTCCCCCACTGTCATCCTTCTCGGCTCTCTCCTTCCTCGGTCTTTTCTCTCATGAAGTAGGGAATTGCTTCTGTGTAGGAGGATTTTTGGTGATCATGACACGTTCATCATCAAGACTGTTCGGGGAGGGATGAGACGAAGACAGGGAACCGACAGGATGGAAGTTCCTTAAAGTGGGGATGAACAAAGTTGTTTTGATGAGCGATCAGTATTAAGCCATCACAAGTTTGCCGCCGTTGTCGGAGGCGAAGAAAATCCGAGCCGGACTGTTTGACAACTTTTATCTGTTCCAATAATAGTGGCTATTTCTTTCCCACATTTATTTCTTTTCTTATATTTAAGCAACTCTTCCTCTAAGCTTTAATAAACAGCTGTGATAACCAATGCATAAAAATGAAGGCATCGAAAGGCGAGAAGACATCTCGAATGACAAAAGAGGTCTGAGAGGAAACAGCTGGTGGAAAAAAGGAAAAATATGTAACATTGCATGGGTAAGTGAAAAGGCGAAAGATTAAACATTGGTAGGATGTTAAAAACTGTAGGAATGGAAAGCAAAAATTTATAAAGAAAAATAAATGGAAACAAATGAGATAAAGCAATGAATCTGTATCCCTATCAATAAAATGCGTGCTGCATGTATTAGTATTAACGACTTCCGTCTAGTTGCAAGATAAAATAAGTTAAAACTACACTGAAAGTTAAAACTTTATATAAAGGATCCGAACCCGGAATATCTTTTCTCTTGTACGTTCAGACCGTGACAAAGTCAATAAGGACAAACAACACGGTGTTTATAAGATACCTCTACGAACCCTGCACCCGTCATTGACTTCCTTCCTGCTACATAGGCTCCACCCGGAGGAACCTTGGGTAAAAAGAACATAAAAATGATTTGAAACAGGGGAACTTGTCTACGGCTCTAGCAAGAACTGTAAGCATGGGTAACTACGTTTCACAGTGGGATGAAGCAATTATTATCTCTTCAGCCTCTACTCAAACCAATTTGTTATTCTTGGAGAGCCTGCACATTTGCAATTTGGGCGGCACCTGTTGTAATGACGTCTCCCCTCGTCAATTTCCAAGGCCCTGGCAACATCTCTTCCACATAGTCACTTAATTGGAAACTGGAGACTTTTTAACCGTGACCATTATGTCAAGACTGATATGTAAATTTTCTTTTAATTTTGGCCTCTTACCTGTTACCTACATACAGTATACTTGGATGTACGGTCTAATTTTACCATCTGAAGATGGGCGTATAGTAATGGCCAAAAGGCCTAATGTGTGTCAATGCTTTTAATAAAGTTTTAACTTTCAATGTAGTTTTAACTTATTTTATCGTGCAACTAGACGGAAGTCGTTAATACGAATCTGTATCCTCTCCACTCTATGAGGTACACTCCAGTTTAAATTTCAGTTTTAGTTTCTTTCTCAAAGTAAATTTCAGTTCGTTCTCTTTTAGCGTTTTCTACCTTAACGTTATATTTTCTCACTCGCTGAATGGTGTTAGCAACAGTCTTGAGGTCAGAGTACCACGCATTCTGACTTCAAGACTG
Organism: Macrothele yani; assembly: GCA_039090855.1. Classification (NCBI taxonomy): domain Eukaryota; kingdom Metazoa; phylum Arthropoda; class Arachnida; order Araneae; family Macrothelidae; genus Macrothele; species Macrothele yani. The sequence continues at coordinate 50,669,145 of CM077002.1, forward strand.
AGCTATTTTTGGACAACTGGGGCAAGACAACACATTTTTTGCTCAAATAATAAAACTTATTACGATTTTGTAAAACAAGATGTGATGACGTCATTTGAAGATACTACAGGTAAAATGATTGTATCGATAAAATTTAAATTAATATGAACCTAGAATTTTACATCTATATTACATGGTTTTTCAATATAAAACGTTTTACTGATATTATGAACGATGTTAAACTGTAATGATTTGAACACCTCCACACTGGTATGAATTCCACAAGAACGGTGCCTATGCATCTAACATCATAATGATAAATTTCTCTCTCTTTCATTCCTTTCTTCCTCATCCATTTTTTTTTCTTAAAGAAAGACTGATTTTATTACACTTAAATGAAATAGAAATGCACCTGCTCTTTTTATAAAAACACAACGATTTTCAGAAAAACTGATTGTCTTCATTTATTGGGGTGTTTAATGACCACAGTGAGCAAATCAATGGGCTACAAGTAGTCGCTGTTCCTTAATTTAGGGCCACTGACTCTAGACAAGGGAGGGAGCCAGTACAGTAAGACAAACACAACATCCATTCCTTACCGGGATTCGAACCCGGAACCATCTCGGATGCAATGATCAGAATCCATCTCTTTGACCACTGTGCCACCGGTCCGGTCTGCAAACTGTTTTTTAATACTTCCTGTATATTTTTTGTTCTCATACTGGCCAAGCGAAGTGAATTTAACCTGTGTATCACGTCTTCTGAATTCAGTTTTCTAGATGGTTAGTAATTAAAATACAGGGTGTCCCAAAAAGGTGTAACTAATTTCAAATGATGATAACTTTGGATACAAAACTAATATCAACATTCTGTTTGCGGCAGGTGGTAAGGAACAACCTCAAGTTTTCTAGAAGTGTACCCAATGGATCCTGCGACGACAGAACATATTGCGAAGTGGTTTACTGAAACCCGATACGAAACGGAATTTCAGAACAAAATATTGGACACGTAACAGCATCAAAAAGTGGCACAAGTCATTCAAGGAAACTGGTAGCGTCTTTACAAAGAAAAGCCCTGGACGACCATCGCTGGTTTCAGAAAGGAAGGAGGTTGTGAGACAAACATTCACTCGTAGCCCTCAAAAACCAATCAGACAAGCAGCACGACAGCTGGCCATTCCGAAGTCGTCAGTGCACAGAGTGTGACGTCAGAGATTAGAAATGCACCCGTATAAACTGCAGATATTCCATCACATAACCCAAGATGAAAAAGTGAAACGTCAACAGTTTGCTGAAGAGATGTTGGAGAACGTTGCAAGTGCTGAATCTTTTCCTGAGAGAAATCTGTTTCTAGGATGAGTGCACTTTCCATGTTTCTGGAAAGGTTAATAAACAGAATGTGAGAATTTGGGGAACTGAACACCCGCATGCACATGGAACATGAACATGCTGGCGTGGCATAATGGTCGACCGTATTATTGGATCCTTTTTCTTTCAGGAAGCGACCGTGAAAGCTGATAATTACCTGGACATGATTGAGCAATTTGTGTATCCCCAGTTGGATGAACTTGCAACTCCGGTCATTTTCCAACAAGATGGGGCGCCACCTCATTGGGCTTTGATTGTGAGGTGCTTTCTGGATCCCAAATTTCCCAATCAATGGATGATTGGGCGTGGTGATCCTTTGCACGGCTCCCGCTTTCGCCGAACTCAACACCCTGTGACTTTTTTATGCGCATTCATCAAGGGTGAGGTTTACAGCAACCCTGTTGCAGACATTGCTGACCTAAAGAGGAGGATTACGCACGCACTGCAGAAAGTTGATACGGACATTCTCGAACGAACATGGCTGGAACTGTAATACCGTTTAGACATTGCTGACCTAAAGAGGAGGATTACACACGCACTTCAGAAAGTTGATACGGACATTCTCGAACGATCATGGTTGGAACTGGAATACCGTTTAGACATTGCTGACCTAATGAGGAGGATTACACACGCACTGCAGAAAGTTAATACGGACATTCTCGAACGAACATGGTTGGAACTGGAATGCAGTTTAGACATTGCTGACCTAATGAGGAGGATTACACACGCACTGCAGAAAGTTAATACGGACATTCTCGAACGAACATGGTTGGAACTGGAATACCGTTTAGACATTGCTGATCTAAAGAGAGGAGGATTACACACACACTGCAGAAAGTTGATACGGACATTCTCGAACGAACATGGTTGGAACTGGAGTACCGTTTAGACATTGCTGACCTAAAGAGGAGGATTACACACGCACTGTAGAAAGTTGATACGGACATTCTCGAACGAACATGGTTGGAACTGGAGTACCGTTTAGACATTGCTGACCTAAAGAGGAGGACTACACACGAACTGCAGGAAGTTGATACGGACATTCTCGAACGGACATGGTTGGAACTGGAATACCGTTTAGACATTGCTGACCTAATGAGGAGGATTGCACACGCACTGCAGAAAGTTAATACGGACATTCTCGAACGAACATGGTTGGAACTTGAATACCGTTTAGACATTGCTGACCTAATGAGGAGGATTACACACGCACTGCAGAAAGTTAATACGGACATTCTCGAACGAACATGGTTGAAACTTGAATACCGTTTAGACATTGCTGACCTAATGAGGAGGATTACACACGCACTGCAGAAAGTTAATACGGACATTCTCGAACGAACATGGTTGAAACTGGAATACCGTTTAGACATTGCTGACCTAATGAGGAGGATTACACACGCACTGCAGAAAATTAATACGGACATTCTCGAACGAACATGGTTGGAACTGGAATACCGTTTAGACATTGCTAACCTAAAGAGGAGGATTACACACGCACTGCAGAAAGTTGATACGGACATTCGCGAACGTACATGGTTGGAACTGGAATACCGTTTAGGCATTGCTGACCTAAAGAGGAGGATTACACACGCACTGCAGAAACTTGATACGGACATTCTCGAACGAACATGGTTGGAACTGGAATACCGTTTAGACATTGCTGACCTAATGAGGAGGATTACACACGCACTGCAGAAAGTTAATACGGACATTCTCGATTGAACATGATTGGAACTGGAATACCGTTTAGACATTGCTGACCTAATGAGGAGGATTACACACGCACAGCAGAAAGTTAATACGGACATTCTCGAACGAACATGGTTGGAACTGGAATAAAGTTTAGACATTGCTGACCTAAAGAGGAGGATTACACACGCACTGCAGAAAGTTAATACGGACAATCTCGAACGAACATGGTTGGAACTGGAATACCGTTTAGACATTGCTGACCTAAAGAGGAGGATTACACACGCACTGCAGAAAGTTAATACGGACAATCTCGAACGAACATGTTTGGAACTGGAATACCGTTTAGACATTGCTGACCTAAAGAGGAGGATTACACACGCACTGCAGAAAGTTAATACGGACATTCTCGAACGAACATGGTTGGAACTGAAATACCGTTTAGACATTGCTGACCTAAAGAGGAGGATTACACACGCACTGCAGAAAGTTAATACGGACATTCTCGAACGAACATGGTTGGAACTGAAATACCGTTTAGACATTGCTGACCTAAAGAGGAGGATTACACACGCACTGCAGAAAGTTGATATGGACAATCTCGAACGAACATGGTTGGAACTGGAATACCGTTTAGACATTGCTAACCTAAAGAGGAGGATTACACACGCACTGAGAAAGTTAATACGGATATTCTCGAATGAACATGGTTGGAACTGGAATACCGTTTAGACATTGTTCGGGTGACACATGCTGCCCATGTCAAATCTCTGTAAGACTTCATGATCTGTTCTGTTAATTAAGACAAGTTGTGTATTGAGATCATTTATATTAAAACTGTTATGATTATTTGAAATTGGTTACACCTTTATGGGACACCCTGTAGAAAACAATATTTTGTTTTATAAGAAGTAAACGGCAAAAAAAAAAATAAAAAAATCAATTTTAATCCGATTCCTGATTACGGACGAAATTTAAAAGGAGGAAAAGTGAGGAGGCAAATGTGATGTTTCCCCCTGCGCGCAAATGAGTGCGGGAGTAGTTACCCTCTCTGGCCCAGCGATTCTTACGCCGCTGGTGCGTTTTGACAGATAAGAACGAGAGATGTAATGTTGAAGCAAGCAACGAAAAAGTGTGGTGGTGTGGCGATGTAGTGTATAGATTAACGTTGCGTTACGTTGAACTTTCACGATTTTCTATATGTAGAGAAGTTGTGGTTTTCATTGAAAAGTAGAGATACAGTGTATACTGGTTATTGTGCAGCTGATGATTATCGTAGATGCCTATTTGACCTGAAATATTTGGATAATAAAGGACAGTGATCTTTGTAAGTTGAAATCGCCATTTTCCCTCCCCGTTGGATCGCCTAATTTAGCTCAATGCATAAGTAATGATTTTTGTGTGCTAGCTCTCCGGTGCTTAAGACTTTGAAGTCAAAGTGCTACAAGTTCAACTGACAGACAGTACGATAGCTACAAGTTCAACTGACAGACAGTACGATAGCTACAAGTTCAACTGACAGACAGTACGATAGCTACAAGTTCAACTGACAGACAGTTCGATAGTAACGTTTTAAGTTAAAGTCCTACAAGTTCAACTGACAGGCAGTACGATAGTAACGTTTTAAGTACTCACATTTAAAAGGAAAAACATTACAACTCTTTCAATAATGATCAATATCTCTCAGTCATTTCTTAAGAGTTTCTTGCGTAAAACCTTTTCCGCCTGTGTAAGGATTCGAATCCACAATTTCCAAAACATCAGAGGTGGCTATTCTCCCAAATTAACTACGCCGGCAAGGTTTATCGCTCCAACTTTTCCGATATGACTCATACGCAACCGCAGTAGTACGTAGTTCACGTCATGTTACATAGTACGTTACATCATCCCCCCTACCCCGAGAAAGGCGGGGGCACGAAATCTCAGTTTCTTGGGTTCAACGACAACCATGGTTGAAGGACCAGCTCACTGTAGAAGAAGGAATTTTTTTTTAATTCCACACGTTGTCTGGAGAAATCATCGCACATATTTTTGAACCTTACGGCCTGGAGATTAATTTACGTTCGGTCGCTAATATTACGTTAAACGTTGTTGCCGGTGGTGATTTCGAGTCCATGTCTTCCTACTCTGGATGCTGCTATTTCCCGAACTGAACAACGCCGGAAAGGCTAATTGCTGCAACTTTGCTGATTTGACTTACACGTCACCGCAGTAGTACGCATAGCCCACTGGAAAGAAACAGCCCTGAAACGATTTAGTCATGTGACCAAAAGAGTCTCAGCTTCCCTGCTCTGAACTGCATGTGAAGTCGCGAACATTAATTAGTCCGTTAGCGTGTTGCTGCAAAGTTGTTCATATTTTACTATTTTTATTTATTATTTGGATTTTTTTTCCAAAGAAAAACGAATGAACACTCGTAATAACATATAATGCTCATTTCCCACTGCAACAGAAGAAAATGTTAGAGCGGTTTTGAAAAAAAAAAAAAAAAATTCTTTACTTCTTTCTATCCGCTGGTTTCTGCTGTTACTGATATACAGGTAAGATTTTTTTTTCTGTCTTAAGTAATATAACGTGCAAAGTTTAGTTATTTATATATACATTGAAAAAAGAATTTGTTATGCATATATTTTGTTGGTAAAACTATCTCAGTTGTTTAACGGTTTATCATTTCCGTAAGATGTATATATACCTCCTTGGGAGAAGTGTTTTTTGCACCGCTTTTGTTTTTCTTAGTGGTAGGTAGATTTACTAAATGTTATAAGTTCAAACGACAAAAGTCCGCCGTTCCAAAAAATAACGCCAGTAAGAAAAACTCAGAAAATATGTTTAAGTCAAGCAAAAGAAATGCAAAAAGTACTTACAAGTCTTCTTCCTTGAGTAATCCATGAATAAAGAACACACTGACACCACACACCGGTAATGTTAACATTACGGGTATAGGCCGAAACCAAAAATACCGACGCCGGAACCTCCGAAATGGTGGCGGAGCAAAGTCCTTCAATAAAAATGGAAGGAAATTGAAAAAAGTTCCGCAAAAATCTAACAGGGAGTTCATCAGGAGCAAAACAAAAATTGTAAACAAGCCGGCATCTTCGAATCGATGCAGACATCCAATATGCCATCAAAAACATTAAAATATTCGCATTTCGTGCTACAACTTTTTAAGTAATTTGTCAACAAAACAACAGCGCATTTCATTTATTTTGTGCGGCAAATTTCAAAATTCCCATCAGCTGGAATTCTAAGCGAAAACTTCGTAAACACTTTGTCAGTTTCGTTTAAACATTAGTATTTCCTTCATTTTGTGTAAAACTTTCAAAGTAATTTGTGAACTAAATATCAGCACATTTCATTCATATTGCAACACAACCTTCTAAGTTTCCATCAGCGCACATTTTATGAAATTCTCCCGCTACTCTGACACACTTCCGATTCAGCCCATCAGGGCATTACCGATAGCTGAGACCAGGCACACACTGTAACCGGAACTCAGTTGATCACATGACCTAAGTGACAGCCGTTCGTTTCAGGGCCTCTTATTTCCAGTGGGCTATGAGCAAGGAGGTTAGTAGAAGAGGAGGTGAAAGGGCCCGTTTTGAGTGAAGCCGAAGCAGATCAGCTGTTTCGATACTCTCTATGACGTGGTGCGAGTTTGCGGGAGTTCGGCAACGTGACGTCACTGCCTGTGCCTGAAGCAGTTATGCTTAGCGCCTGCAAACCATGCAACACAAGAATACAAACAAGGAATATTACGGACTTCGTATTTCTCAACATTAGACTTTTGGTAATATTTTAAACATGGCTACTTGCACAAGGGCAGTATGCAAGTAACCATGCGCAGTATGCATTTCCGCTCAAAAAATCATTATTTTGTTCAATTTTTTAAAAACATACCAGCACATATTTGTTTAATTTTTCAGGAATTTTTTAATTATGGGAATGAATATTTTAGCCTCAATTTTTTTCATGACTGTATGGGTAGAGTAAGGGTTCTAAAAACTCGTTCAAAATCGCGATTTCCCCGTAGAGATATACAGGAGATTCTCGGGTTGGGCGCATTGGCGTAGTCAGCTGATAAAAAGTGGCGTCACGTCAGCAGCCCACGGAGATGTGCTGTTGCCACCTCCTCCTTCTTCTAACCTCCTTGGCTATGAGTAGTACGTCGTCTACATCATGTTACGAGGCGTGTTCAATAAGTAATGCCTCCGCGCAAGTGTCTGGCGCATGATTTGTTGCCTAACAATCAGTCAGACGATTTTTTGTGCCATTTGCCTCATTTTCCTGCGCAATAGAACTCCACACATCTATTTGTTCGTATTTAATTGTGTTTAAAATGAAAGATTCTTTTTCTACTGTCGGCAGGTGTCAAATAACGAACAGTTACAGAGTTTTTAACTCATGAAAATGTGCCTTCCAAAGAAATTCACGCTAGATTAGTGGCAGTTTATGATTCTGAAAATTTGGACATAAGCACTGTTCATCGTTTGGTAAGAAAATCAAACGACAGTGGAGGAATGTTGGCCGTAAAGGATCAGCCACGGTGTGGGAGGCCAGTAATCGCAACTTGCGATTAGGAATAGGCAAAAAGTCGATGAGCTCATTAGAGAAAATTGAAGAATAACTCAGAGAACCATAGCAGGTAAGCTGAACACTAGTTTCGGTAGTGTTAATGACATTATGAACGTTTTAGAATACAACAAAGTGTGTGCTCGTTGGGTACCGCGCCCTCTAGCGACTGAAATAAAGAATAAACGCAGAAGGTACGAAATAGTATATTTTTATTTGAATATCTATAATCTATCTACCTACAAATGTAACAATTTCTTTTAACGAAATAAATGCTTTTACAAGTTAAAATACATTGAGTGGCCAAATTATTATGACCACCAGACCATTTTGTGCAAAATAGCTATCTCGCAGATGATGCAGACGTAAATGATCAAATGTAAAGGATTTTAGGAAGGGAGTGTCTGAACCCAGGTCTTAAACAGCCCTTAGAAATAGGAAGCTAGGAGAGTGACATGGAAACGAAGTAGAAAGGGGGAGAAAGACGCCCTTATTTATTACCGGGGTCCAGTTCCCGGGGTCCGACGGCTTAACGTGCCCATCCGACTCACGGCGGATATTTAGTGGATCGAGCGTTCGTACCTGCCTGGGATCGAACCTGAGGTCCATTCCGATGATGCAGACGTAAATGATCATATGTAAAGGATTTTAGGAAGGGAGTGTCTGACCCCAGGTCTTAAACAACCCTTAGAAATAGGAAGCTAGGAGATTTGGGCTAGAGTGCCCGATAGGAAAGTGACACGGAAGCGAAGTAGAAAGGGGGAGAAAGACGCCCTTATTTATTACAGGGGGGCCAGCACCCGGGGTCCGACGGCTTAACGTGCTCACTCACTGCGGATATTTAGTGGATCGAGCGTTCGTACCTGCCTGGGATCGAACCTGAGGTCCTTTCCGTGGCAGTCACGAACGTTGACCACTAGGCCACCCGCGGCCCATGATGCAGACACAAGATGGCTGAATCGGTATAAAAAGGGAATGCTGAAGGTACACTGTAAAAAATTTTCTGACATTCACGGGCAGCTTTCCGTCATTTCTTTCGTGAATTAACGAAGCATATTTCTGATACAACCTTTTCTGTGAAATGACGGAAAGAAACCTGAATATCACCGATTTTTCGTACCTCGGGAAAATTCTGAATTTTCAGAAACATTTCCGTAGTTTCTTTCTTATATTGACGGTAAATTACCCTTTTAGAGATGTGTTAACGGAAAATTCTGAATCTTCAGAAACCCTTCCGCAATTCCTTTCGTATATTAACCGAAAATCTCCGTTCTCACTTTTTCCCATATCCGTATGACAAGAAATTACCGGTAATGGGAGCAATTTTGAAGTTCCGTAGCGAGATCGGATATTGTGGATAGCATATCGCATCTATTTTGTTTATTGTGCGTGGAACAGGATATTTCTTCTCCTTTCCCCTATCTGGTGCACCAGCAACTTATTATATATTGTGTTACTGTAAGAAACCAGGTACTTATTGTTCAGGTGCTTATTAGTCTGTGTCTTTGGACAACTTAAGATAAAAGTTGTTATAGCTGCTATCAAGAGTAAATTTTATATTTAGATTTTTTTGTGTGTGAAATAATACTATAAAAAAGTACATTTCACCTTTTTTAAAGATAACTGAAAGTTACTGTCAGTTTAAAAAATCAAGTTGCAAAGCATTTTGTTGCTTCGAAAAATCACGATGAAAAATGCTTAATGTCTGAAAAGTACTCATACAGAAAAAAAAATATTACAAACCTATTCAGAAAAATAATAAGCTCCAACAGAAAATAAAATGACTAAATCATTAGCATTAAGGTGGTTCCACCAAAAATCTCTGCCTTATGTATTATGTTTTAGCAAGTATTAAGTATCCCATGTTATAACTTAATGTTAGTTTTATCGATGTGCAAATTTTCATCCTTCGGAATACATTAATTGCGAAGAAAATATGTAAAGAAGTTTAACCATTGGAAACATAAGGCAGAGATTTTAGGTGGAATCACCTTAATGACAAAAAACAAAATTTCATCGTCGCTGAATTCGTTTCACGATGTACGTGATTCAGATTGCCGAGCCTGTGTGGCTCAGTTGTTAAAGACGCAAGTTACCCGTTGAGCCGGCTCAAATGTCGCGGGTTCGATCATGACCTCAGCAGCCGAAGGATTATGTGGAGTAAGTACAGGATCGATGATTTTGCGGAATTTCTGTATAAATACGGAAAACCATGAAACGAACTTTTCTGAAATAAACGAAATTTCTGTCTACGGAAAATCTTTGAAAATATGGAAGTTAAAACAAACGGTTATTTTTAAAAACGGAAATTTCTGAAAAAGATGGATACCTACCGGCAACTTTGCTGCACGTTATTTTCAGAAACTCTCCGCGAATTCACACCACAAATTATTTTTTACAGTGTATGCATAAACTAATAAAGCGCATTGCGCAAGAAATAGGTAATGGCTGAAAGACGCTATTTGATGGACTTTGGACGTAGAATGACCGTGGGTGTTGGAAGCATTGGTGCGAGTACTGCTGCACTTGTGAAATGTTCGAGAGTTAGAGCGTTCAGAGTAGAACTTCAGGGTTAAAGTGTTCAGAGTAGAACTCAATTGATAGAGTGTTCATAGAGTGGACCAAGTCAAAAAACCGGGTCTGAGAGCAAGACGTGCGGTCGTCATAGCCTACTGGATGCTCGAGCTGAGCGGAGAATAGGCAAGCTTGTTCAGTCCAACAGACGGGCAACACTTGGTCAGATTACAGATAATCTGTATCAGAGACCAAGTCAGATGACCTCCTAGCATACAGTTCGCCGCATATTACATCGAATGGACAACAGAGGCAGACTGCCTGTCTGTAAGCCTGCACTGAACAAGAACAAATGCCTCCAGTGTTCTCAGGAACACAAGAATTGCACAGTAAATGAGAGGAGAAGGGTAAAGTGGTCCGACGAATCACGTTTTCAACTACACCATGCAGATGGAAGGGTGAGGATATGGAGACAACAGCAGAAAAGCATGGACACATCTAGCATCATCACTACTCTTCAAGCTGGAGGAGGTAACGCTATGGTCTGCACGATAGAAACATTTCTGAAATTCACGTGCCACTTCCCTTGATTCCCTTCGGGAATTAACGAAACGTATTTCTGATAAAACCTTTTCCCTGAAATGACGGAAAGAAACATGAATTTCACGGATTTTTTGTACGCCAGGAACATTCTGAATTTTCAGAAACCTTTCCGCAATTCCTCTCTTATACGAGATCCGATCAAAAAGTTCCGAGACTAAGCCGATATACAACAAAGTACTTACGTTACTTAAGTCTGGCTATGATTTCCCTCAAAGTAGTCTCCTTGGGCAGGGATACACCGCTGCCAGCGTTTTTGCCACTGTTGGAACGCTCCCTGAAAGTCCTGTTCGCGAATAGTGTCAAGCACCGTCTGTGATTCGCGCTGGATTTCTTTCTTTTTTTTTTTTTTTTGATTGGAGGTTTAACGACCACCGTGAGCAACTCAATGGGCTATAAGCAGTCGCCCGTCCCTAATTTAGGGTCCCTGGTTCCAGGGAAGGGAGAGAGCCAGTGCCGTAAGACGAACACAACATCCATGCCTCACCGGGATTCGAACCCGGACCCCTTACGGACGAATGATCAGAGGCCAGCGCCTTAGACCACTGCGCCACAGGGGCGGCGCGCTGGATTTCGTCCACGGTTTCAAAACGGCGACTCTTGAGCTTCAGCTTCATCTTCGGGAACAGAAAGAAGTCGCAGGAGGCTAAATCCGGCGAGTAAGGAGGGTGAGGAATGGTAGTCATGCTGTTGCGGCTGCAAAACTGGCGTGTTGCTAACGCTGTGTGAGCTGCTGCATTGTCGTGATGGAGCAGGAAATCGCCCCAGCACATATTTCAGGTCGCTGGCGGCGAATGTCCTTCCTAAGACTCCGCAGAACATCGCAGTAAAAAAAGGCGGCTCTGGGGGACGAATTCAATGTGCACAACCCCACGAATGTCGAAGAACACGATGAGCATGTTTTTGGTTGCGTTCCGGAACTGTCGGGCCTTTTTCGGTCGTGGAGATGCCGGTCCCTTCCACTGCGATGTTACGACTGGTGTTTGATCCCCGGGTCGTAACCGTAGACCCAAGTCTCGTCTCCAGTGATGACCTGCGACAGGAACGTTGGTTCATTCACCACCTGCTCCCGAAGATCTTGACAGAGTTCGACACGGAGCGCCTTCTGTTCAGGGTTCAGCAATGAGGTGCATGTTAAAAACCAATGTCACAATTTCTTGCACTGTTCTGTATGACACACTGACGTGGTAGCAATGTCTTGAATGGTTCTCCGATGATCCTCATGCACCAGCTCCCTAATTGTTTCCACATTTTCGAGTTTTTTTCTCGTGGACGGTCGCTCTGACCTCTCGTCGTCTTCCAATGCCGTTCTGTGGCTCTTGAAGCGCGAGCGCCACTTAAAACACCTCGTGAGAACGGAGACACCTCATGCGTCTCCGTTCCCGATTTGCCGAGTTTGACGCAGAATTTAATGTTCACTCGCGGCTCTAGTTTGCAGTCCATACCGAAATCGCAGCTGTGTTCTGCACGTGGTCACCAAATATCGCGTGTCACAGCTCCCGATGTTAACAGAACGACGCCACTAGGCACAATGACACATGAAGATCACTGCCCTCGACCGCTGCTCGCGCATCCGCGTACTGCCATCTGTTGGCGCGCTACGTACCTAGGCTTGGAACTTTTTGATCGCACTATGTATTGACCGTAAATTACCGTTTTTAAGATGCGGTAAAGGAAAATTCTGAATTTTCAGAAACCTTTCTGCAATTCCTTTCGTATTTTAACGGAAAAACTCTGTTCTAACTTTTTCCCTATCTATATGACGAAAAATTTCCGGTAATAGGAGTGATTCGTAGGAAAACTTGAGGTTTGATTAGCTGTTGAATTTCAATCGCCAGTCTAAGGATCTGATTTTGGAAATTGTGGATAGCATATTGCATTAATTTTGGTTATTCTGGCACCGGATATTTCTCCCCCTCTCCCCCATTTTGTGCACCAGCTATTATACATGTATATATTGTGTTACTGTAAGAAACCGGGTACTTAAATTATTGTACAGGTGATTGTACGATGTCTATGTGTCAGTCTTTGGACCCCTTAAGACAAAAGCTGTTTATAGCTACCAAGAGTAAATTTTATATTTAGGAGTTTCGTGAAATAATACTATAAAACAATACTTTTCACCTTTTCTTAAAGACAATTGAAAGTCATTGTCAGTTTTAAAAGATCTCAAGTTCAAAAGCATTCGGTTACTTCGCAAAATCGCGATGAAAAAGTACTTAATTTGTGATAAGAACTCCTTCAGGAAAAATATAATTATTACAAACCAATTCAGAAAAATAATAAGATCCAACAGAAAATAAAATGACAAAATCACTCGTATTAACGACAAAAAAAAAAAAAAAAAAAAAAAATCATCGCGCAATTAGTTTTACCATGAAGGTGATTTGATTTCCAGTCTTTCTGGCTCACTGATTAAGGTTCGCGTTTCCTGTTGAACCAACCCAAACGACGTCGGTTCGATCTCCATCACTGCGAAAGGATTATTTTTAATGATTATATTGTAGGCGTAATAAATCCAGAGTCCTCGATTTGGGGAAATTTCTGTATAAATACGGAAAACCCTGGAACGAACTTTTCAGAAATAAACGGAATTTCTGGCTACGGAAAATTTGTGAAAATACGGAAGTTGAAAACAAACAAACAAAAAACACCCCGAGCCCTTTTAAGAACGGAAATTTCGTTAAAAGACGGACACCTACCGACAACTTTGCTGCACGTTATTTTCAGAATTTTTTCGTGAATTCACGCCACTTATTTTATGGGAGTGTTTGGGCCCTTTGATTCGTGTGGAGCAACGTCTGACCGCCCAAAGATATTTAAATATCGTTGTCGACGAGTCCACTCGGTTATGTTGATGGTTTGTTCCAATGGAGATGGATACTTCCAAATACGGAAGTTGAAAAGTGTCATGGAAAGTTGAAAAAAAATGCTCCATGTCATAGTGCTCACACTGTACGCAAATGGCTTGAGAAGTATCACGGAGACTTTTCCCTGATACACTGGCCAGAGATGGAAATAGGTCGCCGAGCCACTGGGTCACCGGGTCGACAATTTCTTGTGGGTCAAACGGGTGGGATCAAGCTGTTCCTGACCCGATTTTGACCAGGTTTGATTTCCATTTTATTTTTCAAAAGAAAAAAAAATATTTCAAAGAATCTTTCAGAAGTCCTTGAAACAATACTTCAGCGTGTGATACAGGAACTTGCTGAGAAGGGTAAAGAAATGGGATTAAAAATGAACTTTCAGAAGACGAACCTGATGTACAATGCTTTTACAAGAAATGAGGATTTATCAATTGATGAGGAAAAGCTAGAGATAAGTGATACCTACATTTACTTTGGAGAGCTGATACCAAGCAAAGGTTACATTGATGAAGAAATTAATCGACGCATGAAACTTGGTTGAAGTGCTTTTGAAAAGAACAGTACAATTTCTAAGAGCAATATGCCATTATGTCTTAAAAGAAAAGTGTTTAATTAATGCATCCTTTTAGTGCTTACGTACGAAGCAGAGACGTGGACCTTAACTAAAAAAGACATACAAAGACTAAAAAGATATACAACTGGAAGGAGCATACAGAGATGCAGGCTTGGTGTAACCAAGATAAAAACAGGAACTCGTTCATAAGGAAAATGACAGGAGTGGAAGACATCGTGATCAGAGTAAAATCCCTGAAATGGCAATGGGCTGGACATATTGCCATTAGAATGAACCGCCGATGAACAACCGAAATTTTTGACTGGATTCCAAAAGATTCAGAAGACCACGTGGGAGATTGGTTGATGGAGGAGACTAGCCCAAGAAGTCTGTTCAGGGTCCGGGTCCAAAAGTTTTGACCCATTTTAAACTCTGACACTAGTTTTTCAATCACCGGATGTCAATTCAATAGAGCATTTGTGGGATGAAGTCGAAAGAAGCATCAGATAGCTGGATCCGCTACCATCAAATCTTCAAGAGGTGGAGGTACATTAGCCAAAATTCATCACATCTGGGCTGACATACCCCAAGCCACTTACCGACATTTTAATAGATTCCATACCAAAATGAATTCAAGCAGTATTAAGGGCAAAAGGTGGCCCAACAGCATACTAACCAGGTGGTCATAATAATTTGGCCACTCAGTGTATATGTATTTTTATTTTCTTTGTTAGTTTTCTAAATAGGGCAGAAGCTTGGGACTTTTTTAATAATTTCGCTTAAGGGCAGAAAATTTGTAGTTACGCCACTGAGCGTAGTTGTCAAAATCTTTGTATTTAGCGAATTCTTGATTTAGGAGAAATCGCATTCGGGGATGTGCAGTGGGTGGTTGCTACAATGAGCAGGGAGCCGTAACGACGTGTACCTCTAGGCTATATCTTCTTTTCAGGTTCCATGTCCAGATAAGAGCGTAAGCGATTCATCACATGAGCGTCGCGCAGTCACATATCCTGCGAATCAAAATTATGCAATCAGTTCGGTCTGAGATTTTGCAACGGCAGAAGCATTTGTATGACGTAATTGCTTAGCAACAATTTTCCTTTGGCACGCTTGAAGGCGTAATTGCTCTATTTGCATGCAGTAGGTATCAAAATTATTTCAGGGCGGTTTGTACGAGGTCATTGCTTAGTGAACATTTGCATGGGCATTTTGGTAAGGAAAGGAAGAGCTTTTCGATCTCAATACAGAGAACTGAAAATAACTGCATTAATCAAAATAGATTCAGAGTCCGGCGCTAACGATTCAAAGAAGACAATGCTATTACTATAATTCTTTTAAAAAATATTAATTATTTTTCGGTCATTACATAGAAACTACTGAAAGACGCAGATTAAATAAAAAGAACCGTAAAGGTGTATACTGTAGATCTAATTTTTAGCACCCGCTTTCTTATGGCACAATTTAAGGTGACAGTTCGATTTCCCAATGCTTTTAAATTAAGACCATACCATGGCCATAAATGATTTGCATTTTCTTAAAATTTCTTTTATTCAAAGAAAATAATATCATTTTTAGAATTCCTTTAGAAAATAATTATATTTTCGTCATCACATTGAAACTACTGCACCATACAGACGCAGATTAAATAGAAAACGACCATAAAGATACAGATCTCATTTCTGACTCCCGCTTTCCTATGGCACAATTTAAGATGTCATCTAAATTCTCTAATGCTTTTGAATTAAGACCATACCATGGCCATAAATGATTTGTTGCATTTTCTTAAAATTTCTTTTATTCAAAGAAAATGGTATTATTTTTTTAATTCATTTAGGAAATAATTATTTTCTGTCATTCCATAGAAACTACTGCACCATACAGACGCAGATTAAGTAGAAAATGACCGTAAAGGTATAGATCTAATTTTTGACTCCCGCTTTCTTATGGCACAATTTAAGGTGTCAACAAAAATGCTTTTAATTAAGACCATACCATGGCCATAAATGATTTGTTGCATTTTCTTTTATTCGAAGAAAACTATATTATTTTTAGAATTCATTTAGGAAATAATTATTTTACCGTCATTCTATAGAATAGACTGCACCACACAGACGCAGATCAAACAGAAAACGACTGTAAAGGTATAGATCTCATTTTTGGCTCCCACTTTTTTATGGCACGATTTAAGGTGACCGTTCGATCTCCTAATGCTTTTAAATTAGTACCATATCATGGCCATAAATGATTTGCATTTATTAAAATTTCTTTTATTCAAAGAAGATGACATTATTTTTAGAATTCATTCAGAAAAGCAATTATTTTCCCCTTCATTACATAGAAATTACTGAATAGTACAGACGCAGATTAAGTAAAAAACGAGCGTAAAGGCATAGATCTAATTTTTGGTTCCCGTTTTGTTATTGCACAATTTACGGTATCAATTCGAAGTCCTAATGCTTTTAAATTAAGACCATACCATGGCCATAAACTATCTGCATTTTCTTAGAATTTCTAGGGAAAATTGTAATTTTATATCCTCGTAGATTTAATACAGTGGCTAGAACCTTGGCAAAGGAAATACATTGCCGGACAATTGCTAAGGACGGATGACAATAGCAACCATAAAATGGAAGGCAGGAAAATGTGGAAATTAGCATAAGTGCGGGATACAGTAAGACGTGTTGTGCGTATGCAAGTTTTGGATTGCCGAACTTGTTCGTGACGTCATAGCGCTGATAAGAGATATAAAGGATTTGACGCGTATTGACCGTTGTTGTTCAAACGCAAAGTTGAAAGGGAAAGAATCAAATGACGAACTTGCAATTTTCAGTATGTCTTCCCGACATCACCTAGATGATTTTACGCGTGGCCGTATTATTGGCAAGATTGAAGAAGGGCGAAAAATAACAGATGTTGCCAGGGAGTTCGACGTCAGCCACAGTGTTGTTTCAAGGCTTTGGAAATCATTTCAAACAAATGGAGAGTGTAGCAAACGTCACGGGGGAGGTCGTGTTCGCAGTACGACACCTGCAGAAGATCGGTACATAGTGCTATCAACAAAAAGACACCGGCGCAGCACAGCTAGTGAGGTAGCAAATCAGTTTATGGCTGCTACTGGCAAGCGGATCTCCCGAAAAACTGTCGCCAGACGTTTGCATGAAGGAGGACTATACGCCCGCCGTCCTGTTGTGTGCATTCCATTGTCCAGACGTCACCGTACCGCCCGCTTTGCAATGGTGCCATCAGCATCGCAATTGGACTGATAACGACTGGTCTGCTGTCCTCTTCTCAGATGAGAGTAGATACAGTCTATCGTCTGATGGTCGACGACAACTGATCTGGCGTGATAGTGGTACTGCATATTGTCCTGCAAACATACAGGAAAGGGACCGATATCCGACATGTAGTGTCATGGTATGGGCTGGCATCATGATCAATGGCCGTACGTCCCTCAATGTGCTTCCAACTGGGACTATGACTGGCCAACGATACATTAATGATGTTCTGCTACTTCATGTTCGTATGTTCCGTGGTGCTGCCGGTGATAGATTCATTTTCACGGACGACAACGCAACATGTCATCGAACAGTCGCTGTCCAGGAGTGTCTTGAGAGCGAAGATATTCAACGCCTCGTATGACCAGCACGTTCTGCAGATCTGAATCCCGTTGAAAATGTGTGGGATGCTTTGGGGAGGAGTCTTGCTGGTCGCCAATGCCCTCCAATAAACAATGACACCCTCATCCGTGCACTGACAGAGGAATGGAATAAATTGCTCCAACAGCTGCTTGATAATGTTGTGCAAAGCATGACACGACGTGTGGAATCTTGCATGACCCTCCATGGTGGCCATATCCCGTATTGACATCTTACGCCGGAACGCCTGCGGACGGTAATTGGAATTTTTTCACGTTTACGTATTCTGCACAAAATGGCCTGTTTGTCCCTTGAACACGTTCCAAAGAGTTCTGGATTTCAGAGCACAAAAAATTGTCTTTCTTGTAATGTCCTGGCATTCTGACATTATTTTATTTCACTTGGCAACCAACCACACTTACTTTTTTATGCGCTATATAGCCGTTTATGATCCGTCCTTAGCAATTGTCCAGCAGTGTAGTTCGTGTATTCATTTTTACAACATGGCTTCCTCCATTCTCTGGAAACAATGGCCCTAATTTTCAGATGGATGACATGTTCTACACTTAAATGCTCAAGGGGTTCATTAAATGAAAAACAAATTTCAGGGATGTAAGCATTTTATGGCACATGTACCGAAGCTCAAGTGTTCTGTTTTTGAAATAACAGCGAGATGATGACCATTAGAAAATTGCATGTATGGAGTCCCCTACCCAGAGAATTAAGATTCTGAACAACAGATGCACTTTGGTATGTCTCTTCATTTTGTGCTGTCCACAACGCACATTCAGTTTATACCGCCTTTTGTTATTAAAAATGAAATAAGTCGTTTCAGTCTTTTTTCCCGAAATTTCTGTTCTATGGATCTATCAGAGTAGTTCTTCCACTTGGAGACCTACGTGCTTCTTTCCTACGTAGTAGTACAAGCAGAACACTTCTGCAGACTTTTTTGAATTTAGTTTCTTCAAGGCTCATACTGCTTTTAGCTCCAGGCTCTTTTTAAAACTCCACCAGCGCATTTGAGAAAGAATCTCCATTTTACCCTGAAGAATGTCCACTGCGCAGAGTAAGTATCCTTTAGAGTTTAGAAGTTTCGAGAGGCAGCGGGCTGTGTTCGTTCTGATCGTCACGCAATGCTCACCAAGATATTCTGTTGCATCATATTTTGCTAGATCGAGACAGACAGCATCTGCTCCGTCAGTCTGCATACGTTAGAAAAAAGCTGTCTTGTATGAACAAGTTCAGATGCGTTTGTTGTTTCGTTTTTAAAAGTATATGTAGCTCATTTGTGGTCTCAAGTGAGTCCCATGAGAATTAATTTATCAAACTAGATAACTATCCCTTCAAAATTTTGGTAATTTTTATTTGCTACAATTAATTCTTATTATTTTTAATAGGTCTCATTATGAAAATTATGAAATTTCTCTACCTTAACAATATCTGAAGAAGTTTTCTTTAGTAAATTTTCGTACAGTTAGTTTTCTAATTCCTTTTAAAATTTTCTTGTAAATCTTACTTTTTTTTTGCTTTTCACATGCTTTTCGCTTTGTTACATTCTTCTATGTTGACTCAATAGAATACAAAAATTGCAAAATATGTTTAGTTTTTGTTCTTGGACTTGCTTTGAATCTGGTAATGGCTGTGCCGATTGCATTTTAAATTTCCTACAAATTAAATTTTCTAAGTAAAATTTTAAAAGTCCCCTCATTTGAAATTATCTGATAGCAAACAGCACAGACAGAAATCCGAACGCCTTGGTAGTGGTAGTCTCCTTGGTCGAGTCCAGATGTTGCACCTGGGCATCGACAGGATTTGTTTTCTCTAATCCCGAAGATATGTCTGGACCAGGGGAAACGAGCGTGCTGACCAGTTGGTAAAAGAGTCACGAAGCTAGAAAGGGTAGATACGTATATCGGGCAAAACGTCAATTTAGGTTCGCATACCAGCATGCCATAATAGTGGAATGGCAGAATCGATGAGAGAACGAAGAAACCGGGAAAAGAACGCAGGCAATCTTTCCCAGGGTCTCGCCCAGACTTGCACAATGTAATGGTTTCCTTACTTAACCAAGTACTCACAGGGTATGGCATCTGCCCCAAGTACTTCAGCCGTTTCAGCTTTAATGAAAGAGCATGTCTCTGCGGAGCCCAGACGACAGATGTGATTCATCTTGTTTTCAGATGTTCCCTTTCAGGCAAAAGAAGTTTTTCTTCCAGAGGTGCAGGGCGGAAGACGAAGAGTTCTCATGAGGTCGCCACGTGCAAGGCAGGGCCTCGTCACCATAGTGTAAGAGATCGTCACTTCGGAGGATTCCCTCTTAAGACGGATAGTAGATACGGAAGACAGCCAAAATGCAGATGAAGAAGACGAGCGCTTCATCCCTTAATCTTAGCTGAGGGAGTAACATATCACAGATCATTGTACCATAACATCATTCATCTAAACCTGTAAATATTCAGTAATCATTACTTTGTAAATCCAGTATGGTTCAGTTATTTTAATGCAATTTTGTATTTTATTCTTGGTAAAATATAGGGCTAATCTGGTCCAAAAGAAAAGAAAGAAATTTTTCGAGGGGCAGCATATCTCCCAGTCGTCCCCAGTTTTTGGCCTTTCGCCCGTACGTGGCACGACACTCGATGGGCTTCGGACCGGAGGAGTCCGGTGAGGGTCTCGCGGGGGTACCAGCAGCCTACTGGTTATCCGACTTATCTATGCCGGAGGTGCGACCGTGCACCTTTCTGGTAGGAATGCCGTCGCAACCCCTTCAATCTAATTTCTTAAAAGAGTTCCATTTATCCCTGGAGAACCAGTCAGTTGGTGGAGCAGCTTGTCATCAGTGCGTTAGAGCTCAACCGAGATCGCAGGTCTGGTGTGACATACAGCAAGTTGACATTCGACATCTCGAAAAATTAGTTGTCGTGCATAACTCGAATAATCTAATAATAATAGACACTGTAGTTGAACGATTCAAAAATCCAAAATAACGAGATCACATCAAAAAGCTTAATATATTAAAATATGTTATTTACAAGTAGCTTTTGACTTGTAAATAATGCATTTAAAATACAGGGTGATCGAAAAGTTCCCGAACCCTAATTTGAACAATTTTTATTCGCATTGGACAGATACATAAAGTTTACTTACAGCTGTGATACATCTTCCATCGACTTTTGAGCAACTGACGTTGACCTAAAGAAGGTGCTGAAAATGACCTCCGTGTTGCTGGAGGCAAATATCCACGCGCTGGTTTTTCGTAACATGTTTCAGCATAGATGTGATTTCCGCTATAGGCTGAACAATGTTTATTTTCAAGAACTGCAGGTTATGCGGGCTGTTTACATAAACACGGTCCTTTAAATTTCCCCACAAGAAAAAACAGAACAAACATTATTCCGAAAAGAAAACATTGTTCAATGAGCCCTTGTTGTATCGAGTAAATTTACGAAACCGACGGAAATACAGCAGGCGCTTATGCATATCAGGTGCCTTCAATTCTTGGACAACTTCCACTTTGTATGCATGAAGCTGCAATGTTTTTTAGTCGCTTTCTCTACTGAGCCGTAAGAAAGTTTCACTTGCTAAGTGAGATAAACGACGAAGCGATTTTGTAGGGGACTGTTGCAAACGTTTTTCAACACCGTTTATCACTTCCAGCGTAACACACTTGGCCGGACATTTCTAGGCATGTCATCAACACTTCCAGTTTTCCGAAATCGTACAAGTAAACTGTGTATCGTTCATTTACTTACCCAGACGTCCGGAAATACTGCGGAAAATTTCCCTTGAACTCTTCTATACACTGTTTGTAAGACTGCTTTTGCAAATAAGCTTCAAGTAAACAAATTCTCTGATTCCTCCTCAAACCCATTCTTCTGTGCAAATGGCGACGCTAACGTGGGCAAACTGCGCTCACGTAGAGCCGATTATTAATTTCTGGCATTCTGAAAATTTCCTTCAGGCATTCGACAAGCGCAGTATTTGATCTCGACGAGTTGCTGACTCGTGTTGTCACATCAATTGGTGGAACTTTTGCTTACAGCATACGTAATAGTTTTTTAAATTCAGGGTTCGGGAACTTTACGATCACTCTGTATATGAATATATGTTATTTACAAGTAGCTCTTGACTTGTAAATAACGCATTTTAATATTGGGTTGTCTGAAAAGTCATGACGTATTTTAGCCATGTTTTGCAAAGGTCATTTATTGATAGAAAGAACAAAGAACAATCAATGATATAATGACTGTTTTGTTCGATAACCTTTTGCCATTTTTCAGTGAGCTGCAGAATGCCTCGTTCATAGAAGGACCTGTCTTTCGTGGCGAAAAACTGTACAAGGTGCTGATTTACAGCCTCATCTGAATTGAACGTTATACCACGCAAGGACTGTTGAAGAGAGCGAAACAAGCGGGTCTGACGTAGCAAGGTCAGGCGAGTATGTTGGGTGGGGCAACACATCCCACCCAAGCTCCAATAATTTTTGGCGGGCGATCAAACTTGCGTGTGATCTCGCATTGTCGTGATGGAACACAACACCTTTACGATGAACGAGCTCTGGACGTTTCTGGATGATGGATTCGTTCAAACTGTCCAATTGCCGACAGTACACATTCGAATTGATTGTTTGGTTCCGTGGTAGGAGCTCGAAAAACAAGGCACCTTTAACATCCCACCACTCTGAGACCAGAACCTTCCGCTGATGAATGTCTGCTTTGGATGACGTTTGAGGCGAAGCAGCACATCTGGACCAAGACCGTTTGCGCAGCACATTGTCGTACACAATCCACTTTTCATCACCAGTTATCAGTACCTTAAAAAAAGGATCGTTTTCCTAACGTTTATTGAGCATATCGCAGATGTTTATACTCGTCATCAATTGAGCTTCTTTCAGTTCACGAGGAACCCACACATCGAGCTTGCTTACGTATCCCAGCTTCTTCGAGTGGTTGTGAACGCTTGAATGATGGATGCGCAATGTGCCTCAATGTCTCATGTCGTGTAACGGGGTTTGACTCGATCAGTGCTTTAATTTGGTCGTCATCAACATCGGTGGGCCTTCCCTACCGAGGAGCATCGTTGAGGTCAAAATCACCAGCACGGAATTTTGCGAACCACCGCTGGCACTGACGTTCTTGTAGATCATTATCACCGTACACTTAACGCAACTTTTCACAAGCTTAACACGCGTTCTTCCCTTTACGGAAGTAAAACAGTAAAATATGGCGAAAATGCACAGTTTGGTCTTCCATCTTCAACTTGATGTCAAATCTCCGCAAATCAACTAAATCGTTCACTATTCCTTATAGACTGCAGCTAGAACTGGCACTTGTCGAATGCCATAACGATAACAGAGCTGCGCATGCCTCTAGTACTTCCAAAACCGCCCAGCCGCCATCGGGTGCCAAAATACGTCATGACTTTTCCGACAACAGAATATATTAAACTTTGTATGTGATCTCGTTATTTTAGATTTTTGAATCGTGCAACGACAGTGTCGATTATTATTGGATTATCCGACATCTGTTTTGCCGAACGCATTCCTGCACTTGAATGGTAGCACCTGATTTTAATTTTGAAAAATCCAGGATTTTTCATTGATGTCTTAAATGAAAACGTACTGAAACCATTCGAAAATTTTGTCTTTTATTCCTGTAATCACTTTGCACATAATTGCGTAGTTTCGACAAAAATGGATAATTCTGGTCTGATTTCCGTTTCCTTTAGTATATTGCCGGTTTCTCCTACGTGAAAGGAAAAATGAATATTAGTCCATGCAAATATCAAACATTGGTAACTCATTCAAGCGGATTTCATAGCGCAGATAAAGACTTTTACTGTTATTGTATTCAAGTATGTCGGTCCGGTGGCCGAGAGTAGTATGAGATGCTGGACTCTGACCATTCGTCCGAGATAGGACTGGGTTCGAGTTCTAGATGAAGCATGGGTGGTACGTCGGTCTAGCGCGCTGGCTATGTTCTCTCCCTGGAACCAGTGGCCCCAAATTAGGGGCAGCTGACTGTTTATTTCCCTCTGAGTCACTCACGGTGGTTGTTCAACTCGAAACTAGAACAACAACAATTAAGTATACCTCTCGTAGCGATTCTCGTACGGCCTAAGTCTCATATGCCTTAATTTATCATATTTGTAAATGATTTAAAGTCCAAAAATAAATTGGAATGAACTCACTTCTTATTCCTTCCTTTATGATTCTAAAATACGCTGTAATATCCATTGAGCTTTAGGATTTCTCATAGCACAGCAGAAAACTTTAATGATAATGGAAATAATTTTTGAATTTCAGCACAGACCCGTTTTCCTTAGAGTACACAGCTACGGACAAAATCAGATAGAGTCGGAGGGTCACTGCGAGCGAGATCACTTTCTGTTTTTGGTGATAAAAAAGGTTTGTTGCACCCATGGTTGCATCCGAGTGACATCTATATTTGGCTATATGCTACTCTTCGCGATGAACATTCACATTGCCGCTATGTTATGGTTTTTGTTTCGCCTTATCCGTTTTTCTTTGGGGACGAAGTTCAACCTTGAGTGAGGAGTTGACGGGTAAACTTCACTTTCTCCCGGTAATGCAATTGCCAGTCTTGCAGTTTGACGTTTTAGGTCTCTGACAAAAAAGGGATCGATGTATGTTGAACGTAGGCGTCGGCTACGTGGGTGCTCCGGGGCTCAGACCAGAGTTGGAAATGGGTCAAAAATTTTGAACCCGGATCTGACCAGGACAAATCTGCTTTGAACTATAAATTCGAATATATCATCATCATCACTATGACTGTCAACCACTATCAATCCACTACTGGATGAAGGTCGCCCCAAGTTTCTTCCACAACAGACTATCTTGGTCCAGTCTCCTCCATCCACCCATCTCCCACGCGGTCTTCTTCTGGGTCTTTTCCTGTCCCATGGAATCCAGTCTGAAATTTCGGTTGTTCATCGGTGGTCCGTTCTCTTGGCAATATGTCCAGCCCATTGCCATTTCATGGATTTTACTCTGATCATGTCTTCCACTCTTGCAATTTTCCTTATCCACGAGTTCCTTTTTTTATCTTTTTTGGTTACACCAAGCATGAACCTCTACATTCTTCTTTCAGTTGTCTGCAGTGTTTTTATGTCTTTTTTAGTTAAGGTCCACGTCTCTGCTCCGTACGTAAGCACTGGAAGGATGCATTGATTAAACACTTTTCTTTTAAGACATAATGGCATATTGCTTTTAAAAACTGTACTTTTCTTTCAAAAGCTGTCCAATCTAGTTTTATACGCCAATTAATTTCTTCATCAGTATGATCATCGCTTGATATCTGGTGTCCAAGGTAAATGCATATCTCTAGCCTTTCCCCATCAACTGATAAATCTTTATTCCTTGTAAAAGTATTGTGCATAATTTTTGTCTTCTGAAATTTGATTTTAATCCCATTTCTTTACATTTCTCAGCAAATTCCTGGATCCTCTGCAGCTCTGAAGTATTATTTCAAAGACCTCCGAAGGGTATTTTGCAATATTTGTTTCTTTTCAAAAATAAAACGGAAATAAAACCGGATCGAAGTCGGGTCAGGAACACCTTGACCCAATCCAGCATTTGACCCGTAAGAAATTGTCGACCCGGTGACCCGTGACCCGTTTCTATCTCTGGCTGAGACACCCACTGAAATTAATTTATGGGTGCTTCGCACCAATTAAGTCATTAATAACCATAAAAGCTCCCCCACTTCTTCGTTTGATTTTATAGAGCAATTTCTTTCTTTTGAGTACTTCTTTTTATAAAAGAACTTATTGCAAAGATAATGTACACTGATAGGAGAGAAATCATGGGATACCTGGTTCCTCAGAAACAAGACGCTTATAACGAAGTAACTTTCTCCGTCATTTTTGTCCACGCCGGGGCTCGAACCCGGGTCCCCTCATTCCGGAATAAGTCACTGTACCAATTGAGCTACGCGAACGTTCGTTCTGACTGCTATCTGCCTTTATGTCGTGTACGTCCTGCTGGGAAGGCACGTCACACGCTCTTACCCCTCTGGCTAGTGGACAAACCCACAGCTTGGCAAGTATATAGGTAGAAGGACACCACTGCGTTCACCTAGACGACAACAGATACCAGAATGGATGAACATCGTGAGTTAACAGAGTTTGAAAGAGGGATGATAGTGGGGGACCGATGCATGGGTTACTCTATCGCAGAGATGGTATACAAGATTTGCAGTATCCCTGTTAGATAGCATCAAGAGTGTTTTGGAAATACGCCATTTCCAAAATGGCGTCGTATCGTGAATAACGCTTCGAGTGGAAAAAGGGAGAAAGGTGGTGGATGAACATGGCCGCCGACGTTTCTCTCGAATAGTTGCAACCAATTGGAGAGTGACAATGGCTCAAATCATGGTCCACTTCAAAGAGGGAGGTACCAGAAACGTCTCCACTAAGACCAGGGATCGTTAGCCACAATACAGTAGGTTATGGGAGCCGACGACCCACCAGAGTTCCATTGCCTAACTGTATCACCTAACTGTACGCCTCAACTTCGCATCACCTAACTGTACGCCCCAACTGGACAAAAGAAAATAGACACTGTACCTTGGATGATTGAAGACCGGTCTCGTGGTCCACTGAGTCCCGTTTCCAGTTACTAGCGCAGACTGGAGGGGTGCAAATCCTACGGACACCGCACGCAACGATGGGTTCAACATATCAACAAGGAACCTTTCAGGCTGGGGAAGGCTCTTTTACGATATGGAGCGTGTTCAACTGGCAAACCTTGGAATCTCTGGTATTTCTAGGTGCATCTCTGAGCAGTCCACGATACGTGTACATCCTTGCAGACCATGTGCATCCGTTCATGGTCATTATGCACCCACAGGGCAATGGACTCTTCCAGCAGCACAATGCCCTTTTACATAAAGCCGTGGTGACTAGAATATGGTTAGTAAAGCATTTTGCAGAAGTTCCCACCATAGAATGGCCTCCCCGTTCACTGGATATAAACCCTGTGGAAAATCTCTTAGATTCTATAGAAAGATCTGTTTGAACTTTGGATTCTCCACGAACACTGAATTATGGACAGCGGAGGAGCAAGCAGGGTTGAAATACTTGCGAAACGTTTCGTCACCTAGTGGACTCAATGCTTCTCCGTGTGACTACCTTTTTCTGGGAGAAAGATGGGCTCAACTTGTGTCTAGGTAGGTATCACATGATTTCTTTCCATTCAGTGTACTCTGTGAATAAAGCTTATAAGTTGTGACGTGCCTGCCCAGCAGGACGTACACTGCCATAAAGGCAGATAGCAGCGACAACGAACGCCCGCGTAGCTCAATTGGTAGAGCGACTTATTCCGGAATGAGGGGACCCGGGTTCGAGCCCCGGCGTGGACAAAAATGACGGATAAATTTACTACGTTATATTGGCGCCCGAACTCTAGTCGAACAGATTCATAGTAGAAGTCACGGAAAATGGAAAACCTTGCGGATCCTATTGGTCTCTTCTATGACTGTTATAGACAAGATCATGAGGCTCATAATTCTACAACAGACAATTACCGCACTCAGCGTTATAGAGTTCCAAATAATTCACCTAGTGCTCTGTACGAGGCCTGCGGTTCCGACTTACCAGACAGCGAATACGCGAGGTACGAAGCTTATGTCCCGCGTACTTCGGCTGCAGTGACTCAACAGTAGTTTACCCCACCACCTCCCGTGAGAAGGAGCAAAATCTTGCTCATTACGTACCCATGCGGGTTCTATTGTATTCAGGGGAAACAGCGGATCGCTTAGGTTTTTGGAGGATCTTGATGATCATTTTGACTTATATAATGTTCCTGAACACTGTCATTGCTGGCACATGTTTGCAAGACACGGCAAAGGTCTGGTATGCCGCCCCAGTGGCGCAGTGGTCTAAGCGATGGCCTCTGATCATTCGTCCGAACGGGGTCTGGGTTCGAATCCCGGTGAGGCATGGATGTTGTGTTTGTCTTACGGCACTGGTTCTTTCCCTTCCCTGGAACCAGTGACCCTAAATTAGGGACGGGCGACTGCTTATAGCCCATTAAGTTGCTCACGGTGGTCGTTAAACCTCCAATCAAAAAAAAAAAAAAAAAAAAAAAAAAGGTCTGGTATAGACCGTGGCGTCGAATCAACCCAGAGGGCTCATATCCGCGATTTCGAGCAGCATTTTTGGATGTCTTTCCTTTTGGCACCAATAAAGCCGGCCTTGCACAACAACTATTTTCCAGGCGACAGCGAGCGTCAGATAGTCCAGTCTCGTTCGCTTTGGAAACAGTTCGACTTTACAAATTATGGGATCCCGCTGCAGTCGAGTCTGATATTTGTGACATCTTACTACAGCAGCTGGATCCCTTGCTGCAGGATGTTTTGGAAGTTCGGCGTCCTGTCTCCATTCACGAGTGCCTAAAACTCATTCGAGTCTATGAAGAACGCCACAGCAAAGGGCAATCTTCACAGGTACAAGAGTACCGACAACTTACGCAGTACCATGGACCTCATATTCAAACTACTAGGTATCAGCAGCCAAAACAGAACTTTCGTCAAGGACAATTTTTCAATTAGCCAAGGCAGGCTGCTTATCAGTTAAGGGTGGAGAACGCCTATCACCAGTTAAGATACGTGCCGCCGCATCGTCGGGCACCAGAGGTGCGACATCCTGACCATTATGGAAACCAGGATAACAAACAAGTTTCTCGTCCCCGGGATAATTACTACCAGGTTGATAAGACCTATCCAAAACACCGTGCTGGGGGGCAAGGCAAGCCTAATGATATTAGTGCTGCCTCTCCTGCACGTTACTACAATTCAGCACGTTCTGGTGCTTCGCCAAATTTCCAAAATCAATCTAGGCATTCTAATAAGTTTCACGACAATTTAAACTTCAGCCGGAAGTAGATGGGTCGAGTCTATCTCCTCGTTTTTCTGAAGACCTCAAATCTCTTTTTTTAACAATTCAAGCTCCGCCATTGACTGATATTCTTGTCACCTTGGCTAAAGTAGTGGTGTCGACTAAAATTGATTCTGAATCTGACATTTCTGCATTAAACTTTGATTTCTGGGCTGCTACCTTTCCAAATGCTTGTGTCGAGCCCTCCCAGCAATCTCTGCGAGGTGCCGACAATAATGTTTTTTCAATCTCTGGATCAGTTCATTTACCTGTCAAGATTGGCAAAGTTCAAGTTTCTTATACTTTCTTTTTGATCCAAGAGTTACCTGTGGATTGCCTTTTGGGGGTTGATTTCATTAAAATGCTTCAGCTTACACTTGATTTCGAGCATGGCCTAATCTTAATGCCTGAGATTAGTCCTCCCACCCCCGAAGAGCGTATTGATATTTCTGCAGTTCTTGCGAGTGACAGATTATTGCCTGAACACAAGAGCCAACTTGGTCAGGTTTTACACAGCAGACCAGAGTTATTTTCTGATAAGCCAGGGTTTACACTGGTGGTGTATCATACCATTGATACGGAAGGGGATAATCCCATTGCATGTAAGCCTTATCCATGTCCGAACCAGAAAATAGTTATAGATGTGACGTGCCTGCCCAGCAGGACGCACACGACATAAAAGTAGATAGCAGCGACAACGAACGTCCGCGTAGCTCAATTGGTAGACCGACTTATTCCAGAATGAGGGGGCCCGGGTTCGAGCCCTGGCGTTTACAAAAATGACCGAGAAATTTACTTCGTTATAATGGCGCCCGAACTTCCCGGATGACCCGACCGTTCAAGATCTCGCAATGGTGTGATGTTCTTTCCACACAGCGAGATAGGAAAATAAGAGAATCCCTTCTTCAGCGCTTTGAAAAATAAGTGTGTGTGACGTTGCATTCCACAGCAGATTGACTGGGAGTTCTGAAGTGCACGTTCTACAGAGGATGGCTGCCTGCAACGATTCATGGTCACGGCTGACCCGTGGGCCATGTCCCCGGCCCTCTTTCGGGGGGGGGGGGAGATGTGACGTACCTTCCCGCAGGACGCACACGATATAAAGGCAGACAGCAGCGACAACGAACGTCCGCATAGCTTAATTGGTAGAGCGACTTATTCCGGAATGAGGGGACCCGGGTTCGAGCCCGGCGTGGACAAAAATGACGAAGAAATTTACTTCGTTATAAAGTCTCATGATATTCATTTGATGGAGATGACAGATCGTGTGGTTCGTAGAATTACGGAAACATGAACTACTGTTATAAGAACGGTAGTGTAGAACTGTAATCTTGTTTTGAAATCATTCACTGAGATTGAAGAAGGAAGCGGCGGAAATGTTTTGATCCAACAGTTCTTTGCAAAAACATGCCACATATTTATACATGCAGGGACATACACACACATGGAGATACTCGTGAACAGAATAGATTACTCGCCTTCCATAGGATCAAAATGAAAACACCTATACTGTAAAAAGCGCATAAAAAAAGTTTAGAGCTATTTTAGTCCTACACCCGTTGCAGTTTTAAAAACTTCTCTCATGGCCATTTGACGTATAGTCGACTTTCCACTGTAGATTCATGTGTGTATATGTATAATGTGCATGCAAAGAGTTCAGGCACCCACTGGACTTCACCACCTGAGCTCCAGCATATCTAATTGAATCAGAGATGGAAACGGATCACGGGTTAACAACTTCTCGCGGGTCCAACGGGTCGGGTCAAAGTGTTCCTGACCCGGTTTTATTCCCGTTTTATTTTTGAAAAGAGAAATCATTATTCAAAGAAAAATGCGCGTTGTAGAATTCTGTAGTCGATACTGGTGCCCACGGAGTGAATAATGATTTGCCATGCAAAAATATTGTCGTCGCTTTCTTAAAGCAACGAAGATTTCCACCGACTGAAGTCAGACACACCGACACCATGTCGTAAAAAGATAATTCTTTTGCGTTCTTTTACAGTGCTATTGTCCAGGGCAAGGTACAGGCAAACGCCATTCGCATGCTTCTCGGCTGATTCACTCTCTCAGTGCGCAGTTCACTGTATGACTAAGAGTTACGTTTCACATAGAATCTTTTACAATGAGCATTCATAGGTTTTCGATTGATGTGCTAACATCCCGTTCCCATGACATGTCATGTCGAAATTAACTCCTTATTTGTTAATATAGATGGATTTAATATTAAGGAGGTTGAGAAAGGCGTCGAGGCCAACAAATATGTGCTTGTTGAAAACCACAAGGGGAACAGATAATGCTGGAAATTGTTTCGTCTCATCTGTGTTGAAACATTATGGAACCAAAAATCTAACAGACCATATGAAAGTATGTGCACCTTCATCAAAGCGTGAAAAGAGTGAACAATGTAAATACATTTAAAAAAATACATTTGTGTAATCGTAAATAATGATTCCCATTCATGATATACTCCATGGTCCCGGTCATAGTCAGCCATTACTTCTGGACTACGCAAAATAGTGGCACTAAAATTTAGCAAGTAACCAAATTTTATTATTAACAAGTTAGTAAAATCACGCAATGCATTGATTATGATACGCTTTCCAACATACTAGAAATCATTACTCAAGTTATTACTCAAGTTATGAGGAAAATGGCTGTGGAATAAATCTCACTCCTGTGCCCTGACCTTTGATCCCATTTCGATGATATTCAACAGAACTAGTTCAGTATACCTCCGAAATAACATGATGAAATTTTGTCGCAATCGAAGCAATTTTACATAAGTTATGATGCATAAGGGATATGAAATAGATTTTGCTTCTGTGTCCTAACCTTTGCCCCATTTCACCCATTTTCAATAGGATTCGTCCCCAGGCAGGTCCCTACAACATACTAACATTTCATCCAAATCGAAACATTTTTACGTAAGTTATGACACATAATGGCGATGGAAGTTATTCCGCTCCTATGTCCTGACTTTTGGCCCCCATTTCGCCAATTTTCAATAGTAGGCAGAAGCATCCGGAAGTTTAGTTGGAGGATGCTTAGTGAGAAGTAGCCATGGATATGATTGGAAAGGAAGATCCCTGGAACAAATAATGCCAGCAAGACAAAAAGCAGTATGAAGCAGCGGTAACAGAATGGGACAGTGACAATAAACGTGTGGAACATCGCTTTCAGATCCACAAAAATACAGAGTGAAGTAGAAGAAATAGACATACGAAAGAGAGAGGAAGGAACGGGAAGGCGACGGTGGAGAAACCGCCATTGAAGGTTAAGCTCCAGCGGGGAGGAGAGCGGCGAAGAAGATGCAGACCAGATTGTCAAAGAAAGCGAAGAAGAAACATCCGGGAGTGGGTGGGGAATAGTGAGGGGTGTGCTAAGAAGAGTATAGATCGAACCGGTGGAAAAAGAAGAAATGGGGGCAACAGAGGCACGAAGAGGAAAGAAGAAAGGAATAGAGAGGCTAAGACCAGAAACAGAGATGAGACCAGAATCAGAAACAAGGGAAGGGAAGAGAGAACAGAGAGTAGAACGAAGGAGATCATAATCTTCCTTCAGTAGGGGAGTAGAAGCGGGGAAGAGAGAGGAAAGGGGCTTCCAGGAGAGGTCAGCAGTAACTAAAGCTTGAACAGTTAAGATTCCGGAGCTGACCCAAGTAGGGAAGATGAAGTAGGGTTGATCAGGAGGGTGAATCAGAGTCGAAAAGAAAAGTGGTTCGGCAAGAAGATCACGAGTAGTAGAGGGAGTTGCGCGAAGAAGTGGAAGTGAGCGGAAGAACGCTAGAGCTTGTGTAATGAGGGGTGGAAATTGATTAAAATAAGAAGGATAAGAGTCCATCCGAAGATATAAGAGAAAAGAAAAGGATGGATCTTGGAGAGAGATAAGAAAATCAAAAGTAGAGCAGAGTGATGGAGAAGGAGTGAGAAGAAGGCGAAGGAATGAAACGATGCGAAAGGCTCGGTAGTAAAGGCATACATTCGGTAGGCGAATTCCTCCCAAAGAAGCTGGAAGAGTGAGAGTCGTAGCAGCAACCCAATGCTTTGCTGACCAAATCACGGAAGTAAAGATGCTGTTGATAGACAGACGAGCCAAGGTAAACACCGATGAGTTCCAAGAAAACAAGCATTGGGATATAAGGTATCGCTGGACAATTTGCGCTCTCTGAATGTAAGATGCGAAAGAATGCGTGAATCGCCAAAAGGCAGCTGAGCGTTGTAATCGAGGAAGGAGTTCATTCCAGGTAATAATTCCAGAAGTGAATGAATGTCCAATCTGGGCGCCAAGGACTTTCTGGGTCAAGGAGGACCACACCGCACCCCATGGGGCACCGGTGCGGCCCATCCAAGACACACACCAAAACCCGGTGCTCTTGAGCACATTCAAGGACGCACCAGAGAGAGCTGCATACTGTTGATACGTGGAAAGTAGTATATCAAACTGTTCATCTCGTCGGAGACAGAAAGTGGCGTCATCTGCATAGGCTGAAACAACGAAACGGTGATGCCTGGTGCTAGAAACGGTCAACGGCAATGCAGAAAGAAGAGATGAACGGCTGGCAATCCAGAAAGGTTCAAATGCGAGGGCAAAGAGTTGCCCTGAGAGGGGGCAACCCTGCCGGATTCCTCGTTGGAAAGGGATGGGTGCCGTCAAAAATGAGGCCGCCCGAACATGAAAATGAGCGCCCTGATAAAGACTGAGAAGGAGAGAGACAAAAGGAGAAGGAAAGCCAAAATGGGTTAGAACAGCAGAGAGATAGTCATGTGAAACGTTATCAAAAGCAGACTGTTGATCAATGTTAAATAGGGCTAGGGGTTCTGAATGTTTGCGAGCAAGAAAATTGAGATTAAGAAGAAAAGAAATGTTGTTAGCGATAGACCGACCAGGGACAGTGTATGACTGGTCGGGAGAAACCAGAAACGAAAGGACAGAGTTAAGACGTCGAAAAAGGAGTTTCGTGAAAACTTTATAATCAATATTAAGGATGGAGATAGGGCGCCAATTTGTCAGATTCAGGAGGTCCCCCTTTTTCGGCAGGAGGATGACATGAGCAACTGTAAATTCCAGCGGAAGCGCAGAAGAAGAAAGAGCACAAGAAAAACCATCAGAAAGAAAACGTAGAAGGGACGGAAGAAAAGCACGGTAGAAGGACAGCGGAAGACCATCAGGTCCTGGGGAGGCATGGGAGTTCAGGAAGGAAAACGCCTCTCGAAGTTCAGGCAAAGAAAACTCAGCAGTGAGGGGAGCACAGAGAGAAAGTGGGACCTGAGGGAGAGAAGAGAGAAGGGGAGAAGAAGAAAGATCCGTAACCTGCGCGACCGCTCGCAACTTCTCCTGAAAGAAGTGACGGACTTGGGAGCAAATAAGAGATGTGTCGAACGTGGTGGAGCCGTTAGGAAGGCGAAGATGTCGAAGTGAGTTTGACGCTCGTCTCGATGATTCCATCTTGGAAAGAACTTCAAAGGCTTGTGTCGATGGAGATAGATGCAGAAGTCGAAGTCTACGCACAGCTTGTTGGGCAAGCGGTTGTAGGTGAGCGTGTAGTTCATCATGAACTACTGAATACTGTGGATCCGACATTTGTAACGAAGAAAGCAAGCCCCGAAGATTGCTGATCGCCATCGCACGAGTGGTAGTGATGGAAAATGAAAGGCGTCGTACCAATAATAGAAGGTCTTGTTTAATGTCGAGCCACAGGCGCAGGGCACTCGGAGTAGTAGCTAGCAGAGGTTTCCTAGCAGCAAGGAACTGCTCAACTGTATCGCAGAAAGACCGATCTTGTAAAATTGTATCATCAAAACTCCATCCACGACGAGCAGAAGGTAGTGATGGGGAGACACAAAGAGATAGAGACACAGCGCTATGATCGGAGGACACTGTGGGGAGGTGCCGTGCCGAAGTAATAGTGGGAATCAAAGATGAGACAACATAAATACGGTCCAATCGAGCGGCAGCAGAAAACTGCGTCGGGGAATTGCACCAAGTAAATGAAATGGTTTGAGGATTTAGCTGGCGAAAAGAGTCAACAAGCTGAAAATCAGCAATAAACTGTGTTAACTTGGAGACTAGATTCGCACGGTGTTCTCCGTGCGACAAATAGCGGTCTACAAAGGACTGCACAGTGCAGTTAAAATCCCCTCCAATGATGAAAAAATCCCCGGAGGGAATCGCAGCAAACGCTGCACGTAGACTCCGAAAAAGTGGATCAACATATGATTCTTCAGTTGGTATATACACATTAAACACATGAAAAGTTACAGTATCAACACAGAAAGTAAGGCATTGCAATAATTCTGAATATAAGTTATTGACAGAAATAGAAGAGATACGGTGCATTAAACGACGGTGTACACCGACAGCAATGCCACCAGACCTCGATTGGCGGTGCGCATGGTAGAATGTGTAAGGCCACGACCGCCATCTGTGTGTCGGCGTATCAGTTGAACATCGAGTCTCTTGAAGGAGGAGGACATCACTGGCATCCGCCGCGAGGTCCTCATAAACAAGGGCGTTCACATCAGGGGTCGCAAATCCGCGACAGTTGAAGGTCGTCCCCGTGAAAGCGCCAAATCAGAGGGTGGAGTGAGCACCTTACGCAAGTGGTCTAGAAGATTAGTGTATCGACGATGCATCATTTTCACAGCAGCAGCAGCATTAGAAGACGGACTACGAAGCGCTTGATAGATGCAGTCCAACTCCGTCAACTGCGCAGTCACCGCCGGAAGCTGAGCCGTATGTACCTGGACAAAAGGAAGGAATCCCCCAGGCAACGATTTCCGACAGAAAACATCATATAACTCCGGATATGATAAAGGAGTCGACGGAAATACATGTTGTTGCAGTCTTGCAAGAAAATCCTCATAAGGTAAGATAAAATCTTCAGGGTTCGAAGACAAATCACAGTCTTTCAGGCGAGAAGCCGACGTTACGGGATCGAGTAGAAAGTGGCGACTTCCCTTGAGGCTTCCGCCGGTTGAAGGAACCGTGGGGGGGGGGCTTTGGCGCTTCTCTTTTGTCAGTGCGGGACCGAGAGGTCGCGTCGACCCATCACTTAAGGTGTGGTCACTGACGCTCTGGTAAGCGGTGTCGGTGTCCGCATTGGAAGTTTCAGTATCAGACAACACCCCTCCATCAGCATCAGTAATGTCGCCAGGTGGTGCAGGAGCAAGGAAAGGCGATGTCAGTGGTAATTCAGGATAATGCTCTACAGAAGCAGGAGGCGGTAAGGCAGTCGACTTAAGAGAGATCTCCATGTGAAGAGGATCAGCAGGTGCCGAAGATAGTGATGAGGCACCACTAGGGGTGTAGTGAGTATCCATCCGTGGTGCAGAAGAACCAGTTGATGGCCGTGCAATAGGACACTCTTTGTAGAAATGTCCAACTTCCTTGCACTGACTGCAATGGAATTCAGTCAAAAGATCAATTTGGTGAGTCTGACCATCACACTTAACTGTGAAGTGAGTTGGGAGCTGAGCAATAGCTTTTTGAGAAGGAAAAACGACACGTGCAACTCGACGGGCTCCAGGGATAGTATCATGCATCGGGTCGTTCTTTGCAGCTAAGTGTGTTTGAATCCCTCCAACGACTCGCCCCAGAGATGAAAGCACAGCATATAACATGACGTCAGTCACCTCTGGGGGAACAGGGTAAAAGGAAACATTTACTGGTCGTTGTTTTTTGTTTTTTGTTGTTGTTGTTGAGGTTTAGCGACCACCGTGAGCAACTCAATGGGCTATAAGCAGTCGCCCGTCCCTAATTTAGGGTCACTGGTTCCAGGGAAGGGAGAGAGCCAGTACCGTAACACAACATCCATGCCTCACCGGGATTCGAACCCGGACCCCTTTCGGACGAATGATCAGAGGCCATCGCTTAGACCACTGCGCCACCGGGGCGGCTACTGGTCGTTGGGCCACTGGTCGTTGGGCCACTGGTTCTGGAGTAAGTTGGCGATCTCCTATGGTTAGGCCTGTCGTCAGGACAGACTTTGCATATTCAACTTTGGCAAGATAAAAAACGACAACCTGTCCGGCCTCGCCGGAACATATGCGAAATGGCGTCTGGGGGAAACAGGCGTTGAGGGGCATCGGCATAAATCCGCATTCGGTCGGTGTATCTGGGAGAGCCTCAAAACTAACTCCCTTAGCCAGGTTTTCAAAGAAAGCAGTCGCGGCTGGCGAGCCTGCTGGAATTTCAAGAAGAATGTTGTTTCCAGCACGATAAATATAAGTGTGCAAAGCTTGAGCGCTTGCATATTGAATTTTTATTGAAGGTTTTTAACGACCACCGTGAGCAACTCAATGGGCTATAAGCAGTCGCCCGTCCCTAATTTAGGGTCACTGGTTCCAGGGAAGGGAGAGAGCCAGTGCCGTAAGACAAACACAACATCCATGCCTCACCGGGATTCGAACCCGGACCCCTTACGGACGAATGATCAGAGGCCAACGCCTTAGACCACTGCGCCACCGGGGCGGCTGAGCGCTTGCATAAAGATCATTGGAAAGCTGTTGAGGAGGAGAAGAGGCTGCAACCTTAGAATACGTGGCAGACGACTGAACGGGTACAGAAGAACTGGAAAAGGGTTCACCACCAGTAATATCCATGGCTTCATCAACTGGAGCAGAAGCTGAAAGGTTTGACGTAGCTTGGGGAAGTCAACGGATTGACACCCGAAAGGCTACCGAACGCACCACTCGGAGAGGGTAGTGCATCAGTGCTAGCTAGGGAAGACAGCGAAGACGAAAATGATGATGATGATGATGGGCCACGGGAAGCGAGGGCTGGGATCCACCCCTCTCCGCCGGAAGTTGCCATTTGCATATTTAATGAAGTGTGCACCGCCGACCTGCAAGGTCGAACGTAAACAAACTGATAATAGCAAAAGAAAATAACTCACCCGCTCGGGAGTAGACTTGAAATGATCACCGGACTTTCACAAATCGACGACGACAAACAGGTAAGGAAGAAACACTTGATATCACACAACACAAACCAATATATACGGAACTCACACGAACGTGACCGCTAAGCCTGAGGCTTTGACGTCCTCTATCACTGATTTCTTTGGTCTGCCGGTACGTTTTACTGCTTCAGTCACGCCATGTGTCTTCCACTTATTCAATACATCCAAAACAGTTGACTTGGGTATATTTCAACGCCTCTCGGTTTCCCTTATGGACAACCCACTAATATAATACTCGACAATATTTCCTTTCGCAAAATCAGTTCTCTACTGCAGCAACATTTTCACTCAACGTCACAGTGCGATATGATCGCGGTCAGCTGCAGGCTTGTTTTTATACTGTTTGCAGCTGTACTGCGCATCTTAACAACGCAGTGGATCCATTCATTTGCTTTTGAAGGGGTGCCCGGTATATAGTGTATATATAACTTGAGTTTTGAATTTATAGTTCAAAGCAGATTTGTCCGGGTCTGTTATGGGTCCGGGTCCGAAATTTTTGACCCGTTTCCAACTTTGAATTGGACATGACTACAGCTCGAGCTCTCGGTAGACTTTTATGTCTTGAGCTCGAGACCCAAACAGTGTTATCTAAAGCTCGCGTACCCATTGGATTTCTGAAAAGTCGGCGCATGTGATGTTGAGTAAATAATCAGGAATGATACACATAGTAGAATAAATGTTTAAATAATTAAATGTCAGTTGTTCATTCAACGTTTTCGGAGTTATGCTGGCTTCCTTTAGGTGCAAAATATTCCCTTTAGGAAGAGAATAATATTTTTATTAAAGTAAAATTGTTATATACTTTACTGTTGGTAAAAATTGCAACACCAAGGAAGAATCACGCTATTCAAATGAAATTTATGTCACTGATTCCTCATTATACGGGAGATAACTGCATTACATTTGTAGAGCTATACATGATTTTTCCGCTTTAAATATCAGTATCGTGTGACGTCACCGCGAGCGACAATAACATCCTCTACACTGTGTGGCATTGAATGGAAGAGGTTTTTGATATCGTCCTGGGGAATGACCTGCAAGGATGCTTTTATGCAAGATCAGAGTTCATTTATGGTGAAGCCAGAGTTCCTTTATGGAGACTGTCGAAGGTGCTTGACGGGCCAGTCGCTTAGCTACCAGGTGTCAGACATGTTCGGTCGGGAACATATCCGATCAACGTGCAGTCCAGGAAAGAAGCGGTATCTGCAGTGCATGGAAGAGAAGAGGTCTTGGACATTCCGGCGCAAATGTGATCGAGCATTGTTCTGCTAGAATACAGCGCCAGGACAACTCTGAAGGAAGGGTACAACCTCTGTCTCTAAAACATCCCTGTGTATTGCCGGCTGTTGAGGTTTTGCTCAATTCGTATTAAGCGAGATAGCGAATCAAACCAGGGGTCACTATCAAACTCAATAGCGCCCCAAACCAGGGATCACGATCAAACTAAATGGCGCCCCAAACCAGGGGTCACGATCAAACTCAACGGCGTCCCAAACCAGGGGTCACGAACAAACGCAACGGCGCCCCAAACCAGGGGTCACGATCAAACTCAATGACGCCCCAAACCAAGCGTCACGATCAAACTCAATGGCGCCCTAAAACCAGGGGTCACGATCAAACTCAATGGCGCACCAAAACCAGGGTCACGATCAAACTCAATGGCGCACCAAAACCAGGGTCACGATCAAACTCAATGGCGCCATAAACCAGGGGTCATGATCGAACTCAATGGCGCCCCAAACCATTACACTATGAAGATGCAGCAAAATGCACGCTGCAAGGTGCCTTTCGTCACGATGTCTTCGGACACGTATGCGATCATCATGGCACATCAAGTGGAATCGTGACTCGTCAGAAAACACGACTAAGTGCCAATCAACGCTCCAATTTCTGTGTTCGAGATCCCATCGCAGCCCGAGGCGTTTGTGGTTGAGGACTAAAGGAATGAGCTGCTAGTAACCAGTCCTCGATTAAGCAGACGGCGTCGAACTGTGCTGGAGGGCAAAGCCTGACATGTGACTGTGCTTAACACCGTGGATGTCACTATGCGATCGGTCGCTGCCATGCGGTTGAGGTGTCTGTTATCCCGTGCAGCCGACTGATTTTGAGTTCCATTTCTCGGATTTCTGAGCATCCGAGCCTCATCTGTTCTCTGACGCAACATTCGCGTCATTATACTGGCATTTTGTCTCGTACCAGTGTCAAAGTCGCGGTGGGAAAATCCAGCTTCTGTCATCCTTACAATCCTTCCTCGCTCAAAGCCTGTCAGGGGTTCATAAGGTGATCGACCTTCTTCGGCGACTGGCATAGTGAGACACAAGAAACACCCTTTCGACTCAGAGTTGGCTCTTCACTGATTGCAACATCTCGTTTGAGCCACCTCTTTATACCGAGACCGGAGAGTTCAATGGCGCTGGTCCTTTACCGCATGCGCATTTTCACTGACTGACACTTTAACCCTTCAACGACCATAACGCCCAAAACTCCCGTAGATACAAACGACCATAGGAGCCCGAAACGCTTGTCTAGAGTAAGTAAGATTTCCTACCCTTACCTACTCTTCAAATTTACACGACCTATGAGGGGTCAGCAGGTGTCACGCCCAGTCACTCCTGTTGTTACTAAGCAAAAAAGGAACCAACAGACATTTTCGGGCGTTATGGTACTTAAAGTGATGCAAGATTTTTGGGTCATGGTAGTTAAAGGGTTAATAATTTGCATGTCCCAACCTGTTGTACATATCCTGTAAGTTTCAAGCTAATATCAGTATTCCTTCATGTCTTGCAATTTTCACTAACAGTAGCGCACCTTTATCTATTTCATTGTCTGTTGCATGACTTTTTCTCTTTCCCGCATTCCTGACTCATTTCTTAACCCGAAAAGCCTTCCTTTACTAAGCTCACGAATTTTAAAAACTCTGCTCTTCAGTAAAAGTAAAATTAATCATCAAGAAATCAAAATGCCAGCGAAATTTCTGACGAGAAAATCTTTCGTATAGAGGATGTTTTGTAATTTGCAAACGTACCGTCTATTTTAAATTAATGCCTTTGAAAATGATCCACTTCTCAAAGGTCAAAAAATTAGAAGGATATTAGAAAGAAATTGTCCTTAAGTTAAGACAGAAATGCAGTTATAAAGATATTTCATACCTTTCACGTCTTTATTTAATTAAAAATGTATTCTCTGATTGTCTGCCGTTCGTGGCTTAATGTAATTAAAGACATATTCGTGGATCTCAACTAATCTCATTATCCCAACACGTGAAAGAAAAACAACAACTTAGCAATGTAATTTTCATGTCTATTCAGTTCCGTTTCAAGAAGTCTTACTAATCAAATCTGATCCAACCGGAACATATTTTACAAGAAAAACATTTATAGAAACACTTTCCATATAAGCTAACAGCAAAATAAAGTCTGTTTAACATCGTTAAGTCTCTTTTTCTTAATTGAAAACAATTCTCCTAGTACGTCTGCTCAGAATTCAACTTTAATTATGTAAGTTAATCAGTATAATACTGCGAAACTAGTTTTCCGCCTTCCGAGTTCAAAAGGAGTAAAGATTTATTTTCTATGATGTCGCTATAAAAACTTCTGTAGAAACACTGGAAAAGTCAGTTGTAAAGGAAAGCTCTCTCTCTCTCTCTCTCTCTTTTCGCCGAAGGTTGAATTCGAACCCCACGTCTTCCATCTCCGGAATGGGATATTCTCCCAACTCAACTGCGTTGGCAAGGCTTGTCACTGCATCTTGCCGTTTTGGCTCATTTGGCACCTCAGTGGAATGTTACAGTCTCCGGATTATATGTCTCGTACATTAGAAACGTTGATACAAATGCGAATGCGATTTTTTGGTTGTTAATTTAACCGTAATCGTGATGAAATCAAATAGACATTCTGTCTTCAGTATAAGACACACTTTATTAGTTGACGTGGAGAAACATTTATCTCCACTTCTTACAGTGTGGAGTAAATCAGTATAATACTTCGAAACTAGTTTTGTGAGGGTTGAACTGATGTGGATAAGCTATGCAGCTTTGATTTGCCGAGGGTTTATTAATATTAATGTGCATTGTGTTCTGTGAGGTATGTCTCTAATTTAACCTTCCCTTTCAGTTCCTGACTTCTTATGTAAATTTGGTTTCTTCCCGTTAGATATTTCCTAACTTAACGCCACAGAGTTTCGCTCGATGAATTTGAAGTTAGCAAATCCTGACAGCGATCTAGTTAGCAAGATTGCTGAGATAAGAGCACAGTGTTCAATATGATTTTAGGGTAATGTTTATTAGATTTTAGGGTAATGTTTATTAGATTTTAGGGTAATGTTTATTATAGACTATTCTGAGGCAATGTTTCTTCGTTTTTGTAGATGATTCTTAGTCAATGCTGTTACACGATTCTTAAGCAATCTTAACTAGTCGATTCTCGAGTAACGTTTCTAAATTATCAGGTAACCACAACAGCATATGACGTTTTCGGAGACTGAGACAAAGATTAACACATACGTAGTAGAAAAGCAATTTATTCATCAAAACAATTACCATGGGCGTAACAACGTTCTGCCAACGTTTATATATACCCCTGCAACAAAATGCCGGGTCATAGGAAGAGAAAAAGGTTTGGAGGGCAGCATTCAACCCATCAGAATCATTTCCATGGAGAAGTTGTGTCCATGGAAATGATTGTCGAGTGAAAGAAACAAGTGATAGTCTGAAAGAGATATATCTGGTAAGTAAGCTGGATGACATAAAAGCTCCCACCCAAGATCTTTGATATTGTTTCTGGTTAACTAAGCGGAGTAGGCACGAGCGTGATCTTGAAAATGCAGGGCTTCCTTTCTGTTGACCAGTGCTGCTTCCTTCTTTTTCAGGTCCTTATGCACACGTTTCAGTTGTTCACAGTACGCGTACACTGCAATGGCGATCATTTGGCCGCTTGTAAGAGTTCAAAATAAATTGCACCACGTGTTGTCCACCATACACACAGCATAACTTTACGTGGATGCTCTGGCTTCGATGTGTGAGTAATTGAGTCACTGGTGGACAAACAATGTCTGGAATATTTTGGGGTGCTGTACTGGACCCACTTCTCATCACATGTGAGTACCCTATCCCAAAATATTTCCTTCTCATAGCGAGACAGCAATACTAGACAAGCTGAGACACGTTGCTGTTTGTCCATTGCAGACAATACGTGGAGAACCCACTCAGGCAACTTTTATGCCCTACCTATCGCATGAAGATGTCTTCGGACAGTTTCATTACTAACGCCAAATGACTGGGCTAGTTCCTGGCGTGTTTGGCTACTGTTCTGCTCAATAGCAACTTTCAGATCATCTGTGTCAAGGCTGACAGAACGACCACTCCGGGACTTTTCTTGAAGGGACTCATCTCCGTCTCTGAACTTTCGAAACCAATTCCGAGTTGTGCGTTCCTTAACAGCAGCTGCCCCGAATGCTAAGCAAATGCGACGAGTTGTTTCTGCAGCAGATGAACCGAGTTTAAATTCGTATAACCAACAACACCTACGAATAATATCCACTGATACTGCCATTGTAATCGCACGTCTTTCCACTACCAAACTGCTTACTCATCTAATTCACATGCGCAGGTAATTAGACGAGTAAGCAGTTTAGTAGTGGAAAGACTTGCGATTACATGGAAAGATGGCTCTTGCGGTAATATGACGATATACCGCAAGAGCCATCTTTCCGCAAATTCAATCATTGCAAGGTGTTTCTTTTGCTCCCTCGAAAAATGGCAAATACTTTTGTGATTACCTGATAATTCACGAGCGATTAACAAGCGAGCGGAAAGTTTGTAAGCTCAAGATTGCTAAGAATGATTTTAATTGGATATGGAATTGAACCTAGTGTTATTGTGATTTTATTCAAAGCCAACAAGTGTTTTGCGGCTAAGCGTGTGCAAGTTGG
The DNA here is from genome assembly GCA_039090855.1 of Macrothele yani. NCBI lineage: Eukaryota > Metazoa > Arthropoda > Arachnida > Araneae > Macrothelidae > Macrothele > Macrothele yani. The sequence continues at coordinate 50,712,704 of CM077002.1, forward strand.
ATGACGTGTCATAACAGCAAGTAAAGTGGATTAAACATAAGTTAATTCAATTCATACCTTTAGACGTTATTCTGAAAGTTTATTCTATTATACAAATCGTAGTTAGGTTCTTTTCAGCTTCAACACGAACACTAAAATATCCAGGTTTCATACTGAAGCCAATCCACTAAGTTAAATTTAAACCTTACGTGAGATAAGCTGTTTTAGGGATTACAATGAAGCTAACTTAACGTAAAAGCAACTTATGCCAAAATATATTCGTACATATGTCGATATAAGTTTTATTAAATTCTATGATAATAGTTATATCAAAATATGTATATGTTGGCGAGAGGCACTGGCGCACCCACGGGGGTAGGCTTTGGGTCTTTAACACCCCAAAGCCTCCAAGAGATTAAGAACGATGTACCTCAAATCTATCTATCTTTCTAATGGATACACTATATATACACTGAAGAGCAATTGAATTAGAGACAGCTGGCGTTATGCAAATGTGGTGCTCTGGGCGGCCCTGTAAACGGAAACGACATGACGTATGCAGCGAACCGACAATATAAGGAGTGATGAGACGGGAATCAGTAAGAGTCGGACGCAGTATGGGTAAGACGAAGGATCTAAGCGCATTTGATCGTGGGCAAATTGTCGGGGCCCGACGAATGGGTCACTCCATCTCGGGTTGTATATATACTGACTGCTCTGTGACCTTCACCTGCGCCACCGTTCGGTCTCCAGACGCGCTCATTTCTCTAGGCTGTGGGTGGTGATAATGGAACGGCTCATCCGTGTATATCGGCAAATGTTCTCGCGAAGTGACAGAAATGTTTATTAAATTTGTACCGCTGTCCCAGTTGCCGAATATTACGAAGCGCTGGCTTCTGACTATTCGTCCGTGATCTGTCCAGGTTCGAAACCCTGGTGAAGCATGGGTGGTACGTTTGTCTTACAGCACTGGCTCTCTCGCTTCCCGGGAACCAGTGGCCCAAAATTAGGGACGGACGACTGCTTACATCCTATTGAGTTGCTCTCGGTGGTCGTAAAGTCGATTCTTTGAAAATTGCACAGGGAAAGTATCAGGTAACCAAAAATGTTCGTGCGGTGTTTCACAATGAAAGTTAAACGACTTCAGAACTTTTCATAACATGTTTTATTCACGAAAATAAGCACCCTCACAATCTACAACTCTTTTCCAACGAGATACAAATTTGCAAATTCCGCTTTTACGTAGCTGTCAACAAAACAACTGAGAATGTTTTTTTATAAAAAATGTGCAACACTGCGTTCGACCTTGGCACGAGTCTCGAAAAAAACTGTAGTCGTTGTAGTAACCATAGCAACCGGCCACACCTGTTTATCACGCAGGCATTGTCGATAGTGAGCAGTTTAATAAGCGTTGTTTCGTGAACCCCTAACAAGTGTTTTCGCGCTGTGATTTTTTCGGAAGAATGGATGTGAAAGAGGAATTAAGCTACCCGATTAAATTTTGCTGTCGATTGAAGAAGTTTGTCAGAGAGACTTTATGTCTTATGCAATAGGCTTATAAAGATAAATGTCCAGAAAAATCAATAATTTATAGATGGCATAAAGAATTTATCGATGGTCCTGAGCCGGCGGCTTTAATCGCTCATGGCGGAAGACCTTCAACGAGTGTTACTCAGCTAAATATCAATACAATATACGGAAAGACAGACAACTATTAATTAGAGATATCGAAGATATGGTTCACATTTCAAATTCATCAATTCACAGAATTTAAACCGAGCATTTGGGCACGAAACAAGTTTGTTTAACTTGGGTTTTCATTTCGTTTCATGCGCGTCCCAATGCAAGGCCTGATGTTGCCAGTTCTGTCGTTTCTTATTTGAGGAAAATGAATATTAAGTTGATGCCCCAATTTGCATATTTTCCTGACTCGTCACCATGTGACTTCTGGTTGTTCCCGATTTTAAACAAGTTAGCAAAATCATGCAATACATTTGATTATGATACGCTTTCCAACATACCAGATAAAATTACTCAAGTTATGAGGATATGGGCTGTGGAATAAATCTCGCTCCTGTGTCTTGACTTTTGACCCCATTTCGATCATATAAAGCAGAATTGGTTCAGTATACCTCCGGAGCAACATACTAAAGTTTTGTCGTAATCGAAGTATTTTTAGACAAGTTATGAGGATAATGGCTGTGGAATAAATCTCGCTACTGTGCCTTGACCCAAGACCCCCATTTCGATGATATTCAAAAGAACCGGTTCAGTGTACTTCCGGAACAACATACAAAGGTTTTGCCGCAATAGAAGCATTTTTAGTCAAGTTATGAAGATAATGGCAGTGGAATAAATCTCGCTCCTGTGCCCTGACCTTTGGCCCCATTTCGATGATATTCAACAGAATTGGTTCAGTAGATCTCCGAAACAACACGATGAAGTTTTGTCGCAATCGAAACATTTTTACGTAAGTTATGACGCATAAGAGCAATGGAATGATTCCGCCCCTATGTCCTGACCTTTGACCCCATTTCGCCCATTTTAAATAGGGTTCCTTCCCAGGTGGTGCCCTACCACATACTAAAATTTCATGGAAATCGAACCATTTTTGCGCGAGTTATCGTGCTGACGGACGGACAGACGGACAAAGCTGGAGCGTATACGTTACTTCAACCTGCGGTTGGAAAGCGTAAAAAAGACATTATGGGGGACGACAATTTAAGACTGATGAACAACTTATTACAGCTGTGCAGGGGTGCTTCAACAGCACCTCGGAAGAATTCCAGAAGACATTCAAAAAGTGGGAAGAACCTTGGGACACATGTAGTCAATGCAATAGACAGTATTACGACAAATATAACCACTTTGATAACTAAGGTACGCACATTTTTTATAAAAACATTCTCAGTTGCTTTGAGACAACCCTTGTATAAAACATTTTGTCTTCAGGAGTACAAAACCAAGCAACTTCGGCTTCATTCTCTGTTTTATTGCGGAACTGCTTATTTCGCATGTAATTGCCTAGCACAAAAAAAAAAAAAAAAAAAATAGAAAAAAAAAAAAAAAAAAGGTGATTATCGCTTGGTGAAATGTCAGGAGATTATGGAGGATGACTGTCTATTGCATCTCCCATTCTAAAGCACAAATCTTCTCCCGGGTCAGTTTTTCAGTATGAGGTCTCGCGTTGTCCTATAAAAGTAGCACTTTCTTCCGATTAATTAATTCTGGCTGTTTCTGATGAACAAATCTTTTCACGGGTCAGTTTTTCAGTATGAGGTCTTGCGTTGTCCTGTAAACATAGCACTTTCTTCCGATTAATTAGTCCTTGCTATTTCTGACGCACATATCTTCTCACGGGTCAATTTTTCAGTATGAGGTCTTGCGTTGTCCTGCAAAAATAACACTTTCTTTCGATCAATTAGTTCTGGCTGTCTATGACGCACAAATCTTCTCACGGGTGAGTTTTTCAATATAAGGTATAACGAAGTGAATTTCTCCGTCATTTTTATCCGCGCCAGGATTCGAACCCGGGTCCACTCATTCCGGAATAAGTTGCTCTACCAATTAAGCTACGCGGACATTTTATTCTGATTCCTATCTGCCTTTATGTCGTGTGCGTCCTTCTGGCAGGTACGTCACATCTCCTGGTACGTTACATCATCTCCCCCTTATTTTTTTTTATTTATTTTTTTTTTTTTCGGAGTGCTGCTCTTATTTTTCCTATCTCGCGGTGTGGAAATAACATCACACCATTGCGAGATTGTGAACGGTCGGGTCATCCGGATAGTTCGGGCGCCATTATAACGAAGTAAATTTCTCCGTCATTTTTATTCGTGCCAGGATTCGAACCCGGGTCCACTCATTCCGGAATAAGTTGCTCTACCAATTAAGCTACGCGGACATTTTATTCTGATTCCTATCTGCCTTTATGTCGTGTGCGTCCTTCTGGCAGGTACGCCACATCTCCTGGTACGTTACAAAGGTCTTGCGTTCCCCAGTAAAAAAAAACACTTTCTTCCGATTAATTAGTCTTTACTGTTTCTGACATACAATTCTCCTCACGGGTCAGTTTGTCAGTGTGAGTTCTTGCGTTGTCCTGAAAGAATAGCACTTTCTTCCGATTAATTAGTCCTGGCTGTGTCTGACGCACAAATCTTCTCACTGGTCAATTTTTCAATAAAAGGTGTCCTGTTAAAATAGCATTTTCCTCCGATTACGTAGTCCTGGCTGTTTCTGACGCACAAATCTTCTCACGAGTCAGTTTTTCAATATGAGGCCTTGCGTAGTCCTGTAAAAACAGCACCTTCTTTCGATTAACTAGTAATGGATATTTTTGACGTAACTCATCATGCACACGCTCGAGTTGCGTCGAGTAGATCTCGGCCGTAATTGTTTGACCAGCAGCGAGAAACTCGTGGCCAACTATACCGGCTCCAGTACAGTCCACCACATACAAAGCATAGTCTTCTGGGGATGACACGGTGCCTTTGAAATGTGCAGTACTGGATAGTTTAATAACAACCAATGATAAGTTCGCTACCTGTTATAGCACATGATTCATTTTTTATCACGAGTGAGCAAGTAATCCAAAAGCGGCTCGTTTTTATGACGTGAAAGCAGTGAAGAGCAAACTGATAGCATTTGAAATTTGTCATCTGATAATAATGCACGTGGGACTCATTTTCTTAGCTTTCATGATTTTTCCAGTTGATGCAAGTATAAACAAATTGCTTCAATACTCACGTAAAACATTTGTGAAAGTTTTTCACGTGTTGTCTCGAATTATTTTCAGCAGCGGCACGTAATTCATCATCATCAATAATGGAGGGTCTTCCTAAACATGGCGCATCTTCAAGCGATTCTTCACCGGAAACGAGTTTTTTAAACCTTTTCTGCGCAGTATGCTCTGCCACCACATCTTTTCCAAATGCCACACATATCTTATGGGACGCATCTCAAGCCTTCGAACAGAGTTTAAATTCGTACAGCAAACAAACCCAAATTACGCCAGGTTTAACTGACATTTTAAAAGATTTCAAAGTCACAGAAAAAGAGTACACACCAAGTTAGAGCGCACCGACTGACTGACTCGTATCTGTGCCCTATGACGCACGTGTAAATTAGCGCTTTGCAAACCACTGCAACGTAAAACAAGTCATTGCAGAAAACTCGACCGAAAACGGCACGAACTTTTTGGCCCTGATACTTACAAATATTTTATTGACTTTTAAAAAAATACCGATATGTCTAATGCATGGGGACAATCATGTGACAATGCATCAGATATGTCCAGAATGAACGACGGCATGCAAAAAATAATACGATAACTAAATCCGTTAGCAGTTATATAGCAGCGGTGGATAATTTTTTTTTTGCCTCAAGTGTAGCGAATTCAAAGAAAAATCATTCTCTCAAAATAAAGTACAAAAATCTCTTGTATTGAAAAATACACGTACATAGGAGCTTTTAATAATTTATTTAGATTTACTTTTCTTCAGTTTGCCCTCTTCAGCGTTGAAAAAGCTGTGGAAAACTGGCTAGACATTCATTCGATCGTTGACATTCTCTGTCATAACAAGCTTTCGAAATTCTGGTTGAATCATTAAAATTTCAAATCGTAACGCAGTTTTCAAATTCTTGTGAATGGCACGAGGTCAACCGAATTCACAATTCCCACTTCAGAAAAAGTTGGCTCACACAACCGTAGACCGAAGGGTTGCAAATAATTTGGAAATTCCGAGTTTCAAATTTGGCAACGACTGTGATGCAGTTGGAATTAAATCCCACATGTGATTGATGGAGCGATTTTTATCGGCCTGTAAGTTTTCCATGCTTTGCAGAGAAGCCACATCTGTTACAAAACCTCTAAAACAACATGGAAGCCACGTTTCTGCTGAAATGAGAAATACTGAATTGAAATGGATCGCGCATAAGCATAAATTATCGTTTAATTTCTAAAAATCCTCGATGCGCATTCGAAACTTTCAAGAAAGAATTTTCATTTATTCAACATCAAGTTGGAGCTTTTCATCGTGAACATGAAAATCTTTTCAAGAAAGTTTGGGAGAACTCAGGAAAATAAGTAAAGTCTGCTGTTTCTAAATGGGGGAAGATAAGTGAATTCACAAATATGGGCTTGTTCGCTAATTAATTTTCCTCTTCCCTGAAGCTTCACATTCAGTTCATTCCATGTGTTACATAATGTCAAATAAGAAATGCAAATCACACTGCCGCATCAAATCCTCTATTTCTGAGAACTTTTGAAGCTGTTGCTTCTCTGACAGAAATTTCCGTTTTTCTGGGAGCAGTGAAACAAGTCTTTCCATTATTTTGCTACGACCTAGTCACCAAACATTAGCAAAGCCAACGGAATCCTCGTATTCATAACTTTCAGTTTGTTTTAGTGCTTCAACAAACTGAAGATGGATCACAGCACTTTAACGTCAAATACACTGGTGTGCAAAAATTAAGGACGAAGAGGAGAAATTAGCATAACAGCGGAACGAGCAAGCAGGACGGACCGAAAAACCACTCAGGAGATAGACTAGGGGGTTCGGTACGGTAGGGCATGCGCATATATGCAGCATGACGGGGGGTAGGGGGAGTGTCGGAAGGGTATAAAGCACACGAGCGGTGTACGCTCAGCAATTCGATGAAAGTACATCGGTTTGAACGACGTCGAGTTGCTGCCACCGTGTGATATGGCCAACAGGCAATCCAGTAGCCGACATCTGGATAACTTTACCCGAGGTCGTGTCATTGGGAAGTTGGAAGAAGGTCGAAGTGTGACTAGTGTCTCCGAAGAGTTCTGGAACGCTCACAGGATCGTTTCACGAGTTTGGAGAGCATTTCAAACGACAGGAACAGCTGTCCGAGAGTTTAGCAGTGGTCGTCCACGAGCAACCACGGCGGCGGACGACCGGTATATTGTGCTACAGGCGAGAACAGACTGACGGCTGGCAGCGGGAGAAATCGCAAGGTACATGCAACAGACAACTGGACGTCCGTTATCGCGTTTTACCGTGGCCAGGAGGCTGCGCAAAGGTAGTCTATTTGCACGACGACCAGTACGATGTGTGCCATTAACGCCTGCTCATCGGAGACTGCGGTTTCTGTGGCGCCAGGAACACAAGAACTGGACACATCAGCAATGGGGTCGAGTTCTCTTTACGGAGGAGAGCCGATTTAGTCTGACGAGCGATTCTGGACTTTACACATCTGGAGAGAGCAGGGAACACGCAGTCACACCTCCAACATCATCGAAAGGGACCGGTTTGGAGGTGGCGGAGTTCTCGTTTGGGGCGGTATCATGTTTGGTAGCCGTACTGACCTCCACATCTTCCAAGGTGGTTCCGTCACTGGTGTCCGCTATTGTACCGAGGTTCTCCTGCCTCACGTGTCTGTTTAGAGGTGCTGTTGGTCCTGAGTTCCTCTTCATGGACGACAACGCTATACCTCATCGTACAGTGGCTGTCGGAGAGCTGTTGGAGAGTGAAGATATTCAACGCGTGGATTGGCCCGCAAAGTCCCAGGACCTAAATCCAATCGAACACGTGTGGGACCTTCTTGGGAGACGCTTGGCAGCACGTGACCAGCCGCCAGCAACAATTCCGCAGCTGCGATTGGCGCTACAAGAGGAATGGGTCGCGATGCCTCAACAGGTCCTTGACAACATCGTCCTCAGCATAGACAGACGATGTAAATCCTGCAACGCAGTCAGCGGTGATCATATCCCCTACTAAAGACTAGATTTTTCTTGGCAGCCGCCTGTCAGATGGACGTTTTTGTCTTCTGTCCAGTTGTGCTCGAAGCTACCTTTTCAATAAAGTGCCTTTGTATCCTTTGGATTCCTGGTTTGGACGGTTTTGCTCACTTGTCCCATATTCTTACATCTTGGGGATCTTATGGTATGATTTGAGTCGATGTGGAGCACCTCTGCACGACGTTAAATTCGAAAAACCGTCTCGTCCTTAATTTTTGCACGATAATTCAAATTAATTAGAAATGTACAAAGAAACGTGTGAATTCATTCGCTTTCATCATGAGAATCAAGTCTGGTGAACCAAGGTTTTCAACAGACCCGCAGGCACTGACGTGTGTCATGTCTTGATTGGTGACGTCGAAGCTTCACCTTCCTGTTGCACAGGGGTTCCAAATATCGGTATTTGCCGGGAAAACTATTTAAGGGGGCATAGAAATCGTGCCAATTTTATTCCAAAAAACATTAAGTAACGAGTTTGAAATTTAATTTCGCTATAAAATAAAAAAAAATGCTTGCTAGGCGTGATAAGCTGCAGTACTAATGCTGTCAAATTCAACCGTTCCTCAAATGCAGATTGTGACAGTTTTCAGTCAAAATAAAAAAGTCAGAACTCAGTTTAGATCAACAAAGACTGAGGGCAAGCTAGAAAAATGTTTGATAGCAAAATTGTGTCTCCTGGTGCTTCAAATTCGCTCACAACCAAAAATTTCTTGCAGCCCCGGTGGCGCTGTTGTCTAAGAGCTGGGTCATGGCAATACATCCGAGAAGGGTCCGGGTTCGAATACCCAGTGAGGCATGGATGTTGTGTTTGTCTTACGGCACTGGCTCTCTCCCTTCCCTGGAGTTAGTGGCCCTAAATAAGGGACGGGCGACTGCTTACAGCCCATTGAGTTGCTCACGATGGTCGTTAAACCTCCAATAAAAAAACAATTCTTCAAAGCGAAATCATACACATCTGTGTTGCTTAAACAGCATTGAGTTTCTTCTGGAGAGGTGGAAGTGTTTTTTATTGTAACTGTGACTGTTTCATATAAATTTCATGACTAACACTTACACAGTTCCCCTAAATTGCACTTAAGAGCATCTCGATGACTTACACTGACGCAAAAAAAAATCCCAACACCAAGAAGGGGTTGTGTTAGATAAACGACAGTTGGTAGGCGGTGAGAGTACATCTGTAAGATGACGTCTATGCAAATTTCGCGCTCGGCGCATACGTGTGGAGCTAGTAGCGCCCCTCGGAACATGCAAAGCAGTTTTGCTGTAAATACGCGCTGTAACGTTCGGGAGCGTTAGTTATCGTCGAGATTCGACGTAGTGTGTTGATGTAAGTCAAGAATGCCTTTAAGAAGACGAAGAAGCCATTATCAACAGCTCACGGAGTTTGAACGAAGTCGTGTAATAGGGCTACGAGAAGGTCGATTTTCGTTCCGCAATATTGCAAAACGACTTGGCAGGAATGTAGCCACTGTGCATGATTGTTGGCAGAGGTGGTCAAGGGAAGGTACTGCCTCAAGAAGACCGGGTACCGGCCGGCCACGTGGCACTACTGAAAGGGAAGACCGCCGTGTACGGCGTATGGCCGTGGCGCATCGTACCGCGTCTGCGGCAGCAATTCGAGCTGCAGTTTCCAAAACAGTGACACAACGAACTGTTACAAATCGGTTACTTGAAGGACAGCTCCTAGCCAGATGCCCTGTAGCGTGCATTCCACTTACTCCAAACCACTGCCGTTTGCGACGTCAGTGGTGTCAAGCTAGAGCTCATTGGAGGACGGAGTGGAGATCTGTTGTGTTTTCTGATGAAAGCCGGTTCTGCCTGGGTGCCAGTGATGGCCGTGTGTTGGTTAGAAGGAGGCCAGGTGAGCGCCTGTAACCAACCTGTCTACGGCCGAGACCTACACCTGGAGTTATGGTCTGGGGAGCAATTTCCTATGACAGCTGTGCCGTCAGGGTGTGTGGTTATCCCACGCACCCTGACGGCACAGTTGTACGTCTGTCTGGTGATTCAACCTGTTGTCCTTCCATCCATGAACAGCATTACAGGAGGTGTTTTCCAACAGGATAACGCTTGCCCGCATACCACTGTTGTAACCCAACATGCTCTACAGAATGTCGACATGTTTCCGGGGCCTGCTAGATCACCAGATCTTTCTCCAATCGAGCACGCATGAGACATCATTGGACGACAACTCTAGCGTCACCCCCAACCAGCATTAACCGTCCCTGTATTGACCGACCAAGTGCAACAGGCATGGAACTCCATCCCACAAACTGACATCCAGCACCTGTACGACACAATGCATGAACGTTTGCGTGCTTGCATTCAACATTCTGGTGGTTACACCGGTTATTAATGTACCAGCATTTCACATTTAAAATGGCTCTTCTCGCGCTTACAGCAAGCCGTGATCTTGAAACCTTAATCGACTAAATATGTTACCTATACAAATGTATTGCCGCCATTTCATTCCTCTACAACTATTTTTTCGTGGTGTTGGGATTTTTTTCCGTCAGTGTAGATGATACTCAGAAAATCTTACGATTCTTGACCTTTCAAGTTTGGCAGCTATGTACACGGAAAGAATAGAAACCATGGGATGCCTGATTCCTGTGTAACACGACGCTGTCACCCTCTCTCTAGTGGATGAACCCGCCGCTTGGCAGGTACATAGATAAACGGATATCACTTCATTTATGTAGACCGTAATTCGCTATTATTACAGATAAACGTAATGAGTTAACAGAATCTGAAAGAAGAATGATAGTGGGTGACCAACTCATGGGTCACTCCATCGTGGAGGGAATGCAGGAAATGCAGCATCTCCGTTCGATAGTATTAAGAGCAGGGACGTCGCCAACGGGATGCTAGAGCCCACCCTGAAATTTGTCTTGCTCACTCTGACGCCCACCCAATTCATGATGTGCCATTTTTCAATTTTTTAACTTTAGAAATATAATCTGGATTTTGCCGAGTAATAAATGATAAGTGTCGTGTTTTTAGTCGTATAGCCTTACGTATTTCCCACAGGAAGTGCTTTCTGCACGTCTCCGTAGGAAGGTTATCAAAATAGCATCCGTATGAAAATTCATTTGTTTTCCACTCTCCCAAATCCTTATATAACGAAGTAAATTTCTCCGTCATTTCTGTCCACGCCAGGATTCGAACCCGGATCCCCTCATTCCGGAATAAGTCGCTCTACCATTTGAGCTACGCGGACATTTTATTCTGATTCCTATCTGCCTTTATGTCGTGTGCGTCCTTCGGGCAGGTACGTCACATCTCCTGGTACGTTACATCATCTCCCCCTTATTATTTTTTTTTTTTTTTGAAGTGTTGGAGAAGGGATTCTCTTATTTTTCCTATCTCGCGGTGTGGAAATAACATCACACCAATGCAAGATTTTGAACGGTCGGGTCATCCGGATAGTTCGGGCGCCATTATAACGAAGTAAATTTCTCCGTCATTTCTGTCCACGCCAGGATTCGAACCCGGATCCCCTCATTCCGGAATAAGTCGCTCTACTATTTGAGCTACGCGGACATTTTATTCTGATTCCTATCTGCTTTTATGTCGTGTGCGTCCTTCGGGCAGGTACGTCACATCTCCTGGTACGTTACATCATCATTATAACGAAGTAAATTTCTCCGTCATTTCTGTCCACGCCAGGATTCGAACCCGGATCCCCTCATTCCGGAATAAGTCGCTCTACCATTTGAGCTACGCGGACATTTTATTCTGATTCCTATCTGCCTTTATGTCGTGTGCGTCCTTCGGGCAGGTACGTCACATCTCCTGGTACGTTACACTTAGTTTAAGCCTTTTTTTCTATGTTAGTATGACCTGGGGCGAATGGACACCGTGGATAGGAATTCAATGAGGAAAGTTATTACTAATTGCTCTGCTTTTTGTTTGCGCTTTTAAGTAGGATATCCCAACACAAAAGTGGAGTCTACTATATCATGCCACTCTGCTGGCGCAGTGGTCTAAGCGCTGATTTCTGACTATTCGTCCGAGATAGGTCAGGGCTCAAATTCCGGTGTGGCATGGATGTTGTGTATGCCATGAGGAGCAGACTCTCTCCTTTCTCTGTAACTGGGACCCTATATTAGGGACGGGAGATTGCTTATAGCGCATCCAGGAGTTGATCACGGTGGTCGTTAAACCAGCAAAGAAAAGAAAGTTATACTGGCGCTCTTGAACCTTTCTTTGGACAGTGAGGATGCAGGACGTGGCTGACGACTGCTTTGGAGGAAAGTAGTGCAAGATAAGGTCGCCGACTTAAAGGAAGGCAGTTGGGGAAGGGTTAGGTGTTGTGTCTGCGTGTCACGACGTTGAAATTTGATTTAGATAAACAAAAAGAACATTTTCCTTTAAAAACAATTGTTCAAGTACAGTACTATTCTCGCAAGCAAAAATGCTAAATTTTGAAAAGCAATTAAGACAATGCATCCACAGCAAGAAAAAAGTTGAAGGGGACATTCTACCACCACTTGTACCTTACACTAATGGCGTAACTAGTCAGATCCGCAAGCGCGCGCGCTTCTGCATGTTAGTCCAGAGGAAGGGGTGGGAATTGCGAAATTTCCTTTGTTCCCGGTAGTGAAAAGAATTAAAAATTCTTGTTTTTAGTGTTTTTGTAAATAAATTTGCTTTCAAACTTGTCCCACCAAAAATAATACTAGCCCATCCGTCGCCCAACCTAATTTTGAAGTCTAGTGACGTCCCTGATTAAGAGTGTATCGGAAATACGCCATTTCTGGAATAACATTGCATCGTGGACAGCGCTGTGGGAGTAGAAAGGTGCTGATGAACATTAGCCGCAATAAATTATGAGAGCTGTCTACCAGCCAGAATTCCATTACTAACGCCATATCACCGTGCTGTATGTCTCAACTGGGAGAAAATATGGCACTACAACTTTGGAGACGGGTCTTCTGATCCGATGAGACCCGTTTCCAATTATTTCGTGCAGACGGAAGGCTGCAGATCTGGAGGAAACCCCGCGAAGCGATGGATCTGTTATGTCCACAAGGAGCTGCTCAGGCTGGTGTTCAACTGGCACACGATAGAACCTGGTGCGTCTAGACGCATCTCTGAGCGGTCTACTCTACGTCACAATCACAGCAGGCCATCTGCATCCGTTCATGGTCCTTATGCACCCATGAGGCAACATACTCTTTCCAGCAGGACAGTGTGCCTCTTCACAGAGCCGTAGTGAATAAAACATAGTTAGAGAGCATTCCGCAGAAGTTTCCATCCTGGAATGTCTTCCCCTATAGAAAATATTCGAAATACTGCGAAAAGGTCCGTTCGAGCTTTGAATCCCCCACACCGGAACGCGACGGAATTATGGACAACGGTGCAGCTAGCATAGGTGGAGATACCTGTGGAGCACTCTCGTTACCTGAACGTAAAGTCTTGCCGAGTGCATCCGTTAATGAACCCACAGGGCAATATACTGTTTCGAGTAGGACAGTGCGCCTTCTCACAGAGCAGTGGCGAATAAAACATGGTTAGAAAAGCATTCCGCAGAAGTTCCCACCCTGGAATGTCCTCCCCTGCGGAAAATCTATGAAATGCTGCGGAAATGTCCTTTCCAACTTTTAATCCTTCATACCGGAATGCGACGGAATTATGGACGGCGGTGCAGCTAGCGTGGGTGGAGATCCCTGTGGAGCACTCTCGTTACCTGATGGTCTTAATGTCTCGCCGTGTGCATCCGGTCAAGGTCGTCATGTACTCCCAGGGTAATGCATTTTTTCCAGCAGGACAGTGCGTCTCCTCACACAACTCACAGACGTGGTACCTAGAATATGGCTAGAAGAGCATTCCGCAGAAGTTTCAGTCCTGGAATGGTCTCCCCTGCGGATAATTTTTGAAATACTGTAGAAAGGTGCTTTCGAGCTTTGAATTCTTCATGCGAAGAAATTATGGACAGCGGTACTGCTAGCATGGGTGGCGATACCTGTGGAGCACTCTCGTTACCTAGTAGACTTAATGTCTCGCCGTGTGAATCCGTTCATGGCCATCATGCACCCTCAGGACAATATACTCTTTCCAGCAGGACAGTGCGTCTCCTCACACAGCCTTTGTGACTAGAACATGGCTAGAAGAGCATTCCGCAGAAGTTCTCTTCCTGGCATGGCCTTCCCTGTGGATAATCTTTGATATACTGTGGAAATGTCCTTTCGAGCTTTGAATCCTTCATGCGAAGAAATTATGGACAGCGGTACTGCTAGCATGAGTGGCGATACCTGTGGAGCACTCTCGTTACCTAGTAGACTTAATGTCTCGCCGTGTGAATCCGTTCATGGCCATCATGCACCCTCAGGACAATATACTCTTTCCAGCAGGACAGTGCGTCTCCTCACACAGCCTTTGTGACTAGAACATGGCTAGAAGAGCATTCCGCAGAAGTTCTCTTCCTGGCATGGCCTTCCCTGTGGATAATCTTTGATATACTGTGGAAATGTCCTTTGGAGCTTTGAATCCTTCATGCGAAGAAATTATGGACAGCGGTGCTGCTAGCATGGGTGGCGATATCTGTGGAGTTCTCTCGTTACCTAGTGGACTTAATGTCTCGCCGTGTGCATCCGTTCATGGTCGTCATGCACCCTCAGGGCAAAATACTTTTTCCAACAGGACAGTGCGCCTCCTCACACAGCCTTGGTGACTAGAACATGGCTAGAAGAGCATTCCGCAGAAGTTCCTGTCCTGAAGTGCTCTCCCCTATGGATAATCTTTGAAATGCCGTGGAAAGGTCGTTTTGAGCTTTAAATACTTCACACCGGAATGCGACTGCATTATGGACAGCGGTGCAGCAAGCATGGGTGGAGGTACTTATTGGAAGGCTTTCGGGATCTAGTGGACTTAATGTCTCTCCGTGTGACTGCCCTTATCCCGGCGAAAGGTGGGCCTACCCGTTACTAGGTAGGTATCTCATGATTTCTGTGCTCGGTGTAATTTTACAGAATATATTGCGGCTCCAATATGACTTAAAACTTAAATCTTGGCCCTCAGTCTCCGGCAGCTGGAATATACCTGGCCAAGGCAGTGGCCAGTGCGACATGAAGGCAGAGGGTGCTAAGAATCCCCGGAGGACCGGACTAGGCTGCCATCTGACGCTGACCTTGGCTACGTATAATGGACGCTCCCTATCATCTGATTCAAGGCTTCTTGAATTGGAACAGGAACTACAAAGTGTAACGTACCAGGAGATGTGACGTACCTGCCAGAAGGACGCACACGACATAAAGGCAGATAGGAATCAGAATAAAACGTCCGCGTAGCTCAATTGGTAGAGTGATTTATTCCGGAATGAGGGGATCCGGGTTCGAATCCTGGCGCGGATAAAAATGACGGAGAAATTTACTTCGTTATTAAAGGATCAAGTGGGACATTGTCGGGCTAAGTGAGGTAAGGAGAAAAGGAGAAGATCTCATTGAACTGAAAAGTTGACATCTCTTCTACTATCGTGGGACAGATACTGGCAGAACTGGTTGGTTGGTTGGTTAGTGGATTTTAGTGCCGCAAGGGCCAGGTTTGGCCAAAGAGCGCCAAAGAGCGCCAGACAAAGAACGATCAGTCACAGATTTTGAAAAGCGTGGAAAATGAGTAAGAGCAGACAGGCTTGGGAAAAGTTGAAAAAGAGTATGATGAAAGCAGGGAAGACAAGGTAGTTAATCAGATTTATAAAAAAATTACTAACGGAGAAGGACGAACAGTCACTCTCCTCCCCCCACACTCCTCTGCAATGCTGGCAGAGGGCGGGGACGAACTGTCACTTTCCTCCCCCATGTTCCTCTGCAATGCTGGTTGAGGCTGGGGACGAACTGTCACTCTCCTCCCCCCATGGTCCTCTATAATGTCGGTTGAGGGTGGGGACCTCGCAGAGGCCGAGACAGTTTGATGGACACTGCACACCTTTGCGGATTGAGGGCCGGGTCTTCCGCACGTGCAGGCTGTCTGCTGGGAACCGGAAGAGGCGGGCGTCTTCAAAAGAGAAGGCGCAGACTCAGCTGGTCGAATAAGCTGGAGCTCGGTGAAATCCACCTGTGTCGCTTGTTCAACTGTAGATCGCTTGGCAAGTGCGGCGAGAGCTACAGGGCGCGGAACAAAGGGCTGCACGGGTTGTGGCAGAGACTTAACAACTGCGGCAAAACTACGCTGTCGGGTGTTGGGAATACCCAACTTGGCTTTGGCAGCAGGGTACGAGAGGCCTTCCAGGGTCTTGAGGCGCTGGATCGCCATCTCGTCCTTCCATTTCATACAGTTGCGGGAGTAAGCTGCATGGGCCTCACCGCAGTTAACACAGCAGGCCGCAGAAGTGCAACCTTCCCCGTCATGTTCACCGGAGCCACAATTAGCGCAACGAGCGGAACTCGTACAGAATCGTTGTGAATGCCCGTACCTCTGGCACCTGAAACAGCGCAGAGGACTGGGAATGTACGGGCGAACTGCACAGACCAAGTAGCCTGCTTTGATTTCTGTCGGAACATTCGGGGAGTCAAAAGTCAAGATTACATTTTTAGATTTAGGCAAAGAGCCATCACGCCGGAACATCATACGACGTGCAGCAAGAACACCCTGATCCGCAAGTTCAGTCACCAATTCATCCTCACTGCATGGCAAGAGATCAAACTCCGAAATAACACCCCGAGAGGTGTTAAGAAACGGGTGAGGTGTCACTCTGACAGGAATGCCTTGAAGACTAGAAAGGCGCAGAAAAGTGTTACTCTGAGAAACACTGCAAGTTTGGACAAGCAGGTCCCCAGAGCGAAGCTTCCTCACAGACTTCAAGGGGCCAACCGCAGCGTTCAAAGCTTTAGAAATGAAAAATGGAGATCTGGTGGACAGTCTCTCATTCGGATCGATGGATTCTACAAGTAAGTGTGTAGCATGCGTAGTCACAGCAATCGAGGGGAGACGACGCTTCGGAGCGACTGGTACAGCTGCCGAAGAAGAGGTAGTACATTCTTGGTCCAGGTCATGGTCTAAAGAACGTTTAAGGTTTTGAGACTTGGTAGGTTGAGAAGACGAAGGAGAGTCGTTTGCAACTATCATTTTCTCAGGTGACTTAAATTTGGAGTGTTTATGTTTGGGTTTACCCATGGAAAAAAGAAGGAAGATTCGTCTGCAGACTACTCCACCCACCACCGAGCCCTACAAGGGAGAACTGGAGGTCCGCAAGCCAAGAAAATGACGCTAGACACAGTTCTGGAGCTTATACGTTGCAGATATAGTCCGTTGGCTGTGATCACACGCACTCGGCGGACACTTCGGCCTCTTGGTACCGTCATGCCAACGCCTTTGGCATGATCCCACAGCCCCCGGGCTCACCCTGCCGTGCCATACGACAAAAGCCGCTAAAGCCCTGTACACAACTTGGTACAAGACTTCTGACTAGAGGTGGGTTAGTCTCTAGCCTCCCGTTTACAGCGAAGCCGGGGTCGAAGAGGAGTGTTGGTACACAGGAGGCACTTAACCGGTCTCCTGCGACCTCAGCCGCCAGACATCCCATTTCCGCCTCACGGGTCTCCGCACGCGGCAAACATGCAGGTATGCCTAGCACCCAAACCAGCGAAAAGGAAAAAAGAAATCCAAAGAAGACAAATCCTGGCAGGGAACCTAATCGGAATCTCAGCAACCTACGAACTGAGCGGTTAATATAAATCAGTTAGTGGTGGAGGGTAGCAAAACCACAAGACCGGGGTGTTAGTACATAACGTGGTAGCGATTAGGTAGAATACAACACGGGCAACTAGCCAGTGGAGAAAATAAATAAAAACAAAAAAGCGAGACACAAGACCAGCTCGGGATCGTGGGGCCGCGACTCCCCAACAGCTGGATGAACAGCCGTCCCTGCAAACACCAATAGCACCAAAATAAAAATCAAGCGGTGGCATGACATCAGATGTTGACCAGTCACAAGGTCAGCTCGGGCCGTGGGGGCGCCGCTCCCCAAATAACTGGAAAACCAGTTATCCCCGTGCGGGGCTGGCAGAACTAGTGGTGTTGGATTTATAATAAACAAGAAACTGAAGGATAAAGTTGTAGAAGTTGAAAGTTCCTCTGATAGAGCTGCACGACTCGTTATCCAACTCTCGATAAGATACAAGGCTCAGATAATTCAAACTTATGCACCCACCACAAGTCATCCTGAAGAAGAAATTGAAGAAATTTATGAGGAAATTCGTCATCTAAATAATAAAGGTAAGCAGCATTTAAAGATAATTATGGGAGATTTCAATGCAAAAACAGGGCAACGGCAAAAGAATGAAACTTCAGTAGGTAAATTCGGTCACGGCAACAGAAACCAGCGTGGAAATACTCTCGTTGAGTTTCCACGCCGAGAGATATTTCCTATCTGAGGTTGAGAGACCCGAACCCTCAGCGCTCTGCGCCTTTTGTCAGGTGAAAAAGAGAAATATTAGATGTTTGGGAACAGATTTCCCTGATAGAATAGTACGAAAGAAAAGTATGGAAATATTAGAGGAGAGGGAGTAGACGGTTACCCGTTAAGAAGTGAAGTTGTAAGCTGCCCTACATACTTACCTGTAACAACAAGCCATTTCAAGTGCTATTTCTCTCCGCAGAAAAATGCCCGGTACATCTGTGCCACAGAAGAGCACAGGGGGAAAGGAAGGAAAGGACACGGGAGAGGGGAACCTGGAAAAAAAAATCACCACACACAGAACATCTTTCCCAGAGAAGAATCGTCTTTGAACTCCGGGTAAGACAAAACTGGCCATTTGCTCAGTGTTGCTCGCCAGCCAATGAGAGAAAAGATTTTTCCCCATTGGTTTACAGAATTTTTTCACTGGTTTACTTTTGTTGATTCTTGACAGGCATGTCAGATTAACCATAGCTGAGGTGGTGTGATCACAAAGTTACACCGATCGAGGTTTCAGATGCAACATTTTGCTCGGCTCTTAAAAGGGCCTTTTTTTTTTTTTTTTTTTTTTTTTTGTTTTTTTAATTAAGGAAAAACAACAACAAATTTTAACATAAAAGGCAAGACCAACAATACCTTGTTTTTTTTTTCTTGTTTTTGTTTTCTTTAAGGGCAGAGATATTTAGTACAAAAAAATAAATCTTTTATGCAACATTTTGCTCGGCCCTTAAAAAAGCCCTTTTTTTTTTTTTTTTTTCTCATTTTAATTTAACTAGGTTTCTTCACATGGGTGAAGTATGTTTTCAAAACAGAGTACGGCTCTTAGAGGATCCCACCCCCCCTTTTTTTTTTATTTAACGAGATTAATTCACATGTGTGAAGTAAATTTGCAATCAGAGTAAGGCCCTTAAAAGAGCCTTTTTTTTTTTTTTTTTTTATCAGAAATTCTTCATAGGTGAGAAATAACCTCTAAACCTAGTCCCAATTATTGTTATTTTTTTTGCTAGGGTAGCTGTGAATTGGGTTAAAAAAATTCTGTGAATTGGTTTACAGAATTTTTTCACAGGTTTACTTTTGTTGCTTCTTGACAGGCATGTCAGAGTAACCATAGCTTGGGGTGGTGTGATCACCAAATTACACCGATCGAGGTTTAAGATACTCGTTTAGAGTATGCAACATTTTGTCGGCCCTGAAAAGAGCCTTTTTTTTTTTTTATCAGAAATTCTTCATAGGTGAGAAATAACCTCTAAACCTAGTCCCAATTATTGTTATTTTTTTTGCTAGGGTAGCTGTGAATTGGGTTCATTTCTGGAACTTTATTTAAGATAGTTTTTGGCCTTTTATAACTGTCAGTTTCATTGACAGTATAGTTAATGGCCGCTCTGACCAGAGGATTAGGATGAATCTTAGCTTTTTCATAGTATCTGTAAGCTAAGTCATACATCGTGTAATGGATGGAATTAATATTTAGCATGCTTCGGATAGCATGGTTTGAAGTTCTTCCATCAAGTCCAACCATATATCGTAGGGTTTTATTTTGAAATGAGGTAATCTTATTTTTCTGCTGTTTGTTGCAGTTACCCCAGATAGGACAGGCATAAGTAATAACAGGGCTGATACAGGCTTTCCATATCAAAGTTTTGTTTTTCCTGCTAAGCCTTTTATTTTTTATTATTGGCTGGAGACTTCCTCTGATCTTAAGGGATTTGGACACAGTTTCTTTAATATGCTTGTTCCAGTTTAGGTTGTGGTCCATAAAAAGTCCTAAATATTTAACATCATTTACCCAAGGTATTTTTTTTATACATTTCTATTTCAAAGTCTGGATTGTGATTGCATTTAATCCTAGAAAATAGAATTGCTTGAGTTTTTCGGTATTGATTTTAATTTTCCAATCTAAGAAATATTTCTCAAGTTTTTCAACATAATGTTGCAACATGAAAGTTGCTTGATTTTTATTTTTGGAAGTATAAGCGAGTGCAGTGTCATCAGCATAGAGAGCTGTAGTCAGATTCCTGTTATTATAGTTGGGAAAGTCTGACGTAAAGATAGAATACAGCGTTGGTGCGAGTACACTGCCTTGAGGTACACCAGCTTCGATTTTTTTTTTAACGATTTTTTCCCATTGATTTTTACACAGAATGTTCTGTTAGTGAGGTATGATTTGATTATGTGTATAATCCAGGGTGGGAAATCATGTGCTATTAGCTTGTAGATAATTGCCTCATGTGGGCATTTATCGAATGCTTTTGCCACATCCAGAAATATGGCTGCTGTGTGTTCCTTTTTTATAATTCCTTCAGCACATTTTTCAGTTATTCTAGAGAGTTGGTGCACCGTGGAGTGTTTATCTCTAAAACCTCCTTGAGTAAATGGAATTACTGGGAATTCCTCACAGAATTGTTGCATTCTAATAAGAATTATTTTTTCAAAGATTTTTCCCATGGTTGGGAGCAACGAAATCGGTCTGTGATTTTCAGGAATTGCCGGGTTTTTGCCTGGCTTGGGTAAAAGTATTACCTCTGCTGTCTTCCAAATATCAGGGAAGTAGTTTATTTTAATGGCACAATTGTATATTTTAGTAAGGGTTTGCACATATTCTTCCGGTAATGTTTTCATAATTTTATTATTTATGCCATCATTGCCTGGTGCCTTTTTATTTTTAAGATTATTAATATGAAACCTAACTTCCCTTTCACTGATGGGTAGTGGTTTTTCAAAGTCAGGAGGAACAAAAATTTTTTTTTGGCCCTTAAAAGGGCTTTTTTTATTTCTTATCTTTTCAGTTTCTGGCGTTCCGGACCCGCGAGAGGTCGTAGCACCTTTAACTTGTCTATCGGACGTAAAAGAGGCCGTAGCATTTTGTACTTTTGGCTGTTGTTTTCTTTGCCTTGTGCTTCTATTTTTTTAAAAGAGACTTTCTGTTTGCTTTTAATTGGGGATGTTAATACAGGTTTTTTTTTACTAGTAAATTCTTCATAGAGTTGTGCACTTTGGGCGATGACTCTAGAATTTTCTACATCCTCCGCGTGTCTAAAATAAGTATTCAGGGCCTTTTTCATTTTAATGGCTACATCAGTGTCAGGGATGTCATTTATTTTAAACTGTTTTTCTAGTGAGTTTGCAAAAATTTCTGCTTTTTCTTCGTCAGTTCTAACTACCGTCCCATCTTCTTTTTGAAGGGGTGGGAGTAATTTGACATTTTTATTTTGCAAGCTCGACGTAAGATTCCATAGAGTCATTTTGTTTTTTTTATCCGAATTTTCAGAGTAGTCAATATGAGCCTCCTCTAATACTTGACCCCATGACCCATTCTCGAATTTTCTGATTTCTCTTTTAATTTGTCTATTTATGCAGCAATAAAGGTCATAGAACGTTTTATTTCTTGTTCTTTGCCACTTGCTTCGGTACCTATTTTTTTCTTTTATAAGTTCCAAAATTTCTTTGGGTAAATAGTACGGATTTTTTTTTCTCTTTAGCAGGAGTTTGACATTCTTCCATAATTTTTTTAATGGAGAGGTTAAAGAGTTTAATAGCTGTGTCAGTTTCTTCTTTGCTATTACAGTCTCCAATTACTGGGGGTGGCACTAGTTTAATTTTCCCTTCAAATTGCTTGAAGTTAGTGACCATTTTGGGTGCTACCTTCACGGTTTTGTCAGTATAAAGCTGGAGGTGAACTGGATTGTGGTCAGAGGAGAGTGCCGCCTCAGTATGAATTTCAAAGTAATATTTATTATTCTTCAGGAGTGCAAAATCTAGTATATTGCTAGTTCCTCTGAGCGCCGTTCGTGTGGGTTCAGAAGGCGCCCCCAAGTCAATGTTTTGGTTTAAAAGATATCTGAAAATATTGTTCCCACTTTTATTAGCTCTTGGGCAGTGCCAATAGCGGTGTTTACTATTAAAATCTCCCGCAATGACCGTAGGAATATTTTCCTCGAAAAGCTTATCTAGAGCTTCCCTGGTAATAGTGTGTTTGGGATGATTGTATAGTGCCGTAAATTTAATCGGGTTATTTTTTGTTTGAATAATAACCGAGTGCGCTTCCATGCCATCCTCTGTGTTGCATATCGCTTCACTTTGCTCTAGTTTATCTTTCACTGCGATCAAAATTCCCCCACTTTGGGAGGTTTTGTCTTTTCTGTAAACCTTGTAGTTGGGAATTTTGAATTTAATTCTGTCCGTTAGCCAGGATTCATTAATTAGCGCAATATCAGTTTTTTTGTATTTTAGTTAGGCTAAGAATTCTCTATGCTGCCTTTTGATGCCTTGCGCATTCCAAATTAATATGTTAAGTCCATTTGTTTCAGAGGAAAGAAATTCATCCTCGGTTTTTTTTTCATCATTTTTTACTGTATCAATTTTATTTATATTGCTGTTAATTTCGATAACTTGGTCAGAATTACAATTGATTGCTTCCTTGCTTTTGACCAGTTTGGCAGCTAATTCTGCTATTTGATTGATGGTCCATTCACCATTTTTTTGTTTTTTATCGGTTTCTCCATTTATTTTTTTTCCGTAAGTTTCTCACTCGTGGACATTCCTTTAACTTTTTTAATTAATAGGTCAAATTTGCTTTCTTCCTCAGAGAATGAGGGAAAGGTTTCACTAAGAGGGCGTTTTTCTTCTTCAGAGAAGGAGGAAAATGAAAATGATCGGCCCCTAAAAATGCCGTTGTTTTTTTCCCCCTTTCCTCAGAGAAGGAGGAAAATGAGAATGAACGGCCCCTAAAAATGCCGTTGTTTTTTTTCCCCTTTCCTCAGAGAAGGAGGAAGATGAGAATGTACGGCCCCTAAATATGCCGTTGTTTTTTTTACCCCCTTCCTCAGAGAAGGAGGAAAATGAACGGCCCTTAAAAATGCCGTTGTTTTTTTCCCCCTTCCTCAGAGAAGGAGGAAAATGAACGGCCCTTAAAAATGCCGTTGTTTTTTCCCCCTTCCTCAGAGAAAGAGGAAAATGAACGGCCCCTAAATATGCCGTTGTTTTTTTCTTCATCGTTGTTATTAGCATACTGCAATTGAGACTCTTCATTACAGTTATTTTTTTCTGCCTCTTTAATTTCTTTGCTAAGCCTGCCAGCGAAATATTTTGGTTTTTCCACGGTTGGAGTAACCAGTTTTTTTTGCTTATGCGTAGCATTTTCATCTATATTTTTATCAACATCAACAATTAATTTCTCTATCACTTTTGTGTTTTGGAATTTTTTTGCGATATTTTTTTATTTTTTCTTGGGGCACAGAATTCTGTATCAGGCTCTTAAAAGGGCCTTTTTTTTTCTCGCCTAGATATTTGTCAACATCAGCAATCAATTTCTCTGTCACATTTGTGTTGTGGAAATTTTTGCGATGTTTTTCAATCCTTTCTTTTAGCACAGAGTTCTGTACATTGCTTTTAGGGACAACTCTTTTTTTCTCTGTGTAATAAATTAATATTACGCAGGTATTTATTTGTGTCATTTTTCATTAATTCTGTGTCATTTACAGCATTCTTTATTTTTGAGCTTAACTTATGCTCATAAGATGACTGAGGTTGTTCTTTTATTTCAACCCTTTTTGTGTTTTGTATTTGCACAGTAACTTTATTGAAAAAAGTACTCGGCCCTAAAAAGGGCCTTTTTTTTTTTTTTTTTTCATTGCAAAAGCCTGACGCCGAAGCTGTCTCAGGTCTGTTTTCTATAAAACCTTCCTCTTGGGTAAGGTTGTCCGGAATTTTCTCGGACTTTTCATAAATCATATCTGGTATTTTCTCAGATATTCCATCGCCCGGGCATCCCACCGGTGTTTTATTGAAATCTGAAAATTTTACAAATATCCCATCGCCCGGGCATCTCTCCGGTGTTTTAATGATATCTGAGATTTTATCAGATATCCCATCGCCCGAGCATCTCTTCGGTGTTTTAATGATATTTGTAATTTTTTCAGAAATCCCATCGCCCGGGCATCTCACCGGTGTTTTTTTCATATCTGATATTTTCTCAGATATTATGTCTGGAATTGGCACAGACATACAAGAGTCATCGACAACTTTTTTGTCAGATGACGTGCCTAGCATTTTCTGAGGCACAGAATAAGAAAGTTTTTTACCTACCAATCTTCTTCTTGTTCTTTTTTGGATACTATGACAAAGTTCCGGCGGAAGGTTCTTAATTCTTCTAGATCTTCTTGGATCTGGCTTTTCAGTTGACTCCGGATTTCCCGTGAAAGTAGATGTGGAACGGGAAACGGCATCGCTTTTCTTGGCGTCAGGCTTTTGCTCTACAACATCAGAACTTGAAATTCTCTTAATTTTTTTCGATGGGCTTGAAGCTGAAACGAAGAGAAGTGGATTCGAGAAAATTTTAATTGAGCTTTGAAAAAAGCTTAACAACTAAAAGATCAACTAACCGGACTGATTCGGATAGACTGGTAACCCAGAAACTATCTAATCGCAGAACAAGACGAACGGCCGACGACGACGAAAAGCTTGCACTAAAGTTCACTCGCAGGAGCTCACACGATGTGCGACCTTCCTGCACGGAATCCAAAGGGCATATGTATAATGTCGTTGAGTTTCCAGAAGCAGAAGGGTTTTTCATCTTGAACTCCTTTTTCAAGAAAAAGTCACACAGGAAATGGCCACGGAGACATCCAAATGAAAAAAAAAATTATTATGTGTAACAAATAATTCGTCATTGAAGACTGCAGTGTGCTAAACAAGTTCAACACAGGTAGTGACCATAGATTGGTGAGATGTAAGATGCACCTCAACACTAAAATCGAACGTGGCAAGCTCATAAGACAAACAAAATGTATTGACATAACCAACTTTAAAAAACACCATACTACCTTCAAGTTGGTACTGAAGAACCGATTCTCTGCTTTAGAAGGCCTAACATCGGAAGAAGTGGATATTTCTGAAGTTAACAGAAAAGTAACCAAAGCTCTTATGGACACAGCAACGCAATTAGCTGGGTTTAAGAACAAGTTGCATGTGAACAAATTATCAGGAAAAACCAAAATGTTGATGCAAAAAAGAAGAGAGATGAGGACAACTAAAGAAGATGTGACTTCCAAAGTGGAATATATAGAGCTATGCAAGACAGTACGAAAAAGTATCACTGAAGACGTAAGGAAATTCAACTGTGAACTAGTGAGGAAAGCAATTGAAAACAACCAAAGCCTAAAGATAGCAAAGGGACATCTCAGTAAGGGAAGAAAACAGATTATGACACTGAAAAAAGAAGATGGTTCTGTAACAAGAAATAGAGGCGAAATTTTCGCAAGAGTGAAAGATTTCTACTCCAAATTATATGAAAGGGATGATACATGTACTAAAGACATCATGAAAGGTACCAGTACCAGAGTTCTTCCAGTCCTCCCAGCAGATGTTTTACATGCAATTAAGAACATGAAGAGGGGAAAAGCTCCAGGAGAAGATGGAATTACTGTAGGCATCAAACAAGTAGCAAGTGGAGAAATCGAAACAGTACTCGCCCAAAATTTCACTCGATGCCTTAATGAAGGGAAGATTTCTGAGGATTGGAACAACGCTAAAATGATCCTGCTACATAAAAAATGTGACATTGAGGATCTCAGGAACTACAGACCTATCAGCCTCCTATCAGTGGTTTATAAAATCTTCACTAAAGTTCTTTCACACCGCTTGAAGGTAACATTGGACATGGCTCAACCAAGAGAACAAGCTGGATTCAGGAGTGGCTACAACACAATAGATCATATTCACGTACTGAGAGAACTAATTGAAAGAGCGAGGGAATATGAGCTTCCACTGTGCATGGCTTTTATCGATTATGAAAAAATCTTTGATTCGGTGAAACCATCAGCAGTTACAATGGCTTTGAAATCCTGCGGTATTGAAGATGCATACATTAATATTATTAATAACATCTTTGAAAATGCAAGTGCAAAGATTCGGCTGTTTGAGAATACAGCACACATAAAAGTTGGAAAGGGAGTGAGACAAGGTGACACCATATCTCCGAAGCTCTTTAATGCCACATTGGAGGGTGTCTTTCAGTTGCTGAACTGGGAAAACAAGGGGATAAAGATTAATGGAGATTATCTAACCCACCTTCGTTTTGCTGATGACGTAGTCATTTTTGCAACTACCCCATCAGAGCTACCGAGCATGATCCAGGAACTTGCAGACAAGAGTAAAGAAGTGGGATTAAAAATGAACTTTCAGAAGACAAAAGTGATGTTCAATGCTTTTTCAAGAAATGAAGATTTATTGATTGATGGAAAAAAGCTGGAGATAACAGACACGTACGTTTATCTTAGACAGCAGATATCAAGTGAGGGTCATATTGATGAAGAAATTAATCGGCGTACAAAATTTGCCTGGAGAGCTTTTGGAAGAAACAGCCTAATTTTCAAGAGCAATATGCCATTATGTCTTAAAAGAAAAGTGTTTGATTAATGTATCCTTCCAGTGCTTACGTATGGTGCAGAGACGTGGACCTTAACTAAAAGAGACATACAAAGGCTGCAGACAACTCAAAAAAGCATGGAGAGGTGCATGCTTGGTGTAACCAGGAGAGATAAGAAGAGGAACTCGTGGATCCGAAAAATGACATGAGTGGAAGACATCGTGATCAGAGTTAAATCCCTGAAATGGCAATGGGCTGGACATACTGCCAGAAGGACAGACCATCGATGGAAAGCGGAAATTTTAGATTGGATTCCAAGGGACAGGAAAAGACCCAGAAGAAGACCACATGGGAGATGGGTGGATGAAATTCGAAAGTATGCAGGAGTGACATGGAGGAGACTGGCACAAGACAGACGGTTGTGGAGGAAACTTGGGGAGGTCTTCGTTCAGAAGTGGATTGATAATGGTTGACAATGATGATGATGATGATTGCGGCTCTAAAGATTCTTAACGTTGTTCGTTATTTTGTTGATTTGGCTTTCATTAAAAAAGTTTCTTCACTTCTGGTCCAGAATGATTTCAATACATCCCGGACTATTAAATCCAGAGTAATGTAGCATGCCCGGTTTTAGCACGCATTTTGTAAAAAAAGATCGTGCTTTTGTTATCGGTTTGTCCGCCCATCCGTCTGTCCGTCTGTAGACACCATATCTCTGCAACTATTTGTCCGATTTAAAAAAATATTTTTGCATTGGGAATCTTGAAACATGCGAACGATGATCCTTCATTTCGTTTTTTTTTTTACGATGTGCGATTTCGCCGCTGGAGGGCGTAAATGCAGATGATGTCGAACTCAAAATATATTTTATTCCATATATTCGCTTCTAAACATTCGATTGAAAAAATTCTTTTAGCCTTTGATTCCATTTATGTCGAAGAGTATTTTAGGTATAGTTACTTTTTCAAATTACGCATAGATTTTCCGCTAGGGGCGTTAAAGTAAATTACGTTTTCCCCAATACCTCTTCTTCTAAAACTTCGATTTGAAATTTTTTCTCTTCATCGCATACAACTCCTGATGGGAAATCTTTTAAGTGTTATTTCTACTTTTTGGTAAAGAATACTTCAGCCACCAGGGGGCGTAAGTGTTAATTTTTATTTTTGATGTATTTGCCATAAAATTTGTGCTTCTAAAATCTCGATTGAAAACATTCGTTCGTGGATCGATGCCACTCATGTCGAGAAACCTTTTCAGAATAATTTCTTCTTAAAATATTGCATGGTTTCTCCGCCAGTGTAGATGTGTATCATATTTTTCTCAGTATCCCTGCTTCTGATTGCCCGATTTGAAAAATTATTTTTTATTGAATAGTGTTTCCGATGCGAAATGTTTTTCATATAATTTAAAAAGTTTCAAGTAATTCATAGACTTTCCACTAGGGGGCGCAAAGGTAAATTGCGTTTCCCCCGATATATCTGCTTCTAAAACTCCGATATGAAAAATTCTTTCTCCACCGGATACAGCTCCTGATGGGAAATCATTTGCATATAATTTTATATTTTTGGTAAAAAATGGTTTGGCCACCAGAGGGCGAAGGTTTTAATTTCATCTTCTGATGTATTTGCAGCAAAATATAAGCTTCTAAAATCTCGATTGAAAAATATTCGTTTGTGGAACGATACTACTTACGTCGACAAACCTTTTAGGAATATTTTCTTCTTAAAATAACGCATGGTTTCTACGCCAGAGGTCGTAGATATATATATTATTTTTGTCAATATCTCTGCTTCTAAGAGTCCGATTTGAAAAATACCATCTTTGTTGGATAGCATTTCCAGTGCGACATGTTTTTCAGATAACTTCAAAATTTTCAAGTAATTTATAGACTTTCCGCTCGGTGCGTTTATGTAAATTGCGTTTTCTCCTACATTTCTGCTTCTAAAACTCCGATCTGAAAAATTCCTCCTGTATCGCATACAACTCCTAATGAGAAATGTTTTTTTATATAATTTCTGATAATTGGTATGGAATCGTCTGGCTACTAGGGGGCATAAGTGTTAAATTCTGCTTCTAATGTATTTGCAGGAAAATCGGAGCTCCTGAAAACTCGACTGAAAAAATTCTTTTCTGTACCGATACTGCTCATACCGAAAAACCTTTTGAGAATACTTTCTTCTTAAAATAGTGTATATTTTTCCCGTCAGGGGGCGTAGATGCATGTTTTATATTTGTCGATATCTCTGCTTCTAAGAGTCCGATTTAAAAATTCTTTCTTTGTTGGGAGCGTTTTCGCTGCGAAATGTTTCGCATATAATTTCAAATTTTTCTTAACGCACAAGTATGCCACCAGAGGGAGTAAGCTCACGATTACGTTTACAGCAATATCTGCGGGATTAAAAACCCGATTGAAAAACTTCTTTCTTCGGTCAGATATTCCTGCTTTCCATCCCGGTTCCATTGACTTTGAATAGCTTTGATAAATTTAATTCGCGTCAGAACGGATTCAAAAGACGTTCTCATTACACCCGAAAATCCGGTGTCGTCTTTCTTGTTGTTTTTTCTTTCGGCTCGCACATTTCATTTTCTATTAGCAGAGGAGTTGTTACTGCTCATGTAACGCTGAAAATTTTAACAGAACAAACACAAGTACGAGCCACCCTGTTCTGAGGCTGCTGCGTTCTTGTACACGCCGCCATAAATTCTTGAATATTTAGAGGAATTTCATGATAAAATTCTTACTAAATTTTTTAACATAAACGAAATATTTGATTAATATCTCTAAAACGTGAGATTTTAATTACGGGGTTTCGTAATGCTCGCCAAATTTTATGCCGTAATTCTTTTCCTTTCACGATTAACATTTATTTCCTTATGAAATTAAAAAAATATTCTAGACAAATTAATTAATTGTTGGCTTACTGGGAGCAAAAGCAATAATGAATGATTTTTTTTATCCATTTCCTTTTATTCCAAATTTTTGTCATCATATTTATTTTGATGATTTCATTCGAGAAAGGTGTTTTAATCACATTTTGTTTTTTCTATGATGAATAACTAAAATGAGTGCATGAGTACAAAGAAATAGTTCTGTACAGTGTTTATTTCTTTTTTACGTTCAATATTTCCCCTTTGCTGATTTAATTAAGAAATAACTGTAATACATGTCGGTTTTAGTTCGATTCTAATTGAAGAAACGTTGTCAACAACAGGAAATATTTGGCGCTGTGGGAAGCGTGGAGGCCGGGTTTTCATGGGACAAAAAATACGTAAAATGGAAAGAAAAATTTCTGATGAATTGGTGGTTTAAACAAAGCTTTTTATTTGAGTAGAACTACAGAAGTACTGTAAAAAATGCAGCTTTTTTTTAAAACAAGCAAACAACGGAAAATTATAGCAAAATTTCTTCCAAAGATATAAATCAGCGGTGGGCCAATAAATATAGAGTTCTCTCTTGAACAGCTTACATTTTTTATTACGAGGCAACTCACAAAAATATTTTCTGTGAAACAATGCTACCGAACTGGGCTGTCTTATAAATCAAATCGGCTCGAAAACCCATTTTTCCCGAAACCTCTCACGTTATCGAACTGCTGAAAATAACTTAGTACGAAGGATGAGCACAAAACGCAGGTACAAAACACATGCACACGTTCAGGCAAATGTATATGTACACTGAGTTGCCACTACATTAGGTACTTCTTGATATTATGTCTATGGAAACCAACACTCAAAAGCACTAGGCCTATATGTAATTCCGGAATTAAAAGCTGCATTCCAGAACTGTGCATACGAAATTTTGTACTAAACAAAATCTACATAATGCACTGAAATCTAGTAGTACCAATTAATCATATTTTAAGGCCGTAGGAGTATAAATACTGTAGATTCCGGTTAAATGGGACACTTCAGGCCTAAAACAGCTTGTTCAATTAAATGGCTGCTCCAATTATGTGAAGCTTTATCCCAAAGAGCTAATTTGGGATGTCCTTCAAGTATTGTCGCAAATGAACTGCTGCCCCGAATAACCGATGTCCCAATTAACTGGAATCTACTGTATTAAGGAATTTTGTTGTAGATAAAATCTTCGCAAAAAAATTCATAAACCTGTCATCATCTATCTATTACATTTTAAAACAGCAGGTTTTAAATTTTAAGGAATTTGATGCTGGACGAAATCTACGTAAAACACTCAAATCTGTTCAGGAACCTACTTAGACAGTTTGGTGCCCTGGGCACGTGCCCCGAATGCCCTCTCGTAAATCAGGCCCTGAATGTATTATCAGAAATTTAAATAATAAAGAATTTTGAGCTACACAAAGCTTATGTAGTAGTGATGGCAGGAATCATTTCTTCTCAGGAGTTTATTCATCATTCACGAATGTTCATTCAATTTTCAGGTTGTTACTACGCTCACTGAGTAAATCTTTAGTTCCAGGGTGTCCGTGATTCAAGGCCGCAACGGAAATTGCCAAGTTACTTAAAAGAGCGGGAGCTCTCCACTGTGGTGTCATAAAAAAAGAACGATGTTAATACAGAACAAGTTAGTAAAATCATGCAATGCATTGATTATCATACGCTTTCCAACATACCAGAAATCGCGCGCAGACAAACCTTCCTCTCTACATTGACTATTGATTCGTTTAG
Source organism: Macrothele yani (assembly GCA_039090855.1). Classification (NCBI taxonomy): domain Eukaryota; kingdom Metazoa; phylum Arthropoda; class Arachnida; order Araneae; family Macrothelidae; genus Macrothele; species Macrothele yani. The sequence continues at coordinate 50,743,856 of CM077002.1, forward strand.
TATACCTCCGGAACAACACACTAAAGTTTTGGCGCAATAGAAGCATTTTTAGTCAAGTTATGAGGATAATGACTGTGGAATAAATCTCGCTCAAAATGGGGTCAGAAGTCAGGACCTTTGACCCCATTTTGATGATATTCAAAAGAACTGGTTCAGTGCACCTGCGGAACAACATGATAAAGTTTTGTTAAAACCGAAGCATTTTTACGTAAGTTATGACGAATAAGAGCGATGAAATGGATCCCGCTTCTATATCCTGAACTTTGACCCCATTTCGGCCGTTTTCAATGAGGTTCGTCCCCAGGATGTCCCCTAATACATACTAAAATTTCATCGAAATCGAACCATTTTTACGCGAGTTATCGTGCGGACGGACAGACGGACAAAGCTGGAGCGTATACGCTTTTTCAACCTACGGTTGGAAAGCGTAAGAAAGTGACCTCATTGAATGACTCACAACTAAAGGTGCGAAGCGAAGGCAGATGTTGTCGCCCCGGTAGCGCAGTGGTCTGCGCGCTGGCTTGTGATCATTCGTCCATGATGGGTCCGGGTCCGAATCCTGTGAGGCATGGATGTTGTGTTTGTCTTACGGCCCTGGCTCTCTCCCCTCCCTGGAACCAGTGGCCCTAAATTTGGGACGGGCGACTGCTTATAGCTCAGTGGTGAGTTGCTCAGGGTGGTCGTTAAACCTTCAATCTAAAAAAAAAAAAAAAAAGCGAAGAAGTCATATATTGGCAAACTGCCAAAAGAACAGGAGCTTAGCAGCCATTTACTGTTAACGATGAATCTTCGTTCGTGGCTCACGATTCAAATGAATGCATTCTCGTTTCATTCCTATTCTTCAGTTTCACCATATTTCTTAGCTGCCCGCTTACATAACGGTTGATATTTATTAATTCCCGATATTACTTTTCTTAAGTATAATTCTTTTCCGAACTCATGCGGGCGAAAGGAAGTTAAACGTGCCGGAACTTAAAAGTGTGTCACAGTCAAACCCGTATTTAGGCACGTGCAACATGTAAAGCTACACAGGGCGGCGAAGTTTGGGGGGCGGCAAAATAGTATTTAAACTTGACGAAACCGGTCGGAATCGGCGGTTAGTCCTTTTTTTTTTTTTTTTTTTTTTGAAGAGAATAAACTCATATGAAACAACAAATGTAAACTTTATTAGATTGACAAATTCATTCAACCACTTTAGTAAAGACAATAGTCCACGTTCGTGATTTTTATGTTTTTGTTTTTTTTTGACTGAAGGTTTAACGACCGCCGTGAGCAACTCAATGGGCTATAAGCAGTTGCCCATCTCTAATTTAGAGCCATTGGTTCCAGGGAAGGGAAAGAATCAGTCCTGTAGACAAACACAACATCCATGTCTCACCAGAATTCGAACCCTTCACGAACGAATCATCATACGCCAGCGCTTAGACCACTGCGACACAGGGGCGGCCAGGTTCGTGATGAGCATCACGACTGCACCCTTTTTCAGTCATAAAATGTGAGGCGAAAGTCCACGTATTCGATCATGTGCAAAAATTCAACTGGATAGCGCACTTTTTCGCTCTCATCTTCAGTCACCACTGTGTTTGTAAATGTTGTTGGAATGAGATTCGCTTTGCGAATACTCTTCACCCGTCGGAATCAACGGTTAGTTCTTTTTTTTTTTTTTGAAAAGAATAAACTCACATGAAACAACAAATGTAAACTTTTTTTGATTGACAAATTCATTCAACCACTTCAGTAAAGTCAATAGTCCAGGTTCGTGGTTCGTGATTTTTTTTGACTGAAAGTTTAACGACCACCGTGAGCAACTCAATGGGCTATAAGCAGCCGCCCGTAATATTTTCACTAACAATGGTCAACGGAATGTTTATTTACATCTTTACATAATGGGAAACGTCTTACCTACGTGAATAAACTGGATCGAATGGATATTAAATTGTATATATACATCACCCAGTCCAACGTCATAACGTAATCAGGTCTTCGAGAGTGTTCGCTGTTCCGATAAGAACTTTGATACCAATGCACGCTAGCGTTGTTTTGTACAACGATTCGCTCAGAAAAGAGACTTCGGACTTTGGACTATCTCAGTCCCTCTATGCTCCGCCTTCAACAGCGCGTGAGTCAACCGCAGGGGATCGAATGTCAATCGCGCGCTTCTTCTATAGACTTTACATGGAAAATTTGCCGCCCCACAACGTCCGAACCGTTGCCCCAATAACGTTTTTCCCTTTAACTGGCACATCTACATGGTAAGACCTTTATTTTGATACCTCAACCATATCTTTACGTTCAGCCGTTCTCTCAAAATAGGACTCACAGTAAAAAACCTTATAGAATTAATATATAGACAAGAAAACCGACAAATAACGCTGTAAAAAAATTACGAAGAGCAAGCAGCTGCCATTTACTGGAGGTAGCGGGTGTTCAAGTCTGTTGTGACTTGTACTCCCGCTACCTGCAGTAAATGGCAGCTGCTTGCTCTTAGGCGCAGAATTCAGTTGGTTAACAGGCGCAGAATTCAGTTGGTTACAGTTGAAAAGCGCTGCGACAAATCACGAAGAGCATGCTGGGCAGCAATGACAGAGTGAGGAACGTACGCTGTTGGCCGAACGATCACTGTTACTTATTAAGGTTTTCAGTAGCAGACGCTGCCTGTGATTTTTCGATAACCGTGATCAAATCACAGGTAGTGAAATATCCATCATCTCTAGTTGTTATTGCTTCGTGACGTGCTTTGTTTACTTGTTCCCAGTGAGGTTATTTGTTGGTGTTTGATTTAAAGAGTTTTTTTTTCAAGACTTAGTCACGTTTAAACATTTCCACAGAGCTCTTGTGTTTTCTGCTAAAACGGGTAAATGTAAACAAATTATAGTTTATGTTATAAGTTATAATTGAAATGGATGGACAATGGAGGTTAAGCGGTGCTGCACATCGTAAAAAGGCAGAAAAAAAAACAGGCAAGACAAGACGAAGTAATAGGAAGGGATAAATTCATCTGTGCGAACGCAAAGGCTAGGAGAAAACCTCTTCTATAACTGAGGTAAGCTCCATCAGTGGCGTAGCCAGAGGATGGAGGGGGTGGGGGTGGAATTTCCTTGAGGGGAGACTGAGCACGAATTTAAAGCGATATATATGTGTATGAGATGTAAGGTCAGGTGATGCGTAACATCACAGCCTCTCCTTGACAAATGTCAACCCCGCCTTCTCGTTGTGCATCCTGTTCCCACTAAAGGGGCTCTGACGACCGCCAATAGCGGTATAACTATACCATCGGGATTAGAGGAAATGCTATCCCACACTCAACAACCAGCTTGGACAGCGTGGTGAGTTAAGGCCAAACCCCTCCAAAATGAATCCACAACTTAAATCTTGGCCCTCAGTCTCCGGCAACTGGAATGTATCTGGCCAAGGCAGCGGCCAGTGCGACATGAAGGCAGAGGGTGCTAAGAATCCCCGGAGGACCGGACTAGGCTGCCATCTGATGCTGACCTTGGCTACGTATAATGGACGCTCCCTATCTTCTGATTCAAGGCTTCTTGAATTGGAAGAGGAACTACAAAGGATCAAGTGGGACATCGTCGGGCTAAGTGAGGTAAGGAAAAAAGGAGAAGATCACATTGAACTGAAAAGTGGACATCTCTTCTACTATCGTGGGACAGATACTGGCAGAACTAGTGGTGTTGGATTTATAATAAACAAAAAAACTGAAGGATAAAGTTGTAGAAGTTAAAAGTTCCTCTGACAGAGCTGCACGACTTGTTATCCAACTCTCGAGAAGATACCAGGGTCAGATTATTCAAACTTATGCACCCACCACAAGTCATCCTGAAGAAGAAATTGAAGAATTTTATGAGGAAATTCGTCATCTAAATAATAAAGGTAAGCAGCATTTGAAGATAATTATGGGAGATTTCAATGCAAAAATAGGGCAACGGCAACAGAATGAAACTTCAGTAGGTAAATTCGGTTACGGCAACAGAAACCAGCGTGGAAATACTCTCGTTGAGTTTGCAGAGGCAGAAGGGTTTTTCATCTTGAACTCCTTTTTCAAGAAAAAGCCACACAGGAAATGGACATGGAGACATCCAAATGGAACGACAAGTGAAATTGATTTTATTATGCATAACAAAAAATTCGTCATAGAAGACTGCAGTGTGCTAAACAAGTTCAACACAGGTAGTGACCATGGATTGGTGAGATGTAAGATGCACCTCAACATGTAACGTATACTCTATATTCACTTTCCTTTTGATTTTTACTATCTCTGGTTATTTTATTTTACTATGTAAATTATCTTCTTACTGAACGAGATGTTATTTCACCCGCTGAATGAGATCTGGCAATGAGTGTAAGTCATGACGTGGTGGTAGTCAGTATAAATAGGCGCGTTCAACGATACCTAAGGAGAGCGTTGGTTTATGTGAAGGAGAGCGTTGGTTTATGTGAAGGAGAGCCTTTGTTGTTGTATAGAGAGAGAGTTTGTTGTTGTACGAAGTGAGCTGTGGTTTATGTGTCAGAAAGCTGGTGCTGTATAAAGAGAGTTCGTTTATGTGAGAGCGAGAAGTCTCAATAATAAAGAATTTGTTGTAAGTACGTTTTTCTCAGTTCATAGTTAATGTCAGACCTCTGTCTGGCTGTTAGGTTTATTTCATTTAGTGTTATTAGTAACAACCAGCATAAGACTTTATTCATCTTAATTACTACTACAACATTACTACTAGTTATAAGTTGTTCATTACTATTACTACACTACTAGCAGGAAAGTTTATTCATAATTAATAACACAACAACCATTAGAAGAAGCGTTAGCTTAGAAGAAGCTGAATTCATTACATTATAAGAAGGAAGCTATATTCACGATAATTAGCTAGAGAAAGCAATTATATTCATTATAATTGGCGCCCGAACTTTTCTCGGACACGAGGTCTTGACAATTATTACCCATGTCTTCACTAATTGAGACAACTTCAATTTTTTACCCTAAGGCAAGTTTCGATGGTGATGGTGTTTTTTCGACCATCTGCAAGAAGCCTGTGGGGCTCACTTTGATATAAGGGATCTACACGTACCCAGGCATTCTTCACAATTTCGTAATTCACCAGCTTCCTATTACGCTGAGTCGCGGGTCGTACCTGAGGGAGTTCAATCCTCTCAGCGAAGCAGAATGCTTGCCCATTTCGTGCCGCATGCAGGAACAATTCTTTTTAATGGTTTGGAGGGGTCCTTAAAGTTCCTCGAAGATCTGGAAGATCATTTTGATCTATACAATATTCCTGAAGACTGCAAAGTACAAATCGCAGGTACTTGCTTGAAGGATACCGCTAAGACCTGGTATCGGCAGTGGAGAGTGTCGAACCCGGATTCTCATTATGAGAATTTCCGAGTAGAATTTTTGGAGGTCTTTCCTTTCGGCCTCAGTCGAGCTAGCCTTGCACAACAACTTTTTTCTCGTCAGCAAGGACCCAACGATAGCCCTGTTGCATTTGCGTTGGAAACAACACGCTTATATAACTTATGGGATCCACATGCCAGTCATGTCGACATGTTGGATACCCTCTTGCAGCAGCTCGACCCATTTTTACAAGATTTTCTTGAGGTTCGACATCCTGCTACAATTCATGAATGCCTTCGCCTCATACGAACGTATGAAGAGCGACATGGCAAACATGGTTCAACTCACCATGCTCGGGCACCCCGCGAGGCTTATTTCGAAAACCCTCAGCGGCATAATAGGCATAATAACTTTCAGGGCGAGCATACACAAGTGCACACCCAAGCTTCATACGTTCCACCACACAGAAGAGTGGCAAACCAACCGCGAGTTTCTGAACAATCTTCGGGATATCGTACAAATGCACAGTATGCTCGACCCCGTTCCAATCCGCAGCATTCGGAACGTTTTCATGCTCAGGGAATGATGGTTTTTCTGCCCGTGCTGAGGGAAGAAGTAATAGATATGACAATGTCAACAGACACGCGGAGTTCCCGACGCAGGTTTCACGCAGTTTTCCTCATCGTGAAAATTTTTCCGATACCCGGCAGGGTTGAGGTTTCAGACCGCATGATAATCCAACCAGGAATCCTTTAAACTTCCAAAGGAAGTAGACCAAGGGTCGGTCCTGCTTCCTGATACCAAGCATTCTGACCCTAAAACAGTATTAGTGACTGTCCAAACTCCTCAGTTGCGTGATGTATTCTTGACAATTGAAGATATTATTGTCGAGACAAAGTTCGACACTGGTTCTGAAATATCAGCCCTAAATACGAAGTTTTGCACTGACAATTTTCCTGCAGTCCTCGTTCAGCCTGCGACGCAGTATTTGCGAGGTGCAAATAACGAAATCTTCAGTATCACAGGAACTGTCACATTATCTCTAGGGCTGGGAAAGGCTCGTTTTACGCATTCTTTCCTGCTTATAGACGAACTACCTGTGAAATGTCTAATGGGAATGGACTTTATTCATACGTTTCAAATAACTCTGAATTTCGTACAACATGTGATTTCCTTTCCGGAACCTGTCGAAATGATTCCTACGGTTCCTATGGATATAACGAGTTTGTTATTGAGTAACCAATTGAATGAGAGGCAACGAAACCAGCTTTCTCTACTTCTGCAGGAAAGCCCTGGTTTATTTTCTGATCAACCTGGTTTCACACAGGTGTTTTATCATGTCATTGACACTAATGGTTCGAAACCGATAGAGACGAAACCTTACCCTTGTGCTCCCCATGAGAAACAGGAAATGCAACGTCAAATTTCTGAAATGATTAAACAGGGCATAATAAGGGAATCAACAAGCGCCTGGGCTGCTCCTGCCTTTTTGGTTCCAAAGAAACAACCCAATGAATTTCGTTTCGTGACAGATTTCCGCAAGCTCAACCAAGTCACAAAAACGATCAATTATCCTCTACCTGTCATGTCACATATTTTGCATGACCTGTCATCAACCAAATGGATGTCAACCTTGGATTTGGCGAGTGGATATTGGCAGGTGGCGATACATCCGGACTCTGTCGATAAAACAGGCTTTGTGACTCCTTTTGGGGCTTATGAATACCTGCGTATGCCCTTTGGACTAGCTTCTGCACCTGCTACTTTCCAAAAGCTTATGGATACGGTTCTCACACCTGTTCTGGGTCCCCATGTGCATGTATATTTGGATGACATTATTATTACATCCGAGACTTTTGACGAGCACCTTTCTCTGCTCAAACAGGTGTTCCAACTCATATACAATGCTGGCTTGACGTTAAAACCTAGTATATGCCAGATAGCGAGGGACGAGATTGTATATCTGGGGTTGAAAATCACTCCCCACGGCTTATTTACGGATAATGAAAAAATTAGGCCTATTGTTGACTTTCCTGGACCTAAAACAGCAAAAGAACTATCACGCTTTCTGGGAATGACCGGATGGTATCAGCAGTTCGTCCCCGCTTATGCTACAATCTGTGAGCCATTGTATGCTTTGAAACGTAAATACAAGAAGTTTGTTTGGACACCTGAGGCTAACGCTGCATTTGAAACACTGAAGTCTGCGTTGACTCAGCCTCCTGTGTTGGCTTTCCCGGATCATACTAAGGAATTTGATATTTATACTGACGCATCCGGAGTTGGTCTTGGTTGCGTTTTGTCACAAGCTGGACATCCAATAGCTTTTGCGTCTCGTACTTTAGCCAAAGCTGAACGCAATTATTCAGCTACGGAACGTGAGTGCCTTGCTGTAGTATATGCTCTTGATAAGTTTCAATGTTATCTTAACGGATTGACAGTTAACATAATTACGGATCATTCTGCCCTTCAGTATTTGAATTCTGCTAAGCACCTATCTCAAAGACTTATGAAGTGGGCTCTGAAGTTACAAGAGAGCAATATCAAAATTTCGTATCAGCCAGGTCATAAGAATCAATTACCGGACGCATTGTCTCGCGTTCCGGTTAGTGGGGTCCCCACAGAAACTACTCCTGGATGTCAGCCTTTACTTCTAATAGCTGATATAACATCCAGAGAGCAGATAATGGCAGAATTAATAAATGATCCAGATTTTGGGGATATCTGTAATTTTTTGCTTGCGGGTTCGCCCCTACAAAGTGATCCTTCTCTGGCTGGAAGGTCACAACATTTTGAAGTCATAGAGGGTCTTCTTCACTATACGAAATCTAGGACTACTAGGGCAGAGTTTCGCCCATGTATTCCGCAAACCCTTAGAATGGCCCTTTTAAACGAATTTCATGACAAACCTCTTGCAGGCCATTTAGGTATTCGCAAGACCCGTTGTAAATTGCGGGATGTTGCCTATTGGCCTGGCATGTACCAAAGTGTGCTCGCATACGTTCAATCATGTCACTTGTGTCAGATTAATAATTACCGTAATGTAAGACCGGCCGGTCACTTGAAATCTAGTTCAAGTTCTCATGTTTTTGATATTATTTCAATAGATTTATTGGGACGTTATCCTTTATCTGTTAAAAACAAAGCTCGTTACGTTTTAGTATTAACTGATAATTTTTCTAAATGGGTTGAAATTTTTCCCATTAAAGCCGCTACGGTAGAAGTTATTTGTAATGTATTAATTAATGAAGTATTCTCTAGATATGGTGCACCTAATAAAGTAGTTTCGGGTAAAGGTCCACAACTTATTTCTGACATTTTTGAAAGAATGTGTGCGAGACTACACATTAAGCATAAATTCATTTCCCCATATCATCCCCAGAGTAATCCTGCGGAACGCGTAAACCGCACGCTAGTGAAAATGATTGCTGCATTTGTCATGGATCATCACGAGCGATGGGATGAACATCTTGAGCTTTTTCGTTCGCCCTCCGCTCGTCTGTTCACGAATCTACTAAAATTACTCCTGCAGAACTTTTTCTGGGTCGCAAAATTAAAACCCATTTTGAAAATTTAACGGGGATTATCGACGAACTAAACCAGCGACCAACTCCGCAATCAGTACGAATCATGGCAGAAAAAGCTCGTGTTGCAATGCTAGGAGCACAAGCGGCTCAAGCAACATATTATAATACTAGGCGTAGGGAACCAGATCTTGTCGTTGGAGATCTCACTCTCGTGGAAACGCACTTCCAGTCTTCTGTTTCGCATACTTTAGTGAAGAAATTTGCACCCAGCTACGAAAGTCCATATCGGGTGGCAAATGTGTTTGAAAATAACATTGTTCTTGAAAAACCTGACCATCAATTTCAATACGTACACGTTGCTCAGTGTCGCAAGTATCATGAACGAAATATCGATTTTATAATCAACCCTACTCAACCTTCTGTTCCACAGACTCAAGAGTCTATATCTCACGATCAACCGCCAGACATTTTAGACGAACCAACAAACATTTTTGAAGAATCTCTAGTGATTTTTTCTTCACCCTCCCCTCCTCAAGACGGGTTTCCAAACATGCAACCTGATTCTCCCATGAGACGAAGGCTCGAATCAAGTTCTTCAAATACTAGTATCGTTCCTTTCCCTCCAACCATTGCCAAGACTATTGCTGCGCCGTTTCCTGATAACTCTGCACCAACACAAGCTCCTAGTTCCTTGAATACCTCGTCAGAAAGTATTCCTATATGCAGAAATAAACATCGCCCTGCACGACCACTAAATTACAGCAGCGACTCAGAGGCTTCGGATATTTCTGATTTATCAGTTATGAACAATAATTTGACTATTACAAACCGTCCAGAACCACCAAAAGCTAGGCGAAAACGTAACTTGTCTCCCCAATCTGCTTCGCCGCAACAGCGACGAAGGCAGAGATCCTTGCATCCGCCCGGGTTTCGCCCCTGGAACCTACGCTCAGGGCAAACAGGGCCGATGCCTGCTGCTACTCTCATGCCACGAGGGCGAAAACGAAAACAAACGATGTGGCCGGAGCCACGTCCGTCCAAAAGAATGCTGGAAGGACAACACGGGCCCCAGCACAAAGGGACTACATATCAAAAGCCTGGGGGAGCCCGTTCCTATCAGCCGCAGGGATTTCCGGACCGCCAGACTTCAGCCGTTCCTGACCGTTCCTATCAGCCGCAGGGATTTCCGGACCGCCAGACTTCAGCCGTTCCTGACCGTTCCTATCAGCCGCAGGGATTTCCGGACCGCCAGACTTCAGCCGTTCCTGACCGTTCCTATCAGCCGCAGGGATTTCCGGACCACCAGACTTCAGCCGTTCCTGACCGACGGATTTCAGCCGTTCCTGACCGTTCCTGTCAGCCGCCGGGATTTCTTGACCGACAGAATACAGATGTTCCAGATCCATTCAAATCGTTGAAACGCACTACGCCACCTGAATTTACCAGTCCGATTAGGCCTGGAAAACGTTATCGTACTAGAGTTTTTTATGCGTCCTCGAGATAAGTAAGTTCTCGTGGACAGGTTCTTTTCTCCGTTTGTTGTTTTTCCTGCACGACCAGTTGGCGTGTCAGAATTTCTTTTTTCCGTGTGGGCCTATGCATTCTTTTTTGTGTATATATGTGTTTTTTTTTTTTATATATTTCTTCTATGTCCATCTACTAATCCAAATTTTTTTTATATATCTATGTGCTTAGGGGTAAAATAATAAAATTGTTACTGTTAGGCAGCTCCAGGCAATCTTCGCTGCTGATACAGTTGGTGTGTATTCAACGAATAATGAGAACGTAATTTGAAATTAAAAAAGTGATTCCTGCTAGGCAGAATAAAAGGAAGGTATGACGATGCAGGTTTGTTTTGTTCAAGTATACAAAGTGTTTCACAGACGAATACAGATTTCTTGATTTTGTCATGCCAAGTTTGATATTGTACATACTGCTGCCACCAAAACAACAACAAAAAAAGAGGTCGATAAACGTCAATCAACGAAGTGTAAGACTTACACTCCAAAATTGATAGGTTTTTCGGGAAAAAAAAAAGAAAAAAGAAAAAAAAATTAAGGGGGTGATGATGTAACGTATACTCTATATTCACTTTCCTTTTGATTTTTACTATCTCTGGTTATTTTATTTTACTATGTAAATTATCTTCTTACTGAACGAGATGTTATTTCACCCGCTGAATGAGATCTGGCAATGAGTGTAAGTCATGACGTGGTGGTAGTTAGTATAAATAGGCGCGTTCAACGATACCTAAGGAGAGCGTTGGTTTATGTGAAGGAGAGCGTTGGTTTATGTGAAGGAGAGCGTTTGTTGTTGTATAGAGAGAGCGTTTGTTGTTGTACGAAGTGAGCTGTGGTTTATGTGTCAGAAAGCTGGTGCTGTATAAAGAGAGTTCGTTTATGTGAGAGCGAGAAGTCTCAATAATAAAGAATTTGTTGTAAGTACGTTTTTCTCAGTTCATAGTTAATGTCAGACCTCTGTCTGGCTGTTAGGTTTATTTCATTTAGTGTTATTAGTAACAACCAGCATAAGACTTTATTCATCTTAATTACTACTACAACATTACTACTAGTTATAAGTTGTTCATTACTATTACTACAATACTAGCAGGAAAGTTTATTCATAATTAATAACACAACAACCATTAGAAGAAGCGTTAGCTTAGAAGAAGCTGAATTCATTACATTATAATTGAAGGAAGCTATATTCACTATAATTAGCTAGTGAAAGCAATTATATTCATTATAAACACTAAAATCGAACGTGGCAAGCTCATAAGACAAACAAAATGTATTGACATAACCAACCTTAAAAAACACCATAATACCTTCAAGCTGGAACTGAAGAGCAGATTCTCTGCATTAGAATTCCTAACATCGGAAGAAGTGGATATTTCTGAAGTTAACAGAAAAGTAACCAAAGCTCTTATGGAAACAACAACAAAATTAGCTGGGTCTAAGAACAAGTTGCATGTGAACAAATTATAAGGAAAAACCATAATGTTAATGCAAAAAAGAAGAGAGATGAGGACATATAGAGCTATACAAGACAGTACGAAAAAGTATCACTGAAGACGTAAGGAAATTCAACTGTGAACTAGTGAGGAAAGCAATTGAAAACAACTATAGCCTAAAGATAGCAAAGGGACATCTCAGTAAGGAAAGAAAACAGATTATGGCACTGAGAAAAGAAGATGGTTCTGTAACAAGAAATAGAGGCGAAATTTTGACAAGAGTGAAATATTTCTACTCCAAATTATATGAAAGGATGATACATGTACTCCAGACATCATGAAAGGTACCAGTACCAGAGTTCTTCCAGTCCTCCCAGCAGAAGTTGCACATGCAATCAAGAACATGAAGCGAGGAAAAGCTCCAGGAGAAGATGGAATTACTGTAGACATCATACAAGAAGCAAGTGGAGAAATCGAAACAGTACTCACCCAAATTTTCACTGGATGCCTTAATGAAGGGAAGATTCCTGAGGATTGGAACAACGCTACAATGATCCTGCAACATAAAAAAGGTGACATTGAGGATCTCAGGAACTACAGACCTATCAGCCTCTTATCAGTGGTTTATAAAATCTTCACTAAAGTTCTTTCACACCGTTTGAAGGTAATATGGCTCAACCAAGAGAACAAGCAGGATTCAGGAGTGGCTACAGTACAATAGATCATATCCACGTATTGAGAGAACTAATTGAAAGAGCGAGGGAATATGAACTTCCATTGTGCATGGCTTTTATCGATTATGAAAAAGCCTTTGATTCGGTGAAACCATCAGCAGTTACAATGGCTTTGAAATCCTGCGGAATTGAAGATGCATACATTAATATTATTAATAACATCTATGAAAATGCAAGTGCAAAGATTCGGCTGTTTGAAAATACAACACACATAAAAATTGGAAAGGGAGTGAGACAAGGTGACACCATATCTCCGAAGCTCTTTAATGCCACCTTGGAAAATGTCTTTCAATCACTGAACTGCTAAAACAAAGGGATAAAGATTAATAGAGATTATCTAACCTACCTTCGTTTTGCTGATGACGTAGTCATTTTTGCAACTACCCCATCAGAGCTGCAGAGTATGATCCAGGAACTTGCTGACAAAAGTAAAGAAGTGGGATTAAAAATGAACTTTCAGAAAACAAAAGTGATGTTCAATGCTTTTACAAGAAATGAAGATTTATCGATTGATGGAGAAAAGCTGGAGATAACAGACATGTACGTTTATCTTGGACAGCAGATATCAAGTGAGGGTCACATTGATGAAGAAATTAATCGGCGTACAAAACTTGCCTAGAGAGCTTTTGGAAGAAACAGCATAATTTTCAAGAGCAATATGCCATTATGTCTTAAAAGAAAAGTGTTTGATCAATACATCCTTCCAGTGCTTACGTATGGTGCAGAGACGTGGACCTTAACTAAAAGAGACATACAAAGGCTGCAGACAACTCAAAGCAGCATGGAGAGGTGCATGCTTGGTGTAACCAGGAGAGATAAGAAGAGGAACTCGTGGATCCAAAACATGACAAGAGTGGAAGACATCACGATCAGAGTTAAATCCCTGAAATGGCAATGGGCTGGACATACTGCCAGAAGAACAGACCATCGATGGACAGCCGAAATTTTAGATTGGATTCCAAAGGACAGGAAAAGACCCAGAAGAAGACCACATGGGAGATGGGTGGATGAAATTCGAAAGTATGCGGGAGTGACATGGAGGAGACTGACACAAGACAGACCGTTGTGGAGGAAACTTGGGGAGACCTTCGTCCAGCAGTGGATTGATAATGGTTGACAATGATGATGATGATGATGATATGTGTATGCGAGGCTTTCACCAATGAATCAAACCCATGAAGAACTTTCTGGCTACGCCATTGAGCTCCATTAATGATGATTATTTTTATGATCCTAATTTTTCGGTGTTTCAATATATCTTTCCTTCAGAATTTTTTATTTATTGGATTTCAATGTAGATATCATAATAATTGTTGTACAGGAATATTTTTCTGCAGAATATTTTCATAAACTTGCAAATTTCTCAGTTTTTATGTTTTATTCAATTATGTTAGGTATTTCAATAAAACTGAAAATTAATGAGCATTTTGTATAAGTTTTCACGACCATATATCTGCTAGTTAATGCTGTGAGTAGGTGAGAAGTGATATGTTGGTATTGGGTTAGATCAATGAGCGGGGGGACGTAAAATAAATGACTGCACCGGGGGTAACATATCTTATTGCAATAAATACGGGCCTGGTCACAGCAGTGGCGGATTGAATGTTTATTCACAGGGTGAGAGCGAACCATTCATCATTCACGGTGAAAAGTCGTTTGTTGTTCACGAATGGTCAATCAGTACTACGTAGAACACGCTAATTTAGCATCACCTATTTATCACATTTCACTATGGGAATTAGATTTTAAGGAATTTTGTATTAGACGAAATCGAAATCTCACAAAGCGCTCAATTCTAGCATTATCTATGTGAGGATTTCAGAGGGATACCTTATTTAATATTTAAATAGTATATATGTTTTGATTTGATTTTATATATTTTTCAAATTTGAGTTACAGTGATGAATATATGTTTTTTTCTTATATATATATACAGTATATATGTTTAAGTCTCAGTTACAAGACAAGTGTATGAAGGGCAGTCCTTTTGAAAGACTGCTAGCCATCTTTACAAGACTGTTTTTAAGGAAGCTATGTTGTGTAGAGGTTTTCACGGGCTTTAATTTGGAAAGCCCAGCCTGGCTCAGAATTTCTAGTTTACGGCCTGGTCTGGCTCAGAATTTCCAGTTTACGAAACGGCGCGGCGTGGCTCAGAATTTCCAGTTTACAGCCCGGACTGGCTCAGAATTTTCAGTTTACGGGCCGGCCAGATCCGTTTTATACTTTCTTCAGGCGTTTTTTGCTATTTATTAGAAGTAACGCAATTCTTCCTTTAGAGCAGGGGTCTTCAACTCATGGCCCGCAGAGCACTATTTAATGGCCCGCGAGAGCATTATTTAATGGCCCGCGAGACGTCCACAAAAAGGAAATTCTAAAATGGAAGAAAATATATTTTCTAAATGGAGAAATGAATATCCATACACACACGCACACACAGAAATTTTCAAAGTGAACCGAAAAATGAAGACGTATCAGGTACCTGTTTCAGAATTCTGTGTAGTATAGATATCATGTTAACTGAACCGTTTCGTTTTCAGTTTTAGGATTCAAAACCTGTCTCTATACTTAAATACAAACAAGGCAGTCCTCGATCCCCAATTATGTAAACAAATACTTCGGACTTCCACATCTCTGTTGTAGCAACGAATGGCGCCAGAATTTCTTTTTGGTTTGTGGAAGCTGATAACTCTGTTCATGTAAACATTTCTCGGAAAAGAAAAATGCTGGAACTCACATTCTTCTGCTCCAGAGCCGAATATGATATCTCAATTAAGTTACGTCGGAAAATACTTATCACTGCTACTTGCCGTCTTGACTTGTGCGTCACCTATGTAAGGGGCACGAAATCACAGGTTTCGGGTCCTCCGCAACCTATGCTTGAAGTAACTATCTGTAGAACAAGGAATTCTCATTAATTCCAGTCGATCTGTGGAAGACATACTACACATTCTTCAAAGCGAAGACGGAATTCTCGTTAATTCTAGACGATGTATGGAAGGAACATCACACATCTTTTGAAGAACTTAACGGCCAGTAGATCCATTTTTACTTTCGGACGGCAATGTGCAATTCAAGCCCTCTCTCGACCGGTGGCGAGACTAAAATTCATATCCTGCTGCTCCGGAGTAGAAAGTTTTCCCAATTAAGCTACGCCGGCAAGGGCTTATCACTGCTACTTTCCGTCTTTACATGTGCGTCACCTCCGTAGCACGTCACAACCATGATAAAGAGCGCCCTTTCGACTGCCAAAGAAAAAATGTGTTCAGAAAATATTTTGGACATGCCTTCTATTTACATATCAGTGAATGGCACCATTAAAATACTTTGGAAAAAAAGAAAAAAGAGCAACTTTAGCAAGTGGAGGTTTTCCGGTACCCACAAAATCCACAGTTTTTGGTGAAAAGAAGTGACTGCTACATAAATTCATACAGCCAACTGTCTCAATGAAATATTTCTGTTATTGCAAACAAAAAATTATGGAATTCACTGGTATTGAACTGGATCCGATAGTAATGGGCTCATCACTTCTCTAGAAAGAGTGGCTCTAAATTAGCGACTGGCGACTCCTTATTAAAATCCCGAAATAAACGAACATTTATGAAAATCGCTGGTATTAAACAGGATCATATAGCAATGGCTCGGTAACTCCTCTAGAACCAGTAGCCCTATAAATTAAGGGCGGGCGACTACTTATGGGCTAAGATGCTCATGTTGTTCTTCAAATTCTGAAAAAAATTATGAACATTACTGGTATAATCAGGATCCTGCGACAATGGCACAGTCACTTCTCTGGAATCTTTGGCCTTAAATAAGGGACGGGCAACTCAGATGCTCGCAGGGGTGGTTAAACCCATATACAAACAGACAATTATAAAAATCACTGGTATAAACAGGATCCTCCGGCAATGATTCGGTCACTACTCTGGAACTAGTGGCCCTAAATTAGGGAGGGCGACTCCTTATGGCAAGCAAGTATCCATGGGAAGGGTAGTGGGCATGTGGACCAGTGGCGTATCTTGGGTCCGAGACCTGGGCTATCTCACCCCCCCCTCCCACAATACTGTTTTTTAAAAATTGCGAAGTTTTTTTTTAATTGTTAAGTACTAGAAGTAAAATTTTTTCTAAATTTTAGGTACATGCTATTGCTAACATACCAAATAATTATGAGGATTAGAATCTGAAGACTTATTTGTACATGAACTCCATTCTTCTTTCCTTTTGTGTGAACTTGAGTTTTTACATTTTCACAAAAATGTTTCTTCCGAGCACTTTTTCATATTTAAAAATAATGTTTTTCTCTATTAACAAACCAGCCAAGTTGCTCGAATGTGCGGGTACTTGTGTGGCTCTAAGATATATCCCGATTCTTTTTAATACGGAAAAACTTCTTTCAGCTGTTGCAGTTGTTGATGAAAAGTTTAATATTAGATCTGCTAATTTGTACACCTCAATAAACACTATGTTCAATTATTCAACTTTATGTAACAAGTAATATCTCTTATTGATTTGTTTTGTATTCATCAAGGGAATAAAACACCTTCAGTTCATTTTTTAATCGAGCTGTATCGAAATTTGAAGCATAGAGTTCTTTAAGCTCTGATAGTAGATGTTCAGGGAAGCTTTCACAAAAATTTTCAAAACAGTTCGAATCCAACAGAGCCACGGATTTAAAATATATCACTGATTTTTAATTCATTGACACTTCAAACAAATTCAAACAACTCTCGCGAAACACGGACTGGAAGCACGGAGGGACTGAGGTAGTCCGAAGGCTTCTTTTTTGAGCGAGCCCTGTGCGTCAAGCAATGGCAACCCACCTCCGTAGCTCATTCATGTTGTCATGGAAACGCTAGCAGGCGATGGTATGGAAGCTCTTCGCACCAGAACAGTGAAGGCTTTCGCAGACCTACTGCGTTATGCCATTGATCATCCATCGCTCGCCAGACTTGATTCTCATAATTGAAAGAAGCGAATCCGCTCGTGTTTTGTTTGCACCGAAAGCATCGACATATCTTAATACCGTTGATAACTGGCTTTTATTTGTGTAGGCCTATATTTAATTGACTTTTACTTGTGAATTCTCTGGGTTTCGCAGCTTGTTTAACTAGCCTCGAATATACACCACTGGTGCGGATCCACTCCAAATGTTCAAATATTCATCTCTTATAGATAGTTTTTTGCACTAGCACAGATGTTGATCTTTGCTTTCGTATAAAATAGTATTATACAAAATTATTAACATTAATTGAATTATCTGTAAGTTGATAAGCAGTGCATAACATTTATATGTAATGGTTGGTTACTATTAAAAGCAAGAAGTCATTGTGTAACATTTTAAATAACTCTTAAAAGGCGTGAAGAAATATCTCGTTTTCTCTCTACGTGTTCATGGAATTAGAAAAACTATATATTAATGGCCAAAACATTAGAGATACCTATCTAACAGCGTGTTGGCCCTCCTGTAGCGCGAATAACAACAGTCTGTGATAGCGACGTAGTGTTCAATAGTATTCCAGAAATTGATGACCTGGCAGTAAGACTTGAATTTGCTGCATACAAGAGTATGTAAAGGAACGTACGATGCGTGATGTAATCACAATTTAGAATTCGGAAGCAGTTTCAGAGATATTTCCAGGACTAACACGAAAAGCAAGGCAAGTACTCTCGATATTACCTAATTCTGTCGACTGCGAAAGAGCGGTGTCATATTACGTCCAAATATTTGCAAAACAAGGACAGAGTTACAGGAATTTTCTGCTGCTGGACTAACATCTCTTAATTTTGAACAAACTGTAATCATCGCTGTGGTAATGATTACTATGCTTACAAAAATATTCTATTACTAAAACAATCTATTTGTTTTGTTAAATATAACAAGGAAGAAAATAAAGAGTTTGTCAAATGAATGTTCCACTCAAAGTGGATTTTTTCAGTATGCATGTTATAGTAACTAGTACAGTACTGTTGGATATTACCTTTACAGGCTGATGTGGCCGCGGCACCAGGTGAAGAATCGCCTCCAGTGAAGCACCCGATATCTCCACCGAAAAAAATAAATAAATAAAAATGAAAGTAAAAAAAACTAAAGAAAATTTTGTCAAAATTTTTGCCCTCCTCCTCTGCTGCTAGAGGCTAGCAAGGAGCTTGCGTTGACAACCGAAAATTATGCAACAACAAATTAATTATTTGATTCCAATAATTAATAATGACCTCCCATAATTACTTATAACAAATTAATTATTAACCTCCCGCAAAACTCGTACCGCGATTGGGCGTGGATGCCTGGATTTAACTCCAGCACGTCCCAATCTACCGAAAAGTCACAGCAACGTACACACACACACTCGAGAAAAATAGCCAACGCTCATTTTACGTACGCTTGGCATTTAATATCCGACATTATATTATATACACTGCCACCTTTATCCATGAAGTGGCACAAAAATCTGCTGAGATGAATGTATGGTGGGCTGCTCTACCGGCAGCATAATTATGCACAATGATTTAAACACTCTATCACTGATTAAAAACACTGATTCAACTAACTCGGATTTAACAATTAACACTGATTCAAACACTGTTCACTGATGAAATTCTAGCATGCACAATAAACAAACAGAGCGAAGGAAACATATGTGAGAGATTACCCAAAACAATTAAATACACCCTTTAGAAAACGATAATTGAGTACGAGTGTGAGTACCAGTGATTAAAATGATACAGTAAGTATCATGACTGCCGCAGTTTATTTATAAGCTATATATATCTCTATACCATTACACACACCTTCATAGGCTTGATGCCAAATTAGCAGGGAAGAGCTCTTAATACTTATGGCCATAACACAAATAAAAAACACGAATAAAATGTGTTGAGGCCTCCGCTTTCGTGCGTATTCCCTTTCACAGGGGACAGAGTTCTATACTCTGTTCACTGTCCGACGGCACTTGTAAGTCGTGAGCAAATGTTCATATAAAGTCCACATGCCTTGCCAATCTTTTTCTGAGGTCCTTAGCGCAGAGAAGTGGCAAGAAAAATATCCTGCCTGTTTTCGTGTGTAGACAGCCTATAGGCAAAAGTGCACTAATGTCGACCTAGTATCGGTCGAGAAGCCTCATGTCCGAGGGATTCCAGTGTTGCTCATTTTTCCGAGGGGATCATTCCTATCCCTCCTTACTTGCTTCGCTCCGGGGACTTTCTTTTAGGCTCTCCCAGCAGTCAGCTCTCAGGCCTTGGTTCCATGCACCTCGCTCATGCTTTTCTCGTACGTGCTTTTGCCTTCGAATCCGTCCTCAGAATGCCTTGCCGCTTGTTTTTGTCTTCTCCTCGGTTCTCTCCTCTTTGTCCTGTCACAGGGCTCCTCTTCGCCACTTGAAGAGGGATTTATCACCTTGTTTTCAACTGTGGGTGGTAGTCGGTTCTCCGCTTATCCCGTTCAGTTCGGAGAAAAATGCAACCACCAGAATGTCTCTTGGCTTCAAGAGGGAATTTTGGGGGTGAGTTTTGAAGACTTTCGTTAGAGTTGAAAATGCACAAGACTGTTGCTATGAGTCCGAAATAGAGATGGTCTGTCGCCATGTGGCCTTTCACAATTCACGTTTGACAGAAGGCTACGAATTATGCACTTTTCAAATAATGAACAAATTTTAACAATGGCAGTGATGAACGAATTAGAGGATCAATTACCGTAATTAATTATAACTATGAGTGCCGCCTTGCAGTTACATCGAAACAAAAATTTATCGCATAAATGAAATATAAAAATTTTCCACAAGTTAGGCTGCACCATATAACAGTACCTTTTCTAGTCCGCATAATTTCAAAAAGTTGACGCATCAGTGCCGCATAATTTCGAAAATACTGCAGCATAATTTATAGGGCCTTATATACTACAGACTTCGAAAGAGGGCTAATTGTTTGTGGCCGGCTAGTCGGTGCCTCCGTAACAACAGTCGCCAGGATAGTGGGGGTATCGAAAGCTACTGTGTCTAGCGTCATGACAGCATACCGTGTTCGTGACGAAACCTCGTCTGTGAAACACAAGAGCGGCAGGAAAACGACCCTAACTGATAGAGACAGGAGAGCATTAAAAAAGATTGTTACCCGTAATAAGAAGACCACGGCGCCTAAAATTAGTGCGGAGCTCCATCTGCATCTCCAGACCCCAGTATCAACGAAAATAGTGCGCAGGGAACTGCATAAACAAGATATTCATAGTAGAGCTGCTCTGGCAAAGCCTCTGGTACCCCGAGTGAATGCATATTGCACAAAGTCAGTGGTGCCAGGAGTATACAACGTGCACTCTGATGCATGGAAGCGTGTAATGTGGTCGGAGGAATCCACATTCCCACTATTCCCACCGCAGGACGTGTTTACATGTGGAGAACACCATGAGAAGCGTACAAACCAGACTGTCTGCTTCCAACAGTGCAGTATGGTGGTGGTTCTGTCATGCTCTGGGCGGTCATATCGTGGTTTTTAGCAGGTCCCCTGATCCCCTTGAAAGGACGTATAACTGGCAGGGCGTATGAAACCATTTTGGCCGACCAAGTCCATCCAATGGCTTAGGCATTGTTTCCTGGAGCCCTTCGAAAGCAAATGAACGGATCCGCTGCGTTGTTAAGATGCGCGGTACAGCTGAAAACGGTATAAAAATACGCCTGCAGCTCACCTCGATCATATTGCACTGTGAGGTTGAGTTAAAATGTCGTGGCGGGAGAGAACTGACTTTGAGAAAGGAAAGATTGTTGGGTGTTATATTAGTGGGTTGTCCATAAGAGAAACCGAGAGGAGTTTAAACATATTCAAGTCAACTGTTTTGGATGTACTGAATAAGTGGAAGACAAATAGCGTGCCTGAAGCAGCAAAACGTACCGGCAGACCAAAGAAAATCAGTGATAGAGGACGTCGAAGCTTCAGGAGAGCACAAGACCTCAGTGTACAGGTGAGTAAATTTGCTGGAATCTCGGTATGTACAAGTACCATTCGCAGAGAACTTCATTCCATGAGTTACCGTGGTCGTGCGGCTGCTCATAAGCCTTTCATCTCCACTTGGAATGGTACTCGTCGTTTAGCATGAACATTTATCCTGGACCGTAGATCAATGGAAACGGCTCCTATGAACTGATGAATCCAGATACACGATCCATCAGTCTGAAGTCCGTATGTGGGTATGGCGGCAGCCGGCGGAAGGCTATTTACTACAGTGTACGTTCCTTCGGTCAAGTTTGGAGCTGGCAGTGTACTCGTGTGGGAGGGTTTTCGTGGTATGGTCCCAGCCCATTGGCTATCGTGGACAAACCTATCAACCAGCACGTGCACCTCGATATTCTGAACAATTATGACCTACCAACTCTGTCGCAATACCATGGAACCGAGCCTTGTTAGTACCAGCAGGATAATGCACCGAGCCATAAAGCAAGGACTGTTACTGCGTGGTTTGATGATAATTCCGTATCGTGTGTGGACTGGCCAGTACAGAACCCTGATCTTAATCCCATAGAGCACCTATGGAATGAATTAGATTGCCGCATAAGAAGTTTGGAACCAAGGCCTACTACTAAGCAACAGTTGGCTGCAGCATTATGTACCGAATGGAAGTGCATACCTATCGCTGTGTTCCAAAACCATGTGGAAAGCATGTCTCGAAGGATTAGTGCATGCATTAAGGCCAAAGGTGGACCGACACCGGCCTTATGCATGTCAATAAATGCCGTGTTGTGTTTCTCTTCTAGGTGTCCGGTGACTTTTGTCAATATAGTGCATTCATGCATGCAATTTTTTTGGACCCTCGCCAAACCCAAACAGAAAACCTGGATACGTGCCTGCCTTATGGACTTAGATGCGGACCGGAGTTGATAAACCCCGAAACAAGCAAAAAAGAAAAAAATATTACGAAAATCGCTGGTATTAAACATGATTAAACGCACTGGCTCTGTCACTTCTCTGGAAACAGTGACTCTAAATTAGGGACAGAAGAATCCTTATATCGTTAGATGCTTAAGAGAGTCTTTAATCTTCGAAAGAAAAAAACACGTTGTAACCATGCGATAAGAACAGTATTTATAAGCTTTGCTAATTAGTTATTTATTTTAATGGCGTAAGCTTTGGCCAAAGAGCGCCTTTGCTAATTATCAGGATGTATTACCGTATGCTAAAAAGCAGAGGACGGCAACTGTTACTTTTTACGACTGCAGTACCCGATAATAATATTGGGACGACACATTGTACAAAAATCATCAAATATCTGAAACTGGCTACTGAAATTATTATAAATTGATATGGAGACTAAAAGCAGCTCAATATGTACCCTAAACTCAACTTGCTGTTTGTGTCCACAACACCAAAGGTTTATTATTATCTAGGTAATCTTTGAGACGTACCACATCGCGAGATTTCTTATCCCCGAATGACCGCAACAGAATTTGACTCTGTGTCCATCCATTCTGGAAGGATAACCATGCTGCAGATCCCATTAGTACATAATAAAAATAGCAACATAGGTCTTCGCATTCAAGTACCGGGTCGGTCAAGAGGTAACTTCGGGTACGATTTCAAATAATGCGACGTTGAAATCCCACCTGTCATTAGTCCTAATACATTTTACGTAATCATAAACCGTACAAACCATTTTTTTTAAATGTTTTGATAGATGTTTCTTGATGAAAATTGTACGCTGTAAATAACTATTCTTGAGTGAAACTGAATTTAAGTTTCTGAAGAAAAAGTGCTTGAAATATGCCTGCAATAAAGAAAAATTAGAATGCTTGAAGTTTTGGAAACTCTCGAGTGGGCTTAATGTTTGCTGACACCATTTTGTGTAAAGTAACAAAAAGTCGCCTTTCTTTTTTATTGAAGTTCAAGATTTATGTCGAGTAAGATGAACCCACTGTCGATATACGAAGCTATAAAAAAAATTCCGTCCATTAGCTGAGCAAACTCATCTTCACGAGCCATTTCCTTCCAGAAAACTCTTTTCTTTTTTCTTTTTTTCTCCAGTCGTTCACCACTTCTTCTGGAGATATGTTTATTAAATTGGAAAGCATCAGAGTTGCCAAAGCGCCCTGCTGCACCAACACTACTCTTCGTTTTCATTTTTCACCACGTATGGAATAGCTGCGATTCCAGATTAAGTTTCTCAACAAATATCTCTTCGCTTGAGACGGTTCTCCTAGAATAAAAGTCCGTTCATATGTCTTACGACGCATTTAAGATGGGAAATTAAATAGGTAGTTTTCATGCAGCTTGTTAAAATCATTGAACAGCACAGATGAGAGCCGAAAGAAAAGAAAATGCACCTGCATTAATTAATGTGAATTTTGTCCGCCAAGTGTCTTGAAATTAGCGAAATAGCCTGCATTTTAAAAAGGATATTAACAAACATTCATTTATTTGCTCTGTGATATATCGTAATTCATCTAAAATTAACAACTCGGAATGCAAAAATCGTTTATTTGAGTAGTGTAAATTAAATTCATGATAAATTTCACCTCATGCATCGAAAGGTAAACGCGACATCCTGCTCAAGTTCAATTCTGATCGATCTTTTTTGTTAATTAGCAATTTGTTCGTTAACAGTTGTTTCGCCTTAATATAGACAAATTGCCTTAATCGTTCTATTTAGCTAATTTTAATAGTACGGACAGGGCATGTGCATCTGCACTGGAGCGCTGATATTTCTGGAATTCAGCATTAAGGACCGAGCCTATTGGAACCAAAGGAAAATAAACTTGTGCATCTGAATTCAAATTATTCAAGAAAATATACATGCAGTAAATTTCGGTTAACTAGGTCATTAGTTAATATGGGCAGTCATTTTTTTTTTGGACAGTTTTTGAGGAACATCCCAAATTAGCTGTTAGGGATAAAGTTTCGCGTAATTGGGGCAGCCTCTTAATTGGGCCAAAGTGTTCTACCCAAGTCCAGATTAAGACCTTAACGGGCCTCTAGGCTAAGACATCTGAGTGAGTCCTTGGCTAAGAGATCTGAGTGGGTCCTAGGCTAAGACACTTGAGTCACAGGGGCGGCGCTAGGGGTGGGCCATGGCCCACAGATGTATACACCTGAAAAAATTTGATGCTGAAAAAACTTAACTTTGTACGCTAGTCTAATATAGAGTCAATGTTTCACGACTTTATGTGTTCTAAGAACCAGAAAGCTAAGGCACAGCACAAAGAATAACATCAAGAATCGGTATTTATCTTTGCTTTCATACAGAGTGGGAGCGGTGCGTGGGAATGCTGTGAGTTAGAAAGGCGGAAGTGAGGTTACAGGTCAGATGGCAATCGGCACGTCATCTCTCTTATCAGGGGCAGCGCCGGCGACGGTGACTAAATTAAGTGGTTGGTGCCGTACACCGTACTTGATGTTTCAGCAGCAGTTCGAGCAGATCTTTCTGCTGAGTAAGTTATCCTTAACAGAAAGATCTTATGACGGAGAATAATTATAAACTCCGTTAAAACGCAAAACTGTAGCAATATACCTGTGATAATAATTAATACGTCATGCATTCTTCAAATAAATAAAGTTTCTGCAGATTTTTCATAACAAGTCACAGTATTTTTCACTGCTCTCACACGAATATGAGTTAAAAGCTTAAGATTTCTAGATTTTGTCATGGATATTTTAATGATTTGGTATCGTATACTGTTCTTGGTGGATCCTTTTTTATAATGCAATGTGAAGCTATAATGGGCTTCGACCATTAACGGTTCCAAGTGCAAGTAGGGGAGTGTGAGTGGATGGTTGTGAAAAAGCTGAAACTGTCTCGCCGACCTCGATATAAAACGCTTTCCCTTAGTAGTTACTGCCTTGAAAGCTGTTCATCTTCTAGCCTCTGTTGTTGATAGAGTGGAAATCGTACGAGACAAAATTAAAACTCTATTTATGAAGTTCTCTCTCTCTCTTTAAATATACATCGAGTTATCACTGAATTATGAGGAGCCCTATCAAAAGTGAATGCGGCCCGTTGACCGCGTGATTTCCAAGAGGGGCAGATTAGTCGATTGACATAGCATATCTGCATATGTATAAGGTATGAGCGCAACAGTAGGTAGTAAAATTCGGAACGTTCTGAATAAACGGAAGGATTTATCGGTTGTTGTGTTAGATGAGCACCATGTCCAACGATTCGCACAAGTCAACATACGCAGTACTGTTCAACAGTTGACTACCCAATACAACAGATGTCAACCCGGAACAGTGTTTTTAATGACCACGCGTCGCACGCTCACACGTAGAGGCTATAACAGCAGACGACCCGGACGACATCCTCTTTTAACCACGGTTCATCGGCGCAAAAGACTTGCCTGGTGCAAAGATGATGCAAGTTGGACGTCGGATAATGGGGGGAAAAGTGTGCTGTTGTGACGAGTCGCGCTTTTTACTCCACTCCGTGGATGGTCGTGTACGTATTTGGAGAAAACAACATGAGGCAATCGACCCATCATGCATCGTCGTGCACGTATTTGGAGCAAACAACATGAGGCACTCGACCCATCATGCATGGCCGTGCACGTATTTGGAGCAAACAACATGAGGCACTCGACCCATCATGTATGGCCGTTCACGTATTTGGAGCAAACAACATGAGGCTCTCGACCCATCATGCATGGCCGTGTACTTATTTGGAGCAAACAACATGAGTCACTCGACCCATCATGCATGGCCGTGCACGTATTCGGAGCAAACAACATGAGGCACTCGACCCACCATGCATGGTCGTGCACGTATTTGGAGCAAACAACATGAGGAACTCGACCCATCATGCATTGCCGTGCACGTATTTGAAGCAAACAACATGAGGCACTCGACCCATCATGCATGGCCGTGAACGCATTTGGAGCAAACAACATGAGGCACTCGACCCATCATGCATGGCCGTGTACGTATTTGGAGCAAACAACATGAGTCACTCGACCCATCATGCATGGTCGTGCACGTATTTGGAGCAAACAACATGAGGTACTCATCCCATCATGCATGGTCGTGTACGTATTTTGAGCAAACAACATGAGGCACTAGACCCATCATGCATGGCCGTGCACGTGTTTGGATGAAACAACATGAGTCACTAGACCCATCATGCATGACCGTGCACGTATTTGGAGCAAACAACATGAGGCCCTCGACCTATTATGCATGGCCGTGTACGTATTTGGAGAAAACAACATGAGGCACTCGACCCATCATGCATGGCCGTGTACGTATTTGGAGCAAACAACATGAGGCACTCGACCCATCATGCATGGTCTCCGCAGTGCCAGCCGGTGGCGGCGGTTGTATGGTGTGGGACATGTTTACCTGGCTGGAACGTTGACCCCTGGTGCATGTGGGACAACTATAACTGCTGCCCACTAAAGTGAATGGATTGCTGACTCTGTACATCCAGTAATGTTGCACTTTTTCTATATGGCGACGGTGTCTCGTAAGATGACAGTCCGCCGAGTCACAAGTCCAGTGTTGTGCAGAAATGGTTTTGAGGAACACAGTTCGGACTTTCGACTGGCTTCCGAACTCCCCGATATCAATCCCATAGAACACTCGAGGGACATTGTAGAATGGCATATCAGGCGTTTGGATATACTAATAACACCAGTACCTGCTCTGAAGGCGGCATTACACACAGCTTGGTTGGTCATACCTCCCAACTACTTCAGGCATCTTATTGAATCGATCCCACGTCGGATAACTGCTTTAACTAGGGCGAAAGGAGGACATACGACGTATTAAGTAAAATTCAGTGATTACTAAGTGTATAAGCTATGTATTATTTATTGTGTAGCGGCATGTTTCTAAGGCCCTTGGTAATGGTGGGCCCCTAAGCTATAGCCCCGTTAGACTGCCACACTTAATCTGGCCCTGGTTGTCCCCTCGATGTGTCCAAATTAACCAAAATCTACTGTATTTCGATAATACACAACCGAGTCACATTATTCTGACTACCTTTTACTTTTGACGTCAACAACGCGTAGCCAATGAAAGAAGGTGCGTGTTCTGGCTTGCAGGGTATATAAGGTGTGCTGTAGGTACTCTGAAAACATATATCTCTCGCTGCTGTCATGGATAAAAAGAGCGATTTATCAGATTTGCAAAAAGGGGTGATTATCGGCTTTCGGGCCAAGGGTGGCAGTATTTATGAAACAGCGCAGTTTGTGAACTGTTCGCGTGCTGCTGTAGTCAAAGTGTATCGTGATTGGAAAAATGATACCATTGGGAATAAGCGAAGCGGAAACTGCGGAGCACCACATGCCATTGCTGTGAGAGGTGAACGTCGGCTTCGAAGGTGCGCGAAGGCCGATCGACACGCTGCAGTGGAGCAACTCACTGTCCCAGTGGACCAGGGGGCTACCGGAAGCGTGTCTAAAACGACAGTTCAGCAAACCCTGCTGCGTATGGGGCGCCGAAGCAGACGGATGGTCAATACACCTGTGCTAACGAAGGTGCATCGGAAGAAAAGGCTTATATTTGTACGGCAGTATCAGAATTGGACTTCCGCTGATTGGCAACGGATTGCCTTCTCCGATGAGTCACGTTTTGTGCTTCATCGAACGGATGACATTGGCGTATAAGGCGAGAAACATCGGAGAACAAACACTCTTCAACCATTGCTGCAAGAACACAAGCTGGTTGGGGCAGAGTTATCGTCTGGGGAACGTTTTCGTGGCATTCTCTGAGTCCACTCATAGCTGTGGAAACTACTATGAACGGAATTCGTTGTGAATCCATCCTTGCAGACCACGACACCCATACATGCTGATTGTTTTCCCTGGGGCGGATTTCTAGCTGACATTTCTTGATGCGACGTGTCACAGAGCTAGAAATGTCCGGGAGTGGTTGGAAGAGCACGATGAAGACTTCAAAGTACCTCCCTCGCCCCCTAATTCCCCAGACTTAAACCCAATTGAGCATCTATGGAACCACCTCGATCGTGTTGTTCGCTCTATGGATCCTCCACATCGCACCCTCCACCAACTGTCAGATACACTGCAGTCAGCATGGCTCCACATACCTGTAAACACCTTTCAGCACCTTATTGAGTCACTCCCAGCCCGTCTAGCTGCTGTCCATGCTGCACACGGCGGTTACTCTGAATATTAGCTGGTGATCACAATAATGTGACTCGACAGTATACACTGAGTGGCCACTTTATTATGACCACCCCCTCAGTACTTCGTTGGGCCACCTTTTGCCTTTAATACTGCGTCGATTCTTAGTGGCATGGACTCCACGAGATATTGATAGGTGGTTTGTGGAATCTGAGACCATGCTTGATGAATAGCACTTTCCAGGAGTGTGAGACTACAGGGTTGTGGATCCAGCTGTCTGATGGCTCGTTCAACTTCATCCAACAAATGTTCAATGGGGTTGAGATCTGGAGATTGTGGGGGCCACCTAAGCAAAGTAAACTCACCGGCATGTTCCTGAAACAAATACTGTACAATACGAGCACTATGGTAGGACGCATTATCTTGTTGAAAGTAGCCATCGCCATTGGGGTAAACCATCCACATGACAGCATGCACTTGGTCCGCAACGATGTTTAGATATGATGTGCCAGTCAGACGTTGATCAACACGAATTAAGGGTCCCAAAGCATGCCAGGAAAACATTCCCCAAACCATAACGTTGCCTCCACCAGCTTGAAGGGTTGTAGCAATGCTTTGGGGTCCATGCTTTCGTGCTGTTTCCGCCAAATTCTCACTCGGCCATCGGCATGGTGCAACTGAAAACGTGATTCATCGGACCACATAATTTGTTTCCAATTATCGACTGTCCAATCCTTGTGCTCCTGTGCGAACTGGAGACGTTTTCTCTTGCTAACTGCAGACAGCAAAGGTGTTCGAACAGGCCTTCGGCTGCCATATCCCATCCGATGCAATGTACGGCGAACAGTGCGCGCAGAGATAATTTGAGGGCATCCTTGATTAAGATGGTCTGTAATTTGCTGCAGTGTTGCCCTTCTGCTGTCTGTTACCAGTATGAACACTCTCCGTTCCGCCCGAGCAGTCACTAGTCGCTGACGACCACACGTTACACGTAGAGACCCAGTTTTTTGGCTGACAGTCCAGTCTTTAAACACTTTAACAACAGTTGCTCTGGAACATTTCACGAAAGCGGCGGTTTCGGCGATACTCGCTCCATGGTTTCGAGCTCCTACAATCATCCCTCGTTGAAAGTCCGTCAAATCGCACTTTTTACCCATCTCGTCACCCAAAAATCACTTCTACTACTGTCGCAAGCACTAAGCCTTCTCTTTTTATACTAGCCTCGCCCTCTGGCGGCAACAGCGTGCAACCATAGCTCATTTGCTTAAAACTATCAGGTAGTCATAATAAAGTGGCCACTCAGTGTATAATATTACTAGTTGAAAGCCTGTCAATAACGACCGGTAAAAATGAGATATTTTTTAATAACCAGGTAGTCTTTTTGTTTGTGATGTCCAAATGTTAAAGTGTGTTTCATGAACATTACAACAATAAAAAAGAAAGTTCTACGTCATACAATTGTTACGTCACATGCTGATATTATTCGCAGTTTCCATTTGCGGAACACCTGCCCAAAAGCACGAAACGCTATGCGTGACGTCACAGATATTTCTTTCTCAGTTGGTGCTATAGTGATGACGTCACATAATTATATCCGGGAAGTAGTTTCCATTTAATGAACATTTTAACGAAAACACGATAACTAAGCGTGTCGTCACAAATATTTCTTTCTCGGTTGTTGCTATGGTGATAACTCTTTCCACTGCGCCACCAAAGTGGAACAAACGTTCAGACCGAGGAAATTATATTGTTTGTGATATTTCCTCAGTACAGAAGACACGTGAGCGCATGATTTTATACGTTGAAAAACAAAATTTGCATGGACATGTTCTCTGAATTACGACCATCTACCTAATATTTCGTAGGCCTCGCTTTACCTCGAAGAACGGCCACCAGCCGTCTTGGCATGAACACCACGAGGCATCTGTATGTGTGGGGAGCTGCAACCAAGCTGTTTGTATTGCGATCCACGGAATATTAGGTAGGCGATCGTTATAGTTCCGGTATGGAGCCGGATGCTGTGTCCAACGGCCTCATCTGGTGTTCCACAACATCCCACAAATGTTCAACTGAGTTGAGATCAGGCGAGTTTGAGGGCCATTCGGGGTATTTCATGTCAATGTGTTTGTCGAACCATCCTTGTACGAGGCGGGCCCGATGATATGAAACATTATCTTCCTGGAAGAATCCGTCTCCCTCTGGTAGAGGTAAAACATTGTGGTGTGTACAAGTTTCACACAGAATTCCTGATTGTATGTGGAGTCCATACGGTGATTCATAGGGCACCAAGTGTCTCAGCTCATGCCATCTAAACATGCCGCACATCATACAACCGCCCGCACTTGCCTGGTTAAGCGATACAATAATGACGGATCCATAGCATCAGGCTTCTGATACCAAAATGCGGACTCTACTGTCGACAGAATGGAGTACATATCGTGATTCAGTGAACTCACACACACCTGCTTCCAATATTCTACCGTCAAAGCCGTATGCTGAAGACACGAGAAAAGTCATTTACGTCACTGTGCTGTTAGGAGAGGATGTTCTATAGAGCGTCTGCTTTTGTAGCCAATTTCTGCTATTTGCGACGCATTATAGTCGCGCTGGATATTGTTTCTGGTTGAACCATATTGGATTGGGCTGTCAACTGCAGAAATGTGCCGTGTTGACTGAAGCTGTGTTCCCAATTGATTGTTTTGCCATTTCGGCACCACTCTTGGTACACTTTAGCAATGGACGGCCCTTAGACAGCTCACAAATGTCGCCATTTCTGAAATGAATGAACCATCTCTTTGTGCATCCATGATTTGGCCTTTCTTTAACCCCGATATGGATCTTGGTTTCAACCATGGCGTCCGTAACTTTGCTCTCAGTTGAGTCACCAACTGCTTATATACACATCTTTGGTCTACAGTTTACGTCCTGCTTCTCGTCATGTTAGTGTCAGGTGCAACTCATTTTATGTAGGGGTGGTAGTTATTCAGTGAGCATTTAGTGTAATCTGTTACATAAAAAATGGCTTGCTTGGGTGCTTGTGTAACAAGATGCAAATGGTGACTCTTGAGGCCATGGGCATTACGCTGAACAAGCAAACTCTCATGAACATGTAGGGGGAGGGGGTATTCGTCATTATACTTCGTATTGGGAAAATATTGTACCATTACGTTTTGATCAAGTACTCGGCAACTTCACTTCACTTAGCACGTTTCTTTTCTAATTATGTTAGTCGTAAAAGTAATTAGCATGTCTTGTAAACCATGGCTTCTTCATCTTCATCAAACATTCTTTTTTCTGTTTCGGGGTTAAATGATGCAGTTCTCCCATGACTATCGCTCACATGTTCGCCAGAGACTCGGCTGTTGTAAACAGTTCCAAGAGGTGAGTATATTGGAAGAGAATAAAACAATACCTACCAAACTGGCTCAAAAAGGAAAACAAAGCAGACCTGATAGTCATCTGCTCTTCAGAAACAAAATGAGCTAACGAAAAGCAGAGAAAAAAGATTCCTCTAGTCGGAATGATTTTGATATTAAATTAATCGAGCTTTTAACTGTAGTATTATAATTCGGCAATCCCTTTGATGGAATAAGTAAACGTGAGCTTCAGATCCTTATCTCTACCACTAGATGGCAGCTTATGCACGAATGCGTCAAATTTTAAAACGGAACAACCGTTGCCACCACTGGATCTAAACAGAGTGTTGACCTTTGTTGGAATATCGACCACCAAGAGATAGAGGCCTGCACGGGTCTTAATTTAGAGAGTGGGCCGAAACTTCAGGATCCCATGTTCCTCCACAGCGATCTGCTCTATTTCAAGCCTCTGCGTTCGTTAGATGCTTCTTAGGTCACTGACAGATAGACAACCAACAAAAGACACGGTAAGTTTATTAATATACACTGCTGGCCACCCAAAATTCAACACCAAGAAGGACACGAGATAGCAAAGCCAGATTTACTGGACACATAACAACAGATACAAAGATGAAACGATTGAGCTTACAGGCCCGTGCAACTTGCGGAACACGCAGACATCAATAGTTCGTGTGGCCCATGGCTGGCAATAACGGCCGCTACACGACGCGGCATCGAACGAAAGAGGCTTTGGATGTGGGATTGGGGTATGTTGGTCCAGGATGTTTCCACACGTTGCCACAGTTCATCAGGCGTAGCCGCAGGTGGTGCTTGCCGGGCAACTCGGTTGCCGATCAGCGACCAGACATGCTCGATGGGCGACATATCGGGAGAACAGGCGGGCCATGGCAGCAGTGACACCTGGTGGGCCGTGAAGAATTGTTGCACGATGCGTGCCACGCACGGGCGCTCATTGTCCTGTTGAAACGTGGCCGCTGGCAGGTCCTGCAGGTAAGGGAGGACTACAGGATTCAAAACGTCGGAGATGTAATGGTGGCTATGAGTAGGCGAATTCCACACCGGAAAAACTCGTGTTTTAGAGTAAAAAAGTTATGTACTGCCGTGTTTACATTGTTCACAACATCGAAGGTTTAGAGAGCGAAGGCGTTCTGTAACGATCGAAAAAGGTGGTAGTCCGTATGTGCCAAGTCAGGGGAATACACCGGTTGCGGTAACACTTCCCAACCAAAGTCCAGTAATTTTTGCCGAGTGATTAAAGCAGCATGACGTCTGGCGTTATAATGGTGAAGGATCACGCCTTTGCGATTGACGAGATCTGGCCGCTTCGATCTCGCAATGTGTTCAGCTGTTGGCAGTAGAGGTCAGCATTAATCGTTCGGTTGGGTGCCGACACCTCCCAGTGGATTATTCCCTGGACATCCCACCAAACACTCAACAAAACCTTTTTGGGATGTAGTCCTCCTTTTGAGGTCGATGGAGCAGACTCCTCACCTTGGAGCACAGTCCGTCGACT
This sequence comes from Macrothele yani, assembly GCA_039090855.1. Classification (NCBI taxonomy): domain Eukaryota; kingdom Metazoa; phylum Arthropoda; class Arachnida; order Araneae; family Macrothelidae; genus Macrothele; species Macrothele yani. The sequence goes on from CM077002.1 coordinate 50,777,341, forward strand.
CTTTACAATACGGTACAGTACCTATTTCTCATCACCCGTTACAATTCGTCCCCAAAACAGTTCATTTCTGTGACGAGAAAGCAAAGGAGCACAGATACGGATTCTCTCCTCTCGTTGCTTTGCAGAAAGCTGGTGCGGAACCTAGTTATCGAACTTGGTGATGAACCCAAGTGCATGCATCCATCTTTCGACTGTTGTTCTGTGTACCAGCACTGTTTCCGCTAATTCCTGAACGGGATGTGGGTCATTTGTTATGGCTTGGTCTACATCCTCGTCAGAAACCACGGATGGACGTCCAGGACGTGGTTGATCTTTACAGTTTCTGTCTCCATCCCAGAATTTCCGAAACCAACGGCGACATGTGCTATCATCAACTACATGCTTTCCATACACTTGAAAGATGATGCGGCAAGCCGCGGTTGCAGTACTACTTTTGTCGAACTCGTACAGTAAACAATGTCTAATGTGCTCCTTATCGCATGCCATGTTACGCATGTCCAGGACGTGGTTGAACTTTACAGTTTCTGTCTCCATCCCGGAATTTCCGAAACCAACGGCGACATGTGCTATCATCAACTACGTGCTTTCCATACACTTGAAAGATGATGCGGCAAGCCGCGGTTGCAGTACTGCTTTTGTCGAACTCGTACAGTAAACAATGTCTAATGTGCTCCTTGTCGCATGCCATGTTACACCGTCCGTGATTTCCGTTACGAATGACTTACTCGGACAAACCTAGTGCCTCTATATGCTCTACTACTCCACGCTTTATTGGCCGAAATTTCGGCATCGCAGCATCATCTGTGACGTAACCACTCCGATCGCAATTTGCATCTATTACAAAAACGGGCAGAACTTTTGCACACAATCAATATTTAAATTATTTTCCCTGAACTTAAAAAAAACAAGAAATCCAACCGTAAAAAGGGTGTTCCCAGAAAGTGGCGAATAACGTCATAGTTAAGTGGTGATTGTTACTTTCATTTTAGATCGTATTTTTGAACCTCCGTGAAATACACCTTTTACATTGAAATTGCAACACCCAAATGCTGTGGGAAAATTCAATTAATATTCACAGATGGAGCCGTGAGGGAGACAACAAAGACATTTAGTTTTCAAAAAGTTTTATTACCTGAAAAGTAAAGTACGTTAGTAAGGGGTACAACCACCTCTATTGGAAATGTATTGAGTAATGCGTCGTGGTATTGAGCCGTAGAGACGTCTTATGGCTTCCTTCCGCACTATCCACCATGCTTCTTGCACCTGGTATTAAAGGAAGGCCGTTGTCTGCGCTGATTACGGGTGGGTGTTGAGATGCCGTTAAACCACGCCCCATGCATGTTCTCTTGGGAACAGATCCGGGAATCTTGCTGGCCATTCTAGAATGTTGCCAAGACTTCGACTTTCTCTGAAGACTTTTAAAGTATGCTGACGCGTATTATCTTGCTGAAACACTCTTCTAGTGTCTTCCTCACGAGAAGGATGGTAACAACATCCTGGATGTTCTCCACGTATCGCCGTGCTGCCTTTCTAGAGGCGTTCGTATATCATGGCTGATTGCTCCACGGACTCTGAGCTTGCCGTTTTCTCTACATGATGCTGAACAATTACTTCTAAATTGGTTCGTTCTCCCCGTCGTCTCCACACGTGAACAAAGCAGATCACTGAACTCCAAACAAAGACGATAATCTTCGCTGAAGATCACGTGATGCCATTCTGTCTGCCAGTTCACTCGAGTACGGCACCACTCCAGATGACAGCGATGATGATCATTGGATATGTCCAAGCGATTGTATGGACGCCGTGCGTAAGTCATGCATCTGCCAGTCTTCGAGATAGGGTCTGTCTTGTGAAGGACCTCAGTGCAGGATTTTCGTCTTTTCTGAGTGGCTATAGAGGTGGCGGAGCAAACTTGTTACGCGATTAAACGTTTTTTTCGTGGTGTGGTCATTCTAGGCGTTCCAGTTCTAGGCAGACAAGACAAGGCAACCTCTCTCAAACACTAGGACGCACTGTTGCGTTGTCACGGCCCAAATGCTGGCACGCATTTTTGAGGGAACGGATAATTGTATCAACGGATACAATTATCCGTTCCCTCAAAAATGCGCTCATCTGGAGATATGGTAGGCGGATGTGGTGCCTCGGCATTTTGTACGAAGCTTGCTTCCTTCTTGAAATCTCAGCTCGAAGCCGGAAGACTCCTCTCACGAGGAAACCAAACTTAATTGCGACATTACGCTAGAGGCGTTCTCTCTATATCGGCAAACGCTGCAATCGGATTGTTCTCATATTTTAATCATGTGTATATCATGTCACAACTTAGCGGCCTACTCATTTGCATGCACCTTCCGATCATTCTTTCAAGTTTTTGCACTTTCGGTTTTAGAGTGTGTTGTATTCGAAGACGTTTCCTGAAATGAAAGATGTATGTATCTGACTCAAGTAACATACACTGAAATAACGACAGAGCGGCTGCGTAACACAAACGATAAAGGGTGGGTTTACAAATGCAATTTATTGTGCAATTTCTTCACGCAATAAAGTAGCATTGCAATATTGACAAAATTGTACATTCGGAGAATGTCAACACCTCTGGATTTCAGTACCCGGTAACACCACCTCTGTGTCGAAGAACGTTTTGGGACCTACGAGGCATATTTACAATGACATTACTGAGCAGTGTCTGTGGCAGCTCGTTGAATATTACAGGCAACACGTTACGGAGGTCTACTAGTGTACTGGTATGGAATGTGGTAACCCAGACGTCGTTGTACAGCCTCCCAAATGTTTTCAATAGGGTTAAGGCCAAGAGACCTAGGAGGCAACTGTAACGATTCAATACCATGTTTTTCCAGGTTTTGAAACACGTCTGATTTTCCAGGCTTTGAAACACAACAAACATACAAGGAAGTGCGGCCATTAAAACATACTCTTGCCCTGACCGGAACAGACTGCCGCTGCTAAGAGTGCACAGACTGAAGCATTCGTGTGCCGGATCTCCTCTGCACGCGTCCTCGTCGAGTATGAAGATAAAGAGCGAAACGAGATTCGTCTCTGAAAAGAACATGGTTCCATTCTGTATTCCATTATATACAGTATATTGTTGTACCCAGGTACATCCTTGATGACGATGAGCTAATGTAAATGCTATACATCTCAAAGGCCTCCTTGTTCCGAGTCCGTACTCGTGAAGAGGGTTTCGTATCGTTTGCGTACGTACTGTGACACCATATGCAGTTCGAAGTGATACCCGGAGTTGGCTTCTGGAGAAACTAGGCCTTCTCCTGGCACTTACTGTCAGGTAGCGGTCTTTTCTCTTGGTGGTTATCCTCGGGTAGGACCACTCCTGAGTCGATAGGCACCATTTCCACGCCGTAGAAATCTTGTGTGTAACCGACTTACTGCACTTTGTGAAACTCATAAAGCAGCAGCCGCATCGATCTGACGTACACCTGGCTGTAACATGCCAACAGCCCTAATTCTGTTGTCAGTGCCTTAAACGTCGTCTTTCAAGTTAATCTCACACGAAAGGCAAATACATTCAGCACACTGGCGTTCTCAGAAGTTTTTTCGGGAGGCGGGTTACAAATTTTTTTTCGGTGGGGTTTATGAAATTTACTTTTTTTACATATAACTAAATGTGTTATGAGTGCATTTTTAAAATGTATGCCACATCCGGGTAAAAAATATTCAAATATTGCCGGAAATTATTAATATTCCCATTACCTATATTTTTATCACCACAAAATAGTTGGCCACTTATATTTTGCTATTTATCTGTGCAGAAAACAAGAATACTACACTATCTACTGTTAAATAGTTAAAAGATACAAGTAATTCTAGAACGAAATAAAAATGTACCTTCTAGTGAAACATTCTTCATTAGTATAATGCTCCTTTTTTGTTTCACTGTGCTGTAAGACTAACAATCCCTGACGCTGATGACACTTAATTCGACAAATATATTTTGATTCGATTCACCTTTTATGTTACTTACTACGAGTATTACTTGAGTCTATTTCCAGCCTTCTGGGTTTCTTGCTAGTTTATCTAAAACCTCTTGAGCTTTCGGTGTGTATTCTCGATGAATGTGAAGTCATGTTAACCCATTGAGTCTCAGTTCTGATATGGTATTGCGTAGATATGATCTTAAGAGACGCAGTGTTGAAATCGAACGCTCGCTTTCTGAAGTTGTCACTGGTAGAGTACGTAGTATGTGAAACAATGTTTTTACATTGGGTAAAATCTCACTGCTGCACAGTTTTGAAGCAATTAATGAATCTTTGGGCCAGTTCTCCTTTTCTTTGCGGGCGATCCTACGGTATCATAGTTTCAATTCTGCGATTAGTTCTTGCGAGCCATGCAAGTCACCTGCATAAAATTCAGTTAAAGTTTTAAAAAGCATCAAAATCTTGAGAAGATGGTGGCACACTGGGATTTGTTGGGAACAGTGATTGGAATCCTGATAAGGCCGATTTGTGAGCGAGAAATCTATTTCTAAAGCTCTAATAAACATGTCTAAAAATGATACGTAAACTGAAATCCTGTAATAGTCTTCGGGAATTTCTGTGTTTAGGTAACAGCATTAGTGGGTTGTCTGTGTTTATGTTACAGCATTAGTCTTCTGGGTTGTCTGTGTTTATGTTACAACATTAGTCTTCTGGGTTGTATGTGTTTATGTTACAACATTAGTCTTCTGTGTTTTCTGTGTTTATGTTACAGTATTAGTCTTCTGGGTTGTCTGTGTTTATGTTACAGCATTAGTCTTTTGGGTTGTCTGTGTTTATGTTACAACATTAGTCTTCTGGGTTGTATGTGTTTATGTTACAACATTAGTCTTCTGGGTTTTCTGTGTTTATGTTACAGCATTAGTCTTCTGGGTTTTCTGTGTTTATGTTACAGTATTAGTCTTCTGGGTTGTCTGTGTTTATGTTACAGCATTAGTCTTCTGGGTTTCCTGTGTTTATGTTACAGCATTATTCCTCTGGGTTTTCTGTGTTTATGTTACAACATTAGTGGGTTGTCTGTGTTTATGTTACAGCATTAGTCTTCTGGGTTGTCTGTGTTTATGTTACAGCATTAGTCTTCTGGGTTTTTTGTGTTTATGTTACAGCATTAGTCTTCTGGGTTTTCTGTGTTTATGTTACAGCATTAGTCTTCTGGGTTTTCTGTGTTTATGTTACAGCATTAGTCTTCTGGGTTTTCTGTGTTTATGTTACAACATTAGTGAGTTGTCTGTGTTACAGCATTAGTCTTCTGGGTTGTCTGTGTTTATGTTACAGCATTAGTCTTCTGGGTTTTCTGTGTTTATGTTACAACATTAGTGGGTTGTCTGTATTTATGTTACAACATTAGTGGGTTGTCTGTATTTATGTTACAGTATTAGTCTTCTGGGTTGTCTGTATTTATGTTACAGTATTAGTCTTCTGGGTTGTCTGTGTTTATGTTACAACATTAGTCTTCTGGGTTTTCTGGGTTTATGTTACAACATTAGTGGGTTGTCTGTATTTATGTTACAGTATTAGTCTTCTGGGATGTCTGTGTTTATGTTACAGCATTAGTGGGTTGTCTGTGTTTATGTTACAGCATTAGTCTTCTGGGTTGTCTGTGTTATGTTACAGCATTAGTCTTCTGCGTTTTCTGTGTTTATGTTACAGCATTGCTTTTATTTTGACATGATTCTTGATATTTTAATCAAAACTCTTGTTTTTCAGCGTGTTTTAGAGTAATCTGGAATAATTCATGGAACTCAAATTTGGATTGCCTCGTCGCAACAGAAACTTTTAGTATACACATGTACTGGTTTTTTATTGCAACTGAACATCCTGGTCCGTGGCTCCTTGTCGCTTCCTCGTCTTCTTATGGAGAAAACACGTTCAATTGTTGCTATGAGACATAAAAACAATTTCAAATACTCACAAAACTTTGTCTTTTAAAATCGCGTTTTTGAAATATCGGAAGATTCCAATTTTTGGGGGAAGGGGGGGAGGTTAACACTTCAAACCCCTCTCTTGGGCACGCCACTGATTCAGCAAACTTCTAGACCAAGCGGTGAAACTACCCGTTTCTCACTTCTTGCAGGATACTTTATCTGAGCTCGCACGACACGTGCTGTATTGTCATGATGCTAAATTACATATGACGTACTACCCACGCTTACAACCGATCTCCAATAGTCGCTAAATTTGCATTTCACCATTTCACTACATTTTGTCTTCGAAACCCCAATATCCCTAACTTTTTGGTGAAAAGTGTGTAACTTTTTGGTGCAATTATTTTCTCCTCCAAATAACCCATGACCATAAATGGGACAAGGATTTTCAACGTATAATTCGCATCTATACGTCGAAATTACGCGAACAAAACCGTGCACCAAAACAAAAATTGATCTCACTGACAGGAAATTCTTTTTCCGAGAGATTTGAGGTCAATGTAAAAAGATTTTACTTGAAATTTCTACGTAGAGAATATATCAATGGTGAGGGGGCTCTTTTATTTCATTTTTCTTTGGAGTTTAATGACAGCCATGAACAACGCTAAGAACTATAAGCGGTCGCCCGTCTGTTATTTAGGGATGTTGGCTCTCGAGAAGGGAGAGAACCAGCCCTGAAAGACAAATACCCGGCCCATGCCTTATCGCGACTCGAATTCGGGCTCCATCAGACAAATGATGACGTGCGGCTACTCAGGTAGTTCTTTAGATACATATAGCTTGTGACGTACTACAGAGGTAAAAAACATGTGTCAAGACGACAAATCTACAGCGAGACATTCTGTCCACGTAGCTCGGTTGGGAGAGCGACTTACTTACTCCGGAGTGAGGGGACACGAATTCGATTCCCGTAGCGGACAAACTTGTGTTTTCACAAGCTGTATCTAAAGAACTACCTGAAAAGCAAGTTGTAATTAAACAGCTTGCTTTGTTGAATGCCACTAGATGGCGGCACATCAGTTGCTGAGCCCACCAATATGTGTAGTCAGATGCTGACTGATAAACCGCGAATGGCGCTGTGAATTGTTGGCACCGTAGCGTAAAGCAAACGCACTCGACTAGTTATCGAGAGATCTGGAGTTCGATCCCACCGGTGTCGGATGTACACTTTTTCAGTTGCTATTCGTTGTTTATAAAATAACGTGGACAGAGCGATGACATCGTATATTTACCTGAGTAACCGTATTTCACCAATGGTTTCTTTTCTGTGCAACATCACCATTAAAATCGAGCAAACCTATAATACAAGTCAGAAGCGTAACTAGGCATTTCTGCGCCCGAGGCAAACCACCAATATTGCCCCCTCCCCCAAACGAAATCGTTAAGACAAAAAAGCTTTAGCGTCTAGTGCTTGAAATATTATATTCATGCCTGTCGCATGAGTTTTTTAGGGCAGTAACAATGGTCTTGTGTGTTGATTATGCACAAAGTTGTGTTATTTAGTACCCACACGCACTTAATATTACAATTTTCCAAAAAAATTAACACTGGCCACCGGAGTTGCTTCTGACGTTTCGGGTGACATTGAATTTTATACTACCTTTTTTTTTTTCACATTCTCTTGTAGTTAATTGATAACTAATAATCATTAACGGTTGTGCAATAGATCTTAAGAACCAGCTAGCTTTTCGGGAAAACAGGGGGAAAACCTAGCGAAGTTACTGCTGCCCTCATTGCCATTTCCATTTATTTTACTGGGTTATGATACAGTAAATAGAGTATTAGAGAACCAGGTGCCATTTCTTATCCCAGGTGGGAACGGCATTTTACCCCTCTGTAATTGGATTGTCTCCCACTTCGGTACGTGCTATTTTCGTACAAAACGAATCTTGTCCCATTTCCGTACATAGCAGATCGGTTAGTGTCATTTCCGTACAGTTTCACCGAGCCTAGTATCACACGTCGGGAATGCTAAGGGAGAAAGTAAATACTGATCCCCTGCCGAATTCTTTCCTCGTCACTGGGATCACCATTCGTTGTCTTCGTCAACCAATAGGCGCTCAGGGTAGGGTAGCGGAACAGCAATATAAACTGAAGGGCCATTTTCATTTCCATTGGCTGTCCATTAATGCCATCTTTACGGTCTTCAACATTCGTCGCAGATGTTTAATTTCAAAACTGCTAAAACAAAAATGCTTTTTTACGCTTTCCAATCGTAGGTTGAAGAAGCGTATATGCTCCAGCTTTGTCCGTCCGTCCGTCCGTCCGCACGATAACTCACATGAAAATGGTTCGATTTCGTCAAAATTTTAGTATGTGGTAGGGGACCACCTGGGGACAAACCCTATTGAAAATGGGCGAAATAGGGTCAAAAGTCAGGACATAAAAGCGGGATTCATTCCATTGCTCTTATGCGTCATAACTTGCGTAAACATTGTTCGATTTCGATGAAATTCTAGTATGTGGTAGGGAACCACCTGGGGACAAACCCTATTGAAAATGGGTGAAATAGGGTCAAAGGTCAGGACATAGGAGCTGGATCCATTCCATTGCCTTTATGCGTCATAACTTGCGTAAAAATGGTTCGATTTCGATCAAATTTTAGTATGTGGTAGGGAACCACCTGGGCATGAGCCCTATTGAAAATGGGCGAAATGGGGTCAAAGTTCAGGACATAAAAGTAGGATCCATTCCATTGCCTTTATGCGTCATAACATGCGTAAATATAGTTCGATTTCGATGAAATTTTAGTATGTGGTAGGAAACCACCTGGGCACGAACCTTATTGAAAATGGGCGAAATGGGGACAAAGGTCAGGCAGTGCATAAGAGCGGGATTTATTCCATTGCCCTTATTCGTCATAATTTGCGTAAAAATGGTTCGATTTCGATGACATTTTAGTATGTGGTAGGGAGCCACTGGGCACGAACCTTATTGAAAATGGGCGAAATGGGGTCAAAGGTCAGGCAGTGCATAAGAGCGGGATTTATTCCATTGCCCTTATTCGTCATAACTTGCGTAAAAATGGTTCGATTTCGATGACATTTTAGTATGTGGTAGGGAGCCACTGGGGACGAACCCTATTGAAAATGGGCGAAATGGAGTCAAATGTCAGGACACTGGAGTGGGATTCATTCCATTGCCTTTGTGCATCATAACTTACCTAAAATGCTTGGATTGCGACAAAACTTTATCATGTTGTTCCGGAGGTATAGTGAACCGGTTCTGTTGAATATAAACGGAATGGGGTCAAAGGTCATTGCACAAAAGCAAGATTTATTCCACAGCCATTATTCTCATAACTTGCGTAAAACTGCTTCTGTTGCGACAAAACTTTAGTATGTTATTCTTGAGGTGTACTGAACCGGTTCATCATCGAAATGGGATCAAAGGTCAGGACACAAGAGCGAGATTTATTCCACAGCCATTATCCACATAACTTGTGTAATAATTTCTGGTATGTTGGAAAGCGTATCATAATCAATGCATTGCATGATTTTACTAACTTATTTTTTTCTCATTACTGGTATAGCTATACTATATTTGGTATATTTAGTTCCTTATTAATTGATTTTCTTTTTAATATTTCGCTCAAAGCTGCCGGCAAAAATTATGGGCTGTTTCTTTAACCAGATTCATATGAAGTTTCCACAATTTGTAAAATCTTTTTTCCAGAGGCTAGAGTCTCTTATAGCTATGAACCCTCCTACAGTGGGAATGGAGGGGGGGGGTATCACTACGCACCTGACCCTCTGTCTTCCTCTACGCATATCTCCCTGCTTACAGATCCTCACATCTGTGTACGCAAATGGCACAAGAAGATCTGGATGTGTACGGAAATGGGACAAAAATTCATTTGTACGGAAATGACACATACGGAAGTGGTACGACACGTTGTAATTGTGTCGGAAGAAGGGAGGAAATGGGGGTTGGGGTGAAGCAGCACTCAACCGAAGGGTTTCGTACATTTCCCTGATCCTTACTTACATCACGCCTTGTTATTTGTTTTTTTTTGTTTTTTTGTTTCTTTTATTGGAGGTTTAACGACCACCGTGAGCTTCAACAATTTTTTTATTTGGAGCAAACATGGACAGGAAGATACAGATGGCCTGTGCTTAACAGTTGCCAAAAGATAAACAAGTAGATGACCTATTTACAATGACGATGAGATATTTACCCTATGTGGATGCACTATATACAATGTAAGCAAATTCATAACACTGACAATACTGGACTGAAGGGTTGACTTACTCTATGTACAACATATGTTCGCAATGTGCATCAGCAGAGTGCCATCTCTAATAGGTGAACACCAGTACAAGGTATAACTATAAATTTTACAGTGCAAAAACAAACATGTATATTTTGAGCAATCTTGAAAAAAAGAAGAAAAGAGCAGAAAGCTTATACTTTTCAGTATCTGAAAAATAAGCGAATAGATGATCTAATTACAATGATGGTGTGAACTCTATACAAATTGAATGCAATATCTCTATTGTGAAACACTGTCAAATTATAAAAAGAACTATTATTTAGGCTTAAACAAGTGCCTCAATCACAATACTATAGATTAACTTGTAATGAACAACAACATATGTACACAAGGTGCAACGGCATAGGGAAGACACTAATAAAGAATTACAATTCCATGGTACAACTGTAAATTTCACAGTGCAAAGGGTAAAGTATATTAGTACAAACAGAACTTGCGTTTTACAGAAAATTTATACTTCGGGTACAATACAAATAATGAAAATATGAAACTGACTCTTTGTACAGCGAATGTGCAATACAGCGCAGGACATTATGTAATAGACTGATTATTTCCTGGTAGGCACATATGACATAAGAAAAACCACCCTGTGTAACATTAACATATAATTGAAATACTATCAAAACGTTTGCTCCGCACCATGAGCATAAAACTTAAGACATCTAATCTTGACCCCACATGCGAGATGTGCCGAACATAAATTTTACAGTGCAATTAGAAAAGTACATTAGTATATACAAAACTGAGCTTTTGGCATAGCAACTATACTTCAGGTATAGTACAAATATCTGAACGAGGAACAATTACTCTTTGTACAACAAAAGTGCTAAACCTCGCTGAACATTGTGTATTTGACTGATCATATACCTTTATGTACATGTAACATGATCAAAAACCCCTCTGTGCAAAATTAATAATAAAATTTAAACATTAACAAACATTTGCTCAGCACCGTGAGCATGAACCAGAAATTATAAAGCCCGGCAGACATAAGGAAAGCGTTGAACATAAAACTTTAAACTTATTCTAAGTGCCTGTGGTGCAACAAAAAAAAAAAAAAAAAAAAACCTCACCTACAGGACCTTGTTGGTGAGAAACATGCAGACGCGCAGTAACATTAGGCAGCAATGATGAAGAGGGCACCTAAGAACACGTTAATCACAAAACTATACTTTAGTTAGTCTAAACAAATTCACAGAAGTCAGAACAATAGTCTAAGGTCTTCTGATGGACCAGAAAACCATTGACGAAAAGGTGACCACACTGACATAAAGTGTGGGATTCGATTCGCAGCCTTAGCAACAGTGAAAGCAAGCCTCAAGCGTGAAATCAGTCTGTTCCGGAACTGACTGCACATCGCAGCTCCCGCCTGAAAGATGGTAGGCTGTATAGGGGTAGAACAAAGCTGTTGATAGTAGCAAAAAATCACATGTTTTGCTAATATGAAAACATAAGCACATGACTCTGATATAGGAATAGGCAGAGTACTGGAACTGAGTAGCGTGCTATAGGCTGAGAAAGAGAGATCAGTAGTACTAAGGCACTGTGCAGTAGTGAAGGTCAGATGTAACAAGGGAAGAAGCACTGTGCAATGTTGATATACATGATCTACATCCGCAATCGTAGAGCAAAACATGCAGTTAGGCGAATCAACAAGCGTCATCCTGAATAATTTGGTAGGAACTGGTAACCGCCGATGAAGAAACAACCATTGGATGTTTCTTTCTGCTGGAACAGATAGTGGTGAATTAGACATGGACCACACTTGTGAAAGGGCGACATTCGGAACATCGGGAATCATCAATGGTGTAGCATACAGTGGATCAATGAGACAACGGTAAAGAGACGAGATAGAAAAACTGAAAAGAGGAAGTGATGAGCCCCGAACGGAAAGGAAAAAGGGAAGAGGAAGAGAGGCAGAGGGAACAAGAGTTAACCCAGCTTGAGAGGCAAGGTTAGGGAAGAGGGTAATGATTGAAGAACGGAGGGAATCATACAGCGAAAGAGAGGAAGAGGTAGGGGGAGGAGGGGGAAAGATCAGAGAAGGTTTTCCAAGAAAGATCTGGAGAAATTAGATCCTAAACAGATACTATTCCGGCGGGGAGCCAGGAAAGGTCAGTAAAGTAGGGAGCATTAGGGGGATGAAGGATGGAAGAAAAGAACAGGGGCTCAGCTAATAGTTCAGTGGTGGAAGCCGGTGGAGCACAAAAGAGGGGTAGAGAACGGAGAAAGGAAAGGACCTCTTTGTAGAAAGGGTAAAGTTTAGAATGGAAAAAAGGAGATTGATCCATTAGAAGATACATGATGAAAGTGATTCGGGAATTCCTAGGCGATATCATGAAATCTCTAACGAGCGTAACTGGCGACTCTGGTGCACTTAGTAGCCGCAGGAAAGAAACCACTTTATGTGCTTTATAGTAGGTGCGAACGTCCAACAGTGAAATACCTCCATCAGTGACTCGACGACAGAGAGTGGAGACCTGGATCCAATGGTACCTGTTCCATATTATCGTTGAGATGATTCGAGTGATTTCATTGAGGTGATAAATGGGTATACGTTCAGCTGACCATGCATATAGGCATGGTGAAAGAATATAAGTCTGAGCTATTCTAGCTCTTGAGAAGTAAGAAGTACAAAACTGAGAACCTCGCCATAAGGCAGCAGTTCGAGTAAGGCGTGTTCTGAGAGCATTCCATGTTTCATTTTGAGCAGAAAGACGGACTCCGAGATGGACCCCAAGGAATTTTTGGGATGAAACAGTCCATGAGGCGCCCCACGGGGTGTCAGTCCTAGAGGCCCATGCTCCGCTCCATAGACCTGCACTCTTGGATGTATTAAGTGATGCCGCTGAACATGAAGAATATTGATCGTAAATCTGGAGCAAGATGTCGAATTGAGCGTCTGTCCGTACACAAAAGGTCGCGTCATCGGCATATGCAGAGTATGTCACAGAAAAGTGCCTAGTACTTGCAGTAGGCGGTGGCATTGCATCTATAAAGGCTCGATGGACAGACCGAAGAAACGGCTCAAAAGCAATCTCAAAGAGCTGCCCAAGAAGTGGGCAACCCTGCCGAATGCCTCGCCGAAAAGGAATAGGTGCAGTCAAGAAGGCGGCATTCTTGACATGGAAAGCAGCGTCATGATAAAGGGCAAGAATAGAGGTAACAAAAGCAAAAGGAAAGCCGAAAGCAATAAGAACAGCAGAAAGATACGAATGTGAGATATTGTCGAAAGCAGCTCTTTAGTCAAGATTAAAGAGGGCAAGTGGTTCAGAGTTAGTACAAGCCAGATGTAGGAGATCTCGAAGGAGATTGAGATTAGAAGTGATGGACCGACCAGGAACCGTGTAGGTCTGGTCGGGAGAAAGAAAAAATGAAAGAACTTGGTTGAGTCGACTGGAAAGGAGTTTAGCGAAGAGTTTATAGTCAATGTTTAGTAGCGAGATAGGACGCCAGTTTCCCAAGTCAAGCAGATCGCCTTTCTTGGGAAATAACACCATATGAGCCTCTGTGAAACCCCTCGGAAGAGAAGAGGAAGAAAGAGCAGCATTGAAAGCGGCGAGAAGAAATGGAAGCAACGAAGGGAGAAAAGTATGGTAGAAAAGGAGCGGAAGGCCATCTGGACCTGGGACAGCACGGGAATTTAGAGAGGCAAGAATGGTCCGAAGTTCAGTCTGCGAAATAGGTTGTAAAAGGGAATCAGAGAGATTGGAAGGAACTTGGGGAAGAGCAAAGAGTAAAGTAGCAGAAGCAGAAACAGAAGGCTGAGGAGTTTCACTGTATTTGATAGTAAAATATCGACGAACCTGAGAGCAAACTGCATCCGGATCAGAGATGATTTCAATATCAGGCCGCCGAAGTAGTCGAAGCTGATGCGATGAGCAACGTTTTTCTTCTAGCGCGGATAGAAACTCAAAGGAGCAGTCCTCTGGTGATAGATGTTGTAGACGGAGACGAAGAATTACCTGACGTGCACGAGGCTCAAGAAGTGCTCTAAGATCCGCTTGGTAAGCTGTATACATGGGATGACTCGCACCAAGCTGTAACAGGATGTTTCGGAGATTTTGCTCTTCCATGGAGCGCTTCGTGCCTTCGGAGAAAGAATGACGTCTGAGAAGATAAATTAGGTAAGATTTTACCTCGAGCCAGTAATTGATGGCACAAGGTGCAGTGGACAGACCCTCTCGCATATGATCAAGAAGATCTCTGATTTCGGTGCACATATTCTCATCAGCTAGGAGAGAAGTGTCCAGTGTCCATGACCGAGGCCTAACATGCAGACGAGATGAAGAGCTACAGGAGATAGTGATGGCACAATGATCCGATGAAGCTCTAGGAGAGTGCATACAATCCGTTGTAATGGGCAATAACGGAGCAGAAGCGTAAAATCGATCCAGCCTGGCAGAAAGAGAGGAGGATGCAGATGCAGCTCTCCAGGTATGTGAAATGGATGTCGGATGCAATCGTCGGAACACGTCATGTAAATCAAAATCAGACACTAATGATCGCAATTGCTCCACAAGACGTGAACGATGTTCAATCCTCGAAGGAGCGCGATCGAGCTCTGGTTGAAGTGTACAGTTAAAGTCTCCTCCAATGAGCACATGATCTGATGGTAATGCTGACTGAAGTGCAGTGCGGAGCGACGAAAATAACAACGTTAGATGTGTAGATGAACATGAAATATATATGTGGAAAACTAAATATCGTTGTCCATCTAGGACGAAAGTGAGTCGCTGCAATAAATCTCGGCACAGGTTATGAACTTTAACAGAGGAGAGTGCTTGACGAAATCTATTATGTACACCAATCGCTAAACCTCCACGAAGAGAGAGCCTATACGCGTGATGAAACTGATAGTCCCATCTCCTCCAGCGATGGAAGAGTGAAGTGGGTAGACAATTTGTCTCTTGCAAAAGTAGGAGATCTGCTTTGAGGTGGTGGACGTCTTCATACGCTAAAGCATTCGCCAAAGGGGTACACATACCCCTACTATTCAGTGAGACTGTATTGAACAGAATAGTCTGATGATGGTTGGAGGATGTTGTCGGCTGCGTTCTGTAACTTGGGGAGACGGCTACGGAACTTCTTTGCCCAGTAGGGACCACCCAGATCTCTGCACGGAACGGTACGTAAATGAGAATGTATCGCCAACACTTGATTCATGGTGTCAGACAGACAGTGGGAGTAACCTTCCAAAAAATTGCGAGACAGCTTGTCTCTACGGGGACTTATTAGGAACGCATACACCTTCTCCCCAGACACAGGTGTCTGTGGAAGAGAGGATGCCTCTAGAATATTTAAAAAGTTTTCACAGGAGATCGGAATAATTGTTCCATCATCTGTATCAGATTCCATAGAGCCTTCAGACGTGAGCATTTGACTACTAGAACGATCACGTCCTGCCCTAAGGGTGGTTGTAATTCTAACCTTCTTATTCTGGGCGCGTAAAGTTCGACGTCGCTTTGTCCGTCCACGACTTTTTGCTGTAACCGGAATTGGAACTTCCGGCAATTTAAAAGGAACTGAAGAAGCAACCTCAACGGTCGGTGTAGCAGTATGACGGGAATCGTCATCAACCATATCTATAGGAGACTTTGGATTAACAATTGATGCCTCTTTCGACTGAAGAGATGATGGGGGCGCCAATGCATCACCCGAGGTCGAGGGTTTACCCGGAGACGTCGGTTGACCAACGGCTGTCTCACTACTTCTGGTAGACGTCGGTTGACCAACGGCTGTCTCACTACTTCTGGTAGACGTCGGTTGACCAACGGCTGTCTCACTACTTTTTGTAGACGTTGGTTGACCAACTGCTGCATCACTACTTTTTGAGGAAGTCTGCTGTTGCTGGTCTTTAGCACCAGAAGAGGATGCCGATTGACGTGACAAAGAGGAAGAAGGTCGTGCTGTTGACTTGGAAAGAGTGTTCGCATTATGAGGGCATAGAGCGCGGGGATGTCCCGTGCCTTTACAATTCGGACAGACGGAGCCTACTGTGATGAATATCTCTCTAATGTGCGTGCAACAGCGTACAAGTAAAGTGGGTGGAATACGCAGCATGTGCTCCTCTGAAGGGAAGACCACACGAACATTGCGGCGAAACCCGAGTAGGTATCTATCTTCTGGCACTTCTGGAAACGAAGAGTAGGTAGTTACACCTCCAATGATCCGGCCATAAGGAAGAAGAGCGGCAATCAAGAGATCATCGGAAACCTCAGGTGGAACTGGTGAGAAGCTTACAACAACGGAACTCTGTGAAACAGGTTCGGCATGGATGTGACGACCACTAATTGTGATGCCCTTGGTCAGTACATGTAGGGAATGGGCAGGAGTAGAGAAGTAAACAACTACTTTGTAAGGCTTCCTGCCCACATGAGTTATGGCTGATGCAGGAACAATGTCTCGAAGAGCAGCAGTGTATGCAGTGAGTTTTGTATTTCTCAGGCTCGGAAATACAACACCATTCTCCATAGTTTGAAGGAATTTCTGCCCAGAAGGGGTATCTTCTTTAAAGACAACCTCAATGACTTCGGCATTATGCGTCATCTCATATTGTCCAGGAGAAAAAGAAGACTGGGAAGGTCCCGACTTAGATGCGGTTACGTCAGCATATGAGAGGGTAGTTGTACGTTGCTTTGGAGATGATTCCGGCATGGAGTGCGAAACATCCATGGCGTCATCATTAGCTTTCAGAGAAGACATCGTATTGCCGCTGGGAGACTTGGAGGAAGAGGCGATATCCGATGGTAAAGCAGCAACAGAAGGCTGCAAGGAGGAGTGGTTTATCGAGATAGACTCGTCATTGGTAGTAGTATTTAGAGAAGCTGTTATCGGGAGATCATCATTTCCGGTAGCAAGGGTTAGGACGTCATTCTCCCCGGAAGCCGCCATTTGCAATGGCGAGGAAAAGCTTAGCCCTTAGCCAGAGCTTAGCCAAGGCAGAAAAATAAGGTACACTAATCAAAATAAGCGCTTACCAGCTCGGCAGGCATATAAAAAGAAACACGGAACCTTTACACACAACACACACACGAAATAGAACACTGACAATGAAGAAAAATAACACACCAACGAAAACTTGAGGAGTACAGATAAACACGACTAACCCACCGTTAGCAACTCAATGGGCTATAAGCAGTCACCCGTCCCTAATTTAGGGCAACTGGCTCCAGGGAAGGGAGAGAGCCAGTGTCCAAGGACAAACACAACATCCATGCCTCACGGGATTCGAATCCGGATCCCTTTCGGACGAATGATCAGAGGCCATCGCTTAGATCACTGCGTTTTTGTATTTTACAGCCCATGTAAGGCTGTAGTAGAGCGATGATGCTTGCTGTAGGGCAGTAATGATCGAATTACCCCCAGAGAATTTTCAACAATACGAATGATATCCATATGCTGCTACGAAGAACTACCGCGCTTTATTTCTGATTGTGAGCAAATTACATCCTCTAGACATTTTGAGGAAGAAATGCACATTTTAGGCTGCCAAGCTACAAAAACTGGCGAAAGATATAGGTAAATCTATAAATGCACAAACAACAAAGTATTATGATAAAAAGGTGTAGCAAAAACCGGTGATGCAGAAGGGGCTTAGCGCGCCTTAGCCCCTTCCGAACACAGACCCTTCACGGACGAATAGTCAGAAGCCAGCGCTTAGACCACTACGCCACCGGGGCGGCATTAGTATGCCTTATTCACAATAAACATTTGGAATCGTGCAGAACGACAGAGTGGTCTTTAAATAAAAATTTAATATTCTTAAATGAAAATCCTCCAAATACGTGGCGTCAGTGAATAAACAAAGACATCGCTCTTTCCACGTTTTAGCAACGCATACCAAAAAAAAATGTTATGCGGTCACTGCTAGGGATAATATTCTTAGCATTTGACTACCACGTAACATTCTTTCTTTTATTTAAAACTGCTCAAATTGAGCAGATTTAATACAAATTGATAAAAGCAATTAGTAATAAAAATTACTAAATATGTAAATTGAATCAGATGTTTTCATAGGGTTTTTGAATTTTTTTGAAGGTATTCTTTTCAGGTTGAAGTTTTCTAATCAGTTGAGGTCTAAGGCACTTTTTAACGCTTTCCAACCGTAGGTTGAAGAAGCGTATATGCACCAGCTTTTTCCGTCCGTCCGTCTGCCCGCACGATAACTGGCGTAAAAATGGTTCGATTTCGATGAAATTTAAGTATGTGGTAGGGGACTACCTGTGGACGAACCCTATTGAAAATGGGACAAATGGGGTCAAAGGTCACGACGTAGGAGCGGGATCCATTCCATTGCCCTTATGCGTCATAACTTGCGTAAATATGGTTCGATTTCAATGAAAGTTTACTATGTGGTAGGAGACCGCCTGGGTGCGAACTCTATGTATAATGGGTGGGGTGGGGTCAAAGGTCAGAACATAAGAGCGAGATGTATTCCATTGCCCTTATGCGTCATAACGTGCGTAAAAATGGCTCCATTTCGATAAAATTTTAGTATGTGGTAGGGGACCACCTGGGCACGAACCCTATTGAAAATGAACGAAATGGGGTCAAAGGTCAGGACATAGGATTGGGATCCATTCCATCGCTCTTATGTCATATTATTAAGGTGGAGGACGTCAAGTAATTTTGCTTCCTATACTTCCAATGGAAAAACTGTTGTACACATTTCCTTCACAATTAATGTGTTCCCAAGGATGAAAATTTGAACATCGATTAAAATAACTTCATATTATAACTTGGAATATTTAATATTTTCTAAAACATAACAATAATTATATTAAAAATCAATAACTTTTCCTTTGGTGGTGTTGAAACCAGCGACCTGTACTTTGATTACCTCAGTAGACAAACGAATGTTGGATTGCATAATTATGGTTATGTTTTAGAAAATATTAAGTAATCCAAGTTATAAATGAAGATATTTTAATCGATATTCAAATTTTCATCCTTGGGAACGCATTAATTGGGAAGAAAATGTGTACAGAAATATTTCCATTCGAAGTACAGGAAGCAAAATTACTTGATGTTTACCTTAAAGGAGCAATTCTTGTATGTATGTAAATTTTATTTTGAAAACGGCTCTAAGGATTTTGATGAAAGTCGTTAACCTACATCGATTTTAGCACGTTTTCTGGTGCTATAAATCGATTTAGCTTGATCTCGATTTTAGGAAAATTCGTTTAGTGGGTTAAATAACCACACCGAATCACCAAGCTTTTGTTGTCATGGCGTCGTCCCATTAATGTTATCCATGCTTAGAAATTTTATGACGTCACAATCTCGTAATTCAGATGTTGGCATGTGGTCACGCCATCTATCTCATTACGTCACGCGTTGCGTGTGGATCCTATTAAAATTTTATGACGTCACACTCTTGTGAGCAGATAGTCGGGATTCCCATCTGCCTCATTACGTCACGCGTTGTGTGCGTATGTCCGTCAGCACGATAACTCGCGTAACAACCGTTCGATTTCGATGAAATTTTAGTATCTGATAGGGGATCACCTGGGAAGGAACCCTATTGAAAGTGAACGAAATGGGGTCAAAGGTCAGGACATAGGAGCGGGATCCATTCCACTGCTCTTATGAGTCATAACTAACGTAAAAAAGGTTCGATTTCGATTAAATTTTAGTATGTGGTACGGGACTATTTGGGAACAAACCCTATTAAAAATGGGCGAAATGGGGTCAAAGGTCAGGACATAGGAGCGGAATCACTTCCATCGCCATTATGCTCCATAACTTACGTAAAAATGGTTCGATTTGGATGAAATGTTAGTATGTTGTAGGGGCCTACTTGGGGACGAACCCTATTAAAAATGGGAGAAATGGGGTCAAAGGTTCGGACACAGGAGCGGGATCTATTTCATAGCCCTTATGCATCACAACTTACGTAAAATTGCTTCGATTGCGACAAAACTTTATCATGTTATTTCGGAGGTATACTGAACCAGTTCCGTTGATTATCATCGAAATGGGATCAAAGGTCAGGGCACAGGAGCGAGATTTATTCCACAGCCATTATCCTCATAACTTGAATAATTATTTCTGGATGTTGGAAGGCGTATCATAATCAATGCATTGCATGATTTTACAAACTTGTTTATTTAGAACCCTATCACTGGCAAAAACTGGTGCAGAAGTTTAAATTCTGGCTTTATTATGATTGTACGCAGTATTTTTTTGGCCTTGTATTGACTTTCCCCGCCCTACTTACGCCTCTGGTACAAGTTGTTATAAAAAAACACTGAAGCATTATTGTTTAGGTCAGCCTGTTATTTTCTTAGAGTGAATTATGGAAGCAGCACAAATGCTCGTTGAGACGTTATTGTTCTGTGAAGCAGCGAAGGTGAATTTTCGTAAACAATAAAAATCTTCTCCCAACCAAAAACAAAGCGCTTTTGTTTATCGGCAGGCATTATCAGGGGAGAAGAGGTCATTTTTTTTATAGCACTCAATTGTCGTTTGAATTCAAACAGAACGCGCAGTTATCTATCTGACAATATGTGTAAACTCCGAAGAAGAATAACTGTGTCAGCATTTCACCCATCTCCAGATTCTAATTTCCTCCTGGGTATCAAACATTTCCCATGTTTGCGAGCGCAGGAAAATGGCGTCACGATCTGCCATTTGCGGCAGATGTCTGGCAACAGCTGCGGGAGCTATTACGCAAAGGCAGCGAAAAGTTCTCATCGACTTAGAGCGGAACACATGGTGAAGCAGGGTCAAGAAAGCTGAGTCTGTGTTCTTCTAATGACAGTTTAAGAGGCTTCCCCCAAACGAGGAAGGTTGGTGGGGTGGGATCACTGTTGGGGGGAGGGGAAGACATTCTCAAATCTGTATGTGAAAAGTCTCCTTCTAACATCGAATTTCGTCCCCAATGTATTAGAAATACCTTAGAATCCTAATTCATACGTCTTGTAATAAAACATACCTTTTTTTTTAACTGAAAAAAAAAAAAAAAAAACAGAAACCATGAAATTTGGGAGTTTTTGTCTTCTTTTGTCGTTTGAAAGAAGGCGAATTCTGTGACATGATCAAAATGATAACTCCTCGTTAGCTCGGACTCTGTGTTAGAGCAAGGGAATGAAATTTCAGTTAGTTTAAAATTATACCTAAATACACGAAAACCTTATAAAAAGGAAGCAGAAATTCAATATCGCTGCAAAAAACCAAGTACGTAGATAAATACAGCAGGATTTGAAACTGAAAATTAGGGTGCTTTAGAAGGGTCGTCTGATGAAAAAAAAATCTTACGAATGTGTAGGTCATAAACACACAGAGAACAACTTTAATGCTAGAGTTTTGAATACGCTGTGAACAACTTGACCGTGGCGGATATAAATACGCTGTGAACAACTTCAACGTGATGGTTCAAAACACATGAACAACTTGAACTGTGGCGGTTGTAAACACCCTGCGAACAACTTCAACATGACAGTTATAAACATCTTGATGATTCAATTTTAAAGCTTGATTACAACTTTCGTAACACAATACTGTAACAGTTAAACTTGATGTACAGACATATAAAAAAAAAAAAAACGAGTCACCCCCTTAACTTTCGAACCGTTTGTCGCATGCTAACAAGTAAGGTACCGTTGGAAAGCACTTGAAGGGAACTATTATGTGATTTGAAGAAACATGCTAATTAAGGTAATTAACATGCTAATTAGCTACCTATCTCCGAATTTTGCCATATAAGAGGTATGTTATTTCACGCGCATTCTATTCAGCACATAATAAAACCCTTAAATTCCAAATTTCATACGAATCGACCAATAAATACGTGTACAGTGAGCTACGGAAAAAAGATGCCGCTAATGTTAAACTGCAAAAAGTATTTTTGACTTGTATAATTTAATCGAGAACAGATACCGTGATTCGGTGATGCAACAGTAAAACACAAAGAGGCCCAGATAATATGAGCCCCTATACAAGATCAGAACGGGTATATTTAGGGAATTATAAATTATGAAATATGATCGTGAAAAAAATGAAGTATGACCATATCTGGTTAGTAGTCCATTGAATGCGAAATATCATTAAATGCTTAAATTTAAATTTTCAGCGCGGTAGCATAAAACCTTGCTGAGATATAAGCGAAAACTCAAGCATACATCGATTAAGGGGCCGTGCATAAAAAACATATTTTCCTCTACTTACTGTAGAACGGTTTACCCCGCAGTACTAAGAAACACTTAGGAGAAAGTGTTTCTACGTGAAGTTGGTTGAATGAAGCAGTAATGATGTTATACCCTTCAATTCAGAATAGCAAATTTTAATTATAAAAATTAAAATTTGCTATTCTGAATTTAGTTGCAGCACACACTATCTAGGGCATTTAAGTTAAAAAAATTTTTGTTCTCAACATGTTAGATGCAAAAAGTGGTTATCTTTATTTAAGAAATCATTTTGCACCGTCAGTTCAATACTTCGAAGTGTTCTCATTTTTGCCCGAACAGTGTGCCATAAATAGTAGCATTACCTTAGGGAACTGAAATTTAAAAGTAATAAAACTTAGTTTTAACACCCTGTTGGTGGAAAAAAATATATTAATCCAATTGCTATAAATAAACAAAGACATCGCTCTTTCCACGTTTAACAACACCCAGCAACCGAAAAATTGTTATTTGGCCACTGCTCGGGAAACGAATCCCTGATCTCCCGATATCCAGCCGAGAGATTTTGGATTCGTTTAACAAGCAGTGGCCAAATAAAAATTTTTCGGTTGCTGTGTGTTGAAAAAACGTAGAAAGAGCGATGTCTTTGCTTATTTGGAGGATTTTCACCAATTGCTATAGATTTTTCATGCGTGGCCTTCGAAAAATGTAGCATTACAGTTAGAAAACTATTGCGTGGCAAAAAGTTTCTTTTTACTGTTAAAAAAGGATTTTTGATTTGATTAAGCGAACTTTAAGGTCAGTTCCATATACTAGAAACAATTTAGGGTTTTCACATTTTTTATTCCGTTTTGAAGGAATTAAAAAATATTGTGCTCCAAAATAATGTATAAAAACCAGAGTTTTCGGAATATCTTAAGGAATGAATCAGTTTGAAATTCTGAAACTCTAGTGTATAGAAAAATGTACAGCCGTAGAATTAGCAAAACCACAATTAACTTTATTAACAGTACATTACAACCTAGTTTACAGATTGGTAATCATTATATACTACGCGATTTAATGCCGGTTCAAGCATCTTCAGATAAAACACTTTATTGCGGCACAGTACTAAGGTCGTTCTCTCAACTAGACTATATTTCACACTAAATACAAAACTGCAAAGGAACTGTATTATAAAGAGCTAATAAAACATACATACCCTTGAAGCTCCAGTAGGCTGAAAATCTCGAGGAATTTCACGAATCTGTTTGGAGCGTAGTTCTTCATTCCCGGGAAATTTAAACACTGGCGCTTTAGGACCTGTGTCGTAATTGCTACGACAATTTAGTACACAGCAATGTGAAGGCATATTAGAAATAAAAAAGAATATTTTAACACCGTGAAATAAATAACAAATAGTTGAATGATATGAATCAGTCAGCTGCAAGAATAATGAACAACCTCAGGGAGGAACGCTACAATAATCTCACAAGATCACAGACGCTAACTATGGTTACGGCCGTTCGTCAAATTTAACAGGTCTTCCTGTAGTGACGTCAGACGTCGGAGAACAGGAGGTGCTTGAGCCCTGTTTCAGGGGGCGTTGGCTGTGAGCGACAAAATGGGAAAAAGTTCATACTTTCGGACAAAGAAAATTATATTGTTTTAAATTGACACGTGGAATTATTATATGACAGGTGCGATTTTAAATTAAAAGACATAGCTGTTCCCATTAATTCTTATGTTAAGCAACATAACTATGAAAGGAAAGTGCGTTTTTGAGGTTGAAATTAACAAATAATTTGGAACAGATCGCACGCTTTCGTAACACTTTGCTAAAGCCATTTCCAAAAAGAATAATGGCTGTGGAATAAATCTCGATCCTGTGTCTTGACCTTTGACCCCATTTCGATGATATTAAACAGAATTGGTTTAATATACCTCCGGAACAACATACCAAAGTTTTAATAGAAGCATTTTTAGTCAAGGATAATGGCTGTGGAATATATCTCGCTCCTGTGGCCTGACATTTAATCCAATTTCGATGATATTAAAGAGAATTGGTTCAGTATACCTCCGGAACAACATACTAAAGTTTTGTTGCAATAGAAGCATTTTTACCCAAGTTATGAGGATAATGGCTGTGGAATAAATCTGGCTCCTGTGTCCTGCCCTTTAACCCCATTTCGATAATATACAACAGAACAGGTTCAGTATATTTACGAAATAATATGATAAAGTTTTGTCGGAATCAAAGCATTTTTACGTAAGTTATGACGCATAAGGGCGATGGAATGGATCCAACTCCTATGTTCTGACCTTTGACCCCATTTCGACCGTTTTCTACAGAGTTCGTCCTTAGGTTGTGCCCTACCACATACTAAAATTTCATTGAAATTGAATCATTTTTACTCGAGTAATCGTGCTGTCAGGCAGACAGACGGACAAAGCTGGAGCATATACGCTTCTTCAACTTACGGTTGGAAATTCGAAAAAATCGGATTTCGTAGTTCTGCTCAATTTTCTATTATGAGACAACGTTTCAGTGATAAAGGAAAGCTCAGTGCCTCGAGAAAATGTAAGGATCGGAAACCAGAAAATTCAAAACAAATTTAACTTGCACAGATTCAGATTTTCCGTTATTAGAAAAATGCATACTGCTTTATTCTAATATTAATTCAAGTTATTAATACGAATAAATGAAGCTGTTATAAAAGAAATGGCAAGGGTAAATGAACTCCGACCTTGGATGGCCCAAGTTACCGTACAAATCACTGTCAGGGATTTTGCTCTGTACTCTGCGTTCAATTTGTCCGAGGTTCGGGTAAGACGCCAACTTTCCAGCATTATCACTGTCCTTGCAGGGAAAGAAACATTCCAGGTGTTTTTCCCAGATGTAGATATATGGATGCCCCCTCTAACTTTATTTGCAAGTATTTTCGCTATTAATCATCCGATTTGGATGATATTTAGAATTTAAGGGTTTTTCCGTGCGCTGAATGGAATGTGCATAAAATAACATACCCCTTACATGGAAAAATGTGGAGATAGCGAGCTAATTAGCATGTTAATTAGCTTAATTAGCATTTTTTTGGCATCATGAGATAGTTCCCTTCGAGTGCTTTCCAACGGTACCTTACTTGTCTATCTGCGGCGAGTGGTTCCAAAGTTAAGGGGTTGGCTCTGTTGTTGTTTTTTTATGTCTGTACACTCACGTACAATGAAATTTGCGTACCTAGAAGAAACATGCTACAACCGTGAAACTTTGCAAATAGCTAGAGTGCGTGCTGATATGCAAATGATCTACGTTTGGTGTGATTGCACATTAACGCACACCCTGTGGTGGCCCTGCAAGCACGAACCGGCAGCCTAATAAACAGGCGTGTAGTCGATGCCCCATAAAAGCGAAAAGCACCGGCCGATGCAAGCAAGAGTACAGAGTGACAAGAATGCCGGGTAAACCCCACAGAAGTCGATTTACGCAAATTACGGACTTTGAGAGGGACCTGAAAACCGTAGGGTGGTAACAGCGCCGTATATCCCGCCACATGGATCGGTCTGACCATACCGTCCGACTATGTTGGGAGCAGTGGATACGTGATGGCACTGCCACACGGCGGAGCGGATTCGGACGGACCAGGAGGACCACCGGTAGGGAGGATGGACGGATCGTGCGCCAGACACAAACGGATCCCACGGGGACCCGGTTCACTATACAGGCAGATGGAGCGGCTCCTGTGTACCCACGAACCATTTCCCGACGCCTCGCGGAAGCGAATCTGTGATCCCAGCGCCCCTTACGTGTGCTGCCATTAACACCGGAACATCGCCGGCTCCGTGTGCAGTGGTGCAAGGCCAGAGCGACGTGGAACGCCAGAGACTGGCAACGTGTGGTGTTTAGCGATGAGGGCCGCTTCGTTTTGGGGGTAGATGATAATCGTGTCTGGGTGTGGAGGTCCCCGGGTCAACGGCACAATCCCGACCTCGCTATCGAGCGCCACACCTCTTCCACTGCAGGCATTATGCTCTGGAGAACCATTGCCTATGATAGCCGATCAGCTCTAGTAGTGGTACGTGTATCATTATCGAGCCAGAGGTATGTGGACGAGATCCTACGGCCCCATGTGCTCCCATTCCTGGTCGGAATTCCAGGTGCGCTATACCAGCAGGATAATGCCCGCCCTCACACGGTTTGGGTTGCACAGGACTGTGCACGTCATGTCCAGACACTTACACGGTCTTTCTGCTCCCCGGACATGTCCCCTATCGAGCATGTGTGGGACCAGTTGAAACGCCAGCTGCCGCCGTGCCGCACTATCCAGGATTCGGAGCACATCGTCCAACACGTGTGGGCCAGTCTGCCACAGGACAACATCAGCAGTCTGTTCGCCTCCATGCCGGACCGTATTGCAGCATGTATCGCCGCACGAGGCGGTGCAACGCGCTATTGAAGATGACCGGACTGCGTGCCACAGATCCCTCTGTAATTGCCTTGCAGCTCTGTTTTTGCATTCATGTGCATCATTCATCTGTATCATTACGTCCATAAAATTGCAGTTCTGTCCGATGCTTCCTTCTTGGTGAGCTAATTTCACTGTCCTTGAGTGTATTTTCTCCGCAGAGGCATAACCAAGAGGAGGTGAGGTGGTGGTGGTGGTGTGTATGTGTGAGTGCCTGTGCGCGCGTGCACGTGTGTGTGTGTGCGCACGCGGGGTCAGAGCATTCTGGGGTCCGTACCTCCCTTGAGCTTTGAAGTTTACTCCACAGGTCCTGAAACATACACCAGCATAAACCGAGATATCACTGAATTATGATCACCCCTATCAAAAGTGGATGCGTCCCGTTGACCACGTAATTTTCCCAGAGGGTTCAGTTAGTAGACCCACATAGGATGTACAGGGTGTCTCAAAAATACACGGCAAAACTTCAGGAATGAGTTCCTCATAGGTAGATAAGAAAAAAATTGTATCAATATAGGTCCGGAAAGGCTTGGTTCCCGAGTTATGAAGGTCTGTCTATGACACTTAACTGCTCACATTACCTTATAGTAATTGTTCAAAATTTTCCACCTTCTGCCGTCAATACAGGCCTGACATTGATGTCTCACGGACTCGCGAACACGCTGCCAAATTTCTGGCATGTGTCGTATTGTTTCACAACCTGCCACAATTTGATTGCGGAGAGTTTTCACATCTGCTACTTGAGTCGAATACACCAATGATTTTAAATGGCCCCACAAGAAGAAATCTAGAGGATTTAAATCTGGCGAGCATGGAGGCAAGGCAGTTGGTCCACCTCTACCTACCCACCGACTAAAAAACTTTCTATTGAAATAATTGCGAGCTAGGTGGCTAAAATGCGCGGGAGCGCCATCGTGCATAAAGTGTGCTTGTTGGTCGGAAAGGAAAACCACCAGATTCTGTCAGTACTTTGTGATTAAGGAATTCACCTGCGGGAGATAAAACATTCCGGTGAATAACTGGGAAACCAAGAAAGACCTGAATCAGGTAGTGTGAACAGTTAAGTGTCGTAGAGAGACCTTCTTAACTCGGAAACCAAGCATTTCCGGACCTATGTTCATATAAACGTTTTTTCTTATCTACCTATGAGTAACTCATTCCTGCAGTTTTGCCGTGTATTTTTGAGACACTCCGTATAAGGTATCAGTGGAGCAGTAAACTTCGAGACAGGACAGATTGCGGGAGCTCGGAGAGCGGATGCCTGGATTTCCCAAACGGCTGAACTGGTTGGTTATTCGCGTGCAGCCGTAGTTGAAAGTGTATCAGGACTAGTGTGAAGATTGTCAAACAACGACCCGAATGCAAAACTGCACAGGACAGTGAAAGGTTGATGTGAAAGGTGAGCGCCGGGTTGGACGGCTGGTACAGGCCAACAGGCGCAGCACTGCTTCTACCCAATACAACAGAGGTAAACTCGGAACAGTATCTCTCATGACCATACGTCGCACGCTCGCACGTAGGGGCTGTAATAGCAGACGACCCCGACAACATCCTCTCTCAACCACGATTCATCGGCTCAAAAGACTCGTTTGGTTCGAAGATCATGCAAGTTGGACGTCGGATGACTGAAAAACGTTTGCTGGTCTGACCAGTAGCGTTTTTTTGCTCCACTCCGTGGATGGCCGTGTATGTATTTGGCGCAAACAACATGACGCACTCGATCCATCCTGCAGGGTTTCCACAGTGCAAGCCCGTGGAAGCGGTGTAGGGCATGTTTATCTGCCAGGAACTTGGACCTCTGGTGTATGCGGAACAACGTATGAATGGTACCCACTATCGTGACTTGCTTGCTGACTCTTTACACCCCGCAATGTTACACTTATTCTTGGATGGAGACAGTGTCTTTCAAGATGACAATGCGCCGAGCCACGTTTCGAATCTTGTGCAGGAATGGTTTCAAAAACACAATTCAGACTTGCAGCACATCGATTGGCTTCCCAACACGCCCGATATCAATCCCATAGAGCACTTGTGGGACACTATGGAACGGCAAATCAGGTGTCTGGATACACCAATCATCTCCATACCTGCAATGAAAGCAACATTGCACAGAGCTTGTTTGACCATACCTCCCAAGCTTGGTTGGGCATACCTCCTTTTGTAAAAACAGATCGTGCTTATGTTATCACTTTGTCATTCCATCCGTCCGTTTGTGAACAGCATATCTCTGGAACTATTAGTCCGATATAAGAAATTATTTTGTATTGGGAAGCCTGAAATGTGGAAATGGGGATCCTTGAATTCTGGCTTTCTGCGATGCACAACTTTTGCCGCTAGAGAGCGTAAATTCAGATGATATCGAATTCAAAATACATTTTATTCCATGCTTCTAAATATCCGTTTGAAAAAAATTGATTTTTTCTCTCGATGTCATTTATAACGGAGACTATTTTAGGCACAATTTCATTTTTCAAGTAATAGATTTTCTGTTAGGGAATGTAAAGGTAAATTGCGTTTTCCTCATTATCTCTGCTTCTAAACGTTTGTTTTAAAAAATTCTTCCTGCGTCGGAAAATAGCTGTTGATGGGAAATCTTTTGCATATGATTTCTAATTTTTGGTAAATAATGGGTTGGTAACCAAGGGGCGTAAGTATTTATTTCTTGATTCCGACGCATTTGCAGAAAAATCTGAGCATTTGGAAACTCAATTGAAAAAAATTATTTCGTGCACCGATACCGCTCACCTTGGGAAACCTTTTGAGAATACCCCTGCTTAAAATAGTGCATAATTTTCCCGCCAGGGCTGTAGATATACAAGGTTTATCCCGAAAGTAATGAGACCACTTTTCCTGGGCCAATCAGAAGGGCCGGAGGGCGGAGTCTCCGGGTGCGACGGGTGGCGGGGTATGTTAGGTAAACGATCGATGTCTCGTCAGTTGGCTCTGAGCTTTTGAGTGAGGATTACTTGCGAAATACACAGCTGTGTGAGCGTCGCCTAACGGTCAAAATACAGAAGAATGTCGAACAGCGATACGCGGTAAAGTTTTGTGTTGAACTTGAAAAATACGCAACCGAGACGCTTGCTATGATAAAGAAAGCCTACGGGAAGGATGCTTTATCGAAAGCACAAGTGTTTTGGTGGCACAAAACGTTCACAGACGGAAGACAGAGCGTCGAGGATGAGCCACGCCCAGGGCGCCCTTCAACGTCTCACACTTCGGACAATGTGGAAAAGGTGAAAGCGATTTTGGACTCTGACCGACATCTGAGTGTTAGATTGGTAGCAGAGCACGTGGGACTCGCGAAATCCATTGCGCAAGAATTGCAGATGTGGAAAGTTTGCGCCAAATTGGTTCCTAAGGTTTTGACCGATTAACAGAGGAACAACCTTGTGTCGATTTCTCGTGAGCTTGTGAACCGTGTGAGGAGTGAACTTGTTTTTTTTTTTTTTTTTTTTTTTTGGAGAAAGCGATAACCGGTGATGAAACGTGGGTCTTTGAGTACGATCCGGAGACGAAAAGACAGAGTTTAGAATGGCACACTCCGAGTCTCCTCGACCAAAGAAGGCTCGAATGTGCAAATCGAAGATGAAATCGATGCTCATTGTCTTCTTTGACTGTAAAAGTGTTGTCCATAAGGAATTCGTACCATCCGAACAAACGGTCAACGCTGCATTTTACTTGGAAGTGCTTCAACGGCTGAAGAACAGAGCTGCGCGCGTCCGCCCGGAGATCACCAACACGTGGGTTCTTTACCACGAGAATGCACCGAGCCATGCGTCGCTGAAAGTGAGAGAGTTTTTGGCGAAAGACAACGTGGCAACGCTGTCCCAACCTCCCTACAGCCCGGACTTGGCCCTGACTGACTTCTTTTTGTTTCCCCGAAAGGATATCATTTTAGGACTGTTACAAACGTGCAAACTGCCGCGACGAGTACTTTGAAATCGATCCCTGTTCCCGACTTCCGGACAAGCTACGCGGCGTGGCAGAACCGCTGGCAGCGGTGCATTGATGTTCAAGGATGTTATTTCGAGGAATTTTAATGTTATGTAAGTACAACTTTAATTAAACGTCTGTTATTAAATGAGTCTCATTACTTTCTGGACAGACCATGTATATTTTATTTTTGTCGATATCTTTGCTTGTAAGAGCCTCATTTGAAAAATTCTTTTTCGTTGGACAGCCTTTCCGCTGCGAAATGTTTCTTATATAATTTCAAAATTTTTCCTAAGTGTGCCACTAGAGGGCGTAAGTTCATGCTTTCCTTTACAATATCTGCAAGACCAAAAACTCAATTGAAAAAATTCTTTTTCGGTCATTTACTACTAACTATGAAGACGCTTTGTGTGTATTTTCTTTCTTAAAATAATGCACAATTTCGCCGCTACGGGGCGCAATTATTTAATCTGTTTTTCTCAACATCTCTGCTTCTAAATATGCGATTTAAATAAATATTTTAACGCCGGATACTATTTACCTTGGAGAGCAGTTTTAGGTTTGTGTTTGAGGAGTTTTGTTGTTCACTGCTCTATTGCTAGGTGGAGCTTGTGTACTTACGTTTGCAGCTGCCTCTACAATTTCTATTTAGAAATTTCATATTTTACTGTATGCCGTTCGCTACAATAAAGATGGGGATCATTATAATCTTCAAATAATGCACAGCTTTTCCGATAGACGGTGTAAAGGTCAAAACCTTCTTCTCGCTATCTCTGCTTCCGGGAGACATATTTAGAAAGTTCTTTTTCCTCAGCACACTGTTAAAAATTGGCACTTAGAAATAAGAAAAATATACTGGTTTTTGAGTACATTTCGGGCTTATAATAGCTCCGAGTACTTGTGTCTCATTTTTGTAAAAGACACGTACTCATTTTTGAGTACATACAGGGAATCAATTGTGAGTATATCTGGTATTTCTAATTTGAAATATATGTACTAATTTTTGAGTACATATATTTCAAATATATGTACTAAAAAATCCATATATTTCAAATATATGCGATCTACTTTCACTTAGTTCCTGTGCCCTTTCGGGCAGGGCACAGGAACTGAAGGAAGTTAGAGCGAATCTAGCGATTCTGACAGGATAGTTTGTAAGTGAGAGGGAGCACACTAGATGGCGCCACCGTACAAGAGCACGAATTTGCACATAGAAGGCAGAGAGAAATTGGGAGGGGGGGGGGGGCTTCGGAACTTTAACCGTGCTTTTATAGAGTTACTTAACGTGCTCTGTAAAAGCAAGGCGAGATATTCATCCGCAGGCACGGCGGATATTCAGCGATTGTAAGAAATTCACACTACCATGCTAGGTTTGAACCTGAGGCCCTTCCATCAGCAGCCTGAAACTTTAACCACTAAGCCACCCGCAGCTCGATTTCAAATTTCAGATCAGATCATCAGTAGAGGACTTTAGCAAGGGAGTGTCTGACCATGGTCTGACCCCAGGTCTTAAACAACCCTTACAAATAGGAAGCTAGGAGATTTAGGCTAGAGTGACCGATAGGAAAGTCACATGGAAGCGAGGTAGAAAGGGGGAGGAAGACGCCCTTATATATTACTGGGGAACCAGTACCCGGGGCCTAACGGCTTAACGTGCCCATCCGACGCACGGCAGATATTTAGTGGTTCGAGCGTTCGTACCTGCCTGGGATCGAACCCGAGGTCTTCTCCGTGGCAGTCACGAACGTTGACCACTAAGGCCACCCGCGGCCCAGATTTCAAATTTGGAATACGTGTACTCCATACATACTCATTTATTAATATAATCAACTGGAAGTATATTATTCGATGGCACATCTGGATAATAGGATAATAGATATACTCGTTGTCACATGCTGGGCAAAGGGACCGCACAATTTTATGACAAATATAGTGATGAAGCGACAATATATTATTTATGAGATTGATATTTAATGTAAAAAAGTCCACAAAGATACTTTATGCATAATTAAATTACTTGTGATCAGTGACTTTGTTGTACTAATTATTTATGTGTGTCCCTTTACACATTTATTAAACAATTTCTTTTAAAATCTATAATATCTAAAATGAAGTAATACGAGATTATATTTATACTTATTGACGCAGTTATTTGTAAGTACGTATGGATACTTATATTTGAGCATGTCATGTACTCCTTTACAATGCGATTCAGGTTCTGTGACGTACCTGCCAGCAGGACGCACACGACATAAAGGCAGATAGGAATCGGAACAACTGTCTGCGTAGCTCAGTTGGTAGAGCGACTTGTTCCGGAATGAAGCGGCCTCGGGTTCGAATCCCGCCGTAGACCAAAAATGACGGAGAAATTTACTTCGTTATAGTTCTCCTTTTTAAGTAGATTTTTTTAACAATGCATGGTTTTTGGCATGAAGAATACTTTTCATCAATTTTCAACTTTTCCATTATGCAGAATTTTTCTTCTATAGAAGGCATAGAGTTATATCATGTTTCCTTCTATATTTCTTCTTCTAATTGTTCGATTTCAAAATTCTTTGTCTTTGATATTTTCCTTCTGTTACGAAATTTTTTTGTGTGCGCCATTTGTTTATTTTTGAAGCATACTTTTTAGCCGCTGGTAGAAGTAAGTAGCTGTTTCTATTTCTGGATGTTTTATCTGTTGTAGAAATCCGGTTGATATCTTTTTGTCGTTACCGGTTCCATTGACTTTGAATAACTTTGATAAATTTTATTCGCGTCAGAA
Organism: Macrothele yani; assembly: GCA_039090855.1. Lineage (NCBI taxonomy): Eukaryota > Metazoa > Arthropoda > Arachnida > Araneae > Macrothelidae > Macrothele > Macrothele yani. The sequence continues at coordinate 50,810,816 of CM077002.1, forward strand.
AGGATTTAAAAGACGTGTTCATTACAACTGAAAATTCGGTGTCATCTTTCTTGTTGGAATGTGCTATCAAAATCTGAAAGGTGAGATATAGTAAAGACGAATCTCTTTAATAATGAAAAGGAATGTGAAAAAATAAAAACTTTGCAAATTTGAAAGTTGTGAATCCGTTTATTGGTGTAAATATATTAGACGTGCAACTTCATTCTCTGCCACAGGCACGACACGTTGACAGCAAATTATAGCAAATTGAATACGCAACTAATCAGGGAAATAATCCCCGTCGTGTTGGGTACATTTGAGCCATCGGTCAGGGAGCCGCGGAATGCCACTGCGGAAAAAAGAGGGCTGTTTCGAGTTGATAAAGTCATTAATACTTGTGTGGACCTCCTCGACAGAAGTGAAGTACGTAACACTCAGGTGATGTTGCCGGGAGCGAATGAGGTGATAATCCGACGGGGCGAAATCTAGAGAATACACCGGATGGGACAAAATCTCCCATCCCAGGTCGGTGATCGTGTTTAAAGTCGTTTTCGCGGTGTGAGGACGTACGTTATCCTGAAGCAACAGGACTGACCTTCTGCCCTTGCCGGTGTATGGCCTTTTCGCCTCCATTGCGTCACTCACACGAATGAGTTGCTGACAATAACGCTCAGCATTGACCGTTTCACCAGGTTTGAGCAACTCATAGTGTGCGACACCGTGCTGATCCCACCATATGCACAGCAACAACTTCCTGGCATAGATATTCGGTTTGGCGGCGCTGGTGGTAGGCTGACCTGGATAAACCCACGATTTGCGCAGCTTAGGATTATCGTAGAGGATCCGCTTCTCATCACAGGTCAAAATCTTGTGGAGGACATCCTTCTTCTTGAATCTGGAGAGCAAGGACACAGCAACATCTTAGCGCTTAGACTTGTTCGAAGCTGTGAGTTGGTGGGGCACCCAACGGCCCTCCTTGTGAATCCGTCCAAGCTTGTGCAGGCGCTTTGCAATGGCTTGCCGTGTTACTCGGAGTTCCTGGGCGAGCTCTGACTGTGTGCGACAGGGATCCGCGTCCAACAGTTGTTCCAGTTCCTCATAGTCAGCTTTCTGTGGCTGTCCCGGACGTTATGCATCACGAAGATCGAAATTTCCCTGCCTAAACCGCTGGAACCACTTCTTTCACGTACTGTAGGACACAGCAGCCTCACCCAAAGCAGCACAGATCATTTGCTGGGCTTCCGCGGCACTTTTGTTCAGCTGAAAGGCGAACAGGAGGCAGTGCCTCAAATGCTGCTTCTCGAACGACATTGCTTTCACCGTTAACTTTCGTCCCTTCTGTCACTACAGCTGTGAGAGGTTACGGTTGCCTGGAAAGCTGTTGGATGGCGCTGCAATCAGCCATTATCGCACACATCTATTTGCATTTGCCGACGTTCTATGATCGCTTACGGTTAGGGGCCAAGAATTAAGTTGCACACCTAATAATATGAATGGTAAGTCAGATAATACCTGAAAACAAGAAAATTTCATCGTCTTGAAGCGGGAATCGACCCCGCGTCTCCCGGATAGCGCCCGATTATGATCACCACTACACCACTCAGAATGACCAAGTTTCAAGTTTCCGATTAATTTGAATATAACCATCACATGTTTCGCTAGTCGAAGGAACCGGCATTCATACACTCACGGACAATGAAATTTGCGCACCTAGAAGAAAACATGCTATAACTGCGAAATTTTGGAAATTGCTAGAGTGCGTGCTGGTATGCAAAGATCCTCGTTTGGTGCTAGTGCGCATGATCACACACCATGTGGTGGCGCTGCAAGCACAAACCGGCAGCCTTATGTACCGGCGTGTAGTCGATGCCCCACGAAAGCGTTGGCCGCGGGTGGCCGAGTGGGCAACGTTCGTGGCTGCCACGGGAGGGGCCTCAGGTTCGATCCCAGGCAGGTACGAACGCTCGATCCACTAAATACCCGCCGTGCGTCGGATGGGCACGTTAAGCCGTCGGACCCCGGGTACTGGCCCACCCGGCAATAAATAAAGGCGTCTTTCTCTCCCTTTCTACTTCGCTTCCGTGTCACTTTCCTATCGGGGGCTCTAGCCCAAATCACATAGTTTCCTATTTCTAAGGGTTGTTTAAGACCTGGGGTCAGACACTCCCTTCCTAAAATACTGTACGTATGATCATGATCATGCCCCATGAAAGCGAAAACCACCGGCCGATGCAAGCAAGAGTACAGAGTGACAAGAATGCCAGGGTAGACGTCAGAGACGTTGATTCGATTTACGCAACTTGCGGACTTTGAGAGAGGCCTGATCATCTGGCTGACACGTGATGGCACTGCCATCCGGCGGAGCGGCTCCGGACGGACCAGGAGGACCACCGGTAGGGAGGATGAACGGATCGTGAGCCAGGCACGAACGGATCCCACGGGAATCCGGTCCGCTATAGAGGCAGATGTAGCGGCTCTTGTGTACCAACGAACCATTTTCCCGACGCCTCGCGGAAGCAAATCTGTGATCCCAGCGCCCCTTACGTGTGCTGCCGTTAACACCGGAATATCGCCGGCTCCGTGTGCAGTGCTGACAGGCCAAAGCGACGTGGAACGCCAGAGACTGGCGACAAGTGGTGTTTAGCGACGAGTGCCGCTTCGTTTTGGGGGCAGATGATCATCGTGTTCGGGTGTGTAGGTCCCCGGGTCAACGGCACAATCCCGACCTCGCTATCGAGCGCCACACGTCTTCCACTGCAGGCATTATGGTCTGGGGTGCCATTGCTTATGATAGCAGATCAGCTCTAGTAGTGGTACGTGGATCATTGACGAGCCAGCGGTATGTGGACTATCGAGCATGTGGTGGACCAGTTGAAACACCGGCTGTCGCCGTGCTGCACTCTCCGGGATTTGGAGCACACCGCCCAAGACGTGTGGGCCAGTCTGCCGCAGGAAAACATCAGGCGTCCGTTAGCCTTAATGCCGGACTGTATTGCAGCATGCATCGCCTCACGAGGCTGAGCGACACGCTATTGAAAATGACCGGACTGCGTGCCACAGATCCCTCTGTAATTGTCCTTCAGCTCTTTTTTTTTTGCCATCACGTGTATCATTCATCTGTATCATTACGTCCATAAAATTTCAGTTCAATCAGACGCTGCCTTCTTGGTGAGCAAATTTCATTGTCCGTGAGTGTATATAGCGAATCTGGAGGTTTAGAATTCATTGCCGTGATTGCCTGGAGGAGCAGAATATCAATGAATGAAGTACAGGATTACACCATTGTACAATTCAAATTAATCGGAAACTTGAAACTTTGTTATTCTGGGTGGTGTCTTGGTTAGCATACTTGGGCGCGAGACGCTGATTCGAATCCCGCTCCAGGACGACGAAATTTTCAAGTTTTCGGATATTATCTGACTTCCCATTCATATAATATTTACAGCAATAAACGGATTCACAACTTCCAAAATTTGTATTGCACAATGGTGTAATCCCGTATTTCATTAATTAATGTGGTTCCACCTAAAAGTTCTGCCTTATGTTTCCAATGGTAAATCTTCTGTACATATTTTCTTCGCAATTAGCGTATTCCCAAGGATGAAAATTTGTACATCAATAAAACTCACTTTAAGTTATAGCATGGAATACTTAATACTTGCTAAAACATAACCATAATTACATTAAAAATCAATCATTTTTCATTGAGTAATGTTCAATCCTGTTAATAGATGGCGGGACCTGTGCATTGATGACGTCAGCAGACAAATAAATGTTAGATTGCTTAATTATGGTTATGTTTTAGCAAGTATTAAGTATCCCATGCTATAACTTGAAGTTCGTTTTATTGTGCAAATTTTCATCCTTGGGAATACACTAATTGCGAAGAAAATATGTACAGAAGTTGTACCATTGGAAACATAAGGCAGAAATTTTAGGTGGAACCACCTTAAGTAAAAGCCTTGTTTGGGCAAAAATTTAATTATTTCTTATGAATCTCTCTAAAGAATTTCATCGCAAAATTATGCTACAGAAATCATAAAATCTATTGCAACTCAGTGTGAAGTGATTCACAAAATGAGTTGTGATGCATGTTAAATTTTGCACCGGTACGCACACAAAGGGCGTTTTATGTAACGTAGCGTACGTTGAAAAAAAGAAATATGAATACTTTGAATATACGTTCCAATAAATTGGAGAATTTACAAATACTTTCATGTAGCACTTTGTATAATGAGAATTGCTTGAGGGTTTACTCGTGAGATGATAAGGAGGTAGTTGAGTTATTGTTTGGGTGGTACAGATGAGAGATATACTTTTCACTTAACGAAAAACCTTGTAATCCGCTTACGCTACAGAACTAAGCTGTGTAAAGGTATCGGAAGCTTTTCGTGCGCGTGCTGAAAGTACAATCATGTTGTTTACCGAACTGTGCGTCGCTCTCATGGTAATTGCCGACTTCGTTGATTGGTTGCGTCTTCGAAAGATAAAACTCAACTCCACGTGGGCGCTGCTATCAGCTAGCAGGCTATTCTGAGGTATTTATGCTTGAGGCTCATCCTGTCTACCTTTTTTTACTTCTATTTACCCCCTCCTCTATTTTTCAGATTTATTCGTTTAATCGCATCTGTTTTGTTTGTGTTCCACTTGGCAAAGACCACTGCAGCTTTTCTCATATTTAATATTGAGTAATATCACGCATCGGTTGATTGTTTTCCGGAATTCTACTGCGGTTTTCTTTTTCTGACAATTTGTACACAAATTGGAGTACCTATTGCGATTTATTTTGACGATTTCTCCCCTTTATTTGTTTTATTATTCATTTTCAAGTTCTTGAGTTCTTTTGCTGATTCATTTCTTTGAAAATAACATGTGCGTTCCTTTACTTTGCAATTTTGAGAGAATGATTTGATTTCAGTGGACAACCTTCTTAGCGCAGAACATTGCACCATCTTATTTCCCAGCAATACTTGACATCGTTTTCTTTTTCGACTAAATAGTTGCGACTTTTATATATATGTATACAGGGTGATCATAAAATCGGCCAACCCAGAAAAAAATATGAGGTTAATTACAATTGTTAAAAAAAATAAACATCGTCAAATATAGGTTACAATCTTACCTTTATAACACCAAAAGAAGGGAAACCTCATTATAACATATGTACAAAGTGGGCTCTTTTTTACCAAGTTTGATGACACCTTGTGAAGCACCTACCTCCACACTGATGTTTTCAATCGCTGTTGTGATGTTCATTTTAAATTCATGCAGGGTGTGAGGATTATTGTGATACACAGCACCTTTGAGATACCCCCAAAGAAAGAAGTCAAGCAGCGATAAATCTGGGGATCTGGGAGGCCACAGGTCTTTGGAGATGAGGCGTTCACTGAAAAAATCTCGCAAAAAATTGACGGTACTAACTGACGTGAGGCATTGTCTTGTTGGAACCAACAATGTCGTTCGCTGACATCAAGGAGTGCCACAAACTACGTGGCAATGTCTTGGTAGACGGAACTATGCCCATTCGTTTCGAAAAGAATCGGCCCCACTATGAGAGGGACGATATCGCACACCAAACTCCAAGTGTTTTCGAATGCAAACCTTTTTCAAGAAAAATATGTGGATTTTCACATGACCAAATCCTATTGTTCTGACTATTGAAAATCCTATTGTTCTGACTTCTGAGATGAAACCAGGCCTCGTTACTGAAGAAAACTGTATCCAGACTCTGTGTTCCACGTTGTTCAAGGAATGAGCGGAACCATCGGCAGAAGTGTATTCGTTTGTCTGCATCTGGGGCCTTGAATTCATGCACTGCGCGAATACGATATGGACAAAGATGTAACGATCTCGCAGCTTTATGAGCACTACCGTATGAGATTGATGATAGCACGGCGAGCTTCCGGAGGCTTTTTCGTGGCGACCACTGCAGTGCTCGCTTTATCTCATCCACTTTATAATCAGTCAAAACGGAGGGTCTCCCGGAGTGTTTTTTATCCGCAACAGATCCAGTGTCCCGAAAACGCTGCACTAATCGCGATAGTGTGGACTTGTTGGGGCCTGCTGTACCCGGAAATTTCTTACGAAAGTCCTAGGCAACACATCAGCATGAACGAGTTGCGAAATAACTTTCCAGAATGAAAATTCGTTGCGTCTGTGAAAAAGACATTTCATCTCTACAACGAACGAAACTACACTACGAACAACATGTACACATCACAGTGACCTCGGCTTCGTGATACTTCCTAACAGTATGATAGTGACATCTAGTGGCAGAAAGAATGATTACAACAATTTAGCAACAATTTATGAAAATTCAAACTTTGGGTTGCGCGAGTTTACGATCACCCTGTATATTTTATGCGATTTATGTAAATATTTACTCACTTAGTTTTTGAGAAACGTATGGTTAACGCTATACGTGAAATACAAACTCCCGAGCAATAAAATAGTACCTGTATCAAGCGCATAAATCGAATAGTGCCCATCATATCAACGCGCAAGTCGTGATATGCGCATTAATAAAGGCTGGCCTTAAGCGTAAGCGAGCAAGGCAGCTTCCTTGAGCAGCCATTTGAAGGGGTCGCGGAGTAAATCATATGTTGATTTTTTGCTATATAAAGTTACATTTGCCCTGCATATATTAGTAAAGATTCTAGTCACCTTTCGGTCAGGAGAGAAAAGTTTTTAAAATTAAATTTCTGGAAAGATTGACAATAACTCAAGAACGATTAGTTGCATTATCTTGAGCAGGGGTCGGCAAACTTTTTTTGTAAGGGGCCAAATCGCAAATATTTTGGGCTCTGCGGGCCAGGAGGCAAACTCGAGGATATTTATGTAGGTATCTTTTTTTCTTGTTATTTAAGTAGGTAGACCTACTTAAATATTATTATTGATATATATTAATATTTAAGTAGGCCTACCTACTTAAATTTTCTAATTTTATATTATTGAGTAGACTAAAAAAAAAGGATAATAATAAGTAGACTAAAAAAAAGACGTAATAATAGAGTAAAAACATAACGTGGTAATAATAAATAATAAGTAGACTACAAAAAGACTGCAATTGTTTGAAATACAGCTCTACTAATGAGAAAAATGGAATTGGGGTTCAAAGTAAGTACTCCTTACCATCGAAAATTGATTGCAAATGTTCGTATGTTAATGCTGACCTGTATTGAGATTTGTCATCTAATTCGGTAACAAAATAATTCACACTCCACTCTGCCTTAAAAGCACGACATTCGATGTCCACTTTCCTCTTCTTTTCTGGTTTTGACAGTGACATGATGAATATGTAAGCGTAATCAAACGAGAACAAAATGTCGCAGAACAGCGATACACGTGGCACTGGAAACGCTGCCGAATTATAACTGCGTGGCGTCACAACAGAGGCCACCGAATGCGAAGCTATAGGAGCACCACATACGGTCACATCTCGCAACTCCTCAACTAGGCCGTCGGCCGTAAACGCTGTAGCGCGTACTTTGACATTTTAAAGACTGAAATTTTAAAGAATTTGAGAATGTAAAATCCATTCTTAAAGCTCACGGGCCGTACAAAACAAGGAGGCGGGCCGTAGTTTGCCGATCCCTGATTTTGAGTATCAACTGAAAATAGTATTGCTTTACCTTAAGATTTATCTCAAACACATGCAGGTATTGCTTGTAAATAAAATCACTTTTTTAAAATATTAAAATTTATTTCACATCATTTTACGCAAAACCATATTTTAAAAATCAAATAAGAATAAATTCGCTACGTGACTTATAAAAATTCTAACACTTTAGGAATTTTTTTTCTCGTTTGGGTTTTCTATTACAGTTGTAAACAGTGTGCTTAACGTTAAACCATCAGTTACGTGACCAAAAGTTTAGACGATCCAAACTCAAAAGTTATATACAATGACATTTACAAGCATACTGAAGGTTGCAAGGTTGCATTTGGAGAAGACTGGGAGAACAATGTTAAGTTTTTTATATATTCAGTCTCATATGCATTTTTTTAAATTTTAGCTTCTGTCACTGAAGACAAAATATGTTTCTCAAACTTGATTGAAAATTGCTATTTTAATGATTAAGAACCACGCATGTTTCTCTATCAAAAACATTATTAGGTGCCACCTAGTTAATATTTGCCTAGGGCCACCGAAATAGATCAGATCATATGTAGAGGATTTTAGGAAGGGAGTGTCTTATCCCAGGTCTTAAACAACCCTTAGAAGTAGGAAGCTAGGAGATTTGGGCTAGAGTGCCCGATAGGAAAGTCACACGGAAGTGAGGTAGAAAGGGGGAGGAAGACGCCCTTATTTATTACTGGGGGGCCAGTACCCGGGGTCCGACGGCTTAACGTGGCCATCCGACGCACGGCGGGTATTAAGTTCAAAAATCATCTTCGTTCTTTACGTGTTCCGATTCCTTGCATTTATACGTCTAGCATTGCCTTGAAAAAGCCTCCTAGTAGAGTATGAAAGCTTGGTGTATCTTTGTGTTGACTACACCACAAAAATAAACGGATTTAATACGCTTTATGCGTTTCATTATTATTCAGGAAGGCTGGGTTATACGAAAACTACGGCAAAGCAATTCCTTTTTTCCTCTCATCTCAGCCATATACCGACTATAAATCTTTAGCCGAAGATAAGTGCTCCATTATAATCCTGAGTCTTATAAACTATAGGTGGATTTCCTTATAGTCTTACAGTCTGTAGTCTGATTCCCTTACAGTCCGTGATTGTCTGCTCCATTACCCAAGGAGGGATTCGGAAGAGGTAGTCTCTCTGACACGGACATCATGCCACTGCGTGGAAGCAAGTGACCCAAACATCTTTTCTCTTCTTTCTTAGGTTCAACACCTCCTTTATAGGCTTTTTAGTGGAATTGGCAATCATATAGAAAAGATTAATGACCACTTTGTGGTCATTTGTTCATTGAGGTCGCCCCTAAATGACCACTTTGAATGACAAATCTAAAGAAAAAGCAAAGCTTTGTGATGCGCAGATTTACTGGTTTCAGCCGCGTTCGGTCCACTTCTCAGACAGCGAATATACATTCGTTCGAGCTGTGTTCAACCCATTTTGCTTACCCCGAGTTAATTCGTTTCAGCCAGTTAAAGGGTTAAATAATCAACACAGTATAATCAAATCTGCTATCAATAATCTAGGTTAAAAATTCGAATTTCGTTGTGTAGGTGTTAATGCATTGAGGTTCACCTAGAGTAAAATGTTTTTTTTTTTTTTTTATGTATATACATTTTTTTTTTCTTCTTCCTCTTTTTTTTTTTTTTTTCGAACGCAAATCTGCATCTGATTTACAACTTTTTGAGACTTACAGTCACACGAATTCTTGAACTGCAGTTCTGAAAAATCTGATTCAGCAGCAGCAAAAATGCTTTTTTCATTGAATGTAATTAAATAAAAATTGATTTTTGCATTCTTTAATTTCTATCACTTTATGAATTTTATCTGAAATTCTTGAAATTTAAGATATTTCTTCAAGATATTTTTCGCAATTAATTTGTTTACGATAGGTAAGTTTTAAAAACAGAATTCTTCTTAATACGATATAATACATTAATATGTATTTTTTAATCCGTTAATAGGCGTAAAATTACACAAGTTTCGCAAGCTTTCGCTGCCAACAGGCAGCTTCTTCAGGCTTCTGAATATAAACACTTAACAGAAACATCTGTTTCTGCTAAGTGTTCATATTCAGAATCCTGAAGAAGCTGCCCGTTGGCAGCGAAAGCTTGCGAAACTTGTGTAATTTTACGCCTATTAACGGATAAAAAATACATATTAATGTATTATATCGTATTATTGTAAGTGGCGTATAACCCACAATCCAATTTCCTCCCTAGAATTCTTCTTATTTTGCACATTTGGATTTTTTTCTTCTGTTTAAAAGAAAAAAAACTGTTTCAATTCTGAATTCAGCTATCGCAATAAAATTTATAAGAATGTAAAGAGATCTTTGACAGACTCTCTCAGAAAACGTAACTTGTCTATTGTTTTCTGCAACGGAAGTAATTTTTTACGCTACATTTTACTAGGGAACTGCGGTCCAGGAAAATGGGCAAAACGGAACAAATTATCTATTGCCTCAATACAAAAAACTGCAATGATCGTTAGACTTGTGTTGCAAAGATGTTTAAATAGGAAAGGGATGCTGACAAACAGTTTATTTTTCTGACATACAATTTATTTTAGCGATGGGGCCGTTTATGAATCGCCAGTCCGACACTGTATTTATCCCTGACTGACCAGGAACTTTCTGCTATAGGGCTTTACCCTACTTAATTCTAGCCATATTCGACCTTTTTATGATGACGTCAGTACTACACTCATTGTCATAAATATATGCGGACCAAGAAGGAGGCGTCGGATTGAAATGAGATTTTAGTAGTGAGATGGTACATACCATGGACAGAATTGATTACAATATCACAGCAGCAGGACGATTTCCCCCGGACATACGGTACACATTCCGGACAGCGTTAGTACCGCGTCGGACCGCCTCGGATACATGCGATGATACGGTCCAGCATGGAGTCAAAGAGACGCCGTATGTTATCCTGAGACAGATTGGCTCACACTTCTTGCAAATGACGCTCTAAATCGCGAGCACTGGGACATGGAGAAAGCTGGCGTCCCATCTGGTCCACCACGTGCTCGATGGGCGAGAGATCAGACGATATGGCAGGCCACGAAAGCGTCAAAGCATGACGTAGACAGTCCTGGGAAACCAGAGCCGAGTGCGGACGGGCGCTATCTTGTTGGACAATGACTCCGGGCCGCCCCGCCAGGAAAGGAAGCACATGGGGCCACAGGATCTCCTGTACGTAGTGTTGGGTTGTCAACGTCCTTCGGATCACTGCGAGGAAAATCCGGCTGTCATACGCGACGGATCCCCAGACCATCACGCCTGCAGTTCGGAACGTGTGACTCTGTACATTGAGGTTGGAATTGTAGCGCTCACCTGCGGTCCTCCACACTATGACACGGTGGTCGTCAGTTCTCATACAGAAGCAGGATTCGTCGCTGAACAGTATACGTCGCCAGTTCGTAGCATACCACGTTGCTCACTTCTGACACCACTGCAATCGACACCGACGATGGTGAAGTGTTAAAGGCAGAAAACGTAAGGACCGTCGAGAGTGCAGATTCTCCTCTGTCAGGCGTGTGGAAATGGTTCTGGCGGACACAGTAGTCCCTTGTACAGCCGCCACATGTCTTTGGATATCGGACAACGACGTCGTTGCATCTGTGCGTGCCGCTCTCACGAGCCCACTGTCCTCTCTACTGGTGGTGTGTCTGGGTCGTCCAGAGCCAGTCCACCGTGTATGGGTGCTTTCCCGTGTCCATTGGTCCCAACACGACTGCACCGTACTATCCGACCGGCCCACATGGCGGCCGATTCGGTGCGTCGGCCACCCTGCGTCTCTCATCCCGACGATACGACCTCTTTCAAACTCCGTCAGTTGCCCGTACGCACGTCTACGGCAGTTCCTCGGCATGTCTATCGCTCAGGGATCTCACCTGGCTTTTTCCGTGCACTTCAGCACGAAGGTGGAATCCCCTGCGTGGCGCTTTATAAGCCCCAAGAATTGCAATTGCTGAGCCGGTTTTGGACGCGCGGACATGCGGAATCGCACGAAACTTTAATCATTTGCATGTCTGCCCTCCGCGTAGCTATTCCCCGAGTTTCGCGTTAACAGCACGGTGTTTTTTCGGTGCGCGGATTTCTATGGCAACGAGTGTATTTCTAGGATTTCTCAGAAAATGCTAGCGGTGATGAGATTCCTAAAAAGGCCCTTCATACTCGTTTCTGGAGATTTAGGGTTCAGTCTTGAACCACTAATTGACATTTACCACCTGGGTTACTGGAAAACGAGCAAGAAATCTCTAGTCGTTAGAACTAGTTAAATGTAAAGCTCAAGTACCCGTTTAAAAGCTTCTCCTCATTTGTGAGAAAAGGAAAAATCGTGAAATCGCAATCCAAGTACTTCGCAACGTTTATTTTTTCACATGCGAAATGCTAAAAGGAATCAGAATTCCAAGCAAGGAGGATATAAATTGGGAAGAGCCCCGAGATGCGTTCAAATCTTTTCTTTCCATCGACGCCATGGGAAATGCAATAACCGTGGGAATGAAAGCAGGACCACTTGATGTGCAGCAAAGCCCATGGAGAAACAGAGAAAGAAAAATAGCCCAGGAAAGGAAACTGGTTGTTTAAAAGACCGTAAGAAGACCGAAGAGTGGTGAAAACGTGCGGAAGGCACAGACTGTATATCTTCCTGCGTAACTGAAAGACCGGCTGAGGAAGGATAGCATATGCTGTCTGTGACTTGGTTCTGATGTGAAAAAGCTCTCACTTGCTTGCCCTTCTCCAGTCACCCCCAGCAAGGATTAACTGTCCCTGAGTTGTTTTTCTACATATCTTTTCCATTTGCTGAGTTGAAAAATAGAACGAGGCGGTCGGAGTTTTTATGTTGCGGAAGGGAAGATTCTGAGAAAGAATGAGATTGCTCTCAAATTCTGAATACGTGACAAGGTTGGATGTCGTCTGGAGATTTCCTGAGAAGCCCCGCGTTTGACAGTTATGTGCTATATATAAAAGCGAGATTTTGATGTGGTTATCGTATGATTTGTTAATTCGTATTTTCTGTGGAAAAATTAAATGTTTGGAGAAACTTTTTTATTTTTTTACCGGGAGAAAAAAACCGATGAAATTTTGCAAACTCTAAAAACACACCATTAATATAACAGACACCGTAGCTGGTTTAAAAAAAATTAAGGTGACTTATTCTCTAACTTAACTTTCATTTTTATTTCTTTTGGCGTTTCTAACCTTAACGTTATATCAGAATGAGGTTGGAAATAATTCTGAGTCAGAGAGCGTGACGTATGCATGCTGACAGATAAGAACTAGAGATATACACTGAAAAGCAATTGCCGCCCCGGTGGCGCAGTGGTCTAAGGCGTTGGCCTCTGATCATTCGTCCGAAAGGGGTCCGGGTTCGAATCCCGGTGAGGCATGGATGTTGTGTTTGTCTTACGGCACTGGCTCTCTCCCTTCCCTGGAACCAGTGACCCTAAATTAGGGACGGGCGACTGCTTATAGCACATTGAGTTGCTCACGGTGGTCGTTAAACCTCCAATTAAAAAAAAAACAACAATTGAATTAGAGACAGTTGGCGTTATGCAAATGTGGCGCTGTGGGTGGCCCTGTAAACGGAAACGACATGACGTATGCAGGGATCTGACAATATAAGGAGTGATACGACAGGAATCAGTAAGAGTCGGATGCAGTATGGGTAAGACGAAGGATCTAAGCGCATTTGATCGTGGGCAAATTGTCGGGGCCCGTCAAATGGGTCACTCCATCTCGGAAGTCGTGCAGGTACTGGGATTTTCACCAGCCACTGTGTCACGGGTGCACCGTGAGTACATCGAATCTGGTAAAACCATCCCTGCAAGGGCCAACTGCCGTGGACAACAGCCTGTGGATGAGCGGGGTCATCGTCGGCTAGTTCGCATTGCAACACCGGATAGACAGGCCGCAGTGCAAGAAATAACTCGGCAATTTAACGCTGGTGCACAAAAACGTGTAAGCAGCCACACCATCCAGAACCATTTCCTCGCTATGAGGTACAGAAGCCATCGTCGCATGAGGGTACCGCTGCTGACCGCACATCACGGGGTGCAAAGATTAGTTTGGGCGCGAGAACATCGCCATTGGACCCTAGACATGTGGAACAATGTTGCCTGGACTAATGAGTCGAGATTCACGTTGGTACATGCGGATGGCAGGATACGAGTACGGCGCAAACCACATGAAGCGATGGATCCTTCTTGCCAGCAGAGTACTGTTCAAGCTGGTGGGAGTGGCATTCTCGTCTGTGGACTGTTTACGTGGACTGAAATGGGACCCCTGGTACGTGTGACATCGTCCCTTACAGGTCAACGTTACCGGGATATCCTGGACGACCATTTGTTCCCGTTTGTGCGTCTTCAACATTCCAGTGGGGACCTCATCCTGCAACAAGACAATGCACCGTGCCATCGTTTCCGAATTATATCTGAATGGTTGGATGAACATTCCACCGACGTGACCTCGCTTCCTTGGCCAGCTAGGTCACCTGACCTCAATCCCATCGAGCACATCTGGGATGCCATCGAGAGAGATGCTCGAGGCTCTGACCCTCCTCCATCAAATCTTCGTGAACTGTGGGAGCTTGTTCGGTGGTCGTGGATCCGTATGGCTTCCCAACGCTTCCGGTGTCATGTCGAGTCCATGCCGAGACGAATCGCCGCCGTCACCAGGGCAAACGGTGGTGCTACACGTTACTAGACAGGTGTCTCTAATTCAATTGCTCTTCAGTGTATAATGTTGAAACAGTAGCCAAAAGTGTGCTGTGGTGGTGGGATTTTATAATCGTGGATGCTGCGTTACGCTGAAGTTATGTTTACTTGAAGGCTGCGTGTGGAGTTGTATTTTTATAAACTAAGTGTCTGCAGTTCAAGTTTTCTGTACATTAATTAACTTCAAAATAATGGTGCATCAAACAAAGATCTTCGCTCTTTCCACATTTATAAGTGAGTCACGGAAAAATTCTCATTGGCCGCCACCGGGAGTCGAACCCAGGGTCTTCCAGTTACGCGCCGGATATGCTTCCGCTACACCACAGCGACCTCGAATTCCTCCAGACTCACACACGTTAACAGCCAAGACAATTTGGAAGCAAACTGCCAAATTGGCTTGGCAGTTAGCATGTGCGAGTCCATCCATTTGCGACAGGTAGTCCAGGTACATCTTCGTGAGTGATCTTTACTGCAACAGAATCCTTTGATCTTGCTCGAGATAAGGCAACGTAGAGCATACCACGTAAGAAGATTAGTTCTGGCAGGTATATTCCGATTTTAGAAAAAGTGTCTATAGTTGACTCTTATTGTCGTCGCAAAGAACAATATGATCGCTTGGAGTCAGCGGAAAGCGTGGCAAATTGTGTTCTCCGCACAAAATTTCCACCGAAATTGTATTTTGGAAGAGCGACTTTACGATCATACGTGTGCCATCGACTTAACATTTCCTTGTGTCCAGGTTCCTGATTTTTTTATTTTTTGACTGAAGGTTTAACGATCATCGTGAGCAACTCAATGGGCTAGAAGCAGTCGCCAGTCCCTAATTTAGGGTCAC
This sequence comes from Macrothele yani, assembly GCA_039090855.1. Lineage (NCBI taxonomy): Eukaryota > Metazoa > Arthropoda > Arachnida > Araneae > Macrothelidae > Macrothele > Macrothele yani. The sequence goes on from CM077002.1 coordinate 50,825,992, forward strand.
TAGTTCTAGGAAAGGGAGAGATCCAGTGCCGTAAGACAAACACAACATTCATGCCTCACCGGAATTCGAACTCGGACCCTTCACGAACAAATGATCATGAGCCAGCGCTTAGACCACTGCGTCAACGGGTTCGTTATAAGCATCACGACTGCACCCTTTTCAGTCGTAGAATGTGAGGCGGAAGTCCACTCATCTCGATTGTGTACAAAAATTCAACTGGATAGCGCACTCTTTCACTCTCATCTTCACTCACAACTGTGTTTGTAAATGTTGTTGGAATGAGATTCGCGTTGTGAATACTCTTCATTCTCTCTCGTCTGAGACATATAGTTTCGACCCATTGATTGCTCACGCCTTCCAGTAAGGCTCTTACGTTTTTGTTTTTGTTTTTTTCTGAGGGAGAGACATTCTGTTAAGGGTAAGTATGCAATAAAGTATTTACTTACTTTATGGACTGATCATAGAACACCATGCACACACCAAGTCTGACACTGAACTGAGCGCCTGATGTAGATAAGGGCCGCACGCTTCTCCCATAGACTTTACATGGAAACTGTGCCGCCCCACAACGCCCGAACCGTTGCCCCAATCTCATTTTTCTCTTCGACTGGCACATCTACATGGTAAGACCATTTATTTTGATACTCCAACCATATTTAGCCGTTCTCTTAAAATAGGTCTCACAGTAAAAAACCTTATAGAATTAATATATACACTGGCGGAAAGTGAAAAAAGAACACCAAGAAGGAGACGTCTAATACCAACGAAATTTATACAGCATAATAACGGAATACAGAGGATAACGTGATCAAAACATTATGGCAAAATACAGCTGTATTTGCTGGTAAACTGAAAAACAACATTTCCATGTAACATGGTTAGTACGAGGTTGAACCGCCATGAACTGCGTCACACTGTGCAATTCTGGCGTGGAGTCTGTCGTACAGATGCTGGATGTAAGTTTGGGGTATTGAGTTCCAAGCATCCTCAACCTGAACGCGTAAATCGGGATGGTCGTGGCTGGCCGTGGAGACCGGATAAGTCGTTGTCCCATAAAATCCCACATGTGCTCAATGGGGGACAAATCCGGTGAACGTGCAGGCCATGGAAGTTGTCTCACACCCTGAAGTGCATGTTGCGTTGCACGTGCCGTGTGTGGTCGTGCGTTATCTTGTTGGAAAACACCACGATGGACAGACCTCACAAATGGCACAACAACGGGCTGAATGATGTTGTTGATGTAGGAGGTGCTGTTTAACGTACCCGGTACAAACACTAGTTGTGTACGGGAGTGATAGCTGATCGCTCCCCACACCAGGAGACCAGGTGTAGGCCCTGTGTGTCGCTGGTGGATACAAGAAGGGTGGAGACGCTACCCTCTGCGTCTGCGAACACGCATACGGCCATCGGAGGCTCCCAAGCAGAAGCTGCTTTCATCGCTGAACACGACAGATCGCCATTGCGTTCTCCAGTGCAGACGTTGGCGACACCACTGCAGCCGTTCCTGACGGTGGGCTGGAGTCAGAGGTACACATGCCAGAGGCACACGTGCACGTAGTCCTGCATCCAGTAGACGGTTGCGGATTGTTCGCACAGTCACCTCAGGTGCAACGGCAGCTCGGATTTGCGTAGCAGTGGATGTTCTGCTTCACAACGCCGCTCTTCTTATGCGTCGATCGGTCCGCTCATCAGTCCGTCTGCGACTCCCGGTTCCACGTCTTCTCGTGTGGGAATATTCTTCAGACCATCTACGCCACCATCGTACCACCACCGATACTTCCCGTCCAATTCGTTCCGCAATACGACGATACGACCCCCCAGTCTCGCGGAGTCCGACTAGACGACCTCACTCAAAGTCTGATAACTGCTGAAATCGTACACGTCTTCCATGTCCAGGCATTGCAGCTTCTTCAGGGTCTTCGCCCGTGTCCGTACGCTGACGACTGATTACATTTACTTCGCCGTACTCCTTAAATACCACCGACGATAATTTGCATATTAAGCCGAGCTGTGACGTAAGCGCTCACCGGTTGGTCCCGAAATTAACATCACACCTACGTAAACTCGACCCCATTAACATATGTAAATTTCATGGTCGTCCGCCAATTCCTTCTTGGTGTTCTTTTTTCACTTTCCGGCAGTGTAGATTACGCTTCTGTGTTATTCGCGTATTCCAAAGATTTTTTTTTAGATAGTTTGAAGATGTGAATCCGTTTTTTGGTGTAACTATGAGATGGATGGTAAGACAGATAGTATCCGAAAACTTGAAAATTTCGTCGTCCTGGAGTGTTGAGTTTTGAGCGGGAATTGAACCCCCTCAAAACTCGTCTGAAAACTCGTCCTGGAGCGGGAATCTCAAATAGCGTGTCTCGATTCTCGCTCCAGAACGACAAAAAGTTCAGGTTTTCAGATATTATCTGATTACCATCCATGTCATATTTACACCAAAAAACGGATTCACATCTTCAAAATTTGTATGGTATAATCCCGTGTTCCATTCATGATTTCTTTTGTTATTTATACTTTTTGAAATCGTTAAAATGAAAAGAAAACTATCCCTGTGGCTGAATGGACACAGACGCAGATACTTTTTCTCCATTTGCACGAAGCTGCAGGTGTATTTGGACTCTCCTCACAAACGGAGTAACTCATGGATCTCTGCAACAAATCACGAGCAGAATAACGTATACTACTATACTTCGATAGGATACATGTGTCTTGTCAACGAAGCGGGCCTATTTCTTATTAATTAAGGCGGATTCGCTTTTCTGCTGTCCTAATGTCCACCTCAATGTGTGTATCGAGCAAATACATCCAAATTTGCGAGACGCATTTGGTGTTTTTTTAATCTCTTGTTCGCTCCTGTTTCCTACCAAATGCTTGCCAGGTGTTACAATCAGTGTGAAGTGTTTTGTGTCCGATGATCCCAGTTTCTGAATGCCAGATCCCAGTTTATTTGTATATGGGGGGCCCTGTTGTTCAGAGCCCCCATATACAAAACTTTCGTAAAATCTACAGTTTTCAATTCAGAACCACCAAATCTTTTATACTATCTCATGGTACTCTAACTTAGACGCTAGACGGCTTTTGAAAGGGGTTGGAGCCCGGAAGTCAGAGCCCCTCCCTAAAAAAAATCGTAAAATCTACAGTTTTCAATTTAGAACCACCAAATTTGGTATACTGTCTCATGGTTCTCTAACTTAGACGGTAGACCGTTTTTGGAAGGGGTTGAAGCCCGGGGGTAAGGGCACCCTTCATAAAAAAAAATCGCAAAATCTAGTTTTCAATTTAGAACCACCAAATTTGATATACTATCTCATGGTACTCTAACTTAGACGGTCGACGGTCTTTTGGAACGGGTCATGGCCCGGGGGTCGGAGCTTTCCTCCGCCACATACATACAAAATTTTCGTAAAATCTAGTTTTCATTTAAGAACCATCATATTTGGTATCATGAAACTCTAACTTAGACGCTAGTCGGTTTTTGGAAGGGGTTGGAGCCCGGGGGTCAGAGCCCCCCTCATAAAAAGTTCGTAAAATCTACAGTTTTCATTTTAGGAACACCAAATTTAGTATACTATCTCATGGTACTCTAACTTAGACGGTAGACCGTTTTTGGAGGAACGGGTCAAGGCCCGGGGCGTCAGAGCCCCGCTCATAAAAAATTTCGTAAAATATACAGTTTTCAATTTAGAACCACCAAATTTGGTATACTATCTATGGTACTCTAACCTAGACGGTAGACCGTTTTTGGAACCGGTCAAGGCCCGGGGGTGTGTGTGTCAGAGCCCCACTCATAAAAAAATTCGTAAAATCTACAGTTTTCAATTTAGAACCTCCAAATTTGGTATACTATCTCATGGTATTCTTACTTAGACGGTAGACAGTTTTTGGATCGGGTCAAGGCCCGGGGGTCAGATCCCCCGCTCCCATAATTTTTTTTTTCGTAAAATCTACAGTTTTCAATTCAGAACCATCAAATATGGTATCATGAAACTCTAACTTAGACGCTAGACGGTTTTTGGAAGGGGTTGGAGCCCGGGGGTGAGAGCCCCCCTTACAAAAATTTCGTAAAATCTACAGTTTTCAATTTAGAACTACCAAATTTGGTATACTATCGCATGGTATTCTAACTTAGACGGTAGACCGCTTTTGGAACGGGTCAAGGCCCGAGGGGTCAGAGCCCACACACACAAAATTTTCTTAAAAACTACAGTTTTCAATTCAGAACCACCAGATCTGGTATACTATCTCATGGTACTCTAACTTAGACGCTAGACGATTTTTGGAACGGGTTGCAGCCCGAGGGATAACGGTCCCCTTCATAAAAAAATCGTAAAAGCTAATTTTCAATTTAGAACCACCAAATTTGGTATACTATCTCATGGTACTCTAACTTAGACAGTCAACTATTTTTGGAACAGGTCAAGGCCCGGTGGGTCAGAGCCCCCACACACATGCAACATTTTCTTAAAAACTACAGTTTTCAATTCAGAACCACCAAATCTGGTATCATGAAACTCTAACTTAGAAGCTAGACGGTTTTTGGAAGAGGTTGGAACCCGGGGGATGAGATCCCCCTCCTCATAAAAATTTCGTAAAATCTACAGTTTTCAATTTAGAACAACCAAATTTGGTATACTATCTCATGGTTACCTAACTTAGACAGTAGACGGTTTTTGGAAGGGGTCGGGGCCCGGGTCAAGGGAGCCCCATACAAAATTTTCGTAAAAAGTTCCGTTTTTTACTCTTAAGAATACCCTATCTACGTTCTAAGGCGCTCTTTGGCCCTTTGAGGGCCTTGCACCATAAACCATCAACCAACCAACTAACCAACCTACGGTCTAAGTTAGAGACTGTAGATAACAATAAAGTGCAAAAATATGCGTTTAATGGTGTATTAAAAAAACAAATCAATATAGTTTAGCTTTTACTACCAACGAACGGCTTATCAGGAGGAAATATAATGTAATGTAAATAGAGAGTTCCAGATATTCAAAATTCAAAACGGTAAGAAAACGATGATCAATGCCAATGTGAAGTCGTACGCAATCCACATCACATAGGTACATTGCATTTCTGTGTTGCGGGATTCACAGAAGTATACGCCAGATGTACGGCAATTCTATAGATGTCTCCTAGAAGGTAAGTATTTCCATTCCTTTTTCTTTTTTTTTGTTTCGCAAAATTAAATTAACTAAATCAAAAAATTTAAAATAAGTTTACTGGAAAATTCCAGGAATATCTTTTTCATTCATTAACTTTCACCCGCTGAACTTGGTGATTCCTCAAATAGTAATATGTACCTGGCAAATAACTGGTATCCTTTGCTAGTACAATTTATATTAATGATTTATTTGCGTCCAGTTCAATCCAGTATGTCCATAAGAGCGTTTGGGGCCGTATGAAAAGTACATTTAAACGTGTGCCGCTACGGCGGCGGAGTGATCAAAGGGCTGGCTTCTGACCACTTGTCAAGAAGAATTTTGTATGTGGGGGCACTTAACCCCCGGGCCTTAACCCGTTCCAAAAAACCGTCTACCGTTTAAGTTAGAGTACCATGAGATAGTATAAAAAATTTGGTTGTTCTAAATTGAAAACTGTAGATTTTACGAAATTTTTTATGAGGTGGGCTCTGACTCCGTGCCCGTCCCGTTCCCCAAACTGTCTGCCGTCTAAGTTAGACTACCATGAGTAGTATACCAAATGTGGTGGTTCTAAATTGAAAACTGTAGATTTCACGAAAATGTTGTGTGTGTGTGGGGGGGGGGGAATGTAACCCCCGTGCGCCGACCCGTTCCAAAAACCGTCTAAGTTAGATTACCATGATATAGTATACCAAATTTGGTGGTCCTAAATTGAAAACTATATCTTACGAAATGTAGATGGGAGAGAGGGGGGGGCTCTGAACCCCGGGCTCCGACTTTTTCCAAAAAAACCGTCTACAGTCTAAGTTAGAAAACTATGAGATAGTATACCAAATTTGGTGGTTCTAAATTGAAAACTGTAGATTTTACGAAATTTTTTTATGGGGAGGGGCTCTGACCCCGTGCCCGACCCGTTCCCAAAACCGTCTACCGTCTAAGTTATAGTACCAATAGATAGTATACCAAATTTGGTGGTTCTAGATTGAAAACGGTATGTTTTACGAAAATTTTGTAGGGGGGGGCTCTGACCCACCGCGCCACGACCCGTTCCAAAAACCGTCTCCCGTCTAAGTTAGAGTTTCATGATACCAAAATTGGTGGTTCTAAATTGTAAACTGTAGATTTTACGAAAATTTTGTATGGGGGGGGCTCTTATCCCCCGCGCCTTGACATATTCCAAAAACCGTCTACCGTCTAAGTTAGAGTACCATGAGATAGTATATATACCAAAGATGGTGGTTCTAAATTAAAAACTGTAGATTTTACGAAAATTTTGTATGGGGGGTGGCTGTGATCCCCCTGGCTCTAACCGCTTCCCAAAACCGTCTACAGTCTAAGTTAGAGTTTCGTGAGATAGTAAAGAAATTTGATGGTTCTAAATTGAAACTGTAGTTTTTACGAATTTTTTTTTATGGGGGGGGGGGTGCTCTGACCCCGTGCCCGACCCGTTCCAAAAACCGTCTACCGTCTAAGTTAGAGTACCATGAGATAGTATACCAAATTTGGTGGTTCTATATTGAAAATTCTAGGTTTTACGAAAATTTTGTAGGGGGAGGGGGGGGGCTCTAACCCTCCGGGCCCCGACCCGTTCCGAAAACCGTCAAAGTTAGAGTACCATGATATAATATACCAAATTTGGTGGCTCTAAATTGAAAACTAGATTTTACGAAATTTTGTAGGGGGGGGGGGCTCTGAACCCCGGGCTCCGACCCCTTTCCCAAAACCGTCTACAGTCTAAGTTAGAATACCATGAGATAGTACACCAAATTTGGTGGTTCTAAACTTAAAACTTACGATAATTTTGTACGGGGGAGGGGGGGGTTGTCTGACATCACGGGCCCCGATCCGTTCCAAAAACGGTCTTCCGCTAAGTTAGACTTTCATGACACCAAAATTGGTGGTTCTAAATTGAAAAACTATATTTTACGGCAATTTCGTGGGGGGGGGGGCTCTGACCCCCGGGCTTCAACCGCTTTCAAAAACCGTCTACAGTCTAAGTTAGAATACCACGAGATAGTATACCTGATTTGGTGGTTCTGAATTGAAAACTGTAGATTTTACGAAAATTATATATATGGGGGGTTCTGAACAACCGGGCCCTGCCCCGTTCCAAAAACCGTCTACCGTCTAATATCTTTAGTGCCAAAGAAAAAGCGTAATATTCCTATCCTGTCTGCGTGTCCAAACTTTATAAATTTGATCAGGGAGGAAGACGTTCGAAATCGTACGTTTTCCTGCATTCGTTTTGTATGTAACCAAAATCTGTAAACGCGACGAATTGACGAAGTCGAAGAATTGAGGTACTCGACGAATTTGTCCGCGACGAATTGACGCTCGACGAATCGTCGCGCGACGAATTGACGCAGGCGACGAATTCACGCGCGACGAATTGTCGTAGTCGACGAACTGACGCGCGACGAATTGACGTAGTCGACGAATTGACGCACGCGACGAATTGACGTGACACCCAATAATCCTATGGTTACGTCATCGCCCCCGACACAGATTTACCTCGGTAAACCTTCCGTTCAACTTCTGAGTTAAAACGGGGTATCTATTGGCCCCACTTCAGTTTGTCGAATGCTCTGTGCTCTAGCTTGTGACTCCCGAATCTCTTATAGGCCAATACGGCGATCGATTGGAGCGGGCGTCCCTCTGATTGCACTAGTCCCGCTAAGGTGAGGGGCGGTGCCTTCTTGCTAACATTGTAGCCAACAACTTTCAAATGTTATGGTATTCTGATGAATTTGGGAAGCAGTTTGGAGAAACAATCAACCAGCCCTTGAAAAGCTTACGATCATTCCGTTCTTAATCACATCCAGATAGTAATAGAATTGGCTGCGTGGTTCACGAGATAACTTCAGTCCTTGGATTTACCGTTGCAGCCGTTAACACTCCGGTGCCTTATTCCTGGAAGCACAAGACAACAAACGACTTCGGCTGCCCGAGTTTGTGTTGTTCTATCTCACGCATGCTGTTTCTTTTCGGTAAGCGTTTTCTGTCTTAACAACACATTAGTTTCCCCAAGAGATTTCAAAGTTTCGCAGCAGTGACAATATGTTAATATACTCGTAATATCAACACTGAATGTAGTACAGCTAATTATTGTAAGAGTGATTCGGTAGGAGTGCATTTGCTGGGACGACTTGTTAGTTAGAAGTGTCATTGTGTGGGCGACTAGTTGGATGTATATTGGAAGAGCGATTTATTAGAAAGAAGTGTATCTTAATAAAATAATTTGATATAACCATTTGTTAGAAGAGCATTGTGATATAGACTCCTGTGAGAAGTTCATACGATGTAGCGTCTTTTTAGAAAAGCATGTATTGTGAATGTTACAGGAATTAAAGGCAGCAGTATTGTACTCGGGCTAGTGTCAAAGTACTATTGACGAGAATAAACGTGAACCCTTGTAAGTGATTTCTTCTGATTTATCACCCGTTAGCGATTTTAAAATTTCCTAGCGCTTGCAGGAGCGGATTTAGAAACGTACCTTAGGCGAAGGAGCAGCTGCTCTGGTCTAAAATAAAACGATTGATAGATAGACTTTGTGGAAGTGTAGCTCACACACACACGCACACGCGCACTCAATTACCTGGGAGAACTACTCCTCCCTAGGACGGCAGGGCTTTTTAAACTTTGTCGGGCCGCGGGTAGTCTAGTGGTCAGCGTTCGTGACTGCCACGGAGAAGACCTCATGTTCGATCCCAGGCAGTTACGAACGCTCGAACCACTAAATATGCGTCGAATGGGCACGTCGGACCTCGGGTACTGACCCCCCTCCCCGGTAATAAATAACGGCGTCTTTCTACCTCGCTTCCGTGTCACTTTCCTATCGGGCACTCTACCCCAAATCTCCTGGCTTCCTATTTCTAAGGGTTGTTTAAGACCTGGGATTAGACACTCCCTTCCTAAAATCCTCTACATATGATCTGATCTGATCTGATCTTTAAACTTTGTGAAAGTCTGTTTTGCGAGGAGATAGCTCCCGCTGTATCCGCTATTGTGTGCCTGGCATTTATGTTCATAAATTCAGAGACAAAGTTCGTAGCTAAGCATATAAGCGAACGTAAACCGTATAAAACACCCCACAGTTACAAGTATTAGGGCTTAAAGCTTAAACCTATTGTTACAAAAAATAAACCTGACTGATATTCTACATTTTTTTTTAACATTTCTAGTTATGGTCGCTAAGGCGCGCTAAGCCCCTTCCACATTACTGGAAACTGCATTTTTGCTCTAAATAGGTGATTGAAGAAATTCTTCCTCTGCTCTGTAGAAGAAAAAAAAACTAGCTTCAGGCATCTCTTCCCATGTTAATTTATTTGTTAGTCTGTATGTCTTCTCGTCCGCTCGGGAAAATCATAACTCCGCATTTAAGGGATATATATCTTAGCAGACTCACAGACAAGGGATTCATGGGAAGAACAATACTTGATGATCTAGGCATCGGTGTCTCTATCAGGCAGAGAAAGTATTTCTTCACTCTGCCGACAGAGGGAAATACAAAGCCTATGAATAAGTTCCCACTCGAAGAGATGTCAGAAATGTTATGCGTGTAATTTCCCTTGTAGAATTTTAAATAACCAGTATTTCTACGCAAAAATAGCGTTTCTACAGACGGACATATACAGTATATATAAATACACTCAAGTGACAGAAAAACTGGTACACCAGCCTAATACTTCGTAGGTCCCCCACGGGAGCGCAGGACTGCAGAAATACGACGGGGCATGGACTCCACTAGCTTCTGGAAATATACTGTAGGCAATGCACACCATACTTCCTGCAGAACGTTCCACAATTCGAGTGTATTCCGAGGTCTCGGATTCCTGTGTTCGATAGTGCGTTGCATGGCATCCCAAATGTGTTCTATCACGTTCAGATCTGGGGACTTGGGTGGGAATGGCAACACCCCAAACTCAGACGAATGCTCCTCTAACCATAATGTGGCGTCCCGACACTTGTGTGGAGGTTCATTGTCCTGTTGGAACAGGCCCAACCCATCAGCATGAATGCAGGACATGAACGGGTGTACTTCGTCAGAAAGGATGCGCACATAGCGTTGGCCGGTCACAGAAGTTTGTAGACGTACCAGGGGTCCCAGTGAAGTCCAGCTAAACACACCCCATACCATTACGGCCCCCACCAGCTGGTACAGTTCCCTGTTGACAGGCGGGATCCATGGCTTCATGGGGTTTGCGCCACACACGAATCCTTCCATCTGCCCGATACAGTTGGAAACGCGACTCGTCAGACCAGGCTACTCGTTTCCAGTCATCAAGTGTCCAGTGGCGGTGTTGCCTTTCCCAAGCGAGGCGCATAGCTCTGTGTCGTGCACCCATCAAGAGGACTCGAGTTGGGCGTCGAATCCCAAAGCCCATATCGTGCAGGGTACGTTGCACAGTCCGGACACTGATGCTTGTTGAGGCTCCAGCATTGAATTCCGATGATACCTACGAGAGTGTTGCACGCCTATCGCATGAAACGATTCTTGACAGCCGACGATGGTCACGTTCACCCAATGTCGTTTTACGGTCACATTGGTATCGTAGGTTGGAGGTTTTGCCGGAATTCTTGTAGTCACGGTACACTTTTGCAATGGTCGTCCGTGAAAATCCGAATTTCGTTTCTACCTCCGAAATACTATGGCCCATCTCACGAGCGCCAACTACGATACCGCGTTGAAAATCCCTTAAATCGTTATTACTTGTCATTCTCATGCCGAAAACAGCTCTGACACCTGGTAAGGATGTCTATCGCTTTATATACGCACTGGCGGACGCAGCCGAGTACGCGCATAGGTGACGTTGCTATGTATTTTGCATAAGCTCGTCTGTACCAGTTTTTCTTGCAGTTCAGTGTATGTATATATATATACAGGGTGTCCATAAAGAGTCTTTTTCACATTAGAAAAATTAATATAAAAAATGTATTACAGGTACAAGAAAGAGATTGCACGACAATGATGGTGCAGAAGTCAATTTTCTCCCAATGGCAGTACACCTCCACATGGACAGCATTTGTGTCCCGGAGGACATCTAAGCGATATTGGATCTCACGCCATGTTTTATTTAACATTTCAGCAGGGACAGAACCAATGACGTCCGTTATTCTTCTCTTCAACGTCTCGACATCCGAAACACTGCTACAGTAAATTTGGTCTTTCACATAACGCCACAGAAAAAAGTCTAGAGGGGTTATGTCGGGCGTTCGAGGTGGCCAATCCACCTGTCCGGAAACGTGGTATTCAGGAACTCATGAACCAAATTTTGACCAATATGGTGGGACACCGTCTTGTTGGAAAATAACCGAAGGTTGGAGTGCATGCAACTGAGGTGCTATAAAATGTTCCAGCATGTCCAGGTACACGTTATATGTTACCATGAGCTCTGTAAAAAGGAACGGTCCGATGATTCTGTTATGCATCAGGCCGCACCATACGTTCACTTTCGGGCTAGCCCTCTGTTGTTCGGTGACGTAACGGGGATTTTCTGATCCCCAGATTCGCACATTGTGCCTATTTACTGTACCAGAGACGTGGAATGTGGCTTCATCTGAGAAAGGAACACGGTGCAGATAATCACTATCATGAACTATGCGCTGCAACATCTCCGTCACAAATGCAGCATGGCGAAGCTGGTCATCAGGCTGAAGAGCTCGCTTCAACGATCTGTACCTTATAAGCATACAGATGGAGACATTTGTGTAAAATTTGTGAGCCGTGGCACGGGGAATCCCAGTTTCCAGTGAAGCACGAGGAATGGATTTCCTGGGGCTTCGCAGAAATGTCTCCTGAACAGCTGCAGTTATCTCTTGTGTAACCGGTGGTCGGCCTGCTCGGGGAAATCGTCAACACTACTCGTCGCTTTAAACTTTTCATACCAAGCTTTTATACTTTTTTGGTCCGGTGGTGATCGTCTGTACTCTTTTCTGAAATGACACTGGACAGTAACCGCCGATTTGGTCTCATGGGACCACAACACGCACGCAGCTTTTTCTTGCATAAAAGTGTTGTACAGTGTTTTTACAAGAAACGAAGATTTATCGATTGATGGAGAAAAGCTTGAGACAACCGATACCTACATTTTTCTTGGGTTGCAGATATCAAGTGAGGGCCCCATTGATGAAGAAATTAATCGGCGTATTGATGGAGAGCTTTTGGAAGAAACAGTACAATTTTTAAGAGCAGTATGCCATTATGTCTTAAAAGAAAAGTGTTTAATTAGTGCATCCTGTCAGTGCTTGCGTATGGAGCAGAGACATGGACCTTAACTAAAAAGGACATACAAAGACCGCAGACAACTCAAAAAAAAACATGGAGAGATGCATGCTTGGTGTAACCAGGAAAGATAAGAAGAGGAATTCGTGGATAAGGAAAATGACAGGAGTGGGCGACATCATGACCAGAGTAAAATCACTGAAATGGCAATGGGCTGGATATGTTGCCTGAAGAATGGACCACCGATGGACACGAAATTGTAGACTGGATTCCGAGGGACTATATATATATATATATATATATATATTTATTGTCGCGGAACGAATTTCTTTGATTTGTCCATTAGAAAAAGGAAGAGAAATTCGGCGGATGGACTGACAGACTCTCGATCTGAGAACGGAAAGAGTGATGTTTGAAAACTGAAATTTTGTAACGCTGCAATTTGAAATTGACAACGAGCTAGCGCACACAGTGACCTGACGCATAATCCACATTCAATTCACGAGAAAGTGAATGAAAAGTTCGCTATTTGTTCACTCTCTAACTGTACATATGTATTAAGAGGAAATGTTGTCTACTGAACATTGTTTATCATCATTAACATAAATAATGTTCAGTAGGCAACATTTCCTCTTAATACATTTGTAAACCGAGTATTTTTGTGCAATACCTAATTCATATTTGGCATCCCTCTGACACAATATACCGGCATTTTCCTTCTCGTAACCAAGTCACTTTGAATTCTCACACAAGCGACTATTGTCGCTTGTGTACCTTTCTACGGCCTATGTGTTATCGATACACTTCCCTATCAAGGCATCGTATTCATGTCACATGACGATGCGAAATCGGTATTTCAGACATTAAGCGATGATGGGACGAATCCTCATCTACATCGTACTACGTCTGGCCTCCCAAACATTTATGCTTTACATAAAAGCTATCTGTGATATGCCATGTGTTTCTCAAGTTTCGTTTTGAACGATGACAGCCATCTCAGTTGCCGAGTAGTCAAAAGGCTTAGGTTTCTGACTAGTTGTCCTGCCTCAACACTGGGATCAATTCCAAATAAGACATACGTGGTATGCCCTGCCCACGACGTTGAATCCTTAGGTTCTTTGGAATCAGTGGTCCTAAATTGGGAACAGGCGACTGCTTATATCTCTTACAATCGCTCACGACGGTCCCTTAATCGAGAAAAAAACAAGTAAATAAATAAAAAACAAGGTTGGTATAAAACGAAATGAATATTCTCTTGATTTGAAGAACTCGTTCAAAAATTGTAGTCATGGACGTACGACTGTGTACTCGGCACTCGCGACTGAGTGACTGACGCAGTATAAGACGGAGAGTTTTATAGATATTTTTTCAGAATAATATGGTCTGATTTCATGGAACGCGAGATCAGGATTTTTATGTGAGCATTCGAACAACTGGAACGGATTTGAAACATGCTTGTTAGAAGAAGTTATATAATTTCTATAATATGTTTTCTGTACGTCAAACTGACGGAACTGTGCCTGCGTCACGGCTTTCAATCTGGCGTACAAAACGTAAGGACGACCCAGGTTTTGACCTATAACGTCGCACAGAAGCATCCTATATATGTGAAATGCAAAGCAGGAAAACTCCATAACTTACCAAAAAGGATGACGGAAACAACACTGACAAAACTGGATACAGTGGAATGTTATTCAGAATTTGCAACATAGGTGATCACAGCCCCTACTGAGAGCTTCATCTTCCCTACATACCGTCTATTCCAGTGATGCATCTGTATCGTGGCGCATCACTGGAATAGACGGTGTGAAGGAGGATGAAGCTCCCAGTAGGGGCTGTGATCACCCCGAACGTCGATGTATAATTTGCACCGTCTGTCCATGCTTCGTACTAGGTTGCTGATGATCTCTTGAGGTAACATCTATAAGCCAATGGCAGAACAATCGAACATGGGGAAGGTTTACCTCATTACATTATCGCACACAATTTACAGTACCCCTTCCAGTATCTGGACCTCCGTACGTCCATCGATCAGAATGCCTCCCTATACGAGAACACCGCGGCCACCAAACCTATCCCTTTTTTTGAATACGTATTGCATGACATTAACGTTGTTTTCTGATTTATTTCTGGTGAAAAATTGTAGCAATCTAGGGTGAATGTAATTTTTCTAAATTTTTTAACAATGTTTAGAGATGCTGCTCCTACATCATCTCATGTGAGACATGTTAAAAAGAAGTTAAATTATTTGTATATTTCGAAATGCTATTCAAAATGTAACAATAAGTTTGCAAACTGCCGTGTTAGGTTTCTGACAAAAAAGTGGTTATGTCGCTGTACGACTTCGGAAACAACAGAAGCTACGTCTTCGAAGTACATATTCATAAATTTTTTGGATGCTGTCGACTTCTTCGTCTTTTTTAAAACTCTTGGAATTAGCCCAAAATTTATTCCATACTCTTTTTTTTTCATTTCTTTATGTCATCGCAGATTGTGTAAACAGTTTTCGGGATCAATTTTCGTTGTACTCCTAAAATATTTTCATTGCCTTCAGATTTACTCAGAACTATTTTTTTTTAAACATTTATCGTCTGAGTCGGAATTGACTACACATTAAAGGGAAAAAGTATCCTTCAGTTCAATAGGCAATGATCATTCTTTACTTCGAGGATAAAAACCGTAAAGGAAGTCTATAACTCTGCAGACATCAATAGCTGACAATTTTTCAGCTGTAGCGTCCTCTTTTTTTTTAACAGAATGTTTTCTTTGTAACAAATGATTTCTCAAATTTGTAAGGACGGAGCGTTTACATTTCTGAATATTTTTTCTCCAAACGTTTCGGCGCAGACCTTGTAAGGGATTTTTCATTCTCTGAGTCAGCGATATGGAGGTACAAATCCTTGAAAACATCGCAACCGTATCTAGAGCCAAACTGAGGCCAGTTCTTATAGTCTGCCTTTTAACGGACAATTTGTTTAAGTTTTGTTTCAGGGCAGACGCCATTTCAAGACATTTTGTATGTGCAGGCATTGATAAAAATGTGTAAACATGCAGAACTATATAATCGGAAAACTATGCACCTAGGCTGTGTTAGTAAGAAGTATAACTGTACAGCGCAGCGCTGATTATCCGGATCAAAAGTCTTGATAATCACACCTTTCCTGATAAGTCTTGATAATCACCCGTAATACAAAAGCTTAGCATTCAAAACAGCAGTAACAGCGAAAACTCAAAACAAGGATCTCAAACGTAACCGCATTCCAATCATGTGGTCAACACCTGATCAATAAGAAAAATCCTGAAAGAAAATGCAGTTAGAAATTGTCCCACAGAAGCAATTTTTTTTGATTGGAGGTTTAACGACCACCGTGAGCAACTCAATGGGCTATAAGCAGTCGCCCGTCCCTAAATTAGGGTCACTGGTTCCAGGGAAGGGAGAGAGCCAGTGCCGTAAGACAAACACAACATCCATGTCTCACCGGGATTCGAACCCGGACCCCTTCGGACGAATGATCAAAGGCCAACGCCTTAGACCACTGCGCCACCGGGGCGGCCAGAAGCAATTTGGCCATTTTTGTTAATTGAAAGGTGAAAATGTCAGGAGAAAATGCGGTATAGAAATATTCAAGAAACGCCGCAACGATGGCACAGCAGTAAAAGAGCTGGCTTCTAAACAGTCGTCCAAGATAAGTCCGGGTTCTACTCCCAATGAGGCATGGATGTTCTGTTTGTCTTACGGCATTGTCTCACTCCCTTCCCTGGAACCAGTGGCTCTAAATTAGGGACGGGCGACTGCTAATAGCTCATTGAGTTGCTCACGGTGGTCGATAAACCTCCAAACAAGGGAAAAAGCGTTGACGAAACAGTCCGGATAAGTATACACGCAGATAAACGATGCCCGGATAATCGGCGCTCTACTACGCTTGTTTGTTAGTTCCAGATTTTAACGACCACCATGAGCAACCCAGGACATAAGTATTCGCCGTCCCTAATTTAGGACTACTCTTTCCAGGGAAAGGAGAGAGCCAGCGCCATCGGACAAGCACATCGTCTGGGATTTGAAGCCAATGCCTAAAACCGCTCTATCATTGGAGAAGTGCATTAAGTTTGCCTTGCTTGCAAGTATGAGTGTTTGCCAGATTCAATAATTCAGGGCAACGTTTTTCGTCCAGTGCATCTTTAAAAGCAGAGGTATATTGACAACACAAAGACACATTCATCCCATCTAGAGGTAAAACTATGCTCCACAAAAATGTAAACACACTTTGGAATGGTCTTTATTTGAGACAAAATATATTTCTTTTAAATTCGACTTAAGGAAATGAAATTGTCATGTCCAGGGTATTCTGGGTATTCTATCGTTTTTATAGACGGAAAAATTGACAAAGGTGATCTTTTTTAAACGACGTTAAAATGAACAATAACCATTTGTAAGATTTTAATACCACTTTTTCGGAAAAAGGAAAAAATGACCTTAAAACAGGGAGGAAAATCGCTGTCCACACATGGGTTGCTTGAGCTTGGGGAAGAAATCAAAGTCTGGTGGACTCATGTCTGGGCTATAGGGTGCGTGAGGTAACATTTCCCACTTGTAATTCAGTACTTCTCCAGAAAACCTGTCACCACCTTCCCTATGTGTGGTCTTGCATTGTCGTGCAAAATGAGAGGCCCATCTCTGAGCATGTTAGGTCGGTTGCTGTGCATTTTTCTGCGCAAGTTTTGTAGTAAGTCATGGCAATAGGCTGCTGTGAGACTTATTCCACAAATGTGCTCTATCTGTCATGAAAGCGTCAAGGTGTTCACACGCGAAGATCATCATTTTCTTAACCTTCGATTGGGCCCGTAGGATTTTGGGGGGCGGTGTGTGTGTGTGTGTGTGTGTGTGTGTGTGTGTGTGTGTCACGGGATGTATGGACTTCTCCACTCGATTACGATTTCTACTCAGGTTCGAAATCCCTTACCCACGTTTCATCAATAGCAACACTTTGTAACTAGAAGACGTCGACTTCAGCGACAAATCTGTGATTCAGCAATGTTGCATTGTTCACACGAGTCTCTTTCTCTTTAGCAGTCAAGTCATGAGGAACTCATCTAGCCGAAATTTTTCTTTTATGCAAATCGTTCGTCAAAATACGGAATGTTGATTTTGCTGAAATTCCTGTAGGTTCTGCAAACTCCTCGCATGTTGTTTGTTGGTCTCATTCGACCCAATTCGCGACGAATTTCACACTTTGCTCATTAGTTGCCGTTTTCGGCCTAACTGACTTCGGGTCGTTGTTTATGTTTAAACGTCTTTCACAAAAGCGAGTAGTCCAGCGAGAAAGTACTTCGGTTTACTGTTTCGTCACGACAAACTCCACGCAAAGAACTGTGAATATATGTTTTTTTGTTGTTCGACCATTGACCTTCAAGCGTCACAGTACCTGAAGCGTCTGCATGGGCCATTTCTAACCCCATCAATTCACAATGCCAAGCACTGCTGGAGTCATGAGGCCACGTGCCACTTCCTCAAGTTCCACACTACAGCTGACGCAAACATCGTTGTGATCGCATCATCAATTCTGCGGAGTTACCACATTGTGCACAGCAAAATTTTGCAGCTTATCTAAGTAGATATTTGCATTAATAGATTTCTACACGAAAAGAAAAGACCAATAATGCGGTTGTGCAAAGCTCACACCAAACATTTACTTTGGGGCTTTCACGAATCTAAGTCAGCGAGACATGAGGGTTTTCCGAACCTCATAGCGTACATTATATTTATTAACTGCTCCTGACACGTGAAATATCGATTCATTACTAAAACGCACACGTTCAAGGAAATATTCGGCATTATCAAGGTGATCCATTAAGTTACAGGCATATTCAAATCGGCGAAACTTATCGTCCTCCTCCAAATTTTGAGCAATCTGGACTTTGCATGCATATAACCTCAATCTTTTATGCAAAATTCATGTCATTGTTGTATAACATGAATCCCAATTGTGCGGCAGCCTGTGAGATTGACTTCCTCGGGCTACGGAAAAATGCTTCCCTTATTACTCGTTTGATGTGGTCTTCTGAAATACTGGGACGTCTACTTCTCCACTTGTCCGATACACTTCCAGTTTCTAGAAATTTCTTTCGAATGCTTAATTCTTTGGAATTAGAAGGATTCCTGCCAAAGCGTGTGTTGAAATTTATTTACACTTGAATTACCGATTTCGTATCAAACCCCCACGCCTCACAAATCGCTTTTTCCCGCATATTCGCCGCCGTATAAAATCTATGAACAGGAAGAACAACTAGCGCCATCTGCACGCAATGATAAGCGACAAAACTTCACATTTTTGTCTTTCTAAAGCTACAAGTCTAATTTATGTAAGTGGTGTAGTTATTTATCGATTTTCTAAAAATAGGGCAAGACTTTTGAAACACCCTGTATAACTAATGGCAGAAAGGCAGAATACATGGATAAAAGGAACTATCGAACATCGGACATCGGAATTAATCAAACTTTAGGTGCATGACAGCAATAAAGAATAGAACTGCGAGATATTTCTTGAGAAATACCATGAAACCCGAAGTAAAACGGTAGAAGTAATTTTATTGAGCAGTGAAAACAAACTTGGAGTTGTGTGGTAAACTAAATCAATCAAAACCAAATTTAATTATAGAAAAGGAAGAAAACGGCAGGAAGAATAAATCAAATAGTTTTACGGAAAAACGAACAAATGTTTATCAAGATCTGAATAAATGCTCTGCAATGCAGAACAGGAAACGCGATGATTTAACACCCATGAGTGGCTCCAAAATTTCCCAGACAACGCCTGCTCTTAGGTTTGCTCACTGTATAGCTTCGTTGAGTTCCACTGGAGCATTCAGGAAGTTCCTTTCAACCACAAGAAGGAAGAATTTCTCGATGGCGGAAGATTTCACAAGACGCCCTTCGCCTCCTTTCTCCACTCTCATCTCTCCAGACATGCATCTTTGATCTAGAGATGGTGGTCACGGTCATCCTGCATTCAGGCTTCAGCGATGTTTCGGACAACTTGAACAAGAGATTATTCCTCCCTGCCGGCCGCATCCTATGCAAATGAGAATGCGCGATGCTTACGGGGTCAGTCATGCGAAGGGAGAGATCTCTTGTAGAAGCCACGCAGGTGGCCATGTTCGCATATTAGAGAAAGGATAACATATATTCTAGAAAGGAAATGAAGAGAGTTTGTAAAGCAACAGTTTTTAATTTCTTTTCTTTTGCGTCGACAACATATGAACATTAAACGAAAGAGAGAGAATTGAAAACACGTCATATTGTTTCTTTTCTTTCTGCCATCCTGGTTGCATAAACAGTGAGCCTGATAAATCCCTTTTAAAAAGAAGAAGCATAGAATTTTCTTCTGTAAATCGATGATATACAGTATCTGACGAGACAGTTAGGATAAGGAATAAGTCTCTGACACTTTCAATATGCACGTAACAGGCCACTATGGAAAATAAACATTAGATCATCATGAGTCAGTGAAGTATGTATATAAGCCGCCCCGGTGGCGCAGTGGTCTAAGCGATGGCCTCTGATCATTCGTCCGAAAGGGCTCCGGGTCGAATCCCGGTGAGGCATGGATGTTGTGTTTGTCTTACGGCACTGGCTCTCTCCCTTCCTTGGAACCAGTGACCCAAAATTAGGGACGGGCGACTGCTTATAGCCCATTGAGTTGCTCACGGTGGTCGTTAAACCTCCAATCCAATCCAAAAAAAGTATGTATATCAATGAAATAACGCGCACCTTGGAAGAAATACGGCAAATCCGTTCAATCATGGGCTTACATGCATGATGACATAAGTTAATCAAATAATATCACGAAATCGCATTCATGTATTTTTGTGCCACCACGATGATTTTTTTTTTGATTGGAGGCTTAACGACCACCGTGAGCAACTGAATGGGCTATAAGCAGTCGCCCGTCCCTAATTTAGGGTCACTGGTTTCAGGGAAGGGAGAGAGCCAGTACCGTAACACAACATCCATGTCTCACCGGGATTCGAACCCGGACCCCTTTCGGACGAATGATCAGAGGCCATCGCTTAGACCACTGCGCCACCGGGGCGGCGATGATGATTTTTGTACAACTCAGGTTGAATAAACGAGATGGACCAGAAACAGCTTTACATCATTCTGCCGCTCACCTAAAATCAGTTGGTCAACTCTGAAATTTGACTTTTGTTTTTAATACAAGTTCCTTATGACTGTATAAATAATCATAATTACACACCAAATTTATCCAAACTATTATAAAAATCTGTTTTTGTATTGGTCTAAACAACTGATATTGCCAAGCTTCCACGCACACACACTTATGGGTGGCTTTATCGAGACAGACTAATACCTATGCGCGAGAGACGTGCGAGAAACGTTAACATTTGAAAGGAAATACTTTGGCTGAGTTACTTCAAATTGTATGTAAATTATGAATTTGCAAGTGATTCTGATTGGGTGTTTAACGACCACCGTGAGCAACTTTTTTTTTTTTTTGATTGGTGGTTTAACGACCACCGTGAGCAACTCAATGGGCTATAAGCAGTCGCCCGTCTCTAATTTAGGGGCCGCCCCGGTGGCGCAGTGGTCTAAGCGATGGCCTCTGATCATTCGTCCGTAAGGGGTCCGGGTTCGAATCCCGGTGAGGCATGGATGTTGTGTTTGTCTTACGGCACTGGTTCTCTCCCTTCCCTGGAACCAGTGACCCTAAATTAGGGACGGGCGACTGCTTATAGCCCATTGAGTTGCTCACGGTGGTCGTTAAACTTAAAGAAAAAAAAAAGTCTCTAATTTAGGGTCACTGGTTCCAGGGAAGGGAGAGAGCCAGTGCCGTAAGACAAACACAACATCCATGCCTCACCGGGATTCGAACCCAGACCGCTTTTGGACAAATGATCAGAGGCCATCGCTTAGACCACTGCGCCACCAGGGCGGCCTGTGAGCAACTTGATGGGGTATAAGCAATCACTCGTCCCTAATTTAGGGCCACCGGTTCCAGGGAAAGGAGAGAGTCAGTGCCGTAAGACAAACACAACAGCCATTTCTCACCGGGATTCGAACCCGAACCTATCTCGAACAAATGGTCAGAAGCCATAGCTTAGACCATTGAGCCACCGGGGCGGCAATTTGCAAGTGAGAAAATCAGCAAACAAAAACCTTAAAACTCCAGGGTATCCATCCAGAGGCTATACAAGTCTCGCGAAACAGAATCGTTGCATTTATTCAGTGTAGTAAGAATTTCTATGGTCTCTCTGACGGAAGTTCCATTTTGGAGCAGTGTATGGAGCCAAGTATTTACATCCTGACTACCGAAGTATCACATTGCTGAGATGAACTTCTCTTGAAGGGGCTATGTTCCGGATTCCATTATGTTGCATTTCTTTTGTGTCCAGCTACCCAGGCGCCAATTGACCTCTTAGTCATTCTTATGTACCATTTTCGCAATCCGTCGGGTTATTCGAGCTGGATGAAATAAACTCCTGTGTCAGTTTTCCTCATGGGAAGAGGCATAACGTCAGAAGCACTACGCAAAGATTGTTGTCCTAGTTCACTTTAAGTGAAACCCTGGATAGCTTATGGCATAAAGAAGTCATCCAAAGATCTTTAAAGAAGTATTACTTAGAGTAACAGTGAAATAAATTTATTCCTCTTTAAAAGATCTTCGTTGAGACAACACTTTACATCATACCTACGACGTCTTTCACGATAACTTCATAGTACAACTCTAAAAATCTAGCGTATAACTCTTAGTCTTAAAAAGGTATCACAAGCAGAACCTCATACATACATATATACATATCACTAAGCTGTTCTCTGAGATTCAGAGGTTAGCTCCACAAAGAAATACAAACCACCAGATAATTTTTACTTACTGTTGGCATATCAAACTTCTCCATTTATGGTGATTTTGACATACAACTCTGGCTTCACTGACATCCATCACACGCCGTGCACAAGATCTTCTATACTTCATACTGATAATCGTTTTCTCATGCAGACACTCCTGAATCTGATCCTCCCATGACTTCCTTGGCCTTCCCCTGCTTTCCTTTCTGCCACTTGGGGTAAAAAGATTTTCTTAGTAAGCATCTCATCACTCCATTCTTTTAACATAGCCAAACCACCGAAGCATATTAGTCTCCACCTTGCTAACAACATTTTGCTTCACATTGCACATCTGCAACACATCTCCGTTCCTCACACAACCAGAAGGAGTCTTGCCACAAATCCCCTGTAAGTAACAGATTTCTCCAGCACACAAACTTTCAAAATGTTTTATTCTGAGCGAAAGTTACAGGGAATGAAGGCGGTAGGCGGCATGTGCCTTTACAATGCCTGAAATCATAATAACAGGAGTCAGGTATATACAAAGTGTGCGCAATTTACATTATGCGAGGGGTATATACAGTACAATGCAAGTGAAATACATGAGCGGACGATAAAACATAATTACCGTAGTATGTATACAAGAAGTGCGCTATTTACAGTATGAAAGGTGTGTAACGTATACTCTAGATTCACTTTCCTTTTGATTTTTACTATCTCTGGTTATTTTATTTTACTATGTAAATTATCTTCTTACTGAACGAGATGTTATTTCTCCCGCTGAATGAGAACTGGCAATGAGTGTAAGTCATGACGTGGTGGTAGCCAGTATAAATAGGCGCGTTCAACTATACCTGAGGAGAGCGTTTGTTGTTGTACGGAGAGAGCGTTTGTTGTTGTATAGGGAGAGCGTTTGTTTTTTAAGAGCTGTTGTTTATGAGTATAGAGCTTCGTTCATGTGCAAGGAGCTACGTGTTATTTAAGTAGCTGTGTGTGAAGTGTGTGTGATGATACCAGTAGAAGTTCATAATAAAAGGTTTTAAGTAAGTACGTCTTTCTCAGTTCATAGTACTGTCAGACCTCTGTCTGGCTGTTAGGTTTATTTCATTTAGTGTTATTAGTAACAACCAGCATAAAACTTTATTCATCTTAATTACTACTACAACATTACTACCAGTTATAAGTTTGTTCATTACTATTACTACACTACTAGCAGGAGACTTTATTCATGATCTTAATTAACTAGTAACAACAACCATTCGAATTCACTATTAGAAGCTTAGTACAAGCATTGAATTCATTATAATATTAGTGAAAGCTATATTCACGATAATTAGCTTGGTAGCAAAAGCGTTATTCATTATAATTGGCGCCCGAACTTTTCTCGAACACGAGGTCTTGACAATTATTACCCATGTCTTCCTTACCTGAGACAACTTTAATTTTCCACCCTAAGGCAAGTTTCGATGGTGATGGTGTTTTTTTTGACAATTTGCAAGAAGCCTGTGGGTCTCACTTTGATATGAATTATCCACACGTACCCAGGCATTCTTCACAATTTCGTAATGCACCAGCTTCCTATTACTCTGAGTCGCGGGTCGTACCTGAGGGAGTTCAATCCTCTCAGCGAAGCAGAATGCTTGCCCATTTCGTGCCGCATGCAGGAACAATTCTTTTCAATGGTTTGGAGGGATCCTTAAAATTCCTCGAAGATTTGGAAGATCATTTTGATCTCTACAATATTCCTGAAGACTGCAAAATACAAATCGCAGGCACTTGCTTGAAGTATACCGCTAAGACATGGTATCGGCAGTGGAGAGTGTCGAACCCAGATTCTCATTATGAGAATTTCCGTGCAGAATTTTTGGAGGTCTTTCCTTTCGGCCTCAGTCGAGCTAGCCTTGCACAACAACTTATTTCTCGTCCGCAAGGACCCAACGATAGCCCTGTTGCATTTGCGTTGGAAACAACACGCTTATATAACTTATGGGATCCACATGCCAGTCATGTCAACATGTTGGATACCCTATTGCAGCAGCTCGACCCATTTTTACAAGATTTTCTTGAGGTTCGACACCCTGCTACAATTCATGAATGCCTTCGCCTCATACGAACGTATGAAGAGCGACATGGCAAACATGGTTCAACTCACCATGCTCGGGCACCCCGCGAGGCTTATTACGAAAACCCTCAGCGGCATAATAGGCATAATAACTTTCAGCGCGAGCATGCACAAGTGCACACCCAAGCTTCATACGTTCCACCACACAGAAGAGTGGCAAACCAACAGCGAGTTTCTGAACAATCTTCGGGATATCGTACAAATGCACAGTATGCTCGACCCCGTTCCAATCCGCAGCATTCGGAACGTTTTCATGCTCAGGACAATGATGATTTTTCTGCCCGTGCTGAGGGAAGAAGTAATAGATATGACAATGTAAACAGACACGCGGAGTTCCCGACCTCATCGTGAAAATTTTCCCGATACCCGGCAGGGTCGAGGTTTCAGACCGCATGATAATCCAACCAGGAATCCTTTAAACTTCCAAAGGAAGTAGACCAAGGGTCGGTCCTGCTTCCTGATACCGAGCATTCTGACCCTAAAACAGTATTAGTGACTGTCCAAACTCATCAGTTGCCTGATGTGTTCTTGACAATTGAAGATATTATTGTCGAGACAAAGTTCGACACTGGTTCTGAAATATCAGCCCTAAATACGAAGTTTTGCACTGACAATTTTCCTGCAATACTCGTTCAGCCTGCGACGCAGTATTTGCGAGGTGCAAATAACGAAATCTTCAGTATCACAGGAACTGCCACATTATCTCTAGGGCTGGGAAAGGCTCTTTTTACGCATTCTTTCCTGCTTATAGACGAACTACCTGTTAAATGTCTAATGGGAATGGACTTTATTCATACGTTTCAAATAACTTTGAATTTCGTACAACATGTGATTTCCTTTCTGGAACCTGTCGAAATGATTCCTACGGTTCCTATGGATATAACGAGTTTATTATTGAGTAACCAATTGAATGAGAGGCAACGAAACCAGCTTTCTCTACTTTTGCAGGAAAGCCCTGGTTTATTTTCTGATCAACCTGGTTTCACACAAGTGGTTTATCATGTCATTGACACTGAGGGTTCGAAACCGATAGCGACGAAACCTTACCCTTGTGCTCCACATAAGAAAAAGGAAATGCAACGTCAAATTTCTGAAATGATTAAACAGGGCATAATAAGGGAATCAACAAGCGCCTGGGCTGCTCCTGCCTTTTTGGTTCCAAAGAAACAACCCAATGAATTTCGTTTTGTGACAGATTTTCGCAAGCTCAACCAAGTCACAAAAACGATCAATTATCCACTACCTGTCATGTCACATATTTTGCATGACCTGTCGTCAACCAAATGGATGTCAACCTTGGATTTGGCGAGTGGATATTGGCAGGTAGCAGTACATCCGGACTCTGTTGATAAAACAGGCTTTGTGACTCCTTTTGGGGCTTATGAATACCTACGTATGCCCTTTGGATTAGCTTCTGCACCTGCTACTTTCCAAAAGCTTATGGATACGGTTCTCAGACCTGTTCTGGGTCCCCATGTGCATGTATATTTGGATGACATTATTATTACATCCGAGACTTTTGACGAGCACCTTTCTCTGCTCAAACAGGTGTTCCAACTCATATACAATGCTGGCTTGACGTTAAAACCTA
Source organism: Macrothele yani (assembly GCA_039090855.1). Taxonomy (NCBI): domain Eukaryota; kingdom Metazoa; phylum Arthropoda; class Arachnida; order Araneae; family Macrothelidae; genus Macrothele; species Macrothele yani. The sequence continues at coordinate 50,851,915 of CM077002.1, forward strand.
GTAAATGCCAGATAGCGAGGGACGAGATTGTATATCTGGGGATGAAAATCACTCCCCACGGCTTATTTACGGATAATGAAAAAATCAGGCCTATTGTTGACTTTCCTCGGCCTAAAACAGCAAACGAACTATCACGCTTTCTGGGAATGACCGGAGGTATCAGCAGTTCGTCCCCGCTTATGCTACAATCTGTGAGCCATTGTATGCTTTAAAACATAAATACAAGAAGTATGTTTGGACACCTGAGGCTAACGCTGCATTCGAAACACTGAAGTCTGCGTTGACTCCGCCTCCGGTGTTGGCTTTCCCGGATCATACTAAGGAATTTGATATTTATACTGATGCATCCGGAGTTGGTCTTGGTTGCGTTTTGTCACAAGCTGGGCATCCAATAGCTTTTGCGTCTCGTACTTTAGCCAAAGCTGAACGCAATTATTCAGCTACGGAACGTGAATGTCTTGCTGTTGTGTATGCGCTGAATAAATTTCAATGTTATCTTAACGAATTGACAGTTAACATAATTACGGATCATTCTGCCCTTCAGTATTTGAATTCTGCTAAGCACCTATCTCAAAGACTTATGAAGTGGGCTCTTAAGTTACAAGAGAGCAATATCAAAATTTCGTATCAGCCAGGTCATAAGAATCAATTACCGGACGCATTGTCTCGCGTTCCGATTAGTGGGGTCCCTACAGAAACTACTCCTGGATGTCAGCCTTTACTTCTAATAGCTGATATAACATCCAGAGAGCAGATAATGGCAGAATTAATAAATGATCCAGATTTTGGGGATATCTATAATTTTTTGCTTGGGGTTCGCCCCTACAAAGTGATCCTTCTCTGGCTGGAAGGTCACAGCATTTTGAAGTCATAGAGGGTCTTCTTTACTATACGAAAAATCTAGGACTACTAGGGCAGAGTTTCGCCCATGTATTCCGCGAACCCTTAGAATGGCCCTTTTAAACGAATTTCATGACAAACCTCTTGCAGGCCATTTAGGTATTCGCAAGACCCGTTGTAAATTGCGGGATGTTGCCTATTGGCCTGGCATGTACCAAAGTGTGCTCGCATACGTTCTATCATGTCACTTGTGTCAGATTAATAATTACCGTAATGTAAGACCGGCCGGTCACTTGAAATCTAGTTCAAGTTCTCATGTTTTTGATATTATTTCAATAGATTTATTGGGACCTTATCCTTTATCTGTTAAAAACAAAGCTCGTTACGTTTTAGTATTAACTGATAATTTTTCTAAATGGGTTGAAGTTTTTCCCATTAAAGCCGCTACGGCAGAAGTTATTTGTAATGTATTAATTAATGAAGTATTCTCTAGATATGGTGCACCTAATAAAGTAGTTTCGGATAATGGTCCTCAATTTATTTCTGACATTTTTGAAAGAATGTGTGCGAGACTACACATTAAGCATAAATTCATTTCCCCATATCATCCCCAGAGTAATCCTGCGGAACGAGTAAACCGTACGCTAGTGAAAATGATTGCTACATTTGTCATGGATCATCACGAGCGATGGGATGAACATCTTGAGCTTTTTTCGTTCGTTCGCCCTCCGCTCGTCTGTTCACGAATCTACTAAAATTACTCCTGCAGAACTTTTTCTGGGTCGCAAAATTAAAACCCTTTTTGAAAATTTAACGGGGATTATCGACGAACTAAACCAGCGACCAACTCCGCAATCAGTACGAATCATGGCTGAAAAAGCTCGTGTTGCAATGCTAGGAGCACAAGCGGCTCAAGCAAGATATTATAATACTAGGCGTAGGGAACCAGATCTTGTCGTTGGAGATCTCACTCTCGTGGAAACGCACTTCCAGTCTTCTGTTTCTCATACTTTAGTGAAGAAATTTGCACCCAGCTACGAAGGTCCATATCGGGTGGCAAATGTGTTTGAAAATAACATTGTTCTTGAAAAACCTGACAATCAATTTCAATACGTACACGTTGCTCAGTGTCGCAAGTATCATGAACGAAATATCGATTTTATAATCAACCCTACTCAACCTTCTGTTCCACAGACTCAAGAGTCTATATCTCACGATCAACCGCCAGAAATTTTGGACGAACCAACAAACATTGTTGAAGAATCTCCAGTTATTTTTTCTTCACCCTCCCATCCTCAAGACGGGTTTCCAAACACGCAACATGATTCTCCCATGAGACCAAGGCTCGAATCAAGTTCTTCAAATACTAGTATCGTTCCTTTCCCTCCAACCATTGCCAAGACTATTGCTGCACCATTTCCTGATAACTCTGCAACACCACAAGCTCCTACTTCCTTGAATACCTCGTCAGAGAGTATTCCTATAGGCAGAAATAAACATCGCCCTGCACGACCACTAAATTACAGCAGCGACTCAGAGGCTTCAGATATTTCGGATTTATCAGTTATGAACAATAATTTGACTATTCCTAAACGTCAAACACCAATTACACACCGTCCAGCATCACCAAAAGCTGGTCGAAAACGTAGCTTGTCTCCCCAATCTGCTTCGCCGCAACAGCGCTGAAGGCAGAGATCCTTGCATCCGCCCGGGTTTCGCCCCTGGAACCTACGCTCAGGGCAAACAGGGCCGATGCCTGCTGCTACTCTTATGCCACGAGGGCGAAAGCGAAAGCAAACGATGTAGCCGGAGCCACGTCCGTCCAAAAGAATGCTGGAAGGACACCACGGGCCCCAGCACAAAGGGACTACATATCAAAAGCCTGGGGGAGCCCGTTCCTATCAGCCGCAGGGATTTCCGGACCGCCAGACTTCGGCCGTTCATGATCGCCGGACTTCAGCCGTTCCTGACCGTTCCTGTCAGCCGCAGGGATTTCCGGACCGCCAGACTTCAGCCGTTCCTGACCGACGAATTTCAGCCGTTCCTTACCGTTCCTATCAGCCGCAGGGATTTCCAGACCGCCAGACTTCAGCCGTTCCTGACCGACCGATTTCAGCAGTTCCTGACCGTTCCTGTCAGCCGCCGGGATTTCTTGACCGACAGAATACAGATGTTCCAGATCCATTCAAATCCTTGAAACGCACTACGCCACCTGAATGTACAAGTCCGATTAGGCCTGGAAAACGTTATCGTACTAGAGTTTTTTATGCGTCCTCGAGATAAGTAAGTTCTCGTGGACAGGTTCTTTTCTCCGTTTGTTGTTTTTCCTGCACGACAAGTTGGCGTGTCAGAATTTCTTTTTTTCGTATGGGCCTATGCATTCTTTTTTGTGTATATATGTGTTTTTTTTTATATTTCTTCTATGTCCATCTACTAATCCAAATTTTTATATATATATCTATGTGCTTAGGGGTAAAATAATAAAATTGTTACTGTTAGGCAGCTCCAGGCAATCTTCGCTGCTGATACAGTTGGGGTGTATTCAACGAATAATGAGAACGTAATTTGAAATTAAAAAAGTGATTCCTGCTAGGCAGAATAAAAGGAAGGTATGCCGATGCAGGTTTGTTTTGTTCAAAAATACAAGTGTTTCACAGACGAATACAGATTTCTTGATTTTGTCATGCCAAGTTTGATATTGTACATACTGCTGCCACCAAACAACAAAACAAAAAAGAGGTCGATAAACGTCAATCAACGAAGTGTAAGACTTACACTCCAAAATTGATAGGTTTTTCGAAAAAAAAAAATTAAGGGGAGATGATGTAACGTATACTCTAGATTCACTTTCCTTTTGATTTTTACTATCTCTGGTTATTTTATTTTACTACGTAAATTATCTTCTTACTGAACGAGATGTTATTTCTCCCGCTGAATGAGATCTGGCAATGAGTGTAAGTCATGACGTGGTGGTAGCCAGTATAAATAGGCGCGTTCAACTATACCTGAGGAGAGCGTTTGTTGTTGTACGGAGAGAGCGTTTGTTGTTGTATAGGGAGAGCGTTTGTTTTTTAAGAGCTGTTGTTTATGAGTATAGAGCTTCGTTCATGTGCAAGGAGCTACGTGTTATTTAAGTAGCTGTGTGTGAAGTGTGTGTGATGATACCAGTAGAAGTTCATAATAAAAGGTTTTAAGTAAGTACGTCTTTCTCAGTTCATAGTACTGTCAGACCTCTGTCTGGCTGTTAGGTTTATTTCATTTAGTGTTATTAGTAACAACCAGCATAAGACTTTATTCATCTTAATTACTACTACAACATTACTACCAGTTATAAGTTTGTTCATTACTATTACTACACTACTAGCAGGAGACTTTATTCATGATCTTAATTAACTAGTAACAACAACCATTTGAATTCACTATTAGAAGCTTAGTACTAGCATTGAATTCATTATAATATTAGTGAAAGCTATATTCACGATAATTAGCTTGGTAGCAAAAGCGTTATTCATTATAGGTGTATATATACAGCGAGTGCGCAAGTTACAGTATGAGAGGTGAATATATAATACAGTGCTAGTGAGATAGATGAGCGATGATACAACAGAAGTGCAACAGTGCAGGGTGTGATAATGGAAAATATATAGGTGAGACTGAATAAACGTACAATTTAGGCGAAGTATATACAGATGTGCGGGAAGCCATATAGGAACAGGGAACGAACTATGTGCAGCAAGTGAGATATACATACAATGCAATGAAAATATAAATACAAATGACGCAGAACATAATGATGCAATTGAAAATGTGTACTATATACAAGATGTGAACAAAAAGTGCGTGACTGAGATACGCATGACGCAGACAGTAAAGAATGAACTTGTAGGACGGCTCCGAATAGGAGCATATACAGTGCCAAGGAATATGTATATGTACATAATGAACAGCGAAATATATACAGGATGTGTATGTACAATTTATATGAGCAATATGACGAACGAATGAGCAGAAGATATATGACGAAGAAAAAACATTGAATATACAAGTACAATGTGAGGCACACACAAGGTGCACGTGAATACACTACAAACACTGACAGTAAAAAGATAAACTGGAGATGGGAATATGAAGAATGTACAGAAGATATAAGTCTGACAAGCTTAGGGAGATACTTTCCGGATCCGGTGAGCCAGCCCAGGGTTCATCACAAAGATCAAAGCGGGGAAGGTCCTGACGTACAGGGTGGAAGTCAAAGCAGAAGATGTAGGTCTGCAGAAGGCCTGGAAAACCAGAGGTGTAATGGTGACCATACACTCAGGAACTGCTGGCTCTGGTCAGTGGCCCGGGCAACGGTAAACGCCAATCGGAGCCTTGAGGTCAGCCGGTTGCGGAATTACGCACGGAGGGTATCTCCTGCTTGAAGTAGCGTATGCGCATTAGAGGTACGACGGAGTTGCAGATAGAAGCAGTAAATCACATGCTTTGCGAGTACAAAGATGTATGCGCATGGCTCAGATAAAGGCACCGGTGGAGAATAAGAAACCAGCAACGTACTGTACGAAGAAAAAGGCAGCTTTTTGGCACAGAGACACTTGGCAACGGTAAAGGCTAGGTGTAGTAAAGGAAGGATCGCCGGGCAGTACTAGTAGATGTGTAGAGCATCAGCATGCTCAAAACAGAAGATGCAGGTGTGCGCGGCTGCCAGCGTCATCCGAAAAAACGTGGCTGGCACTGGCAGGCGGCGGTGAAGGAAGAGCCAGGGAAATATTCCTTTCATCTGGTGTCGAGATGGGTGAAGCTGTTGCCGACCACACACTCGGAAGAGCGGCGGGCGGCACTCCTGAAATGAGCTGGGGTGCGGGTGGCGATGGATCCTGAAGGAGAAAGCGATAGAGAGTACGGACAGTAAAACTGGAGATCGGAAGAAATGAGCCACGAACAGGAAGAAAAAAAGGAAGGAGAAGAGAAGCAGATGAAACGAGAAAGAGTCCAGCCGGAGAAGAGAGAGCAGGGAAAAGAGTAACGATCGAGGAGCGGAGAGAATCGTAGAATGCAAGAGAGGCAGAGGTGCGTGGAATGAAAGGAGAGAGGTCGGAAAAGGGTTTCCATGTTAGGTCGAAGGAAAGTAAGTCTCGGACGGAAACGATCCCAGCGGGGAGCCAGGAGAGGTCAGTGAAATACGGTGCGTTAGGAGGACGGAGGATAGATTAGTAGAAGAGGGGTTCTGCTAGAAGTTCTGAGGTGGAAACGGGTGGGGCACGGAGTAGTGGCAGAGAGCGAAGAAAGGAAAGCGCCTCCGAATAAACGGGGGAAAGACGAGAGCGGAGGAAAGAAAAGCGATCTGTCAGCAGAAAAGTTGTGAATTTGAAGCAGGGGTTCAGGGGAGAAATCATCACGTCTCGGAGAAGAGAGGCTGCAGATTTTGGTTCACAGAGTAGACGCAGAAGGGATATTATTCGGTGTGCTTTGTTGAACTGGCGAACATCCAGGAGCGCAATACCACCGGTGGAGATCGGACGACTAATGATGAGACTTGTATCCAACAATGAGCTGACCACATCATAGTAGAGATGATCCGTGTCACTTCAGCAAGATAGTAAGCTGGCATGCGAGCAGCTGCCCACACATGAAGACAAGAAGACAGAAGATATGTACGAGCAAGGCGTGCCCGAGTGACGTAAGAGGCGCTGAACTGAGCTTTCCGCCATAAGGTAGCCGATCGAGCAAGGCGATTACGAAGAGCAGCCCACGTGTTGTTTCGGGCAGCTATGGGAGCTCCCAGGTGTACACCAAGAAATTTCTGAGAAGAGGCAGTCCAGGAGGCGCCCCATGGGGAGTCCGTCCTGGACTCCCAGGCACCGCACCACAGGCCGGCACTTTTGGTAGTGTTGAGCGTCGCTGAGGAGCAAGAAGAGTAGAGTGCATATACATGAGCGAGGGTATAAATTGCGACTCCATCCGGACGCAGAAAGTCGCGTCGTCGGCATAGGCGGAGTAGGTTATAGAGAAGTGTCTGGTGCTTGCCGTGGGAGGCAGAAAGTGGACACCTCTGTCGTACTCCACGACGGAAAGAAATGGATGCTGTCAGAAAGGCGGCTGTCTTGACCTGAAAGATGGCGTCGCGATAGAGAGCAAGAATAGTGGTAACGAAGACAGAAGGAAAGCCAAAAGCGTGTAAAGTAGTTGATAGAAATGAATGGGAGGTATTATCAAAAGCTGCACGTTGGTCTAAATTTAGTAGGGCAAGAGATTCAGAATTAATCCGGGCAAGATACAGAAGATCACGAAGGAGGTGAAGGTTAGTAGCGATGGAACGACCAGGTGCCGTGTAGGACTGGTAGGAAGAGAGAAGATACGGAAGAACTTGATTTAGGCGGCGAGAGAGAATTTTAGTGAACAGTTTGTAATCAAGATTTATTAGTGAAATTGGACGCCGGTTCCCCAGGTCAAGAAGTCGCCCTTCTTAGGGAAAAGTACCATGTGAGCAACAGTGAAGCCCCTCGGAAGAGAGATAGATGCAAAGGCAGAAGAGTAAGCAGCGAGAAGGTAAAAAGATAAGATAAAATGATAGAGGGAGGCCGTCAGGACCAGGGACGCGTCGGGGATTGAAAGAGGAAAGGGCAGTGTCCTGAGTTCAGATGGAGAGATAGGCTGTAGAAGAGAAGCGGAAAGGTGAGAGGGGACGAGGGAGAGAAGAAAGTAAAGCATTATACGCCGAAGCAGAAGGTGGATGGGGTATCACTGTATTTGTCGGAGAAGTATTGACGAACATGGGAGCAAAGCACATCTGGGTCCGAAGCCACAAGACCGTCAGGCAGACGCAGCACCCGGAGTCGATGAGAAGAACGGCGCTGATCCTCTAACGAAGATAAGAACTCAAAAGAGCAGTCTTCGGGAGACAAGTGCTGGGGGCGAAGTCGTGAAATGGCCTGCCGGACTCGAGGTTCCAGAAGAGCACGGAGGTCTGCCAAATATGCTGGATAGAGGGGGTGAGTGGCTCCAAGCTGGGCGAGAACTTGTCGGAGATTGCATTCTTCCATGGTGCGCAGATTGGCGACTGTGAACGAGTGGCTCTTGAGAAAGTGGAGCAGATGTAACTTGACATCCAGCCAGTAACTTTGCGCTCAGGATGCAGTGGACAGTCCAGGGTGATAAGAGTGAAGGAGATTCCGGACGTTAGAACACAAGGCCTGGTCTTCCAGGAGAAAGGTATCTAATGTCCAGGAGTGAAACTCGGAGCGTTGACGGAAAGAAGAGGTGAAGGTGGCCACAACGGCACAATGGTCAGAAGAGGCGGTGGGTAGATGCTGACAGTCCGTGACCACGGGAAGAAGTGGAGCGGTTGCGTAGAAACGGTCAAGTCTAGAGGAAGATGACGAGGTGACAGCTGAGGACCTCCACGTATGGGAGACCGTTGTAGGATAAATTTGACGAAAGACGTCCCGATTATCAAACTCCGTGATGAGGGAGTGTAATTGCTCCACAAGACGCAAGCGAGTCTCCTTATGAATCGGAGCACGATCAAGATCAGGGTCAAGCGTGCAATTAAAATCGCCGCCGATCAACATGTGATCCAACGGCAACGTTGACTGAAGAGCCGAACGGGGCGCCATGAAAAGTAGGGTGTGATGTTGAGGTGTGCACGGGATGTAGATGTTGAAAACGACATAACGACGCTCGTCCAGAACAAAGGTGAGGCGTTGTAGCAAGTCACGGCAGAGATGCTGCACCGACACTGAAGATAGAACTAGACGGAACTGAGTGCGGATGCCTATGGGCAGACCGCCGATTGTAGAGTGTCGGAAAGCGTGATGGAACTGATAGTTCTACCTACGCCATCGATTGAAGGGCGTTGTAGACAGCCAATTCGTCTCTTGGAGCAGAAGAATGTGTGCTGTGAGGTGATGGAGATCCTCACGAGCAAGCGAGTTCGCCAGAGGGGACCCGAATCCCCTACAGTTCAGTGTCATTATCTTGAACGGAATGTCCGACGGCGGTTCAAGGAACTTGTCAGCGGCTCGTTGGAGACGATAGAGACGATCGTAGACTTTCTTGAGACATCCGCTTTCGCCGAAAGATGTGGATGGTAAGGCTTGGAGGTGAGATCAAACAACCGCCACTTGCGTCATAGTTGCTGCAAGCTCCGTGAGATAGGATTGGAGAAAATCATGAGACATGGTTTTACTACGAGGACCGATGAGATAGGAGTATAACTACGCACCAGAAATTGGTGTCTGTGGTAGTGAGGAATCTTCCAGTTGCTGTATGAAATCCTCTAGAGTAAGTGAGACCAATGTGCTGTCGTCAGAGTCGGAGATGGAGATGCTAGAAGCGTCAGATGGGAGTGAACGACTTTCCGAGCGATCATGTCCTCCTTGAAAGGTGGGAGATGTGCGTGTCTTCTTATTGAGATGTCGAGTAGTCCGACGACGCTTCGAGCGTACCCTCTGTTGCTCGGGACCAAAGGCTGGAGGGTCTGGGCTCTGAAGGGTGCTGTGGAGTAATTGTAGAAAGTAGAGGAGAGTTCAGCGGGTCTCCGGTCGAAGAATGTTCCTGCTGAGGGAATGTCTGGAGTGTTGAAGCTGAGTTGGAAGTGGAAGGTTGCGACGAGGTCACGCGTTGACCATCGGCTTTATGGATACTTTCGGAATAACTCAACTGCCGCTGGTGAGAGGCGCCAGATGAAGATGCCGGGGGTTCGGTTGACCGTTGAGTAGGCTGTACTGAAGATTTGGAGGCAGTAGTTGCACGATGAGGGCATAGCGCACTAGGGTGACCAGTGCTGTTACATACCGAACAAAGGGTGCCCACAGTGATGTCAATGCGACCTAATATGAGTGTCACAGTGTACATTGAATACCGATCGAACACGTAACATGGCTTTCTCCGAGGGACAGATCCCACGTACGTTACGGAGAAATCCTAAGAGATAACGGTCGTCAGGGACTCCCGGAAAGGAGGAGTACGTGATGACCGATCCGACAGTACGTCCGTAATTCTGAGCGACGGAGAGCAATAGGTCGTCGGATACTACCGGAGAAACAGGGGCGAAACCGACTGTAGTAGGTGCTTGTGTGAGTGGGGTCTCAAGGAGATGGCGATCGCCGATGGAAATGCCTTCGGTCAGAACTCGAAGGGCGACGGCAGGAGTCGCAAGATAAGCTATGACTTGGCCGGTTCTTCTACCCACGTGAGAAATAGCCTCTTTTGGAACAATTTGTCGAAGGGCAGCGTTGTACGCCTTCAGCTTGGTATTGGGGAGGCTGCGGAAAAATACATCCAGTCCGATTTTGTCAAGAAAAAGCTGGCCTTGAGGGCAAGTAGTCGGAACATTCACGTAGATCTGGTCTGTACCATACGTCATCTGATAAGGGCACTTTGAAGAAGGGGGCTGATGAGAAGAAGAAGAAGTTGACGCACCTGAGGTGACGGCAGCATAAGACACACCTGGCGCGCGTTGTGATGACGCGGAATTGGCTGGTGGAAGTGTGACGTCCATGGCGTCATCAGAAGGTACAGGGAAAGGCAATGGTTCACCACTCTTTGTCAGATGGGAATGAGATAGCTCCATGGGCAAGGCAACTTTGTCACGCTGCGGAGAGGAGGGGCTTATCAAAGGAAGCCCTCCATTGGTGGATTGCTGCTGAGCAGCTGATAGGGATAAAGAGTCACTTCCGGAATTGAGGATAGAAGCTCCGCTCTCCCCGGAAGCCGCCATTTGCAATGGCGATAAGATTATGAGCTTTGGCCAACTCGATCAAAGCAGGAAAATGAGGAATACAACACAGAAAGAGCATTTACCGACCTGGCAAATGGATCAGAAGTAAGATAGCACCTTCACACACGCCGCACACACAAAATTAGGAGCTGTAGACTCGGAAATTATCACAAATGGAACAAAATACGAGCACGAAGTAAACAACGACTGTCGTCCAGCACACAAACGACTCCTATGTTTCTTCTGTAGTACCCAGGTTTCACTGCCATACATCAGAGTAGGAACAATTACACCTTCTTCCACAGCCGTGAGGGACTCTCTTGAGAACCCATCAATCCTGTGAAAACCTCCTAAAGCAGCCATGACTTTCAATGAAGAATTCCCTCGCCTACTAATTTCACCATCCAATTTGCTCTCTCTGTGAAACATGTTTCCTGAATATACCAACTCATTCACCTGGTCATTGACAAGCAGAACGAAGCGATACTAATTTACCCTCTGTCTTCAATGCTCGCTCTATACATTATATACAACGTTTATCTTGTCAACCATGCACACATCATTCCCTCTTGCATCAAAACTGCTGCCAACATTAAAATTCAGTGACCAAGAAAATATAACATTAAGATTGAAACTCTAAAAGAGAACGAATTCAAAATTTACATAGGAAAAGAAAACTAAAAAATGAAAGTTATGTTAGAATGTACGTAATAAGCGGTAGTTGTCTGTCAGTGTTCCTTGATTTACTGTATGTTGCTTCTGACTTTATACAAGACGGAATTTATCATGTCCCCGTTGAAGCCCGCAGACAGCAATTGATTACAAATATTTCTTTACCTCAGGTACCTTCGTTTCCATTTCTGAAGTAATTAACAGTGCTGTCCTGAAGCGTGCTCGAAATACACTGCTCTTGTATTCAACTGGTGAAAAAAGCCTGATAAAGCAAAATTGCGCACAGCAGACGGCTTTCAATAGATTCTGCTTCGTATTACAGAGGTGAAGCACGTGTCAAGGCGACAAATCTGCAGCGATACATTCGGTCGGTGTAGCTTAGTTGGTTAGAGCAACTCACTCCGGAGCGAGGAGACGCAACTTCGATCTACGTCACCGATAAATTCGTGTACAATTCCATTGTGTTGTTTTCCATGTTCAAATCTGGAGAGGAGGTCACCAAAATATGGGAGTTTATTGTCATTATCGAGCTCCATGGTGAAATTAGTGGAAACATTCCATTAATGTTTTTCAAGAAGGAGTCTTGTGAATTTTTTCATGAGGTGAAATAAAGAAAACGAATTTGCCAGGTGCGTTAGGTAGGTTTGTTCCAGGGCCTTTTAAAAGTTTGTCCTGAAGTGTGGTCGTTGAATAGCTTCTGCTAGAACAGCATGTAGGGGAGAACCAATAGGTGCTGGTTTACCCTGTTTATAAATTGTTCCAGGGAATGTGAAATAGTAGTAATTTATGGCGAGATTCAGTAAGCTATTTATGCTACCTATCGTTTTCTGGGAAAAGGCTCCAGCTTCGATGAGGGTGGTGCTCAGAGACGGAGAAGACATGTAAGTATTCTGCCTTATAGGTTTGTAGTATTAGTCTGCCTCGATAATCCGGTTCTACAGTTTTCAATTCAGAACCACCAAATCAGGTATCCTATCTCATAGTACTCTAACTTAGACGGTTGTCGGTTTTTGGAACGGGTCAAGGCTCGGGGAGTCAGAGCACCCCCCCCCCCTACATACAAAATTTTCGTAAAATCTAGTTTTCATTTCAGAACCATCAAATTTGGTATCATGAAACTCTAACTTAGACGCTAGACGGTTTTTGGAAGGGGTTGGAGCCCCCCCCCCCTTATAAAAAATTTCGTAAAATCGACAGTTTTTATCTTAGAACCACTAAATTTGGTATACTATCTTATGGTACTCCAACTTAGACGGCAGACCGTTTTTGGAACGGGTCAAGGCCCGGGGGTGAGAACCCCCACATACAAAATTTTCTTAAAAACTACAGTTTTCAATTCAGAACCACCTAATCTGGTATACTATCTCATGAAACTCTAACTTAGACGCTAGACGGTTTTGGAAGGGTTGGAGCCCGCGGGGTCGGAGCCCCCCCCCTTATAAAAAATTTCGTAAAATCGACAGTTTTCATTTCAGAACCATCAAATTTGGTATCATGAAACTCTAACTTAGACGCTAGACGGTTTTTGGAAGGGGTTGGAGCCCGCGGGGTCGGAGCCCCCCTTATAAAAAATTTCGTAAAATCGACAGTTTTTATCTTAGAACCACTAAATTTGGTATACTATCTTATGGTACTCCAACTTAGACGGCAGACCGTTTTTGGAACGGGTCAAGGCCCGGGGGTGAGAACCCCCACATACAAAATTTTCTTAAAAACTACAGTTTTCAATTCAGAACCACCAAATTTGGTATACTATCTCATGGTACTCTAACTTAGACGCTAGACGGTTTTTGGAAGGGGTTGGAGCCCCCCCCCCTCATAAAAAATTTCGTAAAATCTACAGTTTTCATCTTAGAACCACCAAATTTGGTATACTATCTTATGGTACTCTAACTTAGACGGCAGACCGTTTTTGGAACATGTCAAGGCACGGGGGTCAGAGCCCCCACATACAAAATTTTCTTAAAAACTACAGTTTTCAATTCAGAACCACCTAATCTGGTATACTATCTCATGGTACTCTAACTTAGACGCTAGACGGTTTTTGGAAGGGGGTTCGAACCCGGGGATCAGACCCCCCCCCGAATAGACACTTTTTCGTAAAATCTACAGTTTTCAATTTAGAACCACCAATTTTGGTATACTATCTCATGGTACTCTAACTTAGACGCTAGACGGTTTTTGGAAGGGGTTGGAGCCCGCGGGGTCGGAGCTCCCCCATCATAAAAAATTTCGTAAAATCTACAGTTTTCATCTTAGAACCACCAAATTTGGTATACTATCTTATGGTACTCTAACTTAGACGGCAGACCGTTTTTGGAACGGGTCAAGTCCCGGGGGGTCAGAGCCCCCACATACAAAATTTTCTTAAAAACTACAGTTTTCAATTCAGAACCATCTAATCTGGTATACTATGTCATGGTACTCTAACTTAGACGCTCGACGATTTTTTGAAGGGGTTGCAGCCCGGGGGTAAGGGCCCCCTCATATAAAAATTCGCAAAATCTACAGTTTTCAATTTAGAACCACCAAATTTGGTATACTATCTCATGGTGCTCTAACTTAGACGCTAGACGGTTTTTGGAAGGGGTTGGAGCCCGGGGGGTCAGACGAACCCCGATTTTTTTTTTTTTTTTGTAAAATCTACAGTTTTCAATTTAGAACCACCAACTTTCGTATACTATCTCATGGTACTCTAACTTAGACAGTAGACCGTTTTTGGAACGGATCAAGGCCCGGGGGTCAGAGCCCCTACATACAAAATTTTCTTAAAAACTGCAGTTTTCAATTCAGAACCACCAAATCTGGTATACTATCGATTGGTACTCTAACTTAGACGCTCGACGATTTTTTGAAGGGGTTGCATCCCGGGGGTAAGGGCCCCCTCATATAAAAATTCGCAAAATCTACAGTTTTCAATTTAGAACCACCAAATTTGGTATACTATCTCATGGTACTCTAACTTAGACGCTAGACGGTTTTTGGAAGGGGTTGGAGCCCGGGGGTAAGAGCCCCCCCATTAAAATGCCGCGTAAAATCTACAGTTTTCAATTTAGAACCACCAAATTTGGTATACTATCTCATGGTACTTTAACTTAGACGGTCGGCGGTTTTTGCGACGGGTCAAGGCACTGGGGGTCGGAGCCCCCCCCCGCACACACGCACAGACATACAACATTTTCTTAAAAACTACAGTTTTCAATTCAGAACCACCAAATTTGGTATCATGAAACTCTAACTTAGACGCTAGACGGTTTTGGAAGGGGCTGGAACCCCGGGGTGAGAGCCCCTCCCCCTCCTCATAAAAATTTCGTAAAATCTACAGTTTTCAATTTAGTACAACCAGATTTGGTATACTACTTATGGTTATCTAACTTAGACGGTAGACGGTTTTTGGAAGGGGTCGGGGCCCGGGTCAAGGTAGCCCCATGCAAAATTTTCGTAAAAAGTTCCGTTTTTTACTCTTAAGAATACCCTATTTACGTTCTAAGGCGCTCTTTGGCCCTTTGAGGGCCTTGCACCATAAACCATCAACCAACCAACCAACTAACCAACCTACGGTCTAAGTTAGGGACTGTAGATAACAATAAAGTGCAAAAATATGCGTTTAATGGTGTATTAAAAACACAAATCTATATAGTTTAGCTTTCACCACCAACGAACGGCTTATCAGAAAGAAATATAATGTAATGTAAACAGAGAGTTCCAGATATTCAAAATTCAAAACGGTAAGAAAAAGATGATCAATGCCAATGTGAAGTCGTATGCATGCGACATCACATAGGTACATTGCATTTCTGTGTCGCGGGATTCACAGAAGCACATGCCAGATGTACGGCAGTTCTATAGATGTCTCCTAGAAGGTAAGTATTCCCATTCCTTTTTCTTTCTTTTTTTGTTTCGCAAAATTAAATTAACTAAATCAAAAAATTTAAAATAAGTTTACTGGAAAATTGCAGGAATATCTTTTTCATTCATTAACTTTCACCCGCTGAACTTGGTGATTCCACAAATAGTAATATGTACCTGGCAAATAACTGGTATCCCTGCTAGTACAAATTATATTAATGATTTATTTGCGTCCAGTTCAATCTAGTATGTCCATAAGAGCGTTTGGGGCCGTATGAAAAATACATTTCAACGTGTGCCGCTACGGCGGCGGAGTGATCTAGGCGCTGGCTTCTGACCACTTGTCGAGAAGGATCCTGGTTCAAATCTCGGTGAATCATGGACGTTGTGCTTGACTTCTGGCACTGGCTGTCCCCCTTCCCAGGAACCAGTGGCCCAAAATTGGGAATGTCAGACTGCTTATAGCCCACTGAATTGATCACGGTGGTCGTTAACCCCCCTCCCTAAGATTGCGACGTGTCCATTGCTATTTGTTGTGGACCGTACAAAAAGTATGTTTTTGATATCAAAGTGTCCACTTCCATGTAGGCTGGCCATAAAATGTTAGGGGACCGTACAAAATTGCACTTTTGTTTTCACCTTGTCAGCGCTTCGGTATATGGTTGAAGTATACGTACATATAGTTGGGCCATTTCAGCACGTAGTTTGGTTTATATAGAAAATCAAGATAATGTTACATTTTTACTCAGCTACAACACATTAATCCCAAAGGCTATTTGTTGAAATCTTTAATCCGCCGTGCTCATATTCACAACGTTAACATAACATGTCAAGTTATTAATGTTGCAGTTTTACCCTGTCACAAAACTTTAGTTACAAGACCTTAGGCGTAAACTTTTTTAGGAATTTTTAGTCCGACGTATTCATAAGGTTTCGATAACATGCCAAGGTTATAGTACTGCGTTTTGACTGAGGCACAAAAATTAATAAACAGGCCTTAAGCCTTTTTATCAGTTTTCAATCAACCGTGCTCATATACATAAAATTTTCAGAGAAAGTCAAGTTTACTGTGTTGCGCGTACAAAACTATAAACAGCCATTAACTTTCACCCGCTGAACTTGGTGATTCCTCAATTCATCCATTAACAAGTCTTTTAAGTGATTGTATGCTATGGTCATATTGATAATGTTTGATGACAAGTCAGGTTAATGATGTTGCACTTATTAAAGACTTAAAAAGGTGTAGAGGCTAGTAATTATTATTTGAAGTCTAAGTAAAAGCTCATTTTTAACTTGACTCGTCATGAAATCCTTGTGAATATGGCATTTATTTTATTTTGTACATTTTACAAAGCGTATGCATTTTTTTTGGCATTTGTTTTATTTTGTGTTGTACTTGTTACATAGCGTTTCGCATTTTTGTAATGCTTGTGACTTGTGATTGCATTTTGAATTTTTATTTGTTTCACATTTTGAATTTTTATATGTTTCACATTTTGGATTACTTTTTGACATTTTATGTTTTTGACATGCTATTTTGAAAATTTTGACTTTTTTAATTTTGCGTTGGTTTTACATTCTTGCATCTTCGGCGGAATTACATTCTTGAAAAATTCAAATACAAGTTAGTAAAAGGTATAATTCAATTAGTGAGAAATACCAGCACATTTTAGTAAAGGGTAGAATTATATGAAATTCCTCTTAAAATGTCCAGCATGTTAACATTGTCTCTGTGCACCAAAGAAGTTCGAATTCCTTTTTATCTTGCCAGCGTTTCTCTTCTGGGTGGATTTGTTGGAATCTGTGCTATCACTCTTTCGATTTTAGCCATAGTTGTTCTCTGCTCTTTCGCAATTTCACTGATTATTTCATACAGTCACAGTTTTTTCTCTCCCAGAATTGTATTCCAGCGTCTGTCTAATCTTTCAAGTTCGTTTTGTATTCTGGGAAAGCCAAATAAATTGTTTTCACTAACTGACCAAATTGTTGGCGGGAACAGCGGAGGGCTTCTGTTTGGATTGTTTCTTCTGCTTCCACGAAATTTTCCAAGAACATAATTTTCCTCAAACCACTGAACTACAGAATCTGCATATTCTAGTAAAATTGATTTCACTTCTTCAAAAGCAGCTGGAATTTCATCAGATGAAAAAAATGCGAGTGCTTGCAAATGTCTGACTTTGAGAGCAAACTCACTGTTTTCCTTATATTCCAAGGCTATGCCAGAGGATGGATATTCCTCAGCACATTTTTTTCCGAGATGAAACCCACAACATTTGTGTGTGCTGCTTCCAAATTCCTTTTTAGCAGCATTATTAACGGTAGCTATTTCAAAATCTATTATTATGCGTATATTGTGGTGCAAGCTGAATATCATAGTCTGATGCATAGTCTTGTAAATCCTACAAAAATACTTTATAATAGTATTATATTATTTATACTTGCTGGAAAGTAACCCATAAACTAGTGGGACAAGTCTGTGCATAACTGGATTCGTTTCAACCATAGCATGAATGGAACATAATTGCCTAAAAAGGGTTGGCCAAGTTTCAAATGTCCCATCCATAATCCAGAGGGGTGCTTCTTTAAGCTTTCGTAAATTATTCTCTGTTAAAAATAAAATAATTCTTTGATGTCCAAATGCGCTATCTCTGCCAAGAAATTTTGCACCATCTTCTCCTGTAAATTTATTGGGGCATCGATCCGTTCTGAAGTCGTAGGCTCCGCAGGCATGTCTTGGCATGTCTTCTCTTTTTTACAACTTGCCTTAGTGCATCCATATTAGGCATGTAAGCTGCATTTACTGTAGCCATTGACGTTGTCACAGTTTGAATAATTTGTGCAGGGGGCTTCGTCCGTATTTCTCGCTCGTTCTTTTATTTGCGCTCTTGCAACAGCAACATCACTTTTCTCCGGTCTTGGAGCATGATTATGTGGTTTCTCATTGCGCATCCTGTGTTCATCTCCAATAAGAATAGTACTAGCAAAGCCAGTACAATTTCCATAATTTCTTTCAATACAGTGACAATACCGTAAATCACCTCGCACTCTGTTATGGCAAAATAAATACCCTTTCCATTTCAGCAAATCATTTTCTTTTTGTGAGTTAACTATTTATGTTGCATTCTTCATCTGCATAGTGCCTTCGGAAAACAATGCACTTTCTCTTTCCAAAATATTTAGAATGATATATTTCCACTATTATCACTTGACAACGCACAACAAAGGTTTCAACAAGCACGTTCTCTGTTCTCCAGTCAACTGCGAACTAATGAGCAACCATTCAATAAAACACTCAGAATACAGACAATCACGTGAAGCTTGTTCCTCCAGTTAGGGTTTAAGCGAAGTTCAAGATTTTCGTACCTGCGGTCACAAGAAGTGGTTAATTTTAAGGATCGGCATCTTATCTTTTGTTTTTCCAAAACGCAGAGGTACATGTATTTTACAGCTGGGACGCTCCAGGCGGGGATCAACAGATGCGAAGAACCCGGGAGCCAGGTTCCGGTGGCGGCAGCAGGCGCGGACTGGGCAGCTGTACTCTGGGCCGGTAGGCGTCATGCTAATTCTCAAAAATAAATTCAATTTTTTTGTGTTGCACCATGCGTATGAAAGAAAATTGTTATACTGAAAAGACAATTTGTTTACCCCGTAACATATTAAACGAAACCTACGTCCCTACGTGCCAAATGATCTGCAAGCCAAACACAGTTTTTCATGAAACACCTTCTCCCGACTTTCTAAGTTCAGATCTGTCTCGTTCGACTTATTTCCTGTACCGCCCCTCTCTTTCGCTAATTGCAGTTAATTGCCGTGAAATTGGTGTTTTACGTTGGGGTGTATTGCCGCCTGTCCTGAAGACTATAGTGAAATCGGTGAACCCCAGGGGAAAAGTATTCCATCAAAAGCAACAGAAATCCAATGCGAGAGCAAAACTTTGTTCGTTGGCATTACATCCAAGCAATTTAGGCGAAGTAGGAAGTGTGTTTTTCTACTACGACACCAGAAGATTGTCGCGAATGCTCAGGCAATTACGATACAGATGTGTCCTTAAAACTTCTCTTTCAAGACGTCCAAAGGCCGGCACTAGGGGATGGGGAGGGATACAGTGCGGATGCTCTTTTTTGTTGCAGTTGGAAATTCTTAAGCTCATTCTTCCTAAAAACTTTGCCTGGTTACCAGTAAGTACTGTCTCATGCCTCAACCATTGCACAGATTTGTTGTTTTTGTTTTCATTCTTTGAGTTAACAGCGGGAAAATATCTGAACTGCGTTGTTTCAGTTGGAAATATTTTTTTTTACTTCAGCAACAGGGCTCCGGCACTAGGGGATGGGGAGGGATACAGTGCGGATGCTCTTTTTTGTTGCAGTTGGAAATTCTTAAGCTCATTCTTCCTAAAAACTTTGCCTGGTTACCAGTAAGTACTGTCTCATGCCTCAACCATTGCACAGATTTGTTGTTTTTGTTTTCATTCTTTGAGTTAACAGCGGGAAAATATCTGAACTGCGTTGTTTCAGTTGGAAATATTTTTTTACTTCAGCAACAGGGCTTCACGTATAATTGCAAAATACTTCGATAGAATAAACATACCTTACATAAAGAGTTTGCACGAGAAAATAGATTAATAATAATAAAAATATTCTAAAACCAAAAAAAGAAATTGCGGAACAGAAAAAGCTAGGTAGAGGAAACAAAAGGCTCTAAGAAAACGTTCATATTTAAAGAAACCTGTAGTCGCTTAATGAGTAAGTGGTATAACTCAATACAAAATCATGTGCTGTATTTGAAAAAAAAATTAGAAGCAAGTAGGCATCGTGACTGTCCCCAGTTTCCCCTTTTCATCCTGTCGACATTACAACTACCACAGAAAAGAAAATAACAAAAACATAACAAAAACACCCATACAAAGTAAAATGCCCAAAACATAAAAAGAAGTAACCACACAAAATGAAATGCCCAAAACATTAAAAAAACTGCAACCACACGAAACAAAATACCCAAAACATGGTAAGAAATTCTGTTGAAAGCACAATGAAGGTATACGATAGGAGAAATATATGTTTTTAAAACTTAATACAAGTGTCAAAACTGAAATAAAAAGAAAGAAAAAAGAAATATTCCAAATTTCATTGTTACTTTAGATATTTTGACCTGTTGACATTTCATAAATTGTACTTGCACTTGGTCAAAAAATATTACTTACAAGGACTGTTTAGTAACTTTTAATCGCTGTGGTCGTATTTATAAGGTTTGCATAACAAATCAAGTTAATAATGTTGCGCTTTCACTTACCGTCTCCCGCTAAGTTAGAGTTTCATGACACAAAATTTGGTGGTTCTGAATTGAAAAATAAAAATTTTAAGAAAATTTTGTATGTGGGGGGGGGGGTCTTATCCCCGGGCCTTGATCCGTTCCAAAAACCTTCTACCGTCTAAGTTAGAGTACCATGAGATAATATACAAAATTTGGTGGTTCTAAATTGAAAACTATAGATTTTACGAAAGTTTGTGTGTAGGGGGAAGGGTAACCGCCCTTGCCCCGACCCGTTCTGAAAACCGTCTACCGTTTAATTTAGAACACCATTATATAGTATACCAAATTTGGTAGCTCTAAATTGAAAACTTTAGTTTTTACGAAAAATATTTATGGGCGGAGGGACTCTGACCCCGTGCCCGACCCGTTCCAAAAACCATCTACCGTCTAAGTTAGAGTACCATGAGAGAGTATGCCAAATTTGGTGGTTCTAAATTGAAAACTGTAGATTTTACGCGGCATTTTTATGGGGGGCTTTACCCCGGGCTCCAACTCCTTCCAAAAACGGTCTACTGTCTAAGTTAGAGTACCATGAAATAGTATACCAAATTTGGTGGTTCTAAATTGAAAACTAGATTTTACGAAAAAATTTTTATTCGGAGGGGTGGTCTGACACCCCGGGCTCCAACGCATTCCAAAACCCGTCTGGCGTCTAAGTTAGAGTACCATGAGATAGTATACCAGATTAGTTGGTTCTGAATTGAAAACTGTAGTTTTTAAGAAAATTTTGCATGTGGGGGGCTCTGAACCCCGGGCCTTGACCCGTTCCAAAAACGGTCTGCCGTCTAAGTTAGAGTACCATAAGATAGTATATCAAATTTGGTGGTTCTAAGATGAAAACTGTAGATTTTACGAAATTTTTATGAAGGGGGTCTGACCCCCGGGCTCCAACCCCTTCTAAAAACCGTCTAGCGTCTAAGTTAGAGTACCATGAGATAGTATACCAGATTAGGTGGTTCTGAATTGAAAACTGTAGTTTTTAAGAAAATTTTATATGTGTGTGGGGGGGGGCTCTGACCTCCGGGCCTTGACCCGTTCCAAAAACGGTCTGCCGTCTAAGTTAGAGTACCATAAGATAGTATACCAAATTTGGTGGTTCTAATATGAAAACTGTAGATTTTACGAAATTTTTATGAGGGGGCCGACCCCCCGGGCTGCAACCCCTTCAAAAAACCTTCTAGCGTCTAAGATAGAGTACCATGAGATAGTATACCAAATTTGGTGGTTCTAAATTGAAAACTGTAGTATTTACGAAAAAGTTTTTATTCGGGGGTCTGACCCCCCGGGCTCCAACCCCTTCCAAAAACCGTCTAGCGTCTGAGTTAGAGTACCATGAGATAGTTATACCAGATTAGGTGGTTCTGAATTGAAAACTGTAGTTTTTAAGAAAAATTTTTATGTGGGGGCTCTGACCCCCGGGCCTTGACCCGTTCCAAAAACGGTCTGCCGACTAAGTTAGAGTACCATAAGATAGTATACCAAATTTGGTGGTTCTAAGATCAAAACTGTAGATTTTACGAAATTTTTATGATGGGGGGAGGGCGACCCCGCGGGCTCCAACCCCTTCCAAAAACCGTCTAGCGTCTAAGTTAGAGTACCATGAGATAGTATACCAAATTTGGTGGTTCTAAATTGAAAACTGTAGATTTTACGAAAAAGTTTTTATTCGGGGGTCTGACCCCCGGGCTCCAACCCCTTCCAAAAACCGTCTAGCGTCTAAGTTAGAGTACCATGAGATAGTATACCAGATTAGGTGGTTCTGAATTGAAAACTGTAGTTTTTAAGAAAATTTTGCATGTGGGGGGCTCTGACCCACCCGGGCCTTGACCCGTTCCAAAAACGGTCTGCCGACTAAGTTAGAGTACCATAAGATAGTATACCAAATTTGGTGGTTCTAAGATAAAAACTGTAGATTTTACGAAATTTTTTATGAGGGGGGGGGACCCCGCGGGCTCCAACCCCTTCCAAAAGCCGTCTAGCGTCTAAGTTAGAGTTTCATGATACCAAATTTGATGGTTCTAAAATGAAAACTAGATTTTACTAAAATTTTGTATGTACGAGGAAGGGGGAGGGCTCTGACTCCCCGGGCCTTGACCCGTTCCAAAAACTGACAACCGTCTAAGTTAGAGTACTATGAGATAGGATACCTGATTTGGTGGTTCTGAGGTGAAAACTGTAGATCTTACGAATATTTTGTGTATGGGGGGCTCTCACCAACCGGGCCCCTGACCCGTTCCAAAAACTGTCTACCGTCTAAGTTAGAGTACCATGAGATAATATACCAAATTTGGTAGTTCTAAATGGAAAACTATATCTTACGGCAATTCTGTAGGGGGAGGGGCTCTACCCCCCCCCTCTCCAACCGCTTCCCAAAACCGTCTACAGTCTAAGTTAGAATACCACGAGATAGTATACCAGATTTGGTGGTTCTGAATTGAAAACTGTAGATTTTACGAAAATTTTGTATATGGGGGCTCTGACCAACCGGGCCCTGCCCCGTTCCAAAAACCGTTAACCGTCTAATATTTTTGGTGCCAAAGAAAAACGTAATATTCCTATCCTGTCTGCGTGTCCAAACTTTATAAATTTGATCAGGGAGCGAGACGTTCGAAATCGTACGTTTTCCTGCATTCGTTTTGTATGTAACCAAAATCTGTAAACGCGACGAATTGACGTAGTCGACGAATTGAGTAGTCGACGAATTTGTCCGCGACGAATTGACGCACGACGAATCGTCGTGGTCGACGAATTGACGCGCGACGAATTGACGCGCGACGAATTGTCGTAGTCGACGAATTGACGCGCGACGAATTGACGCGCGACGAATTGACGCAGGCGACGAATTGACGTAGTCGACGAATTGACGCACGCGACGAATTGTCGTGACACCGATAATCCCCCCGTCGATGTGCGAAAACTTGGCAATATCAATTGTTTACGCCAACAAAAAACAGTTTTTTACAATCGGTTGTTTACGATTTTTTTTATGAATTCCAATCTTCGCGAAATGTGCACTTTTT
Organism: Macrothele yani; assembly: GCA_039090855.1. Classification (NCBI taxonomy): domain Eukaryota; kingdom Metazoa; phylum Arthropoda; class Arachnida; order Araneae; family Macrothelidae; genus Macrothele; species Macrothele yani. Next base: position 50,875,324 of record CM077002.1, read on the forward strand.
CAGTTTGATTTGGTTAATCATTTCATATTACACAAAACTAAAAAGTGTGTTCTCAATTATTGTCACCCAGCTTTAAGTTACTTTAAATTGCTTCGTGAAACCACATTGAAGTAGATGCATAACTTTCACTCAAGATGAAGTGCTGCATCCCGTTTTGTTGCCGTATATCCGTGGTATCCCTGATGACCAGTTGCAACAAGAAAATACTTGTCCGTACGCTGCCAACATCAGCTGACAGTGCCGACAAGATGCAAATTCTGCCCTGGTCAGCGTGATCCCCAAATTTCTACCCAATAGAGAACGTATGGGACGTCATTGGGTGACGATTTAATGCCTCTGCACGACTCCTCGTAATATCGGTGAATTGTGGAAATAGGTCAACGACGCGCGTCAGGACACTATGCGAGGAATTTTCCACTCGATACCACTCCGTGTTGCCGACTATATAGTCCACAATGGTGTTCATGCGATGTACTGAACCGGCCGCATTGTATTATCACCATTCCTGCCCCACCGCATTCATGTAATCCCTCAGAAATCAAATCGCTTTTTACCCACTTACATGTCTACACGTGTGGCAAGTTTTGTCTCATTTCGTGAACTCCTTTGTGGTGTGACATTTTCCATATTGAGCAGTGTATATGAGAGTACGACCATCCATGCGATTTGCAATGATGCGAATAGCTATTGAATGACTGTGTAAATATTTAATCCGTAAATATGAAACACGTATTCTTTATGGTATAACCTAATTAAAAACAAGATAGAATGAACTGAAAATTGAAAAACTAATTAATCCGAAAAGTATGTATATTGTTACTTTCATATAGACTTTGTTACGTATGAAAATAAAGAATTCCGCTCATATTAGTATATTTGTGTATGCATTTATAACTTAATTCCGTTCTTTTCTTTTTTCTATTCAGAAAAAGAAATGTTTTATCAGAATGAAACGAATTTGTTTGCACTTGAAAGATACAATGCTATATAACAAAGCTACTTCTAGGCATTTTTGGAAATAGCTAAGAATGTGTCCGCTGACAGAAAACATACAGCTCTTGTCTAGTATCTTATTGTGGAACGTATAATATCTTCAATTAACTTTCTTTTGAGGTTCTGTTTCCTAATGTACATTTAGTTGCTTCTTGGCTAAACATTTTTTAACTGAACGGCACATTATTTTCCCGGACAGCTTTTACGATTTGGCAGAACTGACAGTGAGTCTGAACAAAATAGAAATGACAACATTGAATGTGAAGGAGAGTGGAGTTGTGGAGACGTCGGTCTTTGGGGACAGATTGTTAGACGTTGGCATTGGAAAAGAAAGAAGGCTTGTTATATGTTGTATACACTCTGACTGGTCTGCGTGTATATGCGTATATACACTGAAGTGCCAAAACACTGTGGGGTACCTCTATAATACCGCTTTGGTCCTCCTCGCGATCAGGTAACGGCAACAACGTGACGGGATATTGACTCCACGAGCTCTCTGTAGTACTGTGGAGACAGTGTATACCCTGCTTCCCGAAGAGGGCTCCACAATTCCATAATATTCGCTGGTCGCTCTCTAATACCGCTTTGGTCCTCCTCGCGATCAGGTAACGGCAACAACGTGACGGGATATTGACTCCACGAGCTCTCTGTAGTACTGTGGAGACAGTGTATACCCTGCTTCCCGAAGAGGGCTCCACAATTCCATAATATTCGCTGGTCGCTCTCTAATACCGCTTTGGTCCTCCTCGCGATCAGGTAACGGCAACAACGTGACGGGATATTGACTCCACGAGCTCTCTGTAGTACTGTGGAGACAGTGTATACCCTGCTTCCCGAAGAGGGCTCCACAATTCCATAATATTCGCTGGTCGAGGATTCCTAGTATTGACGGCATGTTGAACAGCACCTCAAATGTGTTCGATGGGCTTTAAATCCGGCAAACGAAAGGGTCAAGTCAGTATGCCAAATTTCGTGGAATGTTCCTCCAGCCATAATCCGGCGACTGTGGAAGTGTGCGGTGGCGCATTGTAGTGTTGAAAGAGGTCGCACCCATCGGAGTGGTTGCATGACATGAACGTGTGCAAATGATCCCCAAGGATAGTTACGTGGCTCCACCGGTCAGAGTGGTCTGCAGACGTATGACGGATCATAGTGTGTGTGCCATCTAAACACACCCCACATCACAACAGAGCCACCGCCGGCCTGCACTGTCCCTTGTAGTCAAGCGGGATCCATTGCCTCTTGGGGTTGTCGCCACACCTGGAGTCGGCCATCTTCCCAAAACAGTTGGTATTTGCAAATCGTCGGACCAATCTACTTGTTTCCAGCCATCTCACGTTTAATGGCAGTGTTCACGAGCCCAGGCAAGTCGCACAGCCGTCTTGTGTCATCGGCTCAGAATTGGCACCCGGGTGGGCCTTCGGCTATGAAACCCCATAGAACACAGGGAACATTGTACTGTCCAAACGCTGATGCCACTACTGGCCCCAGCATTCAGTTATGCGTGATTTCCGGCAATCTTACACGCCAGACGGATGTTTCTATGCGTGCCAGATACCGCTGTTCACGGTCGTCCAGGGCATTTCTACGGCTACACCGGTCTCGCATTTTGGATGTTTTCCCTGATTTTGTGTAGTCCAGGTACACCCTTGAAATTGCTGACCGTGAAAATTTAAATTTTGGAGGTAATTTCCGAGATGGAGTTTTTGAAAGGAAACTCAAAGTAAATTAGTAAAGATCTCCCGATAAACTGCCAACTGAACTGCACATCTCCCGGTAAACTGCCATCTTAACTGCACATCTCCCGATAAACTGCCATCTTAACTGCACATCTCCCGATAAACTGCCATCTGAACTGCGAATGCTACTTGAGCTTGAGGAGATTTCTGCCTCTATATATACGTCGTTTGTGGATGATACCATTTACCGCATCGGCGTGGTGGCATGCAATGCAAATGATAGCGCCCATCCCAGTTTTTTTTTTGGTACCTCAGTGTACATACGCTGATCATATCACTCGGTGTATATATATACACTCTACGTCAAAAAAGTAGTTGCACCCAGAAGAAAGCAACTGACAGGAATGAAACTTGGTGGGTAGGTTTGACATCGTGAGACATGCAAATGATTCAAGTATCACGCTCAGCCGCGCATGTGATACAAGCAAGGAAGGGTCACAGCGCTGTGCCTGACCGGCCATATAAGGCCGTCCCGATGCGCGTGATTGCCATTCTGACTCGTGCTGTTGTGTTGGTTGCATGCTTTGCAAGTGAAGTATGCCTCGGAGAAAAGTTCGGAAGCAATTCGATCAATTGGAGGAGTTCGAGAGGAGCCGCATCGTCGGGCACCGGGAAGCGGAATGGTCTTATCGCCGTGTTGCGCGCCATACCGGTCGTGCGGAGATCACCATACCATGTTGTTGACGGCAGTGGATAGAACAAGACACGCAGCAGCGACAGGAAGGGTCTGAGAGACCTAGACGAACCACGGACAGAGAGGACCGACGAGTTGTCCGATATGCGCGGAGTGACCCAACAGCCACGATTGCGGATATTCGGCGAGCAATGGTTCCCTCTATGCATCGTCCAATTAGTGCCAGCACCATTAGAAGACGGCTGCACGACGTAGGACTACACGCATGCAGACCGTTACGACGACTGCACTTAACACCATTGCATCGTCGCGAAAGACTGCAATGGTGTCGTGCCAAATTGCCATGGATCTACTCAGAATGGCATAAGGTGATCTTCAGTGACAAGTCCCGTTTTTGTCTTGGAGGAGACGACCAACGACTCCGTGTGTGGAGGCACCGTGGTCAGCGCCAAGATGAACGGTATGTTGTCTAGCGTCACACGTCCAGAAGACCTAGTGTTGTGTGAGGTGCAATGGCTTACGATGCCAGATCCCCTTTGGTGTTCATTGCAGTCAATTTGACAGCCCAACGTTACGTTAATGAGGTCCTGCAACAAGTGGCCCTGCCTTTTATGAACGCTCACTCCGGTGCGATTTTCCAACAGGAGAACGCTCGTCCGAAACCAGCTGCTGTCTCGAGAGCTTGCCTTCAAGCCATTGACAGTCTGCCATGGCCAGCCGCATCGCCAGACCTATCGCCGATTGAAAATGTGTGAAATGCTATTGGAAGCGCTATCCACACTCCACCTCTACCGCACAATCTGCAGGAACTGCGTGAAAAGATTCAAGCTGCATGGGATGGCTCATCGCAGGACACCATCAGGAACCTGTACAACTCCATGCCGAGACGTCTGGCATGCTGTGTGAGCAAACATAGATGCCGATGCCATACTGAGAGACACTACTCATTGGCGTGTAGCTCAATAAATATTGCCCATATCATTCTCAATGTTTAATCATTTATTGTTCCTGGTAACCTTTACCTTCCTCCCGAAAAGCATTACAATCCGACACGTCCCTTTGGGTGCAACTATTTTTTTGACGTAGAGTGTATATATACAGTATATACAGTGTATATACACACACACACAGTAAAAATCTCTGAATAGCGGGGCCACTCTGAGACCTCAGCATTTATTCGCTAGTGGAAGGTGTCCGCTATTCGGGAGCCCACCTAAGCTCATAATACAAAAAAGTTATACAAGATACTTACGTAAAACATACGTAATTAAATATATACAAGCGGTGTCCGATAAGTATCCGGATTTTTATTCCTATCAATTACAGGGGAGGAATAAAAAATACAGGATACATAAATATGATACTCACATATGTAATACAGTGGTACGAACAGTCAAAGTTACTTTTCTACGTATTCTCCGTTCAACACAATGTATTTCCTCCACCGATCAACAAGTCGATTATTCCGGTATAGCGAAGAAATCAGCATGGGTGTTGCGAATCCATTGACGGACAGCAGCTCGCAGATCGTACATGCTCTCATAGTGGTGGCACCAAAGACTATCCTTCAAGTAATCGGAAAGGTGAAAATCGGAAGGTGCCAAGTCCGGACTGTAAGCAGGGTGCAGAAGAATGGCCCACCTCTGTTTTGAGATTTCTGCTTGCACTGATTTAGCAATATGCGGGCGAGCGTTATCCTGCTGAGGCAATACTTGATTGTTTTTCAGTGCTAGATGTTTGGTCCGGATACGCTGCGCAAGTTTTCTCAGTGTCTTCACATACACTTTCGCATTTATTGTTTCATTTCTTGCCAAGTACTCAACCAGAAGGATATCGTGTTTGTTGCAGAAGACAGTAGCCATGACATTGGGCGCCGACGAACCAACTTTGAACTCTTTGATGGGAGAGAATTCGGATGATGCCATTGCATACTTTTTCGTCTTGTCTCCGGTTCGAACTGATAAAGCCACGTTTTATCGCCTGTGATTGTGTATCCCGGGAATGCGTCACCCTCCTCATCGTAGCGCTGTATGAGTTCATTACAAATGTCTAACCTTTGGCGTTTATGCATCGCTGTATGCATTCGGGGTACCCATCTGGCACGTATCGTTGAGATGTTCATGAATAATTCGTCCAGCAGAATCTTTACTGATATCCAATTCCGTGACAATATTTCGAACACGAATGCGTCTGTCACCTTTAATCAAGTCGTCAGTCCGTTTACTCGTTTTATCAGTCACCGCCGTGTTAGGCCTACCTGACTATGCCTCATCTTCAAGTATCTCGTGGTCAGCTTTGAACTTCGCAACCCATTCATAAATACTGGAACGAGACATAGCCGTATCACCATACACCGTCCGAAATCTTCTTGTAATGTCATCGGCCCTTACGCCTTCTTTCGTTAAACTGCTCGCTGCTCGGACTGAATACTTAACGTAGCCGCCATTTATTCTGATCGACAGCGCCACCTAACATTTGTATTAAGTGCTCCGCTTTTACGGCGCTTCAGTGAAAGTAATCGTAATAGTTTCACGCATACATACGATCATACACACGATTTTGTATCGATAGGAATAAAAATCCGGATACTTATCGGACACCCCTCGTATATTTTTTGATTAAATGTTTTATTTCTTTTGCTATAGTTTTACAATGGAAAAGAATATAATGCGTGTGGATACATGCAATACATGTACATTATTTCCATTTTAAAACACAGTACAAACAATCTACGTACTTAGACACACGTGTTGTATTGAATATGTACGTAACAATAAAATTTGTTACACGTTGAATTTTAAAATGTACATACTGACCGCTCATTATTTAATTAAATCAGTCAGCAATTTTTCATTGCAAAATATCTGATAAAAGCGTTTATTTTTTATCTTTCGCAACTCATAGCTAGTTTTTAATACGTATTAAAAAATTCTTCAATAGTTCTAATCCCTCATAGCCCTTTTTTTAACAAAAAGACCCTGTTCGCTTTGTTAAAAAATGCTTTGCAAACATCGGCAGAAAATCGTTCTCTGCATCTTCGATACACAGATCCACTTCTCTAAAAATAATAGGCCTTCCATATTGAAACTACAGACCACTAGGTTTTTAATGTGGATCTGGAGGGAAAAAGTCACCTTGGTTTCGTCCAAAGAAGCCAAAGAAAATTTTCGAGGTAAAAAGTTTATTTTCCGATTTTGTGTCCTTGAACATAATAGCAAATTGCTCTCGAGAATTGTACTGTTTTTTCCAAATGCACTCCAGCTAAGTTTTGTACGTCTATTAATTTCCTTTTCGGTGTGATCCTTGCTTGATATATATTATCCTAGGGAGAAGTTGCCCCCTTCCCCACACACACACGCGTCGACCTCTAAACCCTAGTTCTTGTAAATAAAGATGCTGGATGTGTTTAAAGGTGTGGAAAGAATACAGATTTTGGATTTGTTACGCATGACTGCTATTTCATGCTGACTCTTTTATCTGGCAGTTACTTAATTATTCAAACAGCTTGAATGTATGTTCCACTAAGTTCTCTAAGAACATTTAGCCAATTATCTAAGAATTTAGTTAAACACGTAAAAGATACAGCAATCACAAGTTTAAAATACAGAAAACTGCTAGTTTAAACACTGTAGAGAAGCAGCGTTTTCGGTATTATAAAGTGAATATCTGTTCACCCAGACTACATTTCTATTGTGCGTAAAAGATCACTTGAAAATTTCGGTGGTGTGTAATTTGAACATGCGCATCATAAGACTTAAGTTATTTCCCCATCTTAGGTACAGACATCAAAAACAATAAACTGTGCTTAAATCCAAGGCTTCCGTAATTTCGATCGCAGCGTTTAAATGTGAGAAATTATTCGAAATATCGCAAGACGTTTCATTGTACTTCTGAATATGCTAATAAGGCTAATTTAAAATGTTAATTAGCACGCCATCTAAAGATTTTTCAATGACACAGAAGAGCAATGAATTTCAAATTCCGAGAACATTCTCGTCAAATTTCAACAGAGTTTGATTTTTAAAAATATCACGAAACTATGAGAAGTTCAAAGTATAGCTTCGACGAGTTTTCTATGAACTTGGTGATTCGTTCTTCCTGCAAAGATAAGATTACTGCGGAGAAGTTAAATCTCAAGGAGGCGAACGTTCTGTTGAAGCAATGTTGATCTTATACAAACGAGCTTTCTGAGAAGAGTCTCTTTGAACCCGCATGCAAGTAAGTGTAACAGCGACAGAAGAAATTTTGCACAAAGTTAAATATAATTTCACGCTCGTTGGAATGGAAATTTGAAATCAGTGCTTTTCCGAACCCTCTGGAAATTCTCTTATACCGGCACATTTGGCGTGAGTTTTGTGATAACTTCATCAGCTTGGAAATTTCAGTGATACGAAGTTTTCGGGCATGCAAATTTTGTTGTCTGGAGTTGATACTATAGCCTATTGATAGCCAGTTATTTTTAGAAGTCTGCGTAAGTAAATTAGCGAAATACGCAGAGATCTGCATATCGTTTTATTTCAGAGTGCAGTAGTCTTAACGTTCATACAAAACTATTTGCTGATGAAATGTACATTCAGACAGGACTCTAAAAATCTGTTTTATGCTTTATACGCAATTCATCTCTAAAGTCAGCGAATGATATTTTCCTTTGAATTCCTGTCATGCATGACAGAATATTTTTCGATTTATTCAAAATGGGAGCAACATCACATTATTCCGCTTGAAGAGTCAGCGATATTTCAATGGTGGAGTAAGATTGAATAAAATAGGATCCGGAATATCTACTGAAATTAAAAAGAAGTGAAATACACTACTCAACATGGCAATCGCAGCACCGAGAAGGAGTTGGCGTATAGTCGTAAAAATCACAAACGCAAAGAGCTGGCGATGACATGATAACGATCAATACACGAAATATGAGAAGGCAGTCATCATCATCAGCATTGTCAATCCACTGCTGGATGAAGGTCGTTTCAAGTATTCCTGCCTTGTTCGATTCCCCTGTATGTCATAGCAGCATGCTTTCGAATTTGATCCATCCGTCCTTTATATGGTCTGTGTTTTTCGGGTCTTTTGGTGTCCAGCCTAGTTCTTCAGTTGCCCAACGGTGGTCAGATCTTGTAGCAATATGTCCTGCCCATTGCCAGCTGAGAGCAGTTCATTTGATAGTGATCTCATCCACTCTTGTCATTTTTCCCGCGCGATCCATGGATTCCTTTTCCTACCATTCTCGGTTACATCAAGCATGCACGTCTCCGTGCTCATTTGATTCGTCTGCAGCCTTTGTATGCCTTCTTTAATTAAGGTCCATGTCTATGATCCATAAATCGAGTCTCTGGTATTCAGTCTAGTTCTTCAGTTGTCCAGCGGTGGTCAGTTCTTGCAGCAATATGTCCAGCCCATTGCCAGCTGAGGGTTCTTCCTTTGATCGTGATCTCATCCATTCCTGTCATTTTCCCGCTCGATCCATGGGTTTTTCCCCTACCATTTTTGGTTACATCAAGCATGCACGTCTCCATGCTCATTTGAGTCGTCTGCAGCCTTTGTGTGCCTTTTTTAATTAAGGGCCGTGTCTATGATCCATAAATCGAGTCTCTGGTATCCAGTCTAGTTCTTCAGTTGTACAACGGTGGTAAGTTCTTGCAGCAATATGTCCTGCCCATTACCAGCTGAGGGTTCTTCCTTTGATCGTGATCTCATCCACTCTTGTTATTTTTCCCGCTCGCGATCCATGGGTCTCTTTTTCTACCATTTTCGGCTACATCAAGCATGCACCTTTCCGTACTCATTTGAGCCGTCTGCAGCCTTTGTATGCCTTTTTTAATAAAGGTTTATGTCTCTGAAAAAGTCGGGTCTCTGGTATCCGGTATAATTCTTCAGTTGTCCAACGGTGGTCAGTTCTTGTAGCAATATGTCCAACCCATTGCCAGCTTTACTTTGATCATGATCTCATCCACTCTTGTAATTTTTTCCGTTCCATGGGTCCATTTTCCTACCATTATAAGTTACACCAAGCATGCATCTCTCCGTGATCATTTGAGTTGTCTGCAGCCTTTGTGTCTTTTTAAATTAATGTCCGTGTCTCTGATCCATAAGTAAGGTAGTGGTACATTGATTAAACACTTTTCTTTTAAGACATAATTGCAAATTGCTCTTGGAAATCGTACCGTTTCTTCCAAATGCCTTTCAACCAACATTTGTATGCCTATTAATTTCTTTTTCGATGTGGTCCTTGCTTGATACTGTATATATCGTTCAAGTGAGATGTAGGCATGAGTTACTTCAACATTTGCCCCATCAACTTCTAAACCATCAGTTCTTGAAAAAGCATTGCATATTGATTTCATTTTTTGTGAACTCTTCTTTATCCTCACTTCTTTTCTTTTGTAAGCAAGTTGCTGGTGACTAGGTAGAATATCTGCTTTTATTCAGGATGCTTCAATACTGAGTTAGTCCATCTCGAACAGTATTACGAGCCCGAAGACTACTAGGCATAACGCCATTGAGACCATCAATGGGGTGCTCAGTATGGAATTCCAAACAGCAACCAAATGGGTACGCACCTGTTGTATGTCCGAGGAAGCAAAAGCATCTATTTTCTTACTCTCACTCTTCCTCAATGTTCAGCTTTCACAACGGTACATTACCACAGGAAAGACCACAGCTTTAACAATCCTAATCTTTGTTGTTACTGGGATATCTTTATCTTTCATGATCTTCTCTAATTTATCATGGATGGAGGTCATACGACCTACTAACTCACGCTATATTTAACTGTTTCCTCGCTTCCATTGCGCATTCGTACAATCCTTCAGAAATTAAATTACTTCTTTTCCACCAGCTTTACATGTTTGGTAAATTTCGTCTCATTTCGTGTATTCCTTCATGGTGTGACATTTTCTATGTCATGTAATATACATTAGCACCACACAGTTCCAAATGATGTGCACTTATCAGTGCTTCATTTCTAGTACCCCAACGCTGTTCTGATGCAATAAAATATTCCGAGGTGTATTTGACGCCGACAGGCAGACAAGGTTCTTCTCTTGAACAATTTGAAGGTGATATCGTTTGTGCTGCCCCAGTGACAGAATGGCCAGAGGCATAAGTTTCTGACTTGTCCTGTCCGGGTTCGAGTCTCGGATGAGACATGAGCGGTGCTCTTGCACTCAGGTACTGGCTCTAGCCTTCCCAGGAACCACTGTCCCAAATTAGTTACAGGCAAGAACCTGTTACAGACATTCCCACTTCTCACACAGAAAACTAAATGCTTGCTGTTAGCTAAAATTAACTACAAGTAAATATGTTGTGAAATTCTAACTAGTACGAATAAAACTTAAATCAGTTCAATAGTTTCATTCCTTGGATCAAATGATTAAGTCATATGATAAGTAATAAGTAACGTTTGCTATTTTTTCAAATATTTTTCGAATCAATTTTGAAAGAATGTGACCGATCGTTTTTTAGTACCTTTGTTATGAATGCATCCATTTGTTGAAAGGAAGAGTTTCAGAAAATTTTCTGTAGAATAGCAACTTTTTTGGGGAAACAAAAACTGTTAAGGCTGACATGTGAATCCCGAACTTGTTGGATATGTATGCAATCCATCATGAATGTGCTTAGATATCTTCTTCTGGATGGTATGACGGATGGAATTCTGGGTATCGTAGGAGGATGACACGTGACACCGCTGACATGAAAGAGCCTCGTGATCTTGGTCCTGTGATGGATGATGCACAAATGAAGATGCGGCCAAGAATAGTCTACCCACAAGAGTCGTTCCGAAAGCACAGCGAGAAGCTACAGCGAAATTTCATTTTCGAGGATGAATTGACACGCCTCAACGAAGAAAAAATTGCAGAGTTGCCACTTGTTACTCAGTGTCGTTACAAAAGCAGAAAGATAGGACAGACAGTTCCAGAATATCTACATTCTGGAGAAACAATTTTGTAAATCTGGCTCTTCTTTCTTTTTAATCCACAGGTTCTTTTAGACAAACTACTTGTTGTTACAAATCGAGTTTGTTTGGCGTGAAAAGCACTTTACCATATCTTAAAAACTTGCAAATGTAATATCTTTAGGTTTTAATATTTCATAGTTTTTAAACTGTCAACTCAAAAGCTTTTCTGTAACAAAAAAAACTGCAGAGCCGGTCTGCGCATTCTTGAGTGTATAAATAATTTTTTTAACTCCCACCTGTGTTGCTCAGGACCTTTGCAAAGGGAGGATAACAAAACAAGAAGTTTCAGAATACGTACATTCTTTATCTGGAATCTCCAGCTGTGCAGATAAAATCTTTGGAAGCAAGTTCTTTTCCTACCTTTCGTAGGTTATTTTAGCTCTTACCTATGAATGTTAATGAAGTCTCTTTTGCTGCGAGAATAATTTTCTTATACGTATATCAAACTTCGGCATAATATGTTGAACATGGGTTATATATTATAGATTCTAACATATCTGTCTCTCTCTGTGAAAGTCACTGATAAGTTTTTCTATGGCAAAATGGTGTGTGACTTACACAGAGCCGTAGCTGAGCAGAATTCTCAGGTAAACATCAAAACTTAAAAGATAATTAAAATGCACAAAAGACCACAAGGGAGATGGGTGGAATTCGGAAGCATGCCGAAATGACGCGGTGGAGACTGGCTCAAGACAGGCCGTTGTGGAAGAAACTTGGGGAGACTTTCATCCCGAAGTGTATTGATAATAATGGTCGATGATTATATATATGAATATACTTTCAAAATACTTTCAGGTGAATTATCTTCTTCAGATAAAGGACGGTCGTTAGGGAACAATGCCTTCAACATTGGGCGCAGAAGAATGGATTCCTACGCTGCATAATAACCAGTGGCTCTAAGGAATGTCATGCACCCCACAGTACCAGAGACCCATCTCCACGCTTCACAGTTGCAAACAAACAGTCGGGGACGCTTTTGTATGTTTCGCTAGTGGTGGAAACACTATTGATTACACCAGATGACACCTTGCCATCCCAGTTTTCATGTGCTTTGCACCACCTTACATGATTTGTTACATTGTTTTTGGTAATCAGGGGTTTGGGGTTTGCAGCACGGACATAAACTCCGGCACGGTGAAGTTCCTCACGAACTGTTATGACGGAAACGGAATCATTCCAACTGGTGACATGAGTTTCTTGACAGTAACGACGGAAACGGAGTCATAAACAATTTGACACGAGTTTCTTGACAGTAAGTCACATTCTAATAGTAAATTTATGATCATTAAATTTTTTTTTCCAGTCGAAACTGTTTCAGAAATTATCAATCCCAGATGCTTTCTATATGAACTCAATACTTTAACCATGCCAAACTTTCATTTTTTTTATTTTAAATACAACACTTCATTAAGGTTGTATTTTTCTTTTTTCTGCCACCTTTTTATATCCTAATTTAGATCTTTCTAAACTGTTTTTGGTGCTTCCACAAGTAGTGCGTAACAACACACGGAGAGCTGCTGTCTAAAAAGTAAACAAACACCTTGGCAACTGCGGCAGAAGGGTGCACTTAAAAACACCTCGGAAGTCCAGCCTCAAAAGTTTAGTCCAATCAATTAATACTGCTGCTTCCCTCACGTTTCGCATGAGATTCTTGTAGTTTCTTCCCCTCAAAATTACGTAAAAGTGTAATGAAATATTGTTGCGTGTGGTACTATTGCGTGAACATATAACTTTGTGAGAAGTATGATCAAATTTCAAATTGTAAATCACGTGCGTTATGTCAAATTCGAAACAGTGGCTGAAGAAACAAGTCAAAATCTTCCCCGTAAAAATTGCTTTAAAAAGTAATTGAAATTTTGAAAATTTGAATTTCAGAAAAAAAGGATCAGACTTGCACACACTCATGTGCATTATACAGCAGGCTTCTGTCAAATTTCAAACTTTTGCATTCAAACGTTTCTTCGGTAGGCGATTGGCTGACAGACAGGCACAGGATGTTTATTAATTTTGATGGCACTGCATTTTCTACAATAGGTAGGAAACACTAAATCAAAAGTATAACAGAAACAATATAAGCTGACTGTAATTTTTCTTTAACAAATATCATCCACAATTCAAAGAGTTTCGAACTCGGATAAGTGGAATTGCGCCCGAAGAAGATAACTCACGGATTCGAATCAAGTCTAGATTACAAAGTTTTGATTCAATTTTTTTTCGATTCCAGTACTTAGTGGCCAAATGAAAGTTACATTGAAATTAATTCTGAAGTAGAAATGGATCAAAAAAATTAAGGAAACAGAGATTTTGGTATTCCACTATTTACCAAGTTAGAAGGGTCAGATATTCCAAAAATGCTGCCTTCTTCTGTGGTATGTCTAATTCCACATCTGGGTGGAGTCAAAGTTATTGATCCTCTTATCCCATTTTTTCCCGTCTTGCATCAAATCTCTTGTATTTCTCCTCCTTCATCCCATTGCTGTCAAATTCTTCCCGTCTCATCTTAGGTCATCCTCTTAGTTCGCTGTCCACTGTGACGTACCTGCCAGCAGGACGCACACGACATAAAGGCATATAGCAGTCAGAACAAACGTCCGCGTAGCTCAATTGGTAGAGTGACTTATTCCGGAATGAGGGGATCCGGGTTGGAGCCCCGGCGTGGATAGAAATGACGGAGAAATTTACTTCGTTATACCACGTAAATAACTCTGCATTCCAGGCATTAAACTTGACCATTCCAGCGTAATCTTGTTGGGTCTTTATCAAGACTTCAGCCACTTTAATTAGTGCCTCTTAAACTCTAATTTCTAATCCTGTTCTTTCTAAAATCTATAGTACACATCCACCTGAGCATGTCCGTTTCTCAGCTTGTTTTCCAAACATCTTGTCATTGGCGAAATCTCCCAGCTATATATTATTACTGGTCTAACTACAAAATCCTTGAAAACCCGTTCTTTCAGCCCTTCTGGAATCTTCTGTGGCGCTGTATATCTCACGTTTTACTCCAGTTGTTCCATCATGCCTGACTGTTTTTGTTCATTTCTTTTTTCAGATCTCCATCTTTTTTAAACTTCGATCCCGGACATTTGAATATTCTCATTGTTTTGATCACTCCTTCCCGTATATTAACTACAGCCTTAAAAATCTGCCTTGTTTGCCGTACTTACACCTATCGCACAGTACACCACATGTTTTTCTGTAGTTATTCCATCGTGCCTGCACTATACTATCCATTTCTCCCTTCAGATCTTAATATACTTTCCAAAATCTATCCCAGGTATTTGAATCTTCTCATTCTTTTAATCACTCCTTCCCGAATATTAAATACAGCCTTTAAACCCCATCCTTTCATTCCCACTGACATCTGCTCAAACCCCATTCTTTCATTCCCACTGGTATCTGCTTAAACCCAATCCTTTCATTCCCACTGGCATCTGCTTAAACCCCATCCTTTCATTCCCACTGGTATCTGCTTAAATCCCATCTTTTCATTCCCACTGACATCTTCTTAAACTCCATCTTTTCATTCCCACTGGCATCTGCTTAAACCCAATCCTTTCATTCCCACTGGCATCTGATCTAACCCCATCCTTTCATTCCCACTGGCATCTGCTTAAACCCAATCCTTTCATTCCCACTGACTTTCAACCCCATCCTTTCATTCCCACTGACATCGGCTTAAACCCCATCTTTTCATTCCCACTGGCATCTGCTTAAACCCCATCCTTTCATTCCCACTGACATCTGCTTAAACCCCATCTTTTCATTCCCACTGACATCTGCTTAAACCCCATCCTTTCATTCCCACTGACATCTGCTTAAACCCCATCTTTTCATTCCCACTGGCATCTGCTATCGCCCAGTACACCTCACTTTTTTCCAGTTATTCCATCGTGCTTGAATTCTGCAGTTCACTTCTCCCTTTAATTTTCCTTATTCCTCTAATACCAATCCCACGCATTTGAATTTTCTCATTCTTTTTACCACTATTACCTGAATATTGACACCCTCAATCTGATTTTCATCCTTCTTCGTTTAAACACATGTACTCTGTTTTATAATTATCTTCAAAACTCTTCTCCAGTTTTTCAGGTTATCTTCTCCTCTTCTATCCTTGACACAAAATATAACATCGTTTTCAACAAGATAGACCACAGTGAAACTTCTCTCAACCCTATTACATTTAAAATAATACCAAATAAAAGTAATCTTAATGCCGATCCTTGGTAGGCCTTCAACAGCAGTCATTGACGAGAGCCAATGGGAAGATAATGAACTCATTTGGAGTGATCGACGTGTGACCATTCTGTAGATCTGCGATGTATTGCATTGTAGTCATAGTGCTCTAAGGACAATGATCTGAAATTCATATGAGACTGAAAAAGGTTTATTGGAATCCAAAAATCAACTTCATGAATACCACATGATGAATAAAGACGTTTTAAGCAGGAGAAACCTCAGTGACTGTAAAACAACGGAGCGGGAGAACAGTAGTCATCAGCGAGAACCAGCGGGAAGTTAATTAACTCATTTGGAGTAATTGACGTGCGACCATTCTGTAAACATGCGATGCACTGCATTGCAGTCACAGTGTTGTGGAAACAACGATTGAAAATGGTCATGATTGAAAGTGGTAACAGTGCTGTGAAAACTGGGACGTCCGAAACTGCCTGCAAAGTGGGTTCCACGTCAATTTGCCCAGGATTATTGGAACCCAATGGTCGAAGTTTGTAGAGATCTAAAGACAAACCATTTCTTTCCAATGTGGTTATTGGAGATGAAACCTGGGCATTCTTTCATGACCCAAAGACAAAAGTACAGTCCGTGGAGCTAACGACCTTGCCTTTACCTAAGGAATTCAAACCACAGCGTTCAGCAAGAAAAAAAGTGATGATGACAATTTTCTGGGATGTTAAAGGCATCATTCTTACTGATTGTTTTTGTACAATGTGATACTGTTAACATTTCTCGCTACACTAGGACACAAAGAAGCTCAGGAAAGCTATCCGCAAAAAGAAACGACACATGCCTGCCCATTATGTCCTCGTTCAGCACAACGCCCGACCTCACACCTCACTTGGAACATCATGAGCCATTACCAATTTGTGATAGACCAGGGTTGTCCAACATTTTTGTGTAAAGAGCCACTTAAAAAGTTTTCACGGAACTCGCGGGCCAACAGTTGCCCCAAAACCTAAAGAAATTACATTTCACCACCGTGCTCTCTGAAATCCGAAAATCTTTCTGTGAATTCATACTAAGTTTTTCAATCACTTCAGAGTACTTTTTATGGCTCACTGTCTCAGTTGGCCTTGTTAATAGCATCGTGAAATGGACAATATTTTTCATTATCAACTGTTGCTGAAACAGTTGTAACTTCTGCATGAACGCTTGGATATGCTCGAACTGTTTATAGCCAAGTTGATCTCTTGTAATTTCACATTTAAGTCTGAAAGATGTTTAGTGATATCTACCAGGAATGTTAAGTCATTCAATCACTCGTCATCATTTATAAAACTTGCATCTTTCCCCTTTTTTTGCAATAAAGATCTTTATTTTTCTAAGCGGTGTCCAGAATGTGGCCAGTGTCGCCACCCTGTTGAGCCAGCGAACATAGTTGAAGTAAATTACATCACCATTGGATGGTTCTAATTATGTAAGGAAAGTTTTGAACTGTCTGTAATTGAGCCCCTTGGACCTTATAAAATTGATTGTTGAAACAACCTTTTCCATTACGTGTTGCATATCCATGGGTTTTGGACACAGTTGATCTTGGTGAATGATGCAGTTGTATGTGATGACATCATTAGGCACTGATTTCAGCATTAGATTTGCAAATCCATTATGCTTTGCTATCATTGCCGGGGCTCCGTCCGTTGTAAAGCCACAAAATTTATCCTCCGGAAGACTGAATTTCACAAAGACACGGTTTACCTCATCAAAAATATCTTTTCCAGTTGTTGTGCCTTTCAGTGGACATAAGTCCAATAGTTCCTCAACGATTTCAAACGTTGCGGTGACTCCTCTTACATAGATTACCAGTTGTGCTGCATAGCATATATCCGTACTTTCATCTAGCGCTAAGCTGTAAAATTGCCAAGATTTGAGCTTCTTAATGAGAGTATTTTCAGTGTCGGTTGCTAAATTTCTTCTAGTCTTCTAGTAACCGTCTGGTGTGAAAGACTTGTTTTTTGTACCATCGAATTTTTATCAGGACATGCTACAGATGTAAATATGTACAAGTAATCTTTCACAAATTCCCCATCCGATAACGGTTTTCCTCTCTTGGCTATTTCTTCGACTATCAAATAACTGATCTTGGTAGCCGCCTCAATACTTTAGTTTGAAGCTTTAAAGAAAGATTGCTGCCCGATAATATTGTTCTTTAGAGAGTTCACTCAATCGACTGTCATATTTGCCGGCATGCTTCGTAGCATAATGTCTCTTGATATTATATTCTTTTACAACAGCGATTCTCTCTTGGCATGTCAGACACAATATGCGCCCGTTTTGTTCAATAACAAAAAAATCATCGCTCCAAGATCTTTAAAAGCACTACATTCAGAATCGAATTTCCTTTTCTTACGTGTATTCACTGGAGCCGTCATGTTTGGTGCGATGTGTTTTAACAAGAACTTCGCTGGATATTTAACTAATAAACACACTGATGCTTAGCTAGCACAGTTACTTCTGTGAGAAAAACTTGCAATTGAAAATATGATTTCCTAATGAAAAGCTAAGGAGGCAATCGTCACTTGAAGCTCTGCGAAGCTCTGCATGGAACTGATTAGCTGGAGAAAACAACGCTTCCAGTGACTGTGCGAACCTTTTCTCCTCTCCTCAAATTTTCTCTGGGTTATTTGTTTGCTTACTTGTGACAGGGAAAAGGCTTCCCGCGTGAAAAGAACTGCCTCAGGAAAGGGGTTCCAAACTGTTCCCGTGGTTTTTTCTTATTTCTGAAATATTTAGTTTTCTAGAATTTTGGATTTTCTTTTTTGAATCCTGGAATTTTTTAAATTCCGAACTGTAGCAGGCGGGCCGGATTAAAATCTTTGGCGGGCCGTATGTTGGACAACCCTCTGATAGACCTACATTCGTCATACAGCCTTGATTTGTCCCCTTCTAACTTTCAATTGTTTGGTCCTACGAAGGAAAGCCTCCTTAGTGAACGAGTTTGCCACTGGAGTTAAACCGGCTGTGAGATTGTGGGCAAGAATTTTTCTAACCTGATTACACATTTTGGGTTGAACGATATCGTAAATGCTCGATCTCAGCGGAGGACTATTTTCGGTAGATTAGTACACTTAGCATATTTCAATGTGTTTTTATACGAAATTTCATTGAAATATTTTAATTGACAGAGGAGTTATTTGCTAATAGACATTAATTTTAAGACAACACTGGTATGCAGCACATATGGATCAGAATGTATAATTTTTAATCAAGGTGCGGTATAAAATCCAGAATTTGCTTCACACCTTTCTTTAGAAAAAAATGATATTTTTGGGGTATCTTTGCATTTTTACAACTCATCACCTCAGTACACAAACTGAAGATTGTGATTTCCTATGAAATATCGTGTATACGGTGTAACTGTAGTGACATTTTAAAGTTGATGCAAAAATATGGTAAACGTTAGATTCCGGAATTTGCAAATGCATTAACCACCCGTTTTAAGGGCCAACACTTTAACTTATAAAGAAGCCTTTGCAAAGAATTTATTTTACGTTCGTTGTCTGTTTAAAGCTGTTGATGAAAGAAAAAAATCGCTGACACTCCAGCTACACATGGAAAAAATCTGTCACTGCGCTAATATCTGCTGACTCACGTTTTGGTGCAGTTGAAAGCCATTGACGTCCCCATCACCACTTGACTCGCCTGTCGATAAATTAGGAGTTAGCGAGTGAAAAAGAGTCTCAGTAAGGAAAAAAGCTCTCTGCCATAAAGCTACCCTCTCCGGAACAGAGTGACGAGAAAGACATATTTTATAAAATAGTCACTGTTTAAAACCTGCAGCTATTAGGCTGTCTTTGAAATTACTGCAGGTGAATTGCATGTTTTTTGTGAGTAGTGTAAATAGTGAAATAAAAAAGCTATGCTTTTGCTTATCCATTATCTTATAATAAAGCATAATTTCCAAAAGAAAAGAAAAAAGAGAAAAAGATAAGTAAAGTAGAAAAAGAAGCTATCCACAGTCTACGAAATGCCACTTAAACTCAATCTTTAAACGCATTGTTTTTGTACAAGTGAGTAGTGCGAAACATTTGAAGTGTCAGTTCACATTATCCATTAAATTACCACGCACGCACACTCACGCACGCACATCAAATAAAATTCTTTTACCCTCTGTGGAAGCCTCGAACTTCTGGGTCTATCTTGATGCAATGACACGTGACTGAACTCATTAAATCATGTTCAGATTGTCTTTTCGTCGCCGACTTCTGCGGTGACACATAGTCGCAAAATACTTGCTCTCATTGTTGACATCGGAATTTTATTCGTTCGGAAAATCCAATATAAAAAATCTCGCCCTGCATCACAATCAACTTCCACAAACGCTTCTTTCTCTTCTTCTTTTCATGACTTGCCATATCTCTGATGAATACCGCCATCGTTCTTTGTACACTTCCCCTGAAAAGTTTGCCACTCATCAATCTAAGTACATTGCGCCTATAAAGGTAGGCACCCACGAGCCTGAGTACACTGTTCGTGAAACGTTAGCCACTCATCATCCTTATACATATCTCTTCGTATAAAAGTTAGTCGCCCATCATCCTAAGTGCACTCTCCGTCAAAAGTTAGCCATCCATAATTCTAAGTATACTAGCAGTTAAAAGTCAGCCACTCATCATCCAAAGCACAGTGTGCTTCAACTGTTAGCCACGCATCATCTAAATATACTCTCCGTCAAATGACAGCCATCCATCGACCAAATGCCAGTTCGCTTCAAACAGTAGCTATCCATCATCCTAAGAGTACACCGCTTGTCAAAAGTTAGCCATCCGTAATCCTAAGTATACTAGTAGTTAAAAGTCAGCCACTCATCATCGAAAGTACAATGTGTCTCACCTGATAGCCATCCATCATCCTAAATACACTTTCAGACAAATGACAACCATCCGTCATCCTAAATACACTCTCCGTCAAATGACAGCCATCCATCATCCTAAATACACTCTCCGTCAAATGACAGCCATCCATCATCCTAACTATACTCTCCGCCAAATGACAGCCATCCATCGACCAAAGCACAATGCGCTTCAAACAGTAGCTATCCATCATCCTAACAGTACACCGCTTGTCAAAAGTTAGTCATCCATAATCCTAAGTATACTAGTAGTTAAAAGTCAGCCACTCATAATCGAAAGCACAATGTGTTTCACCTGTTAGCCATCTATCATCCTAAATACACTCTCCTTCAAATGACAGCCATCCATCAACCAAAGCACAGCGCGCTTCAAACAGGAGCTATCGATCATCCTAAGAGTATACCGCTTGTCAAAAGTTAACCACCTATCATCCTAAGTATACTCTCCGTCTAAAGTTAGCCCCCCGTCATCCTAAGTACACTCTTGGTAAAAAGTTAAGTACGAATCAAGAAAATGCACACAGTTCAAAAAGCAACAGATGAATTTATGCCAAACTTCGTAGCACTGTACAGTGATGCTCAACGTAACTTGTATGCTTGACAGCTATGATACAGTATCGACAGATATGAAACAAAAAACACATGCCTCAAAACTGCTATCCCAAAACTGGGAGGACGTTTAGTATACAAAACATGCACTGAGATGCCAATTTATCAAGTACACCTACTTATAATAAGTGGCTGACTGCAAAACGCAAAGGTTGCAATTGAGCGCTCTGTAAGGTATAAATCTGGCAGACCAGCTCGTCCAGCACCAGTTAACGTTCGGTTGAAGATCGGAATGGACAAACGAGTGATTCGAGCCACTTTGAAAGCAGCATGATGGTTGGCATCAAGTTTGTCGATTTAAACAACTCCAAACGGTCGTCCTCCTGGCCTTCGTTCGCACATCCGAAGCAAGGGCTTACAGTCAACAGTTGTGCCAAACGCAAACAAGAATGACAATACTGCATTTTTGGTTGTAATGAGCACATCTTTTGACTTCTCACCCGGGTTTTTTTTTTCGATTAGGGGATTTAACGACCGTCGTGAGCAACTCAATGGGCTATAAGCAGTCGCCTGTCCTTAATTTAGGGCCACGGACTGCAGGGATGGCAGAAAGACAGTGACGTAAAGCAAACACAGCATCCATGCCTCACCGGGATTCGAATCCGGGCCCATCTCGGACGAATGATCAAAAGCCATTGCCTAGACCACTGAGCCACCGGACCGGCGAACCCTTTCCGACGCGAATAAAAGTTATCAAAGTTTTTCATAGTCATTGGAACTGGATAGAAAAAAAATTAACCGGATTCGTACATTCGATAAGTCATCCAGAAATAGAAACACCTACTTCCAGCAGCTGCTAAAAAGCATGCTACGGAAATTAAGAAAGGGTGCACAAAAATTTCTCATAGGAGAAAGAAGGTATCAGAGACAAAGAGATTTTCAAATCGAACAGTTAGAAGAAAAAATATAGAAGGAAATATGATAAAAACCGACGCCTTCTGTCGGAAGAATTTTGAATAAGGAAAAGTTGAAAATAGGCGAAAAGTATTCTTCCCGGTAAAAGCTATGCTAAGACAAAGAATGTTGCAAATATGTCTCCAGGAAGCAGAGATAGCGAGAAGGTTTTTATCTTTACGCGCTTAGCTGGAAAACTGTACTCAATTAAAAGAGGATATCGTTCCCCACGTGAAAACACACGTTTGTCCGTGTCCCCTCACTCCGGAATAAGTCGCTCTCCCAACTGAGCTACGCGGACAGAATGTCTCGCTGATGATTTGTCGTCTTGACACATGTTTTCACATCTGTAGTACGTCACACCCAGGGGCGGATTGCCCCACCGGGATACCGGGACATTTCCTGGTGGACCATTCGAGAAATGGCCCACTTTCTCCAATTCTTTTTGCGTGCATTTCTTGGAAAGAACGAATAATAATTTTGGCACTTATATAATGGTAAATTTCATCCGAGCTTCATTTCTATCTGAAAGGTTATTTACATAAAAAACAACAACATAAAGCAAACTTTTCCTTTTATTTATGTTGTGTGTTGGCTGCAAAACAAAACAGCAAAATTCTCTGCACGTTTATGAGAAAAGTGCCTCTTGTCCAAGAAAGCTGTTATAAATTAATTAAGCTAAGAGTTACTACAGTTAGACGTAGGTTGCTGGATTTTGAAACCCAGAGTCATTAGTGTTCTCTACCCTCGGGTGATAGTTTATCGTTCCCACACACTAATCCATTGACTGATACAGAAAACGCTTCTCCGGCAGAGATATTCCGAAATCTGGGTCCCACACACATGTATCTTAAAAGAAAGAGCAGTTTACAAGTACTAACTCAAAATAATGGGTAGACTTGGAAAAGGCCTATACTCAAGGAGGAGATATTAATACAATTGCGCAGTAGGAGATCAGAAGACAAAGAAATATGAAAATTAATTGTGCAGGGAAATTGTTATGTTGCATGTGAATATTTTAACATTCAGAATGATCTTCATAGTGATTCAGCTGGAAACGAGGTCTTCAAGAGACACGATTTTGTTCTTGTCAAAATAAAATTTTTAAAGGAAATTAATGATCTGGCACAACACCCCATTTTGAGCTTGGCTTGAAGCTACATTCAATCACGAAAGGATTTTTAAAAAACCGTTAAATTGTTAAAATTTGTTCACATATGAATTTGTTTTACGAAGCACATTTCAACAGTTCTACTTCATCCACGGTGTAACTGAATTTTGTTCATGAGGGATGTATAACCCTGTGTGTATGTGTATTGTTAGAGTGGACTGCAAGACTAAAATTCCCGACCTGGTTTGGTCGTCCCAATCCGCCCCTGGTCACACTCATCTTTATTGTAACAAATGTCATACGATTAAAAAAGAAATTTTTCAAATGGGTTTTTAGAAGCGCAGATACAGCTGCAAACACAAGTACACAATCACCACCTAGCGGCAGAAATGTGAACTATAAAAAACTCCAAGTACAAACCTAAAATGTTCCGCAAAGTTAATGATATCCGGTGTTAAAATAATTTTTTAAACTGCACGTTTAGAAGGAGAGGTATCGAGGAAAACAGATTTAACATTTGCTTTACCAAGCGGCGAAATTGTGCCTTATTTTGGGAAGAAAATACACACAAAATACTTTCATAATTAGCAGTATCTAAACGAAATTTTTTTCGGGTTTTTAATCCAGCAAATACTGCTTCAAGCATGCTGTAAATGGAAACGTGGAATTACGCCCTCAATATATAAATTATATGAGAAATATAAACTAACTACCAATAAGTAATTGGACACCCCTGCAATCGACGATATCTGCGGTCCTGATACACGTCACGGCCGCCGCCGTTAAATATCGTGAGGGAAACAACAACGCAACTGGTCGCATGCAAGATGCCACGCAGTTCGGAGCTCTCTGATTTCGAGAAAGGAGTAATCGTCGGGTATCACAGAAATGGCAGATCCATACGTGACATACCCAGCGAGTTGAAGTACCCAAAATCGACAGTGGCCTACGTGATTGGCAAGTGGAAGATGAGAGGTGACTGTTGGAATGTGCCCCGACCCGGCAGACCCACAAAACTGGGAATTAGAGACCGACGTGTGCTGGCCAGAGAAATTCGGAAGAACCGCACCAAATCGATGGGCCACATCCACGAGGAGTTTCAACAGGCATCCGGGAGTGTTCTTTCGATGAATACCATCCGTAAGGAAGCCCATCTGCTCGGTTATCATGGACGTGCTGCCGCCCACAAGCCTTTAATCACCAAGTCCAATAGCGCTGCTCGACTAACATGGGGCAAAGAACGTCGACAGTGGACTGTTGAGCAGTGGAAACAGGTTCTCTGGAGCGACGAATCAAGGTTCATCCTCTACCGTTTGGATGGCAGGGTCTGGGTTTGGGGTCTGCCTGGAGAACGCCTCCTGCCGGAATGCATTGTGCCAACTGTGAAGTTCGGCGGCGGTGGAATTACGCTATGGGAGTGTTTCTCCTGGTATGTCACGGAACCCTTAGTCGCAATTCCTGGTAGACTCAACGCCGAGACCTACTGCACCATTTTGGATGACCATGTGCTTCCTACGTTGTGGCAGGTTTACGGGGTGGACCCATGTTACTTTCAGGATGACAATGCCACCTGTCATGTTGCGAGGTCCACCATGGCTTGGTATGGTGACAATGGGGTTAATCGAATGGACTGGCCTGCGCAGAGCCGCCCGGACCTTAACCCTATCGAGCACCTCTGGGACGAGTTGGAGCGTGGACTTAAGGGGTACCCCCACCGACCGAAATCGGTGAAGGAATGGACCTGTCTTCTCCAAGCCGAGTGGAAGAAAATTCCGCTAACCGTTGTACAACGCCTGGTTGAGAGTATGCCCGGAGGGTCGCAGCTGTAATCGCCGCTCATGGAGGCTCCACCAACTATTGAAGGTGAATAAACTTCGTTTTCCTTTGCTATCACAGGTGTCCAATTACTTGTTGGTAGATAGTGTATATGAGAAATATTCGGCACGAAAAACGCTCTCCGGTAAAGAAATATTTTTTCAAATAACACTCGTAGTAACAAAGATATCGACAAAAATAAGATACTTATCTACACCCCCTGGCGGAAAAACTATGCACTATTTTAAGCAGATATTCTCAAATAGTTTACCGAGGTGAGCGGTCTCGGTTCACAGAAATTTTTTCAGTCGAGTTTACAGAAGCCTAGATTTTAATGCAAATACATCAGAAACAGAAATCAATAGTTACGCCCCCTGGTGGCCAAATTATTCTCTACCAAAAATTAGAAATCATTTGTAGAACATTCCCCACCAGGAGCTTATCCGGCGCAGAAAGAATTTTCCGACAGAACTATTAGAAGCAGAGATATCGGGGGAAATCGCAATTCCCTTTAACGCCCTCTAGCGAAAAATAAATGCATTATTTGAAAAAGTACTGTAACCAAAATTGTCTTCGTTATAAATGACATCGAAGAGAAGAAATAATTTTTTCAATCGGTTCTTTAGAAGGAAGTATATAGAATTAAATGTATTTTGAAAACCATAGCATCTATCTTTACGCCCTCTAGCAGAGAAATTATGCATCGTAAAGAAACTGGAAAGCAATGATAATCGTTCTTACATTTCACGCTTTCCAATGCAAAAAGAATGTTTCAAATCAGACTAACAGTTGCAGAGATATCCACAGACAGACGGACGGACAAAGTGATACAATAAACACGCACTTTTTTTTACAAAAGACGTAGTAAACGCATCCGACATTGGGCTATTAAATTGACGAAAACGACTAATGTGCCAGATAGACTAAAGCAGAATAGGCGGCTGTTTTATCTCATTCGCGACATGGTCCGATATGTGATACGTTAATAGATGAAGCTTGGCACACGTGTTGAAATTTGCAATGATTTTTCTGGGTTGGAGAAGACTGTTCGTTTGCACAATTCTCGCCATTCTCCGTTGACACCTCTGATGCCCTAGCTGCTTCCGTCAGTACAGTTCACGGTAAATCCTTGCTACGTCGTTTGTGCATGAAAAGCCTAGGTGGACTGCCGTCTGGGATATTCTCAAATCTGCTGACCTAGCGTAAACCATCATGACACGTTAAAGTCTCTCAGATCTATCGTTTTGCCCATTCTAACATTAAATTGAAAGGTAATTGATATTCAACGAGCTTGTCTACCTGATTTGTACAGCACACAGCCCTCAAGCACCGACTTAAATGCTGGAGGGTGTGGGCCGTTTATGTGACAAGGGCACTCATGCCTAATAAATTGGCATTTTAGTATACATCCACTGGGGGCTAAGGTATGATTTTGGATCTATCTTGATATTATTAAAAACGAGAGGGACTTTTCTTTCCTCGTTGCGTAAGTGTTCTCATGCAATGTGCTTGTGAAAAAACAAAAACAGCTTACTGAACTGTTCGCCAAAGTGACTGCAGGCTGTGGAGGAAGTGAAAGGAGGGAAGTGTACCGAATACACAGCACATGGCAGATAGGTTTCTACTTATTCAGTTAGGAGACCCGTAGCAAAAATGTTTGTCGCAACTCAAGTTTCATGAATGTCCTCATACAATGTTTAAATAATGCACACACGAGCACACACTCACACAAACTGTCCATTCAAGAACATCAATTGTTATGTGAATGAAGATATAAAAGATGGTTTTAAAATATAACAAAAACTTTCAGTAATTTATGGAGATACACTTTAGTTTCAAATGCTAAAAATGCTTCAATAGAGATACACCTTATTCCCAAACGCTCAAAATGCTTCAATAGAGATACACTTCCGTCTCGAATTAAAATATTAGAGACGAAGACTACCTACCGAAATGCTTCAATAGAGATACGCTTTAGTCCCTAAGAATGTTTCGATAGAGTTACACTTTAGTCTCTAATGCTTAAAATGTTTCAATAGATATAAATTCTGTTTCCAATGCCGAAACTGCTTCGATGAAGATACACTTTAGTCTCTAATGCTTAAAATGTTTCAATAGATGTAAATTCTGTTTCAAATGCCTAAACTGCTTCGATGAAGATACACTTTAGTCTCAACTTCTCGAAATGTTTCGATAGAAATACACTTTAGTCCCATACGCTCAAAATGTTTCGACAGAGATACATCATAGTCCCAAACGCTCAAAACGCTTCGACAGAGGTACACTTAATTCACAAATGCTCAAAATGTTTCAATAGAGATAAACTTCATTCATTCGTTAGAGATACACTTAAGCACAAATGCTCAAAATGTTTCCATAGAGATAGACTTTAGCCTTAAATACTCAAAATGATTGGTTAGAAATTCATTTAAGAGACAAATGCTTCAAATGCTCAAAATGTTTCGATACGCTTTAGTCTCAGATAATCACCTTTATAAAGACACGCAATAAACAATGACAAGAGAAGTGAATATTCTTTTTCCAGGTAACAACCTAAAACTTTTGAAATAAAATAAACGGTACTTCGAAGAATACTAAGAGAGGATACCGAAAATGCTGCTCCACGTGCCCACAAAACAGCTGTTACCCGAAGAGGTATAGACGCTACAAGATTTCTAAAGGTGTCTTGTGGTATCTGGTACCAACACGTTACCAGCAGATCCTTTAACTCTTGAAAGTTGAACAAGATTTCTAACGTGTCTCGTGGTATCTGGTACCAACACGTTACCAGCAGATCCTTTAACTCTTGAAAGTTGAACAAGATTTCTAAGGTGTCTTGTGGTATCTGGTACCAACACGCTACCAGTAGACCCTTTAACTATTGTAAGTTGAACAAGATTTCTAAGGTGTCTTGTGGTATCTCGTACCAACACGTTACCAGCAGATCCTTTAACTCTTGTAAGTTTCACAAGATTTCTAAGGTGTCTTGTGGAATCTGGTACCAACACGTTACCAGCAGATCCTTTAACTCTTGTAAGTTGAACAGGATTTCTAAAGTGTCTTGTGGTATCTGGTACTAACACGTTACCAGCAGATCCTTTAACTCTTGTAAGTTGAACAAGATTTCTAAGGTGTCTTGTGGAATCTGTAACTAACACGTCACCAGAAGATCCTTTAACTCTTGTAAGTTGAACAGGATTTCTAAAGTGTCTTGTGGTATCTGGTACTAACACGTTACCAGAAGATCCTTTAACTCTTGTAAGTTGAACAAGATTTCTAAAGGTATCTTGTGGTATCTGGTACTAACACGTTACCAGCAGATCCTTTAACTCTTGTAAGTTGAACAAGATTTCTAAGGTGTCTTGTGGTATCTGGTACTAACACGTTACCAGCGGATCCTTTAACTGTTGTAAGTTGAACAAGATTTCTAAGGTGTCTTGTGGTATCTAGTACCAACACGTTACCAGAAGATCCTTTAACTATTGTAAGTTGAACAAGATTTCTAAGGTGTCTTGTGGTATCTCGTACCCACACGTTACCAGCAGATCCTTTAACTCTTGTAAGTTGAACAAGATTTCTAAAGGTATCTTGTGGTATCTGGTACCAACAGGTCACCAGCAGATCCTTTAACTCTTGTAAGTTGAACAAGATTTCTAAGGTGTCTTGTGGTATCTGGTACTAACACGTTACCAGCGGATCCTTTAACTGTTGTAAGTTGAACAAGATTTCTAAGGTGTCTTGTGGTATCTAGTACCAACACGTTACCAGAAGATCCTTTAACTATTGTAAGTTGAACAAGATTTCTAAGGTGTCTTGTGGTATCTCGTACCCACACGTTACCAGCAGATCCTTTAACTCTTGTAAGTTGAACAAGATTTCTAAAGGTATCTTGTGGTATCTGGTACCAACAGGTCACCAGCAGATCCTTTAACTCTTGTAAGTTGAACAAGATTTCTAAGGTGTCTTGTGGTATCTGGTACTAACACGTTACCAGCGGATCCTTTAACTGTTGTAAGTTGAACAAGATTTCTAAGGTGTCTTGTGGTATCTAGTACCAACACGTTACCAGAAGATCCTTTAACTATTGTAAGTTGAACAGGATTTCTAAAGTGTCTTGTGGTATCTGGTACTAACACGTTACCAGCAGATCCTTTAACTCTTGTAAGTTGAACAAGATTTCTAAGGTGTCTTGTGGAATCTGGAACTAACACGTCACCAGAAGATCCTTTAACTCTTGTAAGTTGAACAGGATTTCTAAAGTGTCTTGTGGTATCTGGTACTAACACGTTACCAGCAGATCCTTTAACTCTTGTAAGTTGAACAAGATTTCTAAAGGTATCTTGTGGTATCTGGTACTAACACGTTACCAGCAGATCCTTTAACTCTTGTAAGTTGAACAAGATTTCTAAGGCGTTTTGTGGTATCTGGTACTAACACGTTACCAGCAGATCTTTTAACTCTTGTAAGTTGAACAAGATTTCTAATGTGTCTTGTGGTATCTGGGACTAACACGTTACCAGCAGATCCTTTAACTCTTGTAAGTTACGTGGTTGAGCCACCGTAAATCGAATTCGCTGTTCCGACACAAACCATACATGCTCGTTTGGATTGATGTCCGGGGAATTGGAAGCCATGGCAAGACCTGGAAGTCTTCCTCATGTTCCGTGAACCAGTCTTTAAATAATTCTGGCA
The DNA here is from genome assembly GCA_039090855.1 of Macrothele yani. Lineage (NCBI taxonomy): Eukaryota > Metazoa > Arthropoda > Arachnida > Araneae > Macrothelidae > Macrothele > Macrothele yani. The sequence goes on from CM077002.1 coordinate 50,904,856, forward strand.
GTATGGCAGGGCGCATTATGCTGTGAAAGAAGGCACTACTAAAGGGTAATGCCTTTAATGTTAAAGAAAGTACCTGGTCTGCAATAATGTTGACGCAGGTGGTAGACGTCATAGTTTCCTGCGCATGAATGACTGGGCCCAGGGTTTTCTAGTAGAACATTGCCTAAAACATAGCACGTGCTCTTCAGGCTTGGTTTCGTCCAATGGCGCGTCCTAGCGCATGTAAACGACGCACACGTATCCAGCCGTTCCCATGGTGCAACATGAAATGATATTCATCTGACTGAGCGACTTTTCAGGCCCAGTTTTGATGCTCGCGTGCCCATTGTACGTGCTTTCGACAGTGAGCTGAGGTTATCATAGGAACTTGTAGATACCACAAGATCTCTTAGAAATAATAGATATACAGGGTGTCCACAAAGTCTCTTTATAACTGTGCACATTTATTATGGACACCCTGTACTATGTAAGTTCACGGTATTTGTTGTATAATATACTGTAAATATAAAAGTTTTAATTGGCATTATAGTTTTTTGTAATAGGTCCCTCACTGACGTAGCAGTTGCTGTTCTATGAAAAAGTGGTCCCCACAAGAGAGAGAGCGCAGTACGTCGCTTGATATATCGAAACAAAATCAGATACACAAACGCAACATTTCCAGACTAAGTATGGGAAAACCCAGCCATCTTGTCCTAGTGTCCTCCAATGGCACCAGAAATTCATGGAGACTAGGTTCGTGTTGGATTAAGATCGTAGTGGTCGCCCACGAACATCGAATGAACACATTGAACGTGTTCGTGATTCATTTTCACGAAGCCCGAAGAAGTCCATTCGTTCCACTGCCAGAGAGCTACAAATGCCCCGGTCCACGGTACACAGGGTGCTACATAGACATCAACGCTTATATGCATAAAACGTGCAGCAGTTACAAGCACTTGAGGCGAACGATAAACCACGACGAATAGAATCTGCAGTAACGATGCTGGATAGACTGAGTAAAGATCCTGAGTTTTTCACACATGTTTGTTTTACAGATGAGACAATTTTTCATGCCTCTGGGCAGTTAAACAGACACAATGCTAGGATTTAGGGGAAGGGTGGGGGGGGTCTGAAAATCCTAAGGCGTTTATGGAACTTGCGAGAGATAGCCCTAAAGTGAACATGTGGTGCGGTGCTATGCAAAACCGAATCCTTGGATCATTTTTCTTCAGTGAGAAAACAGTGACGGCAGATGTTTACCTGCATGTTTTGCGGGAGTATGATGTGTCACAATTGGAGGACCTCCTTCAACCAAGCATGATATTCCAACAGGACGGTGCGCCACCACCTCTTTCAACCAAGCATGATATTCCAATAGGACGGTGCGCCACCACAAGTCCCAAACGGCACGTTCGGGACTTTTTAGACACAACATTCCTGGGAGGTGGAGCGGACGGGATGCTCCAATTGCATTGCCACCCCGTTCCCCGAATGTCACACTTTTGGACTTTTTTGTATGGGGATAGGTGAAGGATATCGTGTAGGTGCAGGACATCGATGACCTGAAATCGAGGATCAACACTGCCATTCGACCATTACTGAGGACATGCTGCAGCGCACATGTTTGAAACTGGAGTTTCGGTTAGATTTCTACGCGCAACAAATGGTGTACATATTGAGCTTTTGTAATGAGGTAGAAAAACTTTAGTCTTTGCTCTTACTTATGCGCTCAACCACATTTGCCTATTTGGTACAGTGCATCCGTAATAAATGTGCAAAGTTGTAAAGAGACTTTGTGGACACCCTGTACGTCAGGACAATACAGTCGAAGCTCGTTATAACAAAATTCAAGTGGTACCGAAAAAAAAATCGGTACAACGTATTTTCGTTAAAAGTTATTACGAATTTTCGTTAAAAAGTTATTACAAAATTTTCGTTAAAAAGTTTGTACGTAATACAGAAATTTTCTTTACGCATACGATTGCAACATTGTAATTGTAAAATAGTACCCATACAGACAAGCAAAGGTAATTCATTTCTAATGGGAAACTTTTCCTAAAGTAGTAATGAAATAAATAAGCTTTAATTAATTTATATGTATGAAATTGCCTATTGTATATATATTTTTACGTACTGTATATATATAATTTTAGGTACTGTATATATCTTATATGTATGTACGTACATACTGTAATTTTTATTCCCCTATTAAAGAATTTATTTTTTATGCATCTTAATAAAATACTGTGATATGCTTTAAGAAATAATGTACGTATTTGTCATTACATATCTTTAATTTTAAAGTAATGTAATGAAAGCAATTTATTTAGTTCCATTTTGAAGCAAAACATGTTTACATACGGCAAACTGTAAAACAGTTCGAACATACCTATTGGGTTTTGAAGTGCGATGTAAGTACAGTCTGTCTTCGTTTTTTCATGGCGTCATGGGTTTTGAAGTGCGATGCTAGTACAGTCTGTCTTCGTTTTTCCATGGCGTCTTTAGTTACAACTGGATTCATAACATTTGGATCGCTGCTAATTTCTTCAGTATGAAGTCCTCGTATCTGTAAATATCAGGTAACCAAAAACGTTCGTGCGGTTTTATAATGCATGACAATGCATGCTGGATCGATTTGCTTAGCTTCATGATTTTCCGTTGATGCAAGTGTAAACGAATTGTTTTACCACTCACGTTAAACATTTGTGAAAGTTCTTGACATGTTAACAAGTTAATGTAGAATTATTTTCTACAGCGGAACGCAAGTCTTCATTATCAATAATAGAGGGTCTTCTTGAACGTGGGACATCTTCAAGTGATTCTTTTTTTGATTGGAGGTTTAACGACCACCGTGAGCAACTCAATGGGCTATAAGCAGTCGCCCGTCCCTAATTTAAAGTCACTGGTTCCAGGGAAGGGAGAGAGCCAGTGCCGTAAGACAAACACAACATCCATGCCTCACCGGGATTCGAACCCGGACCCCTTTCGGGCGAATGATCAGAGGCCAACGCCTTAGACCACTGCGCCACCGGGGCGGCTTTCAAGTGATTCATCACCAGAAACATATTTTTTAAACCATTTCTGCGTAGTACGATAGGCTACCGTATCTTTTCCAAATGCCACACATATCATATGGGACGCTTCCGAAGCCTTCGAACCGAATTTAAATTTGTATAGCAAACATGCCCGAATTACACAAGGTTCAACTGGCTAAATGCCAGTTTTTGAAGTGCGATGTATTTATTTAGTTCTAAGGTTCATAATCACACAAAAAAAAGTACACACCGAGTTAGAGCGCACCGATTGACAGACGCGTGTCTGTGCCTTGGACACACACAAAACAATAGCGGTCTACAAACCATTACAAAATAAAGCAAGTCATTGCAACAAACTCTACCGAAAATCGCACGAACGTTTTTTGTTATCTAATAGTATCCTGCTTTTTGTAAACATTCAATTGCATTTACTGGAGAAACATCAGAAAAACAGTTGCAATATTTTCTGTCTCAACTTCACTGGGTGAATCCTCATTATCTACAGATTTTGGCGAAACGTGTAATTCCTTTTATTTTTGGCGAACCGTGTAATCCCTTTTGTTTTTGGCGAAACGTGTAATCCCTTTTGTTTTTGGCGAAACATGTAATCCCTTTTGTTCTCTTGCTGGTGTTTCATGGCAGCGAAATCGTTTAGAATTTTAAAGAGAGGGAGAAATTCGTTGCGTATAAAGTTTTGCTTGAGTATTTTTCCAAAGAATTTTGCTTTGTAATAAGCTGTTTTTTGTTGTAAAGAATTTCGTTATAACATTTTATATTTATTATACAAATAAATTAAACCAAACAATTTCACGATTTCTTCGAAAAACCAGAAGTTTCGATCCGTACATTTATTGGTGTAAAAATATAATAAACAAACAATACCGAGTTTTCGTACGTGTACTGGATGGCTTTCTCAAGGTTCTAAACTATAGCGTATATACAATGTACAATAAACATAACAACATTTATGGACGTGTTTACAGTTTTTGAAAACATTTAGCACGCCCCATCGCGTTTTAGGTATCTCCCGTGCGTCATGGATCACGAATTTACACAATAATGAAATGATAAATCCTATTACATAATTTGCTAGAGCTCTCCTCCTCCTCCATGCTACTTTTTAAGTCGTCATAGCAACAACCGAGAAACAAATGTTTGTGCGTGACGCTTGGCTTTTCGTGTAGGTGACGTCATTACCTACACGCGCACAGTCCAGGCGTATATCACTTTGTTCTATTGTCATAGCAACAAAGAACACAGCTGCTGGTGTGACGTCATCAAATCCAAATCATTATCACATGACGTCAGAGATGCGTTACGTCACGCAGTCAACTCTTTAGAGATACGAAAACTTTACATCAGGAATTTTGGTTCACTACCTGAACTGGTGTTTAGCCATCTATGTGTGGCAACGTCAAGAGTACGACGATTTGACGACGTCAAGATAAAAATAGTTCACGAAAAAGGACAAGGGAAATTGATACAGGGTCCACAGTCAGTCTATACGAAAAATGTTGTGTACAAGGAAGTGTTGACGAAATAGGGACTACAGGTTTTACAAAACACATAACAAACAGACAGCCCGACCTATCAAATTCCATAACCGACTGCTCGGGAAATTTTCAGAAAGCTGTGAACCAATGTCGCCATCTATTGACTTGGAACTCAAAAACTGAATACCATAAATTTTAACTCAAAAACTTCTGTATCATAAATTTTATTTTCACCCGTCATTATTGACGGGCTTTCATCTAGTTATACATAATTTAGAAGGTGACAATCCGTTTTTTGGTGAAAATATGACAAGGCTGGTAAGTCAGACGATATTAAAAAACTTGAAAATTTCGTCGTCCTGGAGCGGGACTCGAATCCGCGTTTCGCAGACAGCGCCCGGGTATGCTAACCACTACACCACCCAGAACGACCATGTCTCAAGTTTCCGATTAATTTCAATATAACCATCACAATTCATGATGATTTCATTCATGATATACATAATTTATATGAAGATGCGCCTCACGTATGGCAAATCGTATGATGCATTCTCTTCCAGACATTAGGTCTCGTTCCGCAAACCAGTCTCGAGAAATCTGGAAAGTGTGTCATGGCCATTATTCTTCTGAAAGAAGGCGCAACTGGAGGGGAATACCGTTGCCATGAAAGGATGTACCTGGTCTGTAACGATGTGAAGGTAGGAGGTAGACGTCATAGTTTTCTGCACAGGAATGTCCCAAAAGAACGTATTCCAATGCATCTTGATGCCAGTACTTTCCCAGGTAAACGACCTCACACGTTCCCAGCCGCCCACATGGTACAACAGGAAACGAGATTCATCGGACCAGACAACGTTAATTCTTCCAATCATTCAATATCAAGGCTTGATACTCCCGTGCCCACTGTTGACGTTTTCGAAGGCGAACCGAAGTTAGCATGGGCATTCGGAGTGGCTTGCGGCTACGCAGTCTAATTTTCAACACGGTTTGATGTACTTTGTGTTGTGACACATTACTCTCGTCACCAGTATTCAAATTATTGGGGAGCTGTGCCATAGTATCCCTTCTGTTAGTTCGTACCTCATGTGATATCCTCCCTTGACCTCCAGCATCGATGAGCCGTAGTCGGTCCACATCTTACCGGCAGTTTGGTTTTCTCTTTTCAGGGAACTTTTTGAAGGTATTAAGCACCAGTGACCGTGCTTAGTACCTTCAAAAAGCGCAGTCCCAGTCATCTGCCCATTAAAATTTGGCTTCTGCCAAATTAGCTTAATTCAGTACATACCAGTACAGCTGTTATTTGTGCCATTTCATAACATTTACACGCGTCGTCATTTACCTGCAGTTACTTCGATCTGCATAAAGACGTCCTGGTCATAATGCTTTAGCTCTTCGGTATACCAGTCGTTGGCTTTATTTAACGATTTCTATGTCTGATATTCAGATCTGAAACACTGAAGGACATGAATATTAATTTCTTGTTGCTCCAGTTGATGCAGTCTTCAATTATTTATTATTCTGCAGTTACAGATTTACAGATTCAGTAATGCATATTGCCTTTTTTACTGCCTGTTCAAACTCTGTTACGACGGTGTGGTATTATACAAATAAAAAAAAACTACGCTAGTTTCCATAAATTAAGGAACAAAATGAAACTTCGAAATGTCTCGAAAACTATAAAGAGTTTTCATACGAAATATGAGAATACGTATAATTTAGTATGTTCTTTCATATTGTGTGTACAAAATAAAGAAATTAATTATTAATTAAAGAACAAACAGCAAGTAAGCATACCTGGTCACAAGCATGCCTTAAAAGAGATAGTCAAAATGCAGTAATGTGGAAAATGCCCACCTCTCACAGTAATGCATGTTTCACAACTACGTTTCATGCTAATAACGAGAGTGTCCAGAAGTTGTCCTATCAATGACGTCCATTGCCCCTACTAGGCGGTTCGAAGATCCTGTAAATTCTGTTGTTGTTGATTGGAGGTTTAACGACCACCTTGAGCAACTCACTGGGATATAAGCAGTCGCCCGTCCCTAATTTAGGGCCATTTGTTCCAGGGAAGGGAGAGAGAGCTAGCGCCGTAAGACAAACACAACATCCTTGCTTCATCGGGATTTGAACCCGGACCCATCTCGGACGAATGATTAGAAGCCATCGCTTAGACCGCTGCGCCACTGGGGCGGCCCTGTAGATTCGGTGGAGGGGTTGAAAGACTGAAACACGTCTGCCTAAAAATTCACAAGCATGCCGAAGAGGTTTCAGGTCAGGGAAATGAGCTGACCATTCCACACGATTGATGGTGTTCTCAAAAAATTAGTCAACAATTCTGACAAGTCGAGAACGTACAGTATCATTCTGTGAGATAAAGTTGGCACTTCACAAACTGCTCCCCCATAGAGCCTAACAAAACGTTTAAGGATCTAGTCCCGATAAATCTTAGCCTTCATAGAGCCGGTTTGAAGCACGTAGAGGGATCTGTGCGGTGGCTCAAATATTTGCCTACCCACACGATGCCATTACCATCAGCATAAATGTTCCTTTCTAAGACGTTTAAAGGATGGTGGCATATCTTTGGTTCTTTCTCTCTAGACAAATCTTAGTCTGGAGCCACTCAGGATGCAAAATTTGGCATGTCCGTAAGGAGAATAGAACTCCATTCATCATCTATCCTGTTGACCTGAGTGAGACACCAATTAAGACGTTTTCTTTTATGATCAAAAGCAAGGGAGATGTGCACCACTGGCTTCCTAGCATAAATACGACATTCATGAAGTTTTCTGCACACAATGGAACAAGATACCAAATCTCCTGTTAATACCATAAGATCCAAACTCGGTTGGGTAGATATGGCAGACATTCTTCTTCTAGCACTTAGCTGCAGATAACAGTCACCTCTTGAAATAACAGTCGCCTCTTGAACCTTCTCACTACCGTATTTATCATTTGGAATGTGATTCACAGTCTATGGACTGTGGAATGACACATTGAGCCATGTGGATACTTCGGTTTGAGCCTCACCGACTTCTATTATCCCAATGCCTCTCCATCTTATTTCTTCCATAACAGTAAAACGAAACTTTCAAAACAATGTGTTCTGCTCACAATCCAGTAGCAAAATGACAAGACGCTCTCAATCGTTCCATTTAACCTAAAGCATATTTGCATATTTAAACGTACTTTATGTTAATTTTCTTATCATATCTGAAATCGTCGGGTTAAAATGACTCTACTGTGTAAGGTTTATTTCTTGTTTGTTTGGAGGTTTAATGACCATTGTGAGCAAGTCAATGGGCTCTAAGCAGTCACCTGTCCCTAATTTAGGGGAGCCAGTGACGTAAGACAAACACAACATCCATGACTGACCAGCATTCGAACCAGGACGCATTAGAACGAATGATAATAAGCCAGTGCTTAGACCAGTGCGCCGCCGGGGCGGCGTAAGGTTCATCCACTTTCACTGTGGGGTTCTTACAAAAATTCAAAATTTCATATTGTTCCTTAATTTATGGAAACCAGTGTATTATGATCTGGCATTAGGGATTTCAACAAAGGAAAAAAAACTGTGGTTTTCGCTAATTTTAAGAATTGCTTTGCAAGCCTACAGAAAAACTCTGAAAAGCATGACTATAAGGAAAATTAACTTTTGTTTCCTTTTGGCTGTCGGTGAAAATTTGATTAAACTTGTTTTAGACAGTCTTCCCAGTAATCAGTGAGTTATCTATGTGCAAAAACGACTTTTAATGATGTCTATTTTCCAGTCTCTGAAGAAGCCATTTATTCATCGGCTAATGTAGCTGTAATATTCAGATATTTTGCTGAAGAATAATGTTTGTTATGGTTACATTTAAACAGAGAAGCGTTTTTCAAAGACTGAAATTCTTCATTTTTCTTTTCCAGAATACTCTGGCAAAACTAAGACTTGCCTAATACAGGGGAATAACTCAGTTGTATTAAAAAGAGTTAGCAAGATAAGTGAAACCATGTTTAAAGTTTTCTTCCATCTCCCTGTAGGCCTCGATTTTCGAATCGCGAAGTTTCTCGCATTTAACATTTCCCAATTAAAACTTTTTTTTTCGATGTTCAAGATTGCGATCTCAGGAATCATAACTATACAGATTTAACGTTGACCAGTTCTTCAACAGCTTCACTTTTCTAATTCGAAGTCCAGTAAATGAGGTAGAGAAAATCAAAAATCGAATACCTCCGGTAAACCGGTTTTATGGACCCTGCTACTCAAGACCCTTGTAGTTTCTACTCTCCAGCTCTCCCTAAATTTTGAATATTATTTTACAGCTTCACTTATCCAATTCGAAGTGCAGTAACTGAGGTAGAGAAAAATGAAAAATCAAATACCTCAGGTAAAACATTTTTAGGGTCCCTGATACTCATGTCTTTTGTAGGTTCTACTCTTCAGCTCTCCCTAAATTTTGAATATTATTTTACAGCTTCACTTCTCCAATTCGAAGTGCAGTAACTGAGGTAGAGAAAAATGAAAAATCAAATACCTCAGGTAAAACATTTTTAGGGTCCCTGATACTCATGTCTTTTGTAGGTTCTACTCTTCAGCTCTCCCTAAATTTTGAATATTATTTTACAGCTTCACTTCTCCAATTCGAAGTACAGTAACTGAGGTAGAGGAAAATCAAAATTCAAATACCTCCGGTAAAACATTTTTAAGGTCCCTGATACTCATGTCTTTTGTAGGTTCTACTCTTCAGCTCTCCCTAAATTTTGAATACTATTTTACAGCTTCACTTCCCCAATTCGAAGTACAGTAACTGAGGTAGAGGAAAATCAAAATTCAAACACTTCCGGTAAAGCATTTTTAGGGAACCTGCTATACTCAGGTCTCTTTTAGGTTCAGCTTCCCAGCTCTCCCTGAATTTTGAGTATTATTTTACAGCTTCACTTCTCCAATTCAAAGTACATTAACTGAGGCACAGAAAAATCAAAATTCAAACACTCCGGTAAAGCGTTTTGAGAGATCTTGCTACTCATGTCCCTTGTAGATTCTACCCTCCAGCTCTCCCTAAATTTTGAATATTATTTTACAGCTTCACTTATCCAATTCGAAGTGCAGTAACTGAGGTAGAGAAAATGAAAATTCAAATACCTCAGGAAGAACATTTTTAGGGTCCCTGATATTCATGTCTTTTGTAGGTTCTACTCTTCAGCTCTCCCTAAATTTTGAATATTATTTTACAGCTTCACTTATCCAATTCGAAGTGCAGTAACTGAGGTAGAGAAAAATGAAAAATCAAATACCTCAGGTAAAACATTTTTAGGGTCCCTGATACTCATGTCTTTTGTAGGTTCTACTCTTCAGCTCTCCTTAAATTTTGAATATTATTTTACAGCTTCACTTCTCCAATTCGAAGTACAGTAACTGAGGTAGAGGAAAATCAAAATTCAAATACCTCCGGTAATACATTTTTAAGGTCCCTGATACTCATGTCTTTTGTAGGTTCTACTCTTCAGCTCTCCCTAAATTTTGAATATTATTTTACAGCTTCACTTCCCCAATTCGAAGTACAGTAACTGAGGTAGAGGAAAATCAAAATTCAAACACTTCCGGTAAAGCATTTTTAGGAAACCTGCTATACTCAGGTCTCTTTTAGGTTCTGCTTCCCAGCTCTCCCTAAATTTTGAATATTATTTTACAGCTTCACTTCTCCAACTCAAAGTACATTAACTGAGGTACAGAAAAATCAAAATTCAAACACTCCGGTAAAGCGTTTTGAGAGATCCTGCTACTCATGTCCCTTGTAGATTCTACCCTCCAGCTCTCCCTAAATTTTGAATATTATTTTACAGCTTCACTTATCCAATTCGAAGTGCAGTAACTGAGGTAGAGAAAACTGAAAATTCAAATACCTCAGGTAGAACATTTTTAGGGTCCCTGATACTCATGTCTTTTGTAGGTTCTACTCTTCAGCTCTCCCTAAATTTTGAATATTATTTTACAGCTTCACTTCTCCAATTCGAAGTACAGTAACTGAGGTAGAGAAAAATCAAAATTCAAATACCTCCGGTAAAACATTTTTAAAGTCCCTGATACTCATGTCTTTTGTAGGTTCTTCTCTTCAGCTCTCCCTAAATTTTGAATATTATTTTACAGCTTCACTTTCCAATTCGAAGTACAGTAACTGAGGTAGAGGAAAATCAAAATTCAAACACTTCCGGTAAAGCATTTTTAGGGAACCTGCTACTCAGGTCTCTTTTAGGTTCTGCTCCCCAGCTCTCCCTAAATTTTGAATATTATTTTGCAGTAAGGTTGAAAAACGCTGCGCCAGCAAATAAGATCAAGCCTTTAATAAACATGATCATATTTTTGTGAATCTTCCAATTTATTCTCACCTTCGTAACGTCAACTGAGTAGTAACCGGCTACCATGAGGTTCATCCCGGTTCTCTTCCCACTGGCACTCAGGGAAGCGATCTCCTTTCTCTTTCCTTTCTGAAGTTCAGTTCTTATCGGCTGAAGACCTTGTTTTCTATGGCAAAATCTTAAAAAAACTTGCTGACACTCTGTGCTAGTCGTGAATACAGATTCCTTGGACTGCAAACAGTGCTTTAAACATTTCATGTCACAATTTTACATTTAGGCTTGTTTTGTAAACAAAAACTCGTTTTGTAACGATAAAGTTCTTACAGTGTTGTACCTTTATTTAAATTCTTGAATCGCGGATCACATCTCCAATGAAAACTGTTCTACGAGGGTTGTACCGAAAGCAACGCAAAAGTGGGCATAATTCTTTTATTAACTGACACAGGTCGTTTAATTTGCACATGTTAGTAGAGTAACTCTTCTTCTATAGTAATCCTTCTTCTACATTGCATATGTGAAGGAGAGAAGGGTGGAAGTCTGCTCTGATCTGCTGGAAGCGTTTGAAGCCAATGAAGACACTTTTTTTTTTTCCGATCTGATGACAGGGGATGAAACGTGGGGTATCTTTACGATCCGGAAACGAACAATCAATCCATGGAATAGCGTCACACCTCTTCACCAACTCCTGAGAAGTTCAAGATGCGGCGATCAGCATACTAAATCATGGTGACTGTTTTTAGCACGTCTTTTGTAAAAAAGATCGTGCTTATGTTATCGGTGTGTCCGTCCGTCGGTCCGCCTGTACCCACGATATCTCTAGAACAATTAGTCCGATTTGAAAAATTCTTTTTGCATTGGGAAGCTTGAAATATGAGAAGGATGACCCTTCATTTCGTTTTTTTTTACAATGTACAATTTCACCGCTAGAGGACGTAAGTGCAGATGATGTCGAATTCAAAAATACGTTTTATTCCACATATTTGCTTCTAAACATGCGATTGAGCAAGTTTTTTTATCTTTCGATTCCATTTGTGTCGAAACGTATTTTAGATATAGTTACTTTTTCAAATTACGCATAGATTTTCCGCTAGAGGGCGTAAAAGTAAATTACATTTTTTCCGATAACTCTTCTTCTAAAGCTCCGATTTGAAAAAAAATTCTTTAGCGGATACACCTCCTGATGAAAAATCTTTTGCATATAATTTCTAATTTTTGGTAATAAATACTTTGGCCACCAGGGGGCTTAAGTGTTAATATTTGCTTCTGATGTATTTGCCATAAAATCTGAGCTTCTAAAATATCGATTGAAAAAATTCTTTCGGGGACTGATGCCACTCACATCGATAAACCTTTTCCGAATATTTCTTATTAAAATATTCCACAGTTCCTCCGCCAGGGGGCGTAGATGTATATCTTATTTTTGTCAATATCTCTACTTCTAGGAGTCCGATTTGAAAAATTTATTCTTTGTTGGATAGTGATTTCAGTGTGACATGCTTTTAATATAATTTCAAAATTTTCAAGTAATTCATAGACTTTCCGCTAGGGGCGTAGAGGTAAATTGCGTTTCCCCCTATATCTCTGCTCCTAAATCTCCGGTTTGAAAAATTCTTTCTGCACTTGATACAGCTTTTGATGGGAAATCGTTTGCACATAATTTCTATCTTTTGTAAAAAAAATGGTTTGGCCACCAGGGGGCGTAAATATTAATTTCCGCTTCTGATGTATTTGCAGCAAAATATGAGCTTCTACATTATCGATTGAAAAAAAAAAGGGTGTTTGTAGACCGATACTATTCATGTCGACCAACCTGTTAGAACATTTTCTTCTTTAAATAATGTATGGTTTCTACGCCAGGGGGCGTAGATGTATATCTTATTTTTGTCAATATCTCTACTTCTAAGAGTCCGATTTGAAAAATCCCTTCTTTGTTGGAGAGTGTTTCCGATGTGAAATGTTTTTCCTTTAAATTTAAAATTTTCAAGTAAATCATAGACTTTCCGCTAAGGGACACAAAGGTAAATTGCGTTTTCTGCGTTATTTCTGCTACTAAAACTCAGATTTGAAAAATTCTTCCTGTATGGCATACAAGACATGATGGAAAATGTTTTTCATATAATTTCTAATGTTTGGGAAAGAATGGTTTGGCCACCAGGGGGCATAAGTGTTAATATCTGCTTTTGATGTATTTGTAGCAAAATCTGGGATCCTGAAAACTCGACTAAATTTTTTTTTTTTCTTAGACCGATACCGCTCATATGGAAAAACCTTTTGAGAATACTTTCTTACTAAAATAATGCATGGTTTTCCCACCAGAGGACGTAAAGTAACATCTTATTCTTGTCGATATCTCTGTTTCTAAGAGTCCGATTTGAAAAATTCTTTCTGTGTTAGAGAGCGTTTCCGGTGCGAAATGTTTCTCATATAAATTCATGTTTTTCTTAACGCACAAGTCTGCAACCAGAGGGCGTAAGCTCCCGATTCCGTTTACAGCAATATCTGAGGGATTAAAAACCCGATTGGAAAACGTTTTCCGTCAGATACTATTGTTTTCCATACTGGTTCCATTGACTTTGAATAGCTTTGATAAATTTAATTTGTGTCAGAACGGATTCAAAAGACGTGCTTATTACACCCGAAAATTCGGTGTCATCTTGTTTTGGGTTGACAGGGGTGGGTGTCATTCTCCTTGATTTTCTATAACGTGGCCGTACCGTTACCAGTGAACGGTATATTGAGGCACTTAAGAAACTCAGAGAAGCCATAAGGGGGAAGAGACCGAACAAGAATCTGGAAAGGATCCACTTTCACCATGACAATGCGAGAGAACACACGCACATCTTTGGCAACAAATCAGGCAATCAGCGAATTAGGTAGGTAGGTGGTTCCCCATCCACCGTACAGCCCAGATCTGGCGCCCTCCGGGGCGGGGGGGGGGGGGGCAATGATTTAATGACACAGACGAGGTAAAAGTGGCTGTGAAGAAGTGGGTACAACAGTTCAAACAGTTTTTTTAAAGAGGATTCGAGAGTTGGGTTCAACGATTGCCCAAATGCATCGTTTGTGATGGAGACTATGTTAAGTAGTACCTTTGTATAGAGAAAGAGTTGTTCTACCAACATATGCAATTTGAACGACCTTCATCAGTTAATAAAAAAGTTACGGCCACTTTTGCATTACTTTCAGTACAGCCCTCGTATAACAGAAAACGAAGCTATTTCATATCTGCTTTAATGCGTAGAATTAACAGTATTAACTTTGGTTTCTTTGACAAAAGATATTATTGTTTAAAAAGTTGGATGTTTACTTAGTAAGTTGAAGTAAACTGAAATGCAATAACAAAAACAAAGCGCGAAGTTCATTCTACATGGAAAGAATAAACGTCAAATGTTATTTTTTTCTCATTAGTTTGTTGGGTATTACGAAAGCTTTACAATAGCTAATTTGTTCCGGATTCCTAACTTTTTATCAACTCGAGGTAATACGACTGGAGAGAAGTGAGTCTGAAACGGAAATCACTAGTGCGGTAAATTTTTCAGCTAAATAATAATTGCATTTCAAGGAATTCGCAGTTCCATCCAACATACATACGCTTTTACTGACATAGCGATGCATTTTTTCTTCCGCCGAAAGAATATATTCTTCTTTAGTGGATATTTAAAAGGAACTATTCCTTCTAAAAAAATTTATATAATGCTGACTTATCTACTATGACTGCTATGCTGTTCTTTCTGCTGTAAAAAGAAGATGTGTTCATGTAAATTTTTAAAACTCTTGAAATTAAAAATAAAAATGCCTCGAACTTTTCATTTTTAATATGCTCAAACATATCTTTATGAGCTATATGTGTTTCTAACGTAATTAGAGGCGCTGACTTTTCCAAATTATTGAGGGGGAGGGAGGCAGACACGAAAAGATCTGACGCGGGAGGGACACGTCTCTTCCATTGTCAGGAGGAAAATTTAAAAAAAAAAAAGGGGGGCAAGAGATAAACAACGAGATTCGACTTATATTTTAAAATGCAATTGCATTTGCTGATCAGCAAATGAACAAAGGAGCAGAAATATTATTTCGCTGAATACTAATATTTTAAAAAATAAAATTGAGCCTGTGATTTTATAAAAACATCCAGAGAAATTTTATTTCCAAACATTTATAAAAAAAGAATAAGAGAAATTTCAAGGAATTTATTTATTTTCTGGGTTACTTAAGCAAAGAACATGTGTAATGTTCGTGGAAATATGGCTGTCCGAACACTGCACAGATAAGTCTCACAACTTCACTTACAGTGAAACAAGAGTCATTCAAGTACTTCAGAAAATGTTACTTACGATAAGTCTTTATTCAGCTAAATATTCTTTAGCACAACTCAGTCTTCAACAATGTCAGTAAACTCATGAAAGAAATACGGGATTGCACCATATAATAAAAATTTTGAAGATGGCAATGCGATTTTTAGTGTAAATGTGTCAAGGATGATAAGTCAGATAATATCCGAAAACTTGAAAATTTCATCGTCCTGGAGCGGGACTCGGATCTGCGTCTCCCAGATAGCGCCCGGGTATGCTCACCACTACACCACCCAGAACAACCAAATCTCAAGTTTCCGACTTATTTGAATATAACCATCACAGGATTCGCTAGCCGAAACAACCGGCATTCATGTTTAGCAAATCTGGAGAAACATGAATGCCGGTTGTTTCGACTAGCGAATCATGTGATGGTTATATTCAAATAAGTCGGAAACTTGAGATTTGGTTGTTCTGGGTGGTGTAGTGGTGAGCATACCCGGGCGCTATCTGGGAGACGCGGATCCGAGTCCCACTCCAGGACGACGAAATTTTCAAGTTTTCGGATATTATCTGACTTACTACCCTTGTCACGTTTACACCAAAAATCGGATTGTCAAAATTTGTGTTAGTGAACTAATCCAACTTACTTGTAAGGGAACGTTTAAAGGAAAAGAAAAAAAAAAAAAAAAAAAAAAAAAAAAAAAAAAAAAAAAAACACCAACACTAAATATATAACACGCAGACGCCAAGAGATCACAACTTCAAGTAACTCAATTTCGTGACTGCTATTATATCGTCATACTACCAACATCTCCACATACTGCTGCTGCTCATACATTATATACACTGAAGTGCCAGAAAAACTGGTACACCAGTCTAATACTTGGTAGGTCCCCCACGGGAGCGCAGGACTGCAGAAATACGACGCTGCATGGACTCCACTAGCTTCTGGAAATAGGCAATGCACACCATACTTCCTGCAGAGCGTTTCTCAATTCGGGTGTATTCCGAGGTCTCGGATTCCTGTGTTCGATAGCGCGTTGCATGACATCCCAAATGTATTATATCACGTTCAGATCTGAGGACTTGGGTGGGAATGGCAGCACCCTAAACTCAGATGAATGCTCCTCCTAACCGTAATGTTGCGTCCCGACACTTGCGTGGAAGTGCATTGTCCTGTTGGAAGAGGATCAACCCATCAGCATAAATGCAGGACATGAACGGGTGTACCTCGTCAGAAAGGATGCGCACATAGCGTTGGCCTGTCACAGACGTTTGTAGACGTGCCAGATATCCCAGTGAAGTCCAGCTAAACACACCCCATATCATTACGGATCCCCCACCAGCCGATACAGTTCCTTGCTGACAGGCGGGGTCCATGGCTTCATGGGGTTTGCGCCACACATGAATCCTTCCAGCTATTCGACACAGTTGGAAACGCGACTCGTCAGAACAGGCTACTTGTTTCCAGTCATCAAGTGTCCAGTGGTGGTATTGCCATGCCCAAGAGAGGCGCAATCTCTATGTCGTGCACCCATCAAGGGGACTCGAGTTGGGCGTCGACTCCCAAAGCCCATATTGTGCAGGGTACGTTGCACAGTCCGGACGCTGATGCTTGTTGAGGCTCCAGCATTGAATTCCGATTATACCTGCGAGAGTGTTGCACGCCTATCGCGTGAAACGATTCTTGACAGCCGACGATGGTCACGCTCACCCAATGTCTTTTTACGGCCACACTGGCATCGCAGGTTGGAGGTTTTGCCGGAATTCTCGTAGTCACGGTACACCCTTGCAATGGTCATCCGTTAAAATCCGAACTTCGTTTCTACCTCCGAAATATTTATTTCGGAGGTAGCCCATCTCACGAGCGCCAACTATGCCACCACGTTCAAAAACCGCTTAAATCGTTATTACTTGTCATTCGCATGCCGAAAACGGCTCTGACAGCTGGCAAGGATGTCTATGGCTTTGTATACGCAGTGGCGGACGCAACCGAGAACGCGCATAGGTGACGTTGCTATGTATTTTGCATAAGCTCGTCTGTACCAGTTTTTTTGGCACTTCAGTGTACATAAGGAGACCATACATATTTTTTTTTTTTTTGATTGAAAGTTTAAATGATTTATTGGACCTGGTGGTACAAAGACAAACAGGCAGACATAAACATTAGAGAGAAATTATAGAGCAATTAGTACATATCTTTACATGGTGAACAGCATGCCAAATGATCAATCTACGCAGATATAGACAGTGTTGATCATGTAACACACTGTGAACAGGTATACATCAAACATGGATTTGGCAGTATGCTAAATGACGAATGTACGCAGATAACCAGTGTTGGGCAAGTAAGATATTGAGGGACAATGCCGAAAGACAAACACAAACATTCATGCCTCACCGGGATTCGAACCCGGACCCAACATGGTCGAATGATCATAAGCCAGCGGCTTAGACCACTGCGCCTCCTGGGCGGCTACCAGATATTTGAACACTGATTTGAGGACAAAATGGCGGGGTGTCCCCAAATGGGCAATTCATTTCGGGACACATACGTACTCAAAATAAATATAAAAATCTTTTTCTCAGAGAACTATATTATTTCTATAAATGTGTTATTGAAAATTCATATCTCAAAACTTTATATCTTGTAGAATGTTGATAATTTGCATTGAGAAAGAATAACTCTGATGGCAAGAACATATTAACAAAAATTGAAATGCTTTACCTTAGGTATATGTGCTAAATTAAAATCAAGTTACACACTAATGAAGTAATTACATGGCGAATTTTCCATTTTGCAAACGTTCTTAGAGGAACTCAGAACAAGTATAGTCAAAAATTTGGCCGCGCCAGAGGTGCAGTGTCCTATTGCTGGCCATTGACCATTCGTACAAGTTGATACGGGTTCGAGTCCCGAATGATGCACGGATGATGTGTTTGTCTTACAGCACTTGCTCTCTCCCATCCGTAGAACGAATGTCTCCAAATTAGGGACAGGTGGCTGCTCACAGTCCATAGAGTTGCTCGCGGTGGTCGTTAAACTCAGAAAAAGAAAAAAAAACCAGACAAAATTTGTTTTCACAAGAAGCATGTTGGAAAAGTCGTACAACGAAAACTGTTTTTAAGAACATTTTTCATTAGAAATCTAACGAGCTAATTAGGACGTGTAAATTCGAGTACATTTGAGGACAAACATCAAAATTTGAGGAGAATTTGCGTCCCGAAAGGCATCAGACGTTTTTGGGGACAGTAAACTAAATTCGAGGACTGTCCTCAAGAATTTGGGACTTTTACTCAGCTTAATTATACATCGTCCAGTTCTTGTCTGACACATACCCACGTCATACGTTGTGACCTCAAGGTGTTGTCAACCGCACTCTTGCGAGAGAGAAGATATCACGTTAAGTTTGAGAAACGTGAAGGAGAACGAACTCAAATTTACGTAGAGAAATAAATTAAAAAGGAAAGTTAAATTAGAAGAAAGAAGAAGCGCAAAGAATAAATGGATAAATAAAGGCGCTATACTTTTCTGTATTCTTAGTTTTTTTATTTTTGATAATTGTTTTAAACACTTACCACATATCACGAGAACATTTGAAACACAATACGGGGCTAACAATCCTGTTTCTTATCAAATGAACAGTGCTGAATATGGGAAAAAAGTTTTCTCATTTTGCTATTAAATTTTTGGAAATAAATCGCTTTGGCCTCAAAAGGTTGAGTTTGGTTCACTTTATGAGGCTAAAGCGATTATTTAATTAAACAGGACGACAAATATTGGGTGGGCACTGGTCCCCACCCCTCCAGTAAAATTATTGGAGCAGCAAGGTTCACCTTACCTTCCCATAGTCTGCGTCTATGACTGTAAGCAAACCACATATCATTAACATTTTAAAGGTCGGAACAGATTAAGGGGCTGAATTAACTCATTTTTAGTTTCCGTAAGTGGAAATCCGTTGTTAACATGGCTTCAATTGATAAAAGAAATGTTTTCCTGTGTTAAATTCCCGCATTTAACATTCATGTCTAAATATTCCCTAAGAAACATTAAACCGGTATTTCACTTGATATTGTTCTTTAAATATCGAAAGTTGTTCTTTAAATGTTTTCGACGTTCTTGATTAACCAATTTTTAAATTTCAGGATTATCAAATTTTCCTTTTTCAGTGGAGTAAATGCCAAGATAAATGGAGCATGAAATTAAGAAAAGTCTTCGGTAATACCATCGCTTCTCTTCAGCTGAAAATTTATCAACAACAGTTTTTCTGAACTTTTCACACTTTACCCTGAACGGGTTTAATTAAAATTTTAATCCACTTGGCAATATGCATTTTTTTATCTGGGCACAATAAAGAATTGAAAAGAAAGGAAACAAAAAAATAAAAAGCCTAGGAAAGAAGTAAAAGGATAGGGAAGTTTATGACCCCCGAGCTTCACTTCCTGTTTCTGAGAGCAAATAACAACGGGATCCTTTTCTTGTGTCGGTGGCTGGCATTTACAACCCCTCACAAGATTTCGTCTCCCGAGAGAAGAAAACTAGCTCATTTTGTTCTGCAAAGCTTCCTGTTTTTCACTCAACTTTCCGCCAAGCCCTAACACTCACAACGTAAAAATCACATTTATTTTTATTTTGTTTAAGACGCCTGAAACTCCGGGAACGAAACAAGATTTCTATTGTTGAAAAGCCTTATCGGTTCTATTCTCGGAGTTTATCCGAGATTTTTTATTATCAGTCTGACACGTGTTGAACAAAAGAGCCAATAGAACACTAAAATCAGATTCTACTTCACTAGGAATTAAGAATG
Source organism: Macrothele yani (assembly GCA_039090855.1). NCBI lineage: Eukaryota > Metazoa > Arthropoda > Arachnida > Araneae > Macrothelidae > Macrothele > Macrothele yani. The sequence goes on from CM077002.1 coordinate 50,924,799, forward strand.
GACACAGCTGGTTTTCTTTTTTATGTTGTACAAAACACGAAGAAACTTTTGTTAGCTTCTTTTGAAACCCCTATGTTTAACACCCACCCACACAACAGTTACCTGTTACTGAAAAAACATAATAAAATCATTAGATACGTTTATAGCCATAGTACGCGAGAAACTTCACAAAAATGTATATTTGGTTTGACTGATTGCCCGAAGTAACTAAAATTCAATAATATTTCTGAGTACAGAATAAAATTGGTTTCTGAAGTACTGGTGTGCGTGCAGTAGTAAAAAAAAACTGGTTTTTGATGTAACTGATGTATACACATTCAGAAGGTAAATCAAACTGACTACAGACGTAGTCAAGACTTTTGATTACGACGTATGTTGTAGTTAAAAGCTTCTAGCGTAATCCAGGTACGCGTGCAACTGCCGAACAAAGATGGTTTGCAAACATGATTTCGGGCGTATTATTAAAGCGCACGCGCAGTAGTCCAATCACCGTCGTGGCTCAGCTGACTAATCGCCAGCCTTGTATCTGTGTTGCAGGCGACTGTTGGTGGTTATCATCGTGTTGCCGACCATCCAGTTTGTGAGTTTTCTTAGTTTTTCCACGAATGTATGGATAGATCGCCGAAATTGGAAAAATCGAATGAGTCTCTTACGGCTGTAGTCTCTGAGATTGGAGAACTTCTCCGAAGCATTGGACTTATCACCCATCCTGCGTATTTCCGGCTTGGGAACCTCATACAGATTTATGTAGAATTAATCAGGAAGGGAGTGTCTGACCCTTAAACAGCCCTTAATTGTAGGAAGCTAGGAGATTTGGGCTTGAGTGGTCGACAGGAAAGCACAGCAGCGAGGTAGAAAGGGGGAGGAAGACACTCTTATTTATAACCGGGAAGGTCAGTACCAGAGGTCCGACATCTGAACGTACCCATCAGACGCCTGCTGACATTTAGTGGTTCGAGCGTTCGTACCTGCCTGGAATCGATCCTGAGACTCTTCCATGGCAGTCACGAACGTTAACAACCAAACCACCCTCGACCCAAAGCTCATATGAGATGGCCAGGGCTATTGTAAATGGGGTGTTGCACCACGAAGGAGAAGCGTAGTAATCGAAAAAAAAAAAAAGAAAAGGAAAGAGTTTCTTACGCGATTGAGGTACGCATTCAATAATCAAATAAACGTGGTTTCCAATGAATCTCAGGTACACTTACAGTTGTCAAACAAGCCTAATGTAGTCAGAGAAGGCATACAGTAGCCCAATTTCTTAGTCATAGTCTATGAAAACGCGCTTCACGCAAAGGACAAGCACCAACTTCAACTTTCTGCGTAGGTAGTTTAATTTTTGGATTGCTGCCGAGTGTATAAAGGGTTTCTCCGAGAAATTTGAAAAGCATTCTATAGAGTTGTGTAAAAGTTTTTGCAGCCCCGGTGACGGAGTGGTCCAAGCGACGGCTTCTGATCGTTCGTCCGAGATGGATCCGAGTTCGAATCCCGCTGAGGTATTGATGCTATGTTTGTCTCTCTCTCTTCCCTGGAACCATTGGCCCTAAATTAGGGACGGGCGACTTCTAACAGTCCATTGAATCGCTCACGGTGGTTGTTAAAACCCGTACCAAAAAAAATAAGTCTTTACGCATTTGAAAACCATAGTGAAAGACAAAATCCTTACATACTCATTGCCACTTTATTGAGTAATGCTGGCACAATTATTTTCCAGTACCTTTTGTCATCTATCGGGTAGCTTGAGGATTCCATCGTCCTAGAACTTTTTAGGTTTTGGGCAAAAGAAGAAATCAAAATGATTTTTTTTCACGCATCCAAAGAGGCACACATTTTTTGGTTAAGCGAGCTCTGAAGGGACCAGGAAAAAGTGGAAATCTGAAGGCACAAGTTCGGGTGTAAACACTGGGTGAGACAGAAGACCGAACACATTTGCAGTTTTCAAATAAGCCTAATGTAGTCAAATAATGCATACAGTGGCCAAATTTATTGATCCTAGTCAAGCTCCAACAGTATTTTTCTGGTGACCAAAGAAAAATGAGTTCTGAATTAGCCTGATGGAAGACTACAACCTTCCTGTTAACCATTTCGGAACGTTTTTCGTCAAATGTTTGCTTGCAGCTGGTCCAGGATACTTACCAGAATTTCTCGTTTGGTTGCTCGACAGCAGCTGCTAATACAAGAGTTCCTCCCACTTCCACCACACACAAAGACATTTCGGATGCAGACCAGCCTTTGGATTGGTTAATGGCTGCTCATCTCGCTTGCTCCATGACCTTTTCCTCTCCACGTTAATGTACACAATCGAGTTCTCATCGCCCATCATCACTCATTTCAGAAATGGGTCACCTTCATTGCGTTTGAACAGTGAAAAGCAAACAAATGTGCAACCCAGAACCTTTCTCTCCCTCAAATCACACAGTAACCAAACATGAAGGTGTTTCATATATCCAGCCTTATCCAAATGTAATGCCACGGTGCTGTTGGATGTCTGCAGTGTCTGCGCATTTCCTCGGGTCGTATCGAATTTAGAGGGGATAATCTATTACAAATTTGTTTCAGAAGGCCGAACCATCAACGCCAACCTCTACCCTGAACAGCCGGGACGGATGTATGCCGTTTTGGAAGACAAGTATCCGGCACTGGTAAACAGAAAGAGCGCTCTCTTACAGCAGGACAACGCTCGGCCTCATACCATGCGAACGACCCAGGCAAAACTGCTGGAACTTTAGGGCATCGAACTGATGCCATACCCGTCATATAGTCCGGACCTTGCCCCGTCGGCTTATTACCTATTCCGGTCCATGGCCCACTTCATTCGTGGGCGGCAGTTCAATAACCAGGTAGATGTCGCAGCTGGGGTGAAGGAGTTCTTCGCCTTGAAGGACAAGTACTGGCACCGCCGCGGAATCGAAGAACTGGCAGACAGATGACTAAAGACGGTGCAACACGATGGCCTATACTTTGAATGCTAGTCAGCTGTCGTCGTAAAGGAGTACGTATTAAGACATAAAATGATCCAAATATTGCAAAACTTTCGACTCACCCTCTGTATCACGTGACTGCAACGCAAATTAACATTTGAGAGAGTTCTGCCGAGACCGGAATAAATGAAAATCTGAAGACACAAGATGGATGAATAGGATGGGGAAATGAGCCGCAGTTAGTATCACCGCCATCTATCGTCAAAATGCGAAAAGACTTTTCACAACTCAGTAAAAGTCTCCGAAGTCCCTTCATTCAAATGCGTTAAGACAGTTTTCCCTACTGGTATTCTCAAGCGTCTTGAGAATACCAGCAGGAAAAAGTTATTGACCATCTAGAAAATACAAGGCCATGGCATTAAAGAGATCATTTAGTGACGTCATGCGAAAACCAAAGCTTCCGACTGATTTTCAACGCTGTCGGCATGACTTCAAACACGACACCAACTTATCAGACTGTGTAACATTAGAGTGACGTCAGAAACGGAGGGAACTAATTTCTCTAATGTCATAGCCTTGTAATTTCCAGATGGCCTTGCTTAATCCTCACTGAAGTAAAAATAATGGCTGTACCAGAAAACTGCTTTGTAACAATTAAAGTGTATTATTATTACTGAAGCAATTTTAGATCACACCGACATAATTTTTCATACATGCTTGACCCAATACGTTTCCTAAGTAAATCCATACTTTCTTCAAACACTCAAACCGTTCATTCTCTAATCATCCCCCCCCCCCCGCACAATGAGGGGATTATCTCTCTCTCGAACCCCTCTAGGTAACTCTTACTAGCCTCCTACAAATTTTATGCAGATTCTTCGAGTATATGCCAACCAAACGCTCTTAGCTGATCACAACTAGAAAGATTCTTGCAGCCAATCATGAGCCCATAAACTCGTGTTCACCGCAGAAATTCAAAGGGAATGCCTCTGATACGCAGATCTTTACCTGGGCCAAACTAAAACTTCAATCTTCAGCTCAAAAAATAAACTTATTACTGGAGTGCAACCGATGATATTCAACAGAACCTGTTCAGTATACCTCCGGAACAACATACTAAAGTTTTGTCGCAATAGAAGCATTTTTACGCAAGTTATGACGCATAAGGGCAATGGAATGCATCCCGCTCCTATGTCCTGTCCTTTGATCCCACGTCACCCATTTTCAATATTGTTCGTCCCCAGGTGGTCCCCTACCACGTACTAAAATTTCATTGAAATCGAACCATTTTTACGCGAGTTATCGTGCAGACAGACGGGCAAAGCTGGAGCATATACGCTTCTTCAAATTACGGTTGGAAAGCGTAAACAGGCATTGTCTTAATTTTGGACTTCTGTAACCTGATCTTCTTTTCTTTGGATGGCTGCGGCGCGACTTTCACTCAGTACCCTGATCATAACGAAAGCATTCAGGATCATAACAAAAATTCCATGTTTCTTCACCTACCACAACGCTTTGGAGAAAAATTTGTATTGTTTCTGTGGTTTCTAAAATGTCTTTTGCGTACTTCACGTGTTACTGGTCGTCTGACAAAGCATGCGGAACAAAACGAGCACAAACTCCTTCCCACCCCAAATCTTGTACAAAAATTTTACGACTCGTCTCCTTATTAACACCGAGCTCACATTCCGTCATCCTGAAGCTCACATAACGATTGCATTTTATACTTTCCCGAGCTTTCTCAATGAGTTCAGAAGCGCACACTGAAATCGGGCGTCCGGGCCTTTCGTCATTTTCCAAATCTTCCCGCCCATTCTTCAAACGTGCTCACCATCGGAATATTTGCTTACGAGATAGGCAATTAGCCCCATACACATCCCGCAACAATTCAATTGCCTCAGATGCATGTTTACCGATTTTCAAGCAGTACCGAATATTTGCCATCTGCTCCGTGACAGAGCAGTGACAATGTTCTTCGACCGAATGACGTCATGCACAGCGAAAATAATCATCTGCACAATTCTCACGCAAGTGATGTTGTCACCGCATAGCTGATTAATGATTTGTGAAAAAGAACATGTCTTCCCGACCCGTGTGCTTTACCGGGATTAAAAAAATCAGTCTCATTACTTATTGCCACACTGTGTATTTTTATACGGTAGGAGAGTATATTGAAGGTGATAACAGTTAAAAACGTAAATCATTTATTTAACAAAAGTCTCAACTTCAGTCTCGTAATTTAATTGCCATATCTCTTAAATAGCAAATTCTGTGTACGACTACCTTCAAGGGGTCTGCCTGCAATTGTTGATCGAGTTTTAAAGGGTTCCCAGATCCAAATTAAATTGAGAAACGGTGCTTCAAGCTACGGCATTGAAACCAAATAATTGTTGCAGAATGTTGACATCGCTTCTTTAATTCCGACAGAGAATTAAAGGATGGTTATATTTGTATATTCAAAATTCCTGGGAAAGCATTTTTTCTTTCTTTTTTTTTTTTTTTTTTTTTTTTTTCTTTGCCGCTCTCTTTTCTTCAGGATCAGATCATGTGGGAACTGCAGTGCAAGTCAAAGACATATATGGATGAGAAATCTGCTTGAAGATACAGACATTGCTCAAAAGAAACCAGAAAATTTATGCAAAGATAATGGGTCACGTGTCGTATCAGCCGAAAGCGCGAAGGTAATTCCGAGAAGGAAACATTTTGTTGCGAAATTACATTTCATTATAAATTTGAAATCTTTAATATTGAAAGTGTCATACTGCGAAATCCTTTCTGACATCAAGACAAACATTTTATCAAAACATCATTTTGAAACCATGCGAGAAGCTCGGTAATCCAGTAGTCAGAGGCGTGGGCTTCTGATTATTATGCGAGTTGTACAGCGGTTTTAATCCCGATAAGACATTGCTGGCCGTGTCTTCTCCTTGGAACCAGTAGTCCTACGAGCACAAATAAACTATGACAGCATTATCGGAACTTACTGAATATCGCTCATTAGTCTCATATTCTTCGAGAAAGCAGTTTTTGGCAGGTAACGCCTCAGGTGGATGACGGTGAATCCGTATTGCGTCATTCCGTGCAGGATGTCTGATAGGAACGATGGGTAGGTAGTAGAGGTTAGCTTAACCGCAATTTTCCGGTCACAGTGACGACGGTGGAGTGTAATGGAAGTAACGGTGACTTTAACCCGTGACAAAGTGGCTATTTATGGCATGGGTTACAAAGCTGTAACGAAGTATTAACGGCGAGTCACAATCTTGCTTGTAACAGTGACAAAATCATCATTCATAATGGATAGAGTACGAAGCAGGAATTGTGCAGAGAATCACCGTGACACATAATGCTCTTGTTTGGGCATACACTTAAAAAAAGAACGTCAGGTTTCGGAAAGGGGAAAAAAATTAATTCTTCTTTTTTAATGCTATGCGTCTTTTCCGACAGTAGTGGAAGTAAAGCCCATGTAAAAAAAATTCGATGCAACGAAAATGGGTAACGGAAGTAATCAAAACCATTGTTGAAATCTGATTTTTGAATGTTGTCCCATTAAGTGACGCAACTATAGTTAATTGTTATTCAACAGTAAAATTTTCTAAACTATCGCCAAATCACGTTTTACATAAACGTAACAATATCTCATTGCAATCTACGTAAATTACCATAACCTAAATGTGATAAAAGCCATTACAAAAATGCATTTTGATACTATGCGTCTTTCCCAACCATTTTGATACTATGCGTCATTCTAAAAAACCGAAAAAAAGTCCACCAAATTTGGTATACTAACTCATGGTACTCTCTTAGACCGTACACGGTTTTTGGAAGTGGTCAGGGCCCGGGATAAAGGGGGCTCCATACAAAGTTTTCGTAAAATCTACAGTTTTCAATTTAGAACCACCAAATTTGGTATACTATCTAATGGTATTCTAACTTAGACCTTACACTGTTTTCGGAAGGGGTCGGGGCCCGGGATAAAGGGAACCCTTACAAAATTTTCTAAAAAATTTCCATTTTTTATTTAAGAACTGCAACACAATTCTGCACTCCAGTACTCTATCTGCGGTCTAAGTTAGAGTACCATGAGATAGTATACCAAATTTGGTGGTTCTAAATTGAAAACTGTAGATTTTACGAAAATGTTGTATGGGCCCCCTTGACCCCGACCCCTTCGAAAAACCGTGTACGGTCTACGTTAGAGTACCATGAGATAGTATACCAAATTTTTTATTTCTGAACTTTTTTTCGGTTTTTTAGGAATCGACGGTTAGCATATATAGTGTCGACGAAATGTACCTGTCGACGAAATGAGTTGTCGACGAAGTGAACCACACCCTTCCCAACAGTAGTAAAGTACGCGTCGTAGTGAAATTTGGCATCTTGCCAACCCACCAAGGGGAGTAGGGATTATCTGCTTTGACGAGAGAATTAAAATGATGTATAACACGATGGGGTGTAACTTGTAGATATCCTAGATCAAAAGTTACCTATCCCTCTCACTAACACACTTAGGATTCAGCTTTGTTTTCTATCTTGGGGTCAGATATCTGCTTGCGCATGCGCAGATTTACTTTCGTAGCTATGTAACATTTCATCCGTGTCAGAGTTGTTCCTTATATTTGTCTAAATCTGAATAATACGTAACAATAATGATAATAAAAATAAATACTGTTTCTGAAAAGCTAAACAGTTGAAATATTAGGTGTGCAACTTAATTCTCGGCCCCTAACCGCAAGCGATCATACAACGTCGGCAAATGCAAATAGCTGTGTGCGATAATGACTGATTGCAGCGCCAACAAACAGCTTTCCAGGCAACCGTAAACGCTCACAGCTGTAGTGACAGAAAGGACGAAAGTTGACGGTGAAAGCGATGTCGTTCGAGAAGCAACATTTGAGGCACTGCCTCCTGTTCAAGTTTCAGCTGAAAAAAAGTGCCGAGGAAGCCCAGCAAATGATCCGTGCTGCTTTGGGTGAGGCTGCTGTTTCCTACAGTACGTGTAAGAAGTGGTTCCAACGGTTTAATCAGTAAAATGCCGATCTCCGTGATGCAGAACGTCCGAGACAGCCACAGAAAGTTGACGATGAAGAACTAGAACAACTGTTGGACTCGGATCCCTGTCGCAAACAGTCAGAGCTCGCCCAGGAACTCAAAGTAACCCGGCAATCCATTGCAAATCGCCTGTACAAGCTTGGACGGATTCACAAAGAGGGCCGTTGGGTGCCCCACCAACTCACAGCTGCAAACAAGTCTAGGCGCTACAATGTTCCTGTGTCCTTGCTCTCCAGATTCACGAAGAAGGATTTCCTCCACAAGATTTTGACCTGTGATGAGAAGCGGATCCTCTACGATAATCATAAGCGGCGCAAATCGTGGGTTTATCTAGGTCAGCCTACCACCAGTACCGCCAAACCAAATATCCATGCCAGAAAGTTGTTGCTGTGCGGTGTCGTACACTATGAGTTGCTCAAACCTGGTGTAAACAGTCAATGCTGAGCGTTATTGTCAGCAACTCATTCGTGTGAGTGACGCACTGGATACCAAAAAGCCATACACCGGCAAGGGAAGAAGGTCGGCCCTGTTGCCTCAGGATAACGCGCGTTCTCACACCGCGAAAACGACTTTTAACACGATCACCGACCTGGAATGGGTGATTTTTTCCCACCCGGCGTATTCCCCAAACTTCGCCCCGTCGGATTATCACCTCTTTCGCTCTCTGCAACATCACCTGAGTGATACGCACTTCACTTCTGTCGAGGAGGTCCACACAAGTATTGATGCCTTTATCAACTCGAAACAGCCCTCTTTTTTCCGCAGTGGCATTCCGTAGCTTCCTGACTGATGGCTCAAATGTATAGAACACGACGGGGATTATTTCCCTGATTAGGTACGTATTCGATTTGCTATAATTTGCTGTCAACGTGTCGTGCCTGTGGCCGAGAATTAAGTTGCACACCTAATACTTACTATTACCGCGACGCAATTCAGTAAACATTTACTTTTCTGACTTGCATACTTTCTTTCATTTGTTTTACGATAAAAACATTGATTAATCCACCTACCTAGGTACCACTCAATGTCAGGAATTAGTAAACATTGCTGTACGATTTAATTCCACTTAGTATGTTCTGGACTGTTGCTCGCCGTGGTCGTGAGTGACGCGAATAAATGCAGTGCATTGTACGTAAATAAATGCGCACTCTGAAATCACTCGTGTTATTTCACACCTTACAAAGATCTTGGCATGCGAAAGATGCATAGCCTAAATTATCACTGTTCAACGCACATTTTGTTTTCTGTAGGCGGTGTTTCTTACAGAGTTTGGTCCGCTGAATCTAAATCTGCAATCCGTTTTGTTCTATCACATAACTTCAAAAAATAAACGTTCTATTGTTTATTCTAACGTTCCTTCAGTCATAAGACCGGTGCCGCATTCAGAGGAACTGCCAGTGCCACAACCTCTGGTATTCGCTGATGTACATATTGAAAGTAGCGATGAAGAAGGCTGTATTATTGAAAGTAGAAAGTAGCGATGAAGTAGCGATGAAGAAGGCTGTATCCGAACAAGATGAAGAAGCTGACAGTGCATGCTCCTCAGCTCCTCATACACTGAAGAGCAATTGAATTAGAGACAGCTGGCGTTATGCAAATGTGGCTCTGTGGGCGGCCCTGTAAACGGAAACGACATGACGTATGCAGCGATCCGACAATATAAGGAGTGATGCGACGATGCGACGGGAATCAGTAAGAGTCGAACGCGGTTTGAGTAAGACGAAGGATCAAAGCGCATTTGATCGTGGACAAATTGTCGGGGCCCGACGAATGGGTCACTCCATCTCGGAAAGTCGTGCAGGCACTGGGATTTTCACAAGCCACTGGGTCACGGGTGCACCGTGAGTACATTGAATCCGGTAAAACCATCCCTGCAAGGGCCAACTGCCGTGAACAACAGCGTGTGGTGTAGGATGAGCGGGGTCATCGTCGGCTAGCTCGCATTGTAACAGCGAATAGACGGGCCACAGTGCAAGAAATCACTCGACAATTTAACGCTGGAGCACAAAAACGTGTAAGCAGCCACACCATCCAGAACCATCTCCTCGCTATGGGGTACAGAAGCCGTCGTCCCACGAGGGTACCGCTGCTGACCGCACATCACAAGGTGCAAATATTAGCATTGACGCTGGAACTTCGCCACTGAACCCTAGACATGTGGATAAATGTTGCCTGGACTGATGAGTCGAAATTCACGTTGGTACATGCGGATGGCAGGATACGAGTACGGCGCAAACCACATGAAACGATGGATCCTTCTTGCCAGCAGGGTACTCTTCAAGCTGGTGGGGGTGGTATTCTCGTCTGGGGACTGCTTACGTGGACTGAAATGGGACCCCTGGTACGTGCGACATCGTCCCTCACAGGTCAATGTTACCGGGATATCCTGGACGCCCATTTGCTCCCGTTCGTGCGTCTTTAACATCCCACTGTGGACCTCATCCTGCAACAATTAACACTCCACCGACGTGACCTCGCTTCCTTGGCCAGATAGGTCACCTGACCTCAACCCCATCTAGCACATCTGGGATGCCATCGAGACAGATGTTCGAGGCTCTGACCCCCTCCATCAAATCTTCGTGAACAGTAGGAGCTTGTTGAGGGGTCGTGGATTCGTATGGCTTCCCAACGCTTCCGGTGTCTTGTCGAGTCCATGACGAGACGAATCGCCGCCGTCATCAGATCGAAAGGTGGTGCTGTACGTTACTAGACAGGTATCTCGAATTCAGTTGCTCTTCAGTGTATGATCACACAACGAGAACTTAATGATCTGGTAAGAGATCTTAATCTATCAAAGCCATAGTCCGAACTATTAGAGTCTCGACTCCAGGGGTGGCATCTTTTTGCTCCAGAAACGAAGGTAACATACTTTAGGTCTCGTCATAATGAGTACATGCCGCTCTACAGTGAAAGTGGTTAACTATGTTACTGTAATGACGTTGATGGGCTGTTTGAAGCTCTTGGTATAAACCAAATTAGTGGAGATTAAGGAAATTCGTGCAGAAACCTGAGGAATGGAGATAGTTTGTGGATTTCTGCAAAACCAGCTGGAAATGCGTCTTGCTACACAATATTAACGTGTATTCATCTGTCCCTGTGGCACATTCACCTACTATGAAGAAAGTATACGACAATATGAAAATTCTATTAGAAAAAATCAACTATGAAGTCTACCAGTAGGACATCTATGCTGACTTAAAAGAAATAGCGATGTTGCTTGATTTACAGGATAGATACACAAAATACTTTTGTTTCGTCTGTGACTGGGGTAATAGGGCAAAAGGGAATGATTATGTGGTGAAACAGTGGCCGCCTCGTGAGAGTCTAACACCTGGCGAAAATAATGTGAAAGCTATTCCATTAGTAAATGCTGAAAAGATTCTGCTCCCACCGCTCCACATTAAGCTGGAGTTAATGAAGACATTTGTAAAAATTCTGAAAAATAATGAGGCTGCGTTTCAGTATTTGCAACAGAGGTTTCTTAAACTGAGCACACTACTAAGCTCAAGGAGGAGATATTCAATGGTCCTGACATTAGACAACTAACTCAAGGCGCTGCATTCGAGGCCACTCTTCATGAAATTGCATTGGTTGCACGGACATCTTTCAAAGAGGTGACACAACAGTTTTTAGGCAATGTAAATTCACTGGCTTACAAAGATTTTGTTTCTACAATAGTGATGGCTTACCACGACATGGGATGCAATATATCCCTAAAACTTCCTTTCCTGGACTCCCACTAGACTTCCCAGCAAAAACAGTCTTGTTGGGCCAGCACTGGCCCAACACTATGTTGCTGTTACATGAACCGGGAATAAAATGTCCCGGCGGCCACCAGATGGGCCAGCAGCTGGCCAACAGTTGTCATATGCCAGAACAGGGCCATCAGTTTTCCATCACAGGCCGTGGCTGCCACAAGCTGCTTTTAAGGGGCCCTGCAAGTGAGTGCCATAAATGATGGTTAGCCTAATGTGGTCCGTCAGTGGCATCCGGCAATCACGTGACGTAACTGATGGCTTTCCGAATGTTGTCCGTCAATTTCCCAGTAGTAGACCAAAAGGCACACACACAACTGCTTTTTTCTCCCAACGAAACTCCTACATGATGTCACGGCGCTGAGGAAATTTCCTCAACAGGTCCGGCAAATCACCCGATGGATCTAACAGGTATCGAACCAAGGACTGCTGGTGTGCGAAGCAGATGCTTCAAGCATCAGACTAGTATGCCACGCGTGACCGTCCACTTGGAGGTGAACGTCTCTCTTGCGCGATATGACATTAAGGGTTCTCTTTTTAATTTCGCAATAATGCGAGTTAGTTTTCATAAATGTACGTTTCATATAATTCATAAATTTATTTTTTCAACGTAACGATTTTGTTTATTTACTTTAAGGAAACTTCACTCACTTTGAACGAGGGTATCAGCTTAAAGACATTTTCCAAAGTTTTGGGCTGTCCTTCTGGTCTTGAAAAGCAATTGTTTAATTAATATATTTACACATTCATGTCACATTCTGTTACATTTTTAACGTTGTAACTTTTTTTTCCACGGTCCGAAGCTACATTTGTTCTAAATAGGAATAATATTTTATTTTACTTCCGGTTATTTTTAGCAGCGAATTCCTCCAATCTTGTGTATTCAACGCATGAATGAGTACATTATATTCACATAGCGTTGCTTCTTTTTCCAAATACTAGATAATTTTGTAACGAAAATATCCATTTTTTACTCGTATAGTTCTTAGTTTTTTCAACACAACGATTTTTTAACGTCTTTCCGAGACTTCTATTTGAAGCGGTTTAGTATATGAAGATTATACAGAAATTATTTCTTGTTATTAATGGGAATGGAGAGTGTTTCATGGCTGTTTGTATTCTCGATTCTTCGTGTGTTAGTGCAGAAAGTTTCCTACGAAATGAGTTTCTATAAATACATGAAACTAATTGACTGTTTCTTACAGCTCATTATTTATTTATATAATTTTCCTTCGACGGTTAATCCTCGTCGACGCTGCATTTCATCAGGAAATTAATCCGTTTCTCTACATATGGCTTTTTTAACAACCACTAAAGCAACACGATGGCGAGGGCGTCGTCTTCAACTTACTGGTACCACGAAAGACTGTGCACGTGTTGCTTCAGCGCATGCGCAGCCCCGCTGCTTCCACCTCCTGTTATGGTTACTTCGTTTGCCATCTACGGGCCACTAGTGGTACTTGCGTGGATGCCCGTAGTTCACGCCGATGCTGCAGGACCATCAATGGCTACCAAATGATGGCGCTATCGCCAACGGATCACTACCGTACCGTGAATGGCAGATTTCATCCAGCAGTGACACATCACTGCCATCTGGTGGCCAGCAGTTTCCCAGCACTTGTGTTTTTGTTGGGTTTTTTCCACACAACTTGGGCTCCGTGAGCGATGAGAATGGAGAACGTTTCCACCAGGAAATTTCGACAATAGAAGACCAATATATGGGGAAGTGTAATCCTGCAATGCTCGCAGATTGCTGTTGGGGTTCAGTCAGAGAAACACCACTTACTTCATACAAACGGAAATCATCAGCTGGAGCGTTCTAGAGAGAGTCAGGTACGTTTCCTTATGTCATTTCTATTTCTATGTGTTATTATGAATATATTTTTTTTAGAGGTTTAACGACCACCGTGAGCAACTCAATGGGTTATAAGCAATCGCTCGTCCCTAATTTAGGGTCACTGGTTCCAGGGAAGGGAGAGAGCCAGTGCCGTAAGACAAACACAACATCCATGACTCAACGGGATTCGAACCCGGACCTCGTTCGGACGAATGATCAGAGGCCATCGCTTAGACCACTGCGCCACCGGGGTGGCTATGAATATTTTTGATGTTATGTTTCTCAAAAGGTATATGTGATAGAAAAAACTAAAAACAGTTTCAGAATAAGCACGAAAAACTCTATTGAAATCAGTTACTGTTGTTCAGGAAATATGAAAAAAAGGTTGAATTTTGTCGAACAGTGTTATCTATATGTGTTTGTTCGATTCCTGGTCGTGGGATTTTATCTGCCTGCGTCTCCAACATTTACCCCGACGAAATTAGGGTGATAACGATCTCTTTTTGTAGCTCATTTTAAACGGTCAACAGCCCTTAGGGTTTATCTTAGAGCCTGTTGGAGTCATCAAGAGCGAAACTGCGACAACCGTGTTTTTTCACTTGTTTATCTCCAAGCATTTATCTGATCGTGCCACAGTTAACTGTGATGTTGGAAGCGTTACGTTTAGACTCTGCTCACAACGGGACATTGATTCTTCAGCCACGGTAAAAGGATTTCAAACTCAACTCTGATAGGTAGCTAAAGTTCCTAGTATAGAGATAAATGACAGGTGCTCCAACGTTAAAAGGGTTTCTTTCCTGTATGTAAGATTCAATGCCAGTATTTTTTGAATGATCTTTGGAAACGCAAAGTAATTGCTGAAAAGGAATATAGGCAGCAGTGATTCATAATTTCTGCTACTGAGATAGCATTTTTGATAAATTCTTTCTAGGTTTGAAAATTTTATTCAACGCTTATAATGAATAAGCCTTCTGCTACCAAGCTAATTATAGTGAATATAGCTTTCACTAATATTATAATGAATTCAATGCTTGTACTAAGCTAAGTATAATGCTTTATAATGCTTCTTCTAATGGTTGTTGTTTGTTAATTAAATCATGAATAAACTTTCCTGCTAGTAGTGTAGTAACAATAATGAACAAGCTTATAACTGGTAGTAATGTTGTAGTAGTAATTAAGATGAATAAAGTCTTATGCTGGTTGTTACTAATAACACTAAATGAAATAAACCTAACAGCCAGACAGAGATCTGACAAAACTATGAACTGAGAAAGACGTACTTACGAAAGCAATCTTTTATTTGGTCAACTTTTCGCTCTCACATAAACGAAGATCTGCTTACACATAAACCACAGTTCACTTCGTACAACAACAAACGCTCTCTTTCACATAAACCAACGCTCTCTTTCACATAAACCAACGACACATAAACAACAGCTCACCCTACGCACATCAACAAAAAGCTCTCTTATTATCGTTGAACGCGCCTATTTATACTGGCTACCACACGTCATGACTTACACTCATTGCCAGATCTCATTCAGCGGGTGAAATAACATCTCGTTCAGTAAGAAGATAATTTACATAGTAAAATAAAATAACCAGAGATAGTAAAAATCAAAAGGAAAGTGAATCGAGAGTATACGTTACACGCTTTACCCTCAATAGGCTTGGAATGTGCCATCATCACAGAGAACACACTTTGGAATGCCCAACACTCTCGATCTCACGTGTAGCTTTTCTTAGTTTTGGAAAATTCTGCGCGCTGCTGTTCGTTATTGGATTTGTTTGGCTTTGGTGATCAGTTACTCTTAAGAAGTAAAAATATTCCGCCATTTGGTGTTCAATTTACTCAACGTTCAATTCTCGAGGTAGGAGCAGAGCCCAAAGATTCCTGCTTTTTCGTGCTTCTTTCAAACTTAAAGAACGTGATGAAATATGATGCGCTACAAATGGAGGAGCCTCTGCGGAAATTTTATCTCCCATATGACTACTTTTGTTCTCCGAAGTGGTGCTCATTTCTGTCAATCCTCTTCCTGTAATATACTGTTCTTTTCATTTTTGAAACAGCTCAGTTCTCATCCCATCTTTCTCCACTTTCTTTCCGATAACATCTCCTCCAAGTTTGTCCAGCTGCTATATTCCTCCATTTACCAAATGTGCTCATTTAACGCAAAGCCATTTCTTTCAACTTTGATATTACATCTTTCCCCGCGCCTTTTCCTTCTTCTCCTTTAAGCCCGCATTTTGTCTTTCTTGTCTAAATTTGTCGAAGAATTCCCATAGGGAATGCATCTACCATAGATCAAGTAGGACGGCTGCAATGCGTCTTTTTTATTCTCGAAATCCATCAAGGCATTTGATTCAGTCTAGTGAAATCTGACCCTTGTCGTAACTACTCCTATTCTTCCGTTCTCCGCGCGATGTATATTAGACATTCTTGTTATAAGAAGAGAAAATTCAATTTAAATACCTGAAAGAAAAATAAACAAAACGATTCGAACAGTTTAAAATTTCTGGCTGGTCAGAACATTCATTCCAAACCGCGGAATTAAAGAACTTAGTTTCTCAAGAGTAACGTGAAAAGTAAATACTGGCCGTACTAGTAGACGAGTGGTATGAAGCTCTGGCTTCTGATCATGAGTCCGAGTTCGAATCCCGCCCGGTGAAGTATAGTTAGGTGATGTGTTTGCAGGGGCGAATATTTGGGGTGTGTTAGGTGTTCGGCGCACACCAACACAGAGCCTCAATTTAACCTATATTGTCGATATTAGACTGACGGACAATAAAATTTGGGCACCAAAAAGGAAGCATCGCATTGAACTGAAATTTTATACACTGGCAGAAAGTGAAAAAAACACCAAGAAGGAGACGTCTGATACCAACGAAATTTATACAGCATAATAACGGAATACAGAGGATAACGTGATCAAAAAATTATGGCAAAATACAACAGTATTTGCTGGTAAACTGAAAAATAACATTTCCATGTAACATGGTTAGTACGAGGTTGAACCGTCATGAACTGCGGCACACTGTGCAATTCTGGCATGGAGTCTGTTGTACAGATGTTGGATGTAAGTTTGGGGTATTGAGTTCCAAGCATCCTCAACATGAACGCGTAAATCGGGGATGGTCGTGGCTGGCCGTGGAGACCGGATAAGTCGTTGTCAATAAAATCCCACACGTGCTCAATGGGGGACAAATCCGGTGAACGTGCAGGTCATGGAAGTTGTCTCGCACCCTGAAGTGCATGTTGCGTTGCACGTGCCGTGTACGGGCGAGCGTTATCTTGCTGGAAAACACCACGATGGACCGACCTTACAAATGGCACAACAACGGGCTGAATGATGTTGTTGATGTAGGAGGTGCTGTTTAACGTACCCGGTACAAACACTAGTTGTGTACGGGAGTGATAGCTGATCGCTCCCCACACCAGGAGAACAGGTGTAGGCCCTGTGTGTCGCTGGCGGATGCAAGAAGGGTGGGGATGCTCCCCTGTGCGTCTGCGAACACGCATACGGTCATCGGAGACTCCCAAGCAGAATCTGCTTTCATCGCTGAACACGACAGATCACCATTGCGTTCTCCAGTGCAGACGTTGGCGACACCACTGCAGCCGTTCCTGACGGTGGGCTGGAGTCAGAGATACACTTGCCAGAGGCACACGTGCACGTAGTCCTGAATCCAGTAGACGGTTGCGGATTGTTCGCACAGTCACCTCAGGTGCAACGGCAGATCGGATTTGCGTCGCAGTGGATGTTCTGCTTGACAACGCCGCTCTTCTTATGCATCGATCGGTCCGCTCATCAGTCCGTCTGTGACTCCCGGTTTCACGTCTTCTCGTGTGGGAATGTTCCTCGGACCATCTACGGCACCATCGTACCACCACCGATACTTCCCGTCCAATTCGCTCCGCAATACGACGATACGATCACCCGGCCTCGCGGAGTCTGACTAGACAACCTCGCGCAAAGTCCGATAACTGCTGAAATCGTACACGTCTTCCATGTCCAGGCATTGCAGCTTCTTCAGGGTCTTCGCACTTGTCCGTACGCCGACGACTGATTACATTCACTTTACCGTGCTCCTTAAATACCACCAACGATAATTTGCATATTATGCCGTGCTAGTGCGTAAGTGCCCACCGGTTGGCCCCGAAATTAGCATCACACCTACGTAAACTTGGCCCATTGACATATGTAAATTTCATGATCGTCCGCCAATTCCTTCTTGGTGATCTTTTTTCACTTTCCGCCAGTGTAGATGTAATGATACAGATGAATGATACACATGATGGCAAAAACAGAGCTGCAGGACAATTTCAGAGGGATATGTAACACGTAGTCAGGCATCTTCAGTAGCGCGTCACACCACCTAGTGCGGCGATAAATGCTGCAAGAGGCCCGATGTTGTTCTGCGGCAGACTGGCGCACACGTGTTGGACGGTGTGCTCCAAATCCCGGATAGTGCGGGACGGCGGCAGCCGGCGTCTCAACTGGTCCCACACATACTCGTTAGGGGACACACATGCACGCCGGAAAAATTTCTCTGCTTTAAAATAAAAAAATTCATGTAATACCGTTTTCACATCGTTCACATCATTGAAGGTTTGGAGAGCGTAAGCGATCGAAAAAAGTGGTAGTCCGGGATGTAACGATCGAAAAAGGTGGTAGACCGGAATGTAACGATAGAAAAAGGTGGTAGTCTGCAGGTGACAGGTCAGGAGAATACGCCGGGTGAGGTAACACTTTCCAACCAAAGTCCACTAATTTTTGCCGAGTGGTTAAAGCAGCGTGAGGTCTGATGATGAAGAATCACGCCTTTGCGATTGACGGGTGATGGCTGCTTCGATGTCAGTTGTTCTCGCAATCTGCCCAACTCTTGGCAGTAGAGATCAGCATTTATCTTTCGTTTAGGTGTCAACACCTCCCAGTTTATTATTCCCTGGACATCCCACCAAACACTCAACAAAACCTTTTTGGGATGCAATCCTCCTTTTGAGGTCGATGGAACAGGCTCTGCACCATGGCACACAGTCCGTCGACGCTTTACATTACAGTACAGTAACCATTTCTCATCACCCATTGCAATACGTCCCAATCACGGTTCATTTCTGTGACGAGAAAGCAAAGGAACTCAGATATGGATTCTCTCCTCTCGTTACTTTGCACAAAGCTGGTGCGGAATCCAGTTATCGACTTTGGTGATGAACCGAAACGCATGCATCCGTTTTTCGACTGTTGTTCTGTGTACCGACAACGTTTCCGCTAATTCGTAAATGGTTGGATGTGGGTCATTTGTTATGGCTTGGTACACATCCTCGTCAGAAACCACGGATGAATGTCCAGGACATGGTTCATCTTTACAGCTTCTGTCTCCGTCCCGGAATTTCCTAAACCAAAAGTGACATGTGCTATCATCAAGTGCATCTTCCCCATACACTTGACAGATGTTGCGGCAAGCCACGGGTGTAGTACTGCCTTTATCGAACTCGTACAGTAAACAATGTCTAATATACTCCTTATCTCATACCATGTTCCACCGTCCGTGATTTCCGTTACGAATGACTTACTCGGACAAACCTAGTGCGTCTATATGTTCTACTGCTCCACACTTTATTGGCCAAAAATTCGGCATCGCAGCATCATCTGTGACGTAACTACTCCGATCGCAATTTGCATGCATCTATTACCAAAACGGGTAGAACTTTTGCATACACCAAGTACTTTTAAGATTCTCTTTTCTCAATAGTGTAAAATCTATACAGGGTGCATAGTAAAGTCCCTTACTTGCAAACGGACAGAGGTACAGTTATGCAAGTGAGATAACGGCATAGTACAGCGACTACGCCCGATCGAATGAAACCAATACCCTCGCCCCTAGTGGCGAAATACGGAAGTTAGCCACTGCAAATTGAAAACGAAAAGAGATAGAGCAACATTTCCAATTTCAAAGTTGTAGAGCATCAATTAATTAGTACAAAACGACATTTGTTTCACACGGATGAGATAAAGTTTCGCCAGAATACCCCACAATGTCCGAAATCGATGCGCGACGATTCGAATCTGCATATTCACATTTCGCAAATGTAGCCGTTTGCAAATAAAGATTGTGACGTTGTACCGTACCTACGATGTAAAAACCAGTAGTAGGATGTACCCTGATTAGAAGTCTAGGTCTACGTACCCTGTGTGAGAATCGCGAGCTTGGACCTCTGGGGTTACGTAAAAAATCAGGTGTATGCAACAGCGCCTACAAGTCTGCTGGATCTACGTCGTCGTGTTACAGATGCTTGCAATAGTGTGACACCTTCCATGCTGAGGAATGTACATGCAGAGTTACTTTTACGAATACAAATGTGTATCGTGGGCAATGACGAACTCTTCGAACATACTCGACATTAACTTTTTATCACTGTGCTCCAGTTTGCCCTTTTTGTTTTTGTTTTGTCTGACGTCATCAAACTGTATTGACATAAGTACGCATTTATGCAATAAAATGTGTGTATTTGCTCATACCTATGCCTGTTCCCTTCAAACGTTCACACAAAATTTCGCGCATCGATTTCGGACATTATTCAAGCCACAAATTATCTTATCCGTGTGAAACAAATGTCGTTTTGTACTAATTAATTCATGCCGTACAAATTTGTAATTGGAAATTTTGCTCTATCTCTTTTCGTTTTCGATTTGCAATGGCTAACTTCCGCATTTTGCCACGAGGAACGCTGCTATTGGTTGCATTCAATCGGGCGTAGTCTCTTTACTATACCGTTATCTCACTTGCATAACTGTACCTCTCTCTGTTCGCAAGTTATTCCAGGCTAAAGGGACTTTCCTATGCACCCTGTATACTTTAAAGGTGGCACTGATTTTGGGAAACAGCAAAAGTAACTCGGAACAAGTTCTGGTTCTGGAGAGTAAAGTGGAAGGTAAATCTAGGTAACACAGTCAAAATCCATTAGAAAACATATGATGAGGAAATGTAGTACGTTGAACATATCCTGAGATTATCTGCGAAATGCAGAATAAATATCCTTATTAGGAGAACAAACAGAAGAAGAAAATGGGAAAATAAAACCAAAAATTATATTGTTGGTGACAAAAAACGGAAATAATGCCAAGAAACATCCGGCTTAAAAGCAAAGAGCATACAACAGAGAAAACATATGAGCAAAAATTACTCTTGGAAAGCGCATCCGATAAAAACGACGAGGAACTGTTTTCAACTTAAGATTTTGATGCTCTAAGATAAAAGTTATTTTGTCGGAACTAACTGAGAAAGAGCAACACATTTTTTAGCAAACACGAACTTTAAGGAAAGTTGAAAAAAAATTGATATCTTTCTTTTCTTCATTTTGTACCCAGACTAACAATAAATTAACGTATATCATGAGCTTGTCAGGAAAAACATAAGAAATAAAACTTAAATTTAGTTTCCAGTAACTATGAAGATTTAAGTTTAGCTTCCGATCTTGTGTAAGCTCCGCCTTTATACTGTCGATCGCTATGCTCAGGATTTCTAACAACCACTAATTCTTCTATGCTTCTGACGGGATTACGAAGTCTTTCTAGGAAAAAGTTTTTAATTTTCTTTTAAAGGATGTGCAAGCACTTCCGGATTTGTTTTATTTTCTTCCTGTAAACGAATTTTCTATTGTGCATCTGCTATAAAGTTTTCAATGAATTAATTTCGAGAAAATGTAATGACTCATTGATTTAAAAAATGCCCGGACTTCTGATTAGAGATCTTCATGGGCCTGGCACGGGCACTTTCTTAATCAGCTAACTGAAATTTTCCGGGCTGGGGTAGGGCCTGTACTGGAAGGTTTAGCATTTTGCTCCTACATTAAAAAAAGTCTTTTCGTCTCATGAAACGAAGATTGACTTGTTAAATAATGAAATGGCGAAGTCCACGGGATAAAACGACAGACCCCGTCCGTCACCGGATATGCGTCGATTAATTACAGATGAAGGCAAGATAAGAGTCTGAAATGGGACCGTGTATTTCTTTAATGGTTCAAATCAAATTCCGTTCTCACCTCATTGCAGTGGCGAACTAGCACAGGGAGCGACCCCCTCCCCCTGCAAAATTTACTTCAGCACCCCTAAGCACAGTAATTTCCCCAGGATTTTGAATGCGATGTGTGTGTGTGTGTGTGTGTGTGTGTGTGCGGTTGTGGTATTGTCAGAAAATCAGGGTGATGGAAAAGTAACGAGGTGTACTTCGAGTGCTGTAGTTTTAACTTTTTAAGTAATTTTTGGAACAAAAGTACATAATGCAAGATTATTATCAATCAGCCAATCAGGATTAAAACGGTGAGGGGACCAATGCATGAACATGAACATACATTTTATCGCAAGAAACGAATTTGGGAAAAATATATTTGAATAGTTAAGGTTAATAAAACTATAAGACTTCCTTATCACGCGTTCTACTTTCACTTGTTTCTGAAGTGCTTGGTTTTTGAAAACTGTCTGTTTCTACTATAACGAAGTAAATTTCTCCGTCATTTTTATCCGCGCCAGGATTCGAACCCGGGTCCCCTCATTCCGAAATAAGTTGCTCTACAAATTGAGCTACGCGGACGTTTTATTCTGATTCCTATCTGCCTTTATGTCGTGTGCGTCCTTCTGGCAGGTACGTCACATCTCCTGGTACGTTACACTACACTTTGAACAGTTGACGCGCTAAAAAAAAAATCATCATTCTTTTCATCAGAAATGGCACCTGAGATTAATTGACTCTGCGGCAAAAAGAACTGGTCGAGTTTTGGAAGTTCCTTTGCGCTCTCTCCTTTTTTCTTTCGTTGATACTGTGCACCACTTGGACGCTTTTGTGACATTTTGCAAATAGATGTCGTTCCCTTGTATATTAGAGTTTCCATACAGTGAATGAGATAGACATGCTTACTGTAAGGAAGAACTAAAAGCAATAGCAACGTTTACTTTTTTGTCCCAAACTAATATAGATCACTTGAAGAAATCACCCTCTTATGTATTGCAGTCTGCGGCTACTGTGAATAAATGTTGGCGCCTGTCGTGTACGTAATCCTAGGTGACTGTTTTCCCACATTCTCCACGGGAAATCCCCATGTGGCCTCGCACTTTTCCTCAGCAGCGCAAACAGAGAGATAACGACTGGAGAACGATCGTATTATTTACATCCCATTGCAGAGCGATCATGTTACAACCTGCAGCCAAAGGGCCGAATAGCTTCAATCTGTAGGACATCCAATGTTTTAAAAGTGAAACTTGACGTTTATTTAGGCAAAGCTAAATACTATACATCTTAAAGGAAAACGTAAATCTTTGGGTTAATTATTTGTTTGTTTGTTTTTGCGCGTGTTCAGATGTTTTCATAAATATAACTGGCAGCTGCAGTACGGCCCTTCGTTACTTGCACCCCCGCAGCTGTGGGGTTTGCGGGGGTATTTGTTACGCCACTGCCTCATTGGCTTTAGCGACTAAAACACGTGGCTGTGTTTCCAAGAAATGTCTACATGAACACATTTTTCAGCTTCACGGAACCAAAACCAATTTCTGGCGCTATTCGTCATTACAACGGAGACGAGGAAGTTCGAAGTATTTGTTTGTTACATGCTTGGGGAACGAAGGCTACCTCGTTTATAATTAAGTGTAGAAGCGGAAAATCGTAGCATGTAGACTGGTGCTAGTGTTGTAAACCCTAAGGATTTTCCTGTAGATCTACGGATTTTCAAGGCCTCCTAGAGATATACGGATTCTGGTCTAAAATCAACAGATACTTTTTGAAAATTCTAGTTTCTACAGATTTTCCTACAGATTTCCTGAAACACTACTTCATTTCAGAAAATATTGATACTGTGGTCAGAAAAATTTGGATAGTGATATCACCGAGTGGTAAATTTGCAATTTCTAGGAATTTCGGCACTGCATTGCGCATGCTCATACTCACGCCCACCTATAATGCCAAATGTGACGTCCTGGAAGTCCGCATTCCACATTACTACATTTTAGCATTTATATATTTTTATTGGCAACAGTTGTTCTTCAACGTGATCTGTTTTGCTGTTTAACCTGTAGCCCTATCTCTATTATCCAAACCAGTTATCCAAAGAGCATCGTTACCAGGTACCATTACTATTTGTCTGATTTTCTGAAAACACCACCTCATCTGCTGTGATCGATTCTTTTGACTTTCAAGGCTCGTGAATTGCTGTTTTTCTTTTAAATTTCAACATGGATGTTAGTTCAGATTCCAACTATCAAACTCCAGCAAAGAAAGCTAAAGTTAGGTACAGCCAAAAGTGCCAGATCAAATGGGAAACTGATCCAAAATTATAAAGGCTGGATCAAAAAGAGATCTATAGATGTACATAATTTCCATTGTTACAGCTTATGTTTGTGATTACAAATGTGGAACTTCTGAAACTCATAGGCACGCACAGTCACAAAAGCATTTGCCTAGCATAAGGTCAAAAAGAACTCAGAATACTTTATTTGATTTGCCATCTTCCTCAACACGCAATCAAGTGCAAAAATCTGGAGAAAACTGCCTACCTTGAAAGGGGAACACATCTGCATTGAAAATTCCTACTGTGTCATTCTGTCGGTAAAAATAAAAATTCTGATTTCAAGAAAAACTTACGTATTTATCTACAGATTTTTATGGTCTTAATCTGCAGAAAAAAATACAAGTACGCTCAGTTCTGATTGAGCCGTCCGTTTGGATCGCAGGACTACGATTTGCGGATCCGAGGGTTGAAATTAGCTAGTCGCGTATGATTTCAAAGCGTTTATTTAATTTGTTATAGCCAACACAGGTCTATGATATGAAAAGTAGCTTGCATAAGTTTTACAAATAATGCTGGATACATTGCGAGCACAAAGCAGATCGATACATGAATTACCCAACGTGGTGCTCTCTCTCTTTACATTCCGCATCATTTGATTTTTTCCACTTTTTCTTGCGTTCATTCCGCGAATTCCGCGGCATTGTCGAAAATGTTAACCCGTTCACACGAAAACAATTTCAAAAAAATTTAGTTTACACCACTGCGATATGTTCTTTATATATTTGAATAAATCTCGTCGAGAGCGTTAAAACGATACCACGCACAGTCATTTTGCACTCACGGTTGTCCAGCTAAATCGTCATATTTTCAAATGTGTTCAGTGGTTCACAAGAAAACAATTTTTAAAATGTTCAGTTCAAACCACTGCGAAATGTTCTTCGTGTATTTGAATAGATCTCGTTGAGAGCTTTAAAACGATACCACGCACAGTAGTGTTACGCTCCCGGTTGCCGAGATAGGCTGAGTCAAACGCGGCGGCACACCCACAAATATTGCATCATCTCCCCCGCGCACAGGGAACGAGGGGAGCGTCGCGCCCACAATGTATTGCTCAGTACGTGAATTGAACTCCATGCTGTTTACGAATATGCTAACACGATTAGTGTGCGGCCCGTATTTTTAACGCTAAAATGATTTCAATTGGGACCTATTTTTGTCACAGGCCGTCGTTAGTCGCCCCTTACTATCCGCAGAGTTAGACCTAGTCCGACGTCAAAATGTGTTGAGTGTTGACATTACTGACTAGTGCGTTACATTCCTTTTGTTACTCAGGTAAGTCGGGGTAATAGAGCAGCTTTGTTTCTTCAGAGAAAGAGGTCATCTTGCTTTTCTGAATCGCGGATATCATGACAAAATGGAACAGCACTCACATGAAAAAAAAAAAAAAAAAAAAGATTAAACATGCG
This sequence comes from Macrothele yani, assembly GCA_039090855.1. NCBI lineage: Eukaryota > Metazoa > Arthropoda > Arachnida > Araneae > Macrothelidae > Macrothele > Macrothele yani. The sequence goes on from CM077002.1 coordinate 50,950,106, forward strand.
TGTGTTCATTATGAATATCGACTAGGTGAAAGTCCGTCAATAATGATGAGAAAAATAAGATATTTAGAGTAATTTTTTTAATAACCAGGTATTCTTTTTGTTTGTGATATCGAAATGTAAAAGCATGTTTCATGAACATTACGACAATGAACATTACAACAATAAAAACGAAGTACTACGTCATACAGTTGTTATGACACACGCTGACATAAGTCGCAGTTTCCATTCACGAAACACCTGCCCGAAAACACGAAGAGCTGAACAGGACGTCACAAATATATATATATATATACACACACATATATATATATATATATATATATATATATATATATTCTATAAAGAAGAGACCTAAGCAAAAAATACATATATAATTTTGACTCACACCTAGTACAACATAGAAAAGGTTATGTATCTACCTGTGTGAGTAAAAGGAGAAAAGATAAAAAAATAAAATAAAACAACTGAATGTAGAAGGTGTCGAGAATACTGAGCCTTGGCTTTATCAAGGACCAGCAAAAACTCTGCATTTTCTCACTTCTACAAAGACCTAGTTGGAAATGGGTTTCTGCAAGGCCATAGATGCAAGTAACATTCCCACCTAAAATAGTTTAAAAAATATATATATAAGTCATGTCCTCCGTAGAGTAGCATGACCTAGCACTAGTTAACAATTTCGCTTGCATCCATTAACCTTCATGGCCCGACCCATGCTCTTCATCTGTTACTATTAAACAGAGAGAAGAAGATTAAAGAGAACTCAAGCTGTGAGAGTGACATAATAAATAGAAATGATTTTCAGCTATAACGAAATTCCAAGTTCGTTTGAGAGAGAATTTAAACCTGAAAAACAATGCAAAAGAAATCCAAATTTTACATTGCAATTAAAAAAGGAAATGTTAATTTATAACGAACAGATTTTTGAAAGAAAACTTGAGTCTAAAACCCCCTACTCTACAACTTATGACAGCACGAAAACGAGAATAAGTTAAAGATAATAATTAACTAAAGAAAACTTTGTGAAAGTTATATACCTTAAACAGTTAGTTGCAATATGTACAAAGTATTTCAGCAGTGCTTTAAGTGCATAATTAATTAGTTATTAAGAACTTTACTACTTTGAAAAAACAGCGCATAGACAGCGCATAGAAAAGGAACAAGCTTAGCCATCTTCTGTTCCTAGGTACCCCAAAAGACGCTCAAAGTTACAAAGAAAAGTAAGAGTTAAAACCCGCATAAATGTTAACAGACAAACCAATGCTTAAAAGCTGAAAAGCTAAAAAACGACAGAGAAAAGGTACATAAAGTACAAACATTGAACTTATAAAACCTAGAACCCAAAAACAAGGAAGAGAGCTTACCTCTTGTGTGACAAAAACTTTTCTCCTCACAAGAGGAGAACATGGCTGACCTCTTCCGCCACTCCCTAGACGCTGGGGGGCAGTGAGGGTGGGGCCGATGGCCTCCTCATACAGCAAGAAACCAACGCGCGGAGATTTTAACCAGAGAAAAAAATATATAAACTTAAGACTGTGGATCTGTATGATCAGAATGAGCAGAATTAACTCTCCAGAATACATGAGAAATATTATAAAATACACGAGCAGTTTATTTAATAATCTTTGCATGTATTAAATCACCTTAGTGAGCTTCTATAGATTAATCAGAATCTTATTAATTTTAATGTTGGTTTTACTATTTTTAGTATAGCTATCCTAGTGATGAATAACTAGTTTTCTTTTTTATTTGTTTTTATTTTCTTTTATAAACAGATTTTTAAGCTTTTTTTGTGATTTTGTTTATATTATTTAATTTTTTGTTTTAATAGGACCGTCATATCCATAGCACTAAGGTTCCTTTAGGTAGTTAATAGGCATCCTCTAGCCAACTTCCTTACGGCTTTGATTGGTCAGAATCATATTATTAACTGTGTAGAAAATTAAAGCAGATCTGCCAACCTTACTCTATTATTCAGAATAATTTTTCTTAAAGTTCTTTTGATGAAAGAAGAAGGAATTTCGTTCTCTAGAAAACTTTCTAATAGTATATTAATGTGGTAATTGAAATCCAAATTGTTGCTGCAAATTCTTGAAATTCTTAGGACCTGAGAAATTAGTACATTCTCAATTACTTTGGTTGAAATGTTATTATTCCAGTGTAGATATTTAATTACTTTGAAAGGAAAATTAACTCTTTTATCAAAGAGGCTAATAGATGGGTTACCTCTGTTGAGCTTAATGCTTAAGTCTAGGAACTCAAGTTCCTGATTACTGTGGTTGGTTTTACATAAGTTAAGAGAGCTAGGATAGATATTATCAAAATCACTCTCTATAACTTCTGAATTATTGATACACAGCAGATCATCAATATATCTAAAAGTGTAAAGGTAGTTATCTGAGCAGGTGGGGTGATTTTTAATGAATTTATATTCCTTAAAGAACAGGAATAGATTAGCGATATTTGTGGACGTTGATGTTCCCATTGGAATACCGTTCACTTGCTTATAGAGAGTATTATTATATAAGATATGGTTATTTTTTATGCAGCAATTAAGATAAGAGTTCCAAGTTCCTACATCAACAAATTGGTTAAGTTTAAATTCTGCATACAGCTCTTTAAAGGTAGTGATTATATCTGATAGAGGCAGATTAGTATATAGGTTTTTCAAAATCATAACTATTAATATCTAGGGGACAAACTTTGAGTATAGTAGAAATTACTTCTGCATTATTATTAATTACCCAAAAATCTCTGTACATCAAGTTAGAACAGTTTCTAATGTGTTTCAAAACCTTCTTTAAGACATCTTCAAAAGCAAGATCTATTTTCTTTTTATGACTCCTTACTCCACTAGCTATGAACCTGAACTTCACAGGATCCTTATGAAACTTAACCGTTGCAAAAAGAAATGGAAATTCAGGCCCATATCTTCTAGTTTGTGGAATTTTAAGTTTCTTGAAGAATGCCTTAAACCGATTTTCTAACTGCTTGGTAGAATAACTTACGGGCTCGTATGTTACTCTATTATTGAGTTCCATAGTTAACAATTCAAAATAGAACTTCTTACAGATAATTGCAAAATTATTGCTAGCTTTATCCGTAGTGGTAAAAATAAATTGGTCTTGTAGTTTGGAGAGTGACCTTTTAGCTTCTCCAGAGAAAAGAGATTTCTGTCGAAACAAAAGTCCAGACCTGCCAACTCACCGGTGAAGCTATTGATTATATTATAATTCCATTCTGCGAAGGCCTCAATAGGCTGATTGTACGTTAAACTGGTTTTTACGATGTACTTATTTACATCTTGAGTGAAGCTCTCAAGAATCCTTTCTTTGGAAATTGTGAAGGAAGGTCTGAATTTAGAGCCATACTCTAATAAATTCCTAAGCTTTTCATTTTCAACATAACTCAAGTTTCCGGTGATAATATGGTTGTAATTCTTATCATAGTGAACTGTATCTTTATGTTCATCACAAGAACAAGTAGTATATATATATATATATATATATATATATATATATAAAGTTACAAAAAGCAGAAAAAAACTACAGCAAGAGCCAAAATATGAAAAAAATAGCTAAAATAAAAAACAGCAAAGCAAACGAGCAGGGAGAAAAAAATGGAGTGCAGAAAGCTTTGAAAATGCTGAGCTTTGGCCTTATGAAGGACCAGCAAAACTCAGCATTTACTCACTTCCGCAAAGACTTTACTGGTCCTTGATAAAGCCAAAGCTAGACATTTTCAAAGCTTTCTACACTCCATTTTTTTCTCCCTGCTCGCTTGCTTTGATGTTTTTTTATTTTAACTATTTTTTTCATACTTTGGCTCGTGCTGTAGTTTTTTCTGCTTTTTGTACATACTGTTTCTGAGAATTCTTTTCTGCTGCTTTTGCGCGTTTGGGTTTTCAGATTGTCTATTATTTTTTATTTTTTATAATTTGTTTTCTAAAAATGTTTTTCTGTTCATTGCTAACGTTTGGTTTAAATTATATATCATCATCATCATCATCATTGTCAACCATTATCAATCCACTGCTGGACGAAGGTCTCCCCAAGTTTCCTCCACAACGGTCTGTCTTGTGCCAGTCTCCTCCATGTCACTCCCGCATACTTTCGAATTTCATCCACCCATCTCCCATGTGGTCTTCTTCTGGGTCTTTTCCTGTCCCTTGGAATCCAATCTAAAATTTTGGCCTTCCATCGATGGTCTGTCCTTCTGGCAGTATGTCCAGCCCATTGCCATTTCAGGGATTTAACTCTGATCATGATGTCTTCCACTCTTGTCATTTTTCGGATCCACGTGTTCCTCTTCTTATCTCTCCTGGTTACACCAAGCATGCACCTCTCCATGCTGCTTTGAGTTGTCTGCAGCCTTTGTAGGTATAACTATACCATCGGGATTAGAGGAAATGCTATCCCACACTCACCAACCCGCTTGGCCAGCGTGGTGAGTTATGGCCAAACACCTCCAAAATGACTCCACAACTTAAATCTTGGCCCTCAGTCTCCGGCAGCTGGAATGTACCTGGCCAAGGCAGCGGCCAGTGCGACATGAAGGCAGAGGGTGCTAAGAATCCCCGGAGGACCGGACTAGGCTGCCATCTGATGCTGACCTTGGCTACGTATAACGGACGCTCCCTATCTTCTGATTCAAGGCTTCTTGAATTGGAAGAGGAACTACAAAGGATCAAGTGGGACATCGTCGGGCTAAGTGAGGTAAGGAGGAAAGGAGAAGATCTCATCGAACTGAAAAGTGGACATCTCTTCTACTATCGTGGGACAGCTACTGGCAGAACTAGTGGTGTTGGATTTATAATCAACAAGAAACTGAAGGATAAAGTTGTAGAAGTTGAAAGTTCCTCTGACAGAGCTGCACGACTCGTTATCCAACTCTCGAGAAGATACCAGGCTCAGATTATTCAAACTTGTGCACCCACCACAAGTCATGCTGAAGAAGAAATTGAAGAATTTTATGAGGAAATTCGTGATCTAAATAATAAAGGGAAGCAGCACTTGAAGATAATTATGGGAGATTTCAATGCAAAAATAGGGCAACGGCAACAGAATGAAACTTCAGTAGGTAAATTCGGTCACGGCAACAGAAACCAGCGTGGAAATACTCTCGTAGAGTTTGCAGAGGCAGAAGGGTTTTTCATCTTGAACTCCTTTTTCAAGAAAAAGCCACACAGGAAATGGACATGGAGACATCCAAATGGGACGACAAGTGAAATTGATTTTATTATGTGTAACAAAAAATTCGTCATAGAAGACTGTAGTGTGCTAAACAAGTTCAACACAGGCAGTGACCATAGATTGGTGAGATGTAAGATGCACCTCAACACTAAACTCGAACGTAGCAAGCTCATAAGACAAACAAAATGTATTGACATAACCAACCTTAAAAAACACCATAATACCTTTAAATTGGAACTGATGAACAGATTCTCTGCTTTAGAAGGCCTAACATCGGAAGAAGAGGATATTTCTGAAGTTAACAGTAAAAGTAACCAAAGCTCTTATGGAAACAGCAACAAAATTAGCTGGGTCTAAGAACAAATTGCATGTGAACAAATTATCAGGAAAAACCAAAATGTTGATGCAAAAAAGAAGAGAGATGAGGACAACTAAAGAAGATGTGACTTCCAAAGTGGAATATATAGAGCTATGCAAGACAGTACGAAAAAGTATCACTGAAGACGTAAGGATATTCAACTGTGAACTAGTAAGGAAAGCAATTGAAAACAACCAAAGCCTAAAGATAGCAAACGGACATCTCAGTAAGGGAAAAAACAGATTATGGCACTGAGAAAAGAAGATGGTTCTGTAACAAGAAATAGAGGCGAAAGTTTGACAAGAGTGAAAGATTTCTACTCCAAATTATATGAAAAGGATGATACATGTACTCCAGGCATCATGAAAGGTACCAGAGTTCTTCCAGTCCTTCCAGCAGAAGTTGCACATGCAACCAAGAACATGAAGCGGGGAAAAGCTCCAGGAGAAGATGGAATTACTATAGACATCATACAAGAAGCAAGTGGAGAAATCGAAACAGTACTCGCCCAAATTTTCACTCGATGCCTTAATGAAGGGAAAATTCCTGAGGATTGGAACAACGCTACAATGATCTTGCTACATAAAAAAGGTGACATTGAGGATCTCAGGAACTACAGACCTATCAGCCTCCTATCAGTGGTTTATAAAATCTTCACTAAAGTTCTTTCACACCGCTTGAAGGTGACACTGGACATTACTCAACCGAGAGAACAAGCTGGATTCAGGAGTGGCTACAGCACAATAGATCATATCCACGTACTGAGAGAACTAATTGAAAGAGCGAGGGAATATGAACTTCCATTGTGCATGGCTTTTATCGATTATGAAAAAGCCTTTGATTTGGTGAAACCATCAGCAGTTGCAATGGCTCTGAAATCCTGCGGTATTGAAGATGCATACATTAACATTACTAATAACATCTATGAAAATGCAAGTGCAAAGATTCGGCTGTTTGAAAATACAACACACATAAAAATTGGAAAAGGAGTGAGACAAGGTGACACCATATCTCCGAAGCTCTTTAATGCCACATTGGAAAATGTCTTTCAATCACTGAGCTGGGAAAACAAAGGGATAAAGATTAATGGAGATTATCTAACCCACCTTCGTTTTGCTGATGACATAGTCATTTTTGCAACTACCCCATCAGAGCTACAGAGTATGATCCAGGAACTTGCTGACAAGAGTAAAGAAGTGGGATTAAAAATGAACTTTCAGAAGACAAAAGTGATGTTCAATGCTTTTACAAGAAATGAAGATTTATCGATTGATGGAGAAAAGCTGGAGATAACAGACACGTACGTTTATCTTGGACAGCAGATATCAAGTGAGGGTCACATTGATAAAGAAATTAATCGGCGTACAAAACTTGCCTGGAGAGCTTTTGGAAGAAACAGCATAATTTTCAAGAGCAATATGCCATTATGTCTTAAAAGAAAAGTGTTTGATCAATGCATCCTTCCAGTGCTTACGTATGGTGCAGAGACTTGGACCTTAGCTAAAAGAGACATACAAATTATATATATATAAATTTATATATACAGTATATAAAATATATATTCAAATTAATCGGAAACTTGAGACTTAGTCGTTCTGGGTGGTGTAGTGGTTAGCATACCCGGGTGCTATGTGAGAGACGTGGTTTCGAGTCCCGCTCTGGGAGGATGAAATTTTCAAGTTTTCTGATATTATCTGACTTACCATCCTTGTCACATTTACACCAAAAATCGGATTGTCATCTTTAAAATTTGTATTTCTTTCTCAGTAGCTGCTATGGTGATGACGCCACATAATTATATTCGGGAAGCAGTTTCCATTCACTGAACACCTGAACGAGAAAACATGATAACTAAGCGTGTCGTCACAAATATTTCCTTCTCAGTTTTTGCTAAGGTGATGACGTCTCGAAATTTAATCCGGAAAGCAGTTTCCATTCAATTTACATCTGCGCGAAAATACGAAAAGTTAAGTGTGACGTCACAAATATTTCTTTCCTGGTTGTTGCTATGGGGATGATTCTTTCCACTGCGCCACCAAAGTGGGACACACGTTCAAACGTCCAGATAAAGCAAATTATATTGTTTATGATAATTTGAGAGAGGTTTTAAAAATAAACCATGCAGTAAACGTGATATCCATGTTACAAAGAATTCCGAAAAAGGTACCTGATATGCTTGCTACAGTACTCTTTAAAACTTTCAGTTATATAATTTACAACTCACAGCAGATTTGGAAATTGAAAGCCCATATACCCAAGGTACCTGGATATTCATTTCTCCATTTCGAAAATGTATTTTTTTCCATTTTAGAACTTCCTTTACGGACGTCTCGCAGGCCATTAAAAAGTTATCCACAGGTCACAGGTTGAAGACCTCTTCTCTAGAGGAAGCCTTGCGTTATTTGCAGTAAATGGCAGAGAAAGCTTGGTGAAAGTCAGAAACTGACCAGGCTATAAACTGGAAATTCCGAATCAAGCCGCACCCTCAAAAATTCTGGCCTGCGCTTGGGCCGGGCCAAGTTTTCAAATTAAGGCTTTTACAGACCTCTGCTTCTGATTTGCTTTCGTATTCTCAAGAGAACTCTTCTAAGGCGCAACGGACATTCATCAAGCGAGGATGATTCGGTGAATACCAGTTCTGTTCAAGGTTGGGCTGGACGTATAAGGGATGCAGACTTGAACATGACAACCGTAACCGAGGAGATTCATTAAAATGTTGTTGATGAAATACTAATCATGTAAACTAGTTCAAGCAATATTTATTCATTAGTATTACCCGAACCCAAGGCTTTCTTTTTCAGAAATACTTGCAAAACAAAATAATATTTATAGAAAGTTGTTGTTGTGACAGAGCGGAAAGTGAATAATTCTTGTGCCACACCATATCCAGTGGGAGCAACATTTCAGGTTAGGAACAAATTAATCTCATTGGAATGCCATTCACCAATGCTGAACAAGTTCGAAACTGTTCTGTCTGTCGGTAAAGTAAAAAAAACTACATTGGGGTATTACACTACTGGCCACCCAAAATGCATCACCAAGAAGGAAGCATCCGATTGGCCTGAAATTCGCAGCATGCGTCGCCCGCGAGAGGACATGCAAACGATTAGCATTGTAGGGCATATGCAAAACATGTGCGCCCAGCACGCCACCGAGAAGCACTATAAGAAGGGTGCGCAGAAGGCGGGGTGTAAGTAGTGGAAGTGTGTTGTGCTGCCGGACCTGTGCGTGGGAAGCTTCCTGATGCCTCGTCGCAGAATACGGCAGTCATTCCAGCACGTTTCGGAGTTCGACAGAGGACGAATAGTGGCTTATCGCAACAGCGGTTTAAAGTACCGAGACATCGGCGCCCGTGTGGGACGACATACAGTCACAGTGAGGCGAGTATGGATTCAGTGGGTGCAGGAGGGACGGACAGACCGACGTGAGAGATTGCCGCAGCCGCGGCACACCACCGAACGAGAAGACCGGCATGTTAAGTGGCGGGCGTTAACGGCTCGCACCTCCACATCACGAACGTTAGCGCAGGAATTAGTGTGTGTTGCGCAACAACCTGTGCAGCACGTACCGTTCGACGTCGTCTGCAGGAGCGGGGACTTGTCGCACGACGCCCATTGCTCCGATTACCATTGACGTTACACCACCGGTGAGTGCGGCGGCAGTGGGCCTTTGAACGCCGCACCTGGACTACGGAATGGCACGACATTGCCTTCTCCGACGAATACCACTTCTGCCTGCAACACCACAATTTTTCGGATCCGCGTGTGGCGGCACCGCGGCGAGAGACTGTATCACGCCTGCATTATGCATTGCCATACCGGTTCGTCACCTGGTGTTATGGTTTGGGTCGCAATTGGATATGACACCCGCACCCCTCTGGTACGCATCGCCGGTACATTCAACAGCCACCGCTACATCTCCGACGTTTTGGAGCCTGTAGTACTCCCTTACCTGCAGGACCTGCCAGCGGCCACGTTTCAACAGGACAATGCGCGCCCGCGCGTGGCACGCATCGTGCAACAATTCTTCACGGCTCACCAGGTGTCACTGCTACTGTGGGCCACCCGTTCTCCCGATATATCGCCCATCAAACACGTCTGGTCGCTGATCGGCAACCGAGTGGACCGGCAAGCACCACCCGCGGCTACGACTGGTGAACTGTGGCAACGTGTGGAAGCAGCCTGGACCGACATACCCCAAGCCCACATCCAAAGCCTCTTATTGCCAGCCATGGGGTCCACACGAACTATTGATGTCTGCGTGTTCCGCAAGTCGCATGGGCCTGTAAGCTCAATCGTTTCATCTTTGTATCTGTTGTTATGTGTCCAGTAAATCTGGCTTTGCTATCTCGTGTCCTTCTTGGTGTTGCATTTTGGGTGGCCAGCAGTGTACATGTAATGCAATAATCCGTACCGTAAAAACTCGGAAAAATATTGTATGCCACGTTCTGACAAATTCACAGCATGACACAAACTGTGTGATTTATTATTTTACTTTCCTGCATAGGTCTGTATATATTTTGAAGCACTTACTACTGTTTTGTACTTTAGAGAGTTAGTTTTTTTCTACTTCCTTAAAACGAAACCCCCATGAAACATGTTTGAACCAATACACAGCCGTTAAAAATATGTATTCACACAATACTTGGATCTTCCACGTCACCTTCGCAGCGGACATCTGAGAAAATTATGTGTGACCAATTCTTACTCCCGCTTAATAAAACTCATAAAAAGTGTCATTAATGTATAAAAACATTCATAGCCATATAAAGGGCTATTTAGTTACGTGAATATGACAAAATTGGTGAAATTTAGTTTGAAAGTGGAAGTCGTATTATAATACAAAAATCCCTTTAAACATGACAACTTCAAAATATATGCGCTTCACCTTCACACCGTATTTATTTGTTATAACGTATACTCTAGATTCACTTTCCTTTTGATTTTACTATCTCTGGTTATTTTATTTTTCTATGTAAATTATCTTCTTACTGAACGAGATGTTATTTCTCCCGCTGAATGAGATCTGGCAATGAGTGTAAGTCATGACGTGGTGGTAGCCAGTATAAATAGGCGCGTTCAACGATACTTAGAGAGAGCTTTTTGTTGATGTGTGTAGGTAGAGCGTTTGTTGTTGCACGGAGAGAGCGTTGGTTTATGTGAAGGAGAGCGTTTGTTGTTGTACGGGAAGAGCGTTTGGTGCTGTATAAAGAGAGTTCGTTTATGTGAGAGCGAGAAGTCTCAATAATAAAGAATTTGTTGTAAGTACGTTTTTCTCAGTTCATAGTTACTGTCAGACCTCTGTCTGGCTGTTAGGTTTATTTCATTTAGTGTTATTAGTAACAACCAGCATAAGACTTTATTCATCTTAATTACTACTACAACATTACTACCAGTTATAAGTTGGTTCATTACTATTACTACACTACTAGCAGGAGACTTTATTCATGATCTTAATTAACTAGTAACAACAACCATTTGAATTCACTATTAGAAGTTTAGTACAAGCATTGAATTCATCATAATATTAGCTGAGTAGAAGCTTAGCTTAGCTGTAGTAGTAGTGAAAGCTATATTCATTATAATTAGCTTAGTAGCAGAAAAGCCTTATTCATTATAGTGTGTTTTTCTAATTGACATTAGAAACTTAATTTCATTGTGAATACATAAATTAGGATGAATTCGCATAATAGGAAGTAGCACTACATCAATACGTTATGCTTGGGAAAATGCAGATGTTGGAAATCATACCCTATCAAGTCTGCAGCATATAAATATTTTTAAAATTAAGGGAGAAAAATTTTCACAAGTCCCTACTCTTACCTCTAAGATTGCAACGTCTTTCCATGTGTGAACTTTATTTTCTTATTACTCATATGATGAATTAAATCTGATGTGAAGTCTGATACTGTTAGTGTAGACATGACATTTGCAATGCAAACAGATGAGAGTAACACCTCAAAATTGCTCCTCTAAACCATTGATTTATTAGTCAGAATATAGGTGGATGGAGTTTGCAATTGACGACACTTTTCCCCTTAAATTAAGAAGACTGACTTTAAACAGAAATTACCCTCCCCGGAATCTTTCCTTCAGCAAAATGAAACGTGAAAATTATGTGAACACCAACAACATTTCACTTGCAGAAATGCAGAATGAAAACAAACCATCACAGAACGAATGAGTATTAGATAGAAACAATAGGAAGATGTTTTCCGAGTAGGGCTTGGAAAATTTACGTTCAAGGTTAAATGCTCAGAGGAACTTTTGGTGACAGAGTACAAATGACTAATTAACTCTTCAGGGCTACGACGTATTCGGAAAGGTCACGGTTAGGTAGGTGCTGGATTCCCCCGTAGTACGCCATCTTTGTTCAGCTGTCGTATTATTTGTGTCATGTCCAATGACAGTTCGTCCAGCGATTTGTAGCGGATGCCACAGATCCGATGTTTCCACTTTGGAAAAAGATGAAAGTCGGGTGGACTGAGATCAGGGCTGTATGGTGGGTGGGACAAAGTTTTCCAGCAATATTTCGACAAAAGTCCCTGTACCGCTTCCAGCAAGTTGATACGATTTTGACGAATTTCGGTCTCAACTTTGCTGCTTCGGCTATCCCGAAAGCGCGATGCCTAGCGAGAAATTGTGCTTCGATCAAGAGTTCCTTCTACACAAACTTCTTGCAAGGCGGTGTGGATCTGCGTTGGAGCTTTTCTCCGCAGAGTTTCTATTTTCATGTACGAGTGCTATTCTAACACTTGACTCGACCTGAGGAGCTTCATGCATCCATTTCCAAACCCTCGCATGTCCACACAGCAAATGACAGCACGTCGTTCTGACACCACTGTGTTGCTGGGAGTCTGACCTTGACATGACGCGACCATTTTCCCGATTGCATCACCGACTTCCGTTTTAGATTAACGTGTGTGCAGAACTTTTGTTATGACTCTCGTATGTGGCTAACTAAAGCATTTACAAAAGAAGATATTAAAGCGCATAACTTTGTTTTTGAGTTAAAATGTTATCAAATTTATTCACACTCTGTCCATTTAAATTTTTTAAACTCCCCAGGGAATGAAATTTCGCCCCCGATGTAACCATACTGGGAAGGCAACCGCCCTCTCTGCCCTCCCGGTAGCAACGGTCCTGCTTGTACCATATAAAAGAAAGCACATTCTACACGTACCGGCAACTGAATTAGAAACTTTCATTCAACACCCGTTTGGATCCTTCAGCCCGGATTTGTGCACGTACTTGTATGCAATTAGGCATGGATTCCACAATGTGTTGGAGTGCATGTACGTCCACAGTGTACCAGGCGTTCACCGGACAGTCCTTTAACTGGCCCGGATTTGAAGGAAGAGGAAATGTTCAGATTTGACGGATCTGTTTTTCTAACATGTCCCACACATTCTCAATGGGGTTCAGTTTCGGGCATTGTGGTGGCCAGGGAAGATGGTGGAAGTCGCTTTCATGCTCGCTGAACTACTGCTGAACACACCTTGCAGTAGCATTGGCGTCCATAAGACAGACGTTACCTGCTGGATAATAAGTCAACATTCCAGGATGGACCTGATTGGCGACAATGTTAATAAAATCCTTGGATGACACCTGACATTCCAGCCAATGTTCTCCCTAAGAGGTGCGCGTGCGCGGCCGCCCAGCGACTTAACTTCCTCTGCGTAGTAAGCATTTTAGATTAAAATTTCCAAATTCCTAATTAACGTTTATAAATCGAAAATCAATTACCTGCAGAAATAATAATAAATAAATAAAATTCGGGCTCTCAAAAGTTAAAACAACACTTTTCTAAAATGCCGTTCATCTCCTTCTAAGTTCGTTTCATTTTCCTGTTCATTCTCAAAGGCTTCGTGCAAGCAGATAGGGAACGCGAGAACTGGAAAAGTCACAAAAGCTGAAGACATCAGCCGAAAACTTCCTCATAAATGGTAGACAATATTTTCCGAGTACACTCAAAGATGGTCGAGTCTTCGATTTGGGAGAAAAAATTGGGAGGCGATTTATTCCTTGAAAGGACTGTCAGCTCAGAACTATTTTGCACTTGTTCTACAGTATTTGAACTAATTATTTTGCATTTAGTTCTTATTTCGTTTCTTATTCTCCTTGGTATCTTGATATGCAAAGAAACTGTGTATTATGCGCAAACATGCTTTTCCTAATTTCCAGTGTTTTTATCCCAGAAGTAAGTTTGAGCCTCTCTCTTTTTATAAAATAAAAGTTTTAATCAATGAAATGTTTTTAATAATTTTTGTTAAAATTTAAAACCAATTGCGGAAAGAACGGTGATAAAAAAAGGCGGGATTAGAAAAAATAAGAGTTCCAATCGAAATTCCAACTTTTACTGAATTAGTAAGAGAAGCTGAGAAAATATAATTTTTTGCCCAAGTGGTTTTGATGCCTGCCTAGCTCATTAGGTTAGGCGCGCATTGCCCGTGGCCCCTTAGAAGGAATATTGATTTCAGCAATGTCAGTGGATCCGCCCTGTACCAATAGAACGTGCCCCACACCAACAGAACGTGTCCCACACCGACAGAACGTGTGCCCCACACCGACAGAACGTGTGCCCCACACCAACAGGACGTGCCCTACACCATGATACCACAACCAGAACCTTGAGTTGTGTTTACAAAGTAAGCTGGGTCAACTGCTTCATGAGGCTCTTGCCAAACTCTCTGCCAACGGTCGGCACAGAACAAGGAGTACAGTGACTCGTCGGATTACATGATTTTTTCTAATATCCAGTCATGGTGTTCCTGACACCACCGTAGACGAACTGTCTGGTTCTTCGTAGAAATCAGTGGTTTCCGTATAGACATGTGACTGCCAATACCAAACCTCTAGAATTTTCTACGCATAGTTAGCTGAGATATGGGACGAGAACAGCCTTCATTGAATGCTTCCGTCAGTTGCTTCACACAGGAAGTCCTGTTTCTCTATTTTCTCAGTACAAACCTTCTCAGATGACGGCAATCTCGTTCCCGACAGACTGTCGTCGCACCATAGTTACGCCTCTTAGACAAGCAATATTGGTTCTTTTTCCTCTGATTAAAAACTATAGATATCTCATCTTTTGAGAAATCAATCAGCTCTGCTGTATTTAAAATCGTCGTACCAGTTACCTACAATAAGCGCTTTAATGAATTCCGAAATGTCCCTTGGGGTTTTTTTCCCATTGTGATCGATACTACGAACGTATACTGACGAGCAGCAGTCTAAAATACGTAGTTGCTTACATCACATGGTGGCGCACATGACCACATATAAGGTAAACATTGGCAATTTCGTGATAATTTCAGAAATTTCATTTTGACCACAGAAAATTATCGCCCATGTTTGTCAAACCCCAATGCCCCATACGCAACACATTTCTGCATAATACTAGTAGCTTGGAAAACAGTAGGACTGTATGTTTGTGTTCCACAACACAAGTTTTCGCATAATGTTTACCAGTGGTTATTCCATGATAACCTTGGTAACTTCGCGGTAATACCTTGTTAAGTTCGTGATAGTGAACAAGTTGTTCATTTGTACGCACAACATCGCGTGAATGTAAAGAAATATACAAATAATGCCATACATGATATATTGCACAGTTTAGTCAAACATGGAAGAAATACGCATTTTTATCTATAAAATGCTCTCTTTTTCCATAAAGTGCCGTTTCGCATTTTAATTTCAGGCATTATAAGCAGCTTTCACTGGCGTTGCACATGAATACATCTCAATTTTCATCGTAAAACTTTTGGCACTTCATGTGGTACCATATCATGCAAAAGCTACATTGAACGCACTGAGCTCCACTTTCTTTCTTCTTTTTTTTTTAAATTTACATCCTCGTTATAGTTGGGTCCACAAAATTGCGATCCCAATTATCGTATTCTTTTTGCATGGGTCTGTTGATAAAAACTGTATGTGAGCTATATTTTGTTACATTTCAATTACATCATCTATTACGTATCATGAAGTTGCCACGGTATATTCGTGATACGTTGCTTATTTCGTGACAGGCTAAAATTATTTAAAAACCAGGTCTATTTGAATCCCAACTACCATGGTTGTGATTCCAAAATCAGATATTATAGTTTTAATTATGAGAAAAAAAATTATTGAAATCAACATTAATGTCTGAAAAAATTAAGTTCACAAAGCTAGAGATCATGGGTAGCCTCTACGCGATATAGAATGCTGATAAATGACCTGCAAGTGCATTTTAAAATTAGATAGCAATCTAATCAATAACTGTGCTAAATGTTGTTCACTAGCCTCTATTTTCCTTCTTTAAATCCGCTGTTCTATCTTGTATATTAAACACCAACACAAAAGACTATTCGATTCCCACCACACGCTGAATAACTTTCTCCTTGATACGAAAAAAACAACTTACTGACGATTTCCTTCCGTTTTTAGTAGAAACTAGGCATTTGCTGCCATTTATGGTAAAAAGTTGAAACTAATTAAGACAATGGTTACTCTACGAATAGCCGCTTACGCTTTATCACGAATTTACCTTTGCAACGATATTGCCAATGTTTACCCTACACTTCGTAAGCGACGTTTACCTCAGGGCTAGAGAATAAAGCCTGCGTTTACCTACATCTGCATAAAGGTTTCTAATTCATTGGCCGGTGTGTGCATATGAAATTCTCTCGGGGATTTTATTTCGCCAATTAACATCTCTGAGAAAAACGAGCTTTTTTATACTCTGAAGAGCAATTAAATTAGAGACAGCTGGCGTTATGCAAATGTGGCGCTGTGGGCGGCCCTGTAAACGGAAACGACATGACGTATGCAGCGGTCCGACAATATAAGTAGTGATGCGACGGGAATCAGTAAAATCGGACGTAGTATGGGTAAGACGAAGGATCTAAGCGCATTTGATCGAGGGAAAATTGCCGGGGCCAGACGAATGGGTCACTTTATCTCGGAAGTCGTGCAGGCACTGGGATATTCACGAGCCACTGTGTCACGGGTGCACCATGAGTACATCGAATCCGATAAAACCATCCCAGCAAGGGCCAACTGCCGTGGACAACAGCGTGTGGATGAGCGTCTGCTAGCTCGCATTGTAACAGCGGATAGACGGGCCACAGTGCAAGAAATCCCTCGGCAATTTAACGCTGGTGCACAAAAACGTGTAAGCAGCAACACCATCCAGAACTATCTCCTCGCTATGGGGTACAGAAGCAATCGTCCCACGAGGGTACCGCTGCTGAACGCACATCACAGGGTGCAAAGATTAGCATGGGCGCGGGAACATCGCCACTGAACCCTAGACATGTGGGAAAATGTTGCCTGGACTGATGAGTCGAGATTCACGTGGGTACATGCGCATGGCAGGATACGAGTACGGCGCACACCACATGAAGCGATGGATCCTTCTTGCCAGCAGGTTACTCTTCAAACTGGTGGGGGCGGCATTCTCTTCTGGGGACTGTTTACGTGGACTGAAATGGGACCCCTGATACGTGTGACATCGTCCCTCACAGCTCAACGTTACCGGGATATTCTGGACAACCATTTGCTCCCGTTTGTGCGTCTTCAACATCCCACTGGGGAACTCATCCTGCAACAAGACAATGCACCGTGCCATCGCTCCCGAATTGTATCCGAATGGTTGGATGAACACTCCACCGACGTGACCTCGCTTCCTTGGCCAGCTAGGTCACCTGACCTCAATCCCATCGAACACATCTGGGATGCCATCGAGAGAGATGTTCGAGGCTCTGACCCCCTCCATGAAATCCTCGTGAACTGTGGGAGCTTGTTCAGGGGTCGTAGATCCGTATGGCTTCCCAACGCTTTCCGTGTCTTGTCGAGTCCATGCAGAGACGAATCGCCGCCGTCATCAGGGCGAAAAGTGGTGCTACACGTTACTAGACAGGTATCTCTAATTTAATTTCTCTTCAGTGTATATGTAAATATTTAATGTGCAACGGACCGAAAGCTGTATCTCTCTCACACTCACAGTCCTTCGGTAGCCAGAACAAATCATGCTACCTTTTTAGCACATCTTGTTTTAAAAGAGACACGTGCTTTTAGTATCACTTTGTCCGTTCGTCTGTGTGTCAGTCCGTCCGTCCCCTTGTGGACACCATATCTCTGCAACAATTAGTCCGATTTAGAAAATTATTTCTGCATTGGGAAGCTTGCATGTTGAAACATATGACCGCGGCTTCCCATTTTTTCTCCTTTTTTTTACGATGCATAACGAAGAAATCGTCTATTAGAAAAAGTGGAAAATCCTTCAAAAATTTTGTTCATGATTTTTTATGAAACATTAATTTCTTCGACTCTAGAACTGTTGACATCGTACTCACATTATCACGTCATCTTTCGACTTATGCATCTATGCAAAAAACAACCAACCAAAGAAAATCCCTTATAATCTGTAAATTGTTGTTGTGAACTACCACAGTTAGACTGATAAATATTCCTCTGCTTCAGCGCTTGATGTCTACTCTATTGTCTAAAAGTCGACCCACAATGATTTACCTTTTTCTCTGTCGTGTCCCAAAGTCTGTGTCCGTGTTAATTACAGCTACTCTAATCAGCTGAACCCCTTTTTTCTTTGACTTCTTTCATCCTTCCGAAACCTCCGGTTACATTTACACATGCACTCTCCTGCAATCAGCCGAGAAGATTTCGTGTCACTGACCCTAAAATAATGAAATCCCCAAATCACTTCTTTGCTGATCCGACAGTCTATATCATTAATCTGAAGTTCTTATTTCCAGAAAACTCAGCAAATTGCTAAGACGGAGCTTATTTTCAAAAGAGGGAATCAATATGGTAATTATAGGCACATTTCCATTCTCACCGTACTTTTAAAAGTGTTTCAGAAATCAATGTACAATCGTCTTTTCGTTCTCCTGAAACTTTAACTGACTCTATGGCAATCAATTTGACTCATTCGCTTTAACACTGGTAAACGCCTCTGAAGCAATTAGGAAAACTCTTGACAAAAGTTATCTTGATTTGAGGGAGTTTTTTTTTCTTGACAACAAGAGCTTTTCAGAGTTTGAGTCGCGATATTTTTTTACTCTTTTGACGAAAATTAACTTTCGTCGGATAGAGTGGCAACACTTCTCAGTCCTCGAGTCTTTGTGAACTATCTAGGAAATAGATAACAATTCTTCGCGGCAGGAGACAGAAGGCACAGAAACTTTTCTTCTGAGGGAGTTCTTAAGTGTTTATACTTTTATCTGATACAATTATCGTTTTGATTAGAGTTCTTAAACTTCTGGACCAGGTGCAGACTGTGTTTCAGCAACCCATTGCAAGTCATCATAAGATTGTAAAAAGAAACGTTGGAAAAAAATATCCACTGGGACCTTGTTTCCGAATTAGATACAGGGTTATTCCAAATGAAATAGACAGTTTCAACATTTTATAAAAACTAAAGCTATGTAAAATATTAACACTCACGATATACCATTCTATCCCGGTACTCACAGACGGACTGACATTATTATACAGAAGACGTCACTAAATGATTGCATGTTTTCAACGTCACGTGATCAGTCAGGCAAGATGGCCGCAAAGGCTGTGGACAAGGCATTCTGCGTGCTTGAACCATTAAGCAAAATGAGTTCTGTTACTGTTGTGCAATGACATTTTAGAACACGCTTCAAGAAATCATCGTCGAACAGACAATCCATCTACGACTGGCACAAGAAATTTGAAGAAACCGGATATCTGCTTTTTGAAGAGATGGTTTTAGTGATTGTCTATTTTTTTCCAGCCAAGAATCGACATTCCACATAAGTGAAGAAGTTAACAAATATAACATTCGCATATGGGGGACTGAAAATCCTAGAGCAACGGTGGAGCATGCGCAGGACATCACAAAGGTTAACATGTTCTGTGCTATATCCCGTTAAAAAAGTATGGCCCTTTCTTTTCTCTAGAAAACGCGACAATCGGAAGTTATTACCTCTATATGCTAAATATTTGATTGATGGCTCAACTGCATGAAGATAGTGATAACTTCATTTTCCAACAGGAGGGAGCACCACCTTACTGACATCGGGAAGTTAGAAATTACCTCGATGAAAATCTAACACAGCATTTGATGGGTGCGCAACAGGCGACTACATGTCGCTCACATATTGACCACCATGAAATCCGGATCTAACACCCTGTGATTTTTTCTGGGGCTATGTCGAAGACCAAGTCTTCGTTCCTGCCTTTCCTGTTAATTTAACTGACCTGAAACAACGTATCACAACAGCTATTTCTGGAGTTGATGAAGATATGTGAACGCGTTTTGGGCAAGAATTCGACTACCGCGTTGACATATGCTACGTGACTAAGGGTGCACACATCAAACATCTGTAAGTTGATGTAACGGACGTCAAAGATTTCCCTGTAAAACGGTACAACATGAGTGTCAATATCTTAAATAGTTTTGGTTTTATAAAATGTTGAAACTGTCTATTTCATTAAATGAAATAAACAGTTTCAACATTTTATAAAACCAAGAAGAAGGCTATTACAAATTTTGTAATAGCCCTGTATTTTTATTAGGTCTTAATACTGATATCGGTAATACAGTGTAACCAGCTTCTAACGAAGAGATCGAAACCGACGAAAATCCTCGCTAAATCCGTTTTGGGGTGAAAAATACCACAATGTAAAAATATGCCCATGCCATAATATGCATACGTGTACGTATGGGTCAGTCGGGACCATGTATCGCTGTAGGCAGTCTCCTGATGAAGACCGTGCATTTGAGAAATCCCAGACAATTTGGTGTGTGGAATGTAACATCACACTGATTTATTTTTCGAAGCACTGAAGAAGGGATTCTCATTTTTCCTGTCTCATCGTGTGGAAAGAACATCACACCATTACGAGGAACCTATCAGACAGGTCTTCCTTGAAGCTCGGGAGCCAATGTGACGAAGTAAATTTCTCCATCATTTTTATGCCAGGATTCGAACCCAAAACTCTCGGCTCCGGAGCTCCGAGTGCTATCCATAATACTACACTGGCATGCCTATTTGCCTTTATCTCATGTGCGTCCTGCGGGGCAGGCACGTCACAATATAATGAGCACTATGCAGTAGCAGGGAATCTCTAAGCTAACATCATGCGGAAACATTTTTTTTAAAAGATTACAATAAGGGAAAAACCAAAGTTATGGTGTTTGAGAGAGGAACTGGTAGCACTGAATGTAATGTAAGTATAAAAGGCACTGTGATTGACCAGGTGAGTGGGTTTGTGTATTTAGGAAGCATGTTTGACAGAGAGAACAAGTTGGATGGTGAAATTAATAGGCGAGTGAATTCTTCATTGAAAGTCATAGCTGCTCTAGGAGGTTTTCGCAGGAATAATGGGTTCTCTAGAGAGTCCCACATGGCTGTGTATGAAAGTGTAATTGTTCCTACTCTGATGTATGGCAGTGAAACCTGGGTACTGCAGAGGAAACATAGGAGTTGTTTGTGTGCTGGAGAAATGCATTACTTACGGGGAGTTTGTGGCTAGACACGATCTGACTGTGTGAGGAATGAAGATGTGTTGCAGTTGTGTGATGTGAAGCAAAATGTTGTGAGCAAGGTGGAGACCTATATGTTTCGGTGGTTTGGCCATGTTGAAAGAATGAGTGATGAGATGCTTAATAAGAAAATAGTTTTAGCCCATGTGGCAGGAAGAAAAGGCAGATGAAGGCCAAGGAAGACATGGGTGGATCAGATTCAGGAGTGCCTGCATGAGAAAAAGATTATGAGAATGAAGTATAAAAGATCTTGTGTACGGCGTGTAATGGATATCAGTGAAGCCCGAGTTTTATGTCAAGATCGCTGTAAATGGAGGTTTGATACGACAACAGTAAGTAAAAATATCTGGAAGTTTGTATTTCTTTTTGGAGCTAACCTCTGAATCACAGAGAACAGCTTAGTGATATGTATGTACTTTTGCGTAATAGCATATAGTAAATTAATTACCTCGTGATCGCCGTAGTAGTCTGTTGCTGCAAAAAATGTGGGACATTTTCTGCACAGTCAGTGGCTGTTACATGCTACGGCGGCCGAATGGCTGTTACATGCGACGGCGGCCGAGTGGCTCTTTGCTTTCTTTCTTCACTCGACTCAGCAGTGTTTTTCTATCAACATTCTTCCACTAGCACACCAAGATTCTCCTGCGTTATTCCAGTTTTTTCCTGCATGCCACCATTTCTATTCCTCCACTCCAAGATAGTGCTCGTTAAATCCGTGGATTTCTTTAAATAAAATTGTTCGTTAAAAACAACCAAATTCGCTTTGAATTAACATTATATTTACCAAACAAAAGTTCCTATTTTGCTCATGATATCCGGGATCTCACTATTTACCGATAGTTATAAGATGGTTCTATTGTATTTCGTTTTCATCTCTCAAGAAAAGTGCTTTCCCATAAAAAAAAATCGAAAGAGTACCCTGATACTTTTTGCAGATAATTATGCTATGCATCTTTCGCTTACCAAGATCTTTGTAGATGTGAATAAAACGAGTAATCCGAGAGTACGCATTTATTTACGTACAAAGCATTGTATTTATTTGCGTCGCTCACGACCACACTGAGCCACAGTCCGATACATACTAAGTGGAATTAAATCATAACAACAAACAATAAGGTTTACCTTACATTGAGCGGCACCTAAGTAGGTGAATTAATGAAGGTATTCCTTACATTGAGCGGCGCTTACGTAGGTGGATTAATGAATGTTATTGTCGTAAAACCAGTAAAAGAAGGTACGTGAGTCATAAAAGCATGCCAACAAAAGGTTATTTTTTTTCCAGAAAGTGCTAAAATCTCTGAAAAGAAGCCTCGTGTTACACTGTAAGTGCTTAAAATTTGAAAACAGTACGAAAGAAAATGAGAACAACCTATGATTTAAACAAAATGCCTGATTGTCAATGCACATGACTGCGTCACCATATCATCTGCACTCAGGAGCGATAAAATAATTGCTATTAGTAGCGAAGCGCGATTTTTTCGATAGTGCTAGCAGAATCTTAAAATCACAAGTACATGATGAAACGCGTTGTTAAAAACTTCCATTGAAATGATATTCTGTTATCATGCAACGTTCTTTCTCTTTTTATTGCAATTTCTATTTCTTTAAGTTACTAAAGTGATAATTTTTTCTCAGCGATTTTTTATGTTGCTTTTCCAGCCGGTTTTCCCTCTTTTTATCTTTTTTTAGTTTTTTTTTAACTTCGATTTTTAAACCCAAATCTTCATTTTCAACGTTTTCTTTAAACAATGAGCGCAAACAAAATTTTTTATTCGCTTTTTTCGGTCTACAAGGGATTTTAGGACGAAGCTGTAAGATTCTGAAACTCAGTAAACTTTGCACAGAATTTTTAGTCCAAGCTCTTATTTTTGCAGAAAACAGAACATAGCGGCATTCAGTTAAGTCCGTCGTGTTTTGCAGACACACAGCCACTAATAATCAAGATACCAAGAATCATGAAGAGTGGCTAATTACAGTTTTAGATTTCTTGAATGCTTTTAGCAGAGAAGTGGGGTCTGCCATTTTTTTAATTATATGCTTTTAATGATCATACTTTCTGGAATTCAAATTGGAGGAATTTGTAGGCTAGCGGAGAGCACGAAAGGGTTAGATATGAACCTCGAATCATTCCTGAAGAATGCGGGGCTTGTCACGTCCCATGCTGTCTCCTTGAAAGATTCCGCTGCCATTCGCATACATGGGTATCCTAAAGATCAACATTTGGTCCGAAAAATTGCCTAGTAGGATCTGGCGGTAAGGGTCTGCTTAAAGGCGACGAGGGAATCGCCAATTGATGTCGGAAACCACTCTACACTTGAATGGTTACAGACCATTTCCGCCGGCCTGCATTGAGCTACGCGGACGTTCGTTCTGACTGCAATCTGCCTTTATGTCGCGTGCGTCCTGCTGGCAGGTACGTCACACACTCTTCACGCCACTCTCTTCGTTCGATGCACCATTGCAGCCTGGCAGTCCATTGCTGCTGTGTCAAAGGTAGCCTGAGAAGGGGCCTACGAGTTTGCATTCCGAAATGTAATAACCAGCGACGTACTGTTACACATGACAAGAGAGTAGGGATGGGCTTAACAGTGACTTTTCGGTAACGTTCCAACCGTGGCGTTCCAAAAAAGTAACCGTGACAAGTAACGGTGACAAAGTCACTGTTTTTGACAAGAGCGAACACCTGTACCTGTATGCACAAATTAGTGACGTGGCGAAATCACAATCCACAGGAACGTTTCATTAATCGTTACTCGGCACGTCACTTCGCAGTTCTCGTTCTGAGTTCTCAAGAGGATTCGTGTTCGTGCTATTTCTGAGATTTCCACTGACAGACTAATTAGGCACTTGTATTCTTAGTTACTTTTCATAGGCAATTTTAGTTAGTTTTCATAGGTATTTTAGTTACTTTTCATAAGTATTTTAGTTACTTTTCATAGGTATTTTAGTTACTTTTCATAGGCATTTTAGTTACTTTTCATAGGCATTTTAGTTACTTTTCATAGGCATTTTAGTTACTTTCCATAAGCAATTTAATTACTTTTCATAGGCATTTTAGTTACTTTTCATAGGCATTTATTTACTTTTCATAGGCATTTTAGTTACTTTTCATAGGTAAGTAACAAGGAAACATTAACTATGAAATCTTTTTAACTCCCGAAGAGCAGATAGTAGTCAAGCTCGTATATGAAAATTTTTCAAGTGGAAGATAATTGAATTATTATTTATAATTCATTTATTCGGTCTGAAGACAGACCTGAACACAAAAACGATTTTTATTTGGGTATATTTTTTGCCAATAGTTGCATTTTTCTAACATTTTGTGCTCAAGCCCTAAAATAAAAATCTTGGTGCTCTAGAACTTCATTGAACGGTGGTTTTGGTGCAAAATAGCATATATAAATGTCACTTAAAATGAAAAAAAAAAAAAAAACCAACACCGTCAGATAAATAGCTTTAAAAGCGAGATTACTGAGTGAAAAACTGAGAAATATCTACTATACCGTGCAAATTAATTGGGACAAGCTATTTTATTCTCAGAATTGTAATGCGATCGCCAGTTGATGTCTGAAACCCACGTAAACCGGTTTTATCTGCTGTGAGGTTGTGTGACTGTTAGAACTTGATAGTAAGAATGTGGTTAGATCGGTTTTAAACAGGAAATAGGCACTTCAGCTTCAGTTGTGAGCTTTCGTGTGTGACAGGTGGATGTTAGTTTTTGCTCTCTGTGAGTACGTGTTGCTTTCGAATATTAAAAAATGGATATTTCCCCAAGGAAGCAGCGTGCAAAATTAATTGCTCTGATGGATCACACTTCTATGACAGTGAGAGATATCGCTTCTGCAGTTTGTGTAGACAAATCAAGTGTATCAAGACCGCTTACGCGATACAACGCATCTGGATCACCGTCTCCAAAAAGGAGAGGTAAATGTGGAAGAAAACGAAAAACAACTCCACGAACTGATATATATCTAATCAGAAATAGTAAAATGAATCCCCCCCCCCCCCAAAAAAAAAAAACAAGCACCGACCTTCAAAGAGATTTATTAGTTAGTGGTTGGGATGTTAGTGCTTCAACTGTATGCCGTAGGCTTCTGGAAGTTGGCCGGAAGGCAAGAAGACCAACGAAAAAACAATAATTGAATGCGAAAATAAAGGTAAAACGTTTAGCATGGACCAAAAAATATAAATCATGGACTGCTGACGACTGAAAAAAGGTAATTTTCAGTGGTGAAATTCATTTATTTGTGCAGGTTTGCCCAGCAAATGTCGTTAGACGAAGCAACTGTGAACCCTTAAGATCAAACAAACTGTAAAACACCCTCTGAAACAGATGTTTTGGGTTTTTTTACATCAAATGGCACTGGAAGCTTATTTCCTGTTCAAGGTATGATGAATTCAGCCTAGTACGTAGAAATATTACAACGTAGGATTGTTCCATTCTTGCAAACTTTTGACGCGACATTTCAACATGACTTGGCCCCATGTCACAATTCGAAATTGGTCAAATTCATTTGCTTGATTGGTCTGGAAATTCACCAGACTTAAATCCCGTAGAAAACTTGCGGAATATTTTGAAGAGACGTTTAGGTAAAATGGACTGTACAACCAAAGAACGCATGATAACGAATGCTATAAAAGTGTGGTTCCACGATTATGAAGTCAAAAATATGTTCACTCAATTAGTGGAATTAATGCCAAAACGAATTCAAGAGGTCCTTTCTGCTAAAGAAGGACATACTTCATACTACACTGCCGGATAATTGCTAAGGACGGATGACAATAGCAACGATAGCAACCATAAAATGGAAGGCAGGAAAATGTGGAAATTAGCATAAGTGCGGGATACAGTAAGACGTGTTGTGCGTTTGCAAATTTTGGATTGCCGAACTTGTTCGTGACGTCATAGCGCTGATAAGAGATATAAAATATTTGACGCGTATTGACCGTTGTTGTTCAAACGCGAAGTTGAAAGGGAAAGAATCAATTGACGAACTTGCAATTTTCAGTATGTCTTCCCGGCATCACCTATGTGATTTTACGCGTGGCCGTATTATTGGCAAGATTGAAGAAGGGCGAAAAATAACAGATGTTGCCACAGTGTTGTTTCAAGGCTTTGGAAATCATTTCAAACAAATGGAGAGTGTAGAAAACGTCACGGTGGAGGTCGTGTGCGCAGTACGACACCTGCAGAAGATCGGTACATAGTGCTATCAACAAAAAGACACCGGCGCAGCACAGCTAGTGAGGTAGCAAACCAGTTTATGGCTGCTACTGGCAAGCAGATCTCCCGAAAAACTGTCGAAACGTTTGCATGAAGGAGGACTATACGCCCGCCGTCCTGTTGTGTGCATCCCATTGTCCAGACGTCACCGTACCGCCCGTTTGCAACGGTGCCATCAACATCGCAATTGGACTGATAACGACTGGTCTGCTGTCCTCTTCTCAGATGAGAGTAGATACAGTCTATCGTCTGATTGTCGACGACAACTGATCTGGCGTGATAGTGGTACTGCATATTGTTAAGCAAACATACAGGAAAGGGACCGATATCCAACATGTAGTGTCATGGTATGGGCTGGCATCATGATCAATGGCCGTACGTCCCTCTATGTGCTTCCAACTGGGACTATGACTGGCCAACGATACATTAATGATGTTTTGCTACCTCATGTTCGCATG
This sequence comes from Macrothele yani, assembly GCA_039090855.1. Classification (NCBI taxonomy): domain Eukaryota; kingdom Metazoa; phylum Arthropoda; class Arachnida; order Araneae; family Macrothelidae; genus Macrothele; species Macrothele yani. The sequence goes on from CM077002.1 coordinate 50,976,848, forward strand.
TTCCGTGGTGCTGTCGGTGATAGATTCATTTTCATGGACGACAACGCAACATGTCATCGAAAAGTCGCTGTCCAGGAGTGTCTTGAGAGCGAGGATATTCAACGCCTCGTATGGCCAGCACGTTCTACAGATCTGAATCCCATTGAAAATGTGTGGGATGCTTTGGGGAGGAGTCTTGCTGGTCGCCAATGCCCTCCAATAAACAAGGACACCCTCATCCGTGCACTGACAGAAGAATGGGATCGATTACCCCAACAGCTGCTTGATAATGTTGTGCAAAGCATGACACGACGTGTGGAATCTTGCATCGCCCTCCATGGTGGCCATATCCCGTGTTGACATATTACGCCGGAACGCCTGCAGACGGTAATTGCATTTTTTTCACGTTTACGTATTCTGCACAAAATGGCCTGTTTGTCCCTTGAACACGTTCCAAAGCCTTCTGGATTTCAGAGCACAATAAATTGTCTTTCTTGTAATGTCCTGGCATCCTGACATTATTTTATTTCACTTGGCATCCAACCACACTTACTTTTTTATGCGTTATATAGCCGTTTATGATCCGTCCTTAGCAATTGTCCAGCAGTGTAATACAGGTATTTATCAGTGTATATTAAGGCATAGAATGATATAAAGGCATAGTTTTTAAAAAAGAGAGTGTTTTTTTACTTTGTCCCAATTAATTTGCACAGTATAGTATATTTATTATTAGTGATTTTAGAGCGGTTAATAAAAGTAGCTTGATTTAAAAGTGAGATTACTGAGTGAAGAAGCTTGGAAATATCTATATTTAATATCCAATGATTTTGGAGCGGTTAACGAAAGTACAGTAGCTTGATTTGGGAACGCTTGATTTTCAACGTACCTGTCGTTCCCCGAAAGTAGCGTGAATTTGGAACAATTCAGGAACCTAAGTGTTCTCGTGATTTTGAAACGGTGATTTTTGCCGCTGATCACAAACCATGACAGTGACATTTTAGTAACGTTACAAAGTAACAGTGACGTGAATTTGTACCCATCTCTACATGAGAGAGAGAGAGCGCCACAGTTCACCACGGCTATATCAACGCAGTTGATGCAGCAGAATAGTCACTCAAAGACATCCACATCAGATGACGATTGTCTCTCGGTATTGTCTGTCCAGAACCGTCGCTAATTTAGGGCCACTGGGTTCCAGGGAAAGGAGAGAGCCAGTGCCGTAAGACAAAAATAATATCCATGCTTCACCGGGATTCGAACCCGAACCCCTTTTGGGCGAATGGTCAGAAGCCATCGCTTAGACCACTGCGCCACTTCCCTTCCTATAAAAGATAAAAGTAAAAGATTCATCTTTTACTTTCATATTGCGAGCCGCTCATAACGATGTATATAAAAAAGAAGAAATGTTGACGAAGGTTTCTTTATTAACCTCGCATACGTGGGAACGGAAGATATAAAAGTGTTTTTGGAGAAGTTTTCTCATAGGTATTCCCAAGTGTGTTAGGGATATCGTGTTGTTCAACACTTATCGTAGAGAGTTGTTGGGCGTGCCAAAAGCATTTAGTACGCAGTTTTCGGTCAGACATTGAACACCATGAGTGAAAGTAGCATGAGCGGCGGCGAGAAACTGCTGCTTTCGTCGATTCTCCCTAGGGTCATGCTTTAAATGATGGAAGAGAAATTCCTTGGATTGACAGACCGGTCTACCACTTTGGCATTCGGCGCTCTTCATGAATTATCGCTCAGCCGAAGCAAAAAGTACCCGGTGGGAAGAAGCTACAGAGAATGCTTCGGTCGCAATCACTAATTCAGCTGCTGCCAAGGAAACGGGAGGAAGTCAACATCCCTCGTCCCAAATAATTAAAGACAAGGAAGAAGTTGCTGGACTCTAATTTCCTCTCTCAGAAAAACAAAACCGAAAGAGGAAGAAGGAGTGAGAAAGAGCAAAGAAGGCAGTTTCTCATGGAAAGGAGGAGGCGGAAGAAGAGTTATCGTCTTGAATTTGCTGCTGAAAATCTCTTTTCGCGTGTTTAGTCTTCCACAACCCAAAAGTTTAGTTTTCAAATTACTGCAGGAAGAAATATGTTCGAAACTTTTCACCTCAAGAAAAAGTATATATATAAAAAAAGATTTCTGGTCGAATAAACCTATCACCTTAGGTGGAATAAATCTTTGTGTAAACACTGCAAGCAAATTCTCTGAACAAATTGAAGTTTTTTTATTAAGATTAGCGTTTCAGATGAATCTGATTTCATCGCGTGTTTCGTAATTAATTAAAAAAAACAGGTTTAACTACTAAAATTACTATATATCATCTTGATTTCAGCACATCTTGCGGCGTCGATTTACAGAACTTAATTTAAGTATTTATAACGTAATGTCTTTTTCGTGAGCAAGATTGGTGTTACGCTATGTCTAAAACCATAACTAAGGAAATGTTGAACAAAATGGGAATACGATGCAATAATTGCACGGGATAGTTTAAATTAAGATTTTACGGCCAGACAAAACATAAACAGAAGTCAACTGACAATAACCTTTTATTGGTCCAGCAATATTTAACGTAGAACTCCACAATATAGCACTACAAGTTGTCAATTTCACATTTATCTTAACTATCGAACGTCTACACACACACACATCCACCACTGAGCAACTGTCGTAACGCCCTTTTTATCTACCGTTCTTATCACATTCATAAGTCACTTTCTCTCTGACCTCAAATGTGTTGCCAACTTCATTCTTGTGAGAGAGAAGATATCACGTTAAGTTTGGAAGTATAAAGGAGAACAAACATACATTTACAAAGGAAAAAGAACTAAAAATGAAAGTTATTTCAGAATATACGTCAGACATTCGAAATAACTTTAATCAGTTTTCTTCTTTAATTGCGGCAATTACTATTCCGTTTTCTGGAGAGCTACAAACGCACTTGTCCCCGAAACTGCTTTAAATTTGCTTTGCGTCGTCAGACAATCTCATTCTTCCTTGTTAATGCGGCAAAGCCTTATGCACGACTTTATAGAAACTTCATTTTTGTGTAGGGGGATGGGGTGTTAACTACATCGTGAACACCTAATGGTATAAGCAGTCACACCCGACAGGCGATTTGTACTCCATGACAACATAAGAATGTACTATTGTGGAAAGTGGAGTAGCCAGCTTATAGCATAACCGTGGTACGCAAAATTGGTATCAATCCGCATTATACTCCTATCCCTTCCTTCGCCGTCAAGCATTAATATAGCACTGACTTTCCCCCATTTATAGCTTTATGACCCAACCGAAGCTCATAGCATCGTTCTTTCTTTTTAACTTCTATCATTCTCTTTCTCTCTACCTTACGGCTGCTTGGCCGAATGTTTTCTTGTTGCGAACGTTAGAAGTCTTTCATCTTTCCACCCCATTTCCGTCTTCTTCATGTTATGTACGTTTCCCAGCTGAACAGTCATCGGCCGAAAACTACAGGTAGATTGAATAACTTCTCATATAAAATTTATTTCTGAAACCCTCTGTGGTTTGAAAATTTGCCCCGAACAGCAATTCTGACCGATAAACTCCTGAACAAACAAAATATGGATTCCAAGCAATAATTCTGTTGCTTTTCGCTCTTAAAGATGGGGGCTACGTTTCGTAGCGGAGGAAGATGTATAACACTTTCCACAATAGTAGTTCGAATTGGAGTTTACGTATACAGGCTCCACGGAGGGGACAGAATGAGCGCTGTTGGAAAAACACACCACCCATGCTTCAACCGAGACTCGTATCCCATTCACCTCTGCCCACTCGGGCACCGGGTGTCGAAACTTACTAAAGCGTTCCTCACTGCAAAGCATTCTTTTCATTTTGCGGAATGGAAAATTCATTTCTCTGCCGGTGACGCTCGTGCCCAAAGCTAAATCATCGGCATAGGTAGCTGAAGAAGAATTTATAGCCGTCGTACTGGTCTAAGCGATGGCTTGTGACCATTCGCCCGAGATGGGTGCGGGTTCGAGTCCCGGTGAGGCATGGATGTTGTGTTTGTCTTACGGCACTAGCTCTCTCCCTTCCCTGGAACCAGTGACCCTAAATTAGAGAGGGGCGACTTAAACCTCCAATAAAAAATCGAACAGTTAAAAGAAGAAGTATAGAAGGAAACATGATATAAATGTAGGACTTCTAGCGAAATTATTATTATTTTTTGATTGAAGGTTTAACAACCACCGTAAGCAACTCAGTGGGCTATAAACAGTCGCCCATATCTAATTTAGGGCCACTAGTTCCAGGGAAGGGAGAGAACCACGGCCCTAAGACAAGCACAACATCCATGCCTCACCGAAATTCGAAACCGGACCCTTTTTTCGGACGAATGATCAGAAACCATCGCTTAGACCACTGCGCATCCGGGGCGGCAGGATTAATTTTGCATAATGGAAAAGTTGAAAATAGGCGAAAAATATTATACACGGGAAAAGCTATGCTAAGGAAAACGAACTTTTCAAATACGTCTCCCGGAAGCAAGGATAGCGAGAAAAGGGTATTGAAATTTACGCCCCCTAGCGGAAAAGATGTACATTATTTAAGGAGGATAATGCTCCCCATCTTTATTGTAGCGGATGGCATACAGTGAAAAAAAGAAATTTCTCAATAGGGTTTTTAGAAGCGGTGATACAGCTGCAAACAGAAGTGCACAAACACCATTTAGCGATGGAACTGTGAACTACAATACTCCTCAAACACAAACCTAAAGTGTTACACAATGCAAATGGCATCTGGTGTTAAAATTGTTTTTAAATTTTTAAATCGCACATTTAGAAGCAGAGATATTTAGAAAAAAAATGCAACCAGCTAGATATGACCCAAAGCATTTGCGCTCTCTAGCGGCGAAATTTTGTATTTTTTTCCTAGGAAAATAAACACAAATGGTTTTCATAGTTAGTAATATCTGACTGAAAAATAATTTCTTCAGTCGGGCTTTTAGTCCCGCAGATATTGCTGTTATTTGAAAAATGAACTTACGCCCTGAAGTGGCACATTTGTACGTTAAGAAATATTTTGAAACTACACTCATAGCCAAAAAAAAAAAAAATAGTTTCACCCAGAAGGACGTGTCGGATTCCAATGATATTCGTGAAGAAGGTAAAGGTTACCAGGAACAATAAATGATTAAACATTGAGGCTGATATGGACAATATTTATTGATTTACACGCCAATAAATAGCGTCTCTCCGTATGGCATCGGGCCGCCATATTTGCTGACACAGCATGCCAGACGTCTCGCCATGGAGTTGTGCAGGCTCCTAATGGTGTCGTTCGATAAGCCATCCCATGCAGCTTGAATCTTCTCACGCAGTTCCTGCAGATTATGCAGTAGGGGTGGAGTGTGGATAGCGCGTCCGATGGCATCCCACACATTTTCAATCGGCGATAGATTTGGCGATGCGGCTGGACATAGCAGAGTGTCAGTGCCTTGAATGCAAGCTCTCGTGACAACAGCAGTTTGCGGACGAGCGTCATCCTGTTGGAAAATCGCACTGGCGCAAGCGTTCAGATTAGGTTGGGCCACTGGTTGCAGGATGTCATTAACGTAACGTTGGGCTATCAAAGTGCCTGTGATGAACACCAAAGGGGTTCCGGCATCGTAGGCAATTACATCCCACACCATGAAACCAGGCCTTCTGGAAGTGTGATGTCGACAACAAACCGTTCATCTTGGCGCTGACCACGGTACCTCCACATACAGATTAGTTGGTCGTCTTCTCCAAGAGAAGAGCGGGACTCGTCACTGAAGATCACCCGCGGCCATTTTGAGTGGTTCTGGACAGTTCGGCACGACACCATTGCAGTCTTTGGCGACGATGCGATGGTGTTAAGGGCAGTCGTAGTAACGGTCTGCGTGCGTACAGTCCTACGTCGTGCAGCCGTTTGCCAATGGTACTGGCACTAATCGGACGATGCAAGGAGTGCACTACTGCTCGCTGAATATATCAGCAATCGTGTCTGTTGTGTCACTCCGCGCATAGCAGACGACCCGTCGGTCCTCTCTCTCCGTTGTTCGTCTAGGTCTCCCAGACCCTTCCTGTCACCGCTGCGTGCCTTGTTCTATCCATTGCCGTCAACAGCGTGCTATGGTGATATCCGCACGACCGGTATGATACGTAATACGGCCATAAGACCATCGCACTTCCCGTAGCCCGGCGATGCGGTCCATCTCGAACTCCTCCAACTGCTCGAATTGCTTCCGAACTATACGTCGCTTGCAAAGGATGCAACCAACACAACAGCATGAGTCAGAATGGCAAGCATGCGGACAAGGACGACCTTATATAGCCGGTCAGGCACAGCGCTACAACCTTTCTTTGCGTCACATGAGCGGCCGGGAGTGATGCTTGAATCATTTGCACGTCTCACGATGTCAAACCTACCCAACAAGTTTCATTCCTGTCAGTTGCTTCCTTCTGGGTGCAACTATTTTTTGATAATGAGTGTATATGAGAAACATTTCTTATCGAAAACGTTCTCCAACAAAGAAAGAATTTTTCAAATCGGACTCTTAGAGGTATCGACAAAAGTAAGATATGTATCTACATCCCTCTGGCGGGAAGACTATGTGCTATTTTAAGAAGGACGTATTCTTAAAAAAAATTCTGAGGTAAGCGGTATTGGTGCCAGAAAGAATTTTTACAATCGAATTTTCAGAATCCCAGATTAAAACAATTCGCATCAGGAGCTGTATCGCATGCAGGAAGAATGTTTTAAATAGGACTTTTAGAAGCAGAGATATGGGGGAAACGCAATTTAATTTTACGCCCCCTAGTGGAAAATCTATGAATTACTTGAAAAAGATACTATACCTGAAATAGTCTTCGATATAAATGGCATAGAAAGGAAAAAAAATATTAATCGGATATTTAGAAGCAAATATATGGAATAAAATGTATTTTGAATCCGATATGATCTTCATTCTTCATTTACACACCCTAGCTGCGAAGTTGGGCATCAGAAAAAAAAACCGGAATGCAAGGATCGTCATTCCTACATTTCAAACTTCCGAATGCAAAAATAATTTTTCAAATAGGACTAATAGTTGCAGATACATCGTGTTCACAGACGGGTGGATGGACGGAAAATGTGATATCATAAGCACGACCATTTTTTTTTACAAAAGACATGCTAAAAAAAGGGTACAGCGCCCAGTCGCGCAACAGAAGTTATCAAGAAGGTTCGCGCAATGGTTTTTTTTTTTTTTTTTTGATTGGAGGTTTAACGACCACCGTGAGCAACTCAATGGGCTATAAGCAGTCGCCCGTCCCTAATTTAGGGTCACTGGTTCCAGGGAAGGGAGAGAGCCAGTGCCGTAAGACAAACACAACATCCATGCCTGACCGGGATTCGAACCCGGACCCCTTACGGACGAATGATCAGAGGCCAACGCCTTAGACCACTGCGCCACCGGGGCGGCCGCGCAATGGTAAGTGAGAAGAGAGTATTCTTAGCCGCCCCGGTGGCGCAGTGGTCTAAGCGATGGCCCCTGATCATTCGTCCGAAAGGGGTCCGGGTTCGAATCCCGGTGAGGCATGGATGTTGTGTTTGTCTTACGGAACTGGCTCTCTCCCTTCCCTGGAACCAGTAACCCTAAATTAGGGACGGGCGACTGCTTATAGCCCACTGAGTTGCTCCCGGTGGTCGTTAAACTTCACTTCCAATTAAAAAAGAAAGTTATTTTTTGTTGCTGTTGTTATTAAAGAGCTTAACGATCATCACAAGCAACTGAATGGGCTATAAAGAGTCGCCTTCCCTAATTCAGGGCCACTAGTTTTACGGAAGGGAGAAAGCCAGTATCGCAAGACCAAAGCATCAGCCATGTCTTTTCCGAGTTTTCAACCCGGGCCCACTCGGAAGAAGTGTCAGAAGCCAGCACTTAGATCACTGCATCACCGGTGCAGGGAGAACATCTTTCAGGCCAGAGACAATCGCCAAAGCCATGAAAGTCTCTCAGCAAGCTGTAGGAGTGTTTGTTACCTGAAGCACAGCAAGCGGTAGGGTGGAGGCATTCTGAACGAGGGGTACGGCTACATAGAAAAGTGTAAAACAGTTTGGTCAGTTTTCTATCCATCTACCGAAAGTTTTCCCAAAGCTTTCATGGTCATTGCTGGATTCAGTTATAATGGAAAGCTGAAAATCTGTAGTATGGAAAACAAATGTCAAAATCGCAACAATGCTGGAACAAAATACCGAAACGATTTTTCTTCAACTCCGTACGGGGTGGCGCAGTGATCTAAGCGATGGCCTCTGATCATTCGTCCGAAAAGGGTCTGGGTTCGAATCCAGGTGCGGCATGGATGTTGTGTTTGCCATACGGCACTGGCTCTCTCCCTTCCCTGGAACCAGTGGCCCAAAATTAGGGACGGGCGACTGCTTATAGCCCATTGAGTTGATCACGGTGGTCGTTAAACCCCCAATAAAGAAAAAAAACCCAAGAAAGATGACACCGAATTTTCGGGCGTAATAAGCACGACTTTTGAATCCGTTCTGACGCAAATTAAATTTATCAAAGCTATTCAAAGTCAATGGAACCGGTATGGAACACAACAGTATCTGACGGAAGAAAGAAGTTTTTCAATCGGGTTTTTAATCCCTCGGATATTGCTGTAAATGGAATCGTCAGCTTTTATCCCTTTGGTTACAGACTTTGCGTTAAGAAAAACATGAATATATATGAGAAAAATTTCGCACCGGAAGCGCTCTCCAACATAGAAATAATTTTTCAAATCGGACTCTTAGAAACAGAAATATCAACAAAAATAAGATGCGACTTTACGTCCCCTGGTAAGAAAATCAAGAAAAATAAATTAGTCGAGTTTTCAGGAGCCCAGATTTTGCGACAAATACATCAAAACCAGAAATTAACACTTATGCCCCCTGGTGGCCAAACCATTCCTTACCAAACATTAGAAATTATGTGAAAAATATTTTCCATCAGGTCTTGTATGCGATACAGGAAGAATTTTTCAAATCGGAGTTTTAGAAGCAGAAATAGCGCAGAAAACGCAAATTACTTTTGTGCCCCTAGCGGAAAATCTATGATTTACTTGAAAATTTTGAATTTATGGGGAAAACATTTCGCATCGGAAACACTGTTGAACAAAGAAGGAATTTTTCAAATCGGACTCTTAGAAGTAGAGATATTGGCAAAAATAAGATATACATCTACGCCCCTGGCGTAGAAACCATGCATTATTTCAAGAAGAAAATGTTCCTATAAGGTTTGTTGACATGAGTACTATCGGTCTACAAACGACGATTTTTTCAATCGAGAATTTAGAAGATTATATTTTGCTGCAAATACATCAGAAGCGGAAATTAAGACTTACGGCCCTAGGTGGCCAAACCATATTTTTTACAAAAATTAGAAATTATGTGCAAACGATTTCCCATCAGGAGCTGTATCCGGTGTAGAAAGAATTTTTCCAATCGGAGATTTAGAAACAGAGATATAGGGAGAAAAACAATTTACCTCTACGCCCTCCAGCGGAAAGTCTATGAATTACTTGAAAATTTTCAAAGTATATAAAAAACATATCACACTGGAAACACTATCAAACAAAGAAGGAATCTTTCAAATCGGACTCCTAGAAGTAGAGATATTGACAAAAATAAGATATACATCTACGCCCCCTGGCGGAGAAACTGTGAAATATTTTAAAAAGAAAATATTCCGAAAATGTTTATCGATGTGAGTGGCATCAGCCCACGAAATTATTTTTTCAATCGATATTTTAGAAGCTTAGATTTTATGTCAAATACATCAGAAGTAAAGATTAACCCTTACGCCCCCTGGTGGCTAAAGTATTCTTTACCAAAAATTTGAAATTATATGCGAAAGACTTTCCATCAGACGGTGTATCCGCTGAAGAAAAAGTTTTTCAAATCGGAGTTTTAGAAGAAGAGTTATCGGGGAAAATGCTATTTATTTTTACGCCCCCTAGCGGAAAATCTATAAGTAATTTGAAAAAGTAACTATATCTAAAATACTCTTCGACATAAACGGAATCGAAAGATAAAAGAATTTTTTCAATCGGATGTTTAGAAGCAAATATGTAGAATAAAACGTATTTTTGAATTCGACAGCATCTGCATTTACGCCCCCTAGCATCAAAATTGTACATCGTAAAAAAAAACGAAATGAAGGATCATCATTCGCATATTTCAAGCTTTCCCAATGCAAGAAGAATTTTTCAAATCGGACTAATACTGTAGTTGCAGAGATATCGTGGGTACAGGCGGACGGACGGACAAACCGGTAACATAAGCACGATCTTTTTTTACAAAAGACGTGCTAAAAACTCCGTACGGGTGCACCAAGACAAAGCTTCAGACCAAACTCTTCACTTGTGGGCAGATAAACAGATTACATGAGATATGGTAATTTTTACTGAATCATTCGGCGGCATTCCTGTGTGATCACCTTATGCTTGCCTCATGGACTTTTGCGCATTTTGATTCTTTATAACTGGCTTTTGGTAAACGTCAACCGCGAAATGTTGGTGGATTTTGGCAAACTTGCAAAGAAGAATGGGGTCAAATTAGATATGGCTGAACTTAAGTGAAGCTTTCTACAGTAGAAAGTGCGTTTTACGGCAAATGCTGCAAACGGGAACCCAAGATCGAGCATAATTGACGATAGCATTAAGATTTATGGCGTATTATGCGTCTCTGAAAGCAATGGCTTGCAACATAATCTAAAATATTGCAATCAACAGCGTGCAACATGTACCGGACTGTGGTTCGGTATGGTTCTGAGTAAGGCGAATAAATGCAATGGGTTGTACGTGAATAAATGCATGCTCACGAATCACTCGTTTTATTTCACACCTACAAAGATCATGGCATGTGATTATCATAAATTACCTATGAAGAATACCAGGGTATTCCCTCGATTTTTAGCACGTCTTTTGTAAAAAAAGATCGTGCTTATGTTATCGGTTTGTCCGTCCGTCCGCCTGTACCCATGATATCTCTGTAACTATTAGTCCGATTTGAAAAATTCTTTTAGCATTGGGAAGCTTGAAATATGTGAATGATGATCCTTCATTTCGTTTTTTTTTTACGATGAACAATTTCGCCGCGAGAGGGAGTAAATGCAGATGATGTCGAATTCAAAAATACGTTTTATTCCACATTTTAGCTTCTAAACTTCCGATTGAAAAAATTATTTTATCTTTCGATTCCATTTATGTCGAAGCGTATTTTAGATATAGTTACTTTTTCAAATTACGCATAGATTTTCCGCTAGGGGGCGTAAAAGTAAATTACATTTTTCCCGATAACTCTTCTTCTAAAACTCCGATTTGAAATTTTTTCTTCAGCGGATACATCTCCTGATGAAAAATCTTTTGCGTATAATTTCAAATTTTTACTGAAGAAAGAATACTTTGGCCACCAGGAGACGTAAGTGTTAATTTTTGCTTCTGATGCATTTACCATAAAATCTGAGCTTCTAAAATATCGATTGAAAAATTTCTTTAGTGGACTGATGCCACTCACATCGATAAACCTTTTTGGAATATTTTCTTTTTAAAATATTTCACAGTTTCTCCGCCAGGGGGCGTAGATGTACATCTTATTTTTGTCAATATCTCTATTTCTAGAAGTCCGATTTGAAAAATTCCTCCTTTGTTGGATAGTGTTTTCCGTGTGACACGTTTTTCATATAATTTCAAAACTTTCAAGTAATTCATAGACTTTCCTCTAGGGGGCGTACAGGTAAATTGCGTTTCCCCCTATATCTCTGCTTCTAAATCTCCGATTTGAAACATTCTTTCTGCACCGGATACAGCTCCTGATGGAAAATCGTTTGCACATAATTTCTAATGTTTCTAAAAGTATTTTTTGGCTACCAGGTGGTGTAAGTTTTAATTTCCGCTTCTGATGCATTTGCAGCAAAGTATGAGCTTCTAAATTCTCGACTGAAAAAGTCGTTTGTTGACCGATACTACTCATGTCAACAAACCTTATAGGAACATTTTCTTCTTGAAATAATGCATGGTTTCTACGCCAGGGGGCGTAGATGTATATCTTATTTTTGTCAATATCTCTACTTCTAAGAGTCCGATTTTAAAAATTCCTTCTTTGCTGGATAGTGTTTCCGATGCGAAATGGTTTTCCTATAAATTCAAAATTTACAAGTAAATCATAGACTTTCCGCTAGGGGGCACAAAGGTAAGTTGCGTTTTGTGCGCTATTTTAGCTCCTAAAGCTCCGATTTGAAAAATTCTTCCTGTATCGTATACAAGACCTGATGGAAAATATTTTTCACATAATTTCTAATGTTTGGTAAAGAATGGTTTGACCACCAGGGTCATAAGTGTTAATTTCTGCTTCTGATGTATTTGTAACAAAATTTGGGCTTCTGAAAACTCGACTAATTTATTTTTCTTTGACCGATACCACTTACATGGATAAACCTTTTGAGAATACTTTCTTCCTAAAATAATGCATGGTTTTTCCACCAGGGAACGTAAAGTCACATCTTATAGTTGTCGATATCTCTGTTTCTAAGAGTTCGTAAGCTCACGATTCCGTTTACAGCAATATCTGAGGGATTAAAAACCCGATTGAAAGTCTTCTTTCTTTCGTCAGATCTATTGTTTTCCATACCGGTTACATTGGCTTTGAATAGCTTTGAAAAATTTAATTTGCGTCAGAGCGGATTCAAAAGATGTGCATATTACACCCGAAAATTCGGTGTCAACTTTCTTGTTTTTATTGCAGTTAAGAAATTGCTTTTTTGCTCGATCACGTAATACGAGAACCCAGTGTTACATTCTGTGATATTGGAACCGCTTGTATTTCAGCAGCAAAAATATTGTCCTTTTAATTGATGTACAATTGGTGTTTACGCATATGTTACTGGAAGCTTAGATTCACATATCTTTACTAGACCTCTGAATGACATTTGTTTGCATTCCAACAGTAGTTAGGCCACTTGATTTTAGCTTCCTGGTAGAGTTGTCAGCATTGCAGCAATGTGCAGAAGAGTCCTCTAGTAGGGCACAATTGATAGCTTGTAGGTGATCCTCATGGAGCAAATGGTCATTTATATCTTTAAGCTGTTGTTTTCTTAGGGTTTGGGATGTCTTCCTAATGCCTATGACTTCTCTTTTTCCCCAGAAGAACCTAGGCATTGTATTTTATCACTGCACATGGTTATTTCACCATGGGACTCACCGATCAATGAAGTTGTTAGATGGCTGCGCTACTATCAACAGTGCGCAAAGCTCTAAATTTTATTGTTTCTGACTTCAACCTGTTTCGAAACTGTGTTTTTTGTTAAAAATCTACTCAGTTTGATGAGGGCCCCCAGGTGGCCGAGAGGTACGAGGCGCTGTCTCCTAATCTTTTTCCAGAGATGGGTCCAGGCTGGAATCCCCGAGAGGCATGGATGGAGTGTTTGTCTCACGGCATTGGCTCTTCTCCCTTCGTCGAACCAGATGACTCAAATTAGGGATGGGCGACTGCTCATAGTAGTATCTAAACCCCACCTCCCTTGCTCAAGGAAGTCATTTCTCAGCCAAATGGAAGTTCTCTAATTTTATCAATGTAAAAATTTAGCAGACTGCGCAACTAGAAAATAGGAAACTGTCCAGAAAAGGAGAACACAAGTAAACGATGAACAACCGGCTTTATCCAAGCATTACACTCAAAAGACTGCAAAATACTGCATTCAAAATAGCACATGACTTACTTCTGTTTGTTGAGTCTTTTTTGTCGTACGACTACGTCGAACTCCGCGGATAGTATAGGACGACTTACGGCCAACCGCCTGTGACAAAAATAAGTCCCAATTGAAATCATTATAGCGTTAAAAATACGTGCCACACACACTAATTGTCTTAGCATATTCGTAAACAGCATGGAGTCCAATTCGCGTACTGCGCAATACGTCGTGCGCGCGACGCTACCCTCTCTCCCTGTGCGCGGGGGAGATGACGCAATATTTCTGAGTGTGCTGCAGCGTTTGACTCAGTCTATCTTGGCAACTTTGAGCGCAACACGACCGTGCGTGGTATTGTTTTAAAGCTCTCGACGAGATCTATTAAAATATATAAAGAACATATAGCAATGGTTTAAACTAAAAATTTAAAAAATTGTTTTCTTGTGAACGGGTTAACATTTTCGACAATACCGCGGAATTCGCAGAATGAACGCAAGCAAAAGTGGAGAAAACCAAAACGAGAGGCAAGAGCAATTGACGAGGAATATAAGAAACCCAAGAAGACAGAGCATTACTTTGGGTAATTCGTGTATTGATCTCCTTTGTGTTCGCAATGTATCCATTATTATTTGTAAAAATTATGTAAGCTACTCTTCATATCATAGACCTGTGCTGGCTATAGCACATTAAAAAAACGCTTTGAAACCATACTCGACTAGCTCATTTCAACTCTCCGATCTGCAAGTCGTAGTCCTACGTTCCAAACTGACAGCTTAATCAGAACTGAGCCTACCTGTATCTTTTTTTAGTTAAGTTCAGTAGTGTAGTCGTAAATAAAAAATACCTTAGAGGTGAACAAACAGTCCAGGAAGATTACCTCAAAAAAAGCCCGTGAAATCAGAATTTGTTGTTTTTAATGTGTGCGTGTGTGCGTTGCAGTTTTTTTTTGTAAGTTCTCATTGCCGCCGTCCCGGTGGCGCAGTGCTCTAAGCGATGGCTACTGATCGTTCGTCCGAAAAGGGGTCCGGGTTCGAATCCCGGTTCGACATGGATTTGTGTTTGTCTTACGGTACTGGCTCTCTCCCTTCTCTGGAACCAGGGGCCCTAAATTAGGGACGGGCGACTGCTTATAGCCCATTGAGTCGCTCACGGTAGTCGTTAAAGCTCTAACCAAAAAAATAAAAAAGTTCTCATTGCTAATTATTTTGATCAATTTATATTAAAACTGCCTAATTTGAGAAATTTTAAATAAAACAATATTACTGGAGAATCATATGCTAGGAACATAAAATTTTTATTTAACTACTGCTCTGTCATTCTACTCGATTCTAAATATTCATTGTGAATAGTTGGAGTGATGTTTAACTGATGCATCTACCATTGTCACATCAATTCAGTGAGACTGATGCGCAGTTTTTCGTAAGATTACGACGTAGATGTAGGAAATATATTTTGTGTTACTCATTTGGAATTAGAGAGTGAACTCAGGAAATTACTTTTATTAGAGCCAATAGCCGGGAATGAGCTGTTTGGTAGAAATATCCTTTGTTGTTATGAGTAACCACCTCCTATGACTACTTTTAAGACCACCGTCTCGACAAAGAGGCTCCCTTCGCACTACAACCGTTATGATTCGTGAGACGCCTCCTACTGGGTGATTCGATTGCATCGCCTCATCTATACAATATTTTTCTTTCGTTTCGGAGTTTAATATCCATGAGCAACTCGGGGGAACGGGGTTGGGGCTATCAGCATATGCACGTCCTTAATTTCGTACCACTGGTTCCAGGTAAGCCACACAGATTCTGCGTCATCGGCTAAGCGCACTACCCATGCCTCATGCAAAGCTCGGGCCCGGCTCTGACGAATGGTCAAATGCCAGCGCCTCAGCCGACTCGACCACCGGGAAGGCCATCTTTGTAGTATGAAAATTCAACCGAGATACGAGTATGTTTGGATACATAACAAATTTTCCCTAACTTTACATACATGATCATTAAAAAAAAATGCTTTGTCCTGCTTTTCTTTCAGCTAAACACGAAAACTGCCTTAGCAACGCTAAGGCTTGCTAACTGATTACAAAATTCCTAAAAGCTCTTCTAAGCGTGAAGATTACGTGCACATGCTATCTTTCTCGAAGAGATTATACGGTTGTATCAGAATAATATGACCACCCCCGAATCACAGTGATACAAGTATGAGATACAGTGATACAAGTATGAGATACGAGTATGTTTGCATACATAACAAAATTTTCCCTAATTTTGCATACATGACCATTTAAAAAAAGGCTTTGTCCTGCTTTGCTTTCCAGCTAAACACGAAAACTGCCTTAGCGCCGCTAAGGCTTGCTAACTGATTACAAAATTTCTAAAAACTCTTCTAAACGTGAAGATTACGTGTACATGGTATCTTTCTCGAAGAGATTATACGTTCGTATCAGAATAATATGACCACCCCCGGAATCACAGTGTACCCTTCCAGGTGCATCACAGAGCGCACGTGACAACGTCGACCACACGGAGATATAAGCTGCTGGCTAGGACACTATACTACGTCACGTGAGCAAAATGGGAAGAGGTAGTGATTTGATGGACGTTCAAAAATGAATGATTATCGGCTACCGCGCCAAGGGTGGAAGCATCTCAGAAACAGCAGATTTCGTGGGCTGTCCGCGAGGTGCTGTAGTAAGGGTGTACCAAGAATGGACCGCTGGCAGACCGAGTATCTCCCGACGTCATAACTGTGGAGCTCCAAAGGCCATCGACCCCAGAGGAGAACGTCGCCTCCGTCGGCTGGTAAAGGGCTATCGACGCGCAAAAGTGCAGCAACTGACCATGCAAATGAACGCTGGGGCTCCCAGGTACGTGTCCCTGATAACAGTAGAACGAACCCTGTTACGCATGGGTCTCCAGAGTCGACTCTGCGTCAAGGCGACCATGTTAACCCAGGTCCATCGGCAACGACGCCTGCAGTTCGCATGGGATTAACGTCATTGGACAGTGGAAGAGTGGAAAAAAGTTGCTTTCTTTGATGAATCGAGGTTTCTACTCCACAGAAGTGACGGGCGGTGGCGGATACGGCGTCAAGCACAAGAGAACCTATACCAGGGCACGCTTAATAGTGCCTGTACTTGACGCTTGTCGGTTAAGTGCAGGCCGGCGGTGGAAGTTTTCATGTCTGAGGGATGTTTTCCTGATATGATCTGGGACCGCTGGTACCACTGGATGGGTCCCTGAATATCAATGGCTACCTGTCCATCCTCGCTGACCACATGCATCTCTTTATTTTGGACGTTTACCATGTTGGTGATGGTGTCTACCAACAGAACAATGCGCTGTGCAGCGTCGCTAAAGGTGAGCGTAACTGGTTCCAGAAACGCGACGGTGATGTCTCCGTTCTCCCTTAGCCGGCGAAAATCGCTCGACTTCAATCCCATAGAGCACTTGTGGAACTATTTGAATCGACAGGTTCGACGTGCCGACCGACAACCACGTCCTCTTCGTGCTCTGCTGTAGTCCGAATGGTCACGTGTGCCTTGGGCAACCTTTTGGGCAACCTTCCAGGGCCTCATTGCGTCCATGCCACGCCGTCTCGCCGCTGTCATTCGGGCCAAGAGTGGTTATTCCCATTATTAGGTAGGTGGTCATATTATTCTGATACGACCGTGTATATGTATCGCATTCTGATGTAGTTTTGCTCCTAAACAAATCGTTCTTTGTACAGAATGTCAAAGATTTGAAATTTAAATGGATGTCCAGTGATTGTTTGTAGACAATGAGCAAGCTGTTCTTAATATGAAGAATTATCGATCTTGATTTTTGATGCCTTCGCTTCGAGCATTGTCTGAAACTGGCAGAGGTAGGCCATTTAAACTCCCAGCACTTGCTTCCTATAAATAATTCCTTACAAGGGATGTTGGCCGGATATTGAATCTTATCTCCGGTGATGGAAACCGAAGTGTATTGCATACCAGCTAAGGGATCATGGTTCAGCAGATTTCATCTGCGGTAGTAAATCTCATGCTCAATGTATTCTACTTCCTTAAACAGATGAAACACATAAAGCGGATGATTCCTGAGGCTTCAGCAGAAAGACGCCTTAACTCCTTCACTCTGCCGAATGAGGAAGTCTTAATAATACGTTTCCTTCGGCGTTATTGGATTCGTAATTAAGCAGCAGGTATCCTGACTTCCTGCAAAGTAAACTTTTCGTAATTTAGGCATCTTCATCGTTCCTCTCGAGCTATTCAGAAGCTTCCTGTTAAATGCTGATGCGACGACACCGATCCGTATGCGTCTCAGTGAATCGTAGTAATCAATATTTCGACGCCCATAAATTTAAATCGGTCCGTTTCAATCGTTACTATTCAGAAGCTTCTTCGATATGAAAAACATTGAGGAAACACCTTAAAAAATAACCGAGATTATGCGCAAGTGAGATTTGTTTTTACGAGCTTGATTCATGCAGGTGGTGCACGCGACCAAAAAGCTCTAGGAATTTCTTTTTCACTTCAATATTACCCCAAGGGCGTGGATTCGTAAAGGAAACTAACTTTGTAAAGCAAAATTGTTATGACGTACACTTGGAATTTAACTTTCCTTTTGAGTTCCTGTTTTCTTATTTAAATTTTGTTACTTCTTGGTTGAAGATTTGGTCACTGAAAGCCACATTGCTTCCCCCAATAGCTGGTACAATAATGATTTGGTCACTGAACGCCACATTGCTTCCCCGAATAGCTGGTACAATAATGATTTGGTCACCGAACGCCACGTTGCTTCCCCCAATAGCTTGCATAATAATGATCTGATCACTGAACGCCACAATACTTCCCCCAATAGCTTGCACAATAATGATCTGATCACTGAACGCCACATTGCTTCCCCCAATAGCTTGCACAATAATGATCTGATCACTGAACGCCACATTACTTCCCCCAATAGCTTGCACAATAATGATCCGATCACTGAACGCCACATTACTTCCCCCAATAGCTTGCACAATAATGATCTGATCACTGAACGCCACATTACTTCCCCCAATAGCTTGCACAATAATGATCTGATCACTGAACGCCACATTGCTTCGCCCAATAGCTTGCACAATAATGATTTCATCACTGAACGCCACATTGCTTCCCCCAGTAGCTTGCACAATAATGATCCGATCACTGAACGCCACATTACTTCCCCCAATAGCTTGCATAATAATGATCTGATCACTGAACGCCACAATACTTTCCCCAATAGCTTGCACAATAATGATCTGATCAGTGAACGCCATATTACTTCCCCCAGTAGCTTGCACAATAATGATCTGATCACTGAACGCCACAATACTTCCCCCAATAGCTTGTACAATAATGATCTTATCACTGAACGCCACATTACTTCCCCCAATAGCTTGTACAATAATGATCTGATCACTGAACCCCACATTGCTTCCCCCAATAGCTTGCACAATAATGATCTGATCACTGAACGCCACATTACTTCGCCCAATAGCTTGCACAATAATGATTTCATCACTGAACGCCACATTGCTTCCCCCAGTAGCTTGCACAGTAATGATCTGATCACTGAATGCCACATTGCTTCCCCCAGTAGCTTGCACAATAATGATCTGATCACTGAACGCCACATTGCTTCGCCCAATTGCTTGCACAATAATGATCTGATCAATGAACGCCACATTGCTTCCCCCAATAGCTTGCACAATAATGATATGATCACTGAACGCCACATTGCTTCGCCCAATTGCTTGCACAATAATGATCTGATCAATGAACGCCACATTGCTTCCCCCAATAGCTTGCACGATAATGATATGATCACTGAACGCCACATTGCTTCCCCCAATAGCTTACACAATAATGATCTGGTCACTGAACGCCACATTGCTTCCCGCAATAGCTTGCACAATAATGATCTGATCACTGAACGCCACATTGCTTCCCCCAGTAGCTTGCACAATAATGATTTGATCACTGTATAATGAATTAGCTTTATTTTCTTTCCGCTAAGCTAATTCATATGAATGATTCTCTTCCTACCAGCTCTTATGTCGTGTGCGTCCTTCAGGCAGGTACGTCACATCTCCTGGTACGTTACATCTCCTGGTACGTTACATAATCTCCCCCTTATTTTTTTTTTTTTTTTTTTTTTTCGAAGTGCTGGAGAAAGGATTCTCTTATTTTTCCTATCTCGCGGTGTGGAAATAACATCACACCAATGCGAGATTTTGAACGGCCGGGTCATCCGGATAGTTCGGGCGCCATTATAACGAAGTAAATTTCTCCGTCATTTTTGGTCTACGCCGGGATTCGAACCCGAGGCCGCTTATTCCGGAACAAGTCGCTCTACCAACTGAGCTACGCAGACGATTATTCTGATTCCTACCTGCCCTTATGTCGTGTGCGTCCTTCTGGCAGGTACGTCACATCTCCTGGTACGTTACAACTGTACGCCACATTGCTTCCCCCAATAGCTTGCACAATAATGATCTGATCACTGAATGCCACATTGCTTCCCCCAATAGCTTGCACAATAATGATTTGATCACTGAACGCCGCATTGCTTTCCCCAATAGCTTGCACAATAATGATTTGATCACTGAACGCCACATTACTTCCTCCAATAGCTTGCAAAATTTGGCAAAGCTGTCTGTGAGGAAAAAAATAAACTGACTACTTTGGTTAAAAAACATCGAGAGAGTACCTTGGTACCTTATGTAGATAATTTATGCCATGTATCTTTCGCATGCCAAGGTATTCGTAGGTGTGAAATAAAACGAGTGATTGAAGAGTATACACTGAGGAGCAAAAAAAAAAAAAGCAACTGGGAAGGGTGCTACCATTTCCATTGCATGCCACGCCCATGTGGTAAACGGTATCGTCCGCAAACGACGTATATACAGAGGAAGATATCTCTGCAAGCTCAAGTAGTAGCATTTGCACTTCAGATGGCAGCTTATCAGGATTTAAGCTATTCCGAATGTGGCATGATAGTCAGCGCCCGAGAGATAGTCGCTCTATCTCGGAAATTACCACGGAATTTGGATTTACACGGTCAACAATTTCAAGGGTGTACCTGGACTACACTAACTCAGGTAAAAAAAAATCATAGTACGAGACTGGTGTGGCCGTAGAAAAGCCTCGGACGATCGTGGACAGTGGTATCTGGCACACATCGTGACATCTGTCCAGCATGCAACATTGCCACAAATCATACCACAATTCAATGCAGGGGCCCAGTAGTAGCATCAGCGTTTGGACAGTGCAACGTTCCCTGTGTTCTATGGGGTTCTGGAGCCGAAGACAATAAACCCCGGCCCACTGAGGTGACACAAGACTGTGAGCCTCGCCTGGGTTGGGTAACACCGCCATTGGACGTAAGATGACTGGAAACGTGTTGCCTGGTCCATCGAATCACGGTACCAACTGTTTCGGGAAGATGGCCGACTTAAGGTTGGTGACAACTGCACGAGGCAATGGATCCCGCATGCCTACAAGGGACAATGCAGACAGGTGGTGGCTCTGTTATGGTGTGGGGTGTTTTTAGGTGGCACGCATTAGGATCTCTCATACGTCTGCAGAGCGATGTGACCGGTGGAGGCTACGTAACCATCCTTGGGGATCACTTGCACCCGTTCATATCCTGCAACCACTCCGACGGGTGCAACCTCTTTCAACACGACAATGTGCAACAGGACACGTCCATAGCCGTCCCATTATGGCTGAAGGATCATTCCACGGAGTTTGGCGTCCTGACTTCGCCCCCTCGTTCGCCGGATTTAAACACAATGGAACACATCTGAGATGCTGTTCAACGTTCAGGGAATGCCAGGGATCCTCCACCGGCCAATATTACGGAATTGTGGGACGCTCTTCAGGAAGCATAATGTGCACTGTCTCCACAGTAATATACGGAGAGCTCGTGGAGTCCATGCCCCGTCGCGTTGCTGCCGTTATCTGACCGCGAGGAGGACCAACGCGGTAATAGAGAGGTATCCCAGTCTTTTTGGCACTTCATTGCACATTTATCTACGTACAATATATTGCATTTATTCACGTCATTCTCGACCCCCCCGCCTCGACAATCGGGTATACACTAAGTGGAATTGAATCATGACAACAAACGATAAGGTTTACTAATATTTACTAATTCCTGACACTGAGCGGTATTTACGTAAGTGGATTAATGAATGTTATTGTCGTAAAATCAGTGAAAGAAGATATGTGAGTAATAAAAGTAAATATTTACTAAACTATGGGGCGGCAATAATAAGTATTTCATTATACAGGGTGATTCATAAAGAAGTATACAGTTTCAACGTACTATAAAACAAGAACAATGTAAGATATTTTATCTTACCTGTAACAGAATTGTAAGGGAATGTTTCAAGTTTTTTTAGAGACAGCCACATATGTTCTATGTGTGCACCCTGAGTCACACGACACCACATCGAGCCGGTAATCTATTTCCTCCCAAACGCGATGTAAAATATCTGAATCAAGTGCAGTGATAGTGGCTGTGATACGCTGTTTCAGCTCCGCTAGATCAACAGGAAGGAAGGGACGAATACCTTGTCCTTTACGTAACTCCACAGGAAAAAGTCACAAGGTGTTAAGTCAGGACTTCTGGGTGGCCATTGGGTCAGTGGCATGTTGTAGTCCGCGGCTCGTCCAGTCCATCGGTGAGGAAGATGTTCATTGACTGACTAGTCACGTGGCACGCGCGCTATCGCCTACATCACTTTCCTCAGTAGCGGGACACAAACTTTATGAGTACATCTACCTAACGGTTCGCAGTTGTGGTCCGTGTCTTCAACTGTTACTGTTTTACAGCATCTGGAAACTGTGTACTTCTTTATGAATCACCCTGTATAATCATATCTAGTCGAATGTAGGAAACGACCCTGACACAATGAAATGTGATGTAGTTACGAAGGCCATCTGCACATGCAAAAGCTGAAATGTGACCTCAAGATAGAAAAAAAAACTGAATCGCAAGTGTGTTAATGAGGAGGATTAGTAATTTTTGATCGAGGATATCTACATGCTACACCCCATAGCGCAATACATAATTTTAAAGCTCTCGTCAATAGCACGTAACCCCTCCCTACTATGGTGGTCGGAAGGAAGCCAAATTTTGTTGGACGCACCGTTTTCATAGCATCAAAAATACATTTTTGTTATGGCTTTAATCACATTTAGCTTCAGGTTCAAGTAATCAACGCAGTTTGCAATGAGATATTGTTACGTTTGTGTAAAACATGATGAAATAATGTTCGGCAATAGTTTAGTAAAATATTTGATACTTAATACAGACAAGTGACGTGAACCA
This sequence comes from Macrothele yani, assembly GCA_039090855.1. NCBI lineage: Eukaryota > Metazoa > Arthropoda > Arachnida > Araneae > Macrothelidae > Macrothele > Macrothele yani. The sequence goes on from CM077002.1 coordinate 50,999,867, forward strand.
GGAACATCAAACAGAAGTCATCACTCCCTCCACGTTTTTATAAGTGAGTCACGGAAAAATTCTCATCGGCCGCCACCGGTCAAGTACAAACCGACGGTGGCCAGGGTCTTTCAGTTGCGCGCCGGACATGCTTCCACTGCACCAAAGCGACTTCGAATTCCTCCAGACTCACATATGACTAACTGCCAAGCCACTTGGCAGGTTGCACCTTGGAGCCCTGCACAATGCTGGGGATTCACAAAAGGTGGTATGCAGCAACTGAATAACGTCAAAATTGTCCATCAAATAACTAGGAGACTAATGAATAATTAATACAGACAATTCAAAATTCTCATCCGCCCAACATTCAAAAATCAGATTGCAACAATGTTGTTGACTACTTTTGTTACCCATTTTCGTTACATCGAATTTTTTTTGTTGGGATTTACTTTATTACTTTCAGAAAAGATGCATAACAACAAAGGTGTGGATATAATGGACGTAATGGCGGTATTCTTGGAATAGCGACGGAATTTGAAGCTTCTTGTAGGTTTATGTGAATCGACGAATACCGTGTTGTAACATCTGATTGAAATTTCTATATTGATACAAGAGCTTGCTATTAAGTTGAATCTTGTTCTTTATTTTAATCATCTAGTCGCAATTTATTCAGCGAATAAATTGCGACTAGATGATTAAAATAAAGAACAAGTGACAATTTAAGTTTAAAGTGAAATTGAAATAACCTGTCCTTAAAAATAATAGCTACTACAATACAAGCCAATTAGAGGCACATACTTCATATCCTGCGTGGTCTTTCTGCTTACTTTGAACTTTTGCTAATCATCTACTGTTTTTTTTTTCCCACCAATTTTTCTTTGTCTTTCTTCTTTCCTATTTCCTGGAATCTCCAGCCTCGTTGTTTTTGGAGTTGGTTTTCTTCCTTAGGCGGATATATCTCTTAGTTTTTTCACTAAGTTTTCTAATTCCAAGTTCTTTTCTTATATCCTCATTACTTCTACTATCTTTCCTTGATATACATTTCATCCATTTAAAGATTATTAGGTTCCGATCTCTGGCTTCTAGAATTGTTCATTTTCGCTGGCAAGCCCAAATTTCTGATCCGTGTAAAAGGTCATCCAGAATATGTTTGATTTCACTTTTGTTCAGACTTTCTTGTCGTAGATTTTCACCGATGCCATTCCCCCCCCGCCATTTACTTTAGCCTGTTCTGACTTCTTCCCCTTCGCCTTCTTGCAGCACATATCGTTTTCCAAGGTTTATTGTAATGATTCAAACTTTGCCTTTTCTGTCATGCACTAACGAATCCTTTTGTCCAACTGTTACACTGACCACCATTTCTAGTTTTGCCACATACACAGTCGTATTAGAATAATATGAGCACCTACCTAATAATAGGAATGACCACCCTTGGCAAGAATGACAGTGGCGAGACGGCGTGGCATGGACGTAATGAGGCCCTTCAGTCCGAGGCACACGTGCCCATTCGGACTGTAGCACGGCGCATTGCCTTTTTGATAGACACCATCACCACCAGGGTAAACGTCCAACACGAAGCGATGCATGTGGTCAGCGAGAATGGACAGGTAGCCATTGGCGTTCAGGGACCAATTCAGTGGTACCAGCGGTCCCAGGTCATACCAGGAAAACAAAGCTCAGACATGCACACTGCCACCGTCGGTTTGTACTTGACCAACAAGCATACTCTGATGTTGGTTCTCGTGTATCTGACGTCGTATCCGCTACCACCCGTCACTTTTGTGGAGTAGTAACCTTAATTCGTTCGAGAAGGCAACCTTTTGCGACTCTTCCACTGTCCAATGACGTTAATCCCATGTGAACTACAGGCGTCGTTGCCGATGGACCTGGGTTAACATGGTCGCCTTGACCCAGCGTCGACTCCGGAGACCCATGCGTAACAGTGTTCGCTCTACTATTATCAGGGACACGTACCTGGGTGCCCCAGGGTTCATTTGCGTGGTCAATTGCTGCACAGTTTCGCGTCGATTGCCTTTTACCAGTCGACGGAGGCGACGATCTCCTCTGGGATTAATGGCCTTTGAGGCTGCACAGTTATGCCGTCGGGAGGTACTCGGTGTACCAGCGGTCCTTTCTTGCTACACCCCTACTAGAGCACCTCGCGAACAGCCCACGAAATCTGCTGTTTCTGAGATGCTTCCACCCTTGGCACGGTAACCGATGATCATTCATTTTTGAAAGTCCATCAAATCACTACCTCTGCCCCATTGTGCTCACGTTACGCACTATAGCTCATCAGTCTTGGCCGGCCGCTTATATCTCCGTGTGGTCAACCTTGTCACGTGCACTCTGTGATACGCCTGGGCGGGTACACTATGATTCCGAGGGTGGTCATATTATTCTCATATGACCGTGTATAACTATAGGATAAACAGTATCCGGCCACCTCTTTTGAGTAGTGGGTTTTCCCACATATCACAGCCAAATATAAAAAAATAAAATTATACAAATATAGAAAGGACGCAGTGGTTTGGTAAATATCATAGGCAAGCATGAACATTGTAATGGGCCAAGCAGCAGTGTTCAGTAACTTTCAGCAGGCACTGTAATAGGACGCTATCTTAGTAAGAAGACAGTTCTGGAAATCTCTGCCCTGCTGTAGCTGCCCGATCAACTGTAAGTGATGTTGTTGTGAAGGAGAGACGCCTAAGAACAACAACAGCGAAATCGGGACGTTTTAGGTCATGTAAAATGAAAAAGAAGGACCGCCTAGTGCTGCCGCCGGTGGTGCGACAAAATCGCTTCTACTCAGTTCCAACATTCACCACTGAGTTTCAAAATAACGTCACCACCATAACCTTATGTCGAAACCTGAAGGGAATGGATTTCCATGGCGGAGCAGCCACACACTAGCCTAACATCAGCAAGATCAACGCTAAACGTCGGTTGGAGTTGTGTAAAGTCCTGCGCTAGTTGGCAGTCCGATGGACGAGTATGGATGTAGAGGAAGCCAGATGAACGCTACCTGCTATGGACTATGTGGTGCCAGCTGTGAAGTTTTGTAGAGCAGAAACCATGCACTGCAGCTATTTTTTGTAATTTGGGCTGGGCCTCCTAGTTCCACTGCTCTGAAATTTTAACGCTGAGGCCTTTTATGACATTCTCGACAATTCTGGGCTCCCACCATTATGGCAGTTGGTGAAGGCCCTTTCGTATACCAAAAGGACAACGCTCTCGTCCTCAAAGGTAGGTTTCTGTAGGAATGGTTTGATGAAATCGGTGTGAAAGAACTTGATTGGTCTGCACAGAGCCCCTATATAAATCCCATGAAATACTTTTGGGATAAATTGGAACGCCGATTGCGGGCCATGCTGGACCGCACGGCATCGGTGACAGCCCTGACTAATGCTTCTCTAGCAGAATGGAAGTAAATTCGCGCAGCAATATATCTAGTGGAAATACTTCCCAGGAGACTGGAGGCTGTGATAGTAACAAAGGATTTGCCAACTCGATATTAATTCCTTTCCTGTTACAGGGAGTTTGCGGATAGGAAAGCACGACATCCGTGACAGACCTGACTAATGCTTCTCTGGCAGAATTGAAGGAAATTCCCGCAGCAATATATCTAGTGGAAATACTTCCCAGCAGATTGGAAGCTGTGATAGTAACAAAGGATTTACCAACTCGATATTAATTCCTTTCCTGTCATAGGGAGTTTGCGGATAGGAAAGTATCCGGATACTTTTAATCAGATACATGAGCGCCCATATATGGGAGCAAAAGGGGGCACTTACCCTCCCTGGAAATTCGATCCATTTCTGTCCTTGGAAGGCACTAAAGAGATTTTCGTGGTAACATGATCAATAATGTTTCTGTAGAACTTCTGGATACATTTTTATGCCGAAAAGAAATAGGTAAAACGTTGGGAATTTTCAGTAGAAAAAGTGGAAAATTACAGTAATGAAATTTCCCATTGAATATTGAAGAACAGCGTACATACGTGCAGTATGAGAAAGTATGGTATGGCAACGAAATTAAAATATATCATCCTCTGCAACTGCTATTCACTACTGGACACAGATCTCTTGAAATATTCCCCGAATATTGTCTTGAGGGTATTTTTTCGTTCTTGATGACCAACTGAGTGATCTCTGAAGTTTCAGGGCGCACGTGACACAAGTGACCAAAATGATCAAAAGAAGAATAAAGAAATTCTTTTATTATCCTAACACGCTGTCTAATTTAATGTATCTATCTTGTCATTAATTTGGTTATTTGGGCCTTATGGTATGCAATTAAATTTATGTGTTGAGAGTGTGGTAAAAACTGTTAGATAACAAGAAAGCACAGTGGAAATTAGCATATACTGATTGTATATGTTATTCGTTGTTACGATTTCTGTTTTCCCCTCTTGGAAACTAAGCTAAAGACGCCCATGATCAGATAATGTATTTTTAGACGAGTTTTTCAAGATCTATTAGTCAGCCATTAAAACTTTTGAGTCTCTTCATCTGATTGTGAATAATAACTTAATCATCAGTGCTTCTAAGATGACGGCTAAAATTCAAGAAATTTTAGCAGATCCCTGGTAAATTACAACCTTTAAGACAAAATATTCTACCTAATCGCGTGTAGTTTTAACAGAACATTTTTGTGTTTTGACATATTTGTTGTACAATTTTTAAGTTTCTGATATATCTACGTTTTGCCTTGAAGAAGTTTCGGTATGATTTGCAGCGTCACAAATATTTTACTGCATAAAATCTGCATTAACCTGTTTGATTACATTAGTCTACATACTTTTAGTTTTTCATTCCCTGCCCCCAAAATAGTTACCTAAAGCCCATTTCGTTTTCTCCTTACAAGCTGCACACTTGCAAAACTGGAACACATCAAAACCTTTTAACTCAGTATGGTCTGTTGATGGATCGCGGGAAGTGTGTAGCAGATATTGCACGGGCATGAGCTTTTCCCATGCAGGATTGTATCCCAACAGGCCATGTAGTTTAGTGATCACCCGCACCGTATAGACTGGTGTTACTATGTCTTCACTAAATTAGACGAAGAAGGGCCTTGTTTTCTAGTGAGCATTTTGTGAATGATGAATATATTCATCATACACAATGTGTCAAAGAATTTTTAAGACTGGCGGTAGATTTCAGACTACGGTGGCGCCACCAGTGTAATCGCGAATGCGTTATGAACCGTTACCATCTGCTTGCTTTCTACCAAGAGTACTGCGCAGTTGTCAAAGTAACTCAAGCGAAACGGCCGTTCATTAGAGAAGTAAAATTTTTTTCATGTTGAATTATTAAAATGGAACAAAGGGCTGTTTTTAAATTTAACGCAAAACTTGGTAAAAGTGCCTCGGAAACGTACCAAATGATGAAACAAGTTTACGGTGAGTTTTGTTTAAATAGATCAAATGTTTTCCTGTGGCACCAACGTATTTTGGACGGAAGAGATAAGCTAGAAGATGATAAGCATACCGGAAGACCAAGTTCATCTGGGACACCTGAGATTATTGACAAAGTGCGTGATTTCGTGACAAATAATCGATGTGCGTCACTAAGAATGATGGAAGAGTCTTTAAACATTAACAAAGACACGATTCGAACCATCCTGCAAGAAGATTTGGGCAAAACAAAAGTCTGTGCTAAATTTGTTCCACACACGTTAACCAATGAACAAAAATCAAGGAGAAGTGCACATTGCAGAGACATAATTTCAGCCGCTGAAAATGATCCAAACTTCTTAAAATCGATTGTTACAGGTGATGAAACATGGTGTTTTCAATATGATCTTAAAACAAAGCGACAAAGTGCGGAATGGAAGTCAAAAAACTCACTACAAGCCAAAAAAACAAGAAAAGTTCCATCGAAAATCAAAACAATGCTCATTATATTCTTCGATAGTAAAGGTATTATCCACAAAGAATTTGTTTCAAGTGGACAAACAATTACTGGTGAGTTTTATTTAAATGTTTTGAGGCGTTTGATGGGCAGAATTCGTCGCATTCGTCCAGAATATCGGGATGAAAACAGTTGGTGTTTGCTGCACGATGATGCACCCAGTCACACCTCACTTCTTGTTCGTATATTTTTGGCGAAAAATAACGTCTGTGTGTTGAAGATCCACCGCATTCGCCTGATTTAGCACCCGGCGATTTTTCTTTATTCCCAAAACTTAAAATGACGTTAAAAGGGTGTAATTTTGATGATATTTCGACAATACAAACAGCTTTGACACGTGCTTTGGAGGCAATTCCGCAAAGTGAACTGGAACAGGCATTCGAATCATTATTAAATCGCTGTAACAAGTGTATTGAAACCGGAGGGACTTATTTTGAATAACAAACCAAAACAAATGATAATTTCTTGTTTCTATTTCATTTTACAGACCCAGTCTTAAAAATTCTTTGCCACACTGTGTATATTCATATATAACACGTGATGGCTGTCGCAACAGGCATATCGACTATTACTGCAGCAGGGGCAATCAACGGCGGTTACAGGATATCAGTCAGCAGATATCATCATCATCATTGTCAACCATTATCAATAAACTGCTGGACGAAGGTCTCCCCAAGTTTCCCCCACAACGGTCTGTCTTGTGCCAGTCTCCTCCATGTCACTCCTGCATACTTTCGAATTTCATCCACCCATCTCCCATGTGGTCTTTTTCCGGGTCTTTTCTTGTCCCTTGGAATCCAATCTAAAATTTCGGCTGTCCATCGATGGTCTGTCTTTCTGGCAGTATGTCCAGCCCATTGCCATTTCAGGGATTTAACTCTGATCATGATGTCTTCCACTCTTGTCACTTTTCGGATCCACGAGTTCCTCTTCTTATCTCTCCTGGTTACACCAAGCATGCACCTCTCCATGCTGCTTTGAGTTGTCTGCAGCCTTTGTATGTCTCTTTTAGTTAAGGTCCACGTCTCTGCACCATACGTAAACACTGGAAGGATGCATTGATCAAACACTTTTCTTTTAAGACATAATGGCATACTGCTCTTGAAAATTATGCTGTTTCTTCCAAACGCTCTCCAGGCAAGTTTTGTACGCTGATTAATTTCTTTATCAATGTGACCCTCACTTGATATCTGCTGTCCAAGATAAACGTACGTGTCTGTTATCTCCAGCTTTTCTCCATCAATCGAAAAATATTCATTTCTTGTAAAAGCATTGAACATCACTTTTGTCTTCTGAAAGTTCATTTTTAATCCCACTTCTTTACTCTATAACGAAGTAAATTTCTCCGTCATTTCTGTCCACGCCAGGATTCGAACCCGGATCCCCTCATTCCGGAATAAGTCACTCTACCAATTGAACTACGCGGACGTTTGTTCTGACTACTATCTGCCTTTATGTCGTGTGCGTCCTGCTGGCAGGTACGTCACATCTCCCCCCCCGAAAGAGGGCCGGGGGCATGGCCCACGGGTCAGCCGTGACCATGAATCGCTGCAGGCAGCCAGCCATCCACTGTAGAACGTGCACTTGAGAACTCCCAGTCAATCTGGTGTGTGGAATGCAACGTCACACACATTTATTTTTCGAAGCGCTGGAGAAGGGATTCTCTGATTTTTCCTATCTCGCGGTGCGGAAATAACATCCCACCAATGCGAGATTTTGAACGGTTGGGTCATCCGGATAGTTCGGGCGCCATTATAACGAAGTAAATTTCTCCGTCATTTCTGTCCACGCCAGGATTCGAACCCGGATCCCCTCATTCCGGAATAAGTCACTCTACCAATTGAGCTACGCGGACGTTTGTTCTGACTACTATCTGTCTTTATGTCGTGTGCGTCCTGCTGGCAGGTACGTCACAACTCTTGTCAGCAAGTTCCTGGATCATACTCTGCAGCTCTGATGGGGTAGTTGCAAAAATGACTACGTCATCAGCAAAACGAAGATGTGTTAGATAATCTCCATTAATCTTTATTCCTTTGTTTTCCCAGTTCAGTGATTGAAAGACATTTTCCAATGTGGCATTAAAGAGCTTCGGAGATATGGTGCCACCTTGTCTCACTCTCTTTCCAATTTTTATGTGTGTTGTATTTTCAAACAGCCGAATCTTTGCACTTGCATTTTCATAGATGTTATTAATAATAATAATGTTTGCATCTTCAATACCGCAGGATTTCAGAGCCATTGTAACTGCTGGTGGTTTCACCGAATCAAAGGCTTTTTCATAATCGATAAAAGCCATGTACAAAGGAAGTTCATATTCCCTCGCTCTTTCAATTAGATCTCTCAGTACGTGGATATGATCTATTGTACTGTAGCCACTCCTGAATCCAGCTTGTTCTCTCGGTTGAGCCATGTCCAGTGTTACCTTCAAGTGGTGTGAAAGAACTTTAGTGAAGATTTTATAAACCACTGATAGGAGGCTGATACGTCTGTAGTTCCTGAGATCCTCAATGTCACATTTTTCATGTAGCAGGATCATTGTAGCGTTGTTCCAATCCTCAGGAATTTTCCCTTCATTAAGGCATCGAGTGAAAATTTGGGCGAGTACTGTTTCGATTTCTCCACTTGCTTCTTGTATGATGTCTACAGTAATTCCATCTTCTCCTGGAGCTTTTCTCCGCTTCATGTTCTTGATTACATGTGCAACTTCTGCTGGGAGGACTGGAAGAACTCTGGTACTGGTACCTTTCATGATGTCTGGAGTACATGTATCATCCCTTTCATATAATTTGGAGTAGTTCACTCTTGTCAAAATGTCGCCTCTATTTCGTGTTACAGAACCATCTTCTTTTCTCAGTGCCATAATCTGTTTTCTTCCCTTACTGAGATGTCACTTTGCTATCTTTAGGCTTTGGTTGTTTTCAATTGCTTTCCTCACTAGTTCACATGTGAATTTCCTTACGTCTTCAGTGATACATTTTCGCACTGTCTTGCATAGCTCTATATATTCCACTTTGGAAGTCACATCTTCTTTAGTTGTCCTCATCTCTCTTCTTTTTGCATCAACATTTTGGTTTTTCCTGATAATTTGTTCACATGCAACTTGTTCTTAGACCCAGCTAATTTTGCTGCTGTTTCCATAAGAGCTTTGATTACTTTTCTGTTAACTTCAGAAGTATCCACTTCTTCCGATTATAGGCCTTCTAAAGCAGAGAATCTGTTCTTCAGTTCCAACTTGAAGGTATTATGGTGTTTTTTAAGATTGGTTGTGTCAATACATTTTGTTTGTCTTATGAGCTTGCCACATTCGAGTTTAGTGTTGAGGTGCATCTTACATCTCACCAATCTATGGTCACTACCTGTGTTGAACTTGTTTAGCACACTGCAGTCTTCTATGATGAATTTTTTGTTACACATAATAAAATCAATTTCACTTGTCGTCCCATTTGGATGTCTCCATGTCCATTTCCTGTGTGGCTTTTACTTGAAAAAGGAGTTCAAGATGAAAAACCCTTCAGCCTCTTCAAACTCAACGAGAGTATTTCCACGCTGATTTCTGTTGCCGTGACCGAATTTACCTACTGAAGTTTCATTCTGTTGCTGTTGCCCTATTTTTGCATTGAAATCTCCCATAATTATCTTCAAGTGTTGCTTACCTTTATTATTTAGATGACGAATTTCCTCATAAAATTCTTCAATTTCTTCTTCAGGATGACTTGTGGTTGGTGCATAAGTTTGAATAATCTGAGCCTGGTATCTTCTCGAGAGTTGGATAACGAGCCGTGTAGCTCTGTCAGAGGAACTTTCAATTTCTACAACTTTATCCTTCAGTTTCTTGTTTATTATAAATCCAACACCACTAGTTCTGACAGTATCTGTCCCACGATAGTAGAAAAGATGTCCACTTTTCAGTTCAATGAGATCTTCTCCTTTTCTCCTTACCTCACTTAGCCCAACGATGTCCCACTTGATCCTTTGTAGTTCCTCTTCCAATTCAAGAAGCCTTGAATCAGAAGATAGGAAGCCTCCATTATACGTATCCAAGGTCAGCATCAGATGGCAGCCTAGTCCGGTCCTCCGGGGATTCTTAGCACCCTCTGCCTACATGTCGCACTGGCCACTGCCTTGGCCAGGTACATTCCAGCTGCCGGAGACTGAGGGCGAAGATTTAAGTTGTGGAGTTATTTTGGAGGGGTTTGGCCATAACTCACCAGGCTGGCCAAGCGGGTAGGTGAGTGTGGGATAGCATTTCCTCTAATCCCGATGGTATAGTTATACCGCTATTGGCTGTCGTCAGAGCCTCTTTAGTGGGAACAGGATGCACCATGAGAATGCGGGGTTGACATTTGTCAAGGAGAGGCTGTGATGTAACGCATCACCTGACCTTACATCACCTGACCTTACATCACCTAACCTTACTGTCAGCAGATATATTAGTCGTTTAATATCTGTTGTGGCATCTGCAATAGCAGTTTTGAGACCAATGTTCTACCGCAGAACTCTCATCGAATAAAAGTATCTGCAGTTCTCCGTGATACTATGAAATACCTTTCAAATAGCGTTCTCTTCATTTACTGTCTCGCATGTAGTTTCAATAAGTCAGTGTGCCCGCGCACGGCATAGCATCGATCATCATATTTGGCCGACACAGCGTATGCTACTGCGGTCTGGTCGTGTGGCCATCGAAGTCATTAAATCTAATCTCAATGGATTTTTCCTGTGGGGTTACCTTAAATCCAAGGCCTTTGACACCCAATCCCTGCAAGTAGGCTGCAGAATTTGCAAGAGCGGATTCGTCAAGTGTTTGTAGTACAGTTACCAGCGTTATGTTGATCTGATGTTCAAAATAACCTAATACGTCAAATCCAGGCATGCATTGTATCCGATGCGATCACGTAACACAAGTTTCCTCAAACAGAATGACGATTCCCCAATCCGTGACACAAATTTCCCCTACCCGAATAAATTTTTTACATTTCTGAAAAACGTAGAGGGTACCTTGCATGTTGAAAATAAAACACCACCGGCCTGTACTTGGCCGGCAAGCGTGTCCGGGTGTTCGTTTTAGTGTGTCTGACGCCATATCCGCCACCGACAGTCAATTCTGTGAAGTAGAAAATTCAATTCGCCGGAGAAGGCAATTTTTCCCACTCTTCTACTGTCCAATGACGGTAGTCCCATGCGAACTGCAAGCGTCGTTGCCAACGGACCTAGGTTAACATGGGTGCCTTGACGCAACGTTGACCCCGGAGACCCATGCGTAATAGAGTTCGTTCCACTGTTATCGGGGACACGTGCCTGGGTAAACCAGTGTTCATTTGCGTGGTCAATTGCTGCACTGCTGCGCGTCGATTGCCCTTTACCAGTCGACGGAGGCGACGTTCTCCTGTGGGGTCGATGGCCTTTGGGGCTGAGTTATACGTCCGAAGGTACTCTGTGTGCCAGCGGTCCATTCTTGGTACACCCTTACTACAGCACCTCGCGAACAGCCCACAAAGTCTGCTGTTTCTGTGATGCTTCCACTCTTGGCGCGGTAGCCGATGATCATTCCTTTTTGAACGTCCGTCAAATCGCTACCTCTTCCCTTTGTGCTCACGTGACGCACTATAGCTCATCTGTCCTGGTCGGGCGCTTATATTTCTGCGTGGTCGACCTTGTCACGTGCACTCTGTGACGCACCTGAGCGGATACACTGTGATTCCGGTGGTAGTCACATCATTCCGATACGAATGTGTATTCACAACTGATCGACAGACAATATCGCTTACAGATTAGCAGAGCTTCCAAGACTATCACTAACGCACACCGCCATACTTTTCGCTGCGTGCTCCAAGATTATATATTTTGTTGTAATCATGTCCACACACACATCATGCTCCCTGGACGCAAGGCTGCTGCGAACATAGCATTCGGTCAGTGAGAAAATTTAACATTAAGGCTGAAACGCTGAAGGAGGACGAACTCAAAATTTACATAAAAAGAGACAACTAAAAATGAAAGTTAAGTCAGAGCGTCATTACGTATAAATGTAAAAAATGTATAAAAAAATTTCAAAATGTTAAATACTGTTATAAAATTTTAAATGCCTCCCAAAAGAAACGAAAGAGGGCACTTACCTTCCCCTGGAAATTCGATCCCTTATATTTTAGATTATGCTAACTTATAATGTGAGACATACTGTACATACGTACATACATACATGTGTGAATATTTGTTTGCTACCTTAAGCCTATGTCTATTTTGACTTTCGTATTATTATTTTTTTATTCTAATTTCATTAAAAAAAATTAGATTAAGAAATTCTGTGGGATTTCCTGTTTTCAACATATGGAAGAAAAACAAATAAAAACCCTTACTTTTGAAATACTAAGCAGTAAATCTGAATATCGCTATATTTTATATTCAGTACACCTGTTACACATTCTTTAGTTATAAACATCGCTCTTTTCACAGCAGTTTGTCCACCAGTTGATTTAGCATTAGTGCCGAGTAAGATATTCACTAATCTTTGCATGCATCAAATTTCTTAAATTTAAAGATAAAAGAGAACTGTGAACATTATTTAGCAAATTTTTAGTTGCGCTGAAGCACTGTCTGAATTCACTTGGAGTTGTAATAATGGGTTAGGTATTGTAAAATAAAAGCACAATGTATTAATAATATAAACACTCAGATCCGTCTCTTTGGAACTGTTAACCTCACACCAACGTCTGCATTGTTGCATCATCACTTATCGATCAATTCGTATGTGATCTCGCGATGTCAAAATGACTGCCTGATATATAATAACACGAGATCATTTTCAAATGTCAAGGTGATCACGTGCTACTTAAAAAACATTGGCTTATTAATGACTCGAGTTCTGTTTCTCCGATCTACAAAATTTGAATTGAATTCTTAATATCACAGCAAGTTGAGTTTGCACGCGATCACATTGAGATGTAAAGGTGATCGCGTGCTAATTTAAAAACACTGGATTACCAATGACTCGAGTACTATATATTCGATCTACAAAATTCGAATTGAATTCTTAATATCACGGCAAGTTGCGCTCGTATATTAATTTAATTTAGCACAATTCGAATATTAATTTGTACGCTTTAATTATTTTTTACTTTTTAATTTAACAGACTTTCCGAGTTTAGTGCTGATTATACTAAACGTTTTGCAAAATATCGATCTATCTAAACGCTCTAACCTACAATAAAAACTGAAATCTTGTGATGTCAAAGTGAGCAAGATGGCATCTAAAAGCAGATGTCGCTCCAATAGCACATCGTCGGGAATTTACATAGTTCGGATTTGTAATACCAGACATCGCATTTTTTTGTAGGAAAAGGTTCGGTATGAAGTTTCAAACTAACAGTCGAATAGGACAGTCTAAAACAAGCCGTGAAGGGAATGACAAGTGTGCCGGAGAAAAAGTAATTTAACGTGAAGAATCAAAGTGAAAGTTATTAAGGTAAGTTTACACGAAAACAACTTTCCGAGTTTAGTGCTGATTATACTAAACGTTTTGCAAAATATCGATCTATCTAAACGTTCTAACCTACAATAAAAACTGAAATCTTGTGATGTCAAAGTGAGCAAGATGGCATCTAAAAGCAGATGTCGCTCCAATAGCACATCGTCGGGAATTTACATAGTTCCGATTTGTAATACCAGACATCGCATTTTTTTGTAGGAAAAGGTTCGGTATGAAGTTTCAAACTAACCGTCGAATAGGACAGTCTAAAACAAGCCGTGAAGGGAATAACAAGTGTGCCGGAGAAAAAGTAATTCAACGTGAAGAATCAAAGTGAAAGTTATTAAGGTAAGTTTACACGAAAACAACTTTCCGAGTTTACTGCTGATTATATTACACATTTTGCAAAATATCGATCTATCTAAACGCTCCAATCTACAATTGTTAAACAACAACAAATATTTTACCCAGAATGTTATTTATCTTGATGTCTTTTGAAAAGCGGAAATAAATAGCTTATAATTTTTAGTTCTAACATGACTGAGTTCTTACTATTTTTACTATATTTTAGTTTTTACTGTATTTCGTTACAGAAATACGGCGTCTAAATGATTTGTTTTCAATCTTCTTCAATTAAAAATTTCCCTCCATCACAGGACCGGTAACATCCCCTATATATTTAAATTTATTTTAAGCTTAAACACAACCGTCCTATGACGGGCTATACTCTAGTTTTTGATAATCCGAAATTCAAATTTTAACAAGAAGCGTATAAATGAATAACTGAATTGAAGAAGCTATAAAAATACTGTAAAATATCGGGAGGAGAACAGAATTCCGCATAAAAGTGAAAAACGTCTGACCGGAAAACGTATAACCGATGCTCCACTGTATTTAGAACCGCTGATTGAAGACCTTTGCTGGGACTTCAGTAATTAACAGATGTAACAAAAATGTCGATTTAGTCATCACTCATAAAAAAATTTAATTGTGAAATTAATTTAATTCCAAGTTTTTATCCAAGGTATTATACATCGCCATTTTTCCTGCAATGCTAGAATCTGTCTTTAATCAAATGCAACTTCTACATTGTCAGGGAGGAAAAGCCACTTAGAATTTTTGTACGGAATGCAGTCTAAGGTTTCTTAAAAACTCTAAATATCAAAAATGAACTTTTTAACTTATACACCATCTTCGTCTCTTCATTTTCTGAGCGCTTCTTTTCAGAGGTGAATTAATTACTTTCAGATCTAATCGAAAAAAATACGTTCATTTCCGTTCAAAATAACACTCCAAAAATAAAAAAAAATCATAAAGTTTACAAAAAAAAAAGGAGGAACGTTTCTTGCATTTATTTGAAAATGTGGGATTCACTTTATTTTTGTATTGCATCACGTGAAATGGATCTACCTCCTACATTTTCACAAATATTGGAATTTTATGTATATATATATATATTCCTTTTTTATTAATTTCCTGACACTCATTTGAATTTTTCTGTGTCTACAAGGAAAAGGAAACACTTTACGATCGAGGTAAACATGCGGAGGAATTTCTAATTTCATGTGAAGTGTATATTAAATAGCGTTGTTCGTTCCGAATCTACAGTTCGGAAGTTATCTTACATTGACTTCATAGGAAGTAATGACTTCTAAGCATATATATATATTTTCTTTTACGGACACAACTCACATTCCAGCAATAATTAAATAAATTCTTCGACGAATGTCAGACTCGTGGAATCTTCAAACAACCAAATACAGTACGACGGAAGTAAAAAAAAATCATACTCTAGTGCACCAATAGGAAAGTCAGAGAAAAAACACATCCAACTCTCAAAACAAGAGTTTTCCTCTCAGCATTCAGTTGCGGAGGAAGGACGTAGGTCATTTATTTACATTAACTTCGTCGTTGTGTTGTGTTCGCGTTTTTGCGTCGAAACCCAGAGGACGGAAGAGTTTATCTATCTGAATAAAGTGCGCTACAGGTAATCACAGAGAAATTCCTGGAAAGCAGAGTTGACGAAAAACGAAAAAGAAAAGTTCATTTCCCAGTGGAATTCCTAAACAGAAGAGCGAAAGGAATAAAACGCAGGACGAACGAACCTCAGAAAAATATGGGAGGACAGCGTTGGTTTTAATGTTCCAATTATTTCGTTTTAATGTCGCGATCGTGTTCTTCCGAAGCTCAGGAATGTAAAGAGAAAAGTTTTGTCATACGTTTTAGTTTTGTTGCAGTTTTATTGTTATTTTTTCAGTGTTGGCATAAGAAAGAAAAAGTTGCAGAATTCCCAAAACTCAAAAGGAAAATTCTTACGCATTTCTTTTTTGAATGCAACAGATCATTTTCATCACTTTTTTCTCTTCTAATTTTTGGTTTCTATTAGTTTTACTGCATTCATATACAGATCAGGAATATGAGAAAGGAATGTTTTTTTTAAAGTCTGATAAATATACATGAACCGCTGAAAATTGGTCCGGGCGCTAGTTTAAACTGTTAAAAGAGTTTCTGTTCAGGAGATTTTTATTTTGACAGAGAGCTCGTTGACTCTCATAAGCGTCACTCGAATCTCTTTTGTTAGATTTTTGTATACCATTGTCAGGGAAGGCAACGTACCAAAGGTGGCAAATGAATGTAAATTTCAGATCGTAGTAACCACGAGTCAATGAACGACTCAAGATTTCAAAACCAAGCTATGGCTAAATGGTCTAGAATGCTGGCTTTGGATCATTTGTCTAGGATGGGTCCAGCTTCGATCTCAGTGTGCTTGTTTGATGGAGCTAGATTTATCACTTTCCTGAAGCCATTGAGCTTATAAATTAGGGATGTACGATGATGCAAAGGTCGTCCTTGTGAAAGATCTTGTGTTTGTATATTTTTTAACTTGTAAATATTTTATTCATTAAAGATTTTAACTATCGTGCTTCAGACAGCAAATTATACTCGACTTTTAGTTAACTATTTAACCATTTAAGCGGCCGAAGGATCTTAACCAAATGGTGCCCAAAGTTTTCTACTCACCCGAAACATTAACTACCGTTATTCAGATTTTTGGTGTGAACAAAAATGGATACTATTTCTATTTGCAATCGTTTTTTCTGTTTTTAAAATACGATTCAAAAAGTTCTTTTTATCGGGCTGCATTGACTGTGGCTAAACAGGTTGTTAGTCCTCATAAACCTTCAGTTTTAACATTTTCCATGCCACTAAATATTCGATAAAAAACCAGCATTTTATATTCCAAAGTATTGCTTTCATTCAAAAGATGTGCTTGTTGCCCACGATAACCCGATTTCATCTTTCATCTTGTGAAAACACATCAGAATAGAAAATTTTATGAAATTCGGCAATAAAATTAGTCGACTGGTTACAAAAAGAAAGAAAAAAAACCCCTCAGTTTAACAAGCATTCACACGAGTTCAACTGGGTCAGTTACTGATTACGAAAGTATCTCCAGAAATGTTCCAACACCTGACTGGATTTATCGCTTCTAATCTGTATGACTAAATTAGGCCCACATGTTGGTATTAGATAAATGATATATCGTTAGAGCCGCCCAAATTTGCCGGTGATGGAATCCAGATCTCCCTTCTCCGGATTCGGATATTCTAACGCTTGAGCTACACCGACAAAAACTTATCGCTGCAATTTTCCGTGTTGGCATGAGCGTCACCTCTGACGTAGGCACGACACATATATCACCCCCCTCACAAGAGAAAGGTGGGCGAACAAAGACACAGGTCATTTCAGGTCAGCCGATAAACCATGCTTGAAGGAATTATCTGTATAAGAAGGCATTCTGATTAATAACAGACGACGTGTGGAACAAGCATCACACATTTTTCGAATCGTTGAAGAAGGAATTCTCATTAATTTCAGAAGATGTGGGGAAGAAATATCACACATTTTCCGAAGCGTTGAAGAAGGAATTCTCATTAATTCCAGAGAATGTGTGAAAGAATCAGCACACATTTCTCGATGCATTGAAGAAGGAATTCTCATTAATTCCAGACGACGTGTCGAACAAGCATCACACACTTCTCGAAGCGCTGAAGAAGGATTTCTCATTAATTCCAGACGATGAGTGTGGAAGAAGCATCATAACTTTCTCGAAGCGTTGAAGAAAGAATTCACATTAATTCCGAACAATGTGTGGAAGAAGCATGACACATTTCTCGAAGCATTGAAGAAGGAATTCTCATTAATTCCAGACGATGTGTGGAAGAAGCATTACACATTTTTCTGGAAGCGCTGAAGAAAGTGTTCTCATTAATTCCCGCAAATGTGTGGAAGAAATATCACACATTTCTCGAAGCGTTGAAGAAAGAATTCTCATTCATTCCAGACGATGTGTGAAAGAAGCAGCACACATTTCTCGAAGCGCTGAAGAAGGAATTCTTAATCATTCCAGACGATGTGTGGAAGAAGTATCACACATTTTTCTGGAAGCGCTGAAGAAGGTGTTCTAATTAATTTTAGACGATGTGTGGGAAAAGCATAACACATTTCTTGAAGCGTTGAAGAAGGAATTCTCATTAATTCCAGACGACGTGTTGAACAAGCATCACACACTTCTCGAAGCGCTGAAGAAGGTGTTCTAATTAATTTTAGACGATGTGTGGGAAAAGCATAACACATTTCTTGAAGCGTTGAAGAAGGAATTCTCATTAATTCCAGACGACGTGTTGAACAAGCATCACACACTTCTCGAAGCTCTGAAGAAGGATTTCTCATTAACTCCAGACGACGTGTCGAGTAAGCATCACATACTTCTCGAAGCGCAGAAGAAGGTGTTCTCATTAATTTCAGACGATGTGTTGAAGAAGATTACTCATTTCTCGAAGCACTGAAGAAGGAATTCTCATTAATTCCAGACGATGTGTGGAAGAAGCATTATACGTTTTTCTCGAACCTCACTGCCGGGAGATTCATTTTACGTTCGGACACCAATATAGTGAAAAAGCCCAAATTTGCCGATAAGGGAATTCGAACCCATGACTGCCTTCTCCGGAGTCGCATATTCTACGTTTGAACTACACCGACGAAGGCTTATTATCGCTGCAACTTGACGTTTTGACAGGTGCCCCACCTCTGAGGTAGGTGCGTCACGGTAGCAACAACAGTTTGCTAACTGAGGATATATATTTCAAAAGATGCTCTAATAATCTTAAAAATTTGATCAATGTACATTATTTGGATTGCGTAAATTCACGGAATTTTTAAAAAAATCTTTATACTTTACTATTTCGTTCTCAAAACTGTTCACGTTTTTTCTCATTTTTTAAAGCATGTTAATCGTTTAACTTCCTTTGATTTCTTTCCAGTTAAAAATAAGTAGATATCTTCCGGATCTGTGATATTGGCTTTGAAACAGATCTGGAGATATTCCGAAAGAATTCCTTGCAGCACTGTTTGCTGCAAGATGGTGCTCGAATAAAAGCGATACATTCGTAGGAAGGCCGACATCTTTGTGTCAGCTCACATGCTGTGCTGTGCGAAAGTCGGAGGAAGAGATTTAGAGGGAAAGACAGGAGGAGGGAAAGGATAAACAACAACAAGGGTCCGAGATTCCATTCCCTTCCTAAGGTGTAATCACCAAGATCCCTTCGGGCTGAGAAAACCAATATGGCTGTCAATCAATCGATGCTGCGACGTTCGATTATGCGTTAATTGCGTCTTTTCTTGCTTTGCAACATTGCGTAATCAATACATGGATCAAGAACTTCGAACGGGGTCACGTGTTGAGAGTGTAATAATTTCCATTGCCTAACTGCTGCTGTCACTGCTGGAGTCTTGAGTGACAGCTGGCTAGACCTCCAATGGTTCGCGCGCTTTTCATCGAAGCAGATGCGCGTTGAGGAAGAGAATAAAACACAGAATTTTCTTCACGGAAATAAGAAACTTCTGCATTCGAACGAACATGTACAAGCATATGAATGTTTGAAGTGGCACACAGAAAAGATTCCAACACCTTTTCTAGAATGGGTAAGAAATTCTATGGAGTACGGAAAGTGACCCTATTTACACAAATGCCCTTTACAATATCGATTGACAGTCACTTGAGTGAGGCCCACACTTTTATATATGGAGGCAAGGACATGAATTTCAAATTTCCAAAGATGACGTCATATTCTTCGCATCTATATGGGGATGTTTTCGGGTTTTAACGAAGACCATAAACAACTCTAAGGGCAATAAGCAATACCCCATCTCTAATTCAGGGTTGCTGCTTCCAGAGATGGGACAGAGCCAGCGAGAAACGCACCACCCATGTCACGTTCTTTTTTGTGAGCAACTCAATGGTCTATGAGCAGTCGCCCGTCCGTATTTTAGGGCTACTGGTTCCAGGGAAGGGAAAGAGCTAGTGCCGTAAGACAAACACAGCATCCATGCCTCACCGGGATTTGAGCCCGGACCCCTTCCGGACGAATGATCAGAAGCCATCGCTTAGACCACTGACATGTTCGAAACTCGAACCCGGGCATATCTCGGGAGAATGTTCAGAAGCCAGCGCCTTGGACCACTTGGCCACTGCGGCGCCCATCTGCATGTTATATCGCGTAGGTACTGGTATACAGTTTTTTGAACGAAACTCTCGTTAAGGAGGCCTTAAGGGAAAATATATCCTGTACTTGCAATGTTAATTCGTTTTATGCAGATTTTCTAAAAGACTATTGAGTTCTGGTGTTCAAAATGTTGAGCACAAAGTCCTTAGTTAATATATATACCCTAGCTGTGATTTTGGATAATTTGTCAGAATCGTCTATTTACTTCAGTCGGGATGTATTTTGATTTGACACTGAGTTAGATTACATTTTAAAAAATCTCTGATAAAAAAAATCACGGCTGGAGTATGATAGGGTATACACTCGGTTAAAACACACCTGTCTAACAACGCGTTGGTCCCTCTTTCTGTGCAATCACGGCTCGCAGATGCGTAGGAACAGATTCTACAAGGTGTCGAGCATCCTTTATGCGTAACTTGACCCATGTACTTTGTAGCATCTCCGTCAGTTTACGGTAATTCCGTGGAGGAGGATCAGCAGTTCTCACACCCCATTCTTGAATATCCCACAGATATTCAATTACGTTGCGGGGAAGTTTGGGGGCTAAGGCAACGTGGCGAATTCGTTGTCGTGTTCTTCGAACCATTCAACAGTTACACGAGCCCGATAACACGGTGCGTTATCTGTTGAAAGATGGCACTTTGGTCCGGGTGAACCTCCTGCAGATATGGATGGAGGTGGTCGGCTAACAGGTCCCTGTAGCGTCCACTATTCAGTATTTATGAGATGATAACCAACGGACCTAGGACTTGCGAGAAAAAAGTTTTCCAGGCCAGAACACCACCACCACCGGCCTGTTGAACCCCTACTGTGTAACCAGGGGATAGGATTTCATGTTGTTTACACCATATGCGAACCCGGCCAACAACAGGAAACGGGACTCATCACTCCAGACGACTTTCTTCCATCTGTCAAGGGTCCATTGCCGACGTTCCTTGGCTCCGCGAGGTGTTGCTTGCAATGACTGGGCGTATCCATGGGTACCCTCATTCTACTCAAGCTGTGGAACCCTAGGTGAAGCAAGGTACGGCACATGGTGCATGTGGGTATAGGTCGAACTGCACCGCTGTTGTTCTGGTGGGTGAGCTTAGTGACTGTTTTTTTTTTTTTTTTGATTGGAGGTTTAACGACCACCGGGAGCAACTCAAGGGCTATAAGCAGTCGCCCGTCCCTAATTTAGGGTCACTGGTTCCAGAGAAGGGAGAGAGCCAGTGACGTAAGACAAACACAACATCCATGCCTCACCAGGATTCGAACCCGGACCCCTTTTGGACAAGTGATCACAGACCATCACTTAGACCACTGCGCCACCGGGGCGGCCTTGGTGACTGTTGCACGTCGCTGCCGAGATACCAGTCGTGACTCACGACGCTCACCTCTAGAACCAACTGCGGGTGGCTGACCAATGTGAATCCTTCTACTGAATGTCTGTGCGTCGTTAATCCAGTCCTGGTACACCCTTGATTGGGGAGCAACCAACGAGTACGGCTATTTCCGAAGTACTGGCACTTGTTGTTCGAGACCCAACATTCTGATCACGGTCAAATTAGCTTAAGTCGCGACGTTTTCCACATTACTGGCAAATGTTTACCGATTACATGCAAAGGATAGATGTGCGCAATTTATGATGCCTGCACGTGACGTTGACATCACGTGGCACGTCATTTTTTTTTTTTTTTTTTTTTTTGATTGGAGGTTTAACGACCACCGTGAGCAACTCAATGGGCTATAAGCAGTCGCCCGTCCCTAATTTAGGGTCACTGGTTCCAGGGAAGGGAGAGAGCCAGCGCCGTAAGACAAACACAACATCCATGCCTGACCGGGATTCGAACCCGGACCCCTTACGGACGAATGATCAGAGGCCAGCGCCTTAGACCACTGCGCCACCGGGGCGGCACACGTCATTTTCGTTCCGACTCTGTAAAATGGTGGGTGCTTATAACACCAAGCTAATTCAGTATACTAAATTAGCGATGTATTTAATTGTGCTTAGAGATTTAGAGACTAGAATGTAATAGTCTTTTAGAAAATGTGCATAGAACAAATGAGCATTGCAGGCATAGGATAAATTTTCCCTTGAGGTGTCCCCCTTGACGAGCTAGGCTCAATCGAAGTCTCATATGTAAGAAACACATCTTCTGAAAAGAAAAGAGGCTCAATTTTAACGTGTTCCTTAACATGATGAGACTACGTGGAACTTCTAAAAAATTCTGCATCGAAGGAGACATCGCGTGGACGGAATATATTTTGAAAAAGCGAAATTTTCTAGTCTACTTGAAATAGAAATCTCATAACAACATATTTCGTAGATTTGGTAAACACGTGCAAAATTCCGAGTACGTTTCCTATGTCTGATTTCGCATCCGTATTTCTAACTTTGGTATCGTGACAAATAAAAGTGCACAAATGGGTCATGTAGGGCAGTGTTTCATAAACATTTTTAGTGTGCGGAAATCAAGAAACATGCATTGAGTCTTCACTGAATTTCGGCTACATACCTAATACACTGGTATGCGAAACTTAAGGACGAGCCAGGTTTTGATCTGCGTAGCGTCGCACAGGAGGCATATGGATATGTGGAATTCATGCCATAGGAACTCCATTATTTACCAAAATGATGACGGTTAACAACACCGACACAACTGCAGATGCTAAAGGATATAGTGGAACTTAATTCAGAATTGGCTACATAACACTGGGTACCATGATACAGATGCACCAATGCTAAAGACGGTACGAAGGGAAGACGCGGTCCTCAGTAGAGGATATGATCCCCTCTAAAGTCTATGCATGATTTGCACCGTCTGCCCACTTCGCACAAGGTCGCTGATGAGTTCAATCGAAGTCTCACTTGCGGTAACATCATCCATTCTTCCGTCAGCGCCATATTCAGCTGTTGGACAGTTTCCCCATGTGTGTTGTGTTTTTTTTTCAGAGAGTCCCACACGTGTCCTATGGGAACGCGCTGGCCAATCCATCAGCTGAACGTCTTCAGTTTCAACAGTTCATTAACAGCCCCCGTACGATGGGGTGTGGCGTTATCGTCCATTAACCCTTTAACGACCACGATCCTGAAATGTTTTGTAGCTCAGAATACCATAACACCCGAAAATGTCGGCTGTTCGTTTCCGAATTTCATTCCTCCCTCTCTACTACAATAACAAAAGAAGGATTAGTGCTGGATCACTACTCGAAACTTCCGATCTTTAAGCTTCACATGCACTGATCTTCGGACGTTTTCCTGGGGTAGTTAGTGCATTCTTCTACTGAGAGTCTTAGGCAGATAGAAGGAAGTGGTAACAGCTGGAAAATCTTGGTTACTTTACCCTATTCGTGTTTTTTACGCTTTCCAACCTTAGGTTGAAGAAGCGTATATGCTCCAGCTTTGTCCGTCTGTCTGTCCATCCACATGATAACTCGCGTAAAACTGGTTCGATTTCGATGAAATTTTAGTATGTGGTAGGGGACCACCTGGGGACGAAACCTATCGAAAATGGGCGAAGTGGGGGTCAAAGGTCATGACATAGGAGCGGGATCCATTCCATTGCCTCTATGTGTCATAACTTGTTTAAAAATGGTTCGATTTTGATGAACATTTAGTATGTGGTAAGGGACCATCTGGGGACGAACACTATTGAAAATGGGCGAAGTGGGGTCAAAGGTCTGGACATAGGAGCGGGATCCATTCCATTGTCTTTATGTGTTATAACTTGGTTAAAAATGGTTCGATTTCGATGAACTTCTAGTATATGGTAGGGGACCACGTTGGGACAACTCCTATTGAAAATGGGCGAAATGGGATCAAAGGACAGGACATAGAAGGGGGTTCATTCCATCGCCCTTATGCGTCATAACTTACGTAAAAATGCTTCGATTGAGACAAAACTTTATCATATTGTTCCGGAAGTATACGGAACCGGTTCTGTTTAATATAATCGAAATGGGTCAAAGGTCAGGGCACAGGAGCGAGATTTATTCCACAACCATTATCCTCACAACTTGACTAAAATGCTTCTATTACAACAAAACTTTAGTACGTTGTTCCGGAGTTATACTGAACCAATTCTGTAAAATATCGAAATGGGGCTAAAGGTCAGGGCACATGAGCAAGATTTATTCCACAGTCATTATCCTCATAACTTGATTAATGATTTCTGATATGTTGGAAAGCGTATCATAACCAATGCATTGCATGATTTTATGAACTTGTTTCTTGTACCAAATATGCTCTGAATCTGTTTAATTGGATTGAGCAAAATGAGAGAATTTTTACGACAAATTTTCCCCCATAAACTTAGTTTTTGGGGCAATTCAAAATATCACAGACAAACGCAGTACGTTTTAACAGAGCAAGAGTTCTACTAAGCGATGTCAGAAGGCTGAATTACTCGTATATAGCCCCGGGACAAACCAACTCGTGGTGCACTTTTTGTTTAGCGACAATAATGACGACTGAGAATGACTTCTGCTAATCCATCAGACGCCATGCACATTCAAAGAACATGGGGGTAGGAAATCCAACTCATGCTATCCGGGCGACTCTGGCGGTTGTGTGCATGAAAGGGCGAGTTGGGCCCTATGGTTGTGAAAGTTTTAAAACGAACTGTGGGCTAATGGTACCTCCGAACAGACGAGCATGGTGACGGATTACTCCATTACAGTAGCGCGCACCGGTTATAGTATCTCCTTCCAGTATCTGGAGCTCTGTACCGCCATCGATCAGAATCTATCGTTTTCATTGATGTTTTCGCGACGATACCGAACGCCTACTTCACGCCAGATTATCTGACGCCCAGAATCGCCAGAGAGACTAAATGTACTCTTATTAGTAAAGTGAACCGTATCCCACTGTTCTGCTGTCCAGTCCTTATGTTCTCTAGAACACTATAAACGGTGTCCCTGGTTAGGAGTTGCTAATGGAACACAGCATACTGATCTTCCGGCAAACGGTACACCTTTGTGTAGTCGCCTGGCCACTATAAACCACGATACTGTGCGTCCTGTGCTCACGTTCAATTGTTTTGCAAGGCTATTTGCTGTCTGGTGTCGATCCTTCTTGGCCTGTAGGAGCAGATAGCGTTCCTCAATGGGGGATGGTTTTTGGTGAACGACCACCACTGGTCTTTTCGACAGCTGTACCTATTGTATAATCCTGAAGGCTGATCACCACCGGTCTTTTGGACAGCTGCACCTAATGTATAATCCTGAAGGCATCCACCACCGGCCTTTTGGAGAGCTGCACCTACTGCATAATCCTGAAGGCCGACCACCACCGGTCTTTTGGACAGCTGCACCTATTGTATAATCCTGAAGGCCGACCACCACCGGTCTTTTGGACAGCTGCACCTATTGTATAATCCTGAAGGCCGGCCACCACCTTTCCTTTGGACAGTTGCACCTATTGCATAATCCTGAAGGCCGACCACGCACGCGATACGATGCTATGGGTGATACCGAACTCTTGAGCCGGACCCCACTCATCACAATTTGTCAATTCTCGAGCCTTCCAATTATTCGTTCATGAGTAAATTCATCAAGATGTTCTCAACGGGCCATTTCGTCGTTTCCTGCACACAGCACAATCGAACGTCTGTACCAATAATACACACTGTCCGATGACTTTTGTTCAACTGATGCTATTGGACTGAGTGGACGCATTTTATTCTTACGTCACACAAACCAGACGTCATGCTCCATTACTACGCACGTGCTTTTGCTCCTGTTCCTAGATACGGTTGATTTGTGTTTTGTGCGTTATTTAACTTTCTCCACTTCGTCACTAAATTTTGCACACCAGTATATTTCGTGGACTCTCCTTTCGCCTAGAAAATTGCCGGCACCCTGCAACCATCGACTGTACGAGGTGTCTGCACACTTTTGTGAAGATATTCAACTAAGTTGTTTGTATTGCGTTCCAGAGTTCCGTTATGGAGCGAAGTGGTGTGTCCAGCTGTCTCACCCAGCGTTTGCACAACATCTCACAGATGTTCAATTGGGTCGAGATCAGGTGAGGTTGAGAGCCATTCGAGATGACTCATATCAGCACCCTGTTTGTCGAACTATTCCTGTACGGGAAAGCCCTGTGGCGTTGGATATTATCTTCCTGAAAGAGCTCATCCCTTTCTGGGTGGAGCTACGACACTTTAGGATGTAATGCTCTGCAAGCAGTACCTAATAGTATAATGTGTCCATACATTGGTCCACAAGCACTAGGAGTCTTGGTTGATACCAGTCAGTCTAATCATTTCCCATACAGTACAAATTACCAATTAAGCGACGGAATTTATCGCTGCAACTTTACCACTTTACCATCCTGATATGTGTTCCACCTCTGTAGTATGTTATGTAATTCGTATATATATATATATATATATATATAGTAGGAAATATGGATGTTAACGAACCAAGATCCATATAAAACGTCGTGGTGTTCACACGAAGCATCTCATTAAATGTTTCCAACGTGAAACAGGTCTTTCAGTCTTTTCCCGCTGTGAAATCATCAATCTCTTCGGCGTTGTATGACACCGTACGCGATGGCGATCACTAGGTAAGGTTAGAAGTCTGCACGGGCCTTTTTTAACACCCTGCACTGGCCTTTATTTTGCAAAGCCCTGTACGGTCAGGGCTCGAACTTTAGGAGCCCAGGACCGGCTCAGAATTTCCAGTTTATGGCCCAGCCCTATACGTTTTGTACTTTCATCAAAAGTTCTCCGCCATTTACTGGAAATAACGCAATTCTTTCTTTAGAGCAGGCGTCTTCAACTCGTGGCCCGCGACACAATTTTTAATGGCTAGCGAGACGTTGTTCACAATGGAAATTCTGAAATGGAACAAAATACATTTTTCAAATGGAGAAATGGCTTCGCCTTCTGCTTATTCAGCAAGCCCGTCTTCGTTTTGAGTGACGAAAATAATCTTTTAACGCAATAACAAAATATTAAAGCTTCCAGTAAAGTCCGGCATGTCTCGAGCCTGGAATGCTTTTCTTAAGCGATGAGAAAAAAAAAGTCCGGTCTGGCCCGAGGGTCGCTTTCCGGGCCAGGCCAGGCCCGTGCGACCTCTAGGTGGGGGTGGTGGAGGTGGAAGCTGGGGACGCTCAAATAATGATCGCAGGACAGTAAACTGCAGCAAAAGAAAACCGTTGGAAACAGTTCCAAGAAACAGAAACCATAATTATCTAAGGGCAAAAGCTTCCAAGAGCCGCCGCCATTCTGAGACGTTCGCTGTCTGGTTCTATCGGTTAGGTGATATAAGGAACTAACAGAGCAGAAGTTATTTCGTGAACTATCAACAGCTCCAGGAATATGGTGGTTAGACGAACTACTTATAGATGGCTCCAACATCGAGAGCTTTATGCACGGCGTGCAATGTTTTGTTTCTCGCTTATGTTCTCCGCACTACGACATTTAAAATGGTGTAAACAAACGCACCATAGTCTCCGTTAATAAAAACCCAATGTGTGTATGTGTGTGTGTGTGTGTGTGTGTGTGTGTGTGCTCTGATTCCAGGTTCAACTACTGGTTTCGGACGTGTTCATATCTGGACAGGACATGGGTCACCGCAACTCTCAGCAATTGGAATTCTCGCGTCACAAGTTTCAC
Organism: Macrothele yani; assembly: GCA_039090855.1. Lineage (NCBI taxonomy): Eukaryota > Metazoa > Arthropoda > Arachnida > Araneae > Macrothelidae > Macrothele > Macrothele yani. The sequence goes on from CM077002.1 coordinate 51,027,390, forward strand.
GTGTATACCAAGACTACGAGAAATACGGCAATACTTCTAAAATGGGAGAAATGGTACCATAAACTTACCATAAGCACTGTTACCGCGGAGCACATAACGTCTGAATTAAGTATGGGCCTGTTCACGAGCTTATGCGCAAAAGACTATCTGTTGTGCCGTGGGAAAAAAAATAGTGTAGGAGACTTCGCATCGACATCATGTCCCCTTGTTAACTGCAAGGCACCGAAAGACTACGTTCCACTTTAAAAAGGGCTGTCACAACTAGAGTACGGAGAACTGGAAAGACTTCAGGTCTGTCGAATCACGGTTTTAATTCTATCCCGCTGATGGAAGGTTGTGTGTATGGAGTAAACCACATGAAGCGATAGATCCGGCTTGCCAAGTTGAAGTCATACAGGCAGCTGGAGAAGGTGCAATAGTTAGGGTGCTCTAAGATGGGCTTTCTTAGGGGCTCTACGAGATCTCCGTCATCGGGCGCAAGGTACGTGATCATCCTCTCCAACCATCTACACCCGTTCGTAACGATTGTTTTTCAGCACCATGACGTCATCTGTCAACGTGACAACGCCACATCGCATACTTCCCGAGTGGCGACCAACTGGCTCCTGAATCATTCAAGCCAGTTTGCAACATTCGAATGGCCCCCTCGATCGCCGTACATCAAACATATTAAACATTCGTGGAATGAACTGAAAAGATCTGTTTGAGCTCGCCAACCCCACCGACAATTATGGATACTCTGTTACAGGCGATCTGCGCTTCATGTTCCGCATAAACATCTGAATGAGCCATTGCCAAGCCATCTGGTTGCTGTTGTGATTGTAAAAGGTAGAGCAACACGTTATTCGGTAGGTGTATATAATAATTTACCCATTGAGCTATTAAGTATTGTGCTATGTCACCAACAAATTCGCTCCATTGCACGTGAATTGCGTACTGTTGTTCCACACACTTATATTTTCTGCATACCCTAGTAGTTTTTCCGTATCTGTGAAGGGTTATATACGAGTATAAATCCTAAAGTAAAGACAATTTTGTTGTACTTGTCATAAACAAAGTGAAACTTACTTGATTGTAGCATTTTCTTTCAATGTAATCTTCCCGCAGTTCTACACACGTTTTGTAACGTACACTTACCACTTTTCTCCGGCGACAATGCTCTCTGTGATGCCATGTTAGAAATGGCATATTCCCCTCTTGATGTTACCTAACGGGGATACTGCAATTGAAAACATCAGAAATGCGATAAAAAGATCAAAATACAGTGTCATTGTCCTGTATCTTGGCAATGTTATTACCGATGACGAAATGAAAGATTTTTTTACAGGTGGCATCACGTGCAGACAAGCTCAGTGACGTCACAGTAGCAGTGTAAAGATGGCCGCCTCACTTGAGAGATTCACTTCAAGAGGAGCAACGTCCTGTCGTCCGTTTTTTGAGCAGTGAAGACTATTGAAATTCATCGTCGAATGAAGTTGCAGTATGGTGATGCATGTCTATCACGCCATCAAGTGTACGAATGGACTGGGAAGTTTTTAAACGACGTGAGTTCTGTGACAGATTCTCCTCGACCGGAGTAAGGAACGCAGAGTAGTGACATCAGAGTCCTTTACAACAGTTGAAGGCATTGTGATGGGAAATCGCCGAGTGACGGTGGATGAAATAGCCGTACATTTGAACATCAGTCATGGTTCAGAACACCACATCATCCATGATGTGCTCCAGTTCAACAAATTGTATGGGCAGGCGAGCTGACTCCCGAATTGAAACAACAACGTGCTGATGCTAGTTAAGAAAGTTGGCGGCGCTCTGAAGCAGAAGGTGAGGATTTCCTGCAGAGAATTGTTACTTGAGATGAAATCTGGGTTCACTATCATCAGCCAGATACCAAGAGAGCGACCATAGAATGGCGCCATCACTTCTCACTAAAACCGAAGAAGTTCCGCACCCAGCCAACAGCAGGGAAGATTATGCTGTCTGTCTTTTGGGATGAACGAGGCGTAATTTTGGAACACTACATGCCCAGGGGGAACGCTGCAACCACTGACACTTATGCAGATCTTATCAGGAATCATCTTCAACCTGCCATCAAATCCAAGCGAGGACTTCTGAGTACTGGTGTCTTGTTGCAACATTACAACGCTAAGCCCCACTCTGCCCGTGCAACGGTTGCAACCATACAAGACCTGCACTTCGAGTGTCTTCCACATCCGCCGTATTCACCAGACCGTGCCTCAAATGATTACACCACATCTTTGGATCACTCGAAGATGGGAGTAAAGACTTTCAGTGGTTGCATACGTGACCGAAAGAATGTTTTTCTACAGGAATCTGTGCACATTTTAAACGCTGGAGGACATGTACAAATGTCCAGCGTTTAAAATGTGCATAGATTAGAATCCCCTTACTTCGGAGTAAGTCGCTTTCCCAACTGAGCTACGCGGACAGAATGTATCTCTGCAGATTTGTCGTCTTGACACGTGCTTTACCTCTGTAGTACGTCACATCATCTCCCTCTTATTTTTTCCTTTGAAGCGAAGTAGGAATTTCTCATTAATTCCAAATAATGTGTGGAACAAACATCACGCATTTTTCGAAGAATCCAACCACCAGTGGATCCATTTTCAACAATCGGGCGCAATGTGAAAACACAAGTTTCCCCGCGATGGCCATCGAATCCGTATCCCCCTCACTCCGGAGTAAGTTGATCTTCCAACTGAGCTACACAGACAGAATGCCTCGCTGCAGATTTGTCGTCTGTGCATGTGCTTTACCTCTGTAGTACGTCACAATTGATTCTATCTTGTACATCCTCAATAGTGACTCAAGTATCGGACACCCACTATCCACACTGGGATCTCAAGAGAAGAAGTGTGTAACGTTCTAAATTCTCTTCAGAATGGAAAGGCTCAGGGAGTTGATGACATAACTGCCGATATGTGGAAATATGATTTTGTTTCTGTAATTGACTGGTAAACTGAAGTTTTCCAGTTGTGCTGGGAGTTAGGAATGGTCCCTTGGGATTGGAAGGATGCTATTATTGTTCCCTTGTATAAGGGAAAAGGTGATCTGACTGAAAGCAAGAACTATCGTTGTATTAGCCTACTAAGTGTGCCAGGGAAAGAAAGTGTTTTCTTATTGAAAAAGTACGGGGTCTTACATCAGAGAAAGTGTGGGATGTTCAGAGTGGTTTTATGTCTGGTAAAGGCTGCACTAACCAAATTTTTGCATTACGCATGATGATTGAAAAGTATCTGACTGTTCGTAAGAAAGCTTTCGTTGACTTCATAGATTTAGAGAAATCTTACGACCGAGTAAATTGGACAGTTTTATGGAAGGTATTGAATGAATATGATGTTACTGGGAATCTACTTAATAGTGTAAAAGCCATGTATGCGGGTAGTAGAGCTTGTGTATGAGTGTATGAGTGAATGGTGTTTTATCAAAATGGTTTTTTATTGGTGCAGGAGTTAGACAAGGTTGTGTAATGTCACTACGGCTGTTTAATATATTTAGGGATGCGTGCATGCGTGATGCCAAAATAGATGATAGTGGTTTATGTCTTGGAGATGTCCGCGTGTGCAGATTGCTATATGCTGATGACACTGTCCTATTAGCAGAGAGCAAAAATGATTTGCAGAGTTTGTATGAAATTCAAACTGAGTATAAATAAGGGAAAAACCAAAGCTATGGTCTTTTTGCCGCGGATGGCCTAGTGGTCAACGTTCGCGACTGCCACGGAGAAGATCTCAGGTTCGATCCCAGGCAGGTACGAACGCTCGAACTACTAAATTTCCACCGTGCGTCGGATGGGCACGTTAAGCCGCTGGACCCCGGGTACTGGCACCCCGGTAATAAATATGGACGTCTTTCTCCCCCTTTCTACCTCGCTTCCGTGTCACTTTCCTATCGGGCGCTCTAGCCCAAATCTCCTAACTTCCTATTTCTAAGGGTTCTTTAAGACCTGGGGTCAGACACTCCCTTCCTAAAATCCTCTACATATGATCTGATCTGTTATGGTCTTTTTGAGAGGAACTGGTAGCACGGAATGTAATGTAAGTATAAATGGCACTGTGATTGACCAAGTGAGTGAGTTTGTGTATTTAGGAAGCATGTTTGACATAGAGAACAAACTGGATGGTGAAATTAGTAGGCGAGTGAATTCTTCATTGAAAGTCATAGCTGCTCTGGGAGGGTTTCACAAGAATGATGGGTTCTCTAGAGAGTCCCACATGGCTGTGTATGAATGTGTAATTGTTCCTACTCTGATGTATGCTAGTGAAACCTGGGTACTATAGAAGAAACATAGAAGTCATTTGTGTGCTGCTGGAGAATTTCGTTATTTGCGGGGGGGGGGAGACACAGTCTGATTGTGTGAGGAATGAAGATGTGTTCCAGTTGTGTGGTGCGAAGCAAAATGTTGTTAGCATGGTTGAGACTAATATGCTTCGGGGGTTTGGCCATGTTGAAAGAATGAGTGATGAGATGCTTACCAAGAAAATCTTTTTAGCCCAAGTGGCAGGAAGGAAAGGCAGAGGAAGGCCAAGGAAGCCATGGGTGGATCAGATTCAGGAGTGTTTGCACGAGAAAAAGATTATGAGTATGAAGTATAAAAGATTTTGTGTACGGCGTGTAATGGATATCAGTGAAGCCCGAGTTGTATGTCAAGATCGCTGTAAATGGAGAAGTTTGATACGACAACAGTAAGTAAAAGTTTCTGGTAGTTTGTATTTCTTTTTGGAGCTAACCTCTGAATCTCAGAGAACAGCTTAGTGATATGTATGTATGCACGACGTTTATCCATATTGGCATCGAATTACCGTCTACGTGACTGCAGTGATATCCTCCTATCTATATACCCCCCAAGCTGCGGATTCCTCCATTAGCGAGAGGGTGACAGCGTGGTACCCAGAAAACAATTGGCCCATGATGTCTGTCCTGTTAGAGTATGTTACAAGTTTTCCCGTGTTCCTGATAATATTTAATAATAATCCCATGCAATCCTAAAACAAGGATAGCAAGATTCGTTTGACGGAATTTGAACTTTTTTGTTAGTGACGAAGGATGTTTCCTCACCATAATTCATCTCTAACTTTCAGTGTCAAAATCGCGCATCGAGGCCTCAAAGGGAGTTGAAAAGTTGGATTGGCCAAGCTCTGTAACAATGGTTCCCAACCTTTTTGCATTCGCGGACCGGTGGTACCGAAATAAAACTTTTAAACTATTTTTGAGCATTTGATCTCGTAATATTTTATATTATAATGATCATCACTACGTGCAGTCCATAATTTATGTATTAGATTATTCCATGTCACCTACTTACAGCTTATATAATTTAATCTGTTAATATTCTTTAATGATTAATGAGTGCAATCTATTATCAATATATACGTGACCGAAAGAATGCAGTCTCCTTACCGTTAATATAATTTTTTATTCTGGGGCCAATGCGACGTCTGTTGCTGCTGCTTCACGGTAATCTTCTCGAGCCGTGGTTCCATCGTCGTTTCTGCAAGGCACAGTAAAACATTAATGTCCATTATGTTCCTGTGCTTTGTCTTGATTGCCGAAACGGGTGAAAATGTTTTCTTGAAATGAATACGTGGCAGAAAAGTTACCAAGAATTTTAGAGCTTTCCCCCATAATACCCCAAAACTGAGTCAGAGATTTGGATCTGAATATCGATACCAGACTGCATCAGAAAGAAGTTCAACAAAGCTTTCCTTTTCCTGGTGAGTTAGCCTGCAGGAGTTCGGATCTTCTGTGAAGAGGTTAGCGATCCAAACTTCCTTTAACCTTCCGCCACAGGTGTTCAAAGAATTTAGATCTAGATTTTCTCTTATTTTGCCTCTATTTCGATTCAAAAGAAAAATAAATAAATTCACTCGTTTCTCGCGGACCGGCAGCTAAATCTCGCAGACCGGAGGTTGGGAAACACTGCTTTAGAGAGTTCTGACCTGAACCCTATAGAGCATCTCTGGGACGAATGATCGTTGGGTAGGTGGAAGAAGAAATCTTTCAACAAATACAGGCAGCTGAACTCGTCAATGCTTCGAAGGCAGAAAGACGTAACATATTGGCGGACACTCACATAAAACCATTGGAGAGTATTCCACAAACACTAGATGCCGTTATAAGGGTCAAAAATTTCATAAAACTAGTGGAGAGTACTCCACAAACACTAGATGCCGTTATAAGGGTAAAAATTTCATAAAACTAGTGGAGAGTATTCCACATACAAAATGCCGTTCTAAGGGTCAAACATTTCATAAAACTAGTGGGGAGTATTCCACAAACACTAGATGCCGTTATAAGGGTCAAATATTTCATAAAACTAGTTCCACATACAAAATGCCGTTATAAGGGTCAAAAATTTCATAAAACTAGTGGGGAGTATTCCACAAACACTAGATGCCGTTATAAGAGTAAAATATTTCATAAAACTAGTGGAGATTATTCCACATACAAGATGCCGTTATAAGGGTCAAACATTTCATAAAACCTGTGGGGAGTATTCCACAAACACTAGATGCCTTTATAAGGGTCTAATATTTCATAAAACTAGCGGAGAGTATTACACAAACACAAGATGCCGTTATAAGAGTCAAATATTTCATAAAACTATTGGAGAGTATTCCACATACAAGATACCGTTATAAGGGTCAAAATTTTCATAAAACTAGTGGGGAGTATTCCACAAACACTAGATGCCGTTATAAGAGTCAAATATTTCATAAAACTAGTGGAGAGTATTCCACATACAAGATACCGTTATAAGGGTCAAAATTTTCATGAAACTAGTGGGGAGTATTCCACAAACACTAGATGCCGTTATAAGAGTCAAATATTTCATAAAACTAGTGGAGAGTATCCCACATACAAAATGCCGTAATAAGGGCCAGAAATTTCATAAAACTAGTGGGGAGTATTCCACAAACACTAGATGCCGTTATGAGAGTCAAATATTTCATAAAACTAGTGGAGAGTGTTCCACCAACACCAGATGCCGTTATAAGAGTCAACAATTTCATTGAGCGATATTAAGTTTACTGTAAATAACGGTAATTTCTGGACATGCAAGTGTCCGGATATTAATTACGGGGCAGTGTACATAGAGTTAATACTAACCAGCGGGAAAATGGTGTATCAGAAAAAACTGATAGTCTTGGCCACATTTACTTGCATTTGATTCAAAGGGAATTTTCCCAAGTCGACTTTAACATGCCGATCTCACATTTCCGCAGACTTGTAGACAAAATGATAATGGGCTTGCCCCTATTTAATGAATTTATGTGATGCATTGGTTTCGGCGGGTAAGCAGTGTATTCAACCTCACTCCTTGAACGCTCAGTACTAACATGATGTGTTCACAAGTCGCCTTCAGATCTGGGGGCGAGCTGGGGGCGAGGCAGATTTCTCGTCTCCTGTAGCAACTGAAACAATTCATCGGACCGAGAAAATTCAATTAGAAAGGCGAGAAGGGTATTAGGCAGAAAATATCTTCGAGAAATATCGCCTCAGAGGGATTTGTGGTGGCACTGTTATTTGCATACAAGACCGGGAAGAGCGATGTTCGTCTTCCCAGAAAATGTGCTCTCGAATTAAGTCTGAATTTTGCCTTCTTTGCTTCGATGCCTTGCATTCGAGAATAATAAGCATTGGGGAAAAATAGCTTTTCGAGAAGAATGCTTTTCGAGCTCGATGCGAAAAATATTTACTCACCGCTCGACTGACAGAACAAAACCCATCACTTGAGGGCAATAAATACAGAACAGCCTGATTTTCTTTCTTTCTTTATTTCTTTTTTTTTTTTTGCTTTTAGTTGTGACATTTTATTTTCAGTTTTAAAATAGCCTTGTTAAAGTCGAATGACTCGAAAAAAAGTATCACATTTGTTTTGACCTTCTTTTTAGAGATTTAGTGTAACAAAGCCTAAACGGACTAACATAGATGTAAAAAATATTTGCTGAATCCTTTGTCGTTTTTCTGTAGAATTTATTCCCATTTTTTCCCACGTCATTTAGAATCGTTGCTTTTCGAAATGCACACATCTGAGGAACGATGCTAGAATAATATTTGATAAAACGCTGTCTGTATTATTACCGTCAGTCCAATAAAATTAAAGTAGTTTAGGAAATCGATACAATTTCTTCATTTAAATAAATATTGTAAAGTTTATACACCAAACAGCCAAAACAATACGGCCAGCGCATCTTTATGCAAATCGAAGGAGCTGCAAGTAAACCACAGCGCGTGTGAAGGATATGAAACGGTATGAATACCACCTGATACTGAGTTCTGTTAATCTGTGTTATTCCTGTTCTTCAGATTGGAAAGGCAGCGGACGAGCGAGTTTGACAAAAGCCAAACTATAATTACAACACGACTGGGTCACAGCATTTCCGCGACGGCAAAGCTTGTGGGGTGCTCACGGTTAGCAGTGGTTAGTTACTTCAAAAAGCGGTCCGAGGAGGGAAAAGCACGAACTGTCGCAAGGTGTTGGTCGACTACAGTCATCGATGCATGAGGTGAGCAAGGCTATTCCGTATGTGGGCAAAGGCTATCCCAGCAAAGGCTATCCCAACAGAAAGGATACTGTGTCGCAACCCTCCGGTAATTTGAATGTTGATGACGGGAGTAATGTCTCACAACACACATTACATCGAAGTCTACTGAAAATGGGCCCTGCTAGCCGCAGGCAGCTCCGAGTGCCCATTCTAACCTCGGCTTACCGTCCAATGCGTCTACAATTGGCATACGAGCATCAAAACTAGACATTGAGTGATTGGAAGAAGGTCGTGTAGTCCGATGAACCTCCTTTCTTATTGCACCATGTGGACGGCCAGGTACGTGCGCGTCATTTTCCTGGAAAAGTGTTGGAACCAGGACGCACCGTGGGACGAAACCAAGCCGGTGAAAGAAGTGTAATGCTTTGGAAGATGTTCTGCTGGGAAACCCTCGTTCCGGTCATTCATGTGCAGGAAACAACGACACTTGCCTAAACATCAATGCAGACCAGGTACATCCTTTCATGGATGTTCCTGGTCTAGGCTCTACCGGAGGTTTTATCTTCCTCCGGTAGTGCCTTCTTTCAGAAAGATAATACGCCATGCCGCACCGTCACGATTGTTCGAGAATAGTTCGCGGAACATGAGGAAGATTTCCAAGGATGTCTCTAGCCTCAAATTCCCCAGACATCAATCCAATCGAGCATCTGTGATTTCTGTTGGAAGAGCAAACCCGATCTGCAACTGTAGAAGAATCAAAGGATCTGCTGGTAACGTGTTGGTACCAGATACCACAAGACACCTTAGAAATCTTGTTCAACTTACAAGAGTTAAAGGATCTGTTGGTAACTTGTTGGTAATAGATACCACAAGACACCTTAGAAATCTTGTTCAACTTACAAGAGTTAAGGGATCTGCTGGTAACGCATTAGTACCAGATACCACAAGACACCTTGGAAATCTTGTTCAACTTACAAAAGTTAAAGGATCTTCTGGTAACATGTTGGTACCAGATACTACAAGACACCTTAGAAATCTTGTTCAACTTACAAGAGTTAAAGGATCTGCTGGTAACGTGTTAGTACCAGATACCACATGACACCTTAGAAACCTTGTTCAATTACAAGAGTTTAAGGACCTTCTGGCAACGTGTTAGTACCAGATACCACAAGACACCTTACAAATCTTGTTCAACTTACAAGAGTTAAAGGATCTGCTGATAACGTGTTGGAAACAATTCGAATGTGTACTGTCGGCAATTGTGCAGTTTGAACGAATCCATCATCCAGAAACGTCCAGAGCTCGTTCATCGTAAAGGTGTTGTGTTCCATCACGACAACGTAAGACCACACACAAGTTTGATCACCCGCCAAAACTTATTGGACCTTGGGTGGGATGTGTTGGCCTACCCAGCATACTCGCCTGACCTTGCGCCATCAGACTTCCACTTGTTTCGCTCTCTTCAACAGTCCTTGCTTGGTATTAAGTTCAATGTAGATGAGGCTGTAAATCAGCACCTTGTACAGTTTTTCGCCACGAAAGACAGGCCCTTCTATGAACGAGGCATTCTGCAGCTCACTGAAAGATGGCAAAATATTATCGAACAAAACGGGCATTGATATCATTGATTAATCTTTGTTCTTTCTATAAATAAATGACCTTTGCAAAACATCGCTGAAATCCGTCATGACTTTTCCGACAACCCAATAGAAGTCAATGGTGAGTTGCATCCAAGGAAAACGTTTCTGTCGACCATTCGCTTCAGAACTCGGTGCTCCCTTCCTGCCATTTTATATGGCCTACCAGTATTATTGTTTCTCCTAAGATTTTCTGCTTCACAAAAACGTCTCTTATACGTAGTTGATTGAGGAAAATGCAGCATGACAGATATTTCCCGAACTGACTTGTTGGTTAGATGGCATCCTGTGGCCACGTTGAAAGTCTTTGCACTCTGCCTCATGGCGTTTCTACTGTTTATGATTGCCTGTGATCTTTACCAGGACACCTGCGTCTTCTTAGACGTGTATAAGCCATGACACTTTCGAATATGGGCCAAATACACTATTAACAAGAAAGATGACACCGAATTTTCGGGTGTAATGAGCACGTCTTTTGAATCCGTTCTGACTCGAATTACATTTATCAAAGCTATTCAAAATCAGTGGAACCGGTATGGAAAACAATAGTATCTGACGGAAGAAAGACGTTTTTTAATCCGGTTTTTAATCCCTCAGATATTGCTGTAAACGGAATCGTGAACTTACGCCCTCTTGTTGAAGACTTGTTTGTTAAAAAAATATGAATTTATATGAGAAATATTTCGCACCGGAAACGCTCTCCAACACTGAAGGAATTTTTCAAATCGGACTCTTAGAAACAGAGATATCGACAAAAATAAGATGTGACTTCACGCCCCCTTTTGGGAAAACCATGCATTATTTTAGGAAGAAAGTATTCTCAAAAGAGTTTTCGATATGAGCGGTATCAGTCCAAGAGAAAACAAATTTTTAGTCGAGTTTTCAGGAACCCAGATTTCACTGCAAATACAGCAGAAACAGAAAGCAACACTTCTGACCTCTGATAGCCAAACGATTCTTTACCAAGCATTAGAAATTATATTAAATATATTTTCCATCAGGTGCTGTATGCGATACAGAAAGAATTTTTCAAATCTGAGTTTTAAGAGCAGAAATAACGCAGAAAACACAATTTATTACTAGAAAATTTTGAATTTATATGAAAATCATTTCGCATCGGAAACACTATCCAACAAAGAAGAAATTTTTCAAATCGGACTCCTAGAAGTTGAGATGTTGACAAAAATAAGATATACGTCTACACCCCCTGGCGAAGAAACCATGCCTTATTTAAAGAAGGAAATGTTCTTAAAAGGTTTGTCGACATAAGTAGTATCGGTCCACAAACAAATTTTTTTTTCAATCGAGATTTTAGAAGCTTAGATTTCGCTGCAAATACATCAGAAGCGGGAATTAAGATTTACGCCCCCTGGTGGCCAAACCATTTTTTACAAAAATTAGAAATTATGTGCAAAGGATTTCTCATGAGGAGCCGTATCCGGTGCAGAAAGAATTTTGAAATCGGAGTTTTAGAAGCACATATATCGGGGGAAACGCAATTTACCTTACGTATGCCCCCTAGCAGAAAGTCTATGAATTACTTGAAAATTTTGTAATTATTTGAAAAACATGTCACTCTGTAAACTATCTATTAAAGAAAGAATTTTCCAAATCGGACCATTAAAAGCAGATATATTGACAAAAATAAGATATACATCTACGCCCCCTGGAGGAGAAATCATGAAATATTTTAAAAAGGAAGTATTCCGAAAAGGTTTATAGACGTGAGTGGCATCCGTCTACGATTAAATTTTTTCAATGGAGATTTTAGAATTTTCAATCGATTTTAGAAGCAAAAATTAACGCTTACGCCTCCCGGTGGCCAAAGTATTCTTTACCAAAAATTAAAAATTATATGCAAGAGATTTTCCATTAGGAGCTGTATCCGCTAAAGAAAACATTTTTCAAATTGGAGTTTTAAAAGAAGAGATATCGGGGAAAACGTAATTTACTTTTACGCCACCTAGCGGAAAATCTATGCCTAATTTGAAAAAAGTAACTATTCCTAAAATACTCTTCGACATAAATGGAATAGAGAGGTGAAATAATTTTTTCAATCGGATGTTTAGAAGCAAATATGTGGAATAAAATGTATTCTTGAATTCGAGACATCATCTGCATTTACGGCTTCTAGCGGCGAAATTGTACATAAAAAAAAAAAAAAAAAAAAAAAAAAAACGAAATGAAGGATCATCATTCGTATATTTCAAGCTTCCCAACGCAAAAAAAGTTTTCAAATCAGACTAATAGTGGCAGAGATATTTTGTCTGCAGACAGACAGACGGACAAACCGATAACATAAGCACGATGTTTTTTTTTACAAAAGACGTGCTAATAAGGGGTGCCCAGATACTTTTGATGATACAGTGTGATGTGAATAAATTGAGTGAATAAGACATAAATTCAAATATTTCAATGAAACTTGCAGAGAATTTTACAAACTTTTGTTTGGACATATATTGAAAAGGTAGCTTCGAGCACAACTGGACAGAAGACAGAAACGTCCATGTGATAGACGCCTGCCAAGAAAAATCCAGTCTGTAGTAGGGGATATGATCACCCCTGACTGCGTTGCAGGATTTACAACGTCTGTCGATGCTGAAGACGAGGTTGTCAAGGAGCTGTTGAGGCATCGCGGCTCATTCCTCTTGTAGCGCCAATCGCAGATGCGGAATCGTTGCTGGCGGCTGGCGACGTGCTGCCAAGCGTCTCCCGAGAAGGTCCGACACGTGTTCGATTGGATTTAGGTCCGGGAACCTTGCGAGCCAATCCATGCGTTGAATATCTTCACTCTCCAACAGCTCTGCGAAAGCCACTGTACGATGAGGTGTAGCGTTGTCGTCCATGAATAGGAACTCGGGACCCACAGCACCTCTAAACAGACGCACGTGAGGCAGGAGAACCTCGGTACAATAGCGGACACCAGTGACTGAACCTCCTTGGAAGATGTGGAGGTCAGTACGGCTACCAAGCATGATACTGCCCCAAACGAGAACTACGCCATATCCAAACTGGTCCCTTTCGATGATGTTGGAGGTGTGATTGCGTGCTCCCTGCTCTCTCCAGATGTGTATACGTCCAGAATCGCTCGTCAGACTAAATCGCCTCTCATCCGTAAAGAGAACTCGACCCCATTGCTGATGTGTCCAGTTCTTGTGTTCCTGGCACCACAGAAACCGCCGTCTCCGATGAGCAGGCGTTAATGGCACACACCGTACTGGTAGTCGTGCAAATAGACCACCTTTGTGCAGCCTCCCGGCCACGGTAAAACGCGATAGCGGACGCCCAGTTGTCTGTTGCATGTGCCTTACGATTTTTCCCGCTGTCTGCCATCTGTCTCTTCTCGCCTGTAGCCCAATATACCGGTCGTCCGCCGCCGTGGTTGCTCGTGAACGACCACTGCTAAACTCTCGGACAGCTGTTCCTGTCGTTTGAAATGCTCTCCAAACTCGTGAAACGATGCTGTGAGCGATCCCGAACTCCTCGGCCACACTAGTTACACTTCGAACTTCTTCCAACTTCCCAATGACGCGACCTCTGGTAAAGTCATCCAGATGACGCCTACTGGATTGCCTGTGGGCCATATCACACGGTGACACAATTCGACGTCCTTCAAACCGATGTACACCGCGCAATAGCTTTCGCCGAATTGCTGAGCAGATCTGATCTGATCATATGTAGAGGATTTTAGGACGAGAGTGTCTGACCCCAGGTCTTAAACATCCCTTAGAAATACAAAGCTAGGAGATTTGGGCTAGAGTGCCCGATAGGAAAGTGACACGGAAGCGAAGTAGAAAGAGGGAGGAAAACGCCCTTATTTATTACCGGGGAGCCAGTGCCCGGGGTCCGACGGCTTAACGTGCCCATCCGACACACTGTGGATATTTAGTGGATCGAGCGTTCGTACCTGCCTGGGATCGAAACTGAGGTCCTTTCCGTGGCAGGCACTAACGTTGCCCACTAGGCCACCCGCGGCCCCCGAATTGCTAAGCGTACACTGCCCATGTGCTTTATACCCTTCAGACACTCCCCTTCCCCCTACGTCATGCTGCATATATGCGCATGCCCTACCGAAGAGGACCCTAGTCTGTCTTCTAAGTGGTCTTTCGGTCCGTTCTGCCTGCTCGTTCCGCTGTTATGCTAATTTCTCCTCTTCGTCCTTAATTTTTGCACACCAGTGTATTACACCTTACAAGTTTTGTTCTGATGTCAGAGTTTAGTTCTATTCGCACAACTCAGATGGAGTCACTGAATATTTTTCTGTGGGCATGGAAGCTGTAACGAATACACTAATTTAACTTTGCTTTTTGGTTCAATACTCTTAGTAAATTTTGGTTCATCCTCTTTAAGCAGTTTCTGATCTGAACTAGCTGCATTTTCTCTCTGGCTGAGTGTTGGTTTGTAAATATGACACCAGGTAAAAAGTTAAAGACGTATGTGATCGAGGAAGAGTGTTATTTCCGATCGTTCCAGAGAGAGAGAGAGAGAGAAGTTGAGAGGGAGACAGGTTGAAATACAGAGAGAGGTTGAGAGGTTGAAATAGAGAGAGAGGTTGAAAGGGAGACAGGTTGTGTGTGTGAGAGAGAGGGAATTTGAAGGAGACAGAAAGAAAGGTTGAGAGAGTGTGAGAGAGAGAGAGAGGGGCTGAGAGGGAGACAGGTTGAAATACAGAGAGAGGATAAGAGGGAGACAGGTTGTGTGTGTGAGAGAGAGGGAGATTGAAATAGACAGAAAGAGAGGTTGAGAGAGAGAGGGGGGGTTGAGAAAGACAGAAAGCGAGAGGTTGAGAGGGAGAGAGCTTGAAAGACAGAGAGAGAGTGAGAAAGAGAGAGAGAGAGGTTGAGAGAGAAAGAGAGGTTGAAAGAGAGAGAGAGAGAGAGAGATTAGGAGAGACAAAAAGTGATTTGTCACGAGATCTCGTGACCGAGAGAGAGGTTGAGAGAGAGAGAGAGAGAGAGAGAGGTTAAGAGAGACAGAGAGAGATTTGTCACGAGGCAGAGAGGGAGATTTGTCACGATACAGAAGGAGATTTGTCACGAGGCAGAGAGGGAGATTTGTCACGATACAGAAGAAGATTTGTCACGAGGCAGAGAGGGAGATTTGTCACGAGGCAGAGAGGGAGATTTGTCACGAGGCAGAGAGGGAGATTTGTCACGAGGCAGAGAGGGAGATTTGTCACGAGACAGAGAGAGAAAGATTTGTCACGGGAGACATTCGTATTATTCGCGAATCTTTAAATCGCTTTTTAAGTTGATGCTTTCGTTCGTTGATATTGAACTCTCAAATTCTTTTTTAGGTAGCAAGACTTGAAGAGAATTCTTGCTATGCGAATCTGCTATATTCAGATGGTACTAGATGATTAAGTACGAAGTAAATCGATGTTGTGTTGACTTGAGAACCTACCAAGAACCAATAAATATTGTTTGACCTGGTAAGTAGACTTTGACTTTCCTGGCCGTAAATATCATTCAGCGCTTAATAATTTCTGTGTTTTTAAAGTATCTCGAAACTCACTTTACAGAACGTTTCAGTGCGAAGAGTGTTTACATTGAAGTATGTTAGGAATTTGATGTAAAATAAAAAATTAACTGAATTCTTCACATCGATTTAAACACTAAAATACTACAAAGTCTAGCATCCTGTCACTGATTTCTGGCCAATTTTTTCAAGTGTGGCAATCTAGAGCAGTAACAACGATCACTACATCTAATCGCAATTAAATATGCAAAATACGCAATCACGTGCGACATCATGTGATCAAGGCATGCTTTTAAGACTGCTACTCCTCAGTAGTCTTGATCACAATGGGAAAAACAAAGGACCTTTTGGAATTCGATAAAGCACTTATTGTGGGTAGCCGGTGCGACGATTTTGAAAACAACAGAGCTGATTGATTTCTCAAAAGATAAGATATCTAGGGTCTTTTATCAGTAGAAAAATAACCCACTTGTCTATGAAGTGCAATTGTGGCGCGTCGATAGTCTGTCAGGAACGAGATCGCCGTCGTCTGAGAAAGCTTGAACGGAGAAACAGGACTCCGGTTTGCGACAAATTAACCGAAGCATACAAATATATCCAGCGAATTATGAGCGGGGAATTGAAGAGGATCGGCATTGGCAGTTGCAAGACTATACGGAAATAACTGATTTCTCTAAAGAACCGGAAAGTTTAGCTACAGTGGTGTCAGGAACACTGTGACTTGACACTGTAAAACATTCATTTGGTCCGACGAGTCGTGGTACACCTTGATCTGTACGAACAGTAGGCAGAGAGTTTGGCGGGTGGCCCATAAAACAATGGACCCAGCTTACTTTGTAAACACAACTCAGGGTTCCAGAGGTGGTGTCACGGCGTGGGGAACGTTCGGTTGGCTAGGGACAGGTCTCCTGATATTGCTGGAAGTTCGGGTATCCTTCAAGGATTACTTGAACATTGTTGTTGATCAAGTGCATCCTGCAGTGCTGACTTTTTATCCAGCAGGTGATGACTGTTTGATGGACGACAATGAGTCGCGCAAGATACACTGAAGTGCCAGAAAAACTGGTACAGACGAGCTTATCAAAATACATAGCAACGTCACCTATGCGCGTACTCAGTTGCTTCCGCCAGTGCGTATATAAAGCGATAGACATCCTTGCCAGCTGTCAGAGCTCTTTTCCGCATGAGAATGACAAGTAGTAATGATTTAAGCGATTTTCAACGCGGTGTTATAGTTAAGGCTCGTGAGATGGGCCATAGTATTTAGGAGGTAGAAACGAAGTTCGGATTTTCACGGACGACTATTGCAAGGGTGTACCGCGACTACAAGAATTCCGGCAAAACCTCCAACCTACGATACCAGTGTGGTTGTAAAAAGACATTGGGTGAACGTGACCATCGTCAGCTGTCAAGAATCATTTCACGCGAAACTCTCGCAGGTATCACCGGAATTCAATGCTGCAGCCTCATCAAGCTTCAGCGTCCGGACTGTGCAACGTGCCCTGCACGATATGGGCTTTAGTAGCCGACGCCCAACTCGAGTCCCCTTGATGGGTGCACGACACAGAGATATGCGCCTCGCTTAGGCACGGCAACACCGCCACTGGACACTTGATGACTAGAAACAACTAGCTTGGTTTGACGAGTCACGTTTTCAACTGTATCGGGCAGATGGAAGGATTCGTGTGTAGCGCAAACCCCATGAAGCCATGAATCCCGCCTGTCAACAGGGAACTGTACCGGCTCGTAGGGGGTCCGTAATGGAATGGGGTGTGTTTAGATGGATTTCAATGGGACCCCTGGTACGTCTACAAACGTCTGTGACCGGCCAACGCTATGTGCGCATCCTTTCTGACGAGGTACACCTGTTCATGTCCTGCATTCAGGCTGATGGGTTGGGTCTGTTCCAACAGGACAATGCACCTCCACACAAGTGTCGGGACGCCACATTATGGTTAGAGAAGCATTCATCTGAGTTTGGGGTGTTGCTATTCCCACCCAAGTCTCCATATCTGAACGCGATAGAACACATTTGGGATGCTATGCAACGCGCTATCGAACACGGGAATCGAAGACCTCGAAATACGTCCGAATTGTGGAACGCTCTGCAGAAAGTATGGTGTGCATTGCCTACAGCATTTTTCCAAAAGCTAGTGGAGTCCATGCCCCGTCGTATTTCTGCAGTCCTGCGCTCCCGTGGGGGACCAACCAAGTATTGGACTGGTGTACCAGTTTTTCTGGCACTTCAGTGTATATTCAGCAATGATTCAGCGAGCATGACAGCGACTTCGACCATATTTCATGGCCACCGAAAAGCCCGGATCTGAACCCCATTGAGAATGTGTGGGACATGTTAAAAAGTAAAAAAAAAAAAAACAGTTCCGGCAGTAAAGTCCTCTTCCGTCAAACCTGAGCCAGTTGAGAGACTGTTGTGAGCAGGTGGTAAGCAGTAGACTCAGATGCATTCTAGAACCTTGCGAAATCCATGCCAATCTGCATGCGTGCTGTAATCCGAGTAATGGAGGTCCAACCTGGAATTGAATAAAATTTTCTAACTCACTAGCCAATATGCGTAGTATTATCCTGAAACGACGGATTTTAGTGATTTGTGAATTTGCTTTTGAAGGAAAGTGCTACTTATCTTAGATTTATAGAAAAGTAAATTGCAAAGAAGCAGGCATCTATGAAAACACATACGTCAGCTTTTTACTTATTTACGCCATCTCCCAAGAATCTTAGATTCTTCGAGAGAGGCGTCCGTATTGTTCACCTATACGATGGATGACTTTAAAAGTAAAACAGGGCACTGCATGTTCGTGGGGAAAGTGTGTCAACACTTTTATGTCTGCTTAGATCGGTATTTTATTGAACCATAAATGAGCTGCAATGAAAAGCGACGTTGTCGTCTCGTAGGTCTGAGGGAGTCAGCCAAAGTGTTGCAGAGCCGTAACAAGCTTTGCCCAAAGCGCGTTTAATGCGTCAGAGCATTAATGCCCTTCAGCTGCA
Organism: Macrothele yani; assembly: GCA_039090855.1. NCBI lineage: Eukaryota > Metazoa > Arthropoda > Arachnida > Araneae > Macrothelidae > Macrothele > Macrothele yani. The sequence goes on from CM077002.1 coordinate 51,046,018, forward strand.
ATGCTTTCTGAGGGAGAAATCGCATCCGCCGGATACTGTGGATCATAAATAGAGATTTTATGATCATCATTAATATCCTTATTGGATCGTAAATTGTTTCGGTGGCTGTTGTTGATGAGATTCATTTGATCCGCTTTAATCCACCAACGCCTCGAACATGTTTCCTCCGCTCCTCGGAAACATGCTACCGCTCTTGGGCTAGTAATTTGTTCCATTAATAAATTTGCTTAAAAACTTCCGAGATCATTTGTATAAGACACGGACTTTCATTAACAATTTTAAGTGAAAACTGCGCTATAATAATGGGTGCATTTGATATTTCCAAGCGTATTTTTAACTCTTTAATGTGGAAAATAGTGATGAAAAATATTTTTATCACTCATTTACTGGAACGATGGCGTTATTTAAATTTCCGAAACTTGTTTTTTGAGAACAACAATGTTGCAAAAACTTTCCACTTTGAGTCACAAATCCTTTGCCAACATTTTGTTACCTGTCGTGCTATTTTTTTTTTTTTTTTTTTGATTGGAGGTCTAACGACCGGCGTGAGCAACTCCATGAGCTATGAGCAGTCGCCCGTCCCTAATTTAGGGCCACTGACTCCAGGTTAGGGAGAGAACTAGTGACGTAAGACAAACACGACATCCATGCCTCACCGGGGTTCGAACCCGGACCCTACTCGGACGAATGACCATAAGCCAGCCCTTAGATCACTGCGCCCCACGGGCGTGGCCCTGTCGTGTTGCGTTATTATGAAAATTTAAGAATATGAAAATGAAAGAAACACTACACCATCTTTATAACAAAACACATGACTCATATCAGTCTAAAATCTCCGTTAGTGGCGTAAATAATAGGAACAGCGTTGTCTGCTATTCCTATTACACTGCTGGCTATTAAAAGTGCAGCACCACGAAAGACATGAGATATCAAAGATATATTTAATGTACAGAAAGCAGATTATACAAGGGTAAAACGATTACAAATACAGCACGGTGAGACGAGGGGAACACAAAACAATCAGTATCTGCTGTAATTGCCACCATGGGTGGCAATTACAGCTGCTATACGGCCCGGCATCGAGAGGAAGAGACGTAGGACGTTTGTTTGAGAAATGTCCGTCCACGAAGCTAAGCCACGATGCCACACTTCCTCCGTTGTAGCCGGAAGTGGTCTCTGGCGTGCCAGTCGTCCAGCGATCATGGAACACACGTGTTCAATAGACAAATTATACTGGGACCGCGCGGGCAAAAAGGCACACGTGACACATGGTGGTGATCCAGGAAGTCTTGGACGTTGCGCGCCACATGCGGTCGCGCATTATCCTGTTGGTAAATTTAAATTTGAATTTGAATTTAATTTTGCCATATTACACCATCCACCACACAATCAAATCGTACATACACTTTCTGTACCAAAAAAAAAAAAAAAAAAAAAAAAACACTGACCAACTACAAATCGCACCATATGCAAACACAAAAGAAATACAATATATATATGCAAGAAAAGCATTAATATAATACAACTAATACAAACACATAAACCATCAAGCATGCAAATGCAAATATTATACAATAATAATACACATATAAAAAATGCAAAGTACAAATTAAGTAATAGTAATACAAAAACACGTATGATAATATTAATAGTTTAGTTTTTAGTTTTAGTTTAAATAATTTGAAGCACTGCAACAGATTCTTTAAAACAAATCGTTCGTTGCGATGCAATGTGGCAAGGAAGCCAGGGGAAAAGGCTAACAGATAGCCTGACGAGCACCCAGTCCCCCCCCCCCCCTTCCCTCTCCCCCAATCTAAATCGTCAAGTCAAGGAACAATTTAACCGTAATACAGTAAATCAAAGTAATAATGCCCAATATATGACCAACCGTTAATCACCCATTAATTAAGAAAGTTTTAAACTCTCTTTTAAATACCGAATAGTGTGTCATCGTCTTGATCCGAAGCGGCAACCCATTCCAGGACCTAGGGCAGGTCACGTTAATATTATTAAATAATAAATTACTACGCACTCTAGATATTAGAAAACTAGTATTACCACGAGTGTCATGATAATGGAAACGCAAATGTAAGGTAATTAGATCTAAATATTTATTAGCATATGTACGTTCATGCATAAACAGTAATAATCGAAAACTGTATAATTTATCAAATGACATTATCATAAATTCTATTAACATTCCCAATAGTTGTGCGACCCCAAGCCAAGAGACAATAAGATAGAAATGGATAAATAAATGAAAAATACAATAGCAACTTAACCCTGGCAGGCAACAAACTTAAAATCCTATAAATGACACCAATGCGGGATCTGAGCCCAACTGCAATTTCACTAACATGTGCATCCCATCTCAAATTATCTTGTAAATGAACTTTACAACAGCCTGAAAGTCTAGGGGCACTCCATTAAATAATATCCCATTTGCAATATCCACTCGTCACTTACATCGCGAAAAAAAATACACTAGTAGTTTGGGAAAAATTTATGATTTAGGAATTACAGCAAAACCAACGATAGTAATCCTAAAGTTCCAAATTTACACGTGGGATTAACTCAGATAGAGTGTCCTCAGAAAAAAATAAGCTTGTGTCATCAGCATACAAAATAGGAGTAGCACTTGAAGTAATAAATCATTAACGTAATTAACGTAGCACTTGAAGTAAATAAATCATTAACGTGATTAACGTACCAGACAGTCCCTGAAGATATGGTACAACAACAGGCTACAACACCTGAGTGATGTAACGATGGCTGTTCAACGTACCAGTAATGCTGCGCGTGCGGGAATGGAGTCCAATGACACCCCTTACCATAACGCCGGGTATGGTGCAGCATAATGCAGAAATCACTAAACCGGTCGCCGCGGTACCGCCAGACACGGATTCGTCCTTCATGGTGCAACAAACTGAAGCGAGATTCGTTGGAAAACACAATGCCTTTCCATTCGCTCCTCCATGCGCGACGTTCTTGGAATCATTTCAGTCACAGACGTCGGTGTTGAACAGTCAAAGGTTGTCGAAGCAATGGGCGCCGTGCAAACCTGCCCTGCTACTGCAGACGACGCCGAACCGTCCGTGCGGAGACTAGGTGTTGTGTCACACACTCGAACTCTTTGAGCTACCGTGGTGGATATGGTTGTGCTATCTGTCAGAGACATGCATTCCAGATGTTGGTGCTCTCGTTCTGTAACGTGACGAAGACGTTGGAATCCAGCACGTCGGTGGGTTCGTTCCTCCGCTACGCACTGACGCCATATTCTCCCCACCGTGGCTGCATGCCGTCCCACACAAGCATCGATATCTCGGAATGATAATCCTCAGTCTCAATATGCCACAATTTTTCCCCGATAGAAGTCGGAAACCTGCTGGTAAGGCTGCCTTTGTCTTCGACACTGCATGCTGCAGCTATCCGTGGCTATCAGGAATAGCGAGCAAACACACTTGAAGTGGTTAACACCGGCTCCTTGTTCACCCTTCTTATACGATTTCTAGGGAACGTTACTGTCCTACATGATTTCCACATGTGCTGCCCGGTTAATCATTTATATGTGCGCCCGTGTCCTGCTGCCAACTTTCAAGCCTCTGGGATGCGATCTTCCTGGTGATACACTTTTAATGGCCAGCAGTGTATTTACGCCACTAAATAACTGGAATAGCAGACAACACTATTCCTAATTAATAACAAGGAACAATACACCAATTGTACTTAATTAGTATAACTATACTAGTGATCCAAAATTTCTTAGCGAAGAATTTCTATTCTTCGCCAAGAAATTTTGGATCACTAGTATAGTTATACTAATTACAAAACACTATTCCTATTATTTATGCTACTTGTTTCAGCGTTATCTGTTACCGTTTTAAGGCTCTGATAACTTAGCGCAAACAAAACCTCTAAGTGTAGCGCGAAAGCCCGGCAATTATTAAGTGTTTGTATTTTCGACATTAAAAGAGATTTAAGACTCATATGAGACTTGTGTTATGTTGAAAAGGTTTTATAATAATTTTTTTTCTAGCATAACTTGCAGAATTGCTGGAGCTATTGTCCGATCATTCAATTAATTTTTTTAAACCTTCTGATACATTGGTTGCCAGAGTAGCCATCAAAGGAGGCCTAATTTTAGTCGTTGCGGGTAAAATGTTAGCTAGCAAGTTTCTTTTTCAGAGGACAAATGCTGATGAAACACACTGGAAACACGGAGTAACTATCAGCTGGGTGTCTAAGAATACCTTGCAATCGGTAGCTGAGGATTTCTTCGTCCATATTAACGTGTGGCGGGGTATTGTCGTGGAACTGAATACGCGATCAAGAGTTGGGTTTGCTTTATCATGGCTGCAGAAACATGCCACAAAGTATGTCGTAATGTTTCTCGAGAGACATGTTTGCATTTTCGTCATTAAAAAGATTTAAGACTTAGGCTTAAATTCAATCAACTTCCTCAAAAACAAATTAAGCTTAAATGGCGGCTTTGCTCTTATAAATGAAGGTCTTTTTTCATTTTTTTTTGTACTAATGGACTGGTGCCAGTTGTGGGCCATGGAGAGTTTAACACAATGTGCTTTAGATCTCTCTTTCTCTGTCCCTCCGATAGAATGTCGAACTTAGCTTTCATCATCTGAAGACTCATGCAGTACAAAATTGCACTCGTAACGCTGCATGTGTAACTGAACGAACAGCGATTTGCTCACTAGCGAGGTTTCTTAACCTCAGCATCTATGTAAACACAAATGTTTACATACACTATCTACCAACAAGTAATTGGACACCCCTGCAATCGACGATATCTGTGGTCCTGATACACGTCACTGCCGCCGCCGTTAAATATCGTGTGGGAAACAACAACGCAACTAGTCGCATGCAGAATGCCACGCAGTTCGGAGCTCTCTGATTTCGACAAAGATGTAATCGTCGGGTATTGTTATATGGAAATATTCAAACTATATTTAAATTGCAACTTTTGTCATTTTGTGGGCCAACGACAGTGAGAAATTTCCTCCCCAGTCAGAAAGGCGCCAAGCGCAGATCCATTTCGGAGAAAGGTCATTCTCTCGCCGGACCCCATCCACGGACAAAAGGATAGCCCCATTCTTTCCCCAGCCGTCGGCAGAATCTCTAGCCCACGGGTATATACAATGGACCAAGCAATTAAGAATTTCTTCTTACGTCAAAGACAAAACGTGTAAGGGAATGGGACAGGGAGGAGGCTTCATGGCGATCTCGAGGAAAAAGTAGGAACGGTTTTGCTCGGAGGCAGAGCAGGAAGACGACGAGATAGAAAGAGATTTTCACGCGGGCTTGTAGCCACATAAGATAGGAACAGATTTGGCGGGAAAAGCGTAGAGAAGGCCATCCATAGCATCCAACTCCCGCTGGAAGTATTTACTATCCGATCTGACCAACCATTATTCCAATATTTCCTCTTCCCTCCGTCTGATGAATAAAGATATGTGCAAAAGGAAACATCTGTCATAATGTTCAATTTTAACTACTTGTTTATTTGCTTCCCTGCTCCAACGACAGGAACCTGCAAACGATTCTTCTGATAAGTTGGTGTCTACCACAATACTTAAAATAAATCAAGCCAACAGTATCACAGAAATGGCCGATCCATACGTGACATATCCAGCGAGTTGAAGTACCCAAAATCGACAGTGGTCTACATGATTGGCAAGTGGAAGATGAGAGGTGACTGTCGGAATGTGCCCCGACCGGGCAGACCCACAAAATTGGGAGTTAGAGACCGACGGGCGCTGGCCAGAGAAATTCGGAAGAACCGCACCAAATCGATGGGCCACATCCGCGAGGAGTTTCAACAGGCATCAGGGAGTGTTCTTTCGATGAATACCATCCGTAAGGATGCCCATCTGCTCGGTTATCATGGACGTGCTGCCGCCCACAAGCCTTTGATCACCAAGTCCAATAGCGCTGCTCGGCTAACGTGCTGCAAAGAACGTCGACAGTGGACGGTTGAATAGTGGAAACAGGTTCTCTGGAGCGACGAATCAAGGTTCACCCTCTACCGTTCGGATGGCAGGGTATGGGTTTGGCGTTTGCCTAGAGAACGCCTCCTGCCGGAATGTATTGTGCCAACTGTGAAGTTCGGCGGCGGTGGAATTATGCTATGGGGGTGTTTCTCCTGGTATGGCACGGGACCCTTGGTCGCAATTCCTGGTAGACTCAACGCCGAGAGCTACTGCACCATTTTGTATGACCATGCGCTTACTACGTTGTGGCAGTTTTACGGGGTGCGCCGATGTTACTTTCAGGATGACAATGCCACCTGTCATGTTGCGAGGTCCACTATGGTTTGGTATGGTGACAATGGGGTTAATCGAATGGACTGGCCTGCGCAGAGCCCGGACCTTAACCCTATCGAGCACCTCTGAGACGAGTTGGAGCTTCGACTTAAGGAGTGCTCCCGCCGTCCGAAATCGGTGAAGGAACTGACCTGTCTTCTCCAAGCCGAGTGGAAGAAAATACCGCTAGCCGTAGTACAACGCCTGGTTGAGAGTATGCCCCGGAGGGTCGCCGCTTGTGGAGGCTCCACCAACTATTGAAGGTGAATAAACTTCGTTTTCCTTTACTATCACAGGTGTCCAATTATTTGTTGGTAGATAGTGTAGATGCTAAGGTTTGAGAAAGTTAGCGCAAAACAATTCCTTTCCCCCTCTGACTTCAGCAGTACCAGCCATAAACCTGTCACAAATAACAAGCACTCCCACCTAATCCTTCATTCTCTGCTGCAAGACGCAAGGCATGATGGGTAATGTCTGGTCCCTCCTGACACTGTCATCATGCCGTTCGGTAGAAACATGTGACTCAAACATCTTCCCTCACTTTTCTTAGGTTCGTCGCCGTTGTTATAGCATTTTAAGCTAGCTAATCAGTTAGAAAAGATTAGTGTCAATAATCCCCCTAAATGACTACTTTGAATAATAAAGCTATGGGGAAAACATCGCTTTCTGATGCGTGGGTTCATTCTTTCCAGCCGTGTACATCTCACTTCTTAGACAGCGAATATATGCATTCGAGCTGTTATCAGCCCGATTTTGATTCCAGCCGGTTAAAGGTTAACACTGACTATTCTATCAACTTCATTGGAACTGGTAGTGGACAATAATGCTTCGATGCAGACTTTGAAGATACTTGATTTTCACTATCCTTTTGGTATGAACGGCAGCATCCACGGTACAGAATGATGAAACGAACGTTTTAAAAATTTTCAAAAATGCGACCCGACTTTTCATTGACAATGTTCTCGTTATCAGTTCTTTTTGAGAAACGGGGTGGTGAGGGTTAACAGTCCCTCACTGTGGGCACTCAAGGCTATAAACAGTCGCTTGTAGCTAATAGGTGTTATTGGTTCTAAATAAGGAAAAGATCCAATGCCGTAAGACGAACGAACCACCCATGTTACACCAGGATTCGAACCCGGACCCAAATCTGCAAATTTTTCTCGAAGCCCGCGTCTCTGACCACTTGGACACCGGAGAATCTCACTTATTTTTCTTCCCAGAGTGAAAAATATTTTAAACGTTTGCTCGGTTCAGCTGCTGATAAACCTTCCCTAACGATTCGTTTTGTATGTTGTGAAACGTTCGTTATAGAAAGACGGGCCAGGTAAAAGTAGGTTGTTGGAAAGATTTTAATCTGAACTAGATTTAATATTTCAATATAAATGTTGAAAGCCAGAAAGCTATAGTTTCGAACTGGAAGTTGAAAACTCTCCCACTTCGAGAAGAAAACCTATCACAGACGTCAACTGTGCATCAAATTTCATACCTTTCAAATTATTAAACTTTCAGTTAGAAATCTTTGAAATAACGGATAGTGTATTAATCATAAACACATTACTATAATTTCAGTAATAGCTCAGGGCATCATGCAATTATGAAAACTTGTTCAAGTAAATTATGACAAAAATGCTTGACTGGAGAAAAGGTTAAAACACTTGATTAAGAAAGACAATTATGACAAACTGAGACGTAAATTATGACAAAAATACCTGAATTTATCAGGATGAGTAAAAAACAAAATTCAGATAAAATAAAAAAAAATTATCTTCTGGTGACCACTTCAGTACATTTTCTGCAATTAGAATAACTCGCACACATAATACAGAAATAGAAGAAATGGAAAAGTTATTAACCTTTTGATAGATGACTTAAACCACACACACACACACACACACACGCGCACACACACAAAGCACAAAAGAAAAGAAAAGAAAAAGAAAGAAAGAAAGCGAAAAATGCTTAGCAATCAGGGAGTGATGATCGAAAAAGCAAGGTCTTTATTTTGATTGTACAGAACAGAAGGAGAAGGGTCATCTACAGAGGTTTTCTTAATTTCCTAATTCTTAATGACATCTGCGTATCTCTTAAGACAAGAGATCAAAGACTGAACTGAGTAAAATTCTAACTGGAGCTGTGTGTGACTTATTTAAGTAAACTGTACTACACATGCAGTAATATTTGTTTCGGTTTCACGAAACACATCGCCTGTTGTTGGGAATATCAAAACTGGACCTTTGCAGAGTGGCGCCGCATCGTGTGGTTTGATTAATCCCTTTATTTACAGCTGTACCGAACTGACAGGAGGCTGCAGGTGTAGCGTCGACAGCCTGAGGCCTTGGCCCCGTCGTGCCGGGTCGGCCCTGTTCATGGCGATGGTGGCTCTGTGGTGGTTTGGGGAGCCTTTTCATGAGACACATTAAGCCCTTTAGTGTGCTTGGAGAGGCCCTTAACTGCTGCGTGCTACCAACATGTGCTGGCTGATCACACACACGCTTTCATAGCCTTCGCGCATCCTTCTGCTGAATGTCTATTCCAGCTGGACAATGCGCAGTCCCACCGGGCCGCAACTAAGCAGGCGTGGCTCGAGGAACACTCATCAGCTTTGGGAACAATTCAGTGACCCAGCCAAGGCCCCCGGATTTAAACCCTGTGAAAGCTCTCTTGGATGCCGTAGAGCGAAACATCAGATCATTGGATACTGGACCGACGCTTCGAGTGGTGTTGTGGACAATGCTGCAACACGCGTGGCTGGCATTACCGTCAGAAACCCTCCGGCATCTGGTGAAGTTTATGCCTCGTCGTGTACAGGCTGTTATTCGTACTAGAGAAGGACCAACATACTATTAGGTAGGTACAGCATGTTTAATGTCCACTGTTTTCGGTAGACTCCAAAGCTGGCAACGCTCCTGATTAGGAACCAACATTAATACCAGAAGAGGAATAACTATCTCTACTCTGTAAACTATTTCCTCAGATTCACGAGCCGTTTTCCGTGATTCCTATCGTGAATTAACGAAGCATATTTCTGATTGAACGTTTTCCGTTAAATGACCTGAAGTTTACGGATTTCTCACACGTGAATTGATAGAAATACCCCTTTTCATCTTTCAGCGGTTAATAACGAAAATAGCAGTTTTTTAAGAGGTGTTATCTGAAAAACTTCAGAGAACCTTTCCGGGATTTTGCTTGTATAATAACAGAAAAGTTCTGTTGTCGCTTTTTCCGCCTCTATATGACGGAAAATTACACGTGTTTTGGCAGGAAAACTCGTATACCTTAAGTGTCGCAGGGGTGATTGAATGAATGAGGCCTATGTATCAATCTGTGGGCTTAAATTAAAAGCTATTATAACTACTCACCTTTTCTTAAACATAACTGAAAGTCATCAAACAGAAGCCATAGCTCTTTCCACGTTTATAAGTGAGTCACGGAAAAATTCTCATTGCCCGCCACCGGGAATCGAACCCAGGGTCTTCCAGTTACGCGCCAGATATGCTTCCACTGCACTACAGCGGCCTCGAATTCCTCCAGACTCACGCACGCTAACTGCCAAGCCAATTTGGCAGGTTGCTTCTTGGAGACCCGCACAATTCTGGGGATTCACCAAAGATGGTGAGCAGCAACTGAATAAATAATCAGAAAACGAATGAATAATAATACGGACATTTGACGTGTACAATTTTGACGTTATTCAGTTGCTGCATACCATCTTTTGTGAATCCCCAGCATTGTGCGGGACTCCAGGAAGTAACCTGCCAAATTGGCTTGGCAGTTGTGCGTGAGTCTGGAGGAATTCGAGTCCACTGTGGTGCAGTGGAAGCATATTGGAAGACCCTGGGTTCGATTCCCCCGTGGCGGCCAATGATAATTTTTCCGTGACTCACTTATAAACGTGGAAAGAGCTATGACCTCTGTTTGATGTTCTTTGTCCACGTCAAATTAACTGAAAGTCATTACTTTTTTCAAAAAATAGCTTGACTTACAAAACATTCTCTTGTTTCGAGAAATCATGATGAAAAGAAATATACACAGTCGTACCAGAATAATATGACCACCTACCTAATAATAGAAATAATCACTCTTGGCCAGGATGATAGCCGAGAGATAGCGTGGCATGGACGCAATGAGGCCTTGAAAGGTTGCCCGAGGCACACGTGCGCATTCGGACTGCAGCAGAGCACGGAGGTCCCGGAGATGACGTGGTTGTGAGTCGGCACGTAGCACCTATTGATTCAAATAGTCCCACAAGTGCTCTATGAGATTGAGGTTGGGCAATTTCGCTGGCCAAGGGAATACGGAGACATCGCTGTGGTGTTCCTGGAACCAGTCAAGCACCCCCTTGGCGACGTGGCACGGCGCATTGTCGTGTTGTAGACACCATCACCACCAGGGTAAACGTCCAACATGAAGGAATGCATGTGGTCAGCGAGGATAAACAGGTAGCCATTGGCGTTCAGGGGCCCATCCAGTGGTACCAGCGGTCCCAGGTCATACCTGGAAAATATCCGCCAGACATGCGCACTGCCACCGCTGGCCTGTACTTGACCGACAAGCGTGTCCGGGTGTTGGCTCTCGTGTGTCTGACGTCATATCCGCCACCGCCCGTGTTTTCTGTGGAGTAGAAACCTCGATTCGTCGCAAAAGGCCATCAGAGGAGAACCTTTTTCCACTCTTTCACTGTCCAATGACGGTAGTTCCATACGAACTGCAGACGTCGTTGCCGATGGACCTGGATTAACATGGGCCCCTTGACGCATTGTCGACTCAAGAGACCCACGCGTAATAGGTTTTGCTCTACTGTTATCGAGGACACGTACCTAAGTGTCCCATCGTTTATTTACGTGGTCAATTGCTGCTAAGTTTCGCTTCGATTGCCCTTTACCAGTCGACGGAGGCGACGTTCTCCTCTGGAGTAGATGACCTTTTGGGTTCCACGTTGGGAGGTACTCGGTGTGCCAACGGTCCATTCTTACTGCAGATTCACATTTACCACAGCACCTCGCGAACAGCCCACGAAATTTGCTGTTTCTGAGATGCTTCCACCCTTGGCACGGTAGCCGATGTTCATTCCTTTTTGAACGTCCATAAAATCACTACCTCTGCCCAATTGTGCTCAGGTGACGCACTACGGCTCATCTGTCCTGGCCGGCCGCTTATATCTTCGTGTGGTCGACCTTCTCACGTGCACTCTGTGACGCGCCTGGGCTGGTACACTATGATTACGGGGGTGGTCATTTTATTCTGATACGACCGTGTAATTTGTGATAAGTTCCCCTACAAGAAAAGTAAAATTATTAATAACTTTTTCAGAAAAATAATAAGCTTCTACAGAAAATAAAAAAACCATGTAATCCGCATTCATAGCCGTTGGATGTTAGCGTCCTTTGCTCGTTTCTTGTATTTTCATCGAACACCTGCTGCAAGCTTGTTTACATTTTGTGAGTTTCAGTTGCGCCGATGCAGCCAGCAAGCGATGCGTTGCAAGGAATTATGGGATCACGACCCTGGACAATTGTTGAGAAGGAGAGAGGTGATGATAGCGTCCCTTCGCTGTGTGTGTGAACATGCTGTATTTGTTGTTCTCACAAAAACTGCTCTAAAAGAGTATTATCATTACCTAAAAGAATTCTCGAGGGATTATACAAAGTGCTTTCCGTAAACTCCTAAAAGGAATATTAATCATGGTAAGACTGTTTAAAACAGACGAAATAACCTTAAAGCACGGTGTCATTATTGTTAATAATAACAATTCGTTCTATGTTTATTATATATCCGTAAACTTTCGTTAGCGTTTTAGTTGTTTGTTTAGTCAACAATAAATGACGAAAAACTTAAATCAGTAGTCTGTCGATTATGAACATAGTTACCGTTGCAAATCATTTCTTAGTTTTTAACTTACACCATCAATAGCAAAAACTAGCGCCGTAACTAGGCAGGTGCAACACGGACACAGAGCCCAAAAGGAAGAGAGACCTGAAATGGAACTGACAAAAACATTGTCTCGTAAAAATGCGTAACGGGATAAATAAAATTTCATGAGCAGTTGATGAAATAAAACGCTTTTTTCATTGCGTCCAGTTAAAAATGTTTGCTATTAAGTAGTTTGATTAGAAGAGCATCTTTTTAAAACGATGATTAAGGGTTATTTTTAAAGATGCGTAGCCGGTCACGTAAGGAAGAGAGAGATTGCCCAAAGATTAAGCTTTTCCCTTCCTTGCGTGACCAGAGCTCCCGTCAAGGTTAGTGAAGAAGTGATATTCGGCGCGCACTCTCCTCTTTGCTTTGTCGGATGTTTTATGTGGCTTTATGGTTCAGTATCCGTACCTGTGACGTCACTGAGCAAAGGATGCACAAAGATTACCCCTACGAACTAGCCCTGCATAAGTTCGATTGAATATAATATCGTTAAAGATATTATTTATGATGATGTTATCAATGAATTTGCTGAAATGAAAGCCAGAAAAGTGCAATTAAAATAATTATTTTCATTTATGAATACATGTGAATGATTTTGTGTATGTCTTGTGTACACAAAAATTATTTATAAGCAATGGTTATATCGTATTTGTTTTATTAACCCCCCCCCCCCAAATAAATTAAGGGGCCTAGAAATGAAAAATTCCATAGGGCACATGAAAAACTAGAACGTCACTGGCGACCATTGCATCACTCCACGGATCTATAGCCCTGCTCTTGTATCATAAACGTAAGGTAAACGTCTTGCGGGCTCAATCAACAGCGCTCCGTACTTGCATATCAATCATCGCGCGTTCTAATCCTACAAATGATGGATTTTCTTCACCTCATAAAGAAAAAATCAACTGGTTCCCCTCGACACACGAAGTCCTGTAGAATACGTAAAGAGCATTTTTAACCACTACACAACCACCCAAAATTTCTATCTCCCTCTGTTCACGTGACACCAACGGAAATTCCTGTATAGACTGAAGAGAAGTAAAAAAACAAGATTTTTAAGAACAAAGGAAATATCTGTATAAAACCCGAAATATTTTGACCCGAATTTCTGCATAAAGCCGGAAAAACCGAAACTGACATTTCTGCTAAAAAATTGAATTAGTGGCAACGGAAATCTATCAAAATACTAAATGTTTCTGTTATTACAAACGGAAATTTAGTAAAAACATCGAAGAACTGGCGACAACTTTGCTGCGCGTTATTTTCAGAAATATTCCGTGAATTCATACCACTTTTTTTAAAACATTGTAACCTCGAAAAATACAAACTTACAGTCAAAACAACTCTATAAGTGAAAATCTCAGGTAAATGAAGGTTCATATAGCAGCTGTGTCGGAGAAGGTATGTGAAAGCATGACTTAAGCTCGGACTTTTACAAACACAACTTTGTTTTTTCTGCTACGAGTCAAAAGCGTATTTTTATCAAAACTCGAGTTTTTTGACGACTGTGGTATTTTTCTGCATTGTATACAGATTGGGAAATAACAAAAGGGTGTCCGAAATATCCCAGAATTCCCCTCCAAATACAACACGGTGGTGGTTATGGCATATTCGGACTTCTATGCTGCGGAGGGCGACGCCGCACGACCTTGAGGTAACAGAAGGGAATTGCAGCAGGCAGCAGCAGATGCATGAAATTCAAATCTTTCGTCGTGTAATTCCTTTTTCTGATTTCCATTTTGCCAACTAAGAAGACAAAAACGTTTTTTGTTTCCTGGAGAGCCGACAAGAGAACGGAAGAGCGACGGAAATGACGGAGTATTGAATAACGCATTCGTTGTTTTGCATTGTAAATGGTTTCATTTTTTAGCGCTTCGTCCGCCAGGGTCTCGAAATGGGGACCATACGAAATGTTTCCTGCCGAGAGTTAACCAGTTTCTTTTTTCCTCTCCGGTGAAAGGATTCACATTTCCCGGCGTCCTTTCCATTTTCTTTTTTCATTTTTATTCTTTAATTTTCGTTCTTTTCGCTTTCGCGTCGGTAGTTGTCGTATTTTGATTCCTTTGGCTTTTTCATGCCTTTTCTTTATTGCATTTCCGTTGATTTACACCGCACATCTCTAAATATAAATGGAAATTTCAAAAGAAGATAACGGAGGATATCATTTTCTGCAGCGCTTTATCAGTAGTGCTGTCGTTACAAGTTTCCTCTATAACTGCAGCCCTTGGGAGTGTATTTTGAGAAGAAATGGTAGTTAGAAGAGATCATCTATGTCACGTTAATGGCACAGGAGTAAAACTGATACATGTTTATTGATGACCTCATGTCAAATACCACAGAGCCTCGCTTACCAAAAATAATTTTAAAAAATCGCAACACTTATGCGGGATAGGAAAGAGATGTCAGCTTTAAGCGGCAAATCATGCGGAGAAGCAAATTTGATGCTTCCGTCTACAGTTTGAAGTTTACGTAAAACTAATGCTCACAAATAAAACAAAACTACAGGATAAGCTCAGTGTACTGTGAATTACTGAATACCAACCTTTCTACATGTATCAGAGACTGATAACCTTTCTTCATGAAGAGAGAGAAAGATAATCATCGTTAGAATGAGTGGTTTTACCGCATTTAATCACCCATCTCTCTGATTGTAAGTCTGTTCATACGAAAACACGCGGGATTATCGATTTTTTTCTTACCTTTTGATATTTTTACGCTTTCCCAACCGTAGGTTGAAGAAGCGTATATGCTCCACCTTTGTCTGTCTATCTGTTTGTCTGCCTGTCCGCACGATAATTTGCTTAAAAATGGTTCGATTTCGATAAAATTTTAGTATGTGGTAGAACCCTATTGAAAATGGTCTAAATAGTGTCAAAGGTCAGGACATAGGAGCGGATCCATTCCATCGCCCTTATGCGTGATAACTTACGTAAAAAGGCTTCGATTGCGACAAAACTTTATCATGTTGTTCCGGAGTCATACTGAACCGGTTCTGTTGAATATCATCGAAATGGGGTCAAAGGTCAGGCCACAGGAGCAAGATTTATTCCACAGCCATTATCCTCATAACTTGAGTAATGATTTCTGGTATGTTGGAAAGTGTATCATAATGTCTTTTTTTTTTTTGAGGTTTAGCGACCACTGTCAGCAACTCGGTTGGCTATAAGCAGTCGCCCGTCCCTAATTTAGGGTCACTGGTACCAGGGAAGGGAAAGAGCCAGCGCCGAAAGACCAACACAACATTCATACCTCACCGGGATTCGAACCCGGACCCATCTCGGACGAATGATCATAAGCATTCGCTTAGTCCACAGCGCCACCGGGGGCGGCTGTGTCATAATCAATGCATTGCATGATTTTACTAACTTGTATTCTGCCGCATTTGCTTCGGTGAAAATTCTTACTGAAAATCGCTTTCTGTGTGTGTGTGTGTGTGTGTGTGTGTGTTTGGCAAAAATTTGGAATTAATATTTTTATAAAGAAAACTGCGCTGGAAAACAAATACGGAACTTAAGGAAACTGTGAACGTAATCAACATGTACCTTTAGGGAATGCGCATCAAAGCTCAAATATTTGTGATTTTTTTTCGCAAATGTGATCATTCATCGTAAGCACATAATTAATTTGTTGACACTGCGTAAGGCATGTCCGCGTCAAATGTATAAAGAAAATCTGTGTGTTTGTATCTGTTAAGTTTGCTTTGAGGACTGGCATGCAGCAACGCCACTGCGGCGAATCCAGTGAATATCTAAATGCTCCGTAGAATTTACTGTGGTGAGCAGATGGTAGCCGGTGCAGATGTTTGAAGTCAGAAGAAGCAAGAAATGTACATTACCTGATCAAAATTATCCCGGACACTTGCCAACCCACAAACTTCCTGTAATAGCAAAGGAATTAATATCGAGTTGGTCGACCCTTTGCCCTCTATTACAGCCTCCACTCTACTGAGAAGGCTTTCCACTAGATTTTGGTGCGTTGCTGAGAGACTTGCCTTCTATTACAGCCTCCACTCTACTGAGAAAGCTTTCCACTAAAATTTGGTGCGTTGCTGAGAGACTTGCCTTCTATTACAGCCTCCACTCTACTGAGAAAGCTTTCCACTAGATTTTGGTGCGTTGCTGAGAGAATTGCCTTCTATTACAGCCTCAACTCTACTGAGAAAGCTTTCTACTAGATTTTGGTGCGTTGCTGAGAGAATTGCCTTCTATTACAGCCTCCACTCTACTGAGAAAGCTTTCCACTAGATTTTGGTGCGTTGCTGAGAGAATTGCCTTCTATTACAGCCTCCACTCTACTGAGAAAGCTTTCCACTAGATTTTGGTGCGTTGCTGAGAGAATTGCCTTCCATTTTGCCACAAGAGCGTCAGATCGATCACCAGTGCCGTGCGGTTCGGCCTGATTCGTAGTCGGCGTCCCAATTAACCCAAAGTGTTTCATGGGTTGAGATCAGGGCACTGTGCAAGCTTGTCAAGTTCTTCTACACCAATATCATCAAACCATTCCTGCTGCACGTATCTTGCTTTGTGGACGTGGCGATATTCTCTTTGTACAGGAAAGGGTCTTCTCCGAATGTCGCCATAATGTTGGAAGCACAGAATTGTCGAGAATGCCATTACAGGCAGCAGTGTAAAGACAACAGCCCCAGAGCATGATGCTTCATCCATCAAACTTCACACCTGGTGCAACACAGTCGAGCAGGTGGTTAGTGTTCACGTGGCATCCTGCACGCGTAGGCTTGTCTGGTCGACTGTCAAATGCTGAAGCGTGATTTATCACTCCAGAGAACGAGTTCCTACTTCTCCAGAGTCCACTGGCGCCGAAATGTAAACCCCTCCAACGGACGCTTAGCATTGTACTTATGCGGCTACACGGCCATGGAAGCTTCAGCTCTCGACGCATCGTCATGATGCTGGCGTTATTTCCAGATGCATTCTGAACTCGGTAGCGAGTATGGCAACCGAGGGTAGGTGGCTGTCCCACTCTGTCATTTTATGTGGCTTGGTAGGTCGCGATTGTGCTGTTGTCCCTCCTAGACGGTTCTATTTCTTCGGGAAATTTTACGCTATACAGTAGGGCAGAAATTTTCCCAGCTGATCTTTTGTTAATATCGCATTTTGTGACCGCGGCCAGAGATGGGAATGAGTCACAGGTCAACGGGTCAAAAATTTCTAGAGAGTCAAACGGGTCGGTCGGGCCAAGGTGTTCTTGAACCGATTTCGAGCCGGTTTTATTTCCGTTTGATTTTTGACATGCAATAAAAAAAATTGCTTTCGAAGAAAAATGCACACTGTGCAATTGGTGATCGATACCGGTGCCCGTGGAATGAAAAAATGATTTGTCATGCAATATGAAAGTGTCCTTAGACGGTAAAAAGGAGTCCCTTCCTTCTGAGGGGCAACGATGATAACAACATCCACAGTTTGGAAACTTTCAACTCATCAGAAACGTATGAAAATTGGTGTTACTCTGAAGCATATTCTGAAGCTTGACTACCAAGAAAACAGCAAAAACTGAAATTAAACATACAAGTTGCTTAATTCAAAAATTTTGATTGTAGCGTCATCAAAATTAGGTGGAGCAGCCTTAACATTACTGCGGAAGGACTTTGGCTCAAGCAGATGTGTTTGAAAACACATGTGTAAAACAGTTAAGTTATGTCGAGCAAATGAAAAACGACAGTTTTCATACCTCCTGCAAGTAAGTGAGTAAATTACACGTTTCTATAGTACATTTGTTTGATTTCCCTACAACTGAAAATACCCACTGCGAAGAAACTTTTTGAACGCCTTATTTGTATTGTAGTTCAAAGCAGTTTTGTCTGGGTCTGATCCGGTTCGGGTCCGGGTCCAAAATGTTTGACCAGTTTCCAATTCTGACCGTGGCACGTTGAAAGTCACTGAGCTCTTCCATACGACCCATCCTACTTTTCATGCTTGTCTATGTTTGTCAGGCAGTATATGTCTTTTTATACTTGCGTGGTCCATGCCTGTGACGTATACGAGCAAATTCACTTCTTAAAACGGGTGTCCTGATACCTTAGATCATATAGTATGTACACTACTCGAATGCCTCGCAAAGTTCTGGTTCTGGCCGCACCCCGTAAAATTATGGTTCTGGTAGAGCACCGTAAAGTTCTGGTTCTGGCAGGGCCCGTAAAGGTCTAGTTCTGAACAGGCCCCGTAAAGTTCTGGCTCTGGTAGAGCACCGTAAAGTACTGGTTCTGGCCGGGCCCCGTAAAGTTCTAGGGTTCTGGCCAGACCCCGTAAATTTCTCGTTCTAGCCGGACCCCATAAACTTTTAATTCTGGCCGGCCCCGTAAAGCACCGGGAGTTCTGGTTCTGGCCGGTCCCCGTAGAGTTTTGGTTCTGGCCGGGCCCGTCCCGTAAAGTTCTGGTTCTGGCCGGGTACCGTAAAGTTATGGATCTGACTGGGTCTGTCTTTACAAATTAAGACTGGTACAGACCTCAATCGGTTGCTAACTAGTCATACAGGTGTTACCTTACATGATAACTGCGTATCCGAATGACACGGGACTCTTTCAGAAAGATAACGCCCCCTGTCACAAGTCCCATATTTCGCAGAAATAGTTCGGGGATAACGTGCAAGCATTTTGTGTGTTCCCCTAACCACTAAATTCCCCAAGACTTAATTCCATAGAAAATGAATGGAATACAGTGGAATGGAACTCGCCGGTCAATTCAAGTTTCTTGATCCTTCGGTGAACTCCTGGAAGCCATTTTGTCTTGCTGGTACAGAATATCTGAAGATGCCTTCTGCGTTCTAATGGAGTCGATGCAATACCGGATTCTGGTTCTGGCCGGGTCTAATCCGGCCTTTATCACTCCGAAAGGCAGTCTAACCAGATACCCGGTAGGTGGTGATAATTTTATGGCTCGTGAGTGCATATAATTAAACACAGGTTATCTCTGCTGAACCCTTTTTTTCGGTTTTGGTAATCAAAAAATATTTCGATAGGTATTCTTTCAAAATTTATGAGATTTAACTAATGCGGTATTTGCTGGATTTTTTATACAATAAATATTCCGGATTGTTAAATTCACTTGTTATAATCCTGTGCATTGCCTGATGGGTACCTCGCCATCGACGCGCAATTCGAGATTTCAGTATTTTTGTGACGAATACCTCTAAATGACCTTCCTTTTGATTTTCTGTGTTTTTATGCAAATTTCGGTTCCTTTTGGTTTAAGATTTTCCCACCTGATCGGCACATTGCTACCCCGAACAGGTTTTACACTTTGGCAACGTGGACAGTGAGTCAGAGCAAAATACGTATATAGACGCCATTCAATGTGAATATTGCGGTGAATATGTGAAAGTGAAGATAATATAAAGAAATAGCTTTTCATTATTATGTGAATCGACGAATAAATGTGGTAGCTTATCTGATTAAGAATTCTGTGTTGATAGAAGAGCTGTAATCTTTCTGAAAGAGTCCAGCAGTGTCATTAGGATACACAATCATCATGTAAGGCAACACCTGTACGACTAGTTAGGAACAGGTTGAGGTCTGCACGGGCTTTAATTCAGTTCTAGTTCTGGCCGGCAGCTGATCCCCAAAAGATTCCTGCAAAATCTGGGACTTGCGACAGGGGACGTTATCTTTCTGAAAGAATTCAGCAGTGTCATTCGGATACATAGTCATCATATAAGGCAACACCTGTACAACTAGTTAGAAACAGGTTGAGGTCTGCACGGGTTAATTTTTAAAGACCCGGTCAGAACCAGAACTTTATGGGGTCCGGCCAGAACCAGAACTTCACAGGGCCCAGCCAGAACCAAATGGTTTGTATTGGAACAGCCAATCCAATCTGCGGTGGCTCAACCACGCAACTTACAAGAGTTAAAGGATCTGCTCATAACGTGTTGGTACGAGATACCACAAGACACCTTCAGAAATCTTGTTCAACTAACAAGAGTTAAAGGATCGGCTGGTAACGTGTTAGTACCAGATACCACAAGACACCTTAGAAATCTTGTTCAACTAACAAGAGTTAAAGGATCTGCTGGTAACGTGTTAGTACCAGATACCACAAGACACCTTAGAAATCTTGTTCAACTTACAAGAGTTAAAGGATCTGCTGGTAACGTGTTAGTACCAGATACCACAAGACACCTTAGAAATCTTGTTCAACTTACAAGAGTTAAAGGATCTGCTGGGAATGTGTTGGTACCAGATACCACAAGACACCTTAGAAATCTTGTTCAACTTACAAGAGTTAAAGGATCTGCTGGTAACGTGTTGGTACCAGATACCACAAGACACCTTAGAAATCTTGTTCAACTTACAAGAGTTAAAGGATCTGCTGGGAATGTGTTGGTACCAGATACCACAAGACACCTTAGAAATCTTGTTCAACTTACAAGAGTTAAAGGATCTGCTGGTAACGTGTTGGTACCAGATACCACAAGACACCTTAGAAATCTTGTTCAACTTACAAGAGTTAAAGGATCTGCTGGGAATGTGTTGGTACCAGATACCACAAGACACCTTCAAAAATATTTTTGCGTTTATACCTCGCTGGGTAAGAAATGATTTGCTGCACGTGGGGTACCATCACGGTATTAGAAAGTTGGTCATAATGTTTTGGCTCTTCGGTGCATGTTCGAAGATGTGATCTACACAGTTCTCTAACAGCATTAGCTAGCTACTTAATCAAGCATTTAAACTACTGCTATCAAAAGATTGAAACACCGCATGCTATAAAAAAATCCAAAAAAAGGTACTGTATTCATGAACTGTTGTTATTAACAAAAATACACTCGTATAATACTGATGATCATGAATTCCAAACGTACAGTAAATTGCAGCCACAAAAGTTTCAGTAAGTTCCGTATAACCAAACACTTTTTTATTTTGTCTTCTAATATTTTAAAATGAAATTCACGAACTATTTCAAAACGAGCTTCTTTCTTATCAAAGAATAAAATCTCTAGTTACGTTCAACGTCCTTATTGTATACTTTATTTTTGCAAAGGTAAATGTTTCCCTGGTTTTCTCGTCGGACATATTTCTTAGATAAAAACAAGCATCTGCCTTTATAAATAAATAGTTAACTTATTGGATCTGAGACAAAATAGCCGTTCCGAAAGCCTTGGAAATGTCCGGAAATTCAATTTGTTTACAGTTTCTCTGTGAAACAAAAACAGGAAATTTTCTATTTAAGCCCAGACGACATTAAAGAAAGAAATATTGAAAATAACATCGTTGAAAAGACGTCTCTGAAAAACATATTTATTATGTCTTCAGAAAAGCAGTTGTAAGTAGTAGCCCAAGTAAATGAAAAAAAAAATGCTCTTCTTCCTGCCTTATGTCTCAAATCGTTCAGAATGAAATGTTAGCATGAGTCCAAATTTCGTCCCATTTTGGACAACACATGATGGTGGGACTCAAGTGCTGTTCGAAACGCGCGCATGCGTGCACTCGGTACCTCAATGACGCGGAATACAAGAGGCTGATGACGTGCATTTGGCACGGACCACACTGCATTATCATGTGAGAAGAGAATGGAGATAGATAAATGTACTATTCGGGTGCTCCTACGCCATTATTGGAAAAACAAGTTAGTAATGCATTAATTATGATGCGCTTTCCAACATACCAGAAATCATTACTCAAGTTATGAGGATAATGGCTGTGGAATAAATCTCGCTATTGTGCGTTGGTCTTTGGCCCATTTCGATTATATTAAACAGAACCGGTTCAGTATACCTCCGGAACAACATTCTAAAGTTTTGTCGCAATCGAAGCATTTTTAGTCAGGTTATGAGGATAATGGCTGTGGAATAAATCTCTCATCTTTGACCCATTTCGATGATATTAAGCAAAATTCGTTCAGTATACCTCCGGAACAACGCACTAAAGTTTTGTCGCCATACTAGAATTTTCAGTCAAGTTATGAGGATAATGGCCGTGGAATAAATCTCACTCCTGTGCTCTGACCTTCGACCCCAATTCGCTGATATTAAATAGAATTGGTTCAGTATACCTGCGGAACAACATACCAAAGTTTTGTCGCAATAGAAGCATTTTAGTTAGGTTATGAGAATAATGGCTGTGGAATAAATCTCGCTCCTGCGCCCTAATCTTGGACCCCATTCCGATGATATTCAACAGAACCGTTTCAGTACGTCTCCGGAACAGAACGATGAAGTTTTGTCGCAATCGAAGCATTTTTAGTCAAGTTATGAGGATAATTAGGCTGTGGAATAAATCTCACTCCTGTGCCCTAATCTTGGACCCCATTCCGATGATATTCAACAGAACCGGTTCAGTACATCTCCAGAACAGAACGATGAAGTTTTGTCGCAATCGAAGCATTTTTAGTCAGGTTATGAGGATAATGGCTGTGGAATAAATCTCGCATCTTTGACCCATTTCGATGATATTAAGCAAAATTCGTTCAGTATACCTCCGGAACAACGCACTAAAGTTTTGTCGCCATACTAGAATTTTCAGTCAAGTTATGAGGATAATGGCCGTGGAATAAATCTCACTCCTGTGCTCTGACCTTCGACCCCAATTCGCTGATATTAAATAGAATTGGTTCAGTATACCTGCGGAACAACATACCAAAGTTTTGTCGCAATCGAAGCATTTTTAGTCAGGTTATGAGGATAATGGCTGTGGAATAAATCTCACTCCTGTGCCCTAATCTTGGACCCATTCCTGATGATATTCAACAGAACCGGTTCAGTACATCTCCGGAACAGAACGCTGAAGTTTTGTCGCAATCGAAGCATTTTTAGTCAAGTTATGAGGATAATGGCTGTGGAATAAATCTCACTCCTGTGCCCTAATCTTGGACCCCATTCCGATGATATTCAACAGAACCGGTTCAGTACATCTCCAGAACAGAACGATGAAGTTTTGTCGCAATCGAAGCATTTTTAGTCAAGTTATGAGGATAATGGCTGTGGAATAAATCTCACTCCTGTGCCCTAATCTTGGACCCCATTCCGATGATATTCAACAGAACCGGTTCAGTACATTTCCAGAACAGAACGATGAAGTTTTGTCGCCATCGAAGCATTTTTAGTCAGGTTATGAGGATAAGGGCTGTGGAATAAATCTCACTCCTGTGCCCTAATCTTGGCCCCCATTCCGATGATATTCAACAGAACCGGTTCAGTACATCTCCGGAACAGAACGATGAAGTTTTGTCGCAATCGAAGCATTTTTAGTCAGGTTATGAGGATAATGGCTGTGGAATAAATCTCACTCATGTGCCCTAATATTGGACCCCATTCCAATGATATTTCACAGAACCGGTTCAGTACATCTCCAGAACAGAACGATGAAGTTTTGTCGCAATCGAAGCCTTTTTACGTAAAGTTATGGCGCATAAAGGCGATGGAATGTATCCCGCTTCTATGTCCTGAAATGTGACCCCATTTCGTCCATTTTCAATACGGTTCCTACCCAATTTGTCCCCTACCACATACTAAAGTTTCATCGAAATCGAACCATGTTGACGCAAGTTATCGTGCGGAAGGACGGACAGACAGACGGACAAAGCTGGAGCGTATACGATTCTTCAATCTACGGTTGTAAAGCGTAAAAAAGGGTTAAACGCGGGAGCAGCTTGAGAAATTTGGGAAGTTCCAGGCGAGGAGACAGTGGGCTGCCGCACTGCACAAAAATGGCTCCAGCGTTTCAATACTGGGGACACCAGTCTCGAAAATAAGCCGAGGTCAGGTCTTCCAATGGCCACCAACACTTGCACCCTGGTCGAAGCTGTGACACCCATCTCAGGTACCAGGACACCACAATTGTCAGCTGAGGTGGAGTCCTCCCAGTCCTCCTTCGTTCGTCATCTTCCTTAGCTTGGTTTCTCCTCCAGGCGCTATTGAATTGTTCCCAATGAATTGGCATCCCAGCAAGTGGAACAACGTGCCATTCTCTGTCGCAAATTGGTGTCAAATCCACAGAACCATAGGTTCTGGCGTCGTATCGTCAGAACTGATGAAAAGTAGATGTTCCTAGGTAATCTTGCCACAGGAAAACTATGGCTATGACCACGCCATGAAGCACAGCCAGTGGTGCAAAGAGTGTGGTTCGACGGGAAAGTCATGCTGCGCATTTGGAGGAATTGTGAGGGTCCTGTGCTTTGGGAACTCGGGTCAGATGATTAGGTTGGGGACAAGAATTTCTTTGCCGAGCAAATGCAACGGATCCAATGATGCTCTGCGCCAACACTACTCATTGCTCATATTTCAATAGGAAACGGGCGTTGCTGCAAGCGAATAATGCCCCAAGTCACACCTCTAGAGTGGTCCGCAAAAACTACAGGAAATGGAAGGGATTGAGATCTTACCCCATATTCTCCATACAGTCCGGACCTTACCCCATCATCCATACAGTCCCGACCTTACACCACCCTCCGTGCAGTCCCGACCTTACCCCACCCTCCATACCGTCCAGCCTTACCCCATCATCCATGCAGTCCGGACCTTACCCATCCTCCATACAGTTCGGACCTTAAATATATCCTCCATACAGTTCGGACCTTATCTCTATCCTACATACAGTTCGGACCTTAACTCTATTCTCCATACAGTCCGGACCTTACCCTACCCTCCATACGGTCCGGACTTTAACCTCATGTTCCATACAGTCCAGACCTTACCTCATCATCCATACAGTCTGGACCTTAACTCCGTCATCCATAGAGTCCGGACCTTACGCCATCCTCCATACAGTCCGGAAATTACCCCACCCTCCATCCTCCACACAGTCCGGACCTTACCCTATCCTCCATACGGTCCGGACTTTAACCTCTTTCAAAATTAAGGTCAAAATCTTAAATAATTTTAGTGGAATTAATTTGAATATGGGGGTAGGGATTAATTTTTATGGATTTTTAGATATTGAGAAATTATGGCAATATAGATTATTAGGATTTATGTATAAAAGAATTAGAGAATAGGTATAAACATTTAATTCAGCTTAGCACTGTGGGTCACGGCTATCGAAGAAGGGACAGAAATGCATTTTTTTACCAATGCCTAAAACTTTAACCGAAGAAAGATTTATTGATTACCAGGGAATAACCTACCTTGTCAACTAACATATAGGCCTATTAATAATTATTATTATTTTCGAAAGCAACTAAAAATATTTGTTAGCAAACTAAAATAAAAAATTTAATAGTACAATTTATTAACCACATATGCGTTAATTTTATATGTGCAGGACGTTTGGCTTTTTTTCTTTTTTTTTCTGATTGGAGGTTTAACGACCACCGTGAGCAACTCAATGGGTTATAAGCAGTCGCCCGTCCGTAATTAGGGTCACTGGTTCCAGGGGATATATATATACACTGCCGGAAAGTGAAAAAAGAAAACCAAGAAGTAATTGGCGGACGATCATGAATGTTACATATGTTAATGGGGTCGAGTTTACGTAGGTGTGATGTTAATTTCGGGAGCAACCGGTGAGCGCTTATGCCACAGCACGGCATAATATGCAAATTATCGTCGGTGGTATTTAAGGAGTACGGCAAAGTGAATGCAATCAGTCGTTGGCGT
Organism: Macrothele yani; assembly: GCA_039090855.1. Lineage (NCBI taxonomy): Eukaryota > Metazoa > Arthropoda > Arachnida > Araneae > Macrothelidae > Macrothele > Macrothele yani. The sequence goes on from CM077002.1 coordinate 51,071,799, forward strand.
ACGAACACGTGCGAAGACCCTGAAGAAGCTGCAATGCCTGGACATGGAAGACGTGTACGATTTCAGCAGTTATCGGACTTTGAGCGAGGTCTTCTAGTCCGGACTCCGCGAGGCCGGGTGGTCGTATCGTCGTATTGCGGAGCGAATTGGACGGGAAGTATCGGTGCTGGTACGATGGTGGCGTAGATGGTCCGAGGAACATTCCCACTCGAGAAGACGTGGAACCGGGAGTCACAGACGGAATCATGAGCGAACCGATCGACGCATAAGAAGAGCGGCGTTGTCAAGCAGAACATCCGCTGCGACGCAAATCCGAGCTGCCGTTGCACCTGAGGTGACTGTGCGAACAATCCCCAACCGTCTACTGGATGCAGGACTACGTGCACGTGTGCCTCTGGCATGTGTACCTCTGACTCCAGCCCACCGTCAGGAACGGCTGCAGTGGTGTCGTCAACGTCTACACTGGAGAACGCAATGGCGATCTGTCGTGTTCAGCGATGAAACCAGGTTCTGCTTGGGAGCCTCCGATGGCCGTGTGCTTGTTTGCAGACTCACAGGGGAGCGTCTCCACCCTTCTTGCATCCGCCAGCGACACACTGTGCTTACACCTGGTCTCCTAGTATGGGGAGCGATCAGCTATCACTCCCGTACACAACTTGTGTTTGTACAGGGTACGATAAACAGCACCTCCTACATCAACAACATCACTCATCCCGTTGTTGTGCCATTTGTAAGGTCGGTCCATCGTGGTGTTTTCCAGCAAGATAACGCACGCCCACACACGGCACGTGCAACGCAACATGCACTTCAGGGTGTGAGACAACTTCCATGGCCTGCACGTTCACCGGATTTGTTTCTATTGAGCACGTGTGGAATTTTATGGGACAACGACTTATCCGGTCTCCACGGCCAGCCACGACCATCCCCGATTTACGCGTCCATGTTGAGGATGCTTGGAACTCAATACCCCAAACTTACATCCAACATCTGTACTACAGACTCCATGCCAGAATTGCACAGTGTGACGCAGTTCATGGCGGTTCAACCTCGTACTAACCATGTTACATGGAAATGTTATTTTTCAGTTTACCAGCAAATGCAGCTGTATTTTGCCATAATGTTTTGATCACGCCATCCTATTTATTCTGTTATTATGCTGTATAAATTTCGTTGGTATCAGACGTCTCCTTCTTGGTGTTCTTTTTTCACTTTCCGCCAGTGTATATATGTAGCCTTTATTAAATTTCCTGTTCTGTGGTTACCTTTTACATAGGTATTCATATTATATATATTGTTTTATTCTTAATATTATATGTTATAAAATTAATTTTGAAATGCAACATGGTCAAATTTAAACCCATAACGAAAAAGAAATGAAATTCTGCATACAGTCCGGATCTTACCACATCCTCCATACAATCCGAACCTTAACTCCATCCGTCATACACTCCGGGCCTCAACTACATCCTCCATGCAGTCCGGACCTTATTCCATCCTCCATACAGTACGGACTTTAACTTCATCCTTCATACAGTCCGGACCTTTCTCTATACAGTCCGGACCTTTGCCCACCCAACTACCAGGTGCTTTGCTCCGTGGCCCACTTCCTACAAGGACGGCAGTTCGCTTCAGTTGTTCGTGGCACCACCTCGGGATCGTGGCTCTTGTGGAACGCTGGCTAAATACTATATAAAACAACGGCCTATATTTGGTGAATGAGATGAGTCATCATGAGGCTTTCTGGCATAATTAAACTCTTTAGCTGCGAAAGGGACGAACTTTTGACTCACCCTCGTAATGCGCATTCTATGAGTGGGTTTTTGTTGTTCCTCATCTTCCTGAGGTGTCGAAGATCTACTAATCTACCTATCCTTCAGGTGTCGAAGATCTTTTTTTGAGGCAACTGATATGGCTGTCAAGAGATGCTGCCAGACCTATTGGGTGAACATGTAAGGAGTTTTTGCTTTATGTTCGGGCATCTGGCTCTTTTGTCTTTAGTTGAAGCATCTAGCTGTACTGCCCCCTAGCTGTACTAACCCCTCCAGCTGTACTAACCCCTCCAGCTGTACTAACCACCCCTAGCTGTACTACCCCCCCTCCCCACTGCAATGCTTACTTTAAAGAAAAGGTAAAAGATAAACTCTGACATATGATTTAATGACCATTGTCATACTAGAGAAGAGAGTTATCCCAAACTGCTAAACAGAAAATGGCCGATTCAGAAGAGGGGCAGCTCGCGAAACTTTTATATCTATTTTAACGATTGACAAAACCTATGGGTTGAAAAAGAAAAATCTTTATTTAATGTAGTTTTTTCCGTTGTGTGCAACGGTTCAAATATTCGAAGACACAACAAGTTAAAAAATATTTGAAGTGAAATGAGACTAGGTGGCATCGTATCTCCCAAGCTATTCAACACCACAATGCAGAATGTCTATCAATTAATAAACTGGGAAGACAAAGGGGAAATGATTAATGGAGATGGTTTAACCTACCTTTGTTTTGCTGATGGCATAATCACTTTTGCAAGTACACCCTCTGAGGTAACGAATATAAATCAGGAACTTGCTGATAGAAGTAAATAAGTGGGCTTAAAAAAGAACTTACAGAAAACAACAGTGACCTTCGATAATTTCAAAACAGCTTAAAATTTAAACGGTGATAGGGGCGAGGGTGCCCAAATCTATCGTGAGCCACCTCGTTGGCTTAGTGGTCTAAGAGCTAGCCTCTGACCGTTGGCCCGAGTGGTTCCGTGTACGAGTCTTGGATGATGCTCGGGTGGTGTTTTAGTCTCATGGCACTGTCTCTCATCTCTACCTAGAGCCAGTGACCTAATAGCAGAGACTGGAGACCGCTTATACCCCACAGCGTTGCTCACGGTGGTCGTTAAACTGAGAAAAAATATCTGGCCGGTGGAAGACAGATATCGTGAGAAAGCAACATCCAAGAAATTATTAATAGGCGTATAACACTTGGGTGGAGTTCATTTTGAATAAATAGCACAATTTTCAAAAAAAAAAAATTCTATGTTTTAAAAGAAAGTTTTAACCCTTTAGCCGAATGGAACGGTTTGAAAAATAGCCTCAAATCAGCTGAAACGGATATATTCGATGTCCAAGCAGCGGGAAGAATGTCACTAAAACGAGCGAACTTGCTCATCAGAAAGCGTTGTATTCCCCTTAGGTTTGTTATTCGAAGGGGTAATTTAGAGGGATGATTCATACTAATCCCTTCTAACTGATGACCTGGCAAAAGAGCTATAAAATGGCGTCGAACTTTAAAAAGGAGAGAGAGGTAATTCGTTCGTCACTTAATTCTGCCTAGTGGCATGGTGTCCTTGACTTGGGGGGCAAGCCCTTCCTTGTCATGCTTTGGGTCACGGAGCAAAGAACAAAGGACCACAAGGGACCCCATATTATTATTGACAGGTGTATGATAGGTACTGCTAAGATGAGACGGGGAAAGGAAATATTCTTCCGTAGCTTTCGTAAATCCCGGCCGCTATGTGAACATTTTTATTTGGAGAGCGCAAAAAATTTTGGGCAAGCGGTACATCGGACGCTTAAAGGGTTAATCAGTGCATCCTTACAGTTCTACTTTTGGATCAATAACATTGACCTTAACTACACTCAACGGAGCAAATACTAGAGATACCTACCTAATAACGTGTTGGTTCTCCTCTAGCGCGAATAACAGTATGTACACGCCAAGGCATCAACTACACCAGATGACGGAAAGTTTCGTTAGGTAATGCCAGCCATGCGTGTTGCAGCATTGTCCACAAATCGGCCCGAGACGTCGCACCAAGATTCATGGATCTGATGTTTCTCTCCACGGTATCCCAGAGAGCTTCCACAGGTTTTAAAGCCGCGGAGACCTTGGGGTGCACTGGATAGTTCCAAACTTAGATTAGTGTTTCTCCAGCTATTCTTGGGTGATTGGGTCCGGTGGGGTGGCGCGTTGTTCTTCTAAAACAGACCATCAGTCGCAGGATGCGCGAAGGCCGTGAAAGCGTGTAGTTGATCAGCCAACAATGCTCGTAGCGCGCAGTAGTTAAGGACCTTTCCAGACAAACTAAGGGGCCTAATATGTCCCACGAGACGGCTCCCCAAGTCATCACAGAGCCACCATTGCCATGAACAGAGCCGACCTGGCACGAACGGGCCATGGCCTCATGCAGTCGACACCATAAACTCAAAAGTCACGTCAGCCCCGTACAGCTGAAAACGGAATTCATCTGACCACACGACGCGGCGCAACTCTGCAGAGATGCAGTTTTGATGTTTCCGGCCTTGGCGAAAAGGTAATGTCCGATGAAAAGCAGTCAAAAGTGACACCAGAGTAGAGCATCGGCTCCCGTAGCCCAGGGTTTGCAGCTTCGGCACCCGTAGCCCAGGGTTTGTGATATGAAATGCCATTGCCAAGTGATTGGTGTGCACGAGTCTGGATAGTCTACGTCGACCCGTTACTCAATGTCGTGCCCAGGGTTTGTAGCATCGGCACCCGTAGCCAAGGGTTTGCAGCGTCGGTACCCGTAGCCAAGGGATTGCAGCTTCGGCACCCGTAGCCAAGCGTTTGCAGCGTCGGTTCCCGTAACCCAGGGTTTGCAACGTCGGCTCCCGTAGCTCACTCATGGTTTACAGCGTCGGCTCCTGTAGCTCAGGGTTTGCAGCGTCGGCTCTCGTAGCTCAGGGTTTACAGCGTCGGCACCCGTAGCTCAGGGTTTACAGTGTCGGCACCCGTAGCCCAGGGTTTGCAGCATCGGCTCCCGTAGCCCAGGGTTTGCAGCGTCGGCTCCCGTAGCCCAGGGTTTGCAACGTCTGCTCCCGTAGCCCAGGGTTTGCAGCGTCTGCTCCCGTAGCCCAGGGTTTTCAGCGTCTGCTCCCGTAGCCCGGGATTCCAACGTCGGCTCCCGTAACCCAGGGTTTGCAACGTCGGTTCCCGTAGCCCAGGGTTAGCAGCGCCAGCTCCCGTAGCCCAGGGTTTGCAGCGTCGGCTCCTGTAGCTCAGGGTTTGCAGCGTCGGCTCTCGAAGACCAGGGTTTGCAGCGTCGGCTCCCGCAACCCAGGGTTTGCAGTGTCGTCTCCCGTAGCCCAGGGCTTGCAGCCAGACCCTGATTTACGGGAGGGCACACGGGGCACGTGCCCAGGGCCCCCGATTTTGGGGGGCCCCCAAATTTGAATTAAATGTGTACTTAGTTAATGGGAATTTTGTGTGTGTATATTCAAAATTTATTTTTTTTACTTTTGCATGTTCATGAGCCATGTGTTTATAGATGTGGTACTTACACACAGTGAGTTTGAGTTTCGAATTTCACGTAAACATGGGGCCTTTAATGAGTTTCAGTGATTTAATAACCTTCAGGTGGCAATTGAGAAGGAGGATCGCTTCCATTGATTCACGTGCCTTTTCTTGCTTTTCCGAACGCACCTAAACTCAACTGATCCTTCAACTTCCTGCACACGGCTTGTCGTTGTCGTAACTGTAACCACGAAGGCTTGGTTGTATTTTGCGTTGCGTTTCTTGTAGTCTGATGGAATGTTGAATATTTGTTATTTTTATATATAATCAAATTTAGTTAGTTGTAACAATTTATTTAAGTTGAATTATTTAACAGTTAAATTATGTCAAAACGTACATATTTATCAGGCAGTGCTAAACGGAAAGCCAAACAATTGAAACTGAAGGATGATGACCTGCAGCATGGTAGCATTGAACGTTTTGCCATTAAAAATTGGATATTTCACTTGGTCCCAAAAGTTCTACAAATTCATCTAATTTTACTACTGGTGAGTCTCTTGAGCGTAATTTGTTTTTGGAAGCCAGTAATCTGACTTCAGAATCATCTAACATCACAGATTCTCCCAATTTGGGAAATATTTTGAATTCATCTAATGAAGAGAGCACAAGTTTCACAATGAATGCAGTGGATCCTGCCTTATGGGGAGAAATTACAGAAGAAATGCGCGAATGCTTTTTGAGCAATCCACCCGTCCAAGATTTGAAGTTGCTGGCATTCACAGGGAAGGATATATGTGGTAAAAAACGTTTTCTAACAGAAGGTAATTTTTTCAGAATAAAAAATAATGAGAAGGTAAAACGCCACTGGCTTCTTTTATCCCCATCAACTTGTTTACTATTCTGCTGGATATGCAAATTGTATGCTAGGAGCACTACAGCATTAGGATCCACAGGTTTTTCTGACTGGAAGCATGCAAGTGAACGTCTTACAGAGCATGAAAATTCACACATACACAGGCAAGCAGTATGGGACTATTCATTACGCATGAATGCTTCTGCACGCATTGACTGTCAGATAGTTATGTAGTATCGGAATGAATCCAAGTACTGACAAGATGTTTTGCATAGAGTTGTTGCAACAGTTAAGTATCTCTCAGTTCGTGGGTTGCCAATGTATGGTGTTGATGAAACAATTGGATCAGTTCAGAATGGAAATTTCCTGGGCTGCTTAGAATTAATTGCAGAATTTGATCCATTCTTAACTCAACACTTGGAAAAATGTGGGAATCCAGGAAGTGGTAACACCAGTTACTTATCTTCAACATGTGTGGATGAATTTGTTGAATTAATGGCTGTACGTGTTTTTAATGCCATCACTGATGAAATAAAAATGTCAAAATATTTTTCTGTCATAGTTGACTCTACTCCAGACATCACACACATAGGTCAACTAGCTTTTATCATAAGGTATGTCAACAAAGATTGTAAAGCAAAAGAACGGTTTTTGACATTTATTCCATTCCATGGACATACTGCAGAAAACATTACAAATACCATGATATCTTTTCTACAGGAGGCTGGCCTGGATATTATGAATGTCAGAGGCCAAAGCTATGACAATGCCAGCAACATGTCTGGGAAGTATTCTGGTGTTCAAACATGCATTAGGAAAATCAATCCACAAGCGGAATATGTGCCATGTTCTGCTCACACTTTAAATTTAGTTGGTGTGAATAGCATAGATAGTTGTGGTAAAATTTTCTCTTTTTTCACATTTTTGCAAAAACTCTATACTTTTTTTTCTGCATCAACTCACCGTTGGAAGATGGTTCAGGAGAAAGTCCAGGAAGCACATGGAAATTCATCACTCACACTGAAGAGTCGGTCAGTTACCAGATGGTGTGCAGATGCTGCAGCTACACGATCAATGTGGAAAAATTATCGTGAAATAGAGAAAGTTTTAGTATTTCTGTCAGAAAATGTAGATGATTCTCCACAAACAAGAGATGAAGCACAATCATTGCTGAAGAAAATGCGAACAATGGAAATATCGATCAGCACAGTATTTTGGGACACAATACTTCAGAGATTAAACTGTGCAAATCAAACTTGCCAGAATCCAAAAGGAAATATTTCTGAAGTACCTAAAATTTTCCAGTCATTAATTGAATTCATTCAGTTCGTGAGGGAAAATTTTGAAGTCTATGAAGAGGAAGCTAAAACATTAGTGTCTGAAAATGTGCAATACCATGGTCATGATTCCCGAAGAAAGAAAGTGCCCAAGAATAAACACCTAGATGAATGTAACAGTGAACATATAGAACTCAGTGCAAGGGATATATTTAGAACTCAGGTTCATTATGTGCTTTGTGATGCTTTAGTCACCCAGCTTTCAAGCAGAAAAAGTGCTTATGAAAACATAATGAGAAAATTTGAATTTTTTACAAAAAAATCAAGATCTGAAATTTTTGAAGGGGCAAAAGCATTGCAGGAATACTATAACAATGACCTTGACGACCAGTTTGCAGATGAGTTTTTGCAATTCTCCTCAATGATGGGGGAGCAAGCAACCATTCTCCAGATGCTGCAAACTTTGAAGGTAAACAATTTAGAAGCCACATTTCCGAACACTGAGACTGCACTTAGAATGTTCATGACATTACCGATTTTAAATTGTACAAGTGAGAGATCATTTTCTTTGCTGAAAAGACTGAAAAATCCTTTACGATCAAATATGCGACAAACAAAACTGGCATCATTAGCACTGCTTTTTCTTTGGAGAGTGATGTGACAGTCTTTAAATTATGATTCTTTAATACATTACTTTGCATCTAGGAAATGCAGAAGAAAAATATTTAACCCAACTGTTTCGTCCTGATATAGGAGGTAAATTTTCAATTGTTTTTATTCATTCCTAAAAATAAAGAATAGTAACCGAGTTATTACAAATAAAAAGGTCTGGTGCCCAAACACAGCACTTTGTCATCGTATTGTCAGTTTTGTTTGACATTGGACAATTTATACATTCATGTCATCATGTGCTCATTAGATTTTGGTAAAAATTGGGTAAATGTGTAGTTTAGCGTGGTAAATTATTTGGTCGGAACAGTTGTAAAATTTCTAAAAAGTGTGACGTACAGATTCTAAAATATGGAATTTAAGAGGAAATGGTGAAAAAAATTTATCGTTAGAATGAATATTAAAGATGTTTACCGAAAAACTTGAACTCCAAGTATGACGAGTCAGCAGACGCTGCGGGAGTCCTTAAACAACGCTGAGGCGTTGACATGAAGCTGTGCTCCGTTGAAAGGAAGGATCGCTGCAGCCAGGACATTCATGGGCGGAATAGTACAACAGGAACCGGGTACGTTGTTGTCAGGAAAGAGTGTAGTGCTACGCTACAGAAAATAGTTAATTTCAGTGTCAGTTCTTGACATCGCAATCAGACAGTTTCTTGTTTTTTTCACATGGGATTCTTTGATGCTGAATGTATGAACTCATTTCTCCGTGGAAGCTTTCTTTTTTTAATTTAGTAATCAAACTTTCACTTTGAGACTTGCCATCTAACTTCGATTAGAGAGAATGCGACACCTACTCTAACGCTTTTCTAGAAACAAAAAAGGCATGTGCATACTTACTATTTCGTATCACGGAATTACATGCCAAAGAACGAAGACAGTCTCTGCATGTTTCTTTAAAAAGTGAGACAGAAATTACAAACTACATTCTTTAGCGTAGCAGTATATTCTGTTACTCTTTCCTGACAAAAGCGTACCTGATTCCTGTTGTACTCTTCTGCCCATGAATTCCTAGCCGCAGCAAACCTTCCTTTCAACGGAGCAAAGCTTCAGGTCGTCGCCGCAGCGTGTGTTTACTCTTCCTACTAGGACTACTTGGACTACTTGGAGGTAAGTTTTTCGGTAAACATCTTTAATATGCTTTTTTTTTTTTTTTTAATTTTACAACTTTTCTGACCAAATAATTTAGGACGTCGAAGTACAACACATTTACCAAAAATTGAACTGGACTAGGTGTTCCCCTCAGCTTTTCAGATTATTATTATTGTTTTCTTTTTTTTTTTTTTTTTTTTTTTTTTTGTGTAACTCAGACTCTTCCTCATCAACACAAAATTTTATATTTTGCAGTTTTCTGATATATTGAACATGATGCGCTGATTTGATCTTGGTAGAAACCGGGAAGCTGGAAGTAGAAGTTTCCATAGCACTTTTTCAATTTTTTATGCAGCTTCACATCTCTATTTATGAGGAAGTCCAGTGGAGGTCACCATGGATTTTTTTTTTCTTGTTTTAGTTCACATTTTTTGTTCGATGCATTGTTCTCATGTTCTAGACGCAAGAATCAGTACATTGCAAGACCACAATATTCACTAAAATTAAGATGTCCATCCATTTTGTCATAGATATATTGTTATAGTTAGAGTCTATGGGGGTCATTAACACCACAAACTACAGATCAACCAGTTGTCCCTGCACAGCCAGAGTTGTATAAAAATAAAATGTATCTGCGTACACAGCTATTGAAACAGAAAACTCGCTGCCAACCCGCAAACCATGATAACAATAGAATAAGACAATTTAAAGAAAATTTAATAAAACAAATAATTATTAGAACATTACAGATTCCAATGAGGACAAAATAGTATCTAATTGAATGTGCAGCAATGTGTGTAAAATGGACTTTTATGGCAAAATATTAAAATATTGGACTACGAACCTCATAAAAACAAGAGATTAATTAAAGAAAGTTTTTATATCCAGAAAAACAGTTCTATCAATGAACCTTCAAAAATTATAAATATGATTTTCAACAAGTTAATTCAAAAATACTGGACTTACAAAATGTATAAGGAAATATTTTTATTTAATTGGCAACTGAAAGAGGAACCTGGCAATAAAATTTAAATTCTGTGTAAACAAAACTTTTAATACAGTTCGTACACATTGAGAACAGGCCTTGATAAAATCTAGAGGCCAGAAATGTCTGTAAAAACAAAAGAACTCAGAAGATGTGAAAAATAATTAAGTTCTTCAGTTAAAATAGAATTAAGTATATTAATCTGAGTAAAGCATTGAGTAAGTGTTTTAATTGCTGTATATAGGCCTAACATTTTTATTTTTTTAATCTACATGCAAAAACTATCTGCAAACCTGCTAATGATTTGGAAACTATCAGCGTATGCATGTACGTCTGCTACTTTGCACACAGTGACTATTATTTGGTCGATAGAGAATAAGGAGGGTGGCCCCGGAAATGTTTTGTGCCCTGGGCCTCGCATGTAGTAAATCGGGCCCTGCTTGCAGCGTCGGCACCCGTAGCCCAGGGTTTGTGACATGAAATGCCATTGCCAAGCGATTGGTGTGCACGAGTCTGGATAGTCTACGTCGACCCGTTACTCAATTTAGTGTGGTCGGCCACCGCTTACTCTCTGGGAGCTAGTACGTCCGTCGATGGTATACTTCCGGTACACAATAGATAGTCTACGTCGACCCCAGTCATCAATGGCGTGTGGTCGGCCACCGCTTGCTCTCTGGGTGCTGGTACGTTCGTCGATGATATATTCGCGGTACACCTTTGATACGGTTGCCCTCGCGAACCCGAGCGGTTTTACAGCATGGACGATAGAATGACCCATCTGTCTTGCGCCGACCGTGGTCCACGATCAAAGTCGGTCAGACCACAACGTTTACCTATGTTCGTCGATTGCGATACGCTGTTGGGAAACCCTGCTGTCCGCCTATTTTTTTTTGTTGGTGGTTTAACGACCACCGTGAGCAACTCAGTGGCCTAAAAGCAGTAGACCGTCCCTAATTTAGGGCCACTGGTTCTAGGGAATGGAGAGAGCCTGTGTCGCAAGAAAAACACAACATCTTTGCCTCACCGGGATTCGAACCCGGATCCTTCACGGACGAATGATCATAAGCCAGCGCTCAGACCACTGCGCCACTGGGGCGGCGTCCGCCTATTTATCGCTTACGTTCGGTTTGGGTTTATTCTGAGCGAGAGATGCCTATGTCAACTGCCCATCACCCCTATTTCTAATATTTTGTCTACTGAGTATGAAAGCACACACAGAGACTGCGTACAACTCAAAGAAGCATGGAGAGATGTGTACCGCTGCACCTAACAAAGATAAGGAAAGGGACTCATGAATCAAAGAAACGGCTAAAATGGAATACATCATGATCAAGGTAAAAATGCTCAATTGGCAATAGGATGGAGATATTGCTAGAAGAACTGACTGCGGCTGTACAACTGAAATACTACATTAGATATCAAGAGACAGGAAGAGACCCAGAAGAAGATTAGATATCAAGGGGCAGGAAGAGACGCAGGAGAAAACCACGTGTAAGATGAGCGGATAAAATTCAGAGCATACCGCAGTGACACGAAAAAGAATTGCTCAAGACAAAAAGCTGTGGAGACGTCGCGTCGGGAGACCCTCATCCAACAGTAAATTGAGAATCGTTATTGATTATGGCAATTCCCTGTTGTTTGTTAATCTGTAAGACCTGTTTCTAAATTGCTTCTAAATTTTATATATTGTGAACCATTATTATTATTCTGCTGCTGAATGAAGGCCTCCCCAAATTTCTTTCTCAATTTTCTTTCTTGAGCCAGTCTAATCCTTGTCATTCCGACAGGCTTTCAAAATTCATTCATCCATCGTCCACATGGTCCTCTTCTGAGCATTAGAATACAATCTAGTATCTCAGTTGTTCAACGGTGGTCAGTTCTTCTAACAATATGCCCAACCTATCCTGAGTCCTGGAGGTCGTTGTTCTTAGTTTTCTGAGTTTTCGGATTTAAGGGTTTTTGTGCCTCTTCCTTCTGCCTGTTGCATAAGTCAGATCTATAAAGATACATTCAACGTTTTGAGCCTATTTTCAATTTATTATGTGCTAAATTAACTTCGTACGAAACCTTAGTAGTTTTCTCGTTACGCTTGTTTACATTTGAGAGCCATCAAAATGGCGGCTTCCGGTGCTTCTATATTGTCTGACACCTTGGTGAAAGTTAGACATGTACTACCCTTCGATACGATGGACTTGAAAAAAACCTGATTCCCAGAAGTCATTTATACGCTTTTTGGGACGTTAAATTTTGAATTTCAGTTTATCAAAAATACACGGTTCTTTGATTCTTTTGAACGTAAACCAGTATAGCACAATTTTGAGGGAATCGAGGCCCTTTTTTTACAGCCATGGTACAACTAAAAATTTTCTAAGTAACTTTCACGGTTCTCTTTTTTTCTCTGAATTCAAGAAATTTGATACAAGCAAAGGCTAGTGAATGTTTTACCCAGCATTAATGTTAAATCAACTAATGAACAAACTGCTTTGAAAAGAGCAATGCTAATAAGTAAAGGCTGTGTAATAGGGCCACTGAACTACTGTACATAAAACAAAATAGTATTCGAATTTATTAACTGTATTTCAAGGGTATTTTTTTTCATGTTTCAAAAATATAGAATCGCACAGAATTTCTTAACCTAGTTTTTAATAATGAAATTGGAATCAAGAAATTAATACAATTACATAATGTCGCAGTAGACATAGACTGACTTTAATTCTGAAATTCTTAAAAAGATTTATTTCTTTAAAAACGTAATGTTTCATTAAAATTAAAATTCTTTGTTTTCTGCTATTTTCTCTATTTCTTAAGGCAAATTGCATTCTTATTAACTTTCTGCGATAAAACGATTTGTGTTTATTCTTAATTTTAAATAAATACTTTTACTAAGATTTTGTGTTTATTTTTAAATTTAAATTACTTTGCAAACCGAATTTCTGATTATTTTGTTTGTTTGGTGGTTTAATGACTGACGTGACCGATTCAAATGGATATCTCAGGCTGCCATCCCTAGTTTTGATCCCCTGGGTTTAGGGAAAAGAGATTGCTAGTGCCATAAGAGAAATGCTCCATCCAAGCCTCACGGGATTCGAACCCGGATCCCCTTGGACGAATGGGTAGAAGCCACCTCCTCGCACCAGTCGGCGAGATTTTGGTAAATAGCGATTTTAACCCACCGGAAAGAATTACCTAGGGGTTAGCATATTGGACTAAAATCAGCTAGAACGAACATAATCACTGCCTAAGAAGTGGGCCAAACGCTGCTGGAAAGTGTGAAACTTCACATCAAAAAGCGTTGCCTTCCCTTCAGATCTGTTATTCAAAATGATCTTTCAGGGGGATAATTCACACCAATCTTTTCTGACTGATTACCTGCTGAAAGAGGTATAACAATTATGACGAACCTAAGAAAGGAGATATACAGAAACACCTGCGAAAATTGCACCCTACGTGTCATGCCGCTGTACCCGCTACCTGGTGGCCAGCCTGGATCTATTGCGCAGTCGATCAACGAGAGGAGAATGTGAAGGTTGCATCAGCAGAGCAGTAGCACAGCTTGACGTCAAAAAGGGCGATCCACACAACATAATGGGAGACATAGCCGAGTTTCAAAGATGATAGATAGTCTTAGACACAGTGCGCGTCTCGCCGCTGCATCTGTGCCCAAGACAGTAAGTCTTTGTGGTGTGTATCGCGAGCCATTGTACCCAGGGTCATGTCGGCATACCAGCAAGAGGGAAGAACCACATCCAATAGAAGTAACTGTCGAGGTAAGAGGAAGCTGACTGACAGTGACATCAGGGTGATAACACGGATTGTAGCCAAAAAACATAAAACCACAGCTTTAAACAGCAGAGTTGAATACGCACCACGACTCACCTGTTTCCATCAAAACTGCTCTTCGGGAGTTACATCGGGTCAACATTCACAGTCGTGTTGCTATCGCCAAACTTTGGATCACCAGTCTGAATGCCAAACGTTAATTGCAATGGTGCCAGCAGCGCAAATCGTGGACGTTGGACAGCGTGAAATGTGTATTGTTCTCCGATGAGTCGTCCTTCACTGTCTTTCCCACAACCGGGAGAGTTTACGTGTGGAGACATCCCACACAGGTTTATAACCCGGACAGATTATTGCCCACAGCACGGCGGTGGATCGGTGATAGTTTGGGACGCAATATCGTGGCAGTCTGTCGGTCCGCTTGTCGTTTTTGAGGGGCACATCACTTCCAAGGACTAACGAACAATTCTGGAGAACTAGGTGCACCCAATGGTTCAAACATTGTACTTTGAGCGTCATGCCGTGTATCAGGATGACAACGCACCGATACACAGAACCAAACTGGTGGAAGAGTGGTTTACTGAGCATGAAAGTGAGGTTGAACATCTGTCATGGCGTGCACAATCACCCGACTTGAACATTATTGAGCCACTCTGGGGTGTTCTGGAGGAGCGAGTCAGGAAACGTTTTCCTTCACCAGCATCACATCGTGAACTAGCCACTTTGCTGCAAAAGGTATGGCTTCATATCCCTCTGGCCACTGTACAGTACTTGAATCGGTTCTTCCCACAACGAATTATAGCTGTATTGGCCTCCAAAGGAGGCCCTGCACCGTACTAATAAATTATTATGTTGTTCAGTTTCGTTGAACACCCCCTGTAGACGATGTCTGAGTCGTCTGTTTCTGCCTAGTGGCATGATGTCTGTATCGGGGTACTAGACACTGACATCATGACATTGAGAACAAAGAAGCCCTTTTCCTTCATTACTAAGGCCACAGAGCAGCAAAGGGCGCGTATCACTTTTCAAAGTTTGTTGTTGGTACTACTGAGATGATAAGGAGAAACAAATTGTTTTGTTGTAGCTTTCGTCAAACCTGGCCGGTATGCGAACATTACTGTTTCGGCAGCCCAGTAAGTTTTGGGCACCATTTGGTCCAGGTATATAGGCCGCTTAACGGGTTAATATTTTGAGGGTTTTTTTCGCTGTATTTGTCACAGTATGATCCCCATCAGAACATGTACATACACTGCTGGCCACCTAAAATGCAACACCAAAAAGGAAGCATCCGATTGGCCTGAAATTCGCAGCATGCGTCGCCCGCGAGACGACATGCAAACGATTAGCATTGCAGGGCATATGGAAATCATGTGCGCCCGGCACGCCACCGAGAAGCACTATAGGAAGGGTGCACAGAAGGCAGGGTGGGGTGTAAGTAGTGGAAGTGTGTTGTGCTGCCGGACCTGTGCGTGGGAAGCTTCCTGATGCCTCGTCGCAGAATACGGCAGTCATTCCAGCACGTTTCGGAGTTCGACAGAGGACGAATAGTGGCTTATCGCGACAGCGGTTTATCGTACCGAGACATCGGCGCCCGTGTAGTACGACATCCAGCCACAGTGAGGCGAGTATGAATTCGGTGGGTGCAGGAGGGACGGACGGACCGACGTGAGCGATTGCCACAGCCGCGGCACACCACCGAACGAGAGGACCGGCATGTTGTGCGGCGGGCATTGACGGCTCGCACCGCCACATCACGAACGTTAGCGCAGGAATTAAGGTGTGTTGCGCAACAACCTGTGTCATCACGTACCGTTCGACGTCGTCTGCAGGAGCGGGGACTTCTCGCACGGCGCCCATTGCTCCGATAACTATTGACGTTACACCACCGGCGAGTGCGGCGGAGGTAGACCGTTGAACGCCGCACCTGGACTACGGAATGGGACGACATTATCTTCTACGACGAATCCCGCTTCTGCCTGCAACACCACGATGGTCGGATCCGCGTGTGGCGGCACCACTGCGAGAGACTATATGACGCCTGCATTATGCATCGCCATACCGGTCCGTTACCTGGCGTTATGGTTTGGAGCGCAATTGGATATGACACCCGCACCCCTCTGGTACGCATCGCCGGTACACTCAACAGACACCACTACATCTCCGACATTTTGAAGCCTGTAGTCCTCTCTTACCTGCAGGACCTGCCAGCGGCCACGTTTCAACAGAACAATGCGCGCCTGCACGTGGTGCGCATCGTGCAACAATTCTTCACGGCCCACCAGGTGTCATTGCTGCAGTGGCCAGCCTGTTCTCCCGATATATCGCCCATCTAACACGTCTGGTCGCCAATCGGCAACCGAGTGGCCCGGCAAGCACCACCCGCGGCTACGCCTGATGAACTGTGGCAACGTGTGGAAGCAGCCTGGACTGACATACCCCAAGCCCACATCCAAAGCCTCTTTCGTTCAATGCCGCGGCGTGTAGCGGCCGCTATTGCCAGCCATGGGGGCCACACGAACTATTGATGTCTGCGTGTTCCGCAAGTCGCACGGGCCTGTAAGCTCAACCATTTCATCTTTGTATCTGTTGTTATGTGTCGAGTAAATCTGGCTTTGCTATCTCGTGTCCTTCTTGGTGTTGCATTTTGGGTGGCCAGCAGTGTATATCTTTGTTCTACAGACAGTGGAATTCGAACTCACACATTCCTTCTCCGGAGCGGGTTCGCCCAACTCAACGACACCGGCAAGCTTTTCGATGCTTCACTATCCATTTGACTTATACGGCACGTCATCTCCCCCTTAAGAAAGTCGGGGGCACGAAATCATTCAGCAGTTTTCGGGTCAACCAACAGCAACAGTCGACGACCATTTCATTAGAGAAGTATTTATTTATATTATTTGTTCTTCCTACATTGTGCGGAAGAACCATGACACATTTTTTTTTCAGTCCTCACAGCCGCGAAACCTTTTTTACGCTTTCCAACCGTAGGTTGAAGAAGCGTATATGCTCCAGCTTTTTCCGTCCGTCTGTCCGTCCGTCCGTCTGTCGGCACGATAACTCACGTAAAAGTGGGTCGATTTCGATGAAATTATAGTATGTGGTAAGAGACTACCAGGTGACGAACCCTATTGAAAATGGGTGAAGTGGGGTCAAAGGTCACGCCAAAAGAGCAGGATCCATTCAATTGCCCTTATGCGTCATAACTTGGGTAAATATGGTTCGATTTCGATGAAATTTTAGTATGTGGTAGTAGACCACCAGGGGACAAACCTTAGTGAAAATGGGTGAAGTGGGGTCAAATGTCACGCCATATGAGCGGGATCCATTTCATTGCCTTTATGCGTCATAACATGCGTAAATATGGTTCGATTTCGATGAAATTTCAGTATGTGATAGGGAACTACCTGGGCACGAACCCTTTTGAAAATTTGCAAATTGTGGTCAAAGGTCAGGCAGGGCATAAGAGCGGGATTTATTCCATTGCCCTTATGCGTCGTAACTTGCGTAAAAATGGTTCGATTTCGATTAAATTTTGGTATGTGGTAAGGAGCCACCTGGGAACGAAACCTATTGAAAATGGGTGGAATGGGGTCAAAGGTCAGGACATAAAAGCGGGATCCATTTCATTGCCTTTATGCGATATAACATGCGTAAATATGGTTCGATTTCGATGAAATTTTAGTATGTGGTAGGGAACCACTGGGCACGAACCCTATTGAAAATGGGTGAATGGGGTCAAAGGTCAGGCAGGGCATAAAAGCGGCATTTATTCCATTGCCCTCATGCGTCATAACTTGCGTAAAAATGGTTTGATTTCGATGAAATTTTAGTATTTGGTAAGGAACCAACTGGGGACGAACCCTATTGAAAATGGGCGAAATGGGGTCAAAGGTCAGGGCATAAAGGTGGAATCCATTCCATTGCCTTTATGCGTCATCACATGCGTAAATACGGTTTGATTTCAATGAAATGTTAGTATGTGGTAGGGAACAACCTGGGCACGAACCCTGTTGAAAATGGGCAAAATGGGGTCAAAGGTCAGGCAGGACATAAGAGCGGGAATTATTCCATTGCCCTTATGCGTCATAACTTGCGTAAAAATGGTTCGATTTCGATGACATTTTAGTATGTGGTAGGGAGACACTGGGGACGAGCCCTATTGAAAATGGGCGAAATGGGGTCAAAGGTCAGGAGACTGGAGTGGGATCCAATCCATTGCCCTTGTGCATCATAACTTACCAAAAAATGTTTCGATTGCGAGAAAATGTTATCATGTTGTTCCGGAGGTATAGTGAACCGGTTCTGTTGCATATCAACGAAATGGGGTCAAAGGTCATTGCACAAAAGCATGATTTATTCCACAGCCATTATTCTCATAACTTGCGTAAAACGGCTTCTGTTGCGACAAAACTTTAGTATGTTATTCTTGAGGTGTACTGAACCGGTTCTGTTGAATATCATCGAAATGGGGTCAAAGGTCAGGACACAGGAGCGAGATTTATTCCACAGCCATTATCCTCATAACTTGAGTAATAATTTCTGGTATGGTGGAAAGCGTATCGTAATCAATGCATTGCATGATTTTACTAACTTGTTTGTTATGGTGCCAATATACACGGGTTGATAAGGATAATGTGAACACCGCGCTCAGAGACGTGACTTTTAATGCAGGTGCGTAAGCCGCAATACGTAAGGGTATCCACCACTTTTCAGTTGCAATAGCTTTGTTTAGAAACTTGAAGTCCTGTTTAAATGCATTTAAAGTGTGCAAAATTTCTTTCAGGCTTACGACAAAATGAGCGACCTAACGGACTTCGAGAGAGGGATAATTGTTGGTGGCCGGCTAGTTGGTGCCTCCCTGACAACAGTCGCCAGGGTAGTGGGGATATCGAGAGCTACTGTGTCTAGCGTCATGACAGCATACCATGTTAGTGGCAAAGCCTCGTCTACGAAACACAAGAGCGGTTAGAAGACGATCTTGACTGGTAGAGAATGAGGCCATGAAAGAGCAGTAAGAAGACCATGGCGCCGAAAATTAGTACGGAGTTCAATCTGCATCTCCAGTATAAACGAAAACAGTGCGCAGGAGACTACATAAACGAGATATTCATAGCAGAGCTGCTATTGCAAAACCTCTGATGACCCGGGTAAATGCACAACGACGACTGCAGTGGTGCCAGAAGCATACGGATAACGTGGACTGCCGACGCATGGAAGCGAGTAATGTATGTGTTCGGATGAATCCAAATTCACACCGTTTCTCACCGGAGGACGTGTATACGTGGGGAGTACACAACTGAGACTGTCTGCATCCAACAGTGCAACATGGTGGTGGTTCTGTCATGCTCTGGGCGATCATATCGTGGTTTTCAGCTTAAAAGGACGGCTGACTGGTAGGGCGTATGAACCCATTTTGGCCGGCCAAGTCCATCCAATGGCTCAGGCATTGTTTCCTGCATGAGATGCCATCTATCAAGATGATAACTCCCCAATTCAAAGAGCTCAGAATGTCCAATCATGGTTTGAGGAACATGAGTACGAACTTTCGCACCTTCCTTGGCCTCCCCAATCACCAGACGTAAACATCATCGAGTCACTCAAGGTCTGTGTTGGAAAACAGAGTAAGATCCCTTTATCTTCCTCCTGCATCTCTCAAGAACCTAGAGCAGTTTCTGCACCGAAGAATGGTGTAACATCGCACTAACCACCATCCAGGATTTGTATGCGTCCATTCCATGGAGGATTCAGGCGGTTTTGAATGCCAACAGTAGTCCCACACCGTAATAGGTATAAAACCTTCTTTTCTTAGGTGTTCATATTATTCTGCCTAACCCCCGTAGCTTTTCTTTTGAAGACATTAGGATTCGAACCAACATCTTCCTAACCTGGAGCGGCTATTCTCCCAGTTGAACTATGCCACCAGGCTTTCCGTCCATTTGGCTCATACGTCACTCATGTTACTAGGTCCCAAGCAAAATGCTTGCTTCTGTAAATAATAACTTGGAAATGAATGCATACCCTGTAATTTTTTTTACTTAAATTATTCCCTTATAACATAACTTGTCGCACTATCGGTGGTTCTTGGAACGCTGGAGCTTCTTAGTATTATATTCTGGACAACAAGCACAAATGTTTAATTATATAAAGAGCAGTATTAAGCTTTCTAACGGCCAGATGAGAATAGTCTGTTTACTTACGAACAAAAGTCTTTATTTGGATCTTCAAGGCACTCGTCAATGATAATCGTCATCAGCACTCCACGGGCTACCTCAAACAGTTAGCAGCACTGTACTTCTATAAACAACTGAATCACTGTATCTTCAGGCTCCAAGAATCTCAAAACAAGGACAATTTCTTCATATACAGGGTGATCACAATTAAAGGGAGGTGTTCAGAACACTGTGTAGAAAGAAATATTGTACAAATCTCAACTAAATTTGGTATACATACTTTCTTCAGCATGCAATTTAAAAAAAAAAAAAAAAAAAAAACAAGAACTTTAGTTCAACATTCCACCGCTAGGGGAAATTTGCCACTGCTATCCCCTAATTTGCATATTACGTAGGTTGTATAACGAATTTGGAGATTAAATAATAGATATGGTTCTATGTGTCCTCCATGTTCATGCTCGAAAAACTGGATTCGCTGAACAACACATTCGACGGCGGAATGTAACTGATCTGATCACAGATAGATCTTACGTTTTACCTCTCAACAAATTTGACATTCCGGCTAATTATTACATCTGTTGTTCCAGGTTTCTTTCTTCATAGCAGTATAGGCCTAGGCTTTAGAATGAAAAACTTTCATGCGAGCTAAATAGGGTGTTTAATTTGACCAGACGTCAATTGACTTTTACCAGAAGCCAGTGGGTATTCTGATTTGGATATAATTGGTAGGAAGAATGGTTTCACCCCAAAACTTTTCGTGAATTTTAGCATCAAGATGCATTGTTTTAGTCATCTTCTGAAGGGACCTGTTCTCCCACTCTGCGATCTCTTTTTTTGGGGGGGGGGGGGAGAGCAGTAAGCTACACTTATTTATGTAAGGTCAGGTGATGCGTAACATCACAGCCTCTTCTTGACAAATGTCAACTCCGCCTTCTCATGGTGCATCCTGTTCCCACTAAAGGGGCTCTGACGACCGCCAATAGCGGTATAACTATACCATCGGGATTAGAGGAAATGCTATCCCACACTCACCAACCCGCTTGGCCAGCGTGGTGAGTTATGGCCAAACCCCTCCAAAATGATTCCACAACTTAAATCTTGGCCCTCAGTCTCCGGCAGCTGGAATGTACCTGGCCAATGCAGCGGCCAGTGCGACATGAAGGCAGAGGGTGCTAAGAATCCCCGGAGGACCAGACTAGGCTGCCATCTGATGCTGACCTTGGATACGTATAATGAACGCTCCCTATCTTCTGATTCAAGGCTTCTTGAATTGGAAGAGGAACTACAAAGGATGAAGTGGGACATCGTCGGGCTAAGTGAGGTAAGGAGAAAAGGAGAAAATCTCATTGAACTGAAAAGTGGACATCTCTTTTACTATCGTGGGACAGATACTGGTAGAACTAGTGGTGTTGGATTTATAATAAACAAGAAACTGAAGGATAAAGTTGTAGAAGTTGAAAGTTCCTCTGACAGAGCTGCACGACTCGTTATCCAACTCTCGAAAAGATACCAGGCTCAGATTATTCAAACTTATGCACCCACCACAAGTCATCCTGAAGAAGAAACTGAAATATTTTATGAGGAAATTCGTCATCTAAATAATAAAGGTAAGCAGCACTTAAAGATAATTATGGGAGATTTCAATGCAAAAATAGGGCAACGGCAACAGAATGAAACTTCAGTAGGTAAATTCGGTCACGGCAACAGAAACCAGCGTGGAAATACTCTCGTTGAGTTTGCAGAGGCAGAAGGGTTTTTCATCTTGAACTCCTTTTTCAAGAAAAAGCCACACAGGAAATGGACATGGAGACATCCAAATGGAACGACAAGTGAAATTGATTTTATTATGTGTAACAAAAAATTCGTCATAGAAGACTGCAGTGTGCTAAACAAGTTCAACACAGGTAGTGACCATAGATTGGTGAGATGTAAGATGCACCTCAACACTAAACTCGAACGTGGCAAGCTCATAAGACAAACAAAATCTATTGACACAACCAACCTTAAAAAAACACCATAATACCTTCAAGTTGGAACTGAAGAACAAATTCTCTGCTTTAGAAGGCCTAACATCGGAAGAAGTGGATATTTCTGAAGCTAACAGAAAAGTAACCAAAGCTCTTATGGAAACAGCAACAAAATTAGCTGGGTCTAAGAACAAGTTGCACGCGAACAAATTATCAGGAAAAACCAAAATGTTGATGCAATAAAGAAGAGAGATGAGGACAACTAAAGAAGATGTGACTTCCTAAGTGGAATATATAGAGCTATGCAAGACAGTACGAAAAAGTATCACTGAAGACGTAAGGAAATTCAACTGTGAGCTAGTGAGGAAAGCAATTGAAAACAACCAAAGCCTAAAGATAGCAAAGGGACATCTCAGTAAGGGAAGAAAACAGATTATGGCACTGAGAAAAGAAGATGGTTCTGTAACAAGAAACAGAGGCGAAATTTTGACAAGAGTGAAAGATTTCTACTCCAAATTACATGAAAGGGATGATACATGTACTCCAGACATCATGAAAGGTACCAGTACCAGAGGTCCTCCAGTCCTCCCAGCAGAAGTTGCACATGCAATCAAGAACATGAAGCGGGAAAAAGCTCCAGGAGAAGATGGAATTACTGTAGACATCATACAAGAGGCAAGTGGATAAATCGAAACAGCATTTGCCCGAATTTTCACTCGATGCCTTAATGAGGGGAAGATTCCTGAGGATTGGAACAACGCTATAATGATCCTGCTACATAAAAAGGGTGACATTGAGGATCTCGGGAACTACAGACCTATCAGCCTCCTATCAGTGGTTTATAAAATCTTCACTAAAGTTCTTTCACACCGCTTGAAGGTAACACTGGACATGGCTCAACCGAGAGAACAAGCTGGATTCAGGAGTGGCTACAGCACAATAGATCATATCCACGTACTGAGAGAACTAATTAAAAGAGCGAGGGAATATGAACTTCCATTGTGCATGGCTTTTATCGATTATGAAAAAGCCTTTGATTCGGTGAAACCATCAGCAGTTACAATGGCTCTGAAATCCTGCGGTATTGAAGATACATACATTAATAGTATTAATAACATCTATGAAAATGCAAGTGCAAAGATTCGGCTGTTTGAAAATACAACACACATAAAAATTGGAAAGGGAGTGAGACAAGGCGACACCATAACTCCAAAGCTCTTTAATGCCACATTGGAGGGTGTCTTTCAGTCGCTGAGCTGGGAAAACAAGGAGATAAAGATTAATGGAGATTATCTAACCCACCTTCGTTTTGCTGATGACGTAGTCATTTTTGCAACTACCCCATCAGAGCTGCAGAGTATGATCCAGGAACTTGCTGACAAGAGTAAAGAAGTGGGATTAAAAATGAACTTTCAGAAGACAAAAGTGATGTTCAATGCTTTTACAAGAAATGAAGATTTATCGATTGATGGAGAAAAGCTGGAGATAACAGGCACGTACGTTTATCTTGGACAGTAGATATTAAGTGAGGGTCACATTCATGAAGAAATTAATCGGTGTACAAAACTTGCCTGGAGAGCTTTTGGAAGAAACAGCATAACTTTCAAGAGCAATATGCCATTATGTCTTAAAAGAAAAGTGTTTGATCAATGCATCCTTCCAGTGCTTACGTATGGTGCAGAGACGTGGACCTTAACTAAAAGAGACATACAAAGGCTGCAGACAACTCAAAAAAGCATGGAGAGGTGCATGCTTTGTGTAACCAGGAGAGATAAGAAGAGGAACTCGTGGATCCAAAAAATGACAAGAGTGGAAGACATCGTGATCAGAGTTAAATACCTGAAATGACAATGGGCTGGACATACTGCCAGAAGGACAGATCGTTGATGGACAGCCGAAATTTTAGATTGGATTCCAAGGGACAGGAAAAGACCCAGAAGAAGACCACATGGGAGATGGGTGGATGAAATTCGAAAGTATGCAGGAGTGACATGGAGGAGACTGGCACAAGACAGACCGTTGTGGAGGAAACTTGAGGAGACCTTCGTCCAGCAGTGGATTGATAATGGTTGACAATGATGATGACGATGATTTAGTGCTCTATGTCATTACTAGATAAAAACTCTTCAAACTCTGCCAGTGAATTCCCCAGCATTATCGTTTTTAAGAACTCGAGGTTTCCTTTTAAACTTATTAGAAGCAACAGCTAAAAATTCAATAAACTTGCTTAAGGCTTCACTCTTATGCGATATTAAATAAAGAGAAGTATTTTGGGAATGGTCATGGACAAAAGTAATAAAGTACTTCGTCTTCCCAGGTGTTGTTAAAAGCATTGGTCCACAAATGTCACTGTGAATTAAATCTAGAGCTCTTTTGGCCCTGAAGGTATTTTCCTTCCTAACTGGCATTTGTACCATTTCAGCCTTTACACAAAGTTCACAGAAATCATCTTTCTCACATCCTGGCAGGTTAAATTCCCTTGCCAAGTCTTTCTTAATCATATCCTTAATAGATTCTATGTTTCTGTGACCAAGTCTTCCATGCCATAAATTTATGCAATCATTTCTCCCACAATTCCAGGTGGATATGGCAATGTCGGCATGCTCATTTACTATAAATCCTGTAGCATTATCTTCCACAGTTAACAACTTATACTGTATAACTTACTGGAATTCGTTATACCCTTAGCAAAAATACTTTCACCATATTTGAATAAACACTCATTTCCTTTAAGAGTAACTGTGAAGTTGTTTTCAGCAATTCTCCTGACTAAAAGCAAACTAGTTTCAAGCGATGGAACATATAATACATCCTTCACAAGGATTTTATTTACATCAGATTCCGCTATAGTTAATATACCCTGAGCCCATTCCTAAAGATTCCATGTTACTTCCATCCGCTGTGGTAATAACTTCTCGCGAGTCAAAGCCGATATCCTGAAAAAATTCTCTTGTATCAGTCATACGTGATGTTGCGCCTAAATCAAGGGACAAAGTTGTAGGAATAGCAGGATCATTTCATTGCTTTACAACTTCATGCTGTTTACTTGACTTTTTAATTGCAGTATTTGCCCCATGTTTTAATTGTCCTGAATTCTTTGTGCTACGCCCTTTATCGTTTTTATTTCTGTTCCTGTAGTGCCTACATTCACTTACAGCAGTGGTTCCCAAAGTGGTGAGATTTGATTTTTAAAGGGGGGGGGAATTCGAGAATGAGCACACTAAATACTTTTTTACTCTCTTCTAAGATCGCCAGATGAGCACACTAAATACTTTTTACTTTCTTCTAAGATCTAAAATTAGTGAAATCCTTGTGTCAGTCTACTTATCTTGAGGTGAGCTCAAATTGTATTTTTAATTAAAATGATCAAAGTATTACAGAAAAAGCTTCCATTAAAAGTATTTTACGTTTATGCATTTCAGTTTTCTATTATAAGTTTTGAAACTTTATTTGCTGTTTTTTCATATCACTTCATATTATTAATATTATTTTTTAACAATTTCTTAATGATTTCTTCTTCAGTACTTCAACTGTAATTTCGTTCTTTAATTTTTCTCTTTCACGGGTGCCATGTATTTTGGAAGCTTGCTGATATTAGTTTTGTATCCATTAACAAGCTTCCAAAGAACATGTGAACAGGAGTTAAATTTTTGAATAATAAGAATTATACGTATATGTCATTATATGTAGAAGATAGGAGTTATATATAATTCTCTTTTGAATAATAAGAATTATATGTCACAGAATTATACGTATATGTCATTATATGTGGAGGATAGGAGTTACATATAATTATTTTTTGAATAATAAGAATTATATGTAACTCCTGTCCTCCACGTGAATAGGGGTTCATTTTTTGAATAATAAGAATTATATGTCACAGAATTATACGTATATGTGATTATACGTGGGGGATAGGAGTTCATTTTTTGAATAATAAGAATTATATGTCACAGAATTATACGTATATGTGATTATACGTGGGGGATAGGAGTTCATTTTTTGAATAATAAGAATTATATGTCACAGAATTATACGTATATGTGATTATACGTGGGGGATAGGAGTTCATCTTTTGAATAATAAGAATTATATGTCACAGGGGGGGGGGGTCACGACTTTTGAGATGCTTAGGTGGGGCTTGGCCAAAAAAGGTTGGGAACCACTGATTTACAGCATGACTCCTTCTACGACAATAAGCGTAGTATTTATTAGTACTGTCGTACCTGTATGACGAGCCACCTGATGACCTAAAAGCATTAACTGTGTGATTCTCTCTTTCCTTCTCTCGTATTCATCAATCAGCCTCTACTTTACAAATTCTAATGTGAGATCATTATCCTCTCTAGATTTTGAGGCCATGAGAAGAGTATCATAAGACGAAGATAAGCCGCATAGCAACATTGCTGTAATGTGAATGTTGACTAAAATCTCGCCCATAGTTTGAGCTTATTAGAATGCTCAAAAAACACGTTTATGTGGTTTTTACAGTACATGAAGATTCATTAAACCGCAAAACATACAACTTGAGTAACAAGTTAAAGTACTTGCGTAACAAGTCCAATATACTCTCAAAGTTGATCTTTCATAAATGCCATTAAGAATATTGCACAACTCAGCAACAGTATCACAATGTACAGGGTGTCCCATAAAGGTGTAACCAATTTTAAATAACCATAACAGTTTTAATACACAAATTGTGTTAATTGACAGAACAGATCATGAAGTTTTGTGGACATTCGACATGGGAACTATTTCTCAACCGAACAATGTCTAAACGGTATTCCAATTCCAACCATGTTCGTTCGAGAATGTCTGTATTATCTTTCTGCAGTGCATGTGTAATCCTCACTTTAGGTCAATAATATCTGCAACAGGGGTGCTGTAAACCTCACCTTTGATGAATCCCCATAAAAAAGTCACAGGGTGCTAAACCCGGCGAACGTGGGAGCCATGCAATGGGACCACCACACCCAATCCATCCATTGGGAAATTTGGTACCCGGAGACCTCCTCACAATCAAAGCCCAATGAGGTGGCGCCCCATTCTGTTGGAAAAGGACCAGAGTTAAAAGTACATCCAACTGGGGATACACAAACTGCTTAATCATGTCCAGGTAGATATCAGCTCTCAAGGTCGCTTCCTGAAAAAAAAAAGGTTCAATAACACGGTCGACCATTATGCCACACCAAACATTTACCTTTGGGGTAGCATGTTTATGCTCCATTGTGCAATGCGGGTGTTCATTTCCCCGAATTCTCACATTTTGTTTATTAACCTTTCCACAAAAATGGAAAGTGCACTCATCCGAGAAATCGATTTGCCTCAGGAAAGATTCAGCACTTTCAATGTTCTCTAACATCTCTTCAGCAAACTGTTTACGTTTCACATGATCATCTGGGGTTATGTGATTGGTTATTTGCAGCGTATACGGCAGCATTTCCAATCTCTGATGTAACGCTGTTCACTGACGACTTGGTGCTGGCTAGCTGCCGTGCTGCTTGTCTGATTGACTTTCGAGGGCTACGAGTGAATGTTTGTCTCACAACCTCCTCTCTTTCTGGAACCAGCGATGGTCGTCCAGGGATTTTCTTTGTAAGGACACTAACAGTTTCCTTGAATGGCTTGTATCACTTTCTGATGCTGCTACGTGTAGGCGGTTTGCTCCCATATTTTGTTCTGAAATTCCGCTGAACCTGCGTTTAAGATCGGGCTTCAATAATCCACTCCACAATCTGTGCTTTCGTCGCAGGATCCATTGGGTACACTTCCAGAAAAGGTGAGGGTATTCCTCACCATTTGCAACAAACAGAATGCTGATATTAGTTTTGTAACCATAGTTATCATCTGAAATTGACAACACCGTTTTTGGGACACCCTCTATAATGCTTGATATTTCTGTATCCTCGAGTAAAAGACACATATCTGATTTGCAAATTTGATCTTTTTGTAATCAATCATCATTTCTGACGTCGGGGACTGGTTCTGACACAATAATTCTGTTTAATTAAATATTCAATTTTGAAAATAGATATTCATGTAGTGCTAGTAGCTAGTAGAGACTTCCATGTTTTGAAAAAAACCTAGAAATCTACATATTTCACAAGCAGGTAATTTTCAGAATCATGAGTTCTCCGATGCAAACTGTGAATGCTTCACGCCAAATCTTCAGTCTAGTAATCTTGTGTGTTGGACGATAACGATACGAACAGTGAAGGTTGAATAAAGCGCAGACGAAAGACGAAGCGTGAATCTTATCATAACGACATCAAAGTATGCAAATGGGAAAAGAGACAAAACTTAACGTAACGTACCTTGATCGCCTAGAAGTATCCAGGTATTAATTAAATCCTTTGATTGGTGAAACACGCACTAATAAAAACATTTATGTGAATGTGGCACAAATGAAGATATCTGAACGGCAGATATACACCCATGAGCCATTACATTATGACTACCTACTTAATAAGCTATAGAACCACCTTTAGCCCGCAAAAGAGCGACCACTCGGCAAGGTATCGATCGATGAGGTGGAGATAGGTATCCTGGAGTATCTGGTACTATAATTTCAACATCAGCTCCTCCAGTTCCCGTAAATGTCGGGGTGTGGTTATTTAGCGGAAAGTCGAACCACAAATGTTCGATTGGGTTCATGTCAGGTGAATTTCGAGGCCAGGGCATTAACAGAAAGTCACCGGCATGTTCCTCGAACCACTCCTTGAGGATTCTGACATTGTGGCATGGCGCATTATCCTGTTGGCAATGGCCATCACCAGCAGAGAACGCAGTTGCCATGAATGGGTGATCTTAGTCCGCAACGATGTTCAGATACCTGACAGCTGTCAGGGACTGTGCTATTGAGATAATGGAGCGTAAAGTGTCCCAAGAAAACATCGCCCACAGCATAACACCGCCGCCACTAGCCTGTTTCCGCCCAACAGTGCATCCAGGTGCCACAGCTCCGGTTGGTAATCGGCGTACCCGCGCTCGATTGCCTACGTGATGCATCTTGAATCTTGATTCGTCATACCAGGCCGCTTTCTTACAATCATCTACGGTCCAATCTCGATCATCTTGAACCCATTTCATGCGTTGTTGGAGATTATGTTCAGTGAGCATGTGGACTCCGCTGGGTCTTCGGATACGCAGGCCCATTTACAGAAGGCTGCCATGAACTGTGCGTTGTGACACATTGCCCTGATCACCACTGTTGTAGCTGCGGGTGATTTGTTGTCGCCCTGTGAACAATGTGCTGCAGTCTCAGTTCATCTATGGCAGCAATGAGCTGCGGATGACCCACGGCTGGATGACGGTTTGTCGTTTGTCCATCTGTGCACCACTTCTGATACGTACTCACTACGGCGGCGGGTGAACATTCCACAGGCCGCGCTGTTTCCGAGATCATAGTTCCGAAGCTCCGTGCCATCACAATTTGTCCTTTATCAAACTCCGATAAATCTGCAACTTTTCCTATTCCGACTCCAAACACTCTACTAACCGAAAGCCGGCTCTCGTATTGTATATATACTGCTTTGTGAACTTCACCTGTGCCACCGTTCGGTCTCCAGACGCGTTTGTTTCTCTAGGCTGCGATTTGTCATAATGGAATGCTGGTTGATCGGTGTACATGAATAACAATATTGCGGATTTTGTGCTCACTAAAAGTAGCGCTCTCTAAAAAGCTTCTTCTCTGAGTAGGAGAATTTCTCAGAGTCCTGTATTTAGAATGCCTTATCCTAAAACTTCCGACGGTGTAACGTTTTTGACAATCCCTTTTAAAGTATATCAACTAGTGATTTACAACATTTAAACAACGCGACCGCTTCGAAGAGCAAAGAACGGTCAGTGACCCCTTTTAACCCTGCAAATTTCATCACCTGCGCAAGCACCAGTGTTTCGAGATTCGAAGCATCACGGGTAACAATTCTTTTCTTGTCAAAATACACAGGACTGTTGCCCATAACATTCAACGATTGAGAAAAATATAACGTTACGGTCGAAACACTTAAAAGAGAACAAACTCAAAATTTACATAGAGAAAGAAACTAAAAGTGAAAGTTAAATTAGAATATACATCATGATCCTTTTCAGTAGGACTTCGTGAGGTTTCATTACATTAAATTTCTCAGATTTCTTAAATTTTATAATTTTTGTTATTATTAGAAAGGATTTAATCTTTGTACAACTCAGCAGAAGAAAACCTGGAACTTCGTATTTCGTTTTAACAAATAGCAGCAAGGGTTTTGTTCATATCTTTTGCCGAATACCATCCTCAAGCTCGTGGAATAAAGTTTCAAACAGCAACAACAAAAAGAAAATTAAAAAGGGCATCCAAGCGTTTTGCTTCCCAATAGTTTCTCTAGAGAAATACAAGTGGTACTTTGTAAGAAAAACCTCTGCACATGGAGAGCTTTAGCTCTAAGCCCCAATGTAATTGGTTGCAGGATTTTTTCTCCTTGAAAACCGAGCCCTTCTAGCGCATTTTTCCCCTATTCTCCGTGAAGGATTTCAGTTTGCGAATGTGTAAAAATACTTTTCTCTCGCCCTGCAGCAAAGCCGTGACGGAATTCGTCAACTTTCGGTGCGAGAAAACTAGGATATTGAAATTTCTGTTTGAAGTGTCCCTCGGATGGAAAATTACTTAAACTTGGGCATGAGTCGGTGGAATTTAAAATGGTGTCTGCGAGGACGACACAGCTATTGAAAACAGGAAAATGGATGTTCCCTTTTTCAAAGGTTTGACTTTTCCTTAAGCTCTTAAATCCTTGTCGGAAGATATTTTACACCGACAGCCACTTATCCACTACATTTGCTCTCCCAGGAAAAATTTTATTCCCTTCTTCTTGGGATAAATACGCAGTTTCCTTATGTACCTATGTTCCCTGCCCTACAGCGTCGGAGAGGTTTGAATGATGTTTGTAATAAAAACAGAGCGGGTTTCTTTAGAAAACACTTTCCGATGGGCTTCTGAGTGTGCGAAATGCTGAACGACATCAGCCTCAGCTCCAGCTTGCTTTCTCCATGCAAGAAATTTTACATACGAAGCAAGTATCTTTTCTGACCAGAAGAATAGCTCTCTTTCTAAATTTCAGCTGGAATGAAATTCGATTTTAAATTTTCAGTAATTAATACACACAACTGACGTGGATTAGGAACATCAAACTGAAGTCATCGCTGTTTCCACGTTTATAAGTGAGTCACGGAAATATTCTGATCAGGAATCGAACCCTGTCTTCCAGTTACGCGCCGGAAAAGGTGGAAAGAGCGATGGCTTCTGTTTGATGTTCCTAATCCACGTAAATTGTGTGTATTAATTATTCATTCGCCTCCTAGTTATTTGTTCAGTTGCTGCTTACCATCTTTGGTGTATCCTTAGCATTGTGCGGCGGGGCTCCAAGAAGCAGTGGTAGTATGTCCGACGCGTAACTGGAAGACCGGGGTTCGATTCCCGGTGGTGGCCGATGAGAATTTTTCCGTGACTCACTTATGAACGTGAAAAGAGCAATGACTTCTATTTGATAAATTTTCAGCAGTTTATTTATACATTAGGTATTTCGGGAAGTAAGTTATCACTTTCTGCCTATAATATTTTTTGTAATAGCAAAGAAATGGTGACAGTATGTAAAGGTAATTACTAGCTTTTCTCATTATCAATAATACAGCGAATGTTTACACGTTTTCAGAACTATATTCCAGAAATATAATTGATGCTTAAATTTAAATTATTTCTTTCTTAAATGTTCTACCTGATAGCCCTTTCTCTGGAATGAAGACTTCCAAGATAACAGGGCGTTTCTTAAAATTGGTACTGGTAGGTTATTCAACTCCTCTTCCACTGCTTCTCACAGTCCAATCATTGTTTTAGGTCTGCGTTTAGAAACAGCTCTTTTTAGCAGTCCGAAGGTACAATAGTCCATTGGTGACACATCAAGGAGCTTTGCAGGACTGTGAACAAAAGGTATACACCAATAAGCCATTACAATAGGACCACCTACCTAATAAACTGTAGGACCCCTTTAGCCCGCAAAACAGCAGCCACTCTGCGAGGCATCGATTCCATGAAGTGGCGATAGGTATCGTGGGGTATCTGGTACCGTAATGTCAACAACAGGTCCTCCAGTTCCCGTACATTTCGGGGTGGTGGCGATTTAGCGTAAACCAGCTTTTCCAACTCGAACCAAGATCGACTTGGGAAAGCGGGAGATCGTAGTTACGAGAAGTTTCAAAAGTTTCCGAGATCGTAGTTATGAGGGGCTATGCCTTCACAATTTGTCATTTATCAAACTCCGAAAACACGACACCTTTTTCCACTCTGACTCCGAACACTCTACTTACCGAAAGCCGGTCCTCGGGTTGTATATATTAGGTGTGCAACTTAATTCTCAGCCACAGGCACGACACGTAGACAGCAAATTATAGCAAATCGAATACGTACCTAATCAGGGAAATAATCCCCGTCGTGTTGGATACATTTGGGCCATCGGTCAGGGAGCTGCCGAATGCCACTGCAGAAAAAAGAGGGCTGTTTCGAGTTGATAAAGTCATCAATACTTGTGTGGACCTCCTCGACAGAAGTGAAGTGCATATCACTCAGGTGATGTTGCAGGGAGCGAAAGAGGTGATAATCCGACATGGCGAAGTTTGGAGAATACGCCGGGTGGGACAAAATCTTCCATCCCAGGTCAGGGATCGTGTTTAAAGTCGTTTTCGCGGTGTGAGGACGCGCGTTATCCTGAAGCAATAGGAGCGACCTTTTGCCCT
This sequence comes from Macrothele yani, assembly GCA_039090855.1. Taxonomy (NCBI): domain Eukaryota; kingdom Metazoa; phylum Arthropoda; class Arachnida; order Araneae; family Macrothelidae; genus Macrothele; species Macrothele yani. Next base: position 51,104,590 of record CM077002.1, read on the forward strand.
TGCCGGTGTATGGCCTTTTTGTATCCAGTGCGTCACTCACACGAATGAGTTGCTGACAATAACGCTCAGCATTGACGGTTTCACCAGGTTTGAGCAACTCATAGTGTACGAAGCAGCACAGCAACAACTTCCTGGCATGGATATTCGGTTTGGCGTGGTAGGCTGACCTGAATAAACCCACGATTTGCGCCGCTTAGGATTATCGTAGAAGATCCACTTCTCATCACAGGTCAAAATCTTGTGGAGGAAATTCTTCTTGAATCTGGAGAGCAAGGACACAGGAACATCGTAGTGCCTAGACTTGTTTGCAGCTGTGAGTTGGTGGGACACCAAACGACCCTCCTTGTGAATCCGTCCAAGCTTGTACAGGTGATTTGCAATGGCTTGCCGGGTTATTCCGAGTTCCTGGGCAAGCTCTGACTGTTTGCGACAGGGATCCGAGTCCAAATAGTTGTTCCAGTTCCTCATCGTCAACTTTCTGTGGCTGTCCCGGACGTTCTGCATCACGGAGGTTGAAATTTCCCTGCTTAAACCGCTGGAACCACTTCTTACACGTACTGTAGGACACAGCAGCCTCATCCAAAGCAGCACAGATAATTTGCTGGACTTCCGCGGTACTTTTTTTCAGCTGAAACGCAAACAGGAGGCAGTGCCTCAAGTGTTGCTTCTCAAACGACATTGCTTTCATCGTCAATTTTCGTCCCTTCTGTCACATACAGCTGTGAGTAGTTACGGTTGCCTGGAAAGCTGTTGGATGGCGCTGCAATCAGCCATTATCGCACACAGGTATTTGCATTTGCCGACGTTCTATGATTGCTTGCTGTTAGGGGCCGAGAATTAAGTTGCACACCTAATATATTGCTGTGTGGACTTCACCTGCTCCACTGTTCGGTCTCCAGGCGCGCTCCTTTCTTCAGGCTGGGGGGGGGGGTCATAATGCAATGGCTCATCATCAGTGTAGACTTGATACTAGTCTCTTTCGAGAAATAAGGGTTGTAGATTTGTATGTATGACTGGTAGCCTTATCCTGATGGAGTTCTACTCTTTGAAGGCTCTGTGGATAAAGAAATGTTGTTTCCTCTTTAAATATAGGAGTTAAAACATTATTTTATTACAGTAGCTTACGTATATTCATGCTTCATCAATAGTCACAATAAATTTCCATCTGTCTCCGGCAAAGTGATTTGCATAAAGAAGTTTGCACCGTGTCCTGCGATCCGCCACGTGACTAGGCAAAAGGCGGTTAACATGTTTTTTAGCACGTCTTTTGTAAAACAAGATCGTGCTTCTGTTATCGGTTTGTCCGTCCGTCTGTACCCACGATATCTCTGTAACTATTAGTCCGATTTGAAAAATTCTTTTTGCATTGGGAAGCTTGAAATATGCAAATGATGATCCTTCATTTCGTTTTTTTTACGATCTACAATTTCGCTGGTAGAGGGCGTAAATGCAGATGATGTCGAATTCAAAAATACGTTTTATTCCACATATTTGCTTCTAAACATCCGATTGAAAAAAGATTATCTTTCGATTCCATTTATGTCGAAGAGTATTTTAGATATAGAGTATTTTAGATATTGTTACTTTTTCAAATTACGCATAGATTTTCCGCTAGGGGGCGTAAAAAGTAAATTACATTTTTTCCCGATAACTCTTCTTCTAAAACTCCGATTCGATTTGAAAATTGTTTTCTTCAGCGGATACATCTCCTGATGGAAAATATTTTCCATATAATTTCCAGTTTTTGGTAAAGAATACTTTGGCCACCAGGGGGCATAAGTGTTAAATTTTGCTTCTGATGTATTTCCCATAAAATCGGAGCTTCTAAAATATCGATTGAAAAAATTCTTTCGTGGACTGATGCCACTCACATCGATAAACTTTTTTGGAATATTTTTTTCCTAAAATATTCTACAGTTTCTCCGCCAGGGAGCGTAGATGTACATATTATTTTTGTCATTATCTTTACTTCTAGGAGTCCGATTTGAAAAAATTCTTCTTTGTTGGATAGTGTTCTCCGTGCGACATGTTTTTCATATAACTTCAAAATTTTCAAGTAATTCATAGAGTTTCCGTTAGGGGGCGTAGCGGTAAAATGCGTTTCCCCTACATCTCTGCTTCTAAATCTCCGATTAGAAAAATTCTTTCGGCACCGCATACAGTTCCTGACAGGAAATCGTTTGCACATAATTTCTAATTTTTGTAAAAAAATGGTTTGGCCACCAGGTGGCGTAAGTCTTAATTTCCGCTTCTCTTGTATTTGCAGCAAAATATGAGCTTCTAAAATCTCGATTGAAATAAAAAGGCGTTTGTTGACCGAAACTATTCATGTCGACAAACCTTTTAAGAAAATTTTCGTCTTGAAAAAATGCATGATTTCTACGCCCTGTGGCGTAGATGTATATCTTATTTTTGTCAATATCTCTACTTCTAAGAGTACGATTTGAAATATTCATTCTTTGTTGGATAGTGTTTCCAATGCGAAATGTTTTTCCTATAAATTCAAAATTTTCAAGTAAATCATAGACTTTCCGCTAGGGAGCACAAAGGTAAATTGCGTTTTCTGCGTTATTTCTGCTCCTAAAGCTCCGATTTGAAAAATTCTTCCAGTATCGCATACAAGACCTGATGGAAAATATTTTTCACATAATTTCTAATGTTTGGTAAAGAATGATTTGGCCACCAGGGGTCATAAGTGTTAATTTCTGCTTCTGAAGTATTTGTTGCAAAATCTGGGCTCCTGAAAACTCGACTAAATTTTTTTTCTTCGACCGTTACCGCTCATATGGATTAACCTTTTGAGAATACATTCTTCCTAAAATAATGCATGGTTTCCCCACCAGGGGACATAAAGTCACATCTTATTTTTGTCGATATCTCTGTTTCTAGGAGTTCGTAATCTCACGATTTCGTTTACAGCAATACCTGAGTGATTAAAAACCCGATTGAAAATCTTCTTTCTTTCGTCAGATCTATTGTTTTCCATACCGGTTCCATTGACTTTAAATAGCTTTGATAAATTTAATTTGCGTCAGAATCGATTCAAAAGACGTGCTTATTACACCCGAAAATTCGGTGTCATCTTTCTTGTTTATCTTGTTTGCATTTGATACATAGATTTTTAATGACTTAGGGATTACTTTTTGTTCTGCGGATTTTCTTTTAAGATCAAAGACCCTATTTTTGAAACACTCGTAAAAGTACATACCTTCTTTGGATGCTCGTTTGTTGTTCTTTTTCCTGTTAAAAGCTATACTTGACGAATTTTCTCTCCATTATTAGTAATATCGCGTTGTTTTTATTGAAGGTTTAGCGACCACCATAAGCAACTCAATGGGCTTAAGCATTCGCTCATCCGTAATATAGGGCCTCTGGTTCCAGATAAGGAGAGAGCCAGTGCAGTAAGACAAACACAACATCTATGCCTCACGGGGATTCAAACCAGGGGCCCTTCTCGGACGAATGGTCATAAACCAGAGCTCAGACCACTGTGCCACCGGGGCGGCTGCTTATTTTACATTTAGAAATGCTGATTCCATGATTTTCACAGCATTTTCTAATTACAGAATACAAATATTTCTCTTCACAAGGAACTAAAACATAAATTTGTATCCACAGCTTGTTTACGTGCGTCATTTTCATAGCAGACGATATTTACCTGCAGAAGACGTTTCTTTTGTGTTCGTTTAACATGCTGTTGCCAGTTTCAATTCTTTGAACTTGTTATACTTTCTGTAATTTCTTGTTAAAACGTTCTAAAAATGTGTGAACATCCTCTATACATGCGAATTCCCAAAGTGTGGGAAGTTTACGATCACCACTAAAAGTCCTAGTATCATTAAGTTTGTGGGAAATGTTTGTGATTTGCAGATCCAAATCCTGCTTTGGTAGCAAGTACCAAACATCTCTTCTAGAATGGCCAAGGCAAATCTAGTGAACACGGTGGGTACGACAGTTCCACCGAACCGTTCTGTTCATTGAACAGAACAGCTGGGTGACAAAATGAGCTGGAAGGGTTCGGTTTTCAAGAAGAAAAAATCTACAACCAATTACATTGGGGCTGAAGCTCTCCATGTGCAGAGGTTTTTCTCACCGAGTACCACTTGTGTTTCTCTAAAGAAACGATTAAGAAGCTAAGCGTTTGGGTGCCTGTTTTTAATTTTTTGTTGCTGTTGTTGTTTGAAACTTTATTCCACGAATTTGAGGATGATGTTTGGCGAAATGATATGCTGTAAAACCTTGCTGGTATTTGCCAAAATGAAGTACAAGGTTGTAGGTTTTTTCTGCTGAATGGTAGAACGATTAAATCTCTTCTAATAATCAATAAAAATTAAAAAAAAATTAAGAAGTGCATCCGAAAAATGTAATTTACTGAAACTTCACTAATTCCTACTAACACGGGTTGGCATTCAGGTTCAAGTTATTATTCACAGCAGCAAGCATGTTTATTGACAACCTAGTAATATGTTGTGACGTGGATGATACTGAAATAAATATGACTCTATGGGTGTATTTGATGCATGGATGGATAGTTTGTATTACGGCACTAGCAATTTTCATTCCCCAGAACAGGAGGCCCCAAATTAGAGACGAGGCGAATTCAAATAAACGGAAAAAGTATAACCAAAAATTCTATCAGCAAAGTAATTTAAAGTTAAAAATATCTTAGTAAAATATTTATTGAAAATCAAAAACAAACACAATTAGTTTTTCTTATCATAAAAACGCACGGCCGTACGTGTACGAGGACATGTTGCCTCACATGACTTAGTAACACCCATGCCGGGATGTGCTCCTATAGAAATGTCTTATACCACTCTGATGTTGTTCTCATCATACTTCTTTCAAAAGAACACATCGAGAAAGTCCATGCCCAGTAAGATTTTATGCTCATGCAACTGTGCAAGGGGTAAAATGCTCTGGAAGTATCAGATTCAGTTGAGAACAGTGACTGATGTTTTTGCCCGGGTGAGTAAATTTCCACCCAACTTTCGTCTAAACAGAGGAATCTTTTGAGCACCCCTATTGGGGAGATACCAAGCAAAGCTACTCAGTGCAATTTCATAGCGGAATTCCTTTTGTGTCGTGGTTCGTGTGCGTGGTACCCACGTCGCTATTTTGGTCCTAAATCTTCCATCAGGTGAAATGTCCAGGCAGTTGAATTTGCAATGCAAAACCATGTGGAAAATTCTGCTCAGTGACGCATTTTTATCTTTATAAAATCGACCAAGCTCAACAGATTTTATCGGGTGAAGCGGAAACCCAACTAACATTTACCCCGACATTCCTTGCTCGACAAGAGATTCACGATGCGTGGCTGTGGAAAATCCTGGCCGCAGCGGTTTTCATATTATTACGCAAACGCTGGCTTCTGATCATTTGTCCTTGATGGATCTGGATTCGAATCCCAGTGAGGCATAGATATTGTGTTTGGCTTGCAGTGCTCTCTCTCTCTCTCTCTCTCCTGAAGTCAGTGGTCCTAAATTAGGGACGGGCGACTGCTTATAGCCCATTGAGTCGCTCACGGAGATCGTTAAATCTCTAAATAAAAAAAGGGAAACAGAGAGAATGAAAGTCTTCTAAGTATGCGAGACTCATTTTCACCGGAATGGAACTGTGAACACCGTCGCTCTGAGCTGCAGAAAATCCCCATGCGATTCAACAAAACCCTTTGCACTAGTCTAAAGTAAACGTCTTGTGTGAATTCACAGCAGCTTTTATCATCCATCCGTTCTTTTTCTTATTAATATTATAGTACTTTGTGTGGTTGGATTATTGCAGCCCCTTGCGTTACATCTTCAAAACTAGAAATATATGTGAAGAAGTTGTGTTTGTTTTGAGAATCTTGGAGCTTCAAGATACAGAGGATCAGTTTGTTATGTTTTTTGAATCATAGTGCTGCTAACTATTTGAGGTAACCTGTACGTTGCTGTTGATGATTATCATTGACGACTTGTGTGTAGGATATGCCTTGAAGACCATAATTAAAGAATTTTATTCTCAAGTAAATAGACTCAAATAATAGAATGTTCTCTGTCATCTGGTCGTTAGAAAGCCTAATAATATTGATCTTTATATAATTAAGGATTTTGTGCTAGTTGTCCGGAGCATTATGCTAAGAAGCGGATATGTCTCCCATTATGTTGTGTGGATCGCACATTTTGACGTCCGGCTGTGCTACTGCTCTGCTAATGCAACCTCCACCCCATGTACATTATTTCCTCACAATACACCCTGTATCTATTTGCACTGCAAAAAGTATCTGACAATAGGAAATACTTTCGCTGTGCGTTGTATTTCGCAGTTGTTCTTGAAGGATTTTACAGGTCAAAATTTTTGCATTCTCGCTAAAATGGTTTGAACGGTTTACCGAGGATACAGCGCAGTGTTTAACTAGATGAAGTAAGCAAATCAAATCCTTTAGGGAAAATAAACTGATCTTTACTCACAATCAACAGATTACAAACCATACAATTATATGTATAAGACTTACTTTACAGTAAGAACTAAGGAAGAAAGATAATAATTGATTTTCTCCTGCATTTTCACTCTGCTTCACACAGCAAAAAGCAAACGAATGATTCCTCATAAAGGAATGTCACTGACCTTTCCAAAGACTGCGTGTTCGGCACGCCGCCTTTGCTGGATTTGCGTATTTTTATTTAAAAAAACCCAGCGCGTTTCATTTGAAGGGATTAAAACCAAATTAAGCTAAGTGCCTTTATTGGAAAATTCGAGCTAGGTATTGAAACAAACAGAAAATACGCACTGTATTTAAATGAACTGCAATAGCTTAAAAAAATATGAATCTAATGCCATTTCAGTCGTCGCATGATGGCAAAAGGATTATTCTTTAGCAACACTAAAGTAAATTACTGAAAATAGAATGTTCGTACGTTTTCTGCATTTTAAGGAAACGAATAATGTTTATTTGCCAGATAGAAGCAAGAAACTAAAAATTGCATTTTGTTCTTCATTCTCGGATGCAGGTCCGTTTTCAGTTAGGTATATTTACTGTTTTCAAAACTGAGTAGTTTTAAAAAAATAAAATACCGCTAATGGAGACAACAAAATTTAACTTACATTGCATACAAAACCGAGAAAGTAGTGCTTTTCCTATTTGTTCGGTTACCTACGCTTTTTTAAAGATCCAGTTTTTTTACAGGGTATGATAGGAAAGCTTTTCTTCCCTTTTCTATTCTGAAAAATGTTTGAAATACTACTCACTATTTCTGGGTTTATGCCTTGGCAATCTCCATGTGTGTAGACTGCTGTATGATGATAACACAGTTCTGTTGGCGGAGGGTGACAGTGAGATGGAGAGTATATAGTCCCGGAAGAATGAAGTTTTGTATGAAATTCAAACTGAGCATGAATAAGGGAAAACGACAGTTGTTTATTTTTTGAGCGAGGAACTGTTAGGACTGAATGCAAGATCAGTCGAAATGGTACAAATTTAGACCAGATGAACGAATTTGTATGTTTAGGAAACATGTTTAACACATTAAATGGTGAAATTAGTAGGCGAGTGAATTTATCTTGGAAAATCATAGCTGGCTTAGACTGATTTAGTAGGACAGATGGGTTCTTGAAAATATTCCCCGGATTGTTGTGCATTAAAGTTTATTTGTTCCTACTCAAATCTACTGCAATGAAACGTGGGTACTTCAGAAGAGATATTGCAGCCATTTGTGTGCCGTAGCAAGACACGTTCTGATCATGTGAGGAACGAAGATGTGTTGCAGATGTGTAATATGAAGCAAAATGTTGTTAGTAAGGTGGAGAAAAATGTTCTGATGTGGTTTGGCCATGTTGATAGAATAATGAGTGGTGAGATGCTGTGACGTATATTCTAGATTAACTTTCCTTTTTTAGTTTCTTTCCCTATGTAAATCTTGAGTTTATTCTCAGTATTCTTTACGCTTAACGAAATATCTTTTCCCTCAAACGAATACGTTTGGCAACATTATTGAGGTAGAATGCACGTGACGTATGCTTGATCTTGATAAGAACAAGAGATAAAAACGACGACTGATCTATTGCTTGAGAGCGTTATAAGAGAGAGCGTTGAACCATCGAGAGCGTTGTAGGAGAGCAGTGTAAGAGAGCGATTGTTACGAGCGTTGGGTTGTAAACTGATTATTGATAGGAGTGTTGTGATAATGTGTGGTGTGTGGAGCTTTTACTGCAGTATGCCCTATTACGATGTGTTTTCTACAGCCTGAATAAAGCTTTTCCGTAAGTTGACTTCTGTTGTTTCGTCTGGCCGTTAAGGTTTTCTTTCATTTAGGAACTATTTCTTAGTGTATTGATGTGTTAAAACAGCGTAGAAGTCGAAAAGACTTTTTCGCTACAATGCTTACTAAGAGAATTTATCCAGCCCAAGTGGCGGGGAAGAAAGGTAGAGAAAGGCGAATGGAAATCATGCGAAGACCAGATCTAGAAATGTCTCCATGAGGATAATGAGTATAAAGCATAAAAGGTCTTGAGTGAGCTTTGTTATTGATGTCAGTGAAGGTTTGAAAAGATCGCTGTAAATGGTGATGTTTGATACATCAAGAGTAAGCAAAACCTAGCACCATCAGTTTTCAGTTTTAATATGCCAGATAAGCTTTCTTTGAGCACTTAACCTCCGAATCTCAGATAACGACTTAGTGATATGTATAAACAGGGGGTGGACAAATAAACTGAAACACATAGTTTTAGGACACAACGATATATATAGTACGGTGTAGGGCCTCCTTTGGAGGGCAATAGAGCAACAATTCGTCATGGGAAGGACCGATACAAGTTCTGTACAGTGGCCAGATGCTTGTGCAGCCATTCCTTTTGAAACAAAGTGGCTAGTTCACGACGTGATGCTTGTGGTGGAAAACGTTTCCTTACTCGCTTCTCCAGAACACCCCAAAGTGGGTCACTAACGTTCGAGTCAGGTGACTGTTCATGCCATGAAAGATGTTCAACCTCACGTTCATGCTCATTAAACCATTTCTGCACTAGTTTGGCTCTATGTATCGGTGCGTTATCGTCCTAATACACAGCACCCCTGTCAGGGTACAATGTTTGAACCGTTGGGTACACCTGGTCCTCCAGAATTGTCCGATAGTCCTTGGCAGTGATGTGCCCCTCAAGAACAATCAGCGGGCCGACAGACTGCCACGATATTGCATCCCAAACCATCACCGATCCACCTCAGTGCTGCACTGTGAGCAATAAACAGTACGGGTGATAAACCTGTGAGGAATGTCTCCACACGTACTCTCCTGGTTGTGGGAAAGACAGTAAAGGACGATTAATCGGAGAAAAATACACATTTCACGTTGTCCAACGTCCACGATTTGTGTTTCTGGCAGCATTTCAACCGATGTTTGGCAGGATTTGGCCATAGCAACACGACCGTGAATGTTGACCCGGTGAAGCTCCCGACGAACAGTTTTGATGGAAACAGGTGGGTCGCGTTTAGTATTTAACTCTGCGTTGAGTTGGGCAGCTATGGTTTCATGTTTTTGGGTACCATTCGTCTTAGCAGCCGGACGTCCCTATCAGACAACTTCCTCTTTTTTTGACAGTTACTCCTGTCGGATGTGGTTCTTCCCTCTTGCTGGTATGCCGACATCACCCTGGATACCATGCCTACGATACGAAAAAAAAATCTTTGAACGAAAAAATGCTGAAAAAAAAAACATGAAAATGACGTATGACGAAAAAAACCCTCACCTCAAACGAAAAAATGAAAAGACTTGCTGTTTTGGACAAAGATGCACTGGGGAGACGCTCAACATGTATCTGTGCTCTTTGAAACTCGGATATGTCTCCCATTATGTTGTGTGGATCGCACTTTTTGACCTCCAGCTGTGCTACTGCTCTGCTAGTGCAACCTTCACACTCTCCTCTCGTTGATAGACTGCGAAATAGATGCAGGCTGGCTACCAGGTAGCGCGTAGAGTGGCGAGACATGTGGGGTGCTATTTGCGCAGGTGTTTCAGTTTCGTTGTCTACCCCCCCCCCCCTATGCAATTATAAAAATTAAAAAGATAATCACATGCATACATATCACTAATTCGTTCTCTGAGATTCAGAGGTTAAGGGCTCAAATAAAGCTTATCTGGCATATTAAAACTGAAAACTGATGGTGCTAGGTTTTACTTACTCTTGATGTATCAAACATCACCATTTACAGCGATCTTTGCACACAACCTGAGGTTCACTGACATCAATAACAAGGCTCACCCAAGATCTTTTATGCTTTATACTTCATTATCTTTTCTTTCATACAGACAAATCTGGTCTTCCCATTATTAGTAGTTAAAAAAATCCCAAGTAACAAAATTTCGATGCAGCAAAAATGGGTAACTGAAGTAGTCAGCACCATTGTTAAAATATGATTTTTGAAGGTTGTCCGATGAAGTGATATAACAACAGTTAATTTCATTGTTACTCAACTATATAATTAACTAAACTACCCCCCGAACATTATTTCATCACGTTTTGCATAAACGTAACAATATTTCATTGCAATCTGCGTAAATTACGAAAACCTGAATCTAAATGTAATTAAAAGCCAAATTCTGAAGATGACAATCCGATTTTTGGCGTAAATGTGACAAGGATGGTAAGTCAGATAATATCCGAAAACTTGAAAATTTTCATCGTCCTGGAGCGGGACTCGAACCCGCGTCTCCCAGAAAATGCCCGGTATGCTAACCACTACACCTCCCAGAACGACCAAGTTTCCAATCAATTTGAATTTAACCATCACAGGATTCGCTAGTCGAAGCAACCGGCATTCATGTTTAGCGAATCTGGAGGTTAAGAATCTTATCCCGTGTTTGCCCGGAGAAGCAGATAAATCATGAAAGAAATACGGGATTACGCCATATAATACAAATTTTGAAGATGACAATCCGATTTTCGGCGTAAATGTGACAAGGATGGTAAGTCAAATAATATCCGAAAACTTGAAAATTTTCATCGTCCTGGAGCGGAATTCGAACCGGCGTCTCCCAGAAAACGCCCGGGTATGCTAACCACTACGCCACCCAGAACGACCAAGTTTCAAGTTTCCGATCAATTTGAATTTAACCATGATTTCGTAATAAAAGCCATTACACCAATTAATTTTTGATGCTAAGAAAACTATGCGTCGTAGCGAAATGTGTCTTTCGCTAGACCCTCCTCAAAGAAGTGCCGGTTCACCTACTATTGGTGAGAGCATTAAAAGGATGTATAACCAATGGATTCTAACCTGCAAATATTCTAGACTAAATGTTACCAACCCCCCAACCCCCTCCCCCAACTAACACACTTCCGATTCAGCTTTCCTTTCTATCTTTCTATCTTGAGGTCAAATTTTAGCTTGCGCATGCTCAGATGGACTACATCCCATTTCATTGGTGTCAGGGTCGTTTTTAGGATCGTCTAAATCTGAATAATATATAATAATAATAATAACAATAATAATAATAATAATAAATACGTAGTGCGATCAAAAGTTCCGAGACTAGGTACGTAGCGCGCCAACAGATGGCAGTACGCGGATGCGCGAGCAGCGGTCGAGGGCAGTGACCTTCATGAGTCATTGTGCCCAGTGGCGTCGTTCTGTTAACATCGGGTGCTGTGCTACACGATATTTGGTGACCACGTGCGAAACACAGCTTCGATTTCGGTATCGACTGCAAACTAGAGCAGCGAGCGAAAATCAAATTCTGCGTCAAACTTGAAAAATCGGGGTCGGAGACGTTCCTGTCGCGGATCATCACAGGGGACGAGACTTGCGTCTACGGTTACGACTCGGACACCAAACAACAGTCGTCGCAGTGAAACAGCCCGGTATCTCCACGACCGAAGAAAGCCAGACAGGTCCGGAGCGCAACCAAACGCATGCTCAGCGTGTTCTTTGACATTCGTGGGGTTGTACACCGTGAATTCGTCCCCCAGGGCCAGACCGTCACCGCCCTTTTTTACGACAATGTTCTGCGGCGTCTTAGGGAGGACATTCGCAGGAAACTATCTGAAATGTGGCGCAGGGGTGATGTCCTGCTCCATCACGATAATGCAGCAGCTCACAGAGGGTTAGCAGCACGCCAGTTTTGCAGCCGCGACAGCATGACTACCCTTCCTCACCAGCTTTACTCGCCGGATTTGGCCCCTGCGACTTCTTTCTGTTCTCGAAGATGAAGCTGAAGCTCAAGGGTGGCCGTTTTGAAACCGTGGATGAGATTCAGCGCGAATCTCAGACGGTGCTTGACACGATTCGCGAACAGGACTTCCAGGCATCGTTCCAACAGTGGCAAAAACGCTGGCAGCGGTGTATCACTACCCAAGGAGACTACTTTGAGGGAGATCATAGCCAGACTTAAGTAACGTAAGTACTTTGTTGTATTTCGGCCTAGTCTCGGAACGTTTTGATCGGAACTCGTATTGTTTTTGAAAAACTAAACAGTAGAAATACTTGCTATTACCGCCGCCAGAGTTCAATATTTTTGTACTTTTATGACTCACATATCTTCTTCCATTGGTTGCACGACAATAGCATTCATTAAACCACCTACCTTAGTACCGCTCAATGTCAAGAATTAGTAAACCTACCGCTCAATGTCAAGAATTAGTAAACCTACCGCTCAATGTCAAGAATTAGTAAACCTTATTGTTTGTCGTTATGATTTATTTCCTCTTTAGTATGTACCGGAATGTGGCTCGCCGTGGTCGTGAGTGTCGGGAATAAATGCAAATTTGCTGTACGTAAATAAATGCATACTCTCGAATCATCTTATTTCACACCCACAAAGACCTTAGCATGCGAAAAATGCATAGCATAAATTATCTATAAAGTGTACCGGGGTATTATCGCCATCTCGTCCCCTTGAAACAATCTATTAGGGTTCCAAGGAAATTTTTTAATGAACTTTCAGAAATTTTATTTTTTTCATTTTGGTTGTAACTTTCGTTAACAATAATAGGTGATTTGCTTCACTGAATGTTAACTGAAACGAGCATTACTCAAAACGAATTAGAAATAACATCAGCCGATTTCCTAATTTCTACCCCTCGACCAATCAGAAGAGGACAAAGTTATGCTTATCCTGCAGTTCGGATGGCCGCTTGGTGACGTCACTCTTCAAATCGCCGTATTAAAACTACCCGATCGCCACGCTCCGCAGTAGTGTGTGACAATTATTATTTATAAACCAGAAGAAATAGTATTGAAAAATTATATCACAGCATTTAACGCATATGGTGAACAGCTTCCAATTACGGGAATCTGCGGACTGTTGGCGATATATTTTTCTGTTTGGCGTAAAGAAAACTTTTTGTTGTAAAATAGTGCATACAGATTTTTTTATATATATTTAAAAGCAGGAAGAACTACCTTTGTAACTAAATTAATATTCGAAAATATAATCCGCTTCCTTTCCCTTTACCGCATAAATATGTGGCGAAGATATTCGTTATATTTTAGTTTACTGTTACTAAAACAAGTTAGTAAAATCATGCAATACATTGATTATGATATGCTTTCCAACATACCAGAAATCATTACTCAAGTTATGAGGATAATGGCTGTGGTGTAAATCTCGCCCCTGTGCCCTGGCCTTTGACCCATTTTGATGATATTAAACAGAACAGGTTCAGTATACCTCCGGAACAACATACTAAAGTTTTGTCACAATAGAAGCATTTTTAGTCAAATTATGAGGATAATGGCTGTAGAATAAATCTCGCTCATGTGCCCTGAACTTTGACCCCATTTCGATGTTATTCAATAGAACCGGTTCAGTATACCTGCCGAACAATATGATTAAGTTTTATCGTAATCGAAGCATTTTTACGTAAGTTATGACGCATAAGGGCAATGGAATGGATCACGCTCCTATGTCCTCCTGACCTTTGATCCCATTTCATCCATTTTCAATAGGGTTCGTTCGCAGGTTGTTCCCTACCACATACTAAAATTTCATCGAAATCGAACCATTTTTACGCGAATTATCGTACGGACAGACAGACAGACGGACAAAGTTGGAGCATATACGCTTCTTCAACCTACGGTTGGAAAGCGTAAATAAAAACACCGGACAAAATTTATGGAATGTAAACTTTATTCCTTAATATGGAGTTCTATCACCACCTGCTTTAATTACAACTTTAATTTCGTTGGCATGATATCAGTATGACTCAGTATCACATACGTATCAAGTTTATTCCACTCCATGCTCAAAACATTCCTTAATTCCGCCAAATTTGCTGTGTATCTTCACAGCTCTTTTTAACATGTCCTAGATTTTTTCAATCACATTTAGATCGGGTGAATTTGCAGGCTAATTGAGATGTGGAACGTCTCTCTCATGTTCTTAAAATCAATATATGTTCTTAAAATCAATATATGTTTTAAAATCAATTAATATCATGTTCTTAATAGATCTCGTCGAGTGCTTTAAAACGATATCACGCACAGTCGTGTTGCGCTCACGGTTGTCGAGATAGACTGACTCAAACGATCATGATCATATGTAGAGGATTTTAGAAAGGGAGTGTCTGACCCCAGGTCTTAAACAGCCCTTAGAAATAGGAAGCTAGGAGATTTGGGCTAGAGTGCCAGATAGAAAAGTGACACGGAAGCGAAGTAGAAAGGGGGAGGAAGACGCCCTTATTTATTACCGGGGGCCAGTACCCGCGGTCCAACGGCTTAACGTGCCAATCCGACGCACGGCGGATATTCAGTGGATCGAGCGTTCGCACCTGCCTGGGATCGAACCTGAGGTCCTTCCCGTGGCAGTCACGAACGTTGGCCACTAGGCCACCCGCGGCCCACTGACTCAAACGCTGCGGCACACCCAGAAATATTGCATCACCTCCCCTGTGCACAGGGAGCAAGGGGAGCGTCGCGCGCACGATGTATTGTGTAGTACGCGAATTGGGCTCCATGCTGTTTTCGAAAATGCTAATACGATTAGTGTTTGGCACGTATTTTTAACGCTATAATGATTTCAATTGGGACCTATTTTTGTTACAGGCAGTCGGCCGTATAGGTCGCCCCCATACAATCCGCGGAGTTAGACGTCAAAAGAAAAATTAAATTGGAGTATACGTCACAGTGGTTAACTAACTGCACAGACGTCTTGAAATTCGGCAATTTCTGTTTCTTACACGTTTTCGACAATACAGTACGCAAGCTGGTAGAAACTTCATTTGTGTTTAGTTCTTGTTGCCGTGCTGCTGTAAGAAAATTTGATAAAATCTTTTGGAAAAAATGTTAAGAAATGTAGTATATATTCGTCAGAGAGCAGACTCATGATATTTTGAGAAAAAAAAAATGGAAATGACGGTGGATCTCAATATAAGGATCTTGACTAGACGATGCGAATGTTTGTAATTGGAAATTCTGGGTAGATGCTCTTTTCCTTAATGGATAGAAAGCTGAAGAGCATCTTGGTGGAAACGAACTCAGTGACCGTAAGTAACGTTGTACTCATGAAGGTAGGATGCAGTAAACGAAATGACGAAGCATCCATCCACCCTCCTTCTTCAACCTCCTGTTACGCGATGGGTTATTTTATCCGGGATGTCTCGTACTCTCAGAGATAATTACTGGCTTTCACGCTGAAATGCGAAACCATCACGTGGTGCAGGTCAAGAAAACTAAAACAAAGCTAAAAATGAAGAAGCCCCAAGGAAAGGCAAACGGAAAACTGGATTATCTGACGTAGAGGAAGGATCTCAAATAGAAGAAAACCTTTCAGGCAACACACACACACACACACACACACACACGCTGAATGAACACGATGATTCCTGCTAACAGCTATTAAGAGAAAATTTTGAGTGCCTACCACGAAATGTGATTTAGCTTTCAGAATTTTTTTTAAATCACGTGTTTAGTACTGTCATCATTAATCCTGATTTCAGATCCTCAACTGCCATTTAGACAATTAAATAAAATCTGCTGGTTGAAATTTTTATTCATTATAGGGGATAGAAGATTATTGATTTATTATTATTATCATTGATCCTTTGATTTGAAGATCAGTATCTCAGTAAAACTTTAATGAAATCTCAAACCACTCGTTATGAATAAAAATTATTCGCACTTAAAACAACATACAGGGGTTGGAAAAAATAATATGAACACCACGATGATAATGGTTAATGTTACTGCTGTATGCTACACTGAAAAAAACAAATAAACAGATACTGTGATTATCTTTTGCGTGTATTTTCTTTATACAGTCATTTGCAAAAGGGTAAAATCACCTGTTGGTATTAGAAGATTTCTGCCGATTGCGTCAGCTACTGTCCGTATTACTCAACTCTCTGTCGGTGTTACATTATCATACGGAGAAGAGGAACTGATGATTCGAGCCCAGAGTCATCACCACAGAACCGGCCCTAGTCCTGTGGCAGAGTATGAGTGTAAATAATTTCACTGTAATATTTTCAATGTTTTTCAGTGTGCATGTATCTATAATTACGAAACGCATATAGCGTATGAAATCCGTTTATTTTCGTGGTGTAGTCAGCACAAATATTCGCCAAGCTTTCGCACTCCACTGGGAGGCTTTTGTGTCTATCATTGCCTTGAAAAAGCTTCCCAGTGGAGTGCGAAAGCTTGGCGAATATTCGTGCTGACTACACCACGAAAATAAACGGATTTCATACGCTATATGCGTTTCGTAATTATTCAACTCTGGTGTATTTAAAAATAAAGTTACATGTATCTATTTGTTTGAATAAAGGGCAGTCGCCCCAAACAATTCGCGCTAGCAAACGGTTCTCCCAGACAGGGGTGGAGCTATTTTCCAACCCATGCCTAAATGGCACGCACACACGTTTCATGACGGAGAGGTGAGAGAAGTGCCGGCCCACGGGTGTAGCAGCAAGCTGCGGGTCTACGGACCGATTCTGTCCGTATGGGGGAATGTCGGATCCTGGCAGGATTACTCGCAACGCCGTCACTTTTAATATCGAGTGAGTTTGTTTAACCCTGTGGAGTCCGCAATTGGACGATACAAGTTAATGGTCATCAGCTAGTCCTTACATTATTATACAGCGGCAGCTATTGCTGGAGTTGGGAGAAGCGTGGGAGCGTCAGTCTTCTTCTGATTTTCAGGCGGAGAGGTTTCGTGTGTATTTTCTATATAGCGAAAAATGGGCAAAAAAACGTCATGAAGCCAGAGGACACAATTAGTGTCTTTATATCCTGAAGGATACTCCGAACGTGACATAAGCAGAAACGTGAATGTGAGCAAGACTGCTATTCATAATACGATCATGAAATATCGAGATACAGGTGAATTTAGCGACCCAAAGAGGAGTGGACGTCCAATAAAAACAAATCCACGTGATGACAATACCATAAGACGACTGGTTTTGCGTTCTCCGAAGGAGTTCGTGCGAGAAAATCACTCAAAAGGGTCTTATATTAGCATCAGCACTGTTTTCCGACGTCTTAGCAAAGAATTTGGATTAAATTCTTATAAACCTGCGCGTAAACTTAGACTAACCTCTGTCATGTAAAAGAAGAGACCAGTTTGCAAAGCGTCATCAATCGAGGACTACTGAAAATTGGAGACAAGTTCTTTTTTTCCGATGAATCAACTGTTCGTCAATTTGACTCACGTGAAGCACATGTTCGACGACCAAAAAGCAAAAGGTTTGATGAAAAATACACCGTTAGCACCGTGAGACATCCGCCTAGTCAGATGATATGGTGTGCTATGTCAGCGTCCGGTACTGCTTCATTATCCTTTTTGCCCACCAGCCACTACCATGACTGGTCCTTTTTATGTGGAAATGTTACGTGAGTGCACTTGCGTATGTCATCTGTGCACTTGCGTATGTTAACTCATACGCAAGTGCACAGATGCACAAACTTTATGCACGATGGTGCTCCATACCGCGGATCAAAGACGGTAAAGGACCACCTGCAGAGGAAAAACATAACCGTACTTGATTGACCCGGTAATAGTCTCGACCTTAACGCCATCGAAAATTTGTGGACCATGATTGACTGACGCGATAAAGTACGTGCAGTGCAAAGATATTTCAAGTGGCTACTGCAAATCCCTCATTGAGAGTATGCCACATCGAATTCTGTCCGTTCTAAAATACAAATGTGTCCACTGTGACGTACCTGCCAGCAGGACTCACACGACATAAAGGCAGATAGCAGTCAGAACGAACGTCCGCGTAGCTCAATTGGTAGAGGGACTTATTCCGGAATGAGGAAACCCGGGTTCGAGCCCCGGCGTGGACTAAAAATGACGGAGAAATTTACTTCGTTATAATGGCGCCCGAACTTTCCAGATGACCCGGCCGTTCAAAATCTCGCAATGGTGTGATGTTCTTTCCACACCGCGAGATAGGAAAAATCAGAGAATCACTTCTCCAGCGCTTCGAAAAATATATGTGTGTGACGTTGCATTCCACACACTAGATTGACTGGGAGTTCTCGAGTGCACGTTCTGCAGCGGATGGCTGCCTGCAACGATTTATGGTCACGGCTGACCCGTGGGCCATGCCCCGGGCCCTCTTTCGGGGGGGATGTGACGTACCTGCCAGCAGGACGCCCACGACATAAAGGCAGATAGCGGTCAGAACGAACGTCCGCGTAGCTCAATTGGTAGAGTGACTTATTCCGGAATGAGGGGACCCGGGTTCGAGCCCCGGCGTGGACTAAAAAAGATGGAGAAATTTACTTCGTTATACTACACAAAGTACTGATTTCGTTTATTACTTTGCGTTCTCACGAATGTAAGTATACATCTGTGGTGTCATATTTTGCGCTTTCCAACCATAGGTTAAAGAAGCTCATGTGCTGCAGCTTTGTCCGTCCGTCCGCGCGATAACTCGCTTAAAAATGTTTCGATTTCGATGAAATTTTAGTACGTAGTAGGCGACTACTTGGGACCCTATTGAAAATGGATGAAATGGAGTCAAAGGTCAGAACATAGGAGCGGGATCCATTCCATTGCCCTTATGCGTCATAGCGTATGTAAAAATGCTTCGATTGCGACAAAATGTTATCATGTTGTTCCGGAGGTATACTGAACCAGTTCTGTTGAATATAATTGAAATGGGGTCAAAGGTCAGGACACAGGAGCGAGACTTATTCTACAGCCATTATCTTCATAACTTGACTAAAAATGCTTCGATTACGACAAAACGTTATCATGTTGTTCTGGAGGTATACTGAACCAGTTCTGTTGAATATAATTGAAATGTGATTAAAGGTCAGGGCGAGATTTATTCCACAGCCATTATCCTCATAACTTGAGTAATGATTTCTGGTATGTTGGAAAGCGTATCATAATCAATGCATTGCATGATTTCACTAACTTGTTTCAAATATCTTTAACTAATAATTTGTCATTTTTTTGAAAATTTTAGTTTTCAATAAATTGACAGGTGGTCTTAAACTTTTGCAAATGACAGTATATATTCTGTATGTCGTACGCCAGTGTAGTACAAGTTGTGTTCAATAACGGTACGTTCGAACGATCAGTAATATGAGTGACCTGTCAGACTTCCAAATCGTGGAGCCCGATTAGCAGGAGCGTCTGTAACCATAACAGCCAAATTGTTTGGTGTTTCAAGAGCAACAGTCTCCATAGTTATCACTGCGTACACAAAGTATGGTAAGACTTCATCGGCGAAAAAAATAGCTGAAGAATAGCGGGCGAAAACCGAGACTGAATAACAGGGACCGTCGAACAATAACAAGAACTGTGTCTAAACAATACGCAACTACTGTAGCAAAAGTGACAGCACAACTCAGTATCTACCTGGAAGACCGTGTTTCCACAAAAACAGTCCACGGAGAACTTTGCAAAGCTTACATCCACGGAAGAGCTGCAATTGCAAAACCTTTAATCACAGTACAATGCGAAAAAGATGGTGTCCAGAACACAAAACCTGGACAGCTGATGACTTGAAACGTGTGATATGATCCGATGAGTCCACATTTACATTATTTCCAACAGTTTATGCATGGAGAACCCTCAAGTAGGCGTACAATTTGGAATGTCTAGTTCCAACTGTAAAACACGGGAGTGGATCTGTGATGACGAGAGGCCATATCTTGGTATTCGGCTGGTCCTATCATTACCCCACTTGGTCGAGTTACTGCCAGCGAGTACTTGGACATTCTAGGAGATCAGGCGCATCCTATGGTCTAAATGTTGCTTCCCCAGCAATGAAGCCATTTTTCAAGATGATAATGCGCCTATACACACAGCCAGAACAGTTCAGTCTTGGTTTCAGGAAACACCAAAATGAACTTCAACATCGATCCTGGCCATCTCAATCACCTGACTTGATTATCATCGAACCACTGTGGGTAGTTTTGGAGAGCAGAGTGAGAAGCAGTTTCCCACCTCTAACATCTCTGAAGCAATTGCATGTTGTTCCGATCGACGAATGGTACAACATTCCACTGGGGACTATTCAAAATGCGTATGAATCTTTTCCAAGAAGGTTCGAAGCTACGCTCATTGTCATAAAAATCCGCGCACCAAGAAAAAACCGTGCGATTAACGCGGAACTCGGCAAATAGCTACTGGGAGAGCACACATGCAAATGATTAAAGTTTCGTGCGATTCCGCAAGCTCACGTGTCGAAGAACGGAGCTGAAATCGCAATCCTTGGGGCATATAAGGCCCCGTGCAGGGGACTCCACATTCGTGCCGAAATGCACGGTAAAAGTCAGGTGAGATCCTCGGCATGTTTATCCCTGAGCGATAGACATGCCGAGAAACCGCAGTAGATGTGCGTACGGGCAACTGACAGCGTTTGAAAGAGGCCGTATCGTCGGGATGAGAGTGGCAGGGTGGCCGGCGTGCCGAATCGGCCGCCATTTGGGCCGGTCAGACAGTACGATGCGATCGTGTTGAGAGCAATGGACACAGGAAGGAACCCAGACACGGCGGACTATCTCAGAACGACCCAGACACACTACTAGCAGAGAAGACCGTGGGATCGTGACATCGGCACGCACAGATGCGACGACGTCCTTGTACAATATCCAGAGACATGTGGCGGCTGTACAAGGAACTCCTGTGTCCGGCAGAACCATTTCCAGACTCCTGGAAGACGCGAATCTGCTCTCTCGACGGCCCTTACGTTTTCTGCCATTAACACCTGACCATCATCGGCGTCGATTGCAGTGGTGTCAGCAGCGAGCAACGTGGAATGCAATGGACTGGTGGCGTATAGTGTTCAGCGACGAATCCCGCTTCTGTATGGGAATGGACGACCACCGCGTCAGAGTACGGAGGACCGCAGGTGAGCGCTACAATCCCAACCTCACTGTACAGCGGCACACGTCCCGAACTGCAGGCGTGATGGTCTGGGGAGCCATCGCGTATGACAGCCGTACTTTACTCGCAGTGATCCGAGGGAAGTTGGCAGCCCAGCACTACGTACAGGCGATCCTGCGGCCCCATGTGCTGCCCGAAGTTATTCTCCTACAAGATAACGCCAGTCCGCACATGGCTCGGGTTTCCCAGGACTGTCTACGTCATGCTTCGACGCTTCCGTGGCCTACAATGTCACCGGATCTCTCTCCCATCGAGTGCGCGTGGGACCAGATGGGACGCCAGCTTTCTGCATGTCCTAGTGTTCGTGATTTAGAGCGTCAGTCGCAAGAAGTGTGGGCCAATCTGTCCTAGGATAACATACGGCGTCTCTTTGACTTCATGCCGGACCGTATCACCGCACACTGAGAAAAACGTTTTGTTAATTCAGCAAAAATTTTGTTGAATTAACAAAACGTTTTTCTCAGTGCATGTATCCGAGCACGAGGCGGTCCGACTCGGTACTAACGCTGACCGGAACGTGCACTGTATGCCGCGAGAAATCGTCCTGTTGATGCCATATTGTAATCGCTTCTGTTCTTGGTATGCACCATCTCACTACTAAAATCTGATTTCAATCCAAGGCCTTCTTCTTGGTGCGCGGATTTTTATGACAATGAGTGAATAATAGAGGCAAGTGGTTTGAACAACACCTTGTTAATAAAGATATATCGCCTATTTCCCAAATGTTCACATTAATTTGTACAACCCGTGTAAATACTTATCTGAATAAATTAACAAACAAACAAATAAATTCATTCCGTATACTCGCTTTGTTCGCGAAATACCATCAGGGAATGTTATGTTTGTTGTCTATAGAAATCAAACTTTTATATATGAAATATTGTTATTGAAATCGCAAGTTTAGTGCACATTCCTTTAAAGGGAACTTAAAGTGTTCCGTAGTACTCTAGTGTCGTATACATTTATTTAACTTTCTTGTTGAGTTTTTGTTTTCCTATGTAAATTCCATTACTTTTTGGCTAAACATTTTCTCACTGAACGGCACATTACTTCACCAAACAGCTCGCATATTTTGGCAACCCTGACAGGGAGTCAAAGCATCATAAAATGACGACATTGAATGTGTGTGTGGAGGAAGCAAAGTTTTGTGGAGGTGTAGGAAGATTGCGAACAGATTATGTGAGGTGTTGATATTGATATATATGTGATCGACGAATAAGTATTGGGTTGGTTGGAATGAAATGTCCGGCAAAGGACCAGCACACGTGGACGGCGAGAACGGAAAAGTAGGACAACCTACCTAGGCAAAATAATCCCCCTCGTCATCGACACATAGTTGCCACCTGTCCGGCAAAATCATGATCCCGGAACGAAAAAGTCTTGTGGCTGGGACCCCGAAGAAGACATCAACTGCACGTTGAACCTCGTTGTCTGTCGTGAACTGTTTTCCCGACAGGAAGTGATCCAGGCGACGGAAAAGATGATAGTCTGTTGGAGACTGTAACGTATACTCTAGATTCAGTTTCCTTTTGATTTTACTATCTCTTGTTATTTTTTTTCCTATGCAAATTATCTTCTCACTTAACGAGATGTTATTTCTCCCGCTGAATTATATGTGGCAACGAGTGTAAGTCATGACGTGGTGGTAGCAGTATATATAGGCGCGTTCAACTATACCAAGCAGCATCGTTTTATATGTGATAGGTTCTTCCATTATTATTGTTATGTGATTTATCTACGATAGTACGAAAGTTCGGAATATCAGTAGGTGTGTTTTGTTGGAGTGTGTTTGAGTAATACCAGGAGTTCCCCAATAAAAGGTTAAAAGTGAGTACGTTTACTTAGTTCACTTTATTGTCAGACCTCTGTCTGGCCGTTAAGTCTATTTCATTGAGTGTCTACGTTAAGTCCAGGGTATATTGTGCTTACCGCTCTAATAAGGAGTCTTCAAGGTACTAATGTACTAAAACCGAAGTTATATTACTGAAATTCAAGATAATGAGGAACGCTGAGTAAAAAGAAGTTCCATATTCACTGAACTTATTGCACGTGCGTGTCTTACCTAAACAAACTCTAGCACTTTGAAGATTAGGCACACTTTAGCTACGTCAAGTAACCTTCCAATAACCCTAACGTGACTTAACGTAAGCTTCCCTGCACTACACGTCCAGCGGAGAACTTTATTCATTATAAGACAAGTCTGGGGAATAGGCAGTGCTTCATAGCCCAATGTACTTAGTGTCAGCATAACACTACCATGTCTGTTTACCAAAGCCGGTTGTTTCTGCAGCAATCTCCCGCGCATCTGGTGTAATTCAGCACTATAACTTTCTGCAGTGATGGTTTGGCTTCTTGACAAGAAACTCTGATCAATTATCCCGGCTGTGGACCACCGGACAAGGAGCATCACCTTCTTGGTGTGTAGCGGTGGTAGCTTAGGATGCCGTCCAGCAGACTGTGCCTTTGCTTAACCATTGTACAGATTGCTTCCGATTATCATAAAGGACCCACTTCTCGTTGCAGGTGACAATTTGATGCATTAGAGGTTCCTGTTTATTCCTGGAAAGCAGTGACATGCGGACTTCCAAACGCCTAGTCTTGTTGGCAGTTGTCAACTCATGCGGCAGGCATATCTCCAGTTTTTTGACCTTACCCAGTGCAGCCAGACGCCGAACAACGTTTGTGTGGTGGACACCTACCTCGGTTACTAGATCTCACAACATGTTTTTCGGGGGTCCTCTTCAACCACACGTAACAGAACATCGTCAGAAGCAGCAACATGTCGGTGACCACGTGCTTCGTTTTGCAGGTCCGTATCTCCGCTTCAACCACACGTAACAGGACATCGTCAGAAACAGCAACAGGTCGGTGACCACGTGCTTCCTTTTGCAGGTCCGTATCCCCGCTTCAACCACACGTAACAGAACATCGTCAGAAACAGCAACAGGTCGGTGACCACGTGCTTCGTTTTGCAGGTCCGTATCTCCGCTTCAACCACACGTAACAGAACATCGTCAGAAACAGCAATAGGTCGGTGACCACGTGCTGCGTTTTGCAGGTCCGTATCTCCGCTTCAACCACACGTAACAGAACATCGTCAGAAACAGCAACAGGTCGGTGACCACGTGCTTCGTTTTGCAGGTCCGTATCTCCGCTTCAACCACACGTAACAGAACATCGTCAGAAACAGCAACAGGTCGGTGACCACGTGCTTCGTTTTGCAGGTCCGTATCTCCGCTTCAACCACACGTAACAGAACATCGTCAGAAACAGCAATAGGTCGGTGACCACGTGCTTCGTTTTGCAGGTCCGTATCTTTGATTCAACCACACGTAACAGAACATCGTCAGAAACAGCAATAGGTCGGTGACCACGTGCTTCGTTTTGCAGGTCCGTATCTCTGATTCAACCACACGTAACAGAACATCGTCAGAAACAGCAATAGGTCGGTGACCACGTGCTTTGTTTTGCAGGTCCGTATCTCCGCTTCAACCACACGTAACAGAACATCGTCAGAAACAGCAACAGGTCGGTGACCACGTGCTTCGTTTTGCAGGTCCGTATCTCCACTTCAACCACACGTAACAGAACATCGTCAGAAACAGCAATAGGTCGGTGACCACGTGCTTTGTTTTGCAGGTCCGTATCTCCGCTTCAACCACACGTAACAGAACATCGTCAGAAACAGCAACAGGTCGGTGACCACGTGCTTCGTTTTGCAGGTCCGTATCTCCGCTTCAACCACACGTAACAGAACATCGTCAGAAACAGCAATAGGTCGGTGACCACGTGCTGCGTTTTGCAGGTCCGTATCTCCGCTTCAACCACACGTAACAGAACATCGTCAGAAACAGCAACAGGTCGGTGACCACGTGCTTCGTTTTGCAGGTCCGTATCTCCGCTTCAACCACACGTAACAGAACATCGTCAGAAACAGCAATAGGTCGGTGACCACGTGCTGCGTTTTGCAGGTCCGTATCTCCGCTTCAACCACACGTAACAGAACATCGTCAGAAACAGCAATAGGTCGGTGACCACGTGCTTTGTTTTGCAGGTCCGTATCTCTGATTCAACTACACGTAACAGAACATCGTCAGAAACAGCAATAGGTCGGTGACCACGTGCTTCGTTTTGCAGGTCCGTATCTCCGCTTCAACCACACGTAACAGAACATCGTCAGAAACAGCAACAGGTCGGTGACCACGTGCTTCGTTTTGCAGGTCCGTATCTCCGCTTCAACCACACGTAACAGAACATCGTCAGAAACAGCAACAGGTCGGTGACCACGTGCTTCGTTTTGCAGGTCCGTATCTCCGCTTCAACCACACGTAACAGAACATCGTCAGAAACAGCAATAGGTCGGTGACCACGTGCTTTGTTTTGCAGGTCCGTATCTCTGATTCAACCACACGTAACAGAACATCGTCAGAAACAGCAATAGGTCGGTGACCACGTGCTTCGTTTTGCAGGTCCGTATCTCTGATTCAACCACACGTGACAGAACATCGTCAGAAACAGCAATAGGTCGGTGACCACGTGCTTCGTTTTGCAGGTCCGTATCTCCGCTTCAACCACACGTAACAGAACATCGTCAGAAACAGCAACAGGTCGGTGACCACGTGCTTCGTTTTGCAGGTCCGTATCTCCGCTTCAACCACACGTAACAGAACATCGTCAGAAACAGCAATAGGTCGGTGACCACGTGCTGCGTTTTGCAGGTCCGTATCTCCGCTTCAACCACACGTAACAGAACATCGTCAGAAACAGCAACAGGTCGGTGACCACGTGCTTCGTTTTGCAGGTCCGTATCTCCGCTTCAACCACACGTAACAGAACATCGTCAGAAACAGCAACAGGTCGGTGACCACGTGCTTCGTTTTGCAGGTCCGTATCTCCGCTTCAACCACACGTAACAGAACATCGTCAGAAACAGCAATAGGTCGGTGACCACGTGCTTTGTTTTGCAGGTCCGTATCTCCGCTTAAACCACACGTAACAGAACATCGTCAGAAACAGCAACAGGTCGGTGACCACGTGCTTCGTTTTGCAGGTCCGTATCTCCGCTTCAACCACACGTAACAGAACATCGTCAGAAACAGCAATAGGTCGGTGACCACGTGCTGCGTTTTGCAGGTCCGTATCTCTGATTCAACCACACGTAACAGAACATCGTCAGAAACAGCAACAGGTCGGTGACCACGTGCTTCGTTTTGCAGGTCCGTATCTCCGCTTCAACCACACGTAACAGAACATCGTCAGAAACAGCAACAGGTCGGTGACCACGTGCTTCGTTTTGCAGGTCCGTATCTCCGCTTCAACCACACGTAACAGAACATCGTCAGAAACAGCAATAGGTCGGTGACCACGTGCTTCGTTTTGCAGGTCCGTATCTCCGCTTCAACCACACGTAACAGAACATCGTCAGAAACAGCAATAGGTCGTTGACCACGTGATGCGTTTTGCAGGTCCGTATCTCCGCTTCAACCACACGTAACAGAACATCGTCAGAAACAGCAACAGGTCGGTGACCACGTGCTTCGCTTTGCAGGTCCGTATCTCCGCTTCAACCACACGTAACAGAACATCGTCAGAAACAGCAATAGGTCGTTGACCACGTGCTGCGTTTTGCAGGTCCGTATCTCCGCTTCAACCACACGTAACAGAACATCGTCAGAAACAGCAATAGGTCGGTGACCACGTGCTTCGTTTTGCAGGTCCGTATCTCCGCTTCAACCACACGTAACAGAACATCGTCAGAAACACCAACAGGTCGGTGACCACGTGCTTCGTTTTGCAGGTCCGTATCTCCGCTTCAACCACACGTAACAGAACATCGTCAGAAACAGCAATAGGTCGGTGACCACGTGCTTCGTTTTGCAGGTCCGTATCTCCGCTTCAACCACACGTAACAGAACATCGTCAGAAACAGCAACAGGTCGGTGACCACGTGCTTCGTTTTGCAGGTCCGTATCTCCGCTTCAACCACACGTAACAGAACATCGTCAGAAACAGCAACAGGTCGGTGACCACGTGCTTCGTTTTGCAGGTCCGTATCTCCGCTTCAACCACACGTAACAGAACATCGTCAGAAACAGCAACAGGTCGGTGACCACGTGCTTCGTTTTGCAGGTCCGTATCTCCGCTTCAACCACACGTAACAGAACATCGTCAGAAACAGCAATAGGTCGGTGACCACGTGCTGCGTTTTGCAGGTCCGTATCTCCGCTTCAACCACACGTAACAGAACATCGTCAGAAACAGCAACAGGTCGGTGACCACGTGCTTCGTTTTGCAAGTCCGTATCTCCGCTTCAACCACACGTAACAGAACATCGTCAGAAACAGCAACAGGTCGGTGACCACGTGCTTCCTTTTGCAGGTCCGTATCTCCGCTTCAACCACACGTAACAGAACATCGTCAGAAACAGCAATAGGTCGGTGACCACGTGCTGCGTTTTGCAGGTCCGTATCTCCGCTTCAACCACACGTAACAGAACATCGTCAGAAACAGAAACAGGTCGGTGACCACGTGCTTCGTTTTGCAAGTCCGTATCTCCGCTTCAACCACACGTAACAGAACATCGTCAGAAACAGCAACAGGTCGGTGACCACGTGCTTCCTTTTGCAGGTCCGTATCTCCTCTTCAACCACACGTAACAGAACATCGTCAGAAACAGCAACAGGTCGGTGACCACGTGCTTCGTTTTGCAGGTCCGTATCTCCGCTTCAACCACACGTAACAGAACATCGTCAGAAACAGCAACAGGTCGGTGACCACGTGCTTCGTTTTGCAGGTCCGTATCTCCGCTTCAACCACACGTAACAGAACATCGTCAGAAACAGCAACAGGTCGGTGACCACGTGCTTCGTTTTGCAGGTCCGTATCTCCGCTTCAACCACACGTAACAGAACATCGTCAGAAACAGCAATAGGTCGGTGACCACGTGCTGCGTTTTGCAGGTCCGTATCTCCGCTTCAACCACACGTAACAGAACATCGTCAGAAACAGCAACAGGTCGGTGACCACGTGCTTCGTTTTGCAATTCCGTATCTCCGCTTCAACCACACGTAACAGAACATCGTCAGAAACAGCAACAGGTCGGTGACCACGTGCTTCCTTTTGCAGGTCCGTATCTCCGCTTCAACCACACGTAACAGAACATCGTCAGAAACAGCAATAGGTCGGTGACCACGTGCTGCGTTTTGCAGGTCCGTATCTCCGCTTCAACCACACGTAACAGAACATCGTCAGAAACAGCAACAGGTCGGTGACCACGTGCTTCGTTTTGCAAGTCCGTATCTCCGCTTCAACCACACGTAACAGAACATCGTCAGAAACAGCAACAGGTCGGTGACCACGTGCTTCGTTTTGCAGGTCCGTATCTCCGCTTCAACCACACGTAACAGAACATCGTCAGAAACAGCAACAGGTCGGTGACCACGTGCTTCGTTTTGCATGTCCGTATCTCCGCTTCAACCACACGTAACCGAACATCGTCAGAAACAGCAACAGGTCGGTGACCTCGTGCTTCGTTTTGCAGGTCCGTATCTTTGCTTCAACCACACGTAACAGAACATCGTCAGAAACAGCAACAGGTCGGTGACCACGTGCTTCGTTTTGCAGGTCCGTATCTCCGCTTCAACCACACGTAACAGAACATCGTCAGAAACAGCAATAGGTCGGTGACCACGTGCTTTGTTTTGCAGGTCCGTATCTCCGCTTCAACCACACGTAACAGAACATCGTCAGAAACAGCAATAGGTCGGTGACCACGTGCTGCATTTTGCAGGTCCGTATCTCCGCTTCAACCACACGTAACAGAACATCGTCAGAAACAGCAACAGGTCGGTGACCACGTGCTTCGTTTTGCAGGTCCGTATCTCCGCTTCAACCACACGTAACAGAACATCGTCAGAAACAGCAATAGGTCGGTGACCACGTGCTTTGTTTTGCAGGTCCGTATCTCCGCTTCAACCACACGTAACAGATAATCGTCAGAAACAGCAACAGGTCGGTGACCACGTGCTTCGTTTTGCAGGTCCGTATCTCCGCTTCAACCACACGTAACAGAACATCGTCAGAAACAGCAATAGGTCGGTGACCACGTGCTGCGTTTTGCAGGTCCGTATCTCCGCTTCAACCACACGTAACAGAACATCGTCAGAAACAGCAACAGGTCGGTGACCACGTGCTTCGTTTTGCAGGTCCGTATCTCCGCTTCAACCACACGTAACAGAACATCGTCAGAAACAGCAACAGGTCGGTGACCACGTGCTTCGTTTTGCAGGTCCGTATCTCCGCTTCAACCACACGTAACAGAACATCGTCAGAAACAGCAATAGGTCGGTGACCACGTGCTGCGTTTTGCAGGTCCGTATCTCCGCTTCAACCACACGTAACAGAACATCGTCAGAAACAGCAATAGGTCGGTGACCACGTGCTTCGTTTTGCAGGTCCGTATCTCCGCTTCAACCACACGTAACAGAACATCGTCAGAAACAGCAATAGGTCGGTGACCACGTGCTTCGTTTTGCAGGTCCGTATCTCTGATTCAACCACACGTAACAGAACATCGTCAGAAACAGCAATAGGTCGGTGACCACGTGCTTCGTTTTGCAGGTCCGTATCTCTGATTCAACCACTTGTGACAGAACATCGTCAGAAACAGCAATAGGTCGGTGACCACGTGCTTCGTTTTGCAGGTCCGTATCTCCGCTTCAACCACACGTAACAGAACATCGTCAGAAACAGCAACAGGTCGGTGACCACGTGCTTCGTTTTGCAGGTCCGTATCTCCGCTTCAACCACACGTAACAGAACATCGTCAGAAACAGCAATAGGTCGGTGACCACGTGCTTCGTTTTGCAGGTCCGTGTCTCCGCTTCAACCACACGTAACAGAACATCGTCAGAAACAGCAACAGGTCGGTGACCACGTGCTTCGTTTTGCAGGTCCGTATCTCCGCTTCAACCACACGTAACAGAACATCGTCAGAAACAGCAATAGGTCGGTGACCACGTGCTGCCTTTTGCAGGTCCGTATCTCCGCTTCAACCACACGTAACAGAACATCGTCAGAAACAGCAACAGGTCGGTGACCACGTGCTTCGTTTTGCAGGTCCGTATCTCCGCTTCAACCACACGTAACAGAACATCGTCAGAAACAGCAACAGGTCGGTGACCACGTGCTTCGTTTTGCAGGTCCGTATCTCCGCTTCAACCACACGTAACAGAACATCGTCAGAAACAGCAATAGGTCGGTGACCACGTGCTTTGTTTTGCAGGTCCGTATCTCCGCTTAAACCACACGTAACAGAACATCGTCAGAAACAGCAACAGGTCGGTGACCACGTGCTTCGTTTTGCAGGTCCGTATCTCCGCTTCAACCACACGTAACAGAACATCGTCAGAAACAGCAATAGGTCGGTGACCACGTGCTGCGTTTTGCAGGTCCGTATCTCTGATTCAACCACACGTAACAGAACATCGTCAGAAACAGCAATAGGTCGGTGACCACGTGCTTCGTTTTGCAGGTCCGTATCTCCGCTTCAACCACACGTAACAGAACATCGTCAGAAACAGCAACAGGTCGGTGACCACGTGCTTCGTTTTGCAGGTCCGTATCTCCGCTTCAACCACACGTAACAGAACATCGTCAGAAACAGCAATAGGTCGGTGACCACGTGCTTCGTTTTGCAGGTCCGTATCTCCGCTTCAACCACACGTAACAGAACATCGTCAGAAAGAGCAATAGGTCGTTGACCACGTGCTGCGTTTTGCAGGTCCGTATCTCCGCTTCAACCACACGTAACAGAACATCGTCAGAAACAGCAACAGGTCGGTGACCACGTGCTTCGCTTTGCAGGTCCGTATCTCCGCTTCAACCACACGTAACAGAACATCGTCAGAAACAGCAATAGGTCGTTGACCACGTGCTGCGTTTTGCAGGTCCGTATCTCCGCTTCAACCACACGTAACAGAACATCGTCAGAAACAGCAATAGGTCGGTGATCACGTGCTTCGTTTTGCAGGTCCGTATCTCCGCTTCAACCACACGTAACAGAACATCGTCAGAAACAGCAACAGGTCGGTGACCACGTGCTTCGTTTTGCAGGTCCGTATCTCCGCTTCAACCACACGTAACAGAACATCGTCAGAAACAGCAATAGGTCGGTGACCACGTGCTGCGTTTTGCAGGTCCGTATCTCCGCTTCAACCACAGTAACAGAACATCGTCAGAAACAGCAACAGGTCGGTGACCACGTGCTTCGTTTTGCAGGTCCGTATCTCCGCTTCAACCACACGTAACAGAACATCGTCAGAAACAGCAACAGGTCGGTGACCACGTGCTGCGTTTTGCAGGTCCGTATCTCCGCTTCAACCACACGTAACAGAACATTGTCAGAAACAGCAACAGGTCGGTGACCACGTGCTTCGTTTTGCAAGTCCGTATCTCCGCTTCAACCACACGTAACAGAACATCGTCAGAAACAGCAACAGGTCGGTGACCACGTGCTTCCTTTTGCAGGTCCGTATCTCCGCTTCAACCACACGTAACAGAACATCGTCAGAAACAGCAATAGGTCGGTGACCACGTGCTGCGTTTTGCAGGTCCGTATCTCCGCTTCAACCACACGTAACAGAACATCGTCAGAAACAGAAACAGGTCGGTGACCACGTGCTTCGTTTTGCAAGTCCGTATCTCCGCTTCAACCACACGTAACAGAACATCGTCAGAAACAGCAACAGGTCGGTGACCACGTGCTTCCTTTTGCAGGTCCGTATCTCCTCTTCAACCACACGTAACAGAACATCGTCAGAAACAGCAACAGGTCGGTGACCACGTGCTTCGTTTTGCAGGTCCGTATCTCCGTTTCAACCACACGTAACAGAACATCGTCAGAAACAGCAACAGGTCGGTGACCACGTGCTTCGTTTTGCAGGTCCGTATCTCCGCTTCAACCACACGTAACAGAACATCGTCAGAAACAGCAACAGGTCGGTGACCACGTGCTTCGTTTTGCAGGTCCGTATCTCCGCTTCAACCACACGTAACAGAACATCGTCAGAAACAGCAATAGGTCGGTGACCACGTGCTGCGTTTTGCAGGTCCGTATCTCCCCTTCAACCACACGTAACAGAACATCGTCAGAAACAGCAACAGGTCGGTGACCACGTGCTTCGTTTTGCAATTCCGTATCTCCGCTTCAACCACACGTAACAGAACATCGTCAGAAACAGCAACAGGTCGGTGACCACGTGCTTCCTTTTGCAGGTCCGTATCTCCGCTTCAACCACACGTAACAGAACATCGTCAGAAACAGCAATAGGTCGGTGACCACGTGCTGCGTTTTGCAGGTCCGTATCTCCGCTTCAACCACACGTAACAGAACATCGTCAGAAACAGCAACAGGTCGGTGACCACGTGCTTCGTTTTGCAAGTCCGTATCTCCGCTTCAACCACACGTAACAGAACATCGTCAGAAACAGCAACAGGTCGGTGACCACGTGCTTCGTTTTGCAGGTCCGTATCTCCGCTTCAACCACACGTAACAGAACATCGTCAGAAACAGCAACAGGTCGGTGACCACGTGCTTCGTTTTGCAGGTCCGTATCTCCGCTTCAACCACACGTAACAGAACATCGTCAGAAACAGCAACAGGTCGGTGACCTCGTGCTTCGTTTTGCAGGTCCGTATCTCCGCTTCAACCACACGTAACAGAACATCGTCAGAAACAGCAACAGGTCGGTGACCACGTGCTTCGTTTTGCAGGTCCGTATCTCCGCTTCAACCACACGTAACAGAACATCGTCAGAAACAGCAATAGGTCGGTGACCACATGCTTTGTTTTGCAGGTCCGTATCTCCGCTTAAACCACACGTAACAGAACATCGTCAGAAACAGCAACAGGTCGGTGACCACGTGCTTCGTTTTGCAGGTCCGTATCTCCGCTTCAACCACACGTAACAGAACATCGTCAGAAACAGCAATAGGTCGGTGACCACGTGCTGCGTTTTGCAGGTCCGTATCTCCGCTTCAACCACACGTAACAGAACATCGTCAGAAACAGCAACAGGTCGGTGACCACGTGCTTCGTTTTGCAGGTCCGTATCTCCGCTTCAACCACACGTAACAGAACATCGTCAGAAACAGCAACAGGTCGGTGACCACGTGCTTCGTTTTGCAGGTCCGTATCTCCGCTTCAACCACACGTAACAGAACATCGTCAGAAACAGCAACAGGTCGGTGACCTCGTGCTTCGTTTTGCAGGTCCGTATCTCCGCTTCAACCACACGTAACAGAACATCGTCAGAAACAGCAACAGGTCGGTGACCACGTGCTTCGTTTTGCAGGTCCGTATCTCCGCTTCAACCACACGTAACAGAACATCGTCAGAAACAGCAATAGGTCGGTGACCACGTGCTTTGTTTTGCAGGTCCGTATCTCCGCTTCAACCACACGTAACAGAACATCGTCAGAAACAGCAACAGGTCGGTGACCACGTGCTTCGTTTTGCAGGTCCGTATCTCCGCTTCAACCACACGTAACAGAACATCGTCAGAAACAGCAATAGGTCGGTGACCACGTGCTGCGTTTTGCAGGTCCGTATCTCCGCTTCAACCACACGTAACAGAACATCGTCAGAAACAGCAACAGGTCGGTGACCACGTGCTTCGTTTTGCAGGTCCGTATCTCCGCTTCAACCACACGTAACAGAACATCGTCAGAAACAGCAACAGGTCGGTGACCACGTGCTTCGTTTTGCAGGTCCGTATCTCCGCTTCAACCACACGTAACAGAACATCGTCAGAAACAGCAACAGGTCGGTGACCACGTGCTTCGTTTTGCAGGTCCGTATCTCCGCTTCAACCACACGTAACAGAACATCGTCAGAAACAGCAATAGGTCGGTGACCACGTGCTTCGTTTTGCAGGTCCGTATCTCCGCTTCAACCACACGTAACAGAACATCGTCAGAAACAGCAACAGGTCGGTGACCACGTGCTTCGTTTTGCAGGTCCGTATCTCCGCTTCAACCACACGTAACAGAACATCGTCAGAAACAGCAATAGGTCGGTGACCACGTGCTGCGTTTTGCAGGTCCGTATCTCCGCTTCAACCACACGTAACAGAACATCGTCAGAAACAGCAACAGGTCGGTGACCACGTGCTTCGTTTTGCAGGTCCGTATCTCCGCTTCAACCACACGTAACAGAACATCGTCAGAAACAGCAACAGGTCGGTGACCACGTGCTTCGTTTTGCAGGTCCGTATCTCCGCTTCAACCACACGTAACAGAACATCGTCAGAAACAGCAATAGGTCGGTGACCACGTGCTGCGTTTTGCAGGTCCGTATCTCCGCTTCAACCACACGTAACAGAACATCGTCAGAAACAGCAACAGGTCGGTGACCACGTGCTTCGTTTTGCAAGTCCGTATCTCCGCTTCAACCACACGTAACAGAACATCGTCAGAAACAGCAACAGGTCGGTGACCACGTGCTTCCTTTTGCAGGTCCGTATCTCCGCTTCAACCACACGTAACAGAACATCGTCAGAAACAGCAATAGGTCGGTGACCACGTGCTGCGTTTTGCAGGTCCGTATCTCCGCTTCAACCACACGTAACAGAACATCGTCAGAAACAGAAACAGGTAGGTGACCACGTGCTTCGTTTTGCAAGTCCGTATCTCCGCTTCAACCACACGTAACAGAACATCGTCAGAAACAGCAACAGGTCGGTGACCACGTGCTTCGTTTTGCAGGTCCGTATCTCCGCTTCAACCACACGTAACAGAACATCGTCAGAAACAGCAATAGGTCGTTGACCACGTGCTGTGTTTTGCAGGTCCGTATCTCCGCTTGAACCACACGTAACAGAACATCGTCAGAAACAGCAATAGGTCGGTGACCACGTGCTTCGTTTTGCAGGTCCGTATCTCCGCTTCAACCACACGTAACAGAACATCGTCAGAAACAGCAACAGGTCGGTGACCACGTGCTTCGTTTTGCAGGTCCGTATCTCCGCTTCAACCACACGTAACAGAACATCGTCAGAAACAGCAATAGGTCGGTGACCACGTGCTTCGTTTTGCAGGTCCGTATCTCCGCTTCAACCACACGTAACAGAACATCGTCAGAAACAGCAACAGGTCGGTGACCACGTGCTTCGTTTTGCAGGTCCGTATCTCCTCTTCAACCACACGTAACAGAACATCGTCAGAAACAGCAATAGGTCGGTGACCACGTGCTGCCTTT
This sequence comes from Macrothele yani, assembly GCA_039090855.1. Classification (NCBI taxonomy): domain Eukaryota; kingdom Metazoa; phylum Arthropoda; class Arachnida; order Araneae; family Macrothelidae; genus Macrothele; species Macrothele yani. The sequence continues at coordinate 51,140,158 of CM077002.1, forward strand.
TGCAGGTCCGTATCTCCGCTTCAACCACACGTAACAGAACATCGTCAGAAACAGCAATAGGTCGGTGACCACGTGCTGCGTTTTGCAGGTCCGTATCTCCGCTTCAACCACACGTAACAGAACATCGTCAGAAACAGAAACAGGTCGGTGACCACGTGCTTCGTTTTGCAGGTCCGTATCTCCGCTTCAACCACACGTAACAGAACATCGTCAGAAACAGCAATAGGTCGGTGACCACGTGCTGCGTTTTGCAGGTCCGTATCTCCGCTTCAAGCACACGTAACAGAACATCGTCAGAAACAGCAACAGGTCGGTGACCACGTGCTTCGTTTTGCAAGTCCGTATCTCCGCTTCAACCACACGTAACAGAACATCGTCAGAAACAGCAACAGGTCGGTGACCACGTGCTTCCTTTTGCAGGTCCGTATCTCCGCTTCAACCACACGTAACAGAACATCGTCAGAAACAGCAATAGGTCGGTGACCACGTGCTGCGTTTTGCAGGTCCGTATCTCCGCTTCAACCACACGTAACAGAACATCGTCAGAAACAGCAACAGGTCGGTGACCACGTGCTTCGTTTTGCAAGTCCGTATCTCCGCTTCAACCACACGTAACAGAACATCGTCAGAAACAGCAACAGGTTGGTGACCACGTGCTTCGTTTTGCAGGTCCGTATCTCCGCTTCAACCACACGTAACAGAACATCGTCAGAAACAGCAACAGGTCGGTGACCTCGTGCTTCCTTTTGCAGGTCCGTATCTCCGCTTCAACCACACGTAACAGAACATCGTCAGAAACAGCAACAGGTCGGTGACCACGTGCTTCGTTTTGCAGGTCCATATCTCCGCTTCAACCACACGTAACAGAACATCGTCAGAAACAGCAATAGGTCGGTGACCACGTGCTGCGTTTTGCAGGTCCGTATCTCCGCTTCAACCACACGTAACAGAACATCGTCAGAAGCAGCAACAGGTCGGTGACCACGTGCTGCGTTTTGCAGGTCCGCATCTCCGCTTCGAAACTTCAAAAACCATCACCAAATGGTTCGTTCGTTGGCTGCATTCTCCCCAAACGCTTTGTTAACGTTTCGAGCTGCAATTCCTGCAGAATGGGCCAGTTTTAAATTCATACAGGAAGATGACTTTCAAATCCGGCGTCTGCATGTTTCCTTTGCAAGCCACGTTACGTCAAAACAAACCACGCCTGAACCTTGTTCTTCACACACGTGCGAGCTATTTATAACAACTCTGTGACGTAATACCCGCAACACCTGCGGGTGGTTCCATTCCGCTGTGGTGGGGGCCTGTTTCCACTTCTCGTTCGCGCCGGACATTTCATTCACACTAACCCAATATTGATGTCATATGAATTTGATTTGTGTTGATACCAACAAATTATATTGTGTCAGTGTATTCCATTGACGTCTCTTTGAAACTCATGAGTGAAACAAATAAAGGAAACAGCTGGCATTATAGGGAAGTCTCTTTGCTGTTTCTTTCTCTGCTCGTTATTGTTATTCAAAAAGTTTAAATATATGTTCTGCGAAGTTATCTGTGGGCATTAGCTAGCAAATTAGCTATAAATTTAAACTGAAGTATTGAAAAAGTTAAACTCTACATACTGAAGACAGAACCTTTCAGGAAACTAACACTCAACGTAAACACACTGACAGAGCAATATACTGTATTATACCCACCACATCTTCCACAAAACTGGACGACTCCCACAATTGTAATGCGTCAGCTGAAACCCTCTTCGGGCCATGAGTAGGTAAGCCACATACCTTCTGCATAGCGTACCTGTAACTGTGGTGGTGTGTAAACACAGTGAAATGAGAGAGTTCGACCGTGGGCAGATAGTCGGAGAGAGGAAAATGAGGTGCTCCATCTCCTTGACGGCAGAACGTCTGAGATATTTACGTAGTTCGGATGCCCCGGGGCTACATTAAAACTGGTAGACGCAGGGAGAAATGTGGCTGTAAGCAGGTCGCTGATGTTCGAAGTCAACGCCTCCTCTTCCATGTCGAAACCGTAAGGCACAGGTAACGACGGTATTCAACGAAGGAAAAACAACGACGGTATTAAAAAATTCAAATATCGTTATTAACCGCACATAATCGGGCCACAAGGCCGCACTGGGCGAAGGAACATTTCCGCTGGACCTAGGAAATAAATGGAAGAGATTAGCCTGGTTCAACGAATCCAGGTTACAACCAAAAAACGCCGATGGGAGGGTGCACGTGTGGTTTCGAAAGCACGAATCCAGGGACTCAAACTGTCAACTCGGGGTTTACATGCCGTTGTATGCTGTGGTGTAGGTTTACAGGCCGTTGTGTGCTGTGCCTTGTAGCTTGATCACGTGGGTCACCTTTGAGCGTTCGTACATATTAAGACAACTATCACCGCACAAGTCTATGTTTACACCCTCTCCTACTACTTATGTTCTTTCATTACTATCCATATCCCCCAGTAAGATGCTTTCTTTCAGACAGACAACGCCCCGTCTCATCTCTTCCATTTGGAAAAGGAAGCCATCTCATTCTCCAGATCTGAACTCAACTGAGCATTTGTGGGACGAAGTGGAATGATGCATTCGATCCTGAAATTCACCACCCGCAATTCTCAGGCATACCACTTGAACGTTTACAACACCTGGAAGAGTATATGCCATGACATGCTGCTGTTGGTAAGACGAAATGCGGGTCGCAGAAGTGGATAAGTGTTATGAGGGCTATCTTCTGACCAACTGTACGAAATGCTACATCAGCTCGAATCGCGGATGTAGCGTTGGTGTCGTGTTTGTTCGATGGCGTCCGTTCTCTGGAACCATTGATCCTAAATTTGTGAAGGACGGCTGCTTGTTGACAAAAGATTGGTCATTAAACCCAGAAACAAAAACACAAATTAGGCCCACCCTTGGGGGCGTGGGGGCGAAATTTTCCTCTCAGTGTATATCCATTCAGATATTCCTTCAGTTTTTACGTGCATTGTGTTCTCCTAGTCATGTTCTCCACCAAGAACGAATCTTGTATTTCCCCCAGTAGGAATAGAGTATCGTAAAAAGTACATTTATGCTTTTACGACACTTATCGTAAAGAAGACAAGTTAGTAAAATCATGCAATGCATTGATTATGATACGCTTTCCAACATATTAGAAATCATAACTCAAGTTATTACTCAAGTTATGAGGATAATGGCTGTAGAATAAATCTCGCTCCTATGATCTGACCTTTGACCCCATTTCGATGATATTCAGCAGAACCGGTAAAGTGTTCTTCCGGAACAACATGATAAAGTTTTGTCTCAAGAGAAGCATTTTTACGTGAGTTATAACGCATAAGGGCGATGGAATGGATCCCGCTTCTATGTGCCGACCTTTGACCCTATTTCGCCCATTTTCAATAGGGTTCGTCCCCAGGTGGTCCCTTACCACATACTAACATTTCATCGAAACCGAACCATTTTTACACAAGTTATGACGCATAAATACAATGGAATGTACCCCACTCCTATGCCCTGACCTTTGACCCTACTTTGCCGATTTTCAATACGATTCGTCCCAGGTGGTCCCCTACTACATACTGAAACTTCATTGGAATCGAATCATATTTACGCAAGTTATGACGGGCTATGGAATGCATCCATTCCATAGCCCTTATTTTATGAACACATGTGGAAAAGTGAAGATCTCAGAAGAGTTCCTCTCTACAATCAGGGGGAAAGAACTACTTGGAGAAGTAATGATTTCAATTTTATAAATTAAGAAATGAAAGTGGTTTTTTTTTAATGGGCAAGGTAGAAAGTGTGAGTTTATGAATATTTATTATTTCTTGAAATATTAAGCGTAAATATTTTTTAGTTTTAAGACATAAATTTAAAGAGTAATTATTATTTTTTTAAATTAAATTTTAAGTAATTTTTTTTTGAAGTGAGTCAAAATTTAAGCTTTCAAGATTTTAAAAGTAAAAGTGAGAATGTAAACTTCTTTTTTGAAATGTTTAAAACAGTAACAGAATAAATTCAATTGTTCTAATGGTGAACTAGTGCTTTTTTGCTAGACTTTTTTTAAGGATATTTGGGGATTGTTATTGGAAAGGGGCCTGATGTTTTCTATTAGGCAACCAATCAGGGCGGAATTCCGACTGGTCTGAGAGCAATGCTTTACAGTATTGAGTCGAAACCAGAGTACACGGCTTAATTTCGGGGAGTTTGTAATGTTTCACATTGACTCGCTTTATTCCTTGAGTTGAAAAGAAGAAGCGCTCTCACTGAAGACCCCTAGCCTGGAAAAAGTAAGCAGTCTGTGTTTTATAAAAATTTCTTTCCATAGACATTTTTAGTGCATCCAATTTTCAACTTTCAGGAACTTGCTGTGACTGTTTTTACTTCATTCCATTTCCAACTTTTTCGAAAACGAACTTCAACAGATTTTTACTCGTTTCGAAACAGTCTTCTTATGCATACTAGTTTTCCCATGTTATTCTATGGGAATTTCCCTCCTTTTAATGAAATGTGTTTTCTCAAAATTGTCTACTAAGAAAAATGAAGTGTTCCATTTTTAACCCTAGGAAATAATGAACTGTTCCGAAATTGAATACATTTAAAAAAGAGAAAAAAAAAGAATGATACTTTTCTTCAACAAAATGTTTTTAATATGGAATCCAACGAACATTTTTACATATTTTCTTAGAATTTGTCTTTTTTCGTTTAGAAGTTACAACAGAATTTCCTTCTTGTACAGGAACTTTCAACATTTGTTTATTTTTAATGTACTTTTTGGGCAAATTTATGCTTTCCTATGAAAGTTTTTCTCAAAAGGACTCCATTAAGTTGATCTCAAGTCTTTGAAGTGAATGGGAAGAAAAATAACATGTCTATGTGTTATCAGAAAATGAACGAATTTCCTTAAAATAGTGTGAAGTGAATTGAACATCAAGCAGTAGTAAGATATTTTACTATCGTAATATGTACATACATTTTGGGATAATATCTTCTAAAGTTAGATGGACAAATATATGAATATTAAAAAAAAACTTCCTTAGATTTACAAATAGAGTATTTGAAGTAGAAAAAGGGATGGAATGCTTTGAATATGAAATTCTTGTTTCAGTGAAGGGATTCTTATTCTGGAATTTTTTTTAAAAGAGAAACTATCATTTTCAGAAAACTTCTGGGGAAGTCGAACTTGGACATTTAACAAAATTCTTGGATATATAAGGATTTGAAGAAAGTTAATGGAATGAAACATGAAGAGAAAGAAATGGTTGAAATGGTTAACATTCAAGCTTCATCAATTTTTTTTTTTTTTTGGTTCCTCATACAATCTGAGGAAATTTTACATTTTTGTGAGAACTCCTTTTTTTTTTTTTTTTTTTTTTTTTCAAAATTAATCCTTTAGAAGTTTTTAAGATAGAAAAAATATTGACTAAGGGCTTAAGTAGTACATATTCTGAATTGAAGCACTTTAAGTAAGAAAATATTTGTCTGAAGTAATTTTTCAATGTCTAAGCATTGACATCTGACTAATCGTTCGCCCGAAATTGAATCCTGGGGAGGTTTGAGTTATGAGCTTTTGAATTACGGCACTAGCTTTCTACCTTCCTTGGAAACAGTGGACTAAATCAGGGTCAGCTTACTTCCCTTCTAGTGGTTCACGACGGATCTCTTAAATGGTGAATGAACGGCAAAGTTCCAACGCTCTGTCCCATTGAGTCAGCAGTTTTAGATTTTTGTCATCTTAGACAGTTTAAGTTCGCTCAGAAAACTATGCTTTTGTGAGCTTGAGTTTGCATTCAAAGTTCAAAACCAGAAATTAGTTTAATCTCCCAAGCAAAGTGATTTCATCCCATATGAGGTTTTCCTGAAAGCAGTAGACGCGTGAAAACAGTCGCAGGAGATAGTCATTTTCCGGTAGAAAAAAGGGAGATTCCAAAGTTAATTTTTTGGGGAAAGCTCTACACACTGGAGAGAGCGTAAAAACACTCTTCTTTCATGATTTAATGTAAACCTCGAGGAATTAGTTTCTTACTATGAAAAGGAAGTTCCAAAGATTTAGGGGCATTTACACTAAAATCCTACAATGACTTTATTTGAAACAGGGAAGAATCGGCCTTATAGACTAAAATACATCTGAAGATTTTAGATACATTTATGTCCAAAAGTAAAGTCGAATGGAAAAATAAGAGTAATTAAATCGATAGGAAAGGATTGATAAGTTAAATCAGAAAAAACTAAGAAAAAAAGAAGTTTAATAAAAATAAACCAAAGTTTGAAGAATCATACCACACTGAATAGAAGGGAAAATATAATAAGTAAAATAAGGGGAATACGATATTTTCACTATGGGAGTTTGGAAACACCTGCTTTTCTGAAGAATTAGTAAAACGTGAAATAAAAATGTTTAGAGGAAGTACGGACTTAGTCGCTATGTCTCCAGAATGAAAGCTTTTTCTGCTGAGACAATAAATAAAAAGTACGATAATGAAAACCTAATTAAAACGAAAAAAAGGTCAATGAAGCAAAACGTCTAAAGAAAAAATGCAGCAGGCACAGAAGTTAAAAATGAAGGGACAGACACGGGAGAACTGGACATTAAGTGAATGAAATATACGCGAAGTTTTGAAACATCTCAATTTAAAGCGAACTAAATGAGGAAAAGGAATGAGATTGACTTTGATGAGGTGAGTAAACAATAAAAATTTAGTTATACATGAAAAAAAGCTCGTTTAAGAATATGATTTTTGGTGAAAGTATGAAATTTTATTATAGCGAACAGGATGCCCTTCCCCCCCCTACATTGGAAGGAACGTCACGAGGGGGAGGGGGATTGAACTATGCGCTTTCTAAGAATTTTGTTGGTTCGAAATTGAAACAGTTTCTGAAATTCTTCTGGCATCTGTTCACAAGGATGACATCACGACGTACCTGTCACCATGCGTCATCGCTTCAAGCAGTATGATGACATCAGTTCACAAAGATGATATCATGACGTACCCGTCACCATGCGTCATCGCTTCAGGCAGTAACTGCAAGGAGACCTTATCTGAACATCTCATGCCTTCAAAGTTTAATCAGTTTTCGAAATTGTGATGACGTCAGTTCACAAGGAAACGACGCCACGTGTTGCTGTGTCATCATGCGTCATCGCTTCAAACAGTAACTGCACGGAGACCTTATCTGGTCACAAACATGCTATTGATGAATCACTATAGGCCTCTAATCAGACAAAGCGAACTGTAGCTCAGGGCTTATTTTAAGGTAAATTCTGAGCGAGAGAAAAAATGAAAGGATTTCGTTATAATTAATTTTCATATCTTGAGAGAATAAGCATAAAGAAATTCTTCAAGGTTGAATTTTTCCCTAGAATGAGGGTGGTATACGGAAAGCGTGAGAATTTAATCAGACACCTTCAAAGAATTCGTCTTGGAATTATTGCTAGGTTTTTTGAAAAATGAGTGAACTATGAAATACTTTGTTCTTCACATAAAGAAAACACAGTGTACGATTTCAATAATTCCTTTCTGAAAAAACTGTGTGGTCCTGAAAAAGACCGTTAAGATTTTTTTACCAGTAATAAAATTCATCTAAATCTAGTAAAATTTCTCCAACGTAATGGCTTAGGTCAACTGAGTCCAGAAATGCTTCGTCTACTTTAGTATTTCGATTCCGATGGAGTTCTTTCAGATACTGTTCAGCTATTTTCTCAAAATCCAGCTGTTAAATAATTTTAGTCATGTTTATTTGATTGCCGTTGTCGTAGGAGAATTCCATTCCGTTCATGTCCGCTGTGTCATACAATGTGTCCACGAGAGTTTCTTCAAGCAGAAAAGAGCCATCATCATACAGCCGAAATCCTTCTTTTGGGGATTATAATGCTTCCAAAGTCAAATTATTTTTTTCCAATGCTTTCTTAATTAAAGCGGAAAACGAAATGGAACGAAGAAACGTCTGTTGTATGACTCTTAACATAGTAGATTTCTTATCAACCCCTTTAGTCCAATGTTATCCGCACATAGAAATTTCAGTTTTCAAAATTTCACCATCCTCACCCACTTTTTCCTGAGTGAAATCCAATACATGGTGGAAATCTCGACTTATGCATGCCACAGAGTGGGTATTCATTCTCATGAAAGGATTCAACGGTTCTAAACGATAAGCCACTGTAATATTTCCACTGGAAACGTAATCATATTTCGCAGGCTCGCGACTTTTAACAACATCACGCAGAAGGACAAAGCTGTCTAGAAGTTCAAGCCATTCAACACCCTTCAAAGCGATTCACATAGCTGTAGGAACGTATAAGTCACCGATGCAAATATATTTTCGGACATGAATCTGTAATTCTCCATCAAAACAAAATATCCGACTGAATCGATCGGCTCCTAAAGGAAAGCAATTTTCAGGCATTTCATTCTTCCTAAAGATGATGCGATTTTCATCGTATGGTGCTATGGACGATTCCATTATAAATTTTTCAAGAAACACAAAAGGCGACCACTCTCCTCGACCGATCGAGTTCAACTGAGAGAATCTTAAACCGCTGCGTCAATCAACCACCTTGGCAGGAATGGACCATAACGATCATGTGACCTGTGAAGAGAACCATTCCTTTGAAAGGGGGAAAACCTGATCCTGAACATGCATCAACAGGATCGAAATCTTTTCAAACAAAGCCTTTCCTCGTCTAAATTAAAATTGGAAGGAGGACAAATATAAGAATTAAAAAAATAATGCAGCGTCTATAAAAATTCCTAACACCTCACGGAAGTTCTAAAAATATAAGTTTAATAAAATAAATTAGAGAGAATAAATAGGACACACAAAAAAAATACGAGTAAATAAAATATTAGAAACGCCAAAAAAACTTCCTTCAAAAATTTGTCAATGTCCAATAAATCTCCCGAGAAAACAAAAAAAGAATGCAACGTCTATAAAAATTTCTAACACCTCACGGAAATTCTAACAATACAAGTTTAATAAAACAAGTTCGAGGAAACAAAAAATATTGGAAACGACAAAATAACTTCTTTCAAAAATTTGTCAAAGTCCAATAAATCTCCCGAGAAAATAAAAACATTATGCAACGTCTATAAAAATTCCTAAAACCTCACGGAAGTTCTAAAAATATAAGTTTAATAAAACAAATTCTAGGAAACAAAAAGTTTTAGAAACGACAAAAAAACTTCCTTCAAAAATTTGACAAAGTCCAATAAATCTCCCGAGAAAGTAAAAAAAAAATAATGCAACGTCTATAACTATTCCTAACATTTCTCGGAAGTTCTAAAAATAAAAGTTTAATAAAATAAATTAGAGAGAATAAATAGGACACAAAAAATACGAGTAAAAAGCAATTGGAAACGACAAAAACACTTCCTTCAAAAATTTGACAAAGTCTAATAAATCTCCCGAGAAAATAAAAAATAAATAAATAATGCAGCGTCTATAAAAATTCCTAACACCTCACGGAAGTTCTAAAAATATAAGTTTAATAAAACAAAACATATTGGTAAGACTTCCCAAAAATTTGTCAAAGTCCAATAAATCTCCCGATAAAAGTTCGAAAAAGCACCGCTAGGGGGCAACACATTGCGTACACATCCCCTTTCCCCCACTCGGTCGTTGCCATCTCTCAGAGATTCGTCGAAATTTCCAAGAAGCACCTCCAGGGGGCAGCACATCGACCCAACACACTAGCGTCATCTGCCACGCCCTTTCCCCCACTCGGTCGTTGCCATCTCTCAAAAACAAAGGTCCATCGAAAGTTCCAAGATGCACCGCTAGGTGGCAGTACATCGACCCAACACACTAGCGCCACCTGTCACGCCCTTTTCCCCACTCGGTCGTTGCCATCCGTCAAAGGTCCATCGAAATTCCAAAAAAGCACTGCTAGGGGGCAGCACATCAGCCTCGACCCTACACACTAGTGCCATCTACCACGCCCCCCATCCTTCTCCTAGAAGGATGCATTCTCCAGCCGGATCGGTCCTTTTATACTACTTGTAAGACAGAAAGCAGACTCCATGGTGAACACTGAGCAGACAAAGTTTAGGAATATATTTGGGCAAACAAAATTTCCATGTCGTATGGTCGCTGGAATTAATATAATAGCGTGTTTTCTATTCATTACAGGAAGGAAGAAAGGAAAAAGAAATGACAATATACGGATAATATATGCGGCTAAGGGGTAGTCCTATTTTCAAACTGCGGAACCAAAATGGTCCGGATTGCATGTTACCCCCATAATTTTTAAGGGCCAACCAGGGTAGTAAGAGCATTAATGATTATAGGGATAGACTCGGGATAGTTTCATTACAAAACATAAGAAACCAGAGACTCTGAACAAAACCTATATAATACGCCACGTATGTCCCTAACGCTGTGACGTCATTCAGTACTTTTAGCGCCATCTGCATTTATCCGGTGGCCTAAATCAGAACTGAGCTCGCCGCTGAAGTGCCTAGAAGAGATAGTGTGCCGTGCTCTTCTACAAACTGGTTCTTAAAATAATCATGAAATCAGAGACGGCGCTGAAGACAGCTTCAATGCTATTGCTGTAAGCTATGCTCATAGAAAAACCCGCATCTCTTTCCGTGCAGTATAGTAATTTCACTAAAATTTTATCAAGAAATCTTTTTTACGCTTTCCAACCGCAGGCTGAAGAAACGTAATACTCCGTTTTCTCCGTCTGTCTGTCTGTCCGTCTGTTCATCCGAACGATAACTCACGTAAAAATCGTTCGATTTCGATGAAATTTTAATATGTGGTAGGGGACCACCTGGAAACGGGCAAAATGTGGTGAAACGTAAGGACATAGGAGGATCCATACCATTGCCATCGGAATCTATTCTATTGCCCTTTGCGTCATAACTTGCGTAAAAATGGTTCGATTTCGATGAAATTTTAGTATGTCGTAGGGAATAATCAGGGCACGAACCCTATTGAAAATGGACGAAACGGGGTCAAAGGCCAGGACATAGGAGCGGGATCCATTCCATTGCCCTTATGCGTCATAACTTACCTAAAAATGCTTTGATTGCGACAAAACTTTATGTTGTTCCGGAGGTATACTAAAACAGTTCTGTTGAATATCATCGAAATGGGGTCAAAGGTCAGGACACAGGAGTGAGATTTATTCCACAGTTATTATCCTCCTAACTTTAGTAATAACTTGAGTAATGATTTCTGGTATGTTGAAACGTATAATAATCAACGCATTACATGATTTTAATAACTCGTTTTTTGTATACTGCCGCTATACTAAAAATTATTAATGTCATATATGAATAGGTATAAGTGAATATTCTTCAAAATGGAGTGTTTTGGGAAAGTTTCGTCAGCTTTAATCGAGAAATGTCTAATCTCGCATGGATTCTACGTGTTACACGGCCGCTAAATGCAAATACATTACTGGACGCCAATGTTCTCCGTAATTATATGTCTAAGTAAACACTTGAATTTGCGTGACTTTTCCATAAAATGTTAAAGATTATATGCCCCTTAGAACGCTCATGAGGAACCCAGGAAGCAACTTTCTCTCTCAGTAAGGATTTTAAATTGGTGTCCCCTTTCGTATCTCGCTGGTGATTAAAAGATAAAAGTAATGAAACTCACCAAAATAAGTTGCATTGTTAAATTGAAACATAAACACTGAGATCCGATTTTATTAAACCCTGGATCGAATAATACTATCAGTAACTTACTCAAAACGATTCCAAAGATAAATACACTATCTACCAACAAGTAATTGGACACCCCTGCAATCGACGATATCTGCGGTCCTGATACACGTCACGGTCGCCGCCGTTAAATATCGTGTGTGAAACAACAACGCAACCAGTCTCATGCAAGATGCAATGCAGATCGGAGCTCTCTGATTTCGAGAAAGGTGTAATCGTCGGGTATCAAAGAAATGGCCGATCCATTCCTGACATATCCAGCAAGTTGAAGTACCCAAAATCGACAGTGGACTACGTGATTGGCAAGTGGAAGATGAGGGGTGATATTCAGAATGTGCCCCGACCCGGCAGACCCACAAAACTGGGAGTTAGTGACCGACGGGGACTGGCCAGTGAAAATTCGGAAGAACCGCACCAAATCGATGGGCCACAACCGCAAGGAGTTTCAACAGGCATCCGGGAGTGTTCTTTCGATGAATACCATCCGTAAGGAAGCCCATCTGCTCGGTTATCATAAACGTGCTACCGCCCACAAGCCTTTGATCACCAAGTCCAATAGCGCTGCTCGGCTAACGTGGTGCAAGGAACGTCGACAGTGGACCATTGAACAGTGGAAACAGATTCTCTGGAGTGAAAAATCAAGGTTCACCCTCTAACGTTCGGATGGCAGGGTCTGGGTTTGGCGTCTGCCTGGAGAACGCCTCCTGCCGGAATGTATTGTGCCAACTGTGAAGTTCGGCGGCGGTGGAATTATGCTATGGGGGTGTTTCTCCTGGTATGGCACGGAACCCTTGGTCGCAATTCCTGGTAGACTCAACGCCGAGAGCTACGGCAACATTTTGGATGACCATGCGCTTCCTACGTTGTGGCAGTTTTACGGGGTGGACCCATGTTACTTTCAGGATGACAATGCCACCTGTCATGTTGCGGGGTCCACCATTTCTTGGTATGGTGACAATGGGGTTAATCGAATGGACTGGCCTGCGCAGAGCCCGGACCTTAACCCTATCGAGCACCTCTGGGACGAGTTGGAGCGTCGACTTAAGGGGCGCCCCCACCGTCTGAAATCGGTGAAGGAACTGACCTGTCTTCTCCAAGCCGAGTGGAAGAAAATGCCGCAAGCCGTCGTACAACGCCTTGGTTGAGAGTATGCCCCGGAGGGTCGCAGCTGTAATCGCCGCTCGTGGAGGCTCCACCAACTATTGAAGATGAATAAACTTCGTTTTCCTTTCCAGGTGTCCAATTACTTGTTGGTAGATAGTGTATATTTCTCGCCGAAAAGAAATCCATGCAGAAATTTAGTAAAAACGTCTAGTATATGTCACATTAGTGACTTTTTTATTGAAGGTTTAACGACCACCGTGAGCAACTCATTGGGCTATAAGCAGTCGCCCGTCACATAGCTGAGAAGGTTTGCCGTTTCTCAGATGCTTGCTCCTACCCGCCTTTCACTCACCAGCCTATTTCAAAGTCGCTTAAAGTACGAGTCTTTCCCTTTCTGTCAGTATCTACGCTTCGTACGTATCTGAATGTTTCGTAGTGAACTGTTAATAGAGCCATCTAAACGTCATAGTTGCGTAAGTAGGCGAGGATGGCACGGGTCTGATTGCGATTGCGTCATCCTAATGAATTGCTATTTCAGTGTACATAGAGTCACGCAGGATCCGTACTACGATTTCTTGGAAGTTCGCTCGGAACCTCATTTTAGCACACCAGTAGCTAGTTACGGCTGATTACGTAGAATTATACAAGTTGAGCCACGCACATGTCATTTTTTGATTCATTGATTGATTGGTCACGCACAGGAGTGCGACCCAAGGGGAATCACGTGAAATTGTGTCAAACCTCACGGAATCATCCGTGGGCGCTATGTTTTTGAAACATTGAAAAACAAGAAGCCAGGATAAAGTAGGAATAGGTTTCGTACGTTTCTAACGCAGGTTCCAGGAATGAAATCCGGGAAAGTGAAGACGTGAAAGTCTACGCTTATAAAGAAGAAGACTCAAACTCTGACGCAGGCCGTTTCAGGCGTTTGAAGAGGAAGACGCTCAAAATCTGACGTAGGTCTTTTCGGCGATCTCTTGACTTGGAATCTGATTGACTGAAGAGATGCTCCCTTGAAACACGACGATTCGGTTCAGTTGACGCACTGGACGATGAAAAGGATATATGTGCTGGTCCTTGAGACGTATTGGCAGGAACTGAAGAGCATGTGACGTGTACCTCTTCTGTTTAGGTTTCTGTGTTGCGTTTAAATTTGGTTTCTCATCGTTAAAGATTTCCTGACTTAACGGCACAGAGGCTTGTAATTTTTTTATTATTAGAGGTTTAACGACCACCGTGAGCAAATCAATGGGCTATAAGCAGTCGCCCGTACCTAATTTAGGCCACTGTTTACAGGGAAGGGAGAGAGCCAGTGGCGTATGACAAGCATAACATCCATACCTCACTGGGATTCGAACCCGGACTCCCTTTGGACGAATGCTCAAAAGCTGTCGCTTAGACAACTGCGCCACCGGGGCTGCACTTGTAAAAGGTGGCAGCCTGGTAGTGGATCAAAGTGCAGTCAAACGTAAATAAAATGTACTAAGTGATCTGAACTAAAGATAGATGTTAGAAAGCAGATTTCTATGTTCAGATAGTACAGCTATATGGTACTGCGGAAGAGCGATAATATCAGGGCTATTTTGTAGGAACAAATAACACTGAAAAGCAATTGAATTACAGATACCTGTTTAGTAACGTGTAGCACCACCTTTCGCACTCATGACGGCGGCGATTCGTCTCGGTTTGGACTCGACAAGACACCGGAAGCGTTGGGGAGCCATACGGATCCACGACCCCTGAACAAGCTCCCACAGTTCACGAAGATTTAATGGAGGGGGTCAGAGCCTCGAACATCTCTCTCGATGAGATTGTGGTCAGGTGACCTAGCTGGCCAAGTAAGCGAGGTCACGTCGGTTGAGTGTTCATCCAACCATTCGGATACAATTCGGGAGCGATGGCACTGTGCATTGTCTTGTTGCAGGATGAGGTCCCCAGTGGGAGGTTGAAGACGCACAAATGGGAGCAAATGGTCATCCAGGATATCCCGGTAACGTTTACCTGTGAGGGACGATGCCACACGTACCAGGGGTCCCATTTCAGTCCACGTACACAGTTCCCAGACGAAAATGCCACCCCCACCAGCTTGAACAGTACCCTGCTGGCAAGAAGGATCCATCGCTTCGTGTGGTTTGCGCCGTACTGGTATCCTCCATCCGCATGTACCAACGTGAATCTCGACCCATCAGTCCAGGGAACATTTTCCCACATGTCTAGGTTCCAGTGGCGATGTTCCCACGCCCATGCTAATCTTTGCACCCTGTGATGTGCGGTCAGCAGCGGTAACCTCGTGGGACGACGGCTTCTGTACCCCATAGCGAGAAGATGGTTCTTGATGGTGTGGCTGCTTACACGTTTTTGTGCATTAGCGTTAAAGTGCGAGTGATTTCTTACACCGAGTCTATCCGCTGTTACAATGCGAGCTAGCCGACGATTACCCCGCTCATCCACACGCTGTTGTCCACGGCAGTTGGCCCTTGCAGGGATGGTTTTACCGGATTCGATGTACTCACGGTGCACCCGTGACACAGTGGCTCGTAAAAATCCTAGTGCCTGCACGACTTCCGAGATAGAGTGACCCATTCGTCGGGCACCGACAATTTGCCCACGATTAAATGCGCTTAGATCCTTCGTCTTGCCCATACTGCGTCCGACTCTTATTGATTCACGTCGTATCACTCCTTATATTGTCGGAACGCTGCATACGTCATGGCGTTTCCGTTTACAGGGCCGCCCACAACGCCACATTTGCATAACGCCAGCTGTCTCTAATTCAATTGCTCTTCAGTGTATATAAGCAAAGCTATATTCGATATGCAGATAGATTTCGTATGAACAGATTATATCCTGAGTTGAGAGCGATATTGTAAAAGCTATATACTGAGCAATATTATGCAAACCCATGTTCGCCGTACGTGGTTTATATGATATATGTAGTCTATTCGTCTTGTTTTTGAGAGCGGCGTGTTTTGTAAGTGCCGCCTGATACAGTAAAGAGCGGATTTGTATTTCTGCAAGTGCCGTCTAATAACTTACGCTGGCTCTTATTTTGAAAGTGTTATTCATGCTTAATTAAGATTTCAAGTCTAAAAAACGAACGGCGAACAATTTGTAATAACCAGGGTTAGCAAAAGTAAAGCTAAAAGTAAGGTAAAATGAAGAAATAACCTTAAAAGTAATAGTTCTGTTTTCCAGTTCAAAGGTATTTTATAAACACTGGAAGAGTATCTGACAGGTATTGAAGCTGAAGACGCTGACGAAGTGACAGGTGTTTTACGCTTTCCAACCGTAGGCTGAAGAGAAGCGTATATCCTCTAGCTTTGTCCGTCTGTCTGTCTGTCCGTCCGCACGATAACTCGCGTAAAAATATCTCGATTTTGATGAAATTTTTGTATGTAGTAGGAGACCACCTGGGGACGAGCCCTATTGAAATTAGACGAAATGGGGTCCAAGGTTAGGACATAGGAGCGGGATCCATTCCATTGGTATTATGCCTCATAACTTTAGTGAAAATGCTTTGATTGCGACAAAACTTTAGTATGTTGTTCCGGAGGTATACTGAACCAATTCTGTTTAATATCATTGAAATGGGGTGAAAGGTCAGGACACACGAGCTATTTTAATTCCGCAGCCATTATCCTCATAACTTGAGTAATGATTTCTGGTATGTTGGAAAGCGTATCATAATCAATGCATTGCATGATTTTACTAACTTGTTCTGTAATAGAATCGGTAGCAGTGGACGACGATGATGACACGGGCTATCGTGAAGCGGTGTACTGAGGTAAACGCACGACGCTGATCGTTGGACTAGGTGTTGAGCGAGGAGAAAGATTTCTCACACTAGACAGGTAATGGCACTACTCTTGAAGACAGTATAAATGGTGCGGGCAAAGGCAAACGAAATGATTTAAGTAACGGAATGAAATCTTGACGAGCTTGCACTAGTCTGAGACTCATGGAAGTTCGTCGCAACAGGTATTGCAACTACTACAGGCTGACATTGTGTACGAGTAGATTTAATGTCTGAACATGAAAGGTAAAAGGAACTGAAGCACTAAGGACGGCTACTATTGTAGGCTTATTCTGGGATTGTTTACCAGCACGTGAAGGTTGAGAACTGAAGTTTGGTGCATCAGTAAATGCTGCTGCAGGCTGACTTCCGCTAAACTGAGTTTCACGGGTTTTGGGAACAACGAATTCTGTAATATTCCTAGAATAGTATTTACAACAATATTAGACATGCGACGAAGCTATATCTGTCTTTCTTCTTTAACACGTTAATGCTACTAAGATAAAAACCTTCAAGAGGCCCCTTAAACAAGGGCGCAAACTTTTCCACAAGAATATGGGAGACTAACAATTGAAAATGTGTTGCTAAAAAGGAAAAAGCTTCCACTTTGAAGCCAAGCTTTCAACTTCAGGTGTCGTAGTAGTTAACTTGCAATGCTGCGACCTCATTAAAACTTTTTTTAAGTTTACATGCCAGTTCTTCGACACTTGCGGGCGTTGGTCTTTCATTTCATTAATGAACAGATAATGCGAGGGCTTCAAAGGACGTTCTGTTTACCGGTCGAAAAATAATTCAGTGTTTTCATGAATATGCAAACGGAGAGTAAGAACAGAAAGTCATTGGTCATTAAAACGTTTGTGTTGCTCCTGGAAGTAACATGCAATCATTTCAACGAAATTTCGATTTACCCTTGCACTCAGATTTCCTTGAAGGCGATAAGAGTTTTAACATTTCTGTTTAAGGTGGTTTCCTCCTAAAATCTCTGCCTCATGTTTCCAATGGTAAAACTGTTTTACATATTTTTTTCGCAATTAATGTATTCCCAAGGATGAAAATTTGCACATCGCTAAAACTAACTTTAAGTTATAGCATGGGATACGTAATACTTGCTAAAACATAACCATAACTAAGCAATCCAACATTTGTATTTACTGACGTCATCAATGTACAGGTCGCGCCGTCTATTAAGAGGTCTGAACATTACTACAAAATTATTGATTTTTAATACAATTATGGTTAGGTTTTAGCAAGTATTAAGTATCCCATGTTGTAACTTAAAGTTAGTTTTATCGATGTGCAAATTTTCGTCCTTTGGAATACACTAATTGCGAAGGAAATACGTAAAGAAGTTCTACCATTGGAAACATAAGGCAGAGATTTTAGGTGGAACCACTAACCAATTTCTTATACATCTGCTGCAAATACATCACAAACTGCATTCCGTTATCGGAGATTAATATAGTGGGGGTTTCAATATTTATTAAACATATTATCAACTTATATTGTATAAATAGTTTCTGCAGTAGCTGACTTTAAAGGAAAACGTTTCACCCACTTGAAGCAGGTGTTTGTAACAACTAGAATATTCGACTTTCAGCCTTAAACTATAGCTGATAAGGTGTAAGCAAGTCCGTTCATATATATAGTATTCCTAAGGCATAACTACTAGAACTAGATATAAGATAGCCGGAGGCCTTCTACGAGGGTCATTTCAATTGTTTTGCACACAGTAAGTTAT
This sequence comes from Macrothele yani, assembly GCA_039090855.1. NCBI lineage: Eukaryota > Metazoa > Arthropoda > Arachnida > Araneae > Macrothelidae > Macrothele > Macrothele yani. The sequence continues at coordinate 51,158,469 of CM077002.1, forward strand.
CTCTTATGGATTTATTTCACAAAATACCTTTATAGGCCTTCGAAGTAATCCCCATCTTTCTTTATGACAGCGGCCCAACGTTTGGGCAAGTCTTGTATTCCAGTCAGGACACCTCCATTGTTGAAGCGTCGGATTACTCGGGTCACCTCAACATAACCTTTACAGGCCTTCGAAGTGATCTCCATGTTTCTTTATGACAGCGGCCCAACGTTTGGGCAAGTCTTGTATTCCAGTCAGGACACCTCCATTGTTGAAGCGTCGGATTACTCGGGTCACCTCAACATACCTTTACAGGCCTTCGAAGTAATCTCCATGTTTCTTTATGACAGCGGCCCAAGGTTTGGGCAAGTCTTGTATTCTAGTCAGAACACCTCCATTGTTGAGGCGTCGGACTACTCGGGTCACCTCAACATACCTTTACAGGCCTTCGGAGTAATCTTCATGTTTCTTTATGACAGCGGCCCAAGGTTTGGGCAAGTCTTGTATTCTAGTCAGGACACCTCCATTGTTGAGGCGTCGGATTACTCGGGTCACCTCAACATACCTTTACAGGCCTTCGAAGTAATCTCCATGTTTCTTTATGACAGCGGCCCAAAGTTTGGGCAAGTCTTGTATTCCAGTCAGGACACATCCATTGTTGAGGCGTCGGATTACTCGGGTCACCTCAACATATACCTTTACAGGCCTTCGAAGTAATATCCATGTTTCTTTATGACAGCGGCCCAAGGTTTGGGCAAGTCTTGTATTCTAGTCAGGACACCTCCATTGTTGAGGCGTCGGACTACTCAGGTCACCTCAACCTACCTTTACAGGCCTTCGAAGTAATCTCCATATTTCTTTATGACAGCGGCCCAACGTTTGGGCAAGTCTTGTATTACGGTCAGGACACCTCCATTGTTGAAGCGTCGGATTACTCGGGTCACCTCAACATACCTTTGCAGGCCTTCGAAGTAATCTCTATGTTTCTTTATGACAGCGGCTCAACGTTTGGGCAAATCTTGTATTCCAGTCAGGACACCTCCATTGTTGAGGCGTCGAATTACTCGGGTCGCCTCATTTGAAACATTCTGAATCGTTTCGCGCGGAGTGACTTCTTTAGTTTTGAGAACAAGTCATGGTCTAGTGGGCTCATGACAGGACTATATGGCAAGTCGGGAAGCAATTGCCATCCATACCTTTCGAGAATGTCTCTTACTGTACGGGCAATATGTATGCTCGCGTTGTCGTGCAAAATGATGACACCAACTTCAAGCATTTCGGGCCTTTGGCGAATCTTTGGGTGCAAAACGTTTTGCAGAAACCATCTGTAGTATTCCGCTGTTACAGTGGACTCCCTCGGGCATTCTGTCTGTTGTTATCACTCCAGCCTTGTCACAGGCCATAAATATCATCAGCTCAACCTCGATTGTTGGCGGCTGAATTTTTTCTGGCAAGGAGATTCTGGATGCTTCCACTGAGCGGACTCAGATTTCAATTCTGGTTCAGAATCTCATATCCAGGTTTCCTTTAAACAACAATTCTGCCCCAAAAACTTCTCGCATTCTATCTCCTCAAACAAAGCTTTATGAATATCTGTAAGGGATTTTCCTCATTAAGTTTCAAATTTAATGTACGATTACGCTAGTCGCTACGCGAAATCTGACCTGACTCACTTCCATTTCTAGGCAGAATTTTTAGGAACAAGAACAAAGTAGCCAGCAAACGTAGACACAGCTTTGTATACTCACAACTAGTGCAACGATTGGAGCTACTGTATCATCCTACGGACAGTGCCTGCGCAGTGTGCAAAACTTTTGAAATGACCGACCTATGTCTTGACAATTGTTTATTTGACTTCCCACAGTTCCTCGCAGCTATTCTAACTTGCCTGGAATATACGCCACTGAATGTTCGAATGTGTATATACACTGAAGAGCAATTGAATTAGAGATACCTGCCTAGTAACGTGTATATACACTGAAGAGCAATTGAACTAGAGATACCTGCCTAGTAACGCGTAGCACCACCTTTCGCCCTGATGACCGCGGCGATTTGTCTCGGCATGGACTCGACAAGACACCGGAAGCGTTGGGAAGCCATACGGATCCACAACCCTAGAACAAGCTCCCACAGTTCACGAAGATTTGATGGAGGGGGATCAGAGCCTCGAACATATCTCTCGATGGCATCCCAGATGTGCTCGATGGGATTGAGGTCAGGTGACCTAGCTGGCCAAGTAAGCGAGGTCACGTCGGTGGAGTGTTGATCCAACCATTCGGATACAATTCGGGAGCGATGGCACGGTGCATTGTCTTGTTGCAGGATGAGGTCCCCAGTGGGATGTTGAAGACGCACAAACGGGAGCAAATGGTCGTCCAGGATATCCCGGTAATGTTTACCTGTGAGGAACGATGTCACACGTACCAGGGGTCCCATTTCAGTCCACGTAAACAGTCCCCAGACGAGAATGCCACCCCCACCAGCTTGAAGAGTACCCTGCTGGCAAGAAGGATCCATCGCTTCATGTGGTTTGCGCCGTACTCGTATCCTGCCATCCGCATGTACCAACGTGAATCTCGACTCATCAGTCCAGGCAACATTTTCCCACATGTCTAGGGTCCAGTGGCGATGTTCCCGTGCCCATGCTAATCTTTGCACCCTGTGATGTGCGGTCAGCAGCGTTACCCTCGTGGGACGATGGCTTATGTACCCCATAGCAAGGAGATGGTTCTTGGATGGTGTGGCTGCTTACACGTTTTTGTGCACTAGCGTTAAAGTTGCGAGTGATTTCTTACACTGTGGCCCGTCTATCCGCTGTTACAATGCGAGCTAGTCGACGATAACCCCGCTCATCCCCACGCTGTTTTCCACGGCAGTTGGCCCTTGCAGGGATAGTTTTACCGGATTCGATGTACTCACGGTGCACCCGTGACACAGTGGGTCGTGAAAATCCCAGTGCCTGCACGACTTCCGAGATGGAGTGACCCATTCCTCGGGGCTCGACAATTTTTCCACGATCAAATGCGCTTAGATCCTTCGTCTTACGCATACTTCGTCCAACGTTTACTGATTCCCGTCGCATCACTCCTTATATTGTCGGATCGCTGCATAGGTCATGTCGTTTCCGTTTACAGGGCCACCCACAGCGCAACATTTGCATAACGCCAGCTGTCTATAATTCAATTGCTTTTCAGTGTATATATGATCATCAGAGCTGAGGTAAACACAAAGATAAATCATCCGTTTAATTTACTTTGGTATTTTCTCCGAATGCGATAGGTAAGAATGTACAAATAAAGTTTGTTCTCAGAATTCACACTTTCTGAGAACAAATCAATAGGGCAGAATCGCATGTCTGGACATGTTTCAAGTGATACATGCGTTAACTGCAGAGCAGTAGAGTCATTCGTGAATGAGAAGTTGCAAAATTAATGCAATTCTGTGTGAGATTTGCGGTAAAAATGATTCACAGAAATTTAGAGCAGCGCATTAACATCAAATTCTGTATGAAGATCGGTAAAAGTGCTAAAGGTCTGCACTCTCCAGGCCAGCTGCCCAGCCTGGCCTGGCTTGGCCCACGGGCTGGGTTGGGCCGGGATTTCGCCAGAAACGTTACGGCCAGGGCAAGTCAGCCCATTCATTTTATAGCAATGGTAAAGAAAGAAAAAATGTCGTGTTTCTCCATTTTCTGGTCTGTTTTGCTGTATTTTCTTACTTCCATGACATAGTCCAGGGTGTAATCATAGAGGCGAGAACATGCTGTCACTGTGTTTTTACCATCTGCAGGTATTATGATGATAAAAACACTTTGGGGCTTGTTGAGAACAAAAATATTCAACCTCGAGCAAGTTTGTGTGGGTAGCGTGGAGTGGGGACAGAGTTGTCTGCAGTGGGATGAGATGTGTTGTGTGTTTGAGTGACTGGGGTGACACGATTTTTTCTACTGTCCCTAATCCCTATAGGAATTGACTTTGGTAGTGTTACCGCTTGCTAGTTTGGTGAAAATGAGATTTTGAACGCGCTTAGTCGTCTTTTTTCTCTTTTTTTTTAAAGGTTATATTCTTCGATAATTGCCATAGTTAAATTAATATTTTTAGGCTTACATTCAACTAAATATTTTCAATAACTCATTTTATTATTTAATTTTCACGCTACGTCTCGGGCCGGGCCTAAATATTAGCTGCGAACTGAGAGGCCAGACTGGGCCGAGTGTCTAATGTCTGAAACGGGCCGTACCGGTCCTTAAATGCACGGATTTGAGGCGGGCCGGGCTCACCAAATAAGGCCCTTGCAGACTTCTAAAAAGTGCTACTGAAACGTTAGAGTTATTGAAAAGGGCGCATGGTGAATATTTTGAAAAAGCTAAGTGGCTTTGAGTGGTATAAGAGCTGAAAAACGCACGCATGTCGCGCTCGCACTGACCATGATTATGTGTTTTTACGATCACAAGGGGATAGTTCATTTCAAATTCATTGAGCTGGGACAAACGTTCAATTAATAATGCTATTTAGAGGTGTTGAGAAGGTTACTGGATTCTGCTCGAAGAAGAGCTGAATTGTGTCCGGACAATGTCCCAAGCCAGGATGTGTTCGCTATTCTCCACTTCCTGGATAAGAAAGCAATTACCAAGTTGAAGCATCCACCCTATTCACCTGACATAGATCCCTTTTAATATCTGGCTCTGCCCAAAAATAAAAACTGCAATGAGAGAAAGAAGATTTTCAGCCATTTGTTACATCCAGCGTTACGTGACAAAGGAACTCAAGAGTGTTCCACGTATGTTTTTAGCAATGGCAACAGCGTCTAATTAAATCCATAGCTACAGAAGGGATTACTTCAAATGTGACAAAGGAACTCAAGATTCATGGAATAAAAGATTGCCGTCCAAAGCACGATTAAAATAACTATATAAGTTAAAAAGGACTGATGTTCCTAATACACACCAAAAGCGGTAAAAAATAATCTAAGCAACAAAAGATCTTTCGATCCCTCTTGGGATCATCCTCAGATGTGCTCATGAATTCGTGTTTCCGACCTTTGAGTAACAGAAGGGCAGCATGTCAGGATTTAGTTTGTGAGTTCACTGCGCATGCCTGGGCTATTCACATGGAGGGGGCCCGGGTTGCTGAATGGGTAGATATGTCGTCTGGTAGTAAGGTGTTCTGAAAGTTGTCATTCTGAGTATTATTTGATTCCTTTGGAAGGATATATTTCCAAGGATTGGGGATTTTCATTGGTAAATAGTCGTTGCAACATTTATTAACCTTGATGAATATCTTCAAACTCTCAGCAAAAAGCAACGAGGTTTTGTTCCGTGGTGCTGAAACGATGGAAGCTTCCTGCCAAGCTGGATTATAAGAACCTTTGTTGGTAAGGCGTGATAATGCAGTCTTATTGTTTCGAGTTTTGGTATCATATATATGTTTTTTCGCTCTGATATCCAAACTCCTCTGGGTGGATCCTATATAAGTGAAAGGTGGGTCCTCTGGCTCAGTGCTGTAAAGAGGTATGCTATATACTCCATGACGGGATCCCTGTTTGATTTGATCACGGTCGTTACGAATAATTTAGTAGATATTAGCTGTCTGAGGCCAAAATCGATTTTATGACGGTGACAAAAGTTTTTCATAGTTCGAGTAACGTGTGGGTCATAGCACATAGACCCAACAAATTTCTTAGTCCTAATTTCTCTCTCGAGGGTAGACATGGTTGAGTTTCTAAGTCCTTTATGAACAGAATCCGCCAAATAATCTTCGTAGCCATGGTTTCTGGCGATTTCTTTGATTTTTGCATTCTCTTGTTTCTTCAGTTGGTTACTGGAGGAGAGTGTGATCGCTCGTCGTATTATGAATCGAATGGCTGCAAGTTTATGGCTTGAAGGGTGCATAGAGTTGTAAGGAATGATGCTAGGAACAGACATAGGCTTCCTGTAAACTGAGGTTTAAATAGTACGATTTGCACTGTTTTTGGTTAGTAAAATGTCCAAAAATGGTAAGACTCCCTCTAATTCCAGTTCTAACGTAAAATTGACTGATGGATTTAGTGAAGGCATGAAATTCTTAAAGTTTAGTAATTTTTCTTCAGTACTGAACCAAAAAACTAAAATGTCATCGACATACCTCAAATATTGACCCAGGTTTTCAGGGAAAAGGTTCAATGTCAGGTGCTCAAGATGTTGCATAAATATCTCAGCTAAAAGTGGTGATAATGGGGAATCCATTTGGACCCCCTCTTCTCTTTGCCTGTAGATGATGATGTCGAACCTGAAGTATGATCGATTTTGAATAAGTCTTAGGGCACCAAGGATTGCGATAATCTCAGAAAGAGGCATGTCTAATTCTTTCAGTTTGTCTTCAATTGAAGAGTGAACTAGAGGTATAGACACATGAGGATATAGGGCCTCAACGTCCAATGAGGTCACAATGAAGGCCCCCCCCTTGACAACAGAAGATTTGAATCCTCGATAAGGCTTTCTTCGAGCTGGAAACAGAATAACCCTGAGTTAGGGTAAGGGGTTTAAGGAATGAAGCCAAGGCTGTTTCAAGGGAGCGGGTTTGGTTAGAATGTCCCGATACAAATGGTCTCATGGGTTAGTTTTCTTTATATGCCATTAAAGTTCCGAATAATTCAGGAACCCTATACCCATTTGGTGGATGCATGTGAGAGGAGATGGTAGAGGGGAGAGTTCCAGAATTTTTAAGTCTGCTGAGTGCTGTTACCGTGGCATTTGTTGGGTGACGGGTGACAATATCATGTGGGATCTCCTGAACAGCAGTCTCCATTTTTTAATGTACGTAGGTCTGTCCAGAATGACTACCTGGCTTATTTTATCGGTTGAAATTATGTCCAGGTTCGGATCTCTGCGTAATTACCTCAACTGGGCACGTTCAACTGTAAGCGACAGATGATCCGATTGTCTGCGTCTCCGCAATGCCTTAATAATCTCAAATTTAGCGACATCTTGATCAGTTAGAGGGAGGTGGCGAATGATATTCTCGGTCTATGGGATGAAAGTCAGTGGGGTGGGGGTGGGGGGTTAGGTGGATATGAAAACTTTAGCTCCATATTCAAGGCAAGTTGTTGAATTTGGCTAAGCTGAACCCTGCTCAAATTGATGAAATTTGGCTGAATGGTGACTGGATGTTGTTTAGGCCGGCTTTGGATAAGGGACTGATTTGTCTTGTCCGCCACTAGATTCCTTAGTTTGTGAATGTGAGTGCTAAGAAGTTGCCTGGCTTCTTTCAGAAGATTGGCATGAAGCCCAACAAGGCAATGGGTCAAGCAAACAACCAGGTGTAGTCCTGGCCAACGAAAGATAGGCATAGTATGAGCGTCTGTTTAAGAAATTGATGTAGCCCCTCTTGAATCGGATTTCAGAAGAGAGACACTTTTTTATCAGATAAATTAAGCTACGTACATCCAAAAAATTGAGACTGTTATTCAGGAGATCCCACATGATGTCGTCACCCGTGACCCAACAAATGCCACGGTGACAGCACTCAGCAGACTTATAAATTATGGAACTCTCCCCTCTACCATCTCTTCTCACATGCGTCCACCAAATGGGTTCCTGAATTATTCGGAACTTTAAAGACACATAAAGAAAACTAACCCACGAGGCCATTGGCATCGGGGCATTCTAACCCAACCTGTTCCCTTGAAAAAATCTTGGCTTCATTCCTTAAACCCCTTACCCTAATTCAGGGACATTCTGTTTCCAGCTCGAAGGAAGCCTTATCTAGGATTCAAACCTTCTGTAGTCAAGGGGCCTCCTTCATTATGGCCTCATTGGACGTTGAGGCCCTATATCCTCATGCGTCTGTACCTCTAGTTCACTCTTTAATTGAAGACAAACTGGAAGAATTTGACATGCCTTTTTCTGAGATCATCGCAATCATTGATGCCATAAGACTTATTCAAAATCGATAATACTTCAGCTTCGTCAACTTCATCTACAGGCAAAGAGATGGGTTCCCAATGGATTCCCCATTATCACCACTTTTAGCTGAGATATTTATGCAACATCTTGAGCACCTGGCGTTGAATCCTTTACCTGAAGACCTGGGTCTATATTTGAGGTATGTCGATGACATTTTGGTTTTTTGGTTCGGTACTGAAGACAAATTACTGAACTTTAAGGATTTCCTGTTTTCACTACATCCATCAGTCAATTTTACGTTGGAACTGGAATCAGAGGGAGTCTTATCATTTTTGGACATTTTACTAACCAGAAACAGTACAAATCATACTATTCAAACCTCAGTTTACAGGAAGCCTATGTCTGTCCCTAGCATCATTCCGTACAACGTTATGCACATTTCAAGCCATAAACTTGCAGTCATTCGATTCATGACACGACGAGCCATCATACACTCCTTCAGTAACCAATTGAAAAAAGAAGAGATTGCAAAAATCAAAGAAATCGCCAGAAACCATGGCTACGAAGATTATTTGGTGGATTCTGTTTCTAAAGGACTTATAAACTCAACCATGTCTACCCTCGAGACAGAAATTAGGACTAAGAAATTTGTTGGGTCTATGTGCTATGACCCACACGTTATTCGAACTATGAAAAACTTGTGTCACAGTCATAAAATCGATTTTGGCCTCAGAACATCTAATATTTACTTTATTATTCGTAACTACCGTGATCAAATCAAACAGGGATCCCGTCATGGAGTATATAGCATACCTCTTTACAGCACTGAGGCAGAGGACCCACCTCTCACTTATATAGGATCCACCCAGAGGAGTTGGGATATCAGAGTGAAAGAGCATACACTGAAGTGCCAGATGAGCTAATACAAAATACATAACAACATCACCTATGCGCGTACTAGGTTGCGTCCGCCAGTGCGTATATAAAGCGATAGACATCCTTGCCAGCTGTCAGAGCTGTTTTCGGCATGAGAATGACAAGTAATAATGATTTAAGCGATTTTCAACGCGGTGTCATAGTTGGCGCTCGTGATGCGCCTCGCTTGGGCACGGCGACACCACCACTGGACACTTGATGACTGGAAACAAGTAGCCTGGTCTGAAGAGTCGCGTTTCGAACTGTATCGGGCAGATGAAAGGATTCGTGTGTGTCGCAAACCGCATGAAGCCATGGATCCCGCCTCTCAACAGGGAACTGTACCGGCTGGTAGGGGATCAGTAATGGTATGGGGTGTGTTTAGATGAACTTCACTGGGACCCCTGGTACGTTTGCAAACGTCTGTGACCGGCCAACGCTATGTGCGCATCCTTTCTGACGAGGTACACCCGTTCGTGTCCTGCATTCATGCCGATGGGTTGGGCCTGTTGCAACAGGAAAATGCACCTCCACACAAGTGTCGGGACGCCACATTATGGTTAGAGGAGCATTCACCTGAGTTTGAGGTGTTGGCAATCCCACCCAAGTCCCCAGATCTGAACGTGATATAACACGTTTGGGATGCCATGCAACGCGCTATCGAACACAGGAATCCGAGACCTCGAAATACACCCGAATTGTGGAACGCTCTGCAGGAAGTAAGGTGTGCATTGTCTACAGCATATTTCCAGAAACTAGTGGAGTCTATGCCCCGTCGTATGTCTGCACTCCTGCGCTCCCGTGGGGGACCTACGAAGTATTAGACTGGTGCGCCAGCTTTTCCGGCACTTCAGTGTATATATGATACCAAAACTCGAAGCAATAAGACTGCATTATCACGCCTTACCAACAAAGGTTCTTATTATCCAGCTTGGCAGGAAGCTTCCATCGTTTCAGCACCACGGAACAAAACCTCGTTGCTTTTTGTTGAGAGTTTGAAGATATTCATCAAGGCTAATCAATGTTGCAACGACTATCTACCAATGAAAATCCACAATCCTTGGAAACATATCCTTCCGAAGGAATCAAATAATGCTCAGAATAACACCTTTCATAACACCCTAATGCCAGATGACATAGCCACCCAATCAGCAACCCCGGGCCCCCTTCCCGTGAATAGCCCAGGCATGCGCAGTGAACTCACAATGTTGGATACATAAGCGAGTAATGTCAAAAGGGAATTGCTCTCAATGGAAACGCAAACAAGTCAGAGCTGAAATTCCTTTTTTGTTTTTGTGTTTATTTGTTTAACACGAAAAACATCACCTGAGATATTGTGGATACACCAGAGTTAACTGGAAACAAGTGCAAGATTCTAAAAGCTATCTCACGTGACCATTGCTTATTTTATTGTAACCTCTCTGTTCTATTTATACTTTTTAGTTTTAGTGTGTACGTTGCTCTTTTGCCCTGAAAAAGAGAGTTTAAGCCCAACAGATCTTGTATGTTCCAGTTTAGACCTATAAAAACAAGATTATTATCTTTTAAAGTCTTGTACTTGTTGCTTCTTAACAATATCTTCCCTTTATAAAAGGCATCATATAAGGAAGCTGCATTTTCAAACCTTTCCGTAGGTAGAGCTGGGAGTTTTTAACAACCAGAAAGAGGACGTACATCCAAATTTAGAGGTACTTAGCAAAAAGCTCAGAAACCAGTGACTGCGGGCGAGCGCGTGTGTGTTTGTGTGTGCGTAGAAACAAACAATAGAAAGATTAGCTAGCTGGAACAGTCAAATACCATATCTCAAACGTAAAGAGACTGAAAATTTAACTGTCAGCACTTGGGGAACAAAACTAACAAATAGACTAATGTGAACAAAAGTTTTGACTGCATTCAGCATATATACGTCCAACCGCATTCTTCAAATTTAACTGTCAATAATAAAGACAGTAATGTGAACGAAATATTTGACTGCATTCAGCATATACGTCCATCCGCATTCTTCAAATTTAAATGTCAATAATAAAGACAGTAATATGAACAAAATATTTGACTGCATTCAGCATATACGTCCAACAGCATTCTTCAAATTTAAGTGTCAATAATAAAGACAGAAATGTGAACAAAATATTTGACTGCATTCAGCATATACGTCCAACCGCATTCTTCAAATTTAAGTGTCAATAATAAAGACAGAAATGTGAACAAAATATTTGACTGCATTCAGAATATACGTTCAACCGCATTCATCAAATTGAAATGTCAATAATAAAGACAGTAATGTGAAAAAAATATTTGACTATATTCAGCGTGCAGGTCCGACAGCACTCTTTTCAGAATGAATTTATCGAAATGCTGGAAAATCCGGTTGTAGCTGGAGCTAATGTTACAATCCTCATTGTACGTGGAAAAGAATTCCCATACCTTTAGAGAGAAAGTTCTTGGAGGTAACTGATGATAGTTTGGTTTTGAAATATTATTAGAACGAAAAAAACAAAACTTAATTTAACGTTCTTGTATCCCCAATTCAGTTCAACTGAAAACACAAAAGGCTGCAATACCTAAAAGCACTTCTTTGAAGATTTTCACATTGAAAGAAGTTTGTTGGCAGTATGTGGAATTTTGCAGTGAAAACAGAACACAAATCTGTAACTTTGCAGCGACAATCAGCTCGGCTAACACCTGTATGTGCATTTCGACTGTAAAGACATTTCGGAGTCGTCCAGTGTTGCCGAAACAGGAAAAAAACAGACATTTTACAGTCGTACCACGCTTGGTAACGCATCAAAAAAGTGCATCCTGAGAGTTATTAAATTTCCCGTATCCATTTGATGTAATTCTAAAGATCTGAGGTATTTTCGCGCTACAAATCGAAGAGGCTGTAAGGGCTGTCAAAGCACGATCAAATTAAACTTGTTACAAAGCGCACACACACCACACTTCCAAATTATCGTCTAAAATGTATAGACTAAAGAACGTCTTGATTTACAATTTAAAAATATGGTTGTTTAAAAGCTTTGGCGAGTACTTTCGCGATCGCTATGGTCGCATCTTCAGGCCGATGAGTGAAATCATATTAGAGCGGCACATGGTTTAAGTAGTAACAGACATGAGCACAGAGAATACATATTATGTAAATGAGAAAGACACATAAATCACCGCCACTCACCACAAACTGTTTGAAGTCATCAAAATTATTTTGGTGGTTTCTCCCATGAGTATTGTAAAACGAACTTTCTCCAGGCACTGAGGACGAAGACAGGCACGTCTTAATTGCAGCACTTAGGTCCTAATTTAATGATATATTATTATTATTTTAATAATATATATTATTAAATTATATATATATGTATATATATAAAGCAGCATGGAGAGGTGCATACTTGGTGTAACCAGGAGAGATAAGAAGAGGAACTCGTGGATCCGAAAAATGACATGAGTGGAAGACATCACGATCAGAGTTAAATCCCTGAAATGGCAATGGGCTGGGCATACTGCCAGAAGGACAGACCATCGATGGACAGCCGAAATTTTAGATTGGATTCCAAGGGACAGGAAAAGACCCAGACGAAGACCACATGGGAGATGGGTGGATGAAATTCGAAAGTATGCGGGAGTGACACGGAGGAGACTGGCACAAGACAGACCGTTGTGGAGGAAACTTGGGGAGACTTTCGTCCAGCAGTGGATTGATAATGGTTGACAATGATGATGATGATATTTAATAATATAGCACTTAGGTCCTAATTTAATGATATATTTTTATTATATTAATTATATATATTATTAAATTATATATATATATATATATATATCATCATCATCATCATCATCATTGTCAACCATTATCAATCCACTGCTGGACGAAGGTCTCCCAAGTTTCCTCCACAACGGTCTGTCTTGTGCCAGTCTCCTCCATGTCACCCCTGCATACTTTCGAATTTCATCCACCCATCTCCCATGTGGTCTTCTTCTGGGTCTTTTCCTGTCCCTTGGAATCCAATCTAGAATTTCGGCTGTCCATCGATGATCTGTCCTTCTGGCAGTATGTCCAGCCCATTGCCATTTCAGGGATTTAACTCTGACCATGATGTCTTCCACTCTCGTCATTTTTCGGATCCACGAGTTCCTCTTCTTATCTCTCCTGGTTACACCAAGCATGCACCTCTCCATGCTTCTTTGAGTTGTCTGCAGCCTTTGTATGTCTTTTTTAGTTAAGGTCCACGTCTCTGCACCATACGTAAGCACTGGAAGGATGCATTGATCAAACACTTTTCTTTTAAGACATAATGGCATATTGCTCTTGAAAATTATGCTGTTTCTTCCAAAAGCTCTCCAGGCAAGTTTTGTGCGCCGATTAATTTCTTCATCAATGTGACCCTCACTTGATATCTGCTGTCCAAGATAAACGTATGTGTCTGTTATCTCCAGCTTTTCTCCATCAATCGATAAATCTTCATTTCTTGTAAAAGCATTGAACATCACTTTTGTCTTCTGAAAGTTCATTTTTAATCCCACTTCTTTACTCTTGTCAGCAAGTTCCTGGATCATACTCTGCAGCTCTGATGGGGTAGTTGCAAAAATGACTACGTCATCAGCAAAACGAAGGTGGGTTAGATAATCTCCATTAATCTTTATCCCCTTGTTTTCCCAGCTCAGCGACTGAAAAACACCCTCCAATGTGGCATTAAAGAGCTTCGGAGATATGGTGTCACCTTGTCTCACTCCTTTCCAATTTTTACGTGTGTTGTATTTTCAAACAGCCTAATCTTTGCACTTGCATTTTCATAGATGTTATTAATAATATTAATGTATGCATCTTCAATACCGCAGGTTTTCAGAGCCATTGTAACTGCTGATGGTTTCACCGAATCAAAGGCTTTTTCATAATCGATAAAAGCCATGCACAATGGAAGTTCATATTCCCTCGCTCTTTCAATTAGTTCTCTCAGCACGTGGATATGATCTATTGTGCTGTAGCCACTCCTGAATCCAGCTTGTTCTCTTGGTTGAGCCATGTCCAGTGTTACCTTCAAGCGGTGTGAAAGAACTTTAGTGAAGATTTTATAAACTACTGATAGGAGGCTGATAGGTCTGTAGTTTCCGAGATCCTCAATGTCACCTTTTCTTATGTAGCAGGATCATTGTAGCGGTGTTCCAATCCTCAGGAATCTTTCCTTCATTAAGGCATCGAGTGAAAATTTGGGCGAGTACTGTTTCGATTTCTCCACTTGCTTCTTGTATGATGTCTACAGTAATTCCATCTTCTCCTGGAGCTTTTCCTCGCTTCATGTTCTTGATTGCATGTGCAACTTCTGCTGGAAGGACTGGAGGAACTCTGGTACTGGTATCTTTCATGATGTCTGAGTGCATATATCATCCCTTTCATATAATTTGGAGTAGAAATCTTTCACTCTTGTCAAAATTTCGCCTCTATTTCTTGTTACAGAACCATCTTCTTTTCTCAGTGCCATAATCTGTTTTCTTCCCTTACTGAGATGTCCCTTTGCTATCTTTAGGTTTTGGTTGTTTTCAATTGCTTTCCTCACTAGTTCACAGTCGAATTTCCTTACGTCTTCAGTGATACTTTTTCTTACTGTCTTGCATAGCTCTATATATTCCACTTTGGAAGTCACATCTTCTTTAGTTGTCCTCATCTCTCTTCTTTTTTGCATCAACATTTTCGTTTTTCCTGATAATTTGTTTACATGCAACTTGTTCTTAGACCCAGCTAATTTTGTTGCTGTTTCCATAAGAGCTTTGGTTACTTTTCTGTTAACTTCAGAAATATCCACTTCTTCCGAAGTTAGGCCTTCTAAAGCAGAGAATCTGTTCTTCAGTTCCAATTTGAAGGTATTATGGTGTTTTTTAAGGTTGATTATGTCAATAGATTTTGTTTGTCTTATGAGCTTGCCACGTTCAAGTTTGGTGTTGAGGTGCATCTTACATCTCACCAATCTATGGTCACTACCTGTGTTGAACTTGTTTAGCACACTGCAGTCTTCTATGACGAATTTTTTGTTACACATAATAAAATCAATTTCACTTGTCGTCCCATTTGGATGTCTCCATGTCCATTTCCTGTGTGGCTTTTTCTTGAAGAAGGAGTTCAAGATGAAAAACCCTTCTGCCTCTGCAAACTCAACGAGAGTATTTCCACGCTGGTTTCTGTTGCCGTGACCGAATTTACCTACTGAAGTTTCATTCTGTTGCCGTTGGCCTATTTTTGCATTGAAATCTCCCATAATTATTTTCAAGTGCTGCTTACCTTTATTATTTAGATGACAAATTTCCTCATAAAATTCTTCAATTTCTTCTTCAGGATGACTTGTGGTGGGTGCATAAGTTTGAATAATCTGAGCCTGGTATCTTTTCGAGAGTTGGATAACAAGTCGTGCAGCTCTGTCAGAGGAACTTTCAACTTCTACAACTTTATCCTTCAGTTTCTTGTTTATTATAAATCCAACACCACTAGTTCTGCCAGTATCTGTCCCACGATAGTAGAAGAGATGTCCACTTTTCAGTTCGATGAGATCTTCTCCTTTTCTCCTTACCTCACTTAGCCCCACGATGTCCCACTTGATCCTTTGTAGTTCCTCTTCCAATTCAAGAAGCCTTGAATCAGAAGATAGGGAGCGTCCATTGTAAGTAGCCAAGGTCAGCATCAGATGGCAGCCTAGTCCGGTCCTCCGGGGATTCTTAGCACCCTCTGCCTTCATGTCGCACTGGCCGCTGCCTTGGCCAGGTACATTCCAGCTGCCGGAGACTGAGGGCCAAGATTTAAGTTGTGGAATCATTTTGGAGGGGTTTGGCCATAACTCACCACGCTGGCCAAGCGGGTTGGTGAGTGTGGGATAGCATTTCCTCTAATCCCGATGGTATAGTTATACCGCTATGGGCGGTCGTCAGAGCCCCTTTAGTGGGAACAGGATGCACCACGAGAAGGCGGGGTTGACATTTGTCAAGGAGAGGCTGTGATGTTACGCATCACCTGACCTTACATATATATATATATATATATATATATATATATATATATTATTAAATTAGGATCTCAGTGCTGCAATGAAGACGTGCCTGTCTACATCCCCAGTGCCTGGAGAAAGTTCGTTTTACAATACTCATGGGAGAAACCACCAAAATAATTTTGATGACTTCAAACAGTTTGTGGTGAGTGGCGGTGATTTATGTGTCTTTCTCATTTACATAATATGTATTCTCTGTGCTCATGTCTGTTACTACTTAAACCATGTGCCGCTCTAATATGATTTCACTCATCGTCCTGAAGATGCGACCATAGCGATCGCGAAAGTACTCGCCAAAGCTTTTAAACAACCATATTTTTAAATTGTAAATCAAGACGTTTTTTAGACTATACGTTTTTAGACGATAATTTGGAAGTGTGGTGTGTGCGCTTTGTAACAAGTTCAATTTGATCGTGCTTTGACAGCCCTTACAGCATCTTTGATGTCATTCTGTTTAGACTTGATAATAATAATAATAATAATAATAATATGTTTAGACTTGATAGGACAAAAAGCGATTTAGCATTGCCTAAAGTGTACTTTGACTTTGGTACAAACACCACCTTAAACCGATTCAGCTCTTGGCCTAATTTTGATTACAGTTAAGTTAAAAGCCTGTCAAATGCGGTCTAATTCTCCTTTGTTCTGATTCTACTGATGTTCAATTTACATCAGTCAAACATTGCTGCTAAAGATCTGGAGGAGTTATGGTTCAAATAAGACGCGCCTGAAAGCAGCAGCATCAGTCTTCCAAACGACTAAAGATGTTTACCCATGTGAGATTAGCCAATGACGCTGAGAAAAACTGAATGTTTAAGGAGAACCAATGACGCTCTTCCGGAGAAAACAGATTAATGAATTAGGTAAAGGTGATTGATGGTCCATACGCTTCAATCGAAGAAAAGTTCTCCGAAGCAACGTTCCCCTCGGGTTTGAAAGACTTTCTTTTGATGCAGCAAACTCCGATAATATGTAACTGTGAAGTCTCTGTTGTAAACATCATGTCACACAAACAGCACGAAGAAGACGAAGATTGTAGCAAAGACAAAAGTACGAGGAATAAATCCCGTTAGCGATGCGCTTCCAGTTTTTGCTTTAAATCAAAAGCCGGGTACACTGTCTTGTGAATTTAAGCTGTAAAGCAGAGATTTTCTCTAATACTGTCGTAGATCTATCCAATACAGTAATAGTAACACCTCCATATACGACTTATCAATTTTGGACATTAGGCTTTTACAGTTTGACCAGTCTTTTTTAATCGTATAGCACTATTCATTATGTATATATTAGGGTGGTCCTTATTTTTGAAGTTTTGAAATGTTATTATCTGACCATCCTATGTTGTTCTATTATATAAAAAATACCTTTTGTAAAGTTTCATGCAGATCCGACTGTATTTAGAGGTCGCTCAGGTCAGTTGAAATTTCCACGTACCGTATTATCCCTGTCGCCTGTCTTCTCCATTCATCTTCTCTTGTCTTATTTGACTTAAGTATCAATCAAATACTTCACATAAATAAGGTAATGTCTATTTTTATTTCATATAGTTGGAAAATTCTGTACAGTTCCAGAAACAAGCTTGCGTATATAAAGGACTCAAGCTGCGAACCCGAGTTTAGTTTTAGTTTACTCGCTCTATCTGCTAGTATTCGAAGGTTTGTGTGTTTATCGAAGTGTTTGCTTTGTAATTTGTTCGAGCACTGATAAATAACTTTATTTTATTGATTTACTTGTGTTTTTATCTCTGCTATTATTGATTTATTCAAGTACACACTCTGATAATCGCAACAATATTGTCTGTTGTAGGTATTGTGAAAACTGAACAATAAAAATGGCAGCAGTATCAAATACAAGACAAGTCTCCACAATTTGGTTAATTGGCTCTGAAGAAAGTGAACTGAAAGGATCCAAATTGCCTTCAAAAAAACAAAGGTTGAGTTTCTTTTTTTGCCACCATAAAACCTTTGAGAAGACAATTCGTGAGAGTTTTAGGGCTGTTGTTAAGGAAACCGCTGTGTTTTGGGAAAAGGCTCGTAATCCCATTCGTCGTGAACAGGATTATATCAAGAAACTGGAGAAACTTTATGAAAAGTGGCTTAAGCTGAAAAAAAAATTACAAAAGGAAAACAGCTGTTCAGCAAGCCGATGAGTCTCAATTTTCCAGAGACTTTAATTTATTTGATATTGCTCATCAGGAAGCCCTGCAGATGATCAAGATTCAAGAGGACAATGATTTTCTTCTCGCACAGAGAGAACCTGGTCGCCGTTGTTGCTTTGGCCAAGTTGATAAAGTGTTGGCATCCAAAGAAGCAAGGGCCGAACAACGGAAACGAAAAAAACAAGAGTTTAAGCAGAAGCACGAAGCGAAACAAATGGCTCAGACTAAAAGTGCCGGCCTAATTTCCTCCAGTGATGAAAATAATGGAAGTAACACTGATGATCTTGAAGAGAAGAAAGCACATGCAAGCACTGATCAAGCAATGGCAGTATCGTTCATTTCCACTGGTTCCAGCCATAAAAGGGCACGCATGAACATTATCACACCATCTGTTGCTGTGGCTTTAGAGTACAGTTAAGTGATAGAAAAGCCAGATATGTGTTGGCAGCAACTGCTGAGGACCTCGGCCACAAAGTAAATGATCTTAATGTTAACAAGTCTCCTATTCGGAGATATAGAGGGAAAGTACGTGAAGAACTTGCAACGAATTTAAAGGAAGAATTTCAAACAAAATGCTCACTTGCTGTTCACTGGGATGAAAAACTTCTTCCAGACCTGACTGGGAATAAAAAGGTAAATCGACTACCAGTGATTGTGTCTGGCCTAGGCGTAAATCAGCTGCTTGGCGTTCCGAAGTTACATTCAGGTACAGGAGAAGTACGGGCTCAAGTAATAGCTACTTTGCTTGAAGAGTGGGGGATTATTCAGCAAGTAAACGCAACGTGCTTTGACACTACTGCCAACAACACAGGTCACAGGAATGGAGCTTGCATACTTTTGGAACAAAAGTTACAAAAGGACCTCCTCCACCTAGCATGTCGTCACCACATATGAGAACTCATTCTTGCAAGTGTGATCAACGAGGCTATGTGATTTTCGTCATCTGGCCCTAATATAGCTATTTTTAAACGTTTTAAACAGTATTGGAATAAGATCGATCAATCAGTTTACGAAAGCGCATCCAGTAATGCAACAGTTATGGCAGCTTTGGGAGATGAGAAGGACATTGTAACTCAATTTTCAGTTAACCATCTTCAAGAAACTCAAGTCAGAGGTGATTACAGAGAATTTCTAAACCTCGCAATTATTTTCTTGGGAGCCATTCCTCCACGTGGAGTACGCTTTATATATTCTGGGGCTCTTTTTCATTCTAGACGGATGGCAAAGGCATTGTATTCTATCAAAATATGGATGTTTCGTGGCCAATATAAACTCACTAAATTGGAAGAAAACGGATTGTGTGACATTTGCATTTTTCTTGTGCGTATTTATCTTAGAGCTTGGTTTACAGCTCCTCTTCCTATTTCACCACCCGCTAATGACCTCAGTTTACTGCAGCAACTTGGTGCTTATGAAAAGGTAAATGCTTCTATCTCTAAAGTTGCCAGCAAGAAACTAGAAGGGCAGCTGTGGTATTTAAGTAGGTTTGGCCTTTTTGATGAAAACGTGTCTACAAGTTCAAAAAAATCTGTGCTTCCGTCCCTTAACGAAAGGGACGGGGTCGACGAACCTCTTAAAGGCATTAAGCCGAGTGGCAAGATTTCTCGTAATATGGAGATTGAAGATTTTGTGACAATAAACACTATGAATTTCTTTAACCGTCTTAATATCCCAAGAGATTATTTAGATTTAGATCCTGAAACATGGCATCTCAGAGATGACTACAAGCAAGCAAGGGCGACAATTAAACATTTAAGGGTTGTTAATGACAACGCTAAAAGGGATGTAGCACTTATTCAAGAGTACAATGGCCTTATAAAAAAGAATGAAGGACAAAAAAATATATTTATTACAAGTTGTATAATAATATAGGCGTCGTTGTCCCGACTGCAGGAAAAAAACTTAATATCAGATGAGTAAAGTTACAAGGAACTCTGATTTAAATGATTTAACTGATTTTCTCAGTGTTAACAATGAATATTACTTCAAGTGGAAATAATGTTCTGTTGTTTTTGATAGGCATAATTAATTTAGATAAGGATTTGTGTTTGGAATTTTTCAAAGTAATTAATTAATCAATATTTCTGCACTAATTGATGTATAATTTTATGATGTCCAATATATGCAATCACAAGTAAAACTTTGAGCGTGTTAAGCTACCACTAAATGTTAATTAAAATGGTAGAAACTTTACAAACATTTTTTTTTACATCTTGGAACACTTTTGGGGGGTCAGAGCATGCAAATTGTTGAAAAAAATTAATAGTATTTTAAGGACCACCCTAAAAAATATTTATATAAGAAATCCGAAATTTAAAAATTAATACTCGTAAATAGCACACAAAAATTGTTACACACCGAAGAACTACCTTAGAAACGGATTAAGCCTCAACACAAGGACACAATTGGAACCTTCAAAAGGACGAACAGCTTTGAGGCATACGTGGCGCGAAATTGCTGCGCACTGAATAACAGGGCAGTATAAATTGAATGAAGTAGAAGATTCACGAAACACAGACACAAAGAAGGCATAAAAATCAGAAATCTCTGTTGTTTCGTCAGGAGAACACGAACAGAGTGAAATGGCTTTTCTATGTCAGCGAATAGCCTGAAGTTCAAAGGCCTGCTGACAGTTTATCGTAGCCACCGAACCACAGAACCAAAACAAGTAGACAGTCCAAGATGGCACACAAAAAGCCTCAAAAGACGCTGCAGGAAGCTGCGAAAAGCAGGAATGAAATCACTCACAACACAAACTGATAAGAATCGAGGGTGAAAGATCACGGTTATCGAAAACCTGTAACATAGGGTAAAGAATATGAGGAGTGTACATTGTTGAGAAAATAATATGTAAACTGTGTTGTGATTATTAGGTAAAGATAGCTGTTAGAAACCCACCAAACAGTATTTGTGAGTCCTAAAGTTTAAAATTGAAGGGTCGTTGGTTAATAATAATAGCTATAGTTTCAATCTAAGGATTTGAACTTGCCAAGAGCTGACGAAAGTATTTGCAAATGAAACGAGGAAAATAACCATTACGTGCCAGTAAACTAAAAACATTAACATATCATCATCATCATCATAATTGACAACCATTATCAATCTCCAAGCCTCTTCCACAACGGTTTGTCTTGTGCCCGTCTCCTCCATGTTACTCTCGCATACTTTCGAATTTCATTCACCAATCTCCCATGTGGTCTTCTTCTGTCCCTTGGAATCCAATCTAAAATTCCGGCTGTCCATCGATGGTCTGTCCTTCTAGCAGCATGTCCAGCTCATTGCCAATTCAGGGATTTTACTCTGATCATGATGTCTTCCACTCTTGTCATTTTTCTGATCCACGAGTGGACATCTCTGAAGTTAACAGAAAAGTAACCAAAGCTCTTATGGAAACAGCAACAAAATTAGCTGGGTCTAAGAACAAGTTGCATGTGAACAAATTATCAGGAAAAACCAAAATGTTAATGCAAAAAAGAAGAGAGATGAGGACAACTAAAGAAGATGTGACTTCCAAAGTGGAATATATAGAGCTATGCAAGACAGTAAGAAAAAGTATCACTAAAGACGTAAGGAAATTCAACTGTGAACTAGTGAGGAAAGCAATTGAAAACAACCAAAGCCTAAAGATAGCAAAGGGACATCTCAGTAAAGGGAAGAAAACAGATTATGGCACTGAGAAAAGAAGATGGTTCTGTAACAAGAAATAGAGGCGAAATTTTGACAAGAGTGAAAGATTTCTACTCCAAATTATATGAAAGGAATGATATATGCACTCCAGACATCATGAAAGATACCAGTACCAGAGTTCCTCCAGTCCTTCCAGCAGAAGTTGCACATGCAATCAAGAACATGAAGCGAGGAAAAGCTCCAGGAGAAGATGGAATTACTGTAGACATCATACAAGAAGCAAGTGGAAAAATCGAAACAGTACTCGCCCAAATTTTCACTCGATGCCTTAATGAAGGAAAGATTCCTGAGGATTGGAACACCACTACAATGATCCTGCTACATAAGAAAGGTGACATTGAGGATCTCGGAAACTACAGACCTATCAGGCTCCTATCAGTAGTTTATAAAATCTTCACTAAAGTTCTTTCACACAGCTTGAAGGTAACACTGGACATGGCTCAACCGAGAGAACAAGCTGGATTCAGGAGTGGCTACAGCACAATAGATCATATCCACGTGCTGAGAGAACTAATTGAAAGAGCGAGGGAATATGAACTTCTATTGTGCATGGCTTTTATCGATTATGAAAAAGCCTTTGATTCGGTGAAACCATCAGCAGTTACAATGGCTCTGAAAACCTGCGGTATTGAAGATGCATACATTAATATTATTAATAACATCTATGAAAATGCAAGTGCAAAGATTAGGCTGTTTGAAAATACAACACACGTAAAAATTGGAAAGGGAGTGAGACAAGGTGACACCATATCTCCGAAGCTCTTTAATGCCACATTGGAGGGTGTTTTTCAGTCACTGAGCTGGGAAAACAAGGGGATAAAGATTAATGGAGATTATCTAACCCACCTTCGTTTTGCTGATGACGTAGTCATTTTTGCAACTACCCCATCAGAGCTGCAGAGTATGATCCAGGAACTTGCTGACAAGAGTAAAGAAGTGGGATTAAAAATGAACTTTCAGAAGACAAAAGTGATGTTCAATGCTTTTACAAGAAATGAAGATTTATCGATTGATGGAGAAAAGCTGGAGATAACAGACACGTACGTTTATCTTGGACAGCAGATATCAAGTGAGGGTCACATTGATGAAGAAATTAATCGGCGTACAAAACTTGCCTGGAGAGCTTTTGGAAGAAACAGCATAATTTTCAAGAGCAATATGCCATTATGTCTTAAAAGAAAAGTGTTTGATCAATGCATCCTTCCAGTGCTTACGTATGGTGCGGAGACGTGGACCTTAACTAAAAGAGACATACAAAGGCTGCAGACAACTCAAAGGAGCATGGAGAAGTGCATGCTTGGTGTAACCAGGAGAGATAAGAAGAGGAACTCGTGGATCCGAAAAATGACAAGAGTGGAAGACATCATGATCAGAGTTAAATCCCTGAAATGGCAATGGGCTGGACATACTGCCAGAAGGACAGATCATCGATGGACAGCTGAAATTTTAGATTGGATTCCAAGGGACAGGAAAAGACCCAGAAGAAGACCACATGGGAGATGGGTGGATGAAATTCGAAAGTATGCAGGGGTGACATGGAGGAGACTGGCACAAGACAGACCGTTGTGGAGGAAACTTGGGGGAGACCTTCGTCCAGCAGTGGATTGATAATGGTTGACAATGATGATGATGATGATACATATATTCTATTAAGAAGAGACTGAAGCAAAATATTTTTTTTTACTCATACCAAGTACAACATAGAAAAGGTTATGTATTGACCGGTGTGAGTAAAAAGAGAAAAAAGAACAACGGAATGCAGAAAGTGTCGAGAATACTGAGCCTTGGCTTTATCAACGACCAGCAAGGTTATGGATGCAAGCTAAATTGTTAACTAAAGCTTGGTCATACAACTCTGCGGAGGTCATAACATATATATATATTTAAAAAAAATTTTTTTGGTGGGCTTATTACCATCCATGACTTTGCAGAAACTCATTTCCAAATAGGTCTTTGTGGAAGTGAGAAAATGCAGAGTTTTTGCTGGTCCTTGATAAAGCCAAGGCTCAGTATTCTCGACACTTTCTGCATTCAGTTGTTCTTTTTTCTCTTTTTACTCACACCGGTCAATACATAACTTTTTCTATGTTGTACTTGGTATGAGTCAAAAAAAATTTTTTTGCTTCAGTCTCTTCTTAATAGAATGTGAATTCTGAATTTTCATAACTGCTGCGTTGCGCGTTGTGATCTTCAGGTTATTTTGCAACCTTCGTTTCAAATTCTAAAGTTTTACTTATGTTTTCGGCTTTGCTCTTTAGTATATATATATATATATAACAACGCTACAATGATCTTGCTACATACAAAAGGTGACATTGAGGATCTGGGGAACTACAGACCTATCAGCCTCCTATCAGTGGTTTATAAAATCTTCACTAAAGTTCTTTCACACCGCTTGAAGGTAACACTGGACATGGCTCAACCGAGAGAACAAGCTGGATTCAGGAGTGGCTACAGCACAATAGATCATATCCACGTACTGAGAGAACTAATTGAAAGAGCGAGGGAATATGAACTTCCATTGTGCATGGCTTTTATCGATTATGAAAAAGCCTTGATTCGGTGAAACCATCAGCAATTACAATGGCTCTGAAATCCTGCGGTATTGAAGATGCGTACATTAATATTATTAATAACATCTATGAAAATGCAAGTGCAAAGATTCGGCTGTTTGAAAATACAACACACATAAACACTGGAAAAGGAGTGAGACAAGGTTGACACCATATCTCCGAAGCTCTTTAATGCCACATTGGAAAATGTCTTTCAATCACTGAACTGGGAAAACAAAGGGATAAAGATTAATGGAGATTATCTAACCCACCTTCGTTTTGCTGATGACATAGTCATTTTTGCAACTACCCCATCAGAGCTGCAGAGTATGATCCAGGAACTTGCTGACAAGAGTAAAGAAGTGGGATTAAAAGTGAACTTTCAGAAGACAAAAGTGATGTTCAATGCTTTTACACGAAATGAAAATTTATCGATTGATGGACAAAAGCTGGAGATAACAGACACGTACCTTTATCTTGGACAGCAGATATCAAGTGAGGGTCACATTGATGAAGAAATTAATCGGCGTTCAAAACTTGCCTGGAGAGCTTTTGGAAGAAACAGCATAATTTTCAAGAGCAATATGCCATTATGTCTTAAAAGAAAAGTGTTTGATCAATGCATCCTTCCAGTGCTTACGTATGGTGCAGAGACGTGGACCTTAACTAAAAGAGACATACAAAGGCTGCAGACAACTCAAAGGAGCATGGAGAGGTGCATGCTTGGTATAACCAGGAGAGATAAGAAGAGGAACTCGTGGATCCAAAAAATGACAAGAGTGGAAGACATCATGATCAGAGTTAAATCCCTGAAATGGCAATGGGCTGGACATACTGCCAGAAGGACAGACCATCGATGGACAGCCGAAATTTTAGATTGGATTCCAAGGGACAGGAAAAGACCCAGAAGAAGACCACATGGAAGATGGGTGGATGAAATTCGAAAGTATGCGGGAGTGACATGGAGGAGACTGGCACAAGACAGACCGTTGTGGAGGAAACTTGGGGAGACCTTCGTACAGCAGTGGATTGATAATGGTTGACAATGATGATGATGATGATATATATAAGTCAAATTCTCTACACCTTCAACCAAGAACTTCCCGTATAAATCCCTGAATCCCACTAAATTAACACACCCAAACTAAAACTAAAACTCTCACAATTCACATACAACAATAATAAAAATAATAATTTCAAACACTTGGGGTCTGGTACCGGGAGCTACTCATCAGGGAAAGACTCCCCCGACCCCCGAACACTGGTTCAGGTTTCTTGCAGGTGTGTTTGAAATATGTGATTTCCGAAACAAGGGTTAAAAATTTTTACTTTCAAAAATTCAAGCTATGTCTGGGAGTGGGTTCGGCAGCTGTTGGTACGCTTTTGCATGATATGGAGGGGGTGTGTTGGGATCGAAGTTTAGATTTATTGGAGTTCAGTGGAGTTGTAAGGTTTACAGTTGTCTCATTTCAAGTAAGTTTTTGTATTTAAGTTATGTGTTGTTGGTTCAGGTAGGGAAGACCAGGTGTATAACACTAAAAAAAGAAAAAAAATTAACCCTTGTTTCGGAAATCACATATTTCAAAGACACCTGCATGAAACCTGAACCAGGGTTCGGGGGCCGGGGAGTCTTTCCCTGATGAGTGGCTCCCGGTACCCGACCCCAAGTGTTTAAAATTATTATTTTTATTATTTTTATTATTGTTGTATGTGAATTTTGAGAGTTTTAGTTTTAGTTTGGGTGTGTTATTTTAGTGGGATTCAGGGATTTCTACGGGAAGTTCTTGGTTGAAGGTGTGGAGAATTTGACTTTTATACTCCACCAGTGGTTCTTGCTGCAGTGCGCAGTTCCCGGATGAGTACGGCAACTTTGTAGTACACCTTTAAGAGATTTATATATACATGCATGTAAATGTATGTAAATGTATGTATGTAAGTACGTACGTATGTATAAACAAATACTGACCAAGTTAGACGAATTTAAATTTTTAGGAAATCCAAGTTTCAGCTAAAAATGCCAAATAAAACACTGAAAGATTGCAGAAAATCTTAGCAACTGTCACTTGTGGCTTTATTAAGGGCCGAAACAAATCACAGCTCTGTTTGTAAATTTCCAGTAAAATTATTATAACAAATAAATCAATTAAAAGGGAAATCCTTGTGAAGCTAATAAAATTCTAACAATTACTAATGGAGCTTTGAAAATCATCAAGAATGAAAACTTCCCCAGATAAAGCTTATCATTATAAGAATTAAAACTTTTCCCAGAATTTTGAAAAGTAAAATTTTTTTCTAAAAATAATAAACTACAAATTCGACACATCAGGTCCGACAACACACGCCTCATTATCAATACGAATAAAACATCTTGTCATTCGTATGGAATGCAATCCTTCTTTTGAGGCCATCTCCAAAATTTGAAGCCTTTTTCCATACAATCAACTGTTGGTCCTTCTTCTGAGATGCTGACGATCCTTCCGGAGTAACTTTGACCGTTGAATAAAACAGTTACAAAATCATCAACAGCATAATCCTGAAGCGTAGATTTTGGTGGTATGATAGATGCATGATTTGCATGTTTTTGTAAATCATAAAATGTTTCACTCTCTATGTCAGACTCCAAGAGCATATTAAGATTCCTTTCATCTGAATGTTCGCTTGAGGAAATACTCGTAGAAGGAAACTTTTGTATTTTAGATGGAGGCTGCGGTTTTGGTTTTGAAGGACCAGGATCAGAATGTACGACATCCGTTAGACAAATGCTTTCGCCAGCTGGTATTTGCAATTTCTTTCTTGTTTTCTTTGGCCCTTCAGTTCCTGAAAAAAATAAAAATGCTTTTGGAAAGAGAATATCTGTAGCGTTATGATAGATGCGCCAAGAAGGTTAAAAATTGCAGTTGGGCCAATTTTACCCCAAATCTTGGGCCAAAGTAACCCCAAGGCACACAAAAGTCGACAAAGAAAAGAATATGAAATAACTTAATTTTCAATATTACTGACTCGTTCTACCAACGGAACGGCAGCCGACTGCTTTTACCACTAGAAAAAATGTACTTACCAAACCGTATTAACTTCGAGGTCAAATCACACAGATAGAAGTTAGGGAGGTATGTACAGTATTTAATAATCACAACAGCTGTCTACACCAGAGGTACTGTAAGGCGTCCCGGAAGAACGAATTACATATAACGGTGTGTCATCTGTAACTAGTGTTGCCACCTACTTTTCGCGTCAAAACGTCCTGAATCAGGCAAAATGCAGGGTTTCAACATACAAAATAAACACTTTCCGGTCTTAGGCCAAAGTTACCCTGTCTCAGCCAAAGTTACCCCAACTTACGGTATTGAAAAAAACTTTCCACCATCTCATGCAAAAAGAATTTTAAATACCTATATAACTCTTTTATGAAGAGAAATATACTAATACAGGGGTGCTAAAATCAGTCCTCCGATTTAAAAAACGTCTTTCAACACCAGATACCATTTACCTTGCGGAACACTGGAGGATTGCCCTTGTGGAGGTTTTTGCAGTTCACAATTCTGTCGCTAGGTGGTGTTTGTGAACTTCTGTTTGCAACTATATCCGCGCTTTCAAAAACCCTATTGAACCCTATTGAAAATTTCATTATTTTTACTGTATGTCATTAAGATGGGGAATATTATTCTCTTTAAATAAAGAACAGCTTTCCCGCTAGGGGGCGTGAATGTCAAAACCTTTTTCTTGTTTTCTCTGCTTCCGGGAGACGTACTTCAAAAACTGTTTTTCCTAAGTACAGCGTTTGCTATAAAAAATATTTTTCGCATATTTTCCACTTTCCCATTATGCAAAATTCTTCCGCTAGCAGGCGTTGAGTTATATCCATGTTTCTTTTTTTTTTTTTTTTTTTTTTTTTTTGAGATTTAACGACCACCGTGAGCAACTCAATGGGCTATAAGCAGTCGCCCGTCCCTAATTTAGAGTCACTGGTTCCAGGGAAGGGAGAGAGCCAGTGCCGTAAGACAAACACAACATCCATGCCTCACCGGGATTCGAACCCGGACCCCTTCCGACGAATGATCAGAGGCCAACGCCTTAGACCACTGCGCCACCGGGGCGGCATCCATGTTTCCTTCTATATTTCTTCTTTTAACTGTTGGATTTGAAAATCTCTTCTCTGATATGTGCTATGAAAAACTCTTTGTGCAGCATTTTTTAACCTCCGTACTATTCTTATTAGCCGCTGGCGGATGCAAGTAGCTGTTTCTACTTCTGGGTATTTTATCGATTGTACAAAGCCGGTTGATTTTTTTCCAACCGGTTCCGGTTCCATTGACTATGAATGGCTTTGAAAATTTTTATTTGCATCGGAATGCATTCAAAAGACGTGCTTTCTCATTACAACCGAAATTTCGGTGTCATCTGACGATCACGATGATGTAATGAATGAGTTGTTAGGCTTTCAATTACAGGGAGCGTTGAGTAGGAGCGAGAGTGAGGGTCTAGAGACCTAAAAAAAAGTTGGTAGACAGAAAAAAATGGCTAGAGACGGAGAAGAGCGAACTGACATCGTGACAGAATGCCAGACGATACCATAACAGAGTGCTCACTTCGATTGGGAACGAACAGATGACCTTACTTTCAACGGGGGCTGGAGGGCGGGTCCAATACCCTGGGACCACCGGCTTAACGTTCTCTTCAAAGCACGGCGAGTCTTTAGTGGTTGGTACGATCAGGCTAGGATCGAACCCTCGACCAACGGAACGGCAGCCGACTGCTTTTTTTACCACTAGGCTATCGCGTAGGATAGTCTTGTTTTACAAAATTGAATAAATTGTGTAACTTTAGTTCAACTTAATCTGTAGTGTAATGTTTAGAGCATGGGGTTTTTTTAAACGTCTATAAAGCATACGGCTCTTTTCAAATTTATTCTCATTCTCCATTTGAAATACTATTGTTCTTCATATGAAGTAGCAGCAGCTTAAAATTTGTTGAAAGCCAATTAGCTACAGTGCAGAGTGTGATTAGCATCCTAATATATAATTTGCTAGAGCCCTCCCCCTCCTCCGTGCCACTTTTTAAGTTGTCATAGCAACAACCCAGAAACAAATGTTTGTGACGTCACGCTCAGCTTTTCGTGTTTTCGTGTAAGTGACGTTATCACCTACACGCGCACAGTCCACGCGTACACCACCTTGTTTTATTGTCATAGCAACAAAGAACACAGCTGCTGGAAGACGTCATCTAATCCAAATCATTCTCACATGACGTCAGGCATGCGTTGCGTCATACGGTCAACTTCAGAGATACGAAAACGTATTTTTTTTTTTTTTTTTGGTTGGAGGTTTAACGACCACCGTGAGCAACAACTCAGTGGGCTATAAGCAGTCGCCCATCCCTACTTTAGGGTCACTGGTTCCAGGTAAGGGAGAGAGCCAGTGCAGTAAGACGAACACAACATCCTTGCCTCACCGGGATTCGAACCCGGACCCCTTTCCGACGAATGATCAGAAGCCATCGCTTAGACCACTGCGCCACCGGCTACGAAAAGCTTTACATCAGGAATTTTGGATCACTACCTGAACCGGTGTTTAGTCATTTGCATGTGGTAACGTCAAGAGTACGACGATCTGACGACGTCAAGATAAAAATAGTTCACGGAAAAGAACAGGGGAAATTTATACAGGGTTCACAGTCAGTGTATACGAAAAATGTTGTGTACAAGGAAGTGTTGACGAAATAGGGACTAAAGATTTTACAAAGCACATACAAACAGTCTTATCAAATTCCATAACCGACTGCTCGGGAAATTTTCAGAAAGCTGTGAGCTAACGTCGCCATCTCTTGACGTGGAACACAAAAACTCAATAAATAAATGTCAATAATTTCTGTACCATAAATTTTATTTCCCTCCATTTGACGGGCTTTCATTTAGTATTCAATAAAACATCATTTCTTCCAAATAAGTAAATAACAGACACGATTGTACACCACAGTGAAGAAAGCTATTGCAATTATCCGTTTTTTATTGGCCTAACAACTGATATGTGCCAAGCTTTCATACACCTACGGTTGGGCTTTAATCGAAGCAGAATAATGCTACAAACCTATATGAAAGAAAACACACGAGAAACGTAAAAATTTGAAAAGAGAATACTTGGGTTAACTTTAAATTATAGGGAAATTTAAAATGTGCACGTGAAAAAACAAAGAGCCCTGAGATTCTAGGTCATCCATCCAGAAGTGAAATAAACCTCGAGAAAAAAGAAACGTTTAATGCATTCCGTCTCGTAAGTATTTCTGTAGTCTCTTTTTCAGAGCTGTTTCCCCCTCTTTGGTTAATACGAGGGTGGATCGAAAAGTAACGCACACTATTTTTCTTTTGGCAACAGTTTAATGGATAGGCATGACAAAACATATACAGAGTGAAACTACATTTCTTAGCTATTTATCAACATGAGAACCAAGACGCTCAAGACATTTATCTCAGCGTGGTACCAGTTTTAGTATAAAAGTCCGTACATAAAAGTAAACGGACTTTTACATAAAAGTCCGTTTTCTGGGAGTATAGCCACCTGCGGACAACCGATTTGACTTCCTCAGACGAATTAAAGCGTTGGCCGCCCAGGAATCTTTTTAAAGGACCAAACAGATGAGAGTCTGAAAAAGCCAGGTCAGGACTCTACGGTGGGTGCTGGAGCTCCTTCCAGCGAAATTGCGAAATTTTGTCAGGAACGTGTTGTGCAACATGTGGGCGAGCGTTATCATGAAGCAGTCTGACATTTGCAGCGTCTTTGTTGAGTCTTGTCACGAAGGGCACGACGAAACTTTGTCAATGTGTCAGCGTAGGATTTCGCATTCACAGTGGCCCCTGTTGGATGAAACTCCACAAGGAAAACGCCATGCAAGTCACAGAACACAGTCATGAGGACTTTTTTTTGTGCAGATTGGGTTACTCTGAATTTTTTTGATGGCGGGGAGTCGAAATGTTTCCAACTATACTGGCATTCTTTGTTTCGGGAATGGTACGACCAGGACTCATCGCCCGTCACTACACCTGCCACAAATTCACGTCCTTCTTCTGCGTAACGCATCAATCATTCTCTGTCCCTTCTGGTCGTCTGTAAAATTCTTGGGCAGCCCTCGCGCACTGACCTTCCGAAATTTCAATTTGTCATGCACAACATCGTACGCTATACCGTACGGAATGTTAAACTTCTGTGCCAATGTACGCAGATGGACCCGCCGGTCACTCAGAATTGCCTCTTCAATGCCTCTCACAGTGACAGGCGATGACGCGGTTACAGGAACGTGGGGAATAGGTAAAGTAGTCATGGCCCTCAGCATGGCCACTTGGATATGTTGCTGTGACCCAGGCAATCCCCACCATACACTTTGACCCTTTCTTTGTGAATTTCCGTAGGAGGTTTTCCTTTAGCCCACAAAAAACGGACTGCACTGCGTTGCTCTTCCTTCGTAGACGACGCTAACAAACGCGATATCTTTGTGCCGCCGTTCATACTGTCTTCCACCACGGCGACACCTAATCCAGCCAAACTGTGATATTAAAACCCGTTGTCTGCCAAACTGCAACCTGCTACTTGCAAATTGTAAAGAGAAAAATAATGCTGTGTTTTTTTTCGATCCTCCATCGTACAGGGTGTCCACAATGTCTTGTTATTCCCCCCCCCCCCGCCTTCCTGTAATAAGAAATGTAAGTGAACTATGTATCTGTTGTATGATGTATATGTTGAGTTATGGTCTGTATTGTGTTTATTTACAGATTAGGTACCGGAACCATGTGTGATACCAGCGAATACACCCTGGAACAGCGGATTGTTGTCAGTTCCTGGGTACACGAAAGTCCACAAACAGGGAAGACAATGCGTGACGTGCTTGTCGATTTCCAACAACGATTCGACAAAGAGGCCCCTCCAAAAAAAGACTCTTCTGGGTTGGGAACATAAACTCTTCGAAGCAGGCAACATCAAGGATAAACCACGAACGGGAAGACCATCAACCAGAGTGCAACAGTGTCAAGCGGTCGAGGAATCAGTTATCAGGTCACCGACGAAGTCGCTCCGCAAAGGATCAGCGGAGCTTGGAATACCACGATTGACACTGCATACGCACATGAAGAATGACCTGAATTTGCACGCATATCGCGCGATGTTCATTCAGGAGTTATCAGACATCGATTTAAACCGCAGAATGCATGTGCAATGATGCTTCAGACATTTGTCACAATTCCAAAACGTGGAAAGGTCATTTTCAGTGATGAATATGCGATATACCGCAGCTGTCGATCACGGAACGTTGTGTTCTGGTTCAAGGAAAACCCACATTATGTCGAAAAATTGGAACATCATCCTCCGCATGTCATGATATGGGCTGCAATGAATAGTTGACATATGTTTGGACCGTATTTCTTTGATGGTTCAGTGAATCAGACAACTTATTTGGATATGCTGCAAACCTGTTTGTGCCACAACTTGGAAATTTTGGCATTCTGAATGACGTATAGTTCCAACAGGATGAGGCATCCGC
This sequence comes from Macrothele yani, assembly GCA_039090855.1. Lineage (NCBI taxonomy): Eukaryota > Metazoa > Arthropoda > Arachnida > Araneae > Macrothelidae > Macrothele > Macrothele yani. The sequence continues at coordinate 51,191,187 of CM077002.1, forward strand.
CCGTTACGCAATCGCTGTTTGGGAATACCTAGGTGAGGTCTTTCGGGATCTTTGGATCGGCCGAGGTTCGGCAGTGCTGCCCGCTCCAATTGAATGGCCTCCTCGAAGCCCAGATCTCTCAACGTGTGATAATGCCCTTTGGGGTTTCGTAAAGGAGGTTGTTGCACAGCAGCGCTGCTAAACCACTGATGAACTTAAACAAGCAGTGAGACGTGCTTTCTCTCGTATCCCAGCGCAACTGCTTCGGAAAATGTCCCACAGAACATGGCGTAAAATTATTCTCTGTCACGAGAATGACGGAGCCCAAACGGATCCACTGGATGTTTAAGGATGCCTCAACATATAACCCAACGTATACATCATACAACAGATACATAGCTCACTTACATTTCTTATTACAGGGGGAATAACAAGACATTGTAGACACCCTGTATTTTACCGGAGATATTTACAAAATGAAAATTCTTTGTCTTTTGTATCTGTTTATTGAGTAGTCTCCTCAGTTCTGAAATTTTATTAATATACCGCGTGGTCGAAAAATCTCTTTCTCTCTTCACAATCACACCAACTCAAGAAATTAGTTAATTAAAGATTGGGAAAGGCTTCACGCTTGGAAAGTCGACGTGTCATCGGAATGAGCTGGCATCAAGACTCAATACCTTACACTGCCTTAAGCTGATTACACGAAATAAAGATTAGAAGGCAAAATTTCTTTTTGTTTTACCAATGATCGGTAATGGAAGAATTAAGCGATCCTTAGCCACTTGATGTAAAGAACAAATGACAATGCGATACTTGACAGGAAAGTCGTGTACTTCTCGGCCACCTATATGGAAGAGTATTAAAAGAATAGCTCCTTGCACGAACTTTTACCCTTTTAGCGGCAGATGTACCTGAACTAAATGGTTCCCAAAAATTTCTTCACTGCCCAAAAGGAATTATTCACATATCGAACAGGTTTGCGAAAGTCAGGCGCAGAAAAGTTCCTTTGCCCATAAAGTACCGACCATAAACCCATCAACGGTGACACGGACACCATGCCACAAGGCATAAATATTAGAAAATCCGTGCTAGTCCTTTATTCTCTGGGCATAAAGAAAGCACACCAAACAAAAAATTAGTCACCCCTAACAGAAATGACAGTAGGAAGTTACCGGTTGCACAGAGGGCGCCGTGGTAGCGTTATTGGGAGATAAATGGCACTGACGTGGTCTACAGGATCATTTCTGTCTCGTGCAGTGGTGAAGAACAACATGTGTGTTGAATCTAGTCTGCAATATGAGTCGTAAGACAGACGATACTGAGTGGCAAAAAAGAGACATCGTGTATGGTCGTGCCCACAGGTACAAAATGAATAAAGTCGCCCTATTTGTTGGTGTGTCGAAACGTACTGTCCAGCGGGTCAACAAACAGTGGTGTCGTTCGCAGTCAACTGAAAATCGGCGACGTAACTGTGGCCGAAAAACGATTCTCACCAACAGGAACTGCCTCCATGTTTCACGCCTAGTAACTGCAAATCGGTTTCAAACCAGGCAACAAATGCTCCAAACAGTCAGTGAAAGTCCACTCCAGCCAATTTCCGAAATGACATTGCGACGAGAACTGCATGCGATGGACATTTGGAGTCGAGTACCACAGAAGAGGTTTCTTTTAACAGCAAATCACAAAGTCGCACGTTATCAATGGGCTTAGAGGTACCAAAACTTTACTGTGGAGGATTGAAAACGAGTAATTAGGTCTGATGAGTCTCGTTTTTGTTTGTATTCCAATGATGAGAGGCGACGAGTGCATCGCAGGCCTGATAAAGCCTTTAATCCTGATTGTGTCAAGCTGGAGCGGTTTCTGTGATGTTTAGGGGATATTTTTCGTACCACGAAATAGGCCCTCTCGTTGCAGTGTCGATGAATTTGAACCAGCATGCGTACCTCTGCATGCTGAATAACGAAGTGTTACCCTTTACCTTACATCTCCAGGAGCAGCATCACATTGCCACTCCTGTCTTCCAAGACGACAATCGCCGTATGCATAGGGCTAAAATTGTGTTTGAGTGGCACGACGTACAATCAGCAACATTGTCTCACCTCGACTGGCCCGCCAAATCCCCAGATTTAAATCCTATTAAAAATCTGTCGGATCATTTGGAACAAAAGGTTAAACGCCGTAATAGATAACCACGTACTCTGGCGGAACTTCGGGACCAATCGACGTACAAGTGGCTGCAAATCGATGTTCAATACATCCACAACCTCGTGGAGTCTCTACCACACTGGATTCATGCTATTATCAAGGCAAGAGTCGCCGTCACCCGTTATTAGGTATGTTCTGACATGGTTGACTAATTTTTTGTCCGGTGTGCTTACATTTTAGTCCTTTATTCTCTGGTTTGAAAGTTCTTTATTCTCTGCTCCATATCCCATGGCATGATGGAGAAGGGTAGGCCCCTTGACACCAACATCACGTACTAGAAAGAAACGGGCCACACAAATATCTTCTCTCTCCTTTCTTAGGTTCGTCGTTATTGTTATAGCCCCTTTTAGCAGGTAATCAGTCGGAAAGGATTAGTGTGAATTACCTCCCTAAATGACCAATTTGAATAACGAAACAAAGGGGGAAAGCAACCTTTTTGATGCTTTGGTCTTGCAAGTCACTCGTTGGAGCGTCATCTGGACTACTAACCATACACCGCATTAATTCGTTCCAATCCCGTTAGGCTAACTTCTGAAACAGCGAATGTATTCGTTCTGGCTAAGTTTAGCCTATTTTGCTAACCCGGAGTTAATTCGGTCCAGCTGGTTAAAGGGTTAAAGAAACAGTTGAAGTCATGTCGCAACGCAGTATGTAATCGCGTGCAAAATATCGTGTAATACCACTCCTGATTTCTTTAACGCTAGTTTCGAAAAATCGTCTTTGTTTTTTACGCGTAATTCTCTTCATTTTATGTCTAACTACTGCTTTGAAAAAGCCGCTCACTGGAGAGCGAAAGCTCGGCGACTTCTGTGTACTGTATTACACCACTGAATAAACGGATTTACACTACACTATAAGAGTCTTGAATTTGCATAGTATAACTAAGTAAATTTCTCCGTCATTTTTGGTCCACCCCGGGGATCGAACCCGAGTCCACTTATTCCGGAAGTAGTCGCTCTACCAACTGAGCTACGCAGACGTTCGTTCTTGCTGCTATCTGCCTTTTATGTCGTGTGCGTCGATTGATTCCTTTTAAAAAAATGTACATATGTTTTCTCTGCATACGTTTGTACTATTAGTCTGCCTCTAAAAAAAAATCACCAGTAGTTGTGTGAAAGCTTTGCACATATCGCACCAATAAAAAACGTATTTTTCAAATAGCTTACATCAATTCTTCCCTTCAATGAGAAAAGAAAAAGCCAAGAGAAAATCTCGGTGCTATCGCAAAAAAACTATTTTGTTATGGATAAGAGGAAGAGATAGTCACCTGTTTCGGATGAAAGCAACTTTACGTTTTCATGAAACTTTTCACATCACCGCATGTATTTCGAAAACCCAAGAGGATTATCTTTTTTTATTATTATTACCGTCAGAGCAGACCGCCGAGAAGTTCTTAAGTCTTTTTTTGACAAGCTATCAGAGAAGAAGTGATGGATACGGTGTCCATCTCGCGCCCCTAGGTTGACCTATAGAAACCATCCTCATTTGGAACATCAGAAAAGGGCCCCCCTGTGACGTAACGAAGACCAGCAAATCAGGACTGAGCCATGCGTCGAGCAGCGGACGATTGCGTAATGGTGCGATTCGATTTTGCGTCAGATTCCGTTCGCAGGGACGGATCACTGCCGAGAGAGAGAGAGAGACAAGAGATAGAGAGGAGCAGAGCTTTCAGAGACCGCCGAGCTGGTGAACGTAGCGATAATTTGAAGTTCCCCTGCAAGAGCCATTCTCTGACACGTGCGCAATACAGAACACCACACACACTGTTGACAAAGTGGTCCGCTAACTTGACCTTCTGCAGGTTTTACAGCAGCCAGAATGAGGTGTGTTCACGGGAACAGATTTACTAGGAAAAATTTTCTTATCCTTTTGATATCGACAGTTTCTGTACTGGCTGTTTGCCCGGCGTTTGGAGAGATGATCTCCAATATGGGCTCACCTTTGGCGCTGGAATCTCGGTTGATATCTCAAAACTTTCCCGGTCGATGCCGAAGATCTCCAACAGGTGTCACGGTGCCAAAGGTTTCTGGAGACAACGGATTTCACATCAAGATATCCGGTAATCCTGAAAGATACCAACCCGGAGAAATATACACAAGTAAGTAATGTTTCCTGTTTCTCTTCATTTATTTCGAGAATCTCTGTACTTTGAATAACTCAGGAAAAAGATAATGAGAGAATGGAAGTAACATTAGTAAAATTAACCTCCAGTCAAGTTACCCAGGTTCTGTAATCCTATTAGTTAAAATTTTGAGATACGTTTACAGTACAATAAAGTATATTATAAACCTAAAGATTCAAGATTGATGAATGTATAATTTGAAAATCGTCAGTGAAATCACCTTCCAGTAATATATTTCATGGCCTGGATCTGGATTGCTGCAATAACGAGAATTTCTCTCTCTCTCTCTCTCTCTCTCTATATATATATATATATAATATTAAAAAAAATTATATATATATATGAAAGGCAACAAGTAAAAATAAATGGTTTTGAAATTCTAAAGCGCCAAAGGCTGCATCAGGGAAATATCTAAATTAATACTGAAAATCACTTTAATACTGAAAAATGTAAATATTGATTTGCAAGACCAAAAACGCTACTGACCACAGGGAGAAGAAAAGAAGGATATAGAGCTATGTTAGGCTGTTCTCCGTGGCTTTGTCAATGGTCAGGCACGTATTTTTTTTTAATTTTTTGTTTTTTTTGTGTGTGTGTGCAGGGGATCGTAATGTAACTGGGTCCGCTTTCAGGGAGGGTTTCTTCTAAAAGCTTTTAATTTTAGTTTTATTTTTATGTTTTTTCTTTTCTGTAGCTAATTTTTACAGTTTCCGGTAGGCTCGTTGCCGCAATGTAGCAAACTAAATCGCACTGAAAGGCACCCGTTTTAGGTCTATATAGGTAGGATAGGTGTTGTACGTGCCTGGCCCTTGACAAAGCCACGGAGAACAGCCTAACATAGCTCTATATCCCTCTCTTCTTCTCCCAGTGGTAAGTAGCGTTTTTGGTCTTGCAAATCAGTATATATGTATATATGTATATATATATATATATATATATATATATATATATATATTTATTAAAGTAGAGGAAATCAAAATTTGATGAACAAATAATATGAAGGAAATTTTCGTTGTATGGTAAGTTAGAGATTAGTGACTGTGATTATTTTTTCAAATTTATGATGCATTTGAAACGTACAATATTACTACACAAATAACATTACTGAATTCACCATCTTTATCGCCGATCCCTGAAAAATGTGCTTTGAGTAATAATATTATAAAAAAAATCACTTTTTTCGTAATTGTGTTCCTACATAAATATAATTTTGTTCTTCTTACCATTCGCAGCCCAGATAGCATATTAATTTCTAATTTATTTGAGTGGTGATAAGCTTTAGCGATAAATAATTCTACGAGCACAGAAGCAAAAATAAGCATTTGTGATGCTTATGAGAAGGCATATGCCATCTAGTGACTTGTCTAGTTAAGGATCTAACTTTTTGCATCGACTGTCTAACTTTTTGCATCGACTAATCACTGATTAGATGTTACTTTGGCTGTCGTTCTCTAAAGTGCTTAGAGTTAGCAAAAGTGAGAACAAATGGTTGCTCACGGAGGTCGTTAAACAATAGCACCCCCTTCAAAACGTCATTTGTAATACAATTTTTAAGCCTAGATTAAACATGCCAGAAATACAATTTTTAAACCTAGATTAACTTCGCCGTCTGTAAATGATCCAAGTGAATGCAATGGAATCATTTATCTTTTCTGTCTGCTCAGTAAAGATGCGAGTGTTTCATTGTAGAGTAAATTCATTAAAACATTAGCTTCTTTGTTTCTAAATAGTTTTGACCGAAATTTATTGACATGACATTTGTATATATCTCTCAGCATTGTCCAACTGGTGGCCTATGTGGCTCGAGGAACAAAATTTTGCAGTCCGCAAATGAAGAATAAACCAAACTTCATTTCCGACTGATGTAACCTGGACAGCCATATTTATCAGGACTGAAGTTAAGTAACCATTTTACGGATAGTGAATTGTAAGCACTTTTCCCGCCATTTCAATGCGTTGGTCAATCGGCTGGCTTTCGTTTCTCAGCATCGAAACAGAAGGAATGTTAGATTTATGGTTTCGTGGATGTGAGAAGAGGGGACATTTTAATATGTTACAGGGCTTGCTGCTGAGTTATTTTCAGCGCCCTGTGTGAAGGGTTCGTTTGATGCTTTGCTTCCAGAGAATTTTTTCTGGACCTTAACCCGTATTTTACCCGACTTGAGCAGATAGATAAAATATGAATAAAATATCAATCAAAGTATTAGCTTGCTCTTGCAGTGAGGAAGGTGTTCGTTCAGATGTTATGGGGAATGCTTCAAAGAAGTGTCCTGATCTCCTTTCCTCTATTATCATCAACAAGTTGATCGCCTTTCCGTCCTGCCAGTATTAGCTTCCTACTTTTTCATTCTCCGTCGATTCTCAGCATTTTCCCCAATTCATTTATTGACACCGACGAATTCACACCGACAAATCCCCTGCTGGACCCTTCCTAATTCGGCTGCTTGCGTTTTCCCCCGCAGGAAAAGTGTCCACGTAGCAACTCCATCCCCTCGCCTGGGACGGCTGAAGAGCAATAATGTCCTGTTCCCCTTTTCTCAGAAGACGCAAAAGTTTCTTAATTGGCTTCTCTGTCCCCTCTTCTCACATCCACGAAACCATAAATCTAACTTTCCATCTGTCAGGATGCTGAGAATCGAAAGCCAGCCCACTTTCCAAACCATCGAAATGGCGGGAACAGTGCTTACAATTCACTATCCTTAAAATTGTTACTTAACTTCACTCCTGATAAGTATGGATGCCCAGGTTACAGTGAAAAGAGATGGAATTAAATCTGAAATATTGCGTTGTACACCAATATGCATTATGTGGGTCTTCGCTGAGTCTATCGAACGCAACGGACAAAATGGTAAATTTAATAAGTGGCGAAATTTTTTAGATGAACTTGATGCCAGATGCGGTGACTTGTTTCTGCACATTCTAATCCGTTGATTGAGTGCCGGACGTCCAGCGAGATTTTCCCAACTTCGGAAAGCACTTCGTCTCTTTTTTTTTTAAAGAAATAAAATGTGACACTGATTTAACTAAAAGCCTATGTTGTCACTTTTCTTATCTCACTAGCTTTCCTAACTGTAATCACGCAGCATTTGAATGCTCTAAATATTTTTCTGCAAGGAAAAGACCAAAATATGAGTACAATAGTACCTCTCAATAAGGAACACCCAATGGGACCGGACGTTTTGTCCCTTAAATAGAGGTGTCCCTTACTGGGGATTTTTCAACGAAATACACTTAAGGAAATACTTATTAAATAAATACGTAATAAACATTTTAATTTAATAAGGAATGTAAATTTTATTATTTAAATAACAGTAAATCTTAAAAATATAAAATACATATGTATAAAAGTACAATGTCTGTATATGAAACAGTGGAAAGTATGTGTAGTACTTATTTATTTGAAATAATCCGACAAAAGGGTTTATTTTGAAGCTTGCAATTTACATGAATTTTTCTCCAGATGAATATTAAGTTTAATAATAAAATTCAGTCCTTTACTGCCACCAACATTTAAAATGAACTTATGCAATTGTCCGGCGTATTTTAAGGCTTCTTTAAAGTTTTTGATATCACAGCTTTCCTCCTTTTCTTTCTCATCATTTTCCGGACATCCAAGCAGGGCCGGATTAAGACCTTAGTGGGCCCCTAAGCTAAGACATTTTAGTGGGGTCCAATGCTAAGACATCTGAGGCCCCTCCCCCAAAGAACTTAAGATGGAGAACTATTATGAACTCCGTTAAAACACGAATCTGTAACTACCAAATCATCTGCAGAGTTTTCATAATAAGTCACTGTATTTTTCATTGTTCTCACAAAAACTTGAGTTAAAAGCTTAAGATTCCTAGATTTTGTCTTGATTTTCTAATGACTTAGCATTGTATACTTTATAACGAAGAAAATTTCTCCGTCATTTTGGTGGTGGGGGGGGCTGTATCATCTCCCCCCACCACCACCAAAGAGGGCCGGGGGCATGGCCTACGGGTCAGCCGTGACCATGAATCGTTGCAGGCAGCCATCTGCTGTATAACGTGCACTTGAGAACTCCCAGTCAATCTAGTGTGTGGAATGCAACGTCACACACATATATTTTTCTTAGCGCTGGAGAAGGGATTCTCTGATTTTTCCTATCTCGCGGTGTGGAAAGAACATTACACCATTGCGATATCTTGAACGGCCGGGTCATCCGGGAAGTTCGGGCGCCATTATAACGAAGTAAATTTCTCCGTCATTTTTATCCACGTCGGGGCTCGAACCTGGGTCCCCTCATTCCGGAATAAGTCACTCTACCAATTGAGCTACGCGGACGTTCGTTCTAACTGCTATCTGCCTTTATGTCGTGTGCGTGCTGCTGGCAGGTACGTCACAACTTTTCTTAGTGCATCGTTTTTGTTATGTAATGTGAAGCCACAGGGGACTTAGACCATTAACGGTTCTAAGTGGAAACTAGGAGGTGTAGGTGGATGATAGTGAAAAAGCTGAAACTGTCTCGCCCACACCGCATACATCGACATTAAACTTTTATGTTTGGTGAGTTACTGTCTTGAAATCTGTTCGTCTTCTAGCCCCTGTTTCTGAGAAAGTGGAAATCATACGAGACAAAAGTAAAATTATTTTATAAACCTTTCTCTCTATCTATCTATCTATCTATCTATCTATTATTTGCCCAGATATGCCTCTTGGGCCCTTGGTCATGGTGGGCCCCAAGGCTATAGCCTCTATAGCCACCCCCTTAATCCGGCCCTGCCTCCAAGCACTTTTCTGTTATGCCTTCATTACCAACTACAGGAATAAGAGCTCTGATGTCTTCATTAGTATCGTTGGTACACAGCTGTTTATCAATCGCAATATATTCCTCTATCGCAACATTACTGCCACTGTCTTTGACAAGTTCACACAATTCTGTATTTTCTTCAGTGTACTCACGTACTCACTCAGCTCACTTACACTGGAAACCGTAATAGTTAAGCCTGTCTTTTCAAAAGACTGTTTAAGACAACTTAAAGGTTTAGATTTAACAGCCATAGTTATCCACTACCAGCATTCAATACATTGATAGACTCGACAAGCTGTTCGCTCTTTCCTCAAGAACTTAGAGAGAGAAAGTGTGTGATTAGGAAACAATGAACATGTGCCTCTCTATGTTGTTGCCTAATCACAAACTTGATCTTCAAGCAGTGCTTCTTTCTGAAGGACGTGAGCTTCAAGCAGTACTTGCTGCAAAAGGAATTGAGCTTCAGGCAGTGCTTGCTGCTAAAGGACTTTAGCTTCAAGTAGCGTTTGCTACTAAAGGTTGTTGTGTCTAGGCGTTTTCTGATTTTTGAATGGAACAATTTCTTTTTAAATAAATTTTTGGTTTCTATAAGTGCCCTTAAAATAGAGTGATCCTTATTCTGAGGTAAATAAAATAGGATTCCACTACCAAGTGACTGGGACTAGGTGAATTGTCCCTTAAATAGAGGTGTCCCTTAAAGGAGGTAGCACTGTGTCTACTATCTCTATAGTAATACAACTGGTTTCCGTAGCAAGCTACCATTATTAAAATTAAATCCAGAAAAAGAAATAGATGAACTCACTTCTGATCTTGCAAGGAGTTTTTTAGATGAAATGACAAACTATAGAATTTAAAGTGTTTTGCTTCTCAGTGAGATACACTAATTAAGAATTTTGATGAGAGGTATGAAAAATTTGATTAACTCAGATCGAGCATACATCTGTTCAGCAATCCGTTGAACGTTGGCATCGAGAGCACAAAGCCCATTTATTGAATGAAATTATGTGAACTTTAAGAAACCAGATTTAGAAAAGCTCCGTCAAAGATTGGAGCAAAATCGTTTAAACTATTTTTTACTGAGAAATATCCTAATGTAAGAGTTTGGCAATTAAAAGTTATTTCAGTGTTTTGAAGCATATGCAAGAGCACGTTTTCACACTAAAGTCGGAACACAGGAAAAGTGTGAATAACTCTACTCTTGAAAAATTACTTCGACTTTCAACAACAAGCATCGAAATGTATATGCAACAATTTTTAGTGGAGTTCAATCATCCACATGATTGCAAGTTTTTTTTTTAATTTTAAAATCTTAAGCGTTCAAATATTAATTAAAAGAGCTTAAAGGTTTAGTAAGTTAAGCAAGACATATTTACATTTACACCATCTTACATAAGTTCAACAAAAATGTGGCCGCCTTCTAGTTGTTTTCAAAAATAAAATGTATGTGGCCCGCCGTCTAATTGTTTTAAAAAAATAAAAAAATGTGGCCCGCCATCTAATTGTTTTAAAAAGTTTGGCCCACGGCTCCATAAAAGTTGCACAATACTGGTACATATCTTCTCCTGAGAAGTACGAGAATTTTAATATCTAATTTTCTGTAATACTAAACTAACGTTTGGTTGCTTCTAATAAATTTGTCACTTGCTAATTTGTCATTTACTAATTTGGCTTCTCTGCCGAACTGCATTTCACGAGAAACTATTTTTTCTAATATCAAGGAATTTTTGAAATTTGGATGAGCTTTCTTCCAGGCATACTCTGTCATAGCGCCATGCATTTGCCACTAATGGTGGCTAAATTTTCAGCCTTGTCACAGGACCGTAGCCAGGACGAGCGGTGCCCGAACTGCGTTTCCTTTTGCCCGTCCTAGTGACTCACACTACATCCAGTGCCCGATCTCTTTTATAGAGATCAGAGATTTATGTAAAGGCTTTTAGGAAGGGAGTGTCTGACCCCAGGTCTTAAACAACTCTTGGAAGCAGGAAACTCTGAGATTTGGGCTAGAGTGCTGGATAAAAAAGTTACACAAAAGCGAGATGGAAAGGGACGTAAATATGCATTTATTTATAACCGCGAGGCCAATACTTCAGCTCTGACATATTCACGTGCCCATCTGACGCACGGCGGATATTTAGTGGTTCGAGCCCTCAGACCTTCCTAGGATCGATTCAGAGGCTTTGTCGTGGCAGTCCCGAACGTTGACCACTGTGCCATCCGCAGCCCGACCTCTTTATATCCTTCGCCCGACCTCAATCATCAGCCGCCCCAACCAACTTCTCTGTCTGTCTACGGGCCTGCCTTGTCAGCTTGTTTCGTTTAAAAATATACACCATTATTATAAATTTATTTTCTTCCACATTTAAGTATATTTTTGTGTCCTATTATTTTATAGCAATGTGCTGTTTGTAGAAAAAAAAACTTCTTTCGTTTAAATAAATTTAGTTAAACAGATGAACAACGCACAAGAACACATGCAGAATTTGTTGATCATAATGAGAATCACAGTGATATTTCTTGGGGGGAGGGAGGGTTTAACGACCACTTTGAGCAACTCAATGGTGCTATAGGCAGTCACCAGTCCCTAATTTAGGGCTACTGGTTCCAGGGAAAAGAGAGAGCTAGTGCCGTAAGACGAACTCGTCATCCATTCCTCAATCGGGATTCAAACCCGGACCCATCTCGAACGAATGATCAGAAGCCAGCACCCAGTACCACCTGACCACCGTGACGTTGGATGACAGAAAAATTACATTTCCAATAGTTCTACAAATTTTTATTGTCACGTCTATTGTAAATTAAAAGAAGCATGCTCAGTGACCACCAGGAAGTGAAGAAACACTTTCTTCAAAAATGAAAATAAAACTTGACGAGGTATTTCCATAGATCCCACGAGCTGACAAATTGTATGGATTTCGTGGAAGAAATAGTTTTCACTAATTACGTAGAACAAAGTCAGGATTATTAACCCATCAATCAGAAATACCTGATCCAGAAGCGTTGACCGAATACTAAGGGAAGGAGGAGATACAGAAGAAGAACACGTGAAAGTTGGGTGGATGAAATTCGAAAGCATATGGGAGTGACCTGGAAGGATTCAAGATAGAGAAATGTGGAAGAGACCTCCATCCAGCAGTGGATTGAAAATAGTTGTTGATGATGACGGATCCGAAAACAGAAATTTGTTTAAACTAATAAAAATATATCTTCGTTAAGAAAACTCATATTGCGCCTCTCCATCTTGGTAATTCTTTACACAGTTTTGGAAACCTAATGGCATATACTAACAGCTTGTTACTTAGTACATTGGCGTGCAAAAATTAAGGACGAGACGGTTTTTCGAATGTAAAGTCATGCAGAAGTGCTCCACATCGAATCAAATCATACCATAAGATTCCCAAGATGTAAGAATATGGGAAAAGGGAGCAAAACCGTCCAAACAAGGAATCCAAAGGATACAAAGGCACTTTATTGAAAAGGTAGCTTCGAGCACAACTGGACATAAGACAGAAACGTCCATGTGACAGGCAGCTGCGAGAAAAATCTAGTCTTTAGTAGGGGATATGATCCCCCCTGACTGCGTTGCAAGATTTACAACGTCTGTCCATGCCGAGGACGAGGTTGTCAAGGAGCTGTTGAGACATTGCCGCCCATTCTTCTTGCAGCGCCAATTGCAGCTGCGGAATCGTTGCTGGCGGCTGGTGACGTACTGCCAAGCGTCTCCCAAAAAGGTCCCACACGTGTTCGATTGGATTTAGGTCCGGGGACCTTGCGGGCCAATCCATGCGTTGAATATCTTCATTCTCCAGCAGCTCTGCGACAGCCACTGTACGATGAAGTGTAGCGTTGTCGGCCATGAAGAGGAACTCAGGATCCACAGCACCTCTAAACAGACGCACGTGAGGCATGAGAACCTCGGTACAATAGCGGATAGCAGTGACTGAACCTCCTTGGAAGATGTGGAGGTCAGTACGGCTAACAAGCATTATACCGCCCCAAACGAGAACTCCGCCACCTCTAAACCGGTCCCTTTCGATGATGTTGGAGGTGTGATTGTGTGTTCCCTGCTCTCTCCAGATGTGTATACGTCCAGAATCGCTCGTCAGACTAAATCGGCTCTCATCCGTAAAGAGAACTCGACCCCATTGCTGATGTGTCCAGTTCTTGTGTTCCTGACACCACAGAAACCGCCGTCTTCGATGAGCAGGCGTTAATGGCACACACCGAACTGGTCGTCGTGCAAATAGACCACCTTTGTGCAGCCTCCTGGCCACGCGATAACGGACGTCCAGTTGTCTATTGCATGCGCCTTGCGATTTCTCCCGCTGTCTGCCGTCTGTCTCTTCTTGCCTGTAGGACAATATACCGGTCGTCCGCCGCAGTGGTTGCTCGTGGACGACCACTGCTAAACTCTCGGACAGCTGTTCCTGTCGTTTGAATTGCTCTCCAAGCTCGTGAAACGATGCTGTGAGCGATCCCGAACTCTTCGGCCACACTAGTCACACTTCGACCTTCTTCCAACTTCCCAATGACGCGATCTTGGGTAAAGTCATCCAGATGTTGTCTACTGGATTGCCTGTTGGCCATATCACACGGTGGCAGCAACTCGACGTCGTTCAAACCGATGTACACCGTGCAATAGCTTTCACCGAATTGCTGAGCGTACATCGCCTGTGTGCTTTATACCCTTCCGACACTCCCCCTCCCCCTCACGTCATGCTGCATATATGCCCATGCCCTACCGTACCGGACCCTAGTCTATCTCCTGAGTGGTTTTTCGGTCCGTTCTGCCTGCTGGTTCCGCTGTTATGCTAATTTCTCCTCTTCGTCCTTAATTTTTGCACACCAGTGCAGATAAAAGGAGAAAAAATATGAACCCACACCAAGGGTAAATATTTCTATATCTCAAGATCAAGCATTGGAATGCATTGAAAATCATTCTTAAGAAAGCAAAAGAAAGTCTGACTTGTTGCAAGGATGGCAAAAGCGTTGGATCGGTTTACCCCTTGTAAATCACTAGAAATACAGGGTAATTCAAAATGATTCATCCGATTTGATTAGATCATAGCTCCGTAAAAATCAAAGTAATAATAGTGTACCAGACATTAAAATGAAAAGAAATACGCCGAGTTTGCGAATGTAACCGCTAGATGGCGCGATGTAACCCGTGTATCTACAGCTGGGCAAAAGACTGTCATTGTGAAAAATGTCATGCAGAGGCGATGGGTGACAACGAATTTTCTTCACGCGTGATGTTTAGTGACGAAGCAACATTACGTTTAAGTGGCAAGGTCAATCGTCACAACATTCGCATATGGAGCACGGAAAACCTACATGCAGTAATTGAAACTGAGCGCGATCTTAACGCACAGCGGTTAGAAAGCCGCCGTTACTTTAACGAACAGCTTCCTAACCGCTGGATTGGTCGCTGTGGACACGACGACCAAGCGCTCTGCAGGGGCCCTCCAGGTCTCCAGACCTGAATCCTTGCTTCTTTGTCTTATGGGGGTATGTTAAGGATAATGTGTATGTGCCACCATTGCCCACAACGCTACATGAACTCAAAGTTCGCATTCATAGTGCTCCGCAGTCGTTGACGAGCGACATGCTTGATCACGTATGGCAGGAATTTAATTACCGCCTCGACGTAGTTCGCGTGACCAACGGAAAACACATAAAACCTTTGTAAGGTATGAAAACAAAATTTGGACAGTTTTTTTCTTTATCCTATGTACATTTCATCGCTGTATATTTAGAAACACATAAAATACAGTCATTTGAAATCGGATGAATAATTTTGAATTACTCTCAGCCAAGTAAAATGCAATTTTTGTCATATTACTTGAGATTATAAAAACCCTGGTGCCTAATTAGTGGCGGGCATGTGTATTACAGCAGAACTGAATCGAACTAAATCTCATAAAAAAATCCATGAGCATTTGAGTTTAGAACTTCAAACCCAAAGGCAGTGGCGGCTCGTGGCAACTGAAACAGGTGGGGCCAGTAGCCGAAGTCCAACAATGAAATAAAAAAAAAACTGCCATTATTAGGCCAACTATTCAGACCCCCACCCCCACCCCACCCCCAAGATTCCTTTACTCTGCCTCTGTTTACACCCTTGACTCACAATAATGCGCCCAAATCAGGTAGGAATGTGTCAACTATTGTATTGCACACGAAAAAAATTTCATCAGAATAGAATGCATAATTATTAACAGAAAAATGTTAAAACTCCTTAAATAAAATTTTTACCTTAAAACATATGAGCATTAATTTATGTTAGTTGTGCTTTGTGTTTCTTCAGATTTCTCAACTGAGGAATAATAATCACAGGATTCACAGGATAAAAAAATGTAGTGAAAAAATAACAACTCCAAATATATGCAGGGAGGGAATGTTTCATGAATTTCGTCCCATATAGAATGAATACCATACTACCATTTGCATTATTTGAAAGGTTTAACCTTTTTTTTTAAAGAACTTGTGAAACCTAAAAACATATATGTACTCATGTGCAAATTATACATATAGGTTTTCTCATTTATTTATTTATTTTTAACATAGAAAATCATCTTAGTTAAAACTGAAATTAGTTCTGCAAAGCGCTTTGTAAACTTCATACTCTTGGAAACTCAAATTCTTGGGCTGATAAGCACCGAGTTTTTTTTAAGTGAAGCTTTTCGACTCAAATTCTTGGGCTGATGAGCACTGTTTTTCTTTAAGTGAAGCTCAAACTTAAAATTCTTGGGGTGATAAGCACTGAGTTTTTTTTAATGAAGCTTTTCCTCCAGATTTAAAGCAAAGAACGGAGATATTAACAAAATATCCCCTCCATTCATTGTACTCGACAAGCAAAAAAGTTACGACACAAAGGAACAACACATCACCGAGAGAGACGCACACAGAAAAAAACAATTAACTGAACTTTGCTACGGCATTTGAAAATCTTCCGCCACCCTTGAGCTTGATCGGGGTAAGCTTCTCTGTCAACCCACGGCGTTAAGGAAATGAATACACACTCCTGGCCAATCAAATTAGCGCGGGGCCAGATCTTTTTTCCACACGCGGTTAAAACAGTGTTGTATGTAGGTCATCATACTGAATGAGACTGGGAGGAAATTGTCTCCTCTTCACTTGCGTAGTGATGTTACTGGGGCCTGTTGGAGCTGGCCCCAATAACCTCACACTCTGAACGTGATCTCTTTCCTCAGGGAATAGTTTTTCGGTTTTGAAGGAAACTTTTCCCTTAGGTAATGGTTTTTGAAGGGAAAGGTTTATCACCATGTAGTTAAGAGAGAGAATAAGAATTAGGGCAAAAAAAAATATTTCTAGAAATAGAAATTTTCAGGTGGGGCCCGGCCCCTCTAGCCCCTAATGACGAACCGCCCCTGCCCAAAGGTGTTTTGCAAGTAGAATAACAAGATTCAGTATATAATTAAGAATGCTCAACGTTTTCTATTCATTGGCCATAAAAAGTTAAGGTATTCCATAAAATGAAGGATGCACTGTATGTATCTGATTCAAGTAACATGCACTGAAATAACATCAGTGAGGCTGCATAACACAAACAATAAAGAGTGCGTTTACAAAAACAATTATTGTGCATTTCTTCACACAACAAAGTAGCACTACAATATAGACAAATTGTTAAATTCAGAGAATGGCCGTATCTCCGGATTTCAGTACTTAGTAACAACACTTCTGTGTCGAAGAACGTTTTGACACCTACGAGGCATACTTGCAATGACATTTTTGATAAATTTCTGGGGCAGCTCGTCCCATACTAAAGGCAACGCGTTACCTGTAGTATGGAACGAGCTGCCCAAGACATTTATGCAGGTGTAAGCAGCTGTATCATTGTTGAAGGTTCTCTTGGATAGAAAACGGCCTGGCAGATCCTCATATCCGAACTGATCAAACTTCTGCACGGTTGTTCGTACGACATAAGGCCGATCATTATCATGAAGCATCAGATCACCATGTCTATTGACCAATTTTGGTTGTTTTGTTTTTAGTTTCTCTTTCATTTGTTGCAGGTCGTCACAATAGCCTTCCGCTGTGATGGTCTGATCAGGTCTCAAGAATGAATAGTAAATGACGCCTGCAGATGACTACCATATAAGGACCATTACTTTCTTTGGGTGTAGGACTGAGTTTGTTATTTTTCTGAGCGCTTCCTTGGTATCCAACTATTGAACGGAACGTCTACGAGTCTCGTACAGGATTCATTTCCCATCAATAGTCACAATGCGCTGCAGAAATTCTTGCCTTTTCTTCCTGTTAAGAAGACAAGCGCCCACTTGTAAGCGAAGTGCCTTGTGTTCTTCGGTTAACGCATGCGGCACACACTGATTAACTTTTTTCACTTTACCTATGACTCTTTTGTTTTGATTGGAGATATAACGACCACCGTGCGCAACTCAGTGGGCTATAAGCAGTCTCCCATCCCTAATTTAGGGCCACTGGTTCCAAGGAAAAGAGAGAGAGCCAAAGCTGTAAGACAGACACAGCATCCATGCTTCACCGTGATTCGAATAAGGACACAGCTCGGATGGATAGTCACAAGCCAGAGCTTAGACCACTGCGCCACTGGGGTGGCTTATGACTTCTAGGTGCTAAAACACTAATGAATAACGAATGCTAAACGTCTGTGCGGCCTTCCGTGCCGTTTGGCCTTGATTCGATATAATAATACCCTTTAATTCAACAGGATTAATGGTTGCAGGTTTGTGTACGCGGGATTCAGTTAGGAGACTTGTATCTCCTGTCCAGAATTTTGCGAAACAACGTAACATGGTTCCATCGCTAACTGTTCCCGCACCACATGCAGTATTCACGATCCTTGCTCCCTCGGACGCGGAAATATTCCAATTTAAATTTATAAAGAAAAAGAACGCGAATTAGACCTGCTCCACGGCCATTTACTTCACCTTGTTCACTACCACCAGTAAGCACTGATGATCTTATTACATAGCCCCCATTCCAAGGTGTCATGTGACGTATCACATGTGCGTTTGCTGTGGAGCGCCAAGCGAACAGATTGGCGCTAAGTAGCAATACCCTGGAATCGGTCATTTCAACTGATACAATCCGATACAATGACTGTATACATCAGTGGAATTAGTTGATTAACGTTGACACTAATACGTCGGGTCAATTTGGCTGACATCTACCTAGCAGACGCAACAGTACCATATGGATTACCGTAACTTCTCTTGAGCAAACTAACATGGACGATGCGGCTTCTTGTATGTGGATATCGCCTTGAAATGACTAGAAGGGGGTGCTTGTCATTAGTGACAGATCTATGGTTGCTAATGCTGGGATCATAGGAGGTCAGGAATTGTTTTGCAGTTGCTTTTATCGTGTCGCTATGTGAACATTTCTGTTTGGGGAACGCAGAAAATTTTAGGCACTCTTTGGGTCAGGAACATCGGCCGCTTAAAGTGGTTACACCTAAAATCTCTGTCCTATGTTCCCAATTATAAAAACTACTATGGGCATTTTCTTTGCAATTTAATGTATTCCCAAAAATGAAAATTGGCACATCGATAAAAATAACTTTAAATTATAGCATGGCATACTCCATATTTAGTAAAACTCAACTGTAACCGTATTAAATATCAATAATATTTTCTTGGGTAATGTTCAGACTTGCTAATAGGTGACGCGACCTGTACATTGATGACGCCAGTGGACAAACAAATGTAAGATGGCTTATTTCGGAATTAGAAATCACTGCTGATTTGTTTCAATACTTTTATTCATTTTCGAAATGGAATCAAAATTTGCTGAAATTCCTGACAATCCATGGATAGTCTGGAATTTTTAGAATGATTTGAGTCTCTTAGATTAAATGTTCTGACAATTATTTATCTGGAAATGTCAACAGAGCTGAAGGCACAGCTAATTTCTAATTCCAAAATAAACCATCAAACATTTGTTCACTGACGTCTTCCATGTACAGGTCGTACCGTCTACTAGCAGGTCTCAACATTAGCCTAGAAAAAATAATTGATTTTTAATATAATTATGTTTAATTTTTTCCAATTATTGTGTCATGCTATAATTTAAAGTTATTTGCATCGATGTGCAAAATTTTATCGGTGGAAATACACTAATTGCGAAGAAAATGTCTACCTAAATTTTTACCATTGGAAACATAGAGCAGAATTTTTAGATAGACCCACCTTAAAGAGTTAAAGTTCCAGGTTAAAATCCTGGTCTTTACGCAGATTTGGCACTCTACTTTCTCTCTTACATTCTTATTGAGTGCCGGAATTTAATATACACTGAAGGTATCTTCCCAGGAGCAAAAATGAAATAAACATAAATTAACTAAAGTCAGTTTTGAAAAGAAATTATAAAAAGAACTCTTCTCAAATAGCAAGAATAATTTTATTTAACGAATAATCGAAATATTTCTTCCAACAAAATTAAGAAAAGATTTCATCCAATATTCTCTAAAGTAAATCTTCACAGAATCAAGAAAATAGGTTTGTTAATTTTCACATCAAAATGAAATATCACAAAAAATGCTGCAAAATCGGTAAATTAATCTTAAGAAGGGGAAAACAGAATTACACTCATTTAAATGTGATTGTTTAAAAGCATTCTCTCCTTTTGGTACCCAGATGCATGTGATGAAATTCTTTTCGAGTAAATGCGGGTTCGTGAATGAGTCCACAGCTTCAGTGAATGACATATTTAATTATCAACTCCAGAAAATCTCTTTCGCTCTTGACAATAAGCTATTCTACAAAATACACACAGAAAGCAGCACTGCTATCTCTTAAGACATCCCTATATAGTCTCTCACTTTTGAGAAACAAATAAACCTTGAGATGAATTGTGTCAAATGCACTTAGTACGGTATACAGAAATGAATGTACCGTCAGCTAACGAAATTTAACGAACAAAGTGTAGCAGAATTAGACGAACAAGTGTAATCGAAAAGTACGTTGCACAGAAAGGACCGATGGGGTGATTGCTTTGCTTTTCCTAAACAAAACGAATTGTCCTATCAAATAGTATTCAGCTACGGATATCGTGTTACTAGGATGTCAGTTTTCTTCGATTAACAGGCTTCGGTTGGCTTTACTTAATGACTTCTTGTTACAAAATGCATGGCAGATATTCCCACAATTTTGTAGTATGCCTAGTTTTGCAGCGTCCTTTTCTACAACGAAATGTTATGACTGACTGCCTGCAAGATGTTTCAATAGAAAATCTGTGGTTACTTCTTGACAACGCGTCAATGAGTTTAATGATATTTCATTAGTTCTGATATTTGTTTTTTATTTCCATTCTTTTGACATACGAACCAGAGATGAAAACAGGTCACGGGTCAACGAATCTACAATTTTTAGCTGGTCAAACGGTTGGATCAAGGTGTTCCTATCCGATTCCGACCCGGTTTTATTTCCTTTTTATTTTCGGAAAAAAAAAAAAAAAAAAACAAGAAAAATGCGCATTGTAAAATTTTGTGCCCGCGGACTGAAAAATTATTTGTCATGTAATATGAAGGAAAAGTGTCCCTTCCTTCTGAAGGGAAATGATGAAAATAGCATCCACATTTTAGAAACTTTCAGTTCATTATAAATTTGTGAAAATCAGTGTTGTTGTGAAACATTCTGAAGTTTCATATGTTATCAACAAAACAGCAAACATCTAAATTAAACAAACAACGAATTGCTTAATTCAAAAATTTTGACTATAGCGCCTTCCAAATGAAGTGGAACAGCTTTAACACTACTGCGGAGGGAAATTTTGAAACTTGCAGATGTGTTTGAAAACATATGAAAACAGATTGATTGTATCTTGCATGAGAAGGGCGACAATTTCAGTACTTCTTGTAAATAAGTGAGTAAATTATACGTTAACTTTCCTACAATATATGTGTTCGTTTTCGATATAATCTAAGACACCCACTGCAGAGGGACTTTTTGAACGCCCTGTATATATACACTATCTACCAACAAATAATTGGACACCTGTGATAGCAAAGGAAAACGAAGTTTCTTCACCTTCAATAGTTGGTGGAGCTTCCACGAGCGGCGATTACAGCTGCGACCCTCCGGGGCATATTCTCAACCAGGCGTTGTACGACGGCTAGCGGTATTTTCTTCCACTCGGCTTGGAGAAGACAGGTCAGTTCCTTCACCGATTTCGGACGGTGGGGGCACCCCTTAAGTCAACGCTTCAACTCGTCCCAGAGGTGCTGGATAGGGTTAAGGTCCGGGCTCTGCGCAGGCCAGTCCATTCGATTAACCCCATTGTGACCATACCAAGCCATGGTGGACCTCGCAACATGACAGGTGGCATTGTCATCCTGAAAGTAACATGGGTTCGCCCCGTAAAACTGCCATAACGTAGGAAGCGCATGGTCATCCAAAATGGTGCAGTAGGTCTCGGCGTTGAGTCTAACAGGAATTACGACCTAGAGTCCCGTGCCATACCAGGAGAAACACCCCAATAGCATAATTCCACCGCCGCCGAACTTCACAGTTGGCACAATATATTCCGGCAGGAGGCGTTCTCCAGGCAGACGCCAAACCCAGACCCTGCCATCTAAACGGTAGAGGGTGAACCTTGATTCGTCGCTCCAGGGAATCTGTTTCCACTGTTCCACAGTCCACTGTCGACGTTCTTTGCACCACGTTAGCCGAGCAGCGCTATTGGACTTGGTGATCAAAGGCTTGTGGGAGGCAGCACGTCCATGATAACCGAGCAGATGGGCTTCCTTACGGATGGTATTTATCGAAAGAACACTCCCGGATGCCTGTTGAAACTCCTTGCGGATGTGGCCCATCGAATTGGTGCGATTCTTCCGAATTTCTCTGGCCAGCACCCGTCGGTCTCTAACTCCCAGTTTTGTGGGTCTGCTGGGTCGGGGCACATTCCGACAGTCACCTCTCATCTTCCATTTGGCAATCACGTAGGCCACTGTCGATTTTGGGTACTTCAACTCGCTGGATATGTCACGTATGGATCGGCCATTTCTGTGATACCCGACGATTACACCTTTCTCGAAATCAGAGAGCTCCGAACTGCGTGGCAACTTGCATGCGACTGGTTGCGTTGTTGTTTCCCACAAGATATTTAACGGCGGCGGCCGTGACGTTTATCAGGATTGCAGATGTCATCGATTGCAGGGGTGTCCAATTACTTGTTGGTAGATAGTGTATATATATATATATTATAGTACAATGCAGATTTCTCAGGATTGGGTCTGGGTCAGTTACTGATGTTGGTCGGGTTCGGGTCAGTTATCGATCATGGTCCGGTCCAATTATATGACGTCCGGCTCCGGGTCCAAAATTTTTGACCCGTTTCCAACTCTGATATAAATATATCCCAAAGATGGCATGTTTACATAATCGTTTTGGCTGCAAGACTTTGAGCATGATATTTTCCAGCAAGAACATCGGAAAAATTATTTTAAATGCTATACCTCTTTTCCGACAGTAGTAAAGTAAATCCCGAGGAAACACTTTCGATGTAACGAAAATGGGTAACGGAAGCACTCACAACCGTTGTTGAAATCTGTTTTTTGAATGCTGTCTCATGAAGTGACGCAACAATAGTTAATTTTATTGTTACTCGACAATATATTTTACTAAACTATCGCTGAAAATTATTTAATTCACATCTTCATAAACGTAACAATATCTCATTACAATCTGCATAAATTATGAGAACCTGATGCTAAAGGTGGTGAAAGCCATTAAAGAATGCATTTTGATGCTATGCATATTTCCCTACAGTAGTAAAGAAGTATGGGTCGTTGAGAAAATTGGCTTCCTCTAAATCCCCACCACCACCAGAGGGTGTTACCTGCTATAAACGAGAGCTTTAAAATGATGTGTAGCACGATGGGATGTAACTTGCAGATATACTAGCCCAAAAGTTACCAATCCCCAATTACTAACGCACTTGCGATTGAGCTTTTCTTTCTATCTTGAGGTCAGATTTTAGCTTGCGTATGCGCAGATGGGTTTTTATAGCTACATCACATTTCATCGGTATTTGGGTCGCTTCTTACATTCGTCTAAATTTGATTAACATACGCTATATTGACAAAAGTCACCGGACACCTAGAAGACAAACACAACATAGCATTTATTGACATACATTAGTACCGTGTCGGTCCACCTTTGGCCTTAATGCATGCACTGACCCTCCTAGACATACTTTCGACAAGGTTTTGGAACACAGCGATAGGTACGCGCTTCCAATCATACATAATGCTGCCGCTAACTGTTGCTTAGTAGTAGGCCTTGGTTCCAAACTTCTTATGCGGCGCTCTATTTCACCCCATAGGTGCTCTATGGGATTAAGATCAGGACACTGTGCTGGCCAATCCACACACGATACGGAATTATCGTCAAACAACGCCGTAACAGTCCTTGATTTATGGCTCGGTGCATTATCCTGCTAGTACCAACAAGCATCGCTTTCAAAGTATTGCCACAGAGTTGGTAGAGCATAATTGTCCAGAATATCGAGGTAGACGTGCTGGTTCACATATTTGCCCACGATAACCAATGGGTCTGGACCATACTACGATAAAACACCCCCACACGAGTACACTGCCAGCCCTAAACTTGACCGTAAGAACAGTGCACTGTGGTAAATAGCATTCCCCAGGCTGTCGCCATACCCACACACAGCAATCAGACTGATGAATCGTGTATCTGGATTCATAGGTTCATAGGACCCGTTTCCACTGATCTACGATCCACGATAAATGTTCTTAACACCACGCTATACGACGAGTAACATTCTGAGTGGAGATGAAAGGCTTATAAGCAACCGCACGACCACGGTAACCCATGGAATGAAGTTCTTTGCGAATGGTAAATGGTACCGAGGTTTCAGCATTTTTATTCATCTGTACACTGAGGTTTTGTGCAGTAAGTTCTAACGACTTGTCTTATGATTAGCTGTAACGACTCTCCTGAGGCTGTGACGTACCTGCCAGCAGGACGCACACGACATAAAGGCACATAGCAATCAGAACAAACGTCTGCGTAGCTCAGTTGGTAGAGCGACTTGTTCCGGAATAAGCGGACTCGGGTTCGAATCCCGGCGTAGACCAAAACTGACGGAGAAATTTACTTCGTTATAATGGCGCCTAATTTATCCGGATGACCCGACCGTTCAAAATCTCGCAATGGTGTGATGTTATTTCCACACCGCGAGATAGGAAAAATCAGAGAATCCCTTCTTCAGCGCTTCGAAAAATAAGAAAAAAAAAATTGACTGGGAGTTCTCAAGTGCACGTTCTACAGTGGATGGCTGCCTGCAACGATTCATGGTCACGGCTGACCCGTGGGCCATGCCCCCGGCCCTCTTTCGGGAGGGGGGGAGATGTGACGTACCTGCCAGCAGGACGCACACGACATAAAGGCACATAGCAATCAGAACAAACGTCCGCATAGCTCAATTGGTAGAGTGACTTATTTCGGAATGAGGGGATCCGGGTTCGAATCCTGGCGTGGACAGAAATGACGGAGAAATTTACTTCGTTATATGGCTTCGACGTCTTCTATCACTGATTTTCTTTGGCCTGCCGGTACGTTTTGCTGCTTCAGGCACGCCATGTGTCTTCCACTTATTCAGTACATCCAAAACAGTTGACTTGAATATGTTTAAACTCCTCTCGGTTTCCCTTATGGACAACCCACTAATATAACATCCAACAATCTTTCCTTTCTCAAAGCCAATTCTCTCCCGCCGCGATATTTTCACCCAACCTCACAGTGCGATATGATCGCGGTCAGCTGAAGGCTTGTTTTTATACCGTTTGCAGCTGTACCGGGCATCTTAACAACACAGCGAATTCGTTCGTTTGCTTTTGAAGAGGTGTCAGGTGACTTTTGTCAATACAGTGCATATCCTTTAGTCCCGGTATCTGTCAGCAAATGAACATAGCGGTTACCTCACTTCTCCACATAGTTCCCCTACAGGTCGACGCACTTCTTGTGTCGTTCCACTAGCTTCTTCATTCATTGGGAGAAGAAAGTTTTCTTCTGCTCCCGAATCCAGGTATGCGCCGCTTCCTTAACCTCATCATCAGCGATGAATCTGCGTCCATGTAAAGCCTCTTTAAGTGGACCGAAGACGTGATAATCGCATGGCGCCAGATCAAGTCTATAAAGGAGATGTGGAAGACGTCCAAACCGCACTTGTTGCATTGCCTCCAACATTACGGCCGCTATATGGGGAAGTGAATTTTCATGGTGCAGCAAGATTGTTACCGACATCATTCCTTTTCTTTTGCTGTGAATTTAAGGTTTTCTTAGTTGCTCTCTAAGCATAACACAGTACGTTGCATTGGTCACTGTTTGTCCGTGTTAGGGAAAATGCGTCAGAATAGGACTCTTCATGTGTGACGTATATTCTATTTTAACTTTTATATTTAGGTCCTTTTCCTATGTAAAAATTTGAGTTTGTTCTCTTTTGCGCTTTCTAAACTTAACGTGATATCTTCTCTCTCACATGAATGGATGTTGGCATGAGGTCCGTACGTAAATGACGTATGTATGCGATAAGAACAAAACAACATATATGATGGCTACGCAGTAGCTGTGAGAAGGGGGATTTTGAATGTGAATGTTAATACCCCTTTTTGGATATGAGACTGCTTAATTGCCGTTAAAGTATTGTTGAAGGCCACGTGCTCTACTTTAATGTAAGTGTTGTGTTACGTGGTTAAGTATTTGTGGATATTAACTCAATTCCAGTGTTGTGTTTTATAGTTAATTGTCATTGGAGATATTAAGCCACGTTAAGTTTATCTCACCGTGTTGAAGTGAACATGTTCAAGTGCTTATTGACAGCAATAAAGGATTAGCTGTAAGTAAAACCTCTTGAATTTTATTTGAGTGACTGGCATTTCACTGTAGGTGAAGTTTTGATTTATGTAGTGTTTTAGTAAGTTAGCTACACACAAACGCTACACATGTCCCAAAAGAAGGTGAGCATGATTTTCTTGGCGGAGGGCTGTCGTTTGAATTTCTTCTTTACTGGAGAAGACGAGTGTTTCCGCCGCGTGCTTTTTCTCTTGCTTTCAGGTTCACAGTGATGACCCCATGTCTCGTTGCCGGTGACAATCCGCTCTAAAATATTCGGATCTTCTTCATAACGTTTCAGCAATTAGGTCGCAACCTCCACGCGCTGTTGTTTCTGAAGATCAGTAAGCTGTTTGGGTACCCATCTTGCGCAAACTTTACGGTACTCCAAGTCATCATAACTGATATCTAAACGTAATTCGTCGGTGTTCTCTGATCAAGCCATTCACCCTGTCGATTTGGGCTTGTGTGCGCAATGTTGATGGACGACCAGATCGAGCTTCGTCAGTCAAACTTGTTCTTCCCGTGATAAACCTTTCTATCCATTCATAAACTTTTCGTTGAGTCATGCTATTTTTACTTCCGTACTGAGCCGACATCCTTCGGTGAATTTCATCAGGTTTCACTCCCTCTGCCAAACAAAATCTCACTACGGCACGTTGTTCCCTAATTGTGCAATTCTGCAGCTGAGTGTTCATGTTTATTTAACCTTGGCTTCAACTAGACTAATGGCAGAGCACTGCGCTGTGCGTGTTCGAACTACGCATAAGCCATTGCGGGCGTGTTGTATTGCGTCATCTTCTATCCGCTGCTGACGTAATTTTCAATTGCCTTTACTGTTTAATTTGCCTAAGTATATTAATATGGTAAATGCCAGCCACCGGGGATTGAACGCTCATAGCCAAACGGATTGGTGAGTGTGACAGCATATTCTCTAAACCCGGCGGTTTATGACATCAAAGAAGAAATTAACGGGGTGAAAAAATTGGCTGGAGAGCTTTTGGAAGAAACTGTGCAATTTCCAAAAGTAACTCGTCATCTAATGTTTTAACAAAAGTGCTTAATCAACGCGTCCTTCCCGTTCTTACTTATGGATCAAAGCCATACAGAAGC
This sequence comes from Macrothele yani, assembly GCA_039090855.1. Taxonomy (NCBI): domain Eukaryota; kingdom Metazoa; phylum Arthropoda; class Arachnida; order Araneae; family Macrothelidae; genus Macrothele; species Macrothele yani. Next base: position 51,218,233 of record CM077002.1, read on the forward strand.
TGCGAACAACTCAAAAAAGCATGGAAAGATTCATGCTTAGTGTAAACAAAAGAGATAGGAAAAGTTCATGGATAACAAAAATACCAAGCGTTGATGACATCATGATCAAAGTCATGGTCCTCAAATGGCAATGAGCTGCACACGTGGCTGGACAAAAGTATCAAGAGTTGATGACATCATGATCAAAGTCATAATCCACATGTGGCAGTGAGCTACACACATGGCTAGAAGAAAAACACCAAGAGTTGATCACATCATGATCAAAGTCATGATCTTCAAGGGGCAATGAGCTACACACGTAGCTGGAAGAAAAATACCAAGAGTTGATGACATCATGGTCAAAGTCGTGATCCTCAACAAAGTCATAATTCTCAATGGCAATGGGCTACACATGTGGCTGGAAGAAAAACAAGACTTGATGACATCAGGATTAAAGTCATGATACTCAAGTGTCAATAAGCTACACATATGGCTGGAAGAAAAATGTCAGGAGTTGAGGACATCATGATGAAAGTCATGATTCTCAAGTGGCAATGCACATATAACTGGAAGAAAAATACCAAGAGTTGATGGCATCAAGATCAAAGTCATGATCCTCAAGTGGAAATCAGCTACACATATGGCTGGAAGAAACATACCAAGAGTTGATGACATTATGATCAAAGTCATGATCCTCAAGTGCAAATGAGCTACACATATGGCTGGAAGAAACATACCAAGAGTTGATGACATCATGATCAAAGTCATGATCCTCAAGTGCAAATGAGCTACACATATGGCTGGAAGAAAAATACCAAGAGTTGATGACATCATGATCAAAGTCATGATCCTCAAGTGCAAATGAGCTACACATATGGCTGGAAGAAAAATACCAAGAGTTGGTGACATCAAAGTCATGATCCTCAAGTGCAAATGAGCTACACATACGGCTGGAAGAAAAATACCAAGAGTTGATGACATCAAAGTCATGGTCCTCAAGTGCAAATGAGCTACACTATACCAAGAGTTGTTGACATCAAAGTCCTGATCCTCAAGTGCAAATGAGCTACACATATGGCTGGAAGAAAAATACCAATAGTGGATGACATCATGATCAAAGTTATGATCCTCAAGTGGCAATGAGCTACATATACTGCTGAAAGAACTGACCACCGTTGAACAACTAGAGTACTAGACTGGATACCAGGATATGCGGTGGGCTGTCGTTTGAATTTCGTTTTTACTGGAGAAGACGAGTGTTTCCACCGTGTGCTTTTTCTCTTGCTTTCCGGTTCACAGTTGATGACATCAAGATTAAAGTCATGATCCTCAAGTGCAAATGAGCTACACATATGGCTGGAAGAAAAATACCAAGAGTTGATGACATCAAAGTCATGATCCTCAAGTGCAAATGAGCTACACATATGGCTGGAAGAAAAATACCAACAGTTGATGACATCATGATCAAAATCACGATCCTCAAGTGGCAATGAGCTACATATACTGCTGGAAGAACTGACCACCGTTGAACAACAAGAGCACTAGACTGGATACAAGGATATGCAGTGGGCTGTCGTTTGAATTTCTTTTTTATTGGAGAAGACGAGTGTTTCCACCGTGTGCTTTCCGGTTCACAGTAGATGACATCAAGATTAAAGTCATGATCCTCAAGTGCAAATGAGCTACACATATGGCTGGAAGAAAAATATCAAGAGTTGGTGACATCAAAGTCATGATCCTGAAGTGCAAATGAGCTACACATATGGCTGGAAGAAAAATACCAAGGGTTTATGACATCAAAGTCATGATCCTCACGTGCAAATGAGCTACACATATGACTGAAAAATACCAAGAGTTGATGACATCAAAGGCATGATCCTCAAGTGCAAATGAGCTACACATATGGCTGAAAAAATACCAATAGTTGATGACATCATGATCAAAGCCATGATGCTCAAGTGGCAATGAGCTACATATACTGCTGAAAGAACTGATCACCGTTGAACAACTAGAGCACTAGACTGGATACCAGGATATGCGGTGGGCTGTCGTTTGAATTTCTTTTTACTGAAGAAGACGAGTGTTTCCACCGCGTGCTTTTTCTCTTGCTTTCCGGGTCACAGTTGATGACATCAAGATTAAAGTCATGATCGCCAAGTGCAAATGAGCTGCACATATGGCTGGAAGAAAAATACCAAGAGTTGGTGACATCAAAGTCATGATCCTCAAGTGCAAATGAGCTACACATATGGCTGGAAGAAAAATACCAAGAGTTGATGACATCAAAGTCATGATCCTCTAGTGCAAATGGGCTACACATATGGCTGGAAGAAAAATACCAATAGTTGATGACATCGTGATCAAAGTCATGATCCTCAAGTGTCAATGAGCTACATATACTGCTGGACACCGTTGAACAACTAGAGCACTAGACTGGATACCAATAGCTAGAAGAAGATCAGGTGAATAAAATTGGAAAGCACGCTGGAGAGCCATGAAAGAGAGGGTTCAAGGCAGATAATTGTGGAAGAGACTTGTGGAGTCTTTCATTCAGTAGTGGACTGAAATTGGTTGGTGATGATTATGTGGTGGTAATATGGGTACGATTATAATTACCATCACTGATTTAAAAAAAACACGAAAGGTAATTTTTTCTTTAATTTATTGAGCAGCTCTTTTACAGTGTGAAAAAGTTCACCTAAAATCTCAGAGAGAAATGCGGAAAACACCTTACAGTTGTGTAGTAGCAGGAATGCACAATAAGAGAAGAAAAAGAGAATCGTTCTACCAATGCTGTTGGTAAGACCATAAGCGTAGTTTCTGCGAACCTGCTGTGTCATTTCTAATAATTAAAAGAAAAACCGAAGGACGATTTCTCGAGTTTCTAAGTACATATTCAAATGCGAAATAAAACTTCCTTTGTTTTGTACTCATACCATTTTAAAAAATAAGTTTCTGCAGAAGTTTATGTTTTGACACTGAACACTCAAGCACCCTTTTATCGAAATAAATTCCTTGGATGGACAGCTTCCGTTGAACTAGCAGTGAGCTGCATTGAAATTATTAATGCAAATGACTTTGAGATCAATTTGATGAACGGGAACTGCAAGAATTAGGCCAAAAAAAGTTGGGAAAATAGCAGAGCAGCAACAAAATGGAATAGCTGTAACTTGTTAAATATGCAGACTAAAAACGTTTGTCCCTGGATCACAGAAAGGACTAAATGTACTCGGAAGAAAGGGAATTGGAATATATAACATTGGTATTTAACCCTTTAACCGGCAGGAACGAATTAACTCGGGGTTAGGAAAATGGACTGAAATCAGCTCCAACGAATATATTCGCTGTCTAAATCGAGACTGCAACAAGTGAACCTGCGCATCAGAAAACGCCTGCTCTCCCCCTTAGCATTGTTATTAAAAGAAAATGGTCATTTACGGGGCTTATTGACAGTATTCCTTTCTGGCTGATTACCTACTAAAAGGGCTGTAATAATTGCGAAGAACCTACGAAAGAAGAGAGAGAGGATATTTTTGTCAGTTGTTTCTGCCCAGTGGCATGATGTCCGTGGCAGAGGGACTATCACTTCCCCATAATATCTTGAGTAATGAAGCAGAGAATGTAGGACTAGAAGGGATATCTTCTCACGAATGACAGTTTTATGGTCCGTACCGCTGAGGTGTGTGGGGGGAAAGAAATTGTTTTGCCGTAGTTTTCGTAGAACCCGGCCGCTTTGTAAACATTTTTGCTTGAAAAGGGCAGAACATTTTGGGCACTGTATGGTTCAGGTACTTCTGCCGCTTAAAGCGTTAAGAGAGACCCCAAGCTTTGCTTAAATTGCGGAAAACTTGCGCCAAATGTTCTAAGTAAAAATAATAAATAAGAGAGAGATAAAATGTAAAAGTTTTCTGATAAGACGCGTGGATTTACGTCAAAAATTTCTTATATCTCATATTTACAGACAGACCCTGGGAAAGTGTCGAATTTAAAGAAGAAGAAAAAAGGTTCCATAGATTGAAAAAAAGATTTGTAGAGCCTTGTTAGTAGCTTTCAATCCTATAATTATCAGTTTTACTGAAGAAAATGGGAATATAATTTAAAAAATAAGAGAGATTGAGACGGTTTTCGTAAATTTGGAAAAAAAACTTTGGAGGGCCATGGAAAGTACACCTATCAAACCTGCAATTATTTGTGTTGCTAAAAGAAATTATAAATATAATAAAAGAAAACAGATAGGAATAGTTTTTGGAAAAAGATTTTGCAGGATCTTGGAGAGCATAGCTCTCAATCCTTCAATTATCTGTATATTAATTCTATAAGGTTTTTTACGGTGAGTCCTGTTTTGAGAGAAAGGCTGAACGTAAAGACAGGGTTGAGATATCAAAATAAAGGTCTTAATATGTAGATGTGCCAGTCGAAGAGAAACATGATATTCGGGCAACAGTTCGGGCGTTGTGGGGAAGCAAAGATCTCGTGTAAAGTCTATGGGAGAAGCGATCGCCTGCATTTGATTCACGCGCTGTTGAAGGCGGAAGCATGGAGGGAGTGAGATAGTCCCAAGTCCGAAGTCTTCTCTTTTCTGAGCGAACCGTTGTGCAAAGCAACGCTAGCAGGCATTCGTAACAAAGTTCTTCTCATCGGAACAGCGAACACAGTCGAAGACCTGATTTTTTTATGCCGTTGGACTGTGTGATGTATATATACAATTTAATATTCATTCGATCCAGTTTACTCACGTAGGTAAGACGTTTCCCATTATGTAAAGTGTAAATAAACATTCCGTTGATCATTGTTAGTGAAAATATTTAGAATGTACATATTGAGTTGCGTCATCTATATCTTCATTCTATAAGGTTTTTTTACTGTGACCTATTTTGAAAGATCGGCTAAACGTTAAAAATATTCAAGTATCAAAATAAAGGTCTTACCATGTAGATGTACCAGTCGAAGAGAAAACTGAGATTAGAGCAACGGTTCGTGCGTTGTGGGGCGGCAAAGTTCCCATGTAAAGTCTATGAGAGAAGCGTGCGGCCCTTATCTACATCAGGAGCTCAGTTCAGTGTCAGACTTGGTGTGTGCATGGTGTTCTATGATCAGTCCTAATGTAAGTAAATACTTTATTGCATACTTACCCTTAACAGAATGTCTCTCCCGCAGAAAAAAAAAAAAAAGAAAGGAAACGTAAGAGCTTTACTGGAAGGCGTGAGCTATCAATGGGTCGCAACTACGGTATATGTCTCAGACAAGAGGGAATGAAGAGTTTTCCCAATGCGAATCTCATTCCAACAACATTTACAGACACAGTTGTGACTGAAGATGAGAGTAAAAGAGTGCGCTATCCAGTGGAATTTTTGCACACGATCGAGATGAGTGGACTTCTGCCTCACATTTTACGACTGAAAAAAGGTGCAGTCGTGATGCTCATCACAAACCTGGCCGCTCCCGGTGGCACAGTGGTCTAAGCGCTGGCTTATGATGATTCGTTCGTGAAGAGTCCGCGTTCGAATCCCGGTGAGGCATGGATGTTGTGTTTGTCTTACGGCTCACTCTCCCTTCCCTAGAACCAGTGACCCTAAATTAGGGACCGGTGACTGTGTGATGTGCCTGCCCCGCAGGACGCACACGACGTAAAAACAGATAGCAGCGGGAACGAACGTCTGCGTAGCTCAGTTGGTAGAGCGACTTGTTACGGAATAAGAGGACTCGGGTTCGATCCCCGGCGTGGACCAATAACGACGGAGAAATTTACTTCGTTATAATGGCGCCCGAACTTCCCGGATGACCCGGCCGTTGAAGATCTCGCAATGGTGTCATGTTCTTTCCACACCGCGAGATAGGAAAAATAAGAGAATCCCTTCTTCAGCGCTTCGAAAAATAAAGGTGTGTGATGTTGCATTCCACACACCAGATTGACTGAGAGTTCTCAAGTGCACGTTCTTCAGCGGATGGCTGCCTACAACGATACATGGTCCAATGGGCCATGCCCCCGGTCCTCTTTCGGGAGGGGGAGGTGTGACGTGCCTGCCCCGCACACCTTATATATCCTCCAAGCCAGCTCACGAAACGTGCTTTCTTTCATTGGCTACGCGCTGTTGACATCTAAAGTAGCAGGTGGTCACAATAATGTGACATGACCGTGAGTTTCAGTGCCTTGTGTGAAGGGTTCGTTGATGTTTCGCTTGAAGAGAATGTTTGTTTCGGGTGTTTAAATCGTATTAAACCCACTGAGGCAGATAAATAAAATATAAATGAAATATCAACTAAAGTTATAACTCGCTCTTGCAATGAGGAATGTATTAATTCAGTTGATATGGGGAAGGTCCCAAGCTTTGTCCCGATTTTCATTCTTTCTCTATATTATGAACAAGTTGATTTCCTTTTCTCGCTGCTAGTATTAGCTTTCGTATTTTCCCGTTCTGCCTCGATGATCCGCATTATCTCGGTTTCGCACTCTGGAGCAAAATCTCGATACCTTTCTCGCTCTCTGTCTTCCAACCGAAACCCCCCCCCGAAAAATCAAATCCTCGGTTAAGAAGCACCAAAATATGTCCCCTTGTTCCTAGAAGGCGCAGGTGTTCCTTAATTGCCTTCCTCTCACCCCTCAGAGATCATTATCCAGTTTCTTCCTCGCATGATAACAAACCTCATAAATCAAGCTTTCACTCAGATGGGACGCTGAGAAAGTGAGAGCCTGCCCACTGACTAGCTACATCGAAATGGCGGGAAAAAGCACTGAGAAAAGGGAACATGATTCAAATTCACTATATTCAAAATTGTTAGCTAAGTTCACTCCTGTCAAACATTTACTGCCATTGCACACAAATGGCAGTACATCTTGATTAAAAGGATTGGATAGGGGAAAAGTACTTATGTACAGTATCGTTTGAAAATTATCGGAGAAAAAAATCTGATTGCAACCTACAGGAAAATCTTTTGCGCTTCGTACACAACAATAGCTATTGCAACTGACTTTTTTTGTTCCGTACGAAGCAGTAAGATTTCTGGAAATCGTATTGCTTCGTACAGAACAACAGGCATTGCAACTGACCTTGTTTCGTACAGGTATTAACCGGAAATTATCGTAGAGGGAGAAGTATTGAGACTATCTATAAATAATACAGTATATTTACAAAGAATATAAAAAAAAATTTCGCTGATGGCCATACATCTTAAATCTTCTAAATAGTTTGAAAGGAACAGGTATTGCAGTTATTTGAGCATCATTCCTAATTGGCAAGGAAAATGTGTTGCAAAATGGTTGAATATTTTAAAAATGGTGAAAGTTAAATGACAAACAGTTTTCCAATATCTACGTTCCTTTAAATTCTCAATCATTACCTTCGAGAACATGACCGCTACTGATCGGAAATGCTTCTAGTAATTTTGTTATAGGTTGCACCAAAAAGTGGCGCTGCACTTGCACAACGTTTTGGGACTAACACCTTTGTGTGGTGCATGAGACACACAACGACATAGTGCAATGTTTACAGCTTCGCACCAATCAGAATGGATATCATAAAATGATGCATAATTTAATCACGTTTTTTACACGGTCGTTTCAGGATAACATGGCCACCCCCGGAATCACAGTTCACCCGCCCAGGCACGTCACAGGGTGCACGTGACAAGTTCGACCACACGGAGATATGAGCTGCCGGCCAGGACAGATGAGCCATAGTGCGTTACGTGAGCACAATGGGCAGAGGTAGTGATTTGACTGACGTTCAAAAAGGAATGATCATCGGATACCGCGCCGAGAGTGGAAGCATCACAGAAACAGCAGACTTTGTGGGCTGTTCGTGAGGTGCTGTAGTAAGGGTGTACCAAGAATGGACCGTTGGCACACCGATTACTCCCGACGTCATAACTGTGGAGTCCCAAAGGCCATCGACCCCAGAGGATAACATCGCTTCCGACGACTGGTAAACTGCAATCCACGCGCAACAGTGCAGTAATTGACCACGCAAACGAACGCTGGGGCATCCAGGTACGTGTCCCCGATAACAGTAGAACTAACCCTGTTACGCATGTCTCTCCTGAGTTGACAATGCATCAAGGCGCTCATGTTAACCCAGGTCCATTGGCAACGATGCCTGCGGTTCGCATGAGACTTCCGTCATTGGACAGTGGACGGGTAGTAAAAGGTTGCTTTCTCCGACCAATCGAGCTTTCTACTCCACGTAAATGACGGGCGGTGGAGGATATGGCGTCAGACACACGAGAACCAACACTTGGACGCGTTTGTCGGTCAAGTACAGGCCGGCGGTGGAAGTTTGCATGCCTGGGGGATGCTTTCCTGGTACAACCTGGGACCGCTGGTACCACTGGATAAGTCTCTGAATGCCAATGGCTACCTGTCCATCCTCGCTGACCACATGCATCCCTTCATGTTTGACGTTTACCCTGGTGGTGATGGTGTCTACCAAGAGCACACTGCGCCGTACCACGTCGCTAAAGGTGTGCGTGACTGGTTCCAGGAACACGACAGTGATGTCTCCGTTCTCCCTTGGCCAGCGAAAATCGCCCGACCTCAATCCCATTGAGCATTTGTAGGACTATTTGGAGGGACAGGTTCGACGTGCCGACTTGCAGCCATGTCATCTCCGGGACCTCCGTGCTCTACTGCAGTCCGAATGGGCACGTCTGCCTCGGGCGACCTTCCAGGGCATCATTGCGTCCATGACACGCCTTCCCGCCCCTGTCATCCGGGCCAAGGGTGGTTATACTCATTATTAAGTAGGTGGTCATATTATTATGATGCGACTGTGCATTTGCCTTAGCCCCTAAAATGGTGCAGCTGCGGTAGCACCACTTTTGGTGCAACATACCCAAAAGATGTAACGATGAGCCATCCTGAACTTCAAGATTTCACATGAAATTGAAGACCAGCAGATCGGAAAGGCGAAACCACTGCCTGTGAGTCGTACACGTTAAAGCTTCTGGGTGGTAGCAGAAGACGTTTATGGTCCACCAAACTAAGGATGGGTGCTAAGTGAATTCTAATACGTAACAAATCAAAGACAGATCTTGTCAGTAATGCGTCATCCTCCTTTGATATTAAAAAAGAACGAAACAGCCACTGGAGACTGGCTGAGGGGGATAATCTCAAATGTCGAATTGAATTTTTAACAAAGGAAGAAGTGCATTGCCGAGTACTCATGCGCCGATGGCTGAAGTCTACTGGAATTATGCGATATCCAGGCCACGTTTAAAAGATGGGTTGCGTTATTTAGAAGAAGGGATCAGAGAAAGCTGATCCCTTCTTCTAAATAAATCCGCGACTTAAAGTTAAAGAAGAAATATCAAATGTCCTATAATGCTAGGAATTGGTTATAGAGAATCGCTATTTTTCATATTGATGAAAAAGAAAATTGTGTGTGAGAGCTATAGAAATATTATTTACAAAAGAAGAAGAAACAGCATGTTGACGCCTGAAATAGAAGGGAAAACTGGTGGCTAAGTTTATTAGATTTTATATCGTGCTACATCTGCTTTTCCATCCTTCATGATTTCCACATCTATGGTTAGTTTTCTCTCTCGTATTTTAAAAATCACAGAAACAATTCTTAGATACCATCAGGCCCGGCCTTCTCCAAACAGGGGCCAGGGGGAAAAAATTGGGGGACCCTAAAAATCTGAATAATAAGAGACATAAATAAAATGAACAAAAAAATTGTTATAGGAGATTCGTTCTCAGTTTGGATGTGTCAAGAGGAACACGTAAAAATAATGTGCTGTTATTTATAAAAAATAAATAGCTTCACATTATTTTTACTTGTGTCAAGAAATGTGCCGTTATTTATTTTAATAAATAAAAGCATATTATTTTTACTGTTGTCAAGAGGAACTCGTAAAAATAATGTGCTGTTATTTATAGTCGGTTCGTTAGGTGTGCGAGTAAACAGGAACTTTAAAGAGCCCATAGAATTGAGTTTCTAACAATATTAATTGATTCAGTTTCATACAGAGTTTTCTGTAAAGCACGATAAGTAGAAAATGTTATGTTAGTTATTTGTGACCTCGGTGACGAAAGCTCATACTCTTCTGCAGTTGTTAAAAAACTAAAACAAAGTTCGAAAAACACCAATAAAAATGTATCATAGTCAGCGTAAAACGTTTATTATATGTTACCGAATAATCGCTAGCTTATTCTTACTGATCCACATACTGAAATTTAAAGATTTAGATCGAAAAAGGCAGCCACATCATCACTACTCAATGTGATTTTATGATCTCAATCGTCTCTCTGCGTTGCACCAACATGGCGGCGAAGGCTGTAACGTCAGAATCGTGACGTTTCGCTGGCTTCATTTTGATCATACGAGGGGAACGGCGGACCCCTTACTCCATCTATTCTAACCTTCTTGGCCCACCCGTAGCCCACGGGGATTACGCACGTGACCAGTAGGCTACTGCTCACTCTACGTAATTTCAGAAGAAAGTGCAAACGCCAGTTCGGTTACGGGGCCCTCCTGATGTTACAACAATTCAGATTGAGTTTATAACTTAATTTTAACCAATTGACTTATTAAAATTATACAAGTTGAAAGACTTCGTGCAACAGAACTAAAATAGGCTGCAATGGAATACCGTCTTAGCACGAGTTCTTTTAAAAGATAAAAAAACTATGTACAGGTTAAAACATTCATTAGTACTTTCAAAGTGGCACTCACTTCATCTTCAGATGTACTCATATAAACGCCAGTTCGATATCATATATGTATATACACTTGTGCATCATGGGTACCCTACTACCTGGTCACGTGACATGACGTGGCTGTTGTAAAATTTATATGCAAATCATGATGAGGGTGATTTTTGAGTACGAGATTATGTTAGAATTAAAACATGTCATACTACTTGATACAACAATCTGTCTCGTAATACATGAATAAGCTGCTCCCATTCTCCAGATAAGTCCACAGGGGTGTAATCATTGCAGCATTGGTTTCCAAAGGCTGTGATATATACACTCTCCAAGCATAGTAGCGAGTGGGTAAAGGAAGGGGTTGCCAGTAGCTTGGTATTTCCCCAGTCTGGGTACATATCACCAGAAATAACATTCCTAGCCAGGGCTGTGCTGTGTAGGCTTGCCTTTAAACTATATTTATGCTCCTGTAATCGCAAGCCCACTTGTCCTTTTTGTAGATGCTACGTAGTTACTGGTGGTTTCACCTGATCGTGGATCAAGCATAGGAATATTGTACACTCCCCATTTTTGCAGCATGTCGGATTTGCATCGGTCTTTTCTAATGCATGTTGACATACATTTAGTACTAACACCAATTCTTAGGTTATGTTTAAAACAAAAACGTAAACCGTTATGCTAAACCGTTAAAAAACTGAGATAGCTTTACCTTGGCGGACACCCAGGGTTGAAGTGCATCGCCTAAAATTATTGCACCGACAAAGTGTTGCCATCGGAAAAAGTTTAAATCCAGGGTCGAAGGGCACTGCCTAAAATTATTTCACCGACAGTGTTGCCATCGGAAAACAGTTTAAACCCAGGATCGAAGGGCACCGCCTAAAATTATTGCACCGACAAAGTGTTACCATCGGGGAAAAAGTTTAAATCCAGGGTCGAAGGGCACCGCCTAAAATTATTTCACCGACAGTGTTGCCATCGGAAAACAGTTTAAACCCAGGATCGAAGGGCACCGCCTAAAATTATTGCACCGACAAAGTGTTGCCATCGGAAAAAAGTTTAAATCCAGGGTCGAAGGGCACTGCCTAAAATTATTTCACCGACAGTGTTGCCATCGGAAAACAGTTTAAACCCAGGATCGAAGGGCACCGCCTAAAATTATTGCACCGACAAAGTGTTGCCATCGGAAAACAGTTTAAACCCAGATCAAAGGGCACAGCCTAAAATTATTGCACCGAAAAAGTGTTGTCATCGGAAAAAAGTTTAAACCCAGATCGAAGGGCACCGCCTAAAATTATTGCACCGAGAAAGTGTTGCCATCGGAAAAAAGTTTAAACCCAGGGTCGAAGGGCACCGTCTAAAATTATTGCCCCGACAAACCCAGGGTCGAAGGGCACAGCCTAAAATTATTGCACTGAGAAAGTGTTGCCATCGGGAAAAAGTTTAAACCCAGGGTCGAAGGGCACCGTCTAAAATTATTGCACCGACAAACCGAGGGTCGAAGGGCACCGCCTGCCGCCCCGGTGGCGCAGTGGTCTAAGGCGATGGCCTCTGATCATTCGTCCGAAAGGGATCCGGGTTCGAATCCCGGTGAGGCATGGATGTTGTGTTTGTCTTACGGCACTGGCTCTCTCCCTTCCCTGGAACCAGTGACCCTAAATAGGGACGGGCGATTGCTTATAGCCCATTGAGTTGCTCACGGTGGTCGTTAAACCTCCAATCAAAAAAAAAAAAAAAGAAAAAGAAAAAAAAGGGCACCGCCTAAAATTATTGCACCGACAAAATTTTGCCATCGGAAAAAAGTTCAAACCCAGGTCGAAGGGCACCGTCTAAAATTATTGCACCGACAAACCTAGGGTTGAAGGACATCGACTAAATTTATTGCACCGACAAAGTTTTGCCATCGGAAAAAAGTTTAAACCCAGGTCGAAGGGGCGAAGGGCACCGCCTAAAATTATTGCACCGACAAAGTGTTGCCATCAGAAAAAGTTTAGGGACAAAGTCGCCCAGCTACATAACTCTAAATTTTGTTGGAGCAAGAAATTACTCTGTCACGATAACAATATGTTTGATTGCAGCAAAACGTTTTATCACGATAACAATACATATTTTTGGATCAAAGAAATTCCCCAAAATCGACAAAATTATTTTGTTAAATGAACAAAACATTCTGTCATGATAACAATAAATTTTGTAGAATGAACAATAATTTTCATCAAAATAATTAATAATTTAACAAACTTTTTGTTGACTGTATATCGACTGATTTTTTTTTTTTTTTTTTAGAAAGGCAAATGTATCGCAATCACGACATCTCAGATATTTTAACTGTAAACTGAGGATGTGCCATTTCAGAAAGGGACATATGGTGCACTTTTCCATACGTTTGAACTGGGAAATGAAGAAACGCCGCCGACTCATACACGTAAATGTGTGGAAATTTGTCGCATAACTAAAGAACTTTGACTGGGAACTGATCATGAACTGGTTTAAAAAGCAATTAATTGTACACCAAAGATACAAAACGTTATGACCAGCCCATCTTTATGCAAATCGAAGTAACTGCAGGTAAACAGCGGGGCGTGTGAAGGTTATAAAGCGATAAAAAAAATAACACCTGATACTGAGCTCTGTTAATTAACCAGTATTATTCTTGTCCTTGAGATGGCAACGGCAATGGACTTAAGCGAGTTTGACAAAGGCCAAATTATAACGGTCTGACGCTGGGCCAGAACATTTCCGAGACGGCAAGGCTTGTCTGGTTCTCATGTTCTTCCGTGGTTGGCACCTTCAAAAAGTGGTCCAAGGAGGGAGAAAAAACCACGAACCGCCGGCAAGGTGCGGGGCGATAACCGTCATCAATGCTAGAAGTGAACGAAAGCTACTCCGTATGGTACGAGCCTATAGAACGGATACTGTGACGCAACTTTCCGGAAATTTTAATTCTGGTGACGGGAGTAATGTGTTACAACACACAGTACATCGAACCCTGCTGAAAATGGTTGCGTAGACGCTGACCACTCCGAGTGCCCATGCTAACCTCGATTCATCATCGAAGGAGACTACAATGGGCACGCGAGCATCAAAACTGGACCTTGAATGATTGAAAGCATGTTGTCTGATCCGATGAATCTCGTTTCCTGTTGCACCATGTGAACGGCATGCACTGAGAAAAACGTTTTCAGCAAAAAAAAAAGTTGAATCAACCAAAACATTTTGTCGATATACAGTCAACAAAAATGTTTGTTGAACTTACAAATTTATTTTGTTAAAAAATATTGTTGATTCTACAAAATTTATTATTATCATGACAAAAGGTTTTGTTCATTTAACAAAATAATTTTGTCGATTTTTGGGAATTTGTTCGATCCAACAATAAGTATTGCTATCGTGATAAAACGTTTTGTCGCTGCAACCAAACATATTGTTGGGACACAGTAATTTCTTGCTCCAACAAAATTTAGAGTTATGTAGCTGGGCAACTTTGTCCCTAAACTTTTTTACGATGGCCACACTTTGCCAGTGCAATAATTTTAGGCGGTGCCCTTCGACCCTGAGTGTCCGTTTTAAAAATTATGAGTGTCCGCCTAAAATTATTGCACTTTCCCAGTGCAATAATTTTAGACGGTGCCCTTCCTCCCTGAGTGTCCGTTTTAACCCTGCCATCAGTCAACAAAAATGTTTGTTAAACTTACAAATTTATTTTTCTAAAAATTATTGTTGATTCTACAAAGTTTATTATCATGAGAAAAGGTTTTGTTCATTTAACAAAATAATTTTGTCGATTTTGGGGAATTTGTTTGATCCAACAATGAGTATTGTTATCGTGATAAAACGTTTTGTTGCTGCTACCAAACATATTGTTATTGGGATACAGTAATTTCTTGCTCCAGCAAAATTTAGAGTTATGTAGCTGGGCCACTTTGTCCCTAAACTTTTTTCCGATGGCAACACTTTGCCAGTGCAATAATTTTAGGCGGTGCCCTTCGACCCTGAGTGTCCGTTTTTCACCCGCCGTATTTACTTTCTAGTGGTGTTAAAATGAATTTGGATGGTGTTACGTCACGAATTTTTTTTTCAGAGCCAGCGAAGAATCTCTCGCTGAGGGAATTTGAATCTGAGACCTTTAGTTTAGGAACTAGGTGTGCTAACCACTCGTCTATACCTGCCCTTGCAAGCAAATTCTTATCTGCGAATTCAGCATTTGAAGGTGAGTTTATTTACCTTCTGGAATGTTCGCGGACGATTTGCACTTGACATAACGATGTATTGACACTATTTTGGTGCGTGTGTAACATGTTTCTAAATCCGATTTATTTTTAAATGTTTTCCTTAATTTTTTGATGAAACAAATTATTGAAATTTTTGGTTAGACAAAAAAAAAATCGTAATATTTTTTTTAACGTTCTATATGTTCCAGGGTACTAGCACCATGCAATCTTTGGTTGCCGCACGAAGCCTATACATGAAATCAAGCTCAATACTTAAATTACAACTCTGATCATTACCTCATGTGCAAATTTTTTTTGCGATCAGGAACCACAAGCCGTCATCAGAAATGTATTATTGCTTTATCAGAAATCTGGGTTTAAATTTAATTTGTGCCCCTGTGCATCTAATAAGATGCGGATTCTATCGTGTTCATTGTAATTATGAGTCTACAAAACGAGACCAAATTATCACTAAAATTCACTGAATCCAACACTAATAAACACTAGCATAACAATACGTCGGAATTATTAAGATATATTAGAAATTCTTACCTCTGAATGTCTCTATGAGAGTTGACAGTTCCCAGTCTTCTAACAATGCACTCACTTCGTAGTCATCCATAATTCAAAGCGAAATCTTAAGCGCAAAACGAGATTCTTCTGGTCAGTGGTAGTCTGGTAGTGCCCGTATGGAATAGCTAGTAATCACATGCGCTTTGTCGTAAGGTCGATGCCACCTCCATATAGTTGAATTAACAAAATATAGCCAACGAAATAATTTTGTGTCGCCAACAAAACAATTCCGATGGAATTTCGCTAAGGCAACGAAATAAATCGTCAAAACAGCTCAACAAAATGATTTTGTTGTTTCAAACAAACCTTTTTTCTCAGTGTGCATGTGCGCGTCGTTTACCTGGGAAAGCGTTGGCACCAGGATGTCCCGTGCTACGACAACAAGCCGGTCGAAGAAGTGTAATGCTTTGGGCAATATTCTGCTAGGAAACTCTGTGTTCAACCATTCATGTGCAAGAAAGAATGATGCCTACCACCTACCTAAACATAATTGGAGACCAGGTACATCCTTTCATGGCAACGGCATTCCCCTCTAATAGAGACTTCTTCAGAAGGATAATAAGCCGTGCCATACTACCCGGATTGTTCGATAGTGGTTCGCGGAACATGAAGAAGACTTCTAGGTGTTGTTCTGTCCTCAAAATTCCTAGATATCAATCCAATCGAACATCTGTGGTGTAATGGTACGGCACGCGGAGGACTAGCATCATATTAGACAGGTGGTCATAATGTTTTGGCTCTCTGTGTTATATCCCGAAGATTTTGACTGGAACATGGAGATGAGCGGGTTTAGAAAGGAACAGATGCTGTAATTAGCCATTAATTGAGGACGGAAGAAGCGCCATCTCTGAAAAGTAAATGTACGGCAATTAATCGTATATCTAGAAGATTTTGGCTGGGAATTGAAGATGAGCTGGTTTAGAAAGGAACAAATACTGTAATTGAAAACGGAAGAAACGCCATCTCTAAAAGCAAATACATATCTGGCAGATTTTGACTGGGAACTGAAGATGAGCTGGTTTAGAAAGGAACAAATACCGTAACTGAAAACAGAAGAAGCGCCATCTCTAAAAGCAAATACATATCTGGAAGATTTTGACTGAGAACTGAAGATGAACCGGTTTAGAAAGGCAAGTGCATCCACTACAGTTGTCAGCATAATAGAACTCACAAGGAATAATGTTTTAATTTGTCGATAGCATTGTTATCTTTGAAACATTTTCTTTAAGATGTTTTATCCGAATTGCACAAATATCCGCATGAACATGTTTAAAAGTCATCTAAAATTGATCCATTTGTTGATAAAGATGCGACTCAAATGAATTCCTATTTTACTTCACATATGCTGAGTTTCGGGGAGCGCGCGCTGTTAGGGAAAATACTAAGAAATTTATATCACTCTATCTGAGAGTACATACGTATTATACATATAAACATCCAGATCTATATATATATCTCTGTATCTGTCTCTCTAGAACACGTGACGTCACAACAACGTCTGCATTGTTGCGCCATCACGTATCGATCAATTCGTGTGTGCTCTCGAGATGTCAACATATAATAACAGGCGATCACTTTTAGATGTCAAGGTTATAGCTTGCTAATTTAAAAACATTGGATTATTATCTATGACTCGAGTTCTATTTATCCGATTTACAAAATTCGAATTGAAATCTTAGTATCACGGCAAGTTGCGTTTGTATATTAATTTAATTTAGCACAGGTTTAGTTTAATTTCCGAGTTTAGAGCTGATTATATTATACATTTTGCAAAATATCGATCTATGTAAGAACGCTCTAACCTACAATAAAATTTGAAATCTTGAGATGCAAAGTGAGCAAAATTGCATCTAACGCAGATGTCGCCTCAATAGCACAATGTCTTTTTTTTTTTTTTTTTTTTTTTGAGGTTTAACGACAACCGTGAGCAACTCAATCGGCTATAAGCAGTCGCCCGTCCCTAATTTAGGGTCACTGGTTCCAGGGAAGGAAGAGAGCCAGTGCCGTAAGACAAACACAACATCCATGCCTCACCGGGATTCGAACCTGGACCCCTTTCGGACGAATGATCAGAGGCCATCGCCTTAGACCACTGCGCCACCGCGGCTAGCACAATGTCGAGAACTTAAATAGTTCTGATTTGCAATACTAGATGTCGCATTACTTTCGAGAAAAGCTTCGGTATGAAGTTTCAAACTAACCATCGAACAAGACAGTCTAAAACAAGCCGTGAACGGAACAAGTGTGCCGGAGAATAACACATTTAATGCGGCTTTTGAAAAATGGAAATAAATAGCATATAATGTTCAGTTCTAACATGAATGAGTTCTTACTATATAAGTTTTTCCTATATTTCTTTACAGAAATCCGGCATTTATTTTATTTGTTTTCAATCTGCTTCAATTAAAAATTTCACTTCGTCATAAGACAGGCAACATCCCCTATATACGTATTAATATTTATTTGAAGCTTAAAAACAACCGTGCTAGAACGGGCTATACGCTAGTTTAAGATTAGTCATGAAATCACTCTATAATATTATAAGTCGAAAAATGCGATTGGAGTATTTGATTTGTAAAATTTCGTGATTCCTGTAGAAAAATTTCTGACAGATAGTTTTTGGATGCAATAATATGTATATGCAAAACAGTCATTCTCCTAATGTTCAAGAGGCATGAACTAATTCTCCCTGTCTTCGTGTGCTGACAAGATTTGGAAAAAGGATTGCACCACATAGTTAAATATCAGCAGAGCAAGTGTTGAAGAGTTTGGGATAACTTTTTACTTTCCTTTCTTTCTGTTTGCTCGACATCTTGCAGCGTTAGGAAATTTCGAACTATGCAAATGAGAATTTTTTCGTCAGATGGAAATGCTGCATAAGTTGTTATGTATATCGGCACATGTGGTCCTCTACATTATGTCAGAGTTCTGGTACAACAAAATGTGCGACGTTAGCACTTGGATGACATTCTGAGACTAACGAAAATCTCAAAGCTCGCAAATTTACATTGTACTCCCGGATTTAATGGAGGACAAGAGAGATGCCATGGCAGCCGATGCAATGTTTCCATCTTCTAGAAAAACATATTAAAACAGACTCATCGTTATGTATTTATTTTGAAACGCTCGTAACAGTACAATATGTCAAAATACAGGCGTTTGCAAAAGTTTAAGACCGTCTGTCAATTAATAGAAAATTAAGATTTTCAAAGAAACAACTAATTACTGGTCAGGGATATTTGAAAAAATGACACCTCAGAAGAACACTTACATTCTTTAGAACATAAAAAGACCGAAATCAGTACTTTGTGTGGCCACATTTGTTTTTTTATAACGGACAGAATACGATATGGCATACTCTCAATGAGGGATTTGCAGTAGTCACTTGAAATGTCTTTGCACCACGCGTACTTTATCGCGTCAATCATAGTTTGGGAATTTGACGGCTGTTTTTCTGCTACCTTGTCTTTTAAATTGGTCCACAAATTTTCGATGGGGTTAAGGTCAGGACTATTACCCGGCCAATCAATCACAGTTATGTTTTCCCTCTGCAGGCAGTCCCTTACTGTCTTTGATCGGTGGAAAGGAGCACCATCATGCATAAAGATGGTGCATCTGTGCACTTGCAGATGAGTTAACAGCTTCTCATGTAACATTTCCACATAAAAAGGACCAGTCATGGTAGTGCCTGTCGGCAAAAAGGATAATGAAGCAGTACCAGATGCTGACATAGCGCCTCATATCATCTGACTGGGCGGATGTCGCACGGTGCTAACGGTGTTTTTTTCATCAAACCTTTTGCCTTTTGTTCGTCGCACATGTGTTTCATGTGATTCAAATTGACGCACAGTTGATTCATCGGGAAACAAAACTTGGCTTCAATTTTAAGCAACCCACAATTGATGACGCTTCGCAAACTGGAGTCTCTTGTTTTCATGACAGAGGCTGGTCTAAGTTTATGTGCAGGGTTATAAGACTTTAATTCAAAATCTTGCTAAGACGTCAGGAAACAGTGTTGATACTAATATCAGACACTTTTCAATATAGAAATGCCTTGATTTTCTTACACGAACTCCTCGAAGAACGCATAGCTACATGGGTATTCGCCTTATGGTATTGTCATAACGTGGGATTGTTTTCCTTGGACGTCCACTTCTTTTTCGGTCGCTAAATTCAGCTGTATCTCGATATTTCGTGAAAGTATTATGAATAGCAGTCTTGCTCACATTCACCTATGTGCTTATGTCACGTTCAGAGTATTCTTCATAATATAAAGTCACTATTTGTGCCCTCTGGGTAACACTTAATGACGCTTTTTTGCCGTTTTTCGCTATATAGAAAATACGTACAAAACCCCTCAGCATGAAAACCTGAAGCAAACTAAGGCTCGCACATTTCTTTCAACTCTATCAACAGCTGTCGTTGTAGGATGATGCAACACCAACAGGAATTTGAGTAATACAGACAGTAGCTGACGCAATCGGCAGAGATCTCTTAATATCAGCAGGTGGCCTTAAACCTTTGCAAATGACTGTATATATTGCCGAAGACTATTTTATTCTATATTTGTGGCACACGTGACGCGTATCTCTCACTTAACTTCCTTTTTAAGTTTCAGTTTATCATGCAAATTTTGTTACTTCTCGGTTAGATTTTTTCTACTGAACAGCACATTACTTCCCTGAGCTTCCTTGTACGCTTTGGCAATGCAGACAGTGAGTCAAATGAAAATAAAAAGATACTTCGAGAATGTTGAAAGAGGGTAGATCGGAAAAAATATAAAGAACGGAGATTGTATAGATATTGTGAATATTGCTATGATTGTTAGAATTATAAGAGCTTGCTGTGATTATAGTCAGATGATTTTCGATTGATGATTGTCAGCTAGAAGCTACGCAAAGATAAACCGTGTTTGGGACTACTACTTAGTGTTCATCGCTATTACCTTTTGGAAGAATAACCAAGTGGATTTGTTACTGATTCTTTTGAACTCATAGCCGTTGTTTCTATTAGTTACTTAGTTACGTATGTGTGTTCAACAACTGCTTAGCTAAGGACATTAATTTACAGCTTCAAAATAGCTAAAACAGTAAGCACGCGAAAGGCCACACACAGCAACTTCACTTAGTAACCATTCGTCCGAATCCGGGTGAAGCATGGATATAAAATAAAAATAGTAATATTTACTCACATTTAAATGTTTATTTAACATCGATTAGTTTCGCAGAGCGCTTGGCTCGGCATCATCAGGAAGAATGGAGCGTAAACATTCCAATCATTGTGACATCATCAGAGTTCTGACGGTCACGGATTTTGGTGGGTTGTTTCCACGCGCCTGAAAGAAGTGGAGTAGACGTCATGTCGTTGACAAGCCGTGAAGAATTCCTGTATATGTGGAAAGCTTCTAATACATTAAGCTTGATAGTCGAATCAGGCTTATCAATAAGTGTGGCGTTTCCAAACAAAAATTTATGGTTGTTTTCGTGATAATGTTGGGGAATAGACGACTTCTTCAGTTCATAGTTCCGTTCGTAAGTCTTGTGTTCCTTCACATGGAAAGAGAGTAGCTGACGCAATGGGTAGCTGACCCTGCGGGTCTGTCCCGTATATGAAAGATATGAAAATTAACATTCGCAAGATTTCTCGATAAATTAAGACTATGTCTTCGACGTAATCTTTTGATCCGTAAAACTTCAAATTGTTTATGGGTTTGAAAATAACTTTGAAATTAAAACTTTTGAGAATTTTCGATATGATCAAACTACGTTGACCCTGCTCGGATTTGCATGTGGAGATCGATTATGAATGAGGAGGCAGAATATAAGCCACGAAAAGAAGACTCTTGGGCTACCGTTGAAAATCGGCGATGCCACGTGAATCATCAGGAACCGTGTTCCTATAGTGCATACTTTTAACTATGGTCATCACCTTATTATAATGAACAGCGAATGTTGAAATATTATCTTGCAAAGAATACAGTGAATTTGGTATTAATGTAAGTTCTCATGTTTGCACCTATATATTACTATTTGGTAATGTTTAAAGAAGAAGGGATGCTTTATGAAGTGCGTCATTTTGGATTGACTGTGTACACCATGCAGGCTTCATGCACCCCTCTTATCCCCCTACTTCATACAACTATTGGGCATTCCGGATACAGTGAACTCAGAACCTTTGAACATTTTATTTTTTAACCTTTTAATATTTAACTATGCAGTGTATGTTAAGCCACGAGGCTGATTTTATATATGGGATCAGATTCATGAAATTCAGTACCGTAGTTCTGTTGTGCTGCCATTGATGTTCGCATATGCTGTAACGTGTGTAACAGTATATCAACACAACTAGTGTGTGTAGTCCAGTGGTCGTCAACCCGATCCCCACCGCCCACTGGTGGGAGATTCAAGGTTTCATGGTGAGCGGTGGGGTTTTTTGTCTGTTGTTACACGTTGTTGGCGGTGAGGGGTTTTGTCCATTGCTGTATCTCGTTTTGTAGCATTATATGATAGTGTCATACAGTTCTTTGAAAGTAATAATGAGGATGGTATCTATCAACAATCAAAAACAGTAAAGCATGATGCTTTTTATTTGAGAGACATTTTCAAGGGATTTAATGAAATTAATTTGCTGCTTCAAGGAGCCAATATAACTTTTATCAGTTGCAAAAATATTGTCATTATTTATCGAAAAACTTGAACTTCTCCGTCATAATCTTTTGAAGAGAAAATTTCATCAGTTTCCCGAAATGTCATCTATAAATGATGTAACTCCAGAGGAGATTGAAAGGTTCAGTAGTCACCTCAACGAACTTACATTGGACATGGAAAAACGATTTAAAGATATTTTGAACTTGAAGTTGTATGACTGGATGATAAATCCTTTTATTGCAAATTTTGCTGAGGTTGATATAACTTGCCAAGAAGAACTATTAGAACATTAAATATGATGAAGAGAGCAAATATAATTTCGATAGTGGTGGATAACGAAAACTCTAACAAAATAAAAAATGCCTACGTTATATCCAAATATGTGGAAAATGATATTTAATTTATTGATACCTTTCCCTACATCATATCTTGCAGAATCAGGCTTTAGTGCTGTTAATCATATTATCACCAAACATAGAAACCGTCCGAATATCACCGAAAGAGGAGACCTTCGTTTGTTCCTTACGAAAATCGAACCAGGTATCAAATATTTAGTCTCGCAGCATCAGCCTCAAGGATCTCATTAATTAAAGGTAATTTCAATAAATTTTGTTTTCACATTTAACTTTCATTTTCTTTAATTTAATTAGCTCCAACACTAGGAGACGCTGTTTCGATGGAAATGCAGAAATTCATTAAAGTGAAATTATCTATGTATAAACATATATAAAATATAAATGAAAAGATAAACTTAAGTCACATATTTTACAAACGCTCCCCTGTAAAAAATTACTTCGCACTTTCGCTAAACTGAGTTTCTGCTGCACCGGTGGGCGGAAAGGAAATTTTAGCATCAACAAAGATACAAAAGTGGGCAGTAGGTGTTAAAAGGTTGACGATCCCTGATGTAGTCTGACGAAAGAGAATTTTTGAAATTCCAAAAGGAGCGTATGGGAGGCATGAATGCTGTGTTTGTCTGACTGCACTGGCTCTCTTCCTCCCCTGGAATCAGTGGCCGTATATTAGAGACGGGCGACTGCTTATAGCCCATTGAGTTGCTCACAGTGATCGTCAACGCTACAGTTAAAAACAATACACCCAAACGTAAGTTGTGGTAACTGTGAGGCACGACTCTTCCTGAACCAAACTGATTTTATCACGAGGAATCTCTCGAGTCACCCATAGAAGTGAAATCTGAAGATCAGCGTGATAAAGTGCGACATTTGGGTCAATCCACAACGGCAATTTACTTGTGAAGTCCTGGAAAAACAACATACAGGACGACTTAAGTGATGATATTGAGAGGGAATCGTTCACTCAGAATTAGACGAGCTCATGATATTTTGGTAATAGGACAATGACGGTACTGGTTGTCCCGAGGATGGATTTATATTCCCCGAACGGCCCTCTGTTACCTTGACCTAAAGAGAAAAAAGTTACCCTTTTATAGGAGCATAACGGTCCCGCGTGACGTTAATAAAGAGAGCAAATCAGTGCGGCTCAGCCGACCGCGCGGAGCAACGGGAGGTTGCGTAATGAAAACATTCG
Organism: Macrothele yani; assembly: GCA_039090855.1. Taxonomy (NCBI): domain Eukaryota; kingdom Metazoa; phylum Arthropoda; class Arachnida; order Araneae; family Macrothelidae; genus Macrothele; species Macrothele yani. Next base: position 51,241,836 of record CM077002.1, read on the forward strand.
CTTCGGCACCAACCACCACAGAGGAAAGGGAGTCTCGAGTGCCATCGGGAGTCAGAGAGTGAGAGAGACAGCCCGTGGGTGGAGGGAGAGTCAGTCAGTCAGTTTTCTGAAACCCTCTTGTAGAGGTGAACGTTTCTGTCGGTCGTTCCACTGAAGACGAAGTCACGTGAGTCAAGTGTCACGCACTGATCAGCTCCAAGAGGTCGAAGACAGAAAACCGTTCGACCAGGAGAAGGGAGAAATTCCCCATTCACAAGAAATTAAGAGATGATCCTCAAGTGGGTCGCTTTTGCACTGGCGGTGTGTCCGATTCTAGGGGAGCGACCCCCTAGCGGTCCTTCGCTGGACACTGGACCCCGCTCGGCACCTGAGAACTTTCCAGGAGGGTGTCGCAGATCCCCAGTGGGGGTTACCGGCCCAAAGATTCCGGGAGACAATGGATTTCACATCAAGATATTTGGAAGTCCTGCAAAGTACTTGCCTGCAGAAGAATACAAAAGTAAGTGAAATGCAGACGGTACTTTAATATTAATTTGGACTCGGGCTGAAGGTAACCGAGACTTCCACCTGCGCTGAATTTACGTAATACCAGATTTACAAAGAAACAATTTTTTCATCTTCGTGCTCGCATGCGTGTTCTTTATATCTATATATCTGTACGTTCGTTACAAGGAATTTTTGAATTGTAAATATCCCAGGGTAAGATTATTCCCTGGTAAAAGTAGATTGTTTTTTTATCTTAATTTTTTTATAGGAGACGTTACGCAACTTTCATGTGTTATTGGTCCCAATGAAAAGTATTAATCAGAACTCAAGAAAGAAGCCCTAATTACACCGTGGACTAGAAAATAAATCTTTCCTTTGGAGAGAAACAAGCCCCGAAACTGCTCAGCTGCCGGAAACAACAATTGCATGCTGCTGGTACAAATGATGGGCGGAATGGTTTATGAATTTCTATGTCCCAGTGTTGCTGTAGTACTCCAAGAAAAAAATAAATTAGGACATGTCTCAACGCAGGTTGGGAGGAAGGCATCTCCCAGCTAAACGACAGAACAGCTGAACCCAAGCTGGAGATCGTTTGTCCCTATTCGGCAAGAATCAAGCACTCTTCTGGAGGGGGGAGGGGGAAGATGGAACTTTTCACTTTGGGAGAGATGGGACTTATCTCTAGAGGGCAGAAAGATGGGACTTATCTCTGGAGGGCAGAAAGATGGGACTTATCACTGGAGGGCAGAAAGATGGGACTTATCTCTGGAGGGCAGAAAGATGGGACGCATATCTCTTGAGTGTGCTAATCAATCTGGTGTTTGGCGAGTGATATCACCACGGCCTCTTCTACTACGCTTCAGTTTCTTTTTTTTTTTTTTTTTTCTTTCCAGCTAGTCTTGTGCGTGGTTTTCTGTGTCACAGAAATCAATTGCTCAGTGACTTTTCGGTTATACATTCTACCGCATATAATGTTCAAATTGTATTTTTTTGATAAAATATTCAGTTAACAATTTTTTCCCCGTGCTATGCTTGTGTAGGTATCCATTTTGCCTGTGCGACACAAAACCAGACGGCTCCAGGGAGTTATCGGTAAGCCATACGCCCTTGAACTGAATAGCACAGAAGCCATAGACAACAGGAAGAGGCTTGCTCTACTATCACTAAAGCTATTTCTATGGGACTTTATAACCATTTCATTTCTTTACGCCATAAAATACAATTATTAATTTAACGCTCTTAAGGTACAATTGTGAAAAGATTAGATCGTTTGTACATCCTATGTAATTGCGAAAAACCTTTCTGTTTCCTAGAGTGTATAGCATAGAACGCGCCAAGAAATTTTCATTTTGAGGCTATTTGTTTTTTTACGGGAAAGAGGTGAGAATTTTAAATCGCAATGTAGAATCTGATACGGAGTTTAACGATTTTCCCCTGAATTAATTGTTATCATTTGTAGCGCTGATATGTTAAAAGCAATTAATACCACACTTACAGTGGTTTAGGTTTATCATTGCTACAGTAGAAGAGGATTTGAAGGTCTTCTCACTCGATGTACTATCTTTAAAGATATCCTCTGAATTTTGGGCGCCCTTTTAAAAAATTAAATATTTTCTTAATTTTTAAGGAAACTTTTCAACCTTGTTTTCAATGATCTGAGATTTTTTTCTCTACTACATGACTTTCAGTTTTCAGATACGTACAGCAACTGCAATCTAGATTTTGTTGCACTTCATGAATTCCTGAATATTTAAAAATCAGGTGTGTCGAAATTTTCTGTTCAACTGAAATTTATAAAATGTTTACAGGCATAAACAGTGCGTCAAAATTTCAGAATTTTGGACCTCGAACATTTGGAGCGCATTTTTCTTCTTTCATTTTGTTCAACTTTGCGACTAAAAAAGCATTCTTTCATATCTCGTGCTTATTTTTTGTTTATTGCGCATATATCTTCTTTCTTTGTCCTGCAACGCTAATATGTGTGTTAAGGGTATATTTGTTTTTGTTTTTTTATTGCTTTTGAGAAGTTAATCTGATCATGAAAGATGTACCTTTATGTATGGCTAATTTGCTTCCCGAAGTGTAAATAGGTACATGTTCTTTTCCCGTTCTACGATGATACTTTGAAAAATATTGGAACACATTTTGCCTTCATGTTAAATACATTTTTGTATTACGATTAATGATGCAGATTAATTCCTTACCTGTTAATATTAAATTCATCCATATTAACAAGTAAGGCATTAATTATCATAATACTTTACTTGCCAGAAAGAAATACTAAATTTTTGTTAGAAAGAAGTAATTCATTTTTATTAAAGAAATACTAAATATATATATATATAGGCATTAGTTATCATTATCATATATTAAGGCACCAGGATCAAAGGAATGAACCAGGATATTAAGGCATTAATTATCATTATCATATATTAAGGCACCAGGATCAAAGGAATGAACCAGGATATTAAGGCATTAATTATCATTAAGGCTTTAATTATCAGAAAGAAATACTAAATTTGTATTAAAGAAATACTAAATGTTTTCATGAAAGAAATATGGGAGTACACCATATAATACAAATTTTGAAGATGACAAACCGATTTTTGGCGTAAATGTGACAAGGATGGTAAGTCAGATAATATCCGAAAACTTGAAAATTTTCATCGTCCTGGAGCGGGACTCGAACCCGCGTCTCCAGATAATAATAATAATAATATACCATTATTATTATTATTATTATTATATGGCGTAATCCCGTATTTCTTTCATGATTTATCTGCTTCTCCGGGCAAACACGGGATAAGATTCTTAACCTCCAGATTCGCTAAACATGAATGTCGGTTGCTTCGACTAGCGAATCCTGTGATGGTTAAATTCAAATTGATCGGAAACTTGAAACTTGGTCGTTCTGGGTGTTGTAGTGGTTAGCATCCCCGGGTGTTTTCTGGGAGACGCGGGTTCGAGTCCCGGTCCAGGACGAGTAAAACATTTTCAAGTTTTCGGATATTATCTGACTTACCATCCTTGTCACATTTACGCCAAAAATCGGATTGTCATCTTCAAAATTTGTACTAAATGTTTATTAAAGAAATACTAGATTTTTTTATGAAATACTAAATCGACGCTGGTTGCCAGAAAGAAATACTAAATTTTTATTTTCTCTTTCTACGAATTCGTACGCAGCCGAAATATATATACTTGTTCTTTCTTCGTTCGATGATTCTAATAGGCTCCCAAATGTGAATATTGGTATATTATTTCTTGCATTACGAAGCTAGCTTCCCAAAAATTACGTACCTTTCCTTCTCCATTTGAGGATGCCGCCCTTCTCCAGAAAATAATATACTTTTTCTTATTTATTTCCACAACTCTATTTGCTCTCGAAATATATGTGCATCCTTTTCCCCTTGTTCCTATGACGCTTATTTTCTGAAGAAAAATATGTGTTATGCTTCCTCCTACTCTACGAAACCAGTTTAGTTGCGAAGAATATGTATTTTCTTTTCTTAGTTCTACGAGGCAAATTTGCTTCCGGAAGTTATATAAATTTTCTTTCGTGTTTTTTAACAATATGTTGGAAAAAAATTGTAAAATAAACGAGCCGTTTTTCGTGCTTCCTTTCGTAAATTAATAAAGCATATTTCTGATACAACCTTGGAAAATTCTAAATTTTCAGGAACCTTTTCATAATTCCTTTCGTATAATAACGGAAAAATTATGTCCTCACTTTTTCCCTATCCGTACAACGGAAAACTTTCGGTAATAGGAGGGATTTGCGGGAATACGTGAGATCTGATAACTATTGAACTTCAATCGTCTGTCGAAGGATCTGAATTTTAAGTTTTTCTGAGAGATCACATATTGTCCATACTATATCGCATGAATTCTTGTTATCATAGCACCAGATATTCCTACCCCTTCTCCCAAATTTTGTGCATTAGCTATTGCATATTGTGATACCGTAAGAAACCGGCTACTTAACTTTTTGTACAGGCGATTCTATGATGTCTATGTATCAGTCTATGGAACCCTTAAAACAAAAGCTATAATACTTATCAAGAGTAAATTTTGTATTTAGGAGTTGTGAGAAATAAGCTATAAAGCAGTACATTTCACTTTTTTGTTAAAGATAATTGAAAGACATTTTCAGTTTAAAAAGATCTCAAGGTCCAAAGCATTCTGTTGCTTCGAAAAATCACGATGAAAAAAATAGGCAGTTTGTAATGTCCTCCTGTAGAAAAAAATAAAATGACTAAAAACCTATATTGAAAAATAATAAGCTCTAACATAAAATAAAATGACCATTCACCCCCATTAATAATTAAAAACACCTCATCATCGCGCGATTAGAGTTCTTCCTGATACGCAAGTAAGTGTTAAGTGTATTTCTGGATCAACAACAGTACTACGCCTGCTGTTCAAAAGGTCACTGGTTCGAAACTCACGAGAGACAAAAGGAAAGAAGCTCTGCTAAGAGGGATGAAAACACTGGCTCACCCACGGGGGTCTTTGGGGCTTTAGCCCCTCTCCCCAAGCCCCAAAGAGATTAAGAACAACGTGCCTCGATTCTTTTATCTATCTGTCTATCTATCATAGAACATCTACGTATATATCAACACTGCTGGCCACCCAAAATGCAACACCAAGAAGGACACGAAATAGCAAAGCCAGATTTACTGGATACATAACAACAGATACAAACATGAAACGATTGAGCTTACAGTCCCGTGCGACTTGCAGAACACGCAGACATCAATAGTTCGTGTGCCGCGGCATCGAACGAAAGAGGCTTTGGATGTGGGCTTGGGGTATGTCGGTCCAGGCTGCTTCCACACGTTGCCACAGTTCATCAGGCGTAGTCACGTGTGCTGTTGGCGGGCCACTCGGTTGCCGATCAGCGACCAGGCGTGTTCGATGGGCGACATATCTGGATAACAGGCGGGCCACGGCAGCAGTGACACCTGGTGAGCCGTGAAAAATTGTTGCAAGATGCGTGCCACGTGCGGGCGCGTATTGTCCTGTTCAAACGTGGCCGCTGGCAGGTCCTGAAGTAAGGGACGACTACAGACACCAAAACGTCGGAGATGTAGCGGTGGATATTGAGTGTACCGGCGATACGTACCAGAGAGGGTGCGGGTGTCATATCCAATTGCACCCCAAACCATAACGCCAAGCGACGGACCGGTAAGGCGATGCATAATGTAGGCGTCATACAGTCTCTCGCTGTGGTGCCGCCACACGCGGATCCGATCATCGTGGTGTTGCAGGCAGAAGCGGGATTCGTCAGAGAAGACAATGTCGTGCCATTCCGTAGTCCAGGTGCGGCGTTCAACGGCCCACTGCCGCCTCACTCGCCGGTGGTGTAACGTCAATGGTAATCGGAGCAATGGGTGCCGTGAGACAAGTCCCCGCTCCTGCAGACGACGTCGAACGGTACATGCTGACACAAGTTGTTGCGCAACACACCCTAATTCCTTCGCTAACGTTCGTGATGTGGCGGTGCGAGCCGTCAATGCCCGCCGCACAACATGCCGGTCCTCTTATTCGGTTGTGTGCCGCGGCTGCGGCAATCACTTACGTCGGTCCGTCCGTCCCTCCTGCACCCACCGAATTCATGCTCGCCTCACTGTGACTGGATGTCGTCCCACACGGGCGCCGATGTCTCGGTACGATAAACCGCTATCGCAATAAGCCACTATTCGTCCTCTGTCAAACTCCGAAACGTGCTGGAATGACTACCGTATTCTGCGACGAGGCATCAGGAAGCTTTCCACGCACAGGTGTGGCAGCACAACACACTTCCACTACTTACACCCCGCCTTCTGTGCACCCTTATTATAGTGCTTCTCCGTGGCGTACCGGGCGCACATGATTTGCACATGCCCTGCAATGCTAATCGTTTGCATTTCCTCTAGCGGGCGACACATGCTGCGAATTTCAGGCCAATCGGATGCGTCCTTCTTGGTGCTGCATTTTGAGTGGCCAGCAGTGTATAATAGATAATCTATCTATCTATCTATCATAGATCATCTATCTCGTTGGGGCTTGGGGAGGGTACCAAATGCACCCCGCGGGTGCTCCAGTGTTTTCAACCCTCTTAGCAGAGCTTTCATCCCTTTGCCCCTCCTGTGTTTCCAACCAGCGCCCGTTTATATGTTCATAGTTTGCAGATCTTTTGGAGCTTGTGAAGATTGTCAGCTGTGGTGGATTTTGAACTTCCGGTTTAGTGACAATTTTTAAGTGTTGGTTTTTGGATTTACTTTAACAGCCGTGAACATTGTGTTTGGATCAATCAGAGAGGGCCTTCCCGAACCTTCTTCTTCTCCAAGTTCATGCCACCATCCGTAAAGTTTTGCAACTTGGTTGTCTCTGCCGAAGTGACATCACCCTCTTCAACTTCGTTTGCTTTTCGAACTACTTCATCCGGTTTATGCTCGTGTGCCTCCAGTAATGACGCTACAGGAACAAAATTTCAGACTTAGTTGTCATTTTGTAGAATGTTCATTGAACATTTCGATACAGGCGTACCATTCATGAACCAGTTTCCCACGCAAGATAAAATAATTTTCAACAGCACATTATGTTTGTACCGAATGTAAGCTTTTATACAATCTGCAACATCGAAAATACATCCCTCTAAAACTGTGCAAATGCGCAACACAAATTAACTCAATATAAAGGCGCAATATCTTTCCGGACAGTCTGCCCTTGAGAGGCGCGTCGTAAATAAGATCGTTATAAATCGAAGCATTCATTCGCATTAGAAATTATGGTTGTAAATTCCGTAAGTTGAGGGCATTTGAGAAATTTTTTTGAAAGATTAAAATTTACTAAATTTAAGTAAAATAAAACATTAACATTTCTTGGAAGTATTTTTGAATTGTTTTAATCCGCAGTTTATATTTGCTATTGTGGAACTGCTGAATATATAATAACTCCATAATTTCCGCCTTTTTTTTTTGTACGGATATTTTTTATGATTTCTGCATTTCCTGTCGCTTGCGGCTTCTTATGATCAGCCAATAAATTCTATGAAAGATTTAATTTTAATGGTATTATAATTGTGTTTCATGTTTGGCTGCGATTTTTCATGTCCCAAGAATGTATCTTACACCATGTCTTCTTTTCGAACACTCTGTATTTATCTCAATGAGCTCTTGTCTTTAGAGTATCTTTTCTTTTATTTAGTAAAGTAGTTAGACTAAATGTTCCGAACGTTTTTTTTTTTAATAAAGTAGTTAGACTAAAAGTGCCGGACGTTATGTTCTCACGTTCTCTGTGCAGAGCACTTCTTTCTTTATTCGATTCTGCTTTCACACAGTAGGGGGTTCAAATACTACTACTGTTCAGTTCTTCACGTTTTGTTTTACTATACGTGTATTCTGCGCCTCGTCCTATCTCTTGCTTACATTTCTTGTCCAATTTTCTCTTACACACCGAACAGCAAAAACATTGTGACAACCTGTTTAATATGATGTTTGTCCTCCGCGTGCATCTACACAGCTCTTCCCAGCGAGGCATAGACGCAACAGGATTTCTAAAGGTGTCTTGTGGTATCTGGTATCAACACGTTACCAACAGATCCTTTAAATCTTGTAAGTTGAACAAGATTTCTAAGGTGTTTTGTGGTATCTGGTATCAACACGTTACCAGCAGATCCTTTAACTCTTGTAAGTTGAACAAGATTTGTAAGGTGTCTTTTGGTATCTGGTACTAACACGTTACCAGCAGATCCTTTAACTCTTGTAAGTTGAACAAGATTTCTAAGGTATTTTGTGGTATATGGTACCAACACGTTACCAGCAGATCCTTTAACTCTTGTAAGTTGAACAAGATTTCTAAGGTCTTTTCGTATCTGGTACCAACACGTTACCAGCAGATCCTTTAACTCTTGTAAGTTGAACAAGATTTCTGAGGTGTCTTGTGGTATCTGGTACCAACACGTTACCAGCAGATCCTTTAACTCTTGTAAGTTGAAGATTGCTAAGGTGTCTTGTGGTATCTGGTACCAACACGTTACCAGCAGATCCTTTAACTCTTGTAAGTCACGTGGCTGGGCCGCCACAGATCGGATTTGATATTCCAACACCTACCACAGATGCTCGATTGGATTGATGTCTGGGGAATTTGGAGGCCAAGGCAATACCTGGAGGTCTTCGTCGCGTACCATTCTCGAACAGTCCGGGTAGTGTGGTATTGCGCATTATCCTTCTGAAAGTAGGCACTACTATAATGGGGAATGTTCTTGCCATGAAAAGATGTACCGGTTCTACAATGATGTTTAAGTAGGTGCTAAACGTCATAGTTTCCTGCCCATGAATGACTGGACCCATTGTTTCCTAGCAGAATATTGCACAAAGCATTACACTTGCTCCACTGGCTTGTTTTCGTCCCACTGTGCATCCTGGTGCCAATATTTCATCTGGTAAACGACACAGACGTATCCGAGCATCCACATAGTGCAACAGGAAAGGAGATTCATCAGACCAAACAACCTTCTTCCAATCACTGAATAAATGTCCAGTTTTGATGCTCGCGTGCACGTTGTAGGCTCTATCGACGGTGAACTGAGATGATGAAGGACACTCAGGGCGGCCTGCGGTTACTCAGCCACACTTTCAGCAGGGTTCGATGTGCATAGTATTGTGACATTACTCCCGTCAGCAGCATTCAAATTACCGGCGAGTTGCGCAGCAGTATCAATTCTGTTAGGTCGTGTAATACGGGATGATGGCCTTCGTTCACCCCTAGCATCGATGACCGTGCTCGGCCCACATCTCGCCGGAGGTTCGTGCTTTTTCCTTCCTCTGACACCTTTTTGAAAGTACTAACCACGACGCTAACCGTAAGCAACCGACAAGCCTTGCCGTTTCGAAAATGTTCTGACCCAGTCATCAGGGCATTACGATTTAGTCAAACTCACCTAAGTACATTGTCTTTCCCATATGAAGAACAAAAATAACATTGATTAGCAGAGTCAGTATCAGGTGTTATTTTTACCGTTGCATGGCCTTCACACGCGCTGTCGTTTACCTGCAGTTTCTTAAATTTGAATAAGGACGCGTTAGTCACAATGTTTTGGCTATTCGATGCATTTTACTCTAATGCTTGGAAAATACGACGACTGGGGTAATAATTATTGTTTGCAAGATGCGGTGGTGTATTTGTTGCTTGCAAGATGTGGTGACTGGTGTAATTATTGCTTGCAAGGGATGTACTGCCAGATTTATTACAATTTTGTGTAAAAATATTAAAACATAAGAATAGTTTGAATTCTGGAATAATGAAAGTAGTGAATAACGGCCTTGAATTTCTGAATGTTATACACTATATTGACAAAAGTCAGCAGGCACCCCTTCAAAAGCAAATGAACGGATCCGCTGCGTTTTTAAGATGAGCGGTACAGATGCAAGAAGTATGAAAACAAGCCTGCAGCTAACGGCTATCATATCGCACTGTGAGGTTGAGTGAAAATGTCGCGGTGGGAGAGAACTGAATTTGAGATAGGAAAGATTGTTGGGCGTTATATTAGTAAGTTGTCCATAAGAGAAACCGAGAGGCGTTTAAACATACCCAAGTCAACTGTTTTGGATGTACTGAATAAGTGAATGAATAAGTGGAAGACACAGGGCGTCCCTGAAGCAGCAAAACGTACCGGCAAACCAAAGAAAATCAGTGACAGAGGACGTCGAAGCCTCAGGAGAGTCGTTACAGAAAATCGACGGAGTACTGCACAAGACCACATTGTACAGGTGAGTAAAAATGCTGAAACCTCGGTATGTACACGTACCATTCGCAGAGAACTTCATTCCATGGGTTACCATGGTCGTGCGGTTGCTCATAAGCCTTTCATCTCTACTCGAAATGCTACCTGTTGCTTAGCATGGTGTAAAGAACATTTATCGTGGACCGCAGATCAATGGAAACGGTTCCTATGGACTGATGAATCCAGATACACGATCCATCAGTCTGATGGCCGTGTGTGGTTATGGCGGCAGCCGGGGGAACGCTATTTACCCCAGATTAATGCTCCTACGTTCAAGTTTGGAGCTGGCACTGTAATCGTGTGTGTGTGTGCGGGGGGGTCGTGGTATGGTCCAGATCCATTGGTTATCGTGGACAAACCTGTTAATAGCACGTCTAACTCGATATTCTGGACAATTATGCCCTACCAACTCTGTGGCGATATTCTGGACAATTATGCCCTACCATACTATGGGACCGATCCTTGTTGGTAGCAGCAAGATAACGCACCGAGCCGTAAAGCAGGGAATGTTACGGCGTGGTTTGACGATAATTCCGTATCATGTGTGTACTGGCCAGAACAGAGCACTGAACTTAATCCCATAGAGAACCTATGAGATGAATTAAAGTGCCGGATAAGAAATTTGGAACCAAAGCCTACTACTAAACAAGAGTTAGCGGCAGCACTATGTACTGAACGGAAGCGCATACTTATCGGTGTGTTCCGAAACCTTGTCGAAAGCATGTCTCAAAGAGTCAGTGCATGCATTAAGGCCAAAGGTGGACCTACACCGTACTAATGTATGTTAATAAATGCTATGTTGTGTTTCTCTTCTTGGTATCCGGTGACTTTTGCCAGTATAGTGTATTTATCGCGTTTTTTATATTTCATTGAATGAAATACTTTATTACGTAGTTTAATGCAAGCAACTGCGTACCATGTGAAACTAAATTGTAATTTAGAAATTAACACATCAATCGTTTAAGAAAATTTGCAGTACAGTGTTGCGAAATGAAAGTACAAATCGAAATTATAAAATCAGAACGCCTTTATTCGAAGCTCATACATATGTATGTCTTTTTGAAGTTTAGATCAACTACAACATTTGTTCACATTTAAATCTCTTGTGGCATTCAGGTGTCTCTTAAACCTAAAAATTTGGTCATAGCGATAGAACTGGCCATTTCCCATTTTGTAAGCCTAATATTTAACATGTATATTGTTATGACCCAACCCCCATTAATTTAGTAATTAATGGGCGTGGTGGATGTATGAAAGTAATTAAGTATTAATTATGTTCGAGGCTTGATTGGAGTTCAAAAGTGTAAACAGCAGATAAAGTTTTATCTGGGGGTTTGGAAAGAAAAGAGGCGAAGAATTCTGCCTCTGGCTGGGTTGTCTCAGAATAGCTCTGTTAGGTCATAAATATCAGGGCGCAGCTGACGGCTAATCTAAGCAGGGTACATTTCGAAGAGGGACCACTTGGTAAATGAATGAAGATGGGGGACAAATGGTTTAGCGAATAATCGTAAATTCGTCGATTGTTTGAGGCATTTTCGAGAACAATTGCTCTCTGTGTGGTCCGTGCAGAAAAGTAAGATTTCGCACTTACCGTGAAAATAAGGAAGAAAGTTTAGTTGTCTGTACGCTCTCCGATATGAAAGGCTGGGCTGGATGCCTTGGATCTGCTATATGAATTGGGCGATGAAGAGCGAAACTCCCTGCATTTTGGTAAGAAACGGAGGACAACTCGAGCCAGCTCTGGATATGCCAGTTTGCCATAAAGACAGCGGAATGCCTGAATCCGCGTGATAAAGCAACAATTTCTAGGCTGGAGCCTAATGGAAATTAGCGACTGGTTGGCCCAATGAAAGCAAAGCTACAGAGGAATTAAGAAGTCTGCGAGTGGACGTTGGTCGAAGCGAAGCCAAGCCGAAGATCGGGTTCGAGTCCAACTATGGCAGTGTGCAATTACCAACCTCTCCCTGAAGCGGCAAAGGAAGCCAGCTGGTCCTGCGCGGCGAAGCGAGGTACCATGTGTGTGTGTGTGTGTGTGTGTGTGTGTGTGCGTGGTTACGTAAGCAGCGAAGCCACTACGTGTAAGAGCGACGGGATGAAGCCGGCGAAAGAAAAATATGAGCGTAAGAGCGGTGGCTTGGATACCTAAGAAATTCACAGGTGAAAAGTTAAATCACAATTTGGATTTATTCTTGGATTTATTCTTTTCCATGTAAGTAGAAACATTTTGTTTTTATTGTTACATCTGCTACTCAATTAGTTGAGAAACTAAACTAATATATTGCACGAACTGAACTGAGAAATATTAAGACCGAACTGTGGAATTTAAGTTCATTAAAACTATCTCGCGGGAACTGATTTAGGTCAAAGTTGACCCAATACTTATTTTCAGAAGACAGCTAAATTTTATTCGTATGTGTGCCATTGTTATGTTTTTTATAGCCAATTAAATATTTGGTTAGGCAATCAGCGCAGTCATAAAACACAATTATTTATGTGTACGCAGGTGATTGGTTCAAATTGTTTAAGTGTATGCCCATATAATACAGTTTTCGCGCCAAGAACTACGTCGAAAGAGATCAGTGAAGAAATATACTTATACCGCTCGGCACGTTCTGATCAATATTACTTATCTTACTCAGGAATTTGCACTCAAAAGCAGGTTTCCTCTACCAGTATTTCAGCCCATGTTTTTCTCCGTTCTCTGAACTGAACTGGCTAGCAGTTCAGTTTGTCCATGGTTCACCCATTTTTTTTCTTGTTCTACTGTTCTTCTTCCTGCTTCCTGCCAGTCCATTAATAGCTCAGTCAGTCGTCCCGGGTCCATTTTCGTCACATGGCTGAACTATTTTAGTCTACTCACCTCAATGATTTGGAGAAAATTCCTCTTCACATCCATATTTTCACGGATCACTGTATTGCGTACTTTCTCCCTTCTATTAGGTTGCTGCAGATGGAATGTCGGATTATAATGCCCACGACTAAATTGTAATTTAGAAATTAACACATATCACGATGCGACTATTGATATGCAAATTTTCAGCGCTAAGGCTGCTACCTATAATGCACAGCTCGTTTCGTCAATGGCATCAGTTCCAAGGGGATTGTGCTACAGTGAAGAGGACGATGGATCAGAGCCAAATTCGTGTCATTTTTTATATAAATTTCATTTAGTCAGTGGCATCAGTTACAAGGGGATTGTGCGACAGTGAAGAGGACGATGGATAAGTGCCAAATTAGTGTAATTCTTTATATGAGTTTCATTTAGTCAGTGGCATCAGTTCCAAGAGTGCGACAGTGAAGAGAACGATGGATCAGAGCCAAATTAGTGTAATTCTTTATATGAGTTTCATTTAGTCAGTGGCATTAGTTCCAAGGAGATTGCGAAACAGTGAAGAGGACGACGGATCGGAGTAAAATTTGTGCCATTTTTTACATGACTTTCATTTAGTCAGTGGCATCAGTTCCAAGGAGTTTGTACTAAAATGAAGAGGACGATGGATCGGAGCCAAATTCGTGTCATTTTCTTACATGAGTTTAAACTTGGAAACCGTAAAGAGGCAGCTCTCAACACTAATATAGCATTTTAAGGAATGCACTGTTAATGAACGCCGAGCACAACGCTAGTTTGCTAAATTCCGGTCCGGCAATATGGCCCTCGAAAATGACCCACGCGATAGACCAGAAGCAGCTGTTGATGATGCGTAACTGAAGGCCTTGATTGAATGCGATTCACGACAAACGGTACCAGAACTTTGAGAGAAACTCAAAGTGCAGTATGCAACCATTTATGGACATTTAACTCGGTGAGAAACTCGAAGTACAGTATGCAACCATTTATTGACATTTAACGGCCATAGGTTAAGTGAAGTAAATGGGTAAATAGGTCACATGTCTGTTGACACAACATCACGAAACACGGCAATTCGAAGTCATCTTTTCTCTGCTTATCCACAATCAAACAAATGACATTTTGAGAGGCCTTGTGAAGCGCGATATAAAATGGACGTTACATGACAATCGCCGATGTTCGGCGCAATGACTTGATCATTGTGAAACCCAGAAACACGATGCTGGTACTCTATCCTAAGAAGACGGTGATCAGTGTTTGGTGGTCCACAGCTGGTGTGATTTACTCATCTTTCTTACAACTGGGTCAGACCTTCACGGAAGACAGTACTGTCAAGAACTTAACGCTATGAATGAAAATCTGTCCACCTAACAGCCGCCAGCATTAGTCAATCGCCATGGGTCTATATTTCTCCACAATAACGCGACAGACGATTCGGGGATTGGACCATCTGAGGTAAGGAACCATACCTCATCAGCCTTAGTCACCTGATCTGTCACCGGACTACTTTTTCAAACACACGAACACCTTTCTAACGAGTAAATCGTTTCCCAATCAGACATCAATTGAACCAGCATTTCGTGAGTGTGTGGCATATCGGAACCCAACACTTTTTCATGATTGCAAAAAGAAGCTTGTATCTCGTTGGCTAAAGTTTGTTGTTTGATTAATAATTTTTTTTTCATCGTATTTAGGATGTTTGCAGTTTTCTTCAATATTCCGAAAACTCACCCGCAGCAACCTAATGGATTTCCTCGCTGAACGTTTTCTGAGGTCCATTTCGGTGTATCGGAGCTGAGCTCGATGCTGTTGATCAGTTGGCGAAGTTTTTGTATCATATGAAAAAATACTTTAGTCATTGGTACCAAAAATTAGTTTCTTAGGCCTAGGAAGGATGTCTCTGCTCCAAAGGACTGTGTTGAGCATTGGAACTGCCTTCTCCAATTCTTCTCTCGATGTCACGCCAATTTGCTGCATTCCTGTGGATTATCGATCCGAGATGTTTAAATTCTTTCATCGTTCATAATTTTGTTTCATTCTCCAATTCAATGTCTTCTCTCTGATCGGTTTTCAGATATTCAGTTTTATTCATATAAATTTTTAGACACGTTCAGCGGCCAGCATCCAAAACATAGTAAAATGTACTACTTTCTAGTTAATGATTTTATAGTATTTTTTCCAGGTGATTCCAATGGTATGAACTTTGCAGAAGAAATCCCAAACTCCTAAACCGCCATTTTAACCTACTTTAGAATGTTTGAGCACGCATTAGAATTCATAAACCGCGGATATCAAATATCCTGTCTGGTAATAGCCTAATCTTTAAGCTCATGTGAAAGTAACAGTATATTTTATGCTGCTATTTTCATGATTCTTACTTTTCTTTTCGTTTATCGCAACCATTAACTTTTTTTTTCTTTTTTTCCGTGGAATCTAATTATTAATTGTTTTCACTTTCTGCTTCCATAAGCAAGCAGAAACTGTTTTATGGCTTTGATTTTTGAGTGTTTCGTAAACTGAAATTTAGCAAATTTGGAATACGAGACCACCTTTCCATGAAATTTTAGGCCCTGCGTACGGGGAGGGGGGCAGATCCAATAGCTTACCTTAGCGGGAGAGGTCGGGGGTTGCTGTGGTCGAAAAAAACATTGATTGAGAGAATTTGTGAAAGGGTAACACACAAACGCACAAAACAAATTAGCAGAGCTGCCCCACCCTGGGATTGCACGGCATTTTTAGAATTTTTTTCCATAAAAAAATTGTGCTACATTTTTAAATCATAAAATGGAAAAAAAAACAGCTGAAAAATCGGCACTATTTTCCTGGTGTTCAATTGCCTGCTTTACAAGAAAAAGTGCTCTTGAATATCGTTGTGAAAACGTGAAGCGGAAAAGCTGGTTTTCCACAGTAAAAAGAAATTCCGAGAAAGTAAGGTGGACAAGCAAGAATAGTCCTTTTGGAATGACAGGGAATTGCTCTGATAGTACAGAAGACATACAAAGAACAGGGCACATGACGTTCTAAGTTTAGTGAAGAACAGGATCGGAGAAATGATATAGGAGCTTAATAGGTTGGGTAAAAATTGGAATGAATACCTCTGTAAGTTATTGGAACTTTAAAGCAATTATGATTTCGGGGTAGAAGCAGATGGCGCAAGCACAGCACTCGTCTTAAGAGAAGATATTTGGAAAGCTACAAAGTCTCTAAAATGATATAATACCTTAGATTTTCACAAATGATAGTTACTCTATCAATACCCTTCGATCGGGGGTCGTCAGTGGCTTGGAATTTAGGAATGCTCCCTTAGGAGGGATGCTATCATTGTTCCTTTTATAAGGGAAAAAGTGATAAGCCTGAAGATAGGAACTGTCGTTGTGTCATCCTGCCGAGTGTGCTGGAAAAGTGTTTGGAAAGATCATTATTGATAAGGTACGATGCTTGACATCAAGAACTTCTGAGATGTACAGCTTTTGTTTTCTTTTTGTTAAAGTTGTTCCAACCAAATTTTTACACTTTCTGTTGGTAAGAAAGTTCTTCTTGCTGCCTTTGTAGATTCGGAGAAAGTTTACGTAACAGAGTGAACAGCGCACTTCTCTGAAAGAATGTTGTTCACCGGGAAAATTTGTTTGAATATCTGAACGCTATGGATGCTCGCATTAGAGCTTGTGTACGTGTAAATTAGTGCAGGAGTCATATGAGGCTGGGTAATGCCACTGTGGCTGTGCAGCATACATGCATTATGGATGCATGCGTGCGTGATGCGAAAATAGACAGCACTGGTCTATGTCATGGAAATTCCCGTGTGTTCCAACAAGACTGTGTCATGAGCGTGTAGGTTACTATTCTCAAATGACATAAACCTGTTGGCTGAGAGCAAAACGAGTTGCAGTGCATATTGCCTAGGACAAATTAAGTTTGTATGAAATTCAAACGCAGTATAAACAAATGAAAAATCAAGGATCTTGAGTAAGAAACTGTTAGTACTGAATGGAAGATCGGTCTAAATGGTACAGAGTTACAAGTGAAAGATTGTGTGAATCGTGTGGCGTACCTACCAGTGCTGAGTTCGGGTTCAATTTTAAGAGCCCGAGCCCGTACAAGTCCAAAGTATATCAGCTCGAGCCCGTACGAGCCCAAATTATGTCAGCCCGAACCCGTACGAGTCAGAAGTATGTCAGCCCGAGCTCAAACGAGTCAGAAGTACATCAGCCCAAGGCCGTCCGAGCCTGAAGTATGTCAGCTGAAGCTCGCCCGAGCCTGAAGTATGTCAGCTGAAGCTCGCCCGAGCCTGAAGTACATATGTGAGCCCGAGGTTGAATTTCATATAGCAGAATAGAGCCCGAGCCCGAACGAGCCCGAAAACTAGGACTAAGCTGTTTATCCATTAATTAAAAAATATATCTTCTAGACTTCCGCTCTCTTAACCCTGCAATTAGCAGATGCTCAACCGGGGAGTGAGGAAGGGACATCTATCTGTTTCTGTAGCATAGTTGCTCGATTTTTTTACCATTCCTTTCTTCTTGAAATGTTTCGGGCGACCGGAATTCCGGAAAGATCGGTAGGCGCTGAAAACTACGTACTTTGCTCAATAGAAGATCAATAGAAAAGCTGGGAGCTGCTGCGTGGAGGAAGGTGCCAAAATTTCGTCGGCGTGCTATCTAGTATACATAGTTCTTGAAGAACATTTTTCTTCTACGCAGAAACCCACTAACACGTGGCCTATGGCATTGTTATACACATGTCCGGAATAAATAGCCCTTCCGGGTCGCTCACTCCACACCCAGACCCAATAGCCGAAGAAATCTCTTTATCAACTAGAAAGTGTCAGAAAAGTATCGCATGCGAAAACATAAAAAATTACATTATAAAAAAATGATCTTTCCCTGTCTTAGAGCTCGAGCCCGACCGAGTCCGCTTCGGGCTTTCGGGCTTGAGCTCGGCCCGTCTCAGTACTAGTACCTACCTCAGGGGTGACGCACGTTGTAACCTGGGCATCAATGTTTATCAGGAGTAAATTTAGGTAACCATTCTGAATACAGTGAATTGGATATTCTTCCCTTTCATTAGCGCTTTTCCTCTATTTCGATGCATCTGCGTCAATGGCCATGACTCTCACTGTCTTAGCCGTACCATCCGAGGAAAAGGGAGATTTATGGGTTTTCGTTGTTGTGCGAGGGAGGAACTGAAAAATGGTCAGAGAAGCCAATGAAAGAAGATCTGGGGACATTGAACTGGTGTTTCTTGGTGGTTGTCGATTTGACTTTTTTAGGGAGATTTGGTTGGAAGGAGGAGAGCGAGGGAGGTGTCAAGATTTCGCTCCGCAGTGGAAAACGAATATAATGCTGATCATCAAGGGAGAATGGAAAAATAGGAAAGCGAATACTGACCGCTAGAGAAGAGGGATAAAAGTGTTACTAATATAGTGAATGAATGAAAATCCGGATAATGCTTGAGACCTTCCATATGACATCTGAATAAATACTTTCCACACTGCAAGAGCGAGTTATAACTTTAGCTGATATTTTATTTATTTCCTCCAGTCGGGTAAAGTACTGATTAAACTCCCGATATAAAAACTCTCTGCAAGCAAAGCATCAGCGAACCCTTCACAGAGGGCGCTGAAATACACTCTGTAGCAAAAAAAAAATTCGAGCACCGCGAATAGTCATTCAACAAGCGCGAAACTGAACATGCAAATATCTCTGAGCCAGACGTGCAAATGATACAAAATGCACAGCCAAGTAACGCACAGAGCGTGTGTAGCGCGCATCAGAAACGTTCACCCCAGAAAACACATATAAGATCCATTGCTCGGCCGCTGCGTCAATTAGGACTGCTGCTGTGGTACATTTGTCAGCAGTAGCAAATGAGAATTCCACGAAGACCCACCCGACGATGTTACAACCAGTTGAGCGAGTTAAAGAGAGGGCGCATCGCCGCACTCCGGGAAGCGGGCTGGTCGAACTTCGGGAAGCGGGCTGGTCGAACTTCGGGAAACGGGCTGGTCGTACTTCGGGAAGCGGGCTGGTCGCACTCCGGGAAGCGGGCTGGTTGCACTTCGGGAAGCGGGCTGGTCGCACTTCGGGAAGCGGGCTGGTCGTACCGACGTATCGCCCCCCCCCATGAGAGTTGGAGCGATAACACAGTCAGACGATGTTGTTACCAGTGGCTCCAACAGGGCGCTCATAGCCGTCCTGAGGGCAGCGGCAGGCCGCGAATGACGAATTCTTGCCAGTATCTTACGATAGTGCGAGCTGCCAGACGCACACCGACAGCTTCGCTACCTACCATTCAGAGGCACCTACCCACATTTCCTGTCCGTGTAGTGTCACGCAGCACCGTTGGAAGAAGGCTCGTAGAAGCATTGTCGCCGACGGTTGCGCCGGATGCCATAACGCCTTTATATCGCCAGCAACGCTTCGTCTAGTGTCGCGACTGCGCATGTTGGAATGTATCGGATTGGAGCTGTATCATGTTCAGCAATGAATTCCGGTTTTCACTGGGCTCGGATGACCGGAGAATTCGTGTGTGGCCAACGCTGCCCACCTCGCGTCGTTGTGGAGTGGCATACGTCCATAACACCTGGCGTTACCGTTTCGGGAGCCATCGCCTATGATACCCGGTCACAGTTAGTGATCTTTCGCAGCACCGTAAAGGCCCGCCGATACGTTGACGATATCCTGCGACCTGTGGTGTTGCCAATGCTGTCGAGTCTGTCGGGGGCCATCTTTCAGCAAGATAATGCCCGTCCGCACACGGCGAATGTCTCCATGGGTTATTTGCGTGGTGTGACAACCCTCCTTGGCCTGCCCGATCGCCGGACCTCTCCCCAATCGAACACGTTTGGGACCTCGTAGGACGCCGACTCGAGCTATCACGCAACGTGAGTGAAATGGCTGCACAATTACAGCGGATCTGGCAGCAACTTCCGCAGGACAGCATTTGACGTCTGTATGAGTCCATGCTCGACCGAATTTCCTCGTGCATTTCCGCCAGAGGCGGCCATACATGTTACTAAAATGTAACGTTTCTGAACCTATACCTGCTCAATAAATGGAGGACTTGCTCTCAAAATTCGTCTTCTTATCCTTTTAGTCTCCTCATTGCTCATGTCAAATTTCATCATGATCGATAAATCTCCTGGCCGTTGGGTTCTTCAAAAAGTGTGTGACGTTCGACCCACACATCGTCTGGAATAAGTCAGAATTCCTTCTTTTACAGTCAGCTGTCCTTCAAGTGTGGTTTGCCGACTGACCCGGAAACCTGCGATATCGTACCAGCGCTTTCTCAAGGTAGGGGATTGTATGTGACGCACATGTCAAGAGGGCAAAGTTACTGCGACGAACTTCGCTGACGTAGTGTTACAGGGTTTGTCACTGAATTATATTTCAGAGTCCTGTGTGAAGGGTTCGTTGATGATTCACTTGCAGAGGGTTTTTTGTTTCGGGTGTTTCACCCGTATTTAACCCGGCTGGAGCAGATATATAAAATATCAGCTAAATCTGTACCTCGCTCCTGCAGTAAGGAAAGTATTTATTCAGATGTTGTGGGAAAGGTAACAAGCATTGTCCGGATTTCCATTCATTCTCTATATTAGTAACACGTTGACCTCCTTCTCTCGTGCGGCCAGTATTCGCTTTCCTATTTTTTTTTTTTTTTTTGATTGGAGGTTTAACGACCACCGTGAGCAACTCAATGGGCTATAAGCAGTCGCCCGTTCCTAATTTAGGGTCACTGGTTCCAGGAAAAGGGAAAGAACCAGTGCCGTAAGACAAACACAACATCCATGCCTCACCGGGATTCGAACCCGGACCCCGTTCGGACGAATGATCAGAGGCCATCGCTTAGACCACTGCGCCACCGGGGCGGCCTCCTATTTTTCCATTCTCCCTCGATAATCAGCCTTATCTCGGTTTCACACTGACGAGCAACATTCTCTCTCTCTCTCACCAACTTCCAACCGACTCCCCCAGAAAAGTCAAGTCGACGGTTAAGAAACACCAAATAGTGTCCCCTTATTCCTAGAAGGCGCAGGTGTTCCTTACTTGCCTTCCTCTCACCCCCAAGTACCCCACTTTCCACTTTCTCCTTCGCACAGCCAAAAAAAACCCCATAAATCTAACTTTATCTCCGATGGGACGGGTAAGAACTGAAAGCCATGCCCACTGACCAGCTGCATCGAAATGGCGAAAATAGGCGCTAAGGAAAGAGAAGATGATTCAAATTTACTATACTCAGAATGGTTTTCTAAGTTCACTCCTGACAAATATTGAAGCCCAGATTACAGTAGGTTAACATTTTAACGACCATGACCCAAATTCTTGTATCACTTTAAAT
Organism: Macrothele yani; assembly: GCA_039090855.1. Taxonomy (NCBI): domain Eukaryota; kingdom Metazoa; phylum Arthropoda; class Arachnida; order Araneae; family Macrothelidae; genus Macrothele; species Macrothele yani. Next base: position 51,263,276 of record CM077002.1, read on the forward strand.
ATCATAACGCCCGAAACTGTCTGTTGGTTCACTTCTTTGTTTAATAACAACAATAGTGACTGAGGGTGACTCCTGCTGATCCCTCATAGTTCGAGAAAATTTGAAGAACAAGTAAAGTAGGAAATTTAACTCCCTCTAGACAGGCGTTTCGGGCGGCTACGGCCGTTTGTACGTACGGATGTTTTGGGCGTTATGGTCGTTAAAGGGTTAATTGGAAAAGCATTTGGCTTTGAAAAAAAGGATTCGAATTCCGCGACCGGCAAGTGGCTTTTACGCTATAATCTAAGAAATATGTTCGACACAGGAAATAGTGATTAAACTGGTAGACGAATAAAATCAGCTTTGAAAGTTATGCCGCTTTTAGAGGGTCCTATAGTACTGATGAGCGTCAGAAAGGACCCGAATGCTGTTTATAAAAGTGTAATTGTTTCTACTCTGATGTGTCACGTAGTGAAACGTGTAAACTTCAGAAGAGACAGGAGTCGTTTGTGTGATGGATAGGTACGTTATTTACTGAGGATTTGGGCAGGACTCGTACTGCAGATGTGCGAGACGAAGATGTTATCAAATCTGTAATGCGAAGTAAAATGTTTAAAGGGGGGATATAAATATTTTGCAATGGTTTGGCCATGTCGAAAGAATGAGTGAGGAGGCGCTAAGAGAATTTATTCAGCCCAGTTGGCAGGGAATAAGAGTGGAGGAAGGTCAAGGAAATCATGGAAGGACCAGACTCAAAAGTTCCTATAATAAAAAAAGATACTGATGTAACCTCGGCATCAATATTGGTCAGTAGGGAACTTAGGTAACCGTTTTAAGGATAATGAATTGGAATCATTTTCTCTCAGACGAGTGCCTTTTTCGCCATTTCATTTGCAGCTGCGTCATAGGGACTGGCTCTCACTGTCTCAGCGTCCCATCCGAGGGAAAGTTAGATTTATTGGGTTTTGTTACCGTGCGACGAAGAAACTGAATAATGATCTTTGGTGGGTCAGAGAGGAAGGCAATTAAGGAGCCTATGCGCTTTTTTGGAATAACTAACCGGATGTTATTGCCTTCAGCCGTCTCAATCAAGGGGAAGGTTGACACTTTCGAGCATGAATTACAAAAGGTCTTATGTGAGATGTGCGATGGATCGGCGCGAATGTCGAGTTGTGTGCCAAGATCGCTGAAAATGGAAACATTTGGTACATCAGCACTAAGTAAAACCTAACACCTAACACCATGAGTATCTTTGATTTGGCAAATGATCCTTCCTTGAGGACCTAACCTCTGACACTCGGAGAACAGCATAGTGATATATTTGTATATTTTTGAGAAATATTACCTGCTGTCAGTGGTGTAACATACACTATATTGGCAAAAGTCACCGTACACCTAGAAGAGAAACACAACATAGCATTTATTGACACACATTAGTACGGTGTCGGTCCACCTTTGGGCTTAATGCATGCACTGACCCTTCACGACATACTTTCGACAAGGTTCTGGAACACAGCGATAGGTATGCGCTTTCATTCAGTACATAATGCTGCTGGTAACTGTTGCTTAGTAGTAGGCCTTGGTTCCAAATTTCTTATGCGAAGCTTCAATTTCATCCCATAGGTGTCTATGGGATTAGGATCAGGGCTCTCTGCTGGCCAGTCCACACATGATAAGGAATTATCGTCAAACCACGCAGTAACAGTCCTTGCTTTATGGCTCGGTGCATTAACCTGCTGGTACCCACAAGGCTCGGTTCATAATATTGGCACAGAGTTTGTAGGGCATAATTGTCCAGAATATCGAGGTAGACGTGCTGGTTAACAGGCTTGTCTACGATAACCAATGGGCCGGAACCATACCACGAAAAACACCCCCACACGAGTACACTGCCAGCTCCAAACTTGAGAGTAGGAACAGTACACTCTGGTAAATAGCGTACGTACCCCAGGCTGCCGCCATACCCACACGCTGCCATCAGACTGCTGGATCGTGTATCTGGATTCATCAGTCCATCGGACCCGTTTCCATTTATCTACGGTTCACGATAAATATTCGTTACACCATGGTAAACAACGAGTAGCATTCCGAGTGGAGATGAAACGCTTATGAGCAGCCACACGACCACGGTAACACATGGAATAAAGTTATGTGCGAATGGTACGTGTACATACCGAGGTTCCAGCATTTTTACTCACCTGTACACTGAGGTCTTGTACAGTACTCCGTCGATTAGCTGTAACGACTCACCTGAGGCTTCGACGTCATCTATAACTGATTTTCTTTGGTCTGCCGGTACGTTTTGCTGCTTCAGGCACGCCATGTGTCTTCCACTTATTCAATATATCCAAAACAGTTGAGTTGGGCATGTTTAAACGCCTCTCGATTTCTCTTAGGGACAACCCACTAATATAACACTCGACAATATTTCCTTTCGCAAAATCAGTTCTCTACCGCAGCGACATTTTCACTCAACCTCACAGTGCGATATGATCGCGGTCAGCTGCAGGCTTGTTTTTATACCGTTTGCAGCTACACCGTGCATCTTAACAACGCAGAGGATCCGTTCATTTGCTTTTGAAGGGGTGTCCGGTGACTTTTGTCAATATAGTGCATCGCGATCTAACATTGTTGGAAGTTTATTTATTAATTGAATAAAAACATATTGGTCATTTATAGCTGGGATTTATTTATCAAAGATTTGTATGAACGCGTAGTTTTAAATTTTCTTATTTTAAAGCGCAAAAGTTTTAAATTTTCTTAATTTAAAGCGAGTTCCGTTCTTGCCGGTGGGAAGAACCGAACTCGCACCCTTCCGCTCCGGAGCAGAATGCTTTCCCAATTAAGCTACATCGACGGAATTTGTCGCTGCAACATGTACGTCATCTCTGGGGTAGGTACGTCACGCGTATTAACCCTCTTCCCTTCCTTTCAGAAAGGGATGTGACGGAACCGTTGATTTCCGGAGTAGCCGGGAAACCACACTTGAAGGAGAGCTCACTGGAGAAGAAGGAATTCTATGTGTGGAAGGAACATCACATATTTTTAGAAGAATCTCACTGCCAGTAGATCCATTTTTACGTTCGGGCGCTAATGTAAAAACACAGAATTGTCGGTAGCGAGGCTCGAGCCCGCATCCTTCTGTTCTGGAGCCGAATGCTCTCTTAATTAAGGTACAGAAGCAAAGTTTGTCGCTTCAACTTGGCCGTCTTGACATGTGCGTCACCTCCGAGGCAGGTACGTTACAACTTGCGGAGAGTGTCTTCTTAAGTGAATCACATGATTTAATTCTCCATAGAGGAAGAAATTCTCATTTTCTGGCTCGTGGTCTAGTTTTGCGCATGATATATTTTACTGTGTATTCAAAAAACGTTAAAGCCCATGTATAGGAGGTGACTTTATTTCAACATCCATAATCGGGGCAAAAATAACCTAATTACACTGTTAATGCTGTAAAACCGATTCACTGACAAGATATCTCTTGTGTGTCGGTATTTCTCCGCGCACTAATGGGGTGCCATGTATCGCGGACCCTTCTCCCTACGGGTGACTTAAGGTGGTTCCACTTAAAATATCTGCCTTATGTTTCCAATGGTAAAACTGCTTTACATATTTTCTTCGTAATTTAATGTATTCCCAAGGATGAAAATATGTACAACGATAAAACTGACTTTAAGTTATAGCATGGGATACTTAATACTTGCTAAAACATAACCATAATTAAGCAACACTTGTTTTGTATACTGACGTCATCAATGTACATGTCGCGCCATCTGTTAACAGGCCTAACATTACTCAAAGAAAAATGATTGATTTTTTATACAATTATGGTTGTTTTACCAAGTATTAATAATCTCATGCTCTAACGTAAAGTAAGCTTTATCGAAGTGCAAATCTTAATCCTTGGGAATACATTAATTGCAGAACAAATACGTAAAGAAGTTTTACCATTGGAAACATAAGGCAGAGATTTTAGGTGAAACCACCATAAGGCAAAAACAAAAGGAAACTTTCGGGTTCCATCACGATGTCACCCCTCAACCCCCATACCTTCTCAATCTTGCTGACCACCAGACAAACGATTTCTGAATGAGTATTTTAAAACAGTAACCACGAAGAAAGGAGCAAGCTTAATTGCCAAACCATTATCTCCCCACTTATCCTCAGGCTAACACAATTCTTCCCTACCTCTCGCACGAAATACCCTCCGTGTATACTGTGTAGCCTCTCTGAAGCAAAACAGAAGTGACAATGGCGTCGCCAAAATGCCAATCCTTGTATATTTTAGAAACGCGCCCAAAACTGGGATCTTTATTTTTATTTGGTTGTCGGAAAAGTCATGACGTATTTTAGTTCCCGATGGCGGTTGGGCGGTTTTGGAAGTACTAGAGGTATGCACAGCTCTGTTATAGCTTTGGCATTCGACAGGTGTCAGTTCTAGCTGCAGTCTAAAAGAAATAATGAGCGATTTGGTTGATTTGCGGAGATTTGACATCAAGTTGATGATAGAAGACCAAACTGTGCATTTTCGCCATATTTGACTGTTTTACTTCCGTAAAGGGAAGAACGCGCGTCAAGCTTGTAAAAAGTTGCGTAAAGTGTACGGTGATAATGCTCTACAAGAACGTCAGTGCCAGCGGTGGTTTGCAAAATTCCGTGCTGGTGATTTTGACCTCAACGATGCTCCTTGGTCGGGGAGGCCCACCGAGGTTGCTGACGAGAGATTGCAGACACATTGCACATCCATCATTCAAGCGTTCACGACCACCTGAAGAAGCTGGGATACGTAAACAAGCTCGATGTGTGGGTTCCTCATGAACTCACAGAAGCTCAATTGAGGGCGCGTATAAACATCTACGATATGTTCATTAAACGCAAAGAAAACGATCCTTTTTTGAAGCGACTGATAACTGGTGACGAAAAGTAGATTGTGTACAACAATGTGCTGCGCAAACGGTCTTGGCCCCGACGTGCTGCTTCGCCTCAAACGACATCCAAAGCAGACATTCATCAGCTGAAGGTTCTGGTCTCAGTGTGATGGGATTTTAAAGGTGTCGTGTTTTTCGAGCTCCTACCACGGAACCAAACAATCAATTCGAATGTGTACTGTCGGCAATTAGACAGTTTGAACGAATCCATCATCCAGAAATGTCCAGAGCTCGTTCATTGTAAAGGTGTTGTGTTTCATCACGACAACGCGAGACCACACACAAGTTTGATCACCCGCGAAAACTGATTGGAGCTTGCCTGGGATGTGTTGCCACACCCAGCATACTCACCTGACCTTGCGCCGTCAGACTTCCACTTGTTTCGCTCTCTTCAACAGTCCTTGCGTGGTATAACGTTCAATTCAGATGAGGCTGTAAATCAGCACTTTGTACTGTTTTTCGCCAGGAAAGACAGGTGCTTCTATGAACGAGGCATTCTGCAGCTCACTGATAGATGGCAAAAGGTTATCGAACAAAACGGGCATTATATCAGTGATTGATCTTTGTTCTTTCTTGTAAAACATGGCTAAAATACGTCATGACTTTTCCGACAACCCAATATAATGTAAGTACGTACAACATTTAGAACATCATATATCCATGTCCTTTCTTAGGTCTCAATACAAACTCGCACACGGGCTTTTCAACTGGAACTATACTACGCAGTGTAAGTACACACTCCGCAACTTTAACTACCTAGTCAGCTTAGCCTTGCCCCGAGAATAAAGATGCGAAATATAACGCAGAAATGCATTTCTTGATATGATCTCGATTCAGTGGGTTTTAGTAATTCGGATACTAATGTTACAGATTCCAAGTTAAAGTTCCCACTACGGCGATCTTTTGTACATTTTTTTTGATGCGCTTAACCGCAAGATATACCTTTTTTATACGCTGAATCGTTAGATTATTTATATTACTCTACTACGAATGTTTCTTGATTGCTGTTATAGCGCACTTCCTGCGGGGAATAAACCGATGGCTGATCAGCAGAAGAGAAATACGTGAATTGACAGGATAATTTAAAGCAAGAGTGTTGAGTCATGCACTGTGTGCCGCCTCGGTGGCGCAGTGGTCTAAGGCGTTGGCCTCTGATCATTCGTCCGTAAGGGGCCCGGGTTCGAATCCCGATCAGGCATGGATGTTGTGTTTGTCTTACGGCACTGGCTCTCTCCCTTCCCTGGAACCAGTGACCCTAAATTAGGGACGGGCGACTGCTTATAGCCCATTGAGTTGCTCACGGTGGTCGTTAAACCTCCAATCAAAAAAAAAAAAAAAAAAAAAATGCACTGTGTAGAAAAACGCAGAAGATTACATCTCGTGGCATCACAGGAACTACGCTGTGACTAACTAGTTGCGAGAAACGTGAGATTTATTTGTTTCTGAAAATCCAAGGTGCGTCACATCCCGTGATGTCATTCGCACTTGACCTGTTGCCACTTATATGAAACACATGACTGAAATTGTTTCACACATTCTTTGCTAAACCGAGAGGAAAATGTTAACCGTAATCACCTTCCCCATTTAGTTTTTTTATGATTAACCCAATATCACGTTCAGAATTTACCCTCTATCAATATACACTCTTTGCAAAACAAAAACGAAGCACCCGTAAAGAATCATGCAATCAAAATGAAAATTGGTATATGAAATGTGCATGTATGGAAATGATTGCAATTCCAGAGCAGTTGGGCCATTTATTCATATAAAACATCTACACGAGTGGAACAAGTCAGTACCTTGTGGGGTCACCTCTAGCTCAGATACAAGCAGTTACTCGGCGTGGCATAGACGCATGCAGTTTACGGATACTATCCTGAGGTATAAGCATGCCAGGTGGTATCCAAATTGCGGACCAGTTTGCCGACATTCAGGGATAGGCGTAAGTGGCGTCCTATCATGTCTCAAACACGTTCGATCGGTGATAGGTCGGACGATCGGGTTGGCCATGGGAGGATATCGACATTACGGAGGCAGGCCTGGGACAACCGTGCCGTGTGTGTCCGGGCATTGTGTTCAGGCCTGGACAGCCGTGCCGTGTGTGGTCGGGCATTATGTTCAGGCCTGGACAGCCGTGCCACGTGTGGCCGAGCATTGCTCGGCGATGCTGCGACAGGAATGGCAATACAACAGGTCGTAGAATGTCGTCGACGTGCCGTTGAGCCGTGAGGGTGGTACGAAGGACTACCAAGGGTGTCCGGCTAATGTAGGAAATGCCTCCTCAGGCGGTCACTCCCGTTGTGCCGTTCCACAGTAAAGTCAGGATCCGTGCGAGATGCGTATATGCTAGTTATCGGCGCCAAATGCAAACCGTGACTCATCACTGAAGACAACACGACGCCACTGGACACCACCCCACGTTGATTGTGTCCGAAATCACTGCCACCGGTGCAGGTGATGCTCGCTGGTCAGTGGTAGATGGCGGAGTGGCCTCCTCGAATGTAGTCCCCGTTCCGCAAATCGTCTGACTGGCAACAGTCCTGATGGCCACTTTCATACCTATAAACGACGCAATACGGCCATGGAGGGTTGAGAGCGACGAATTCGGTTCTGTTTGTGCGGTTCTCACAATCGTTCGATCCTCGCGTTCTGTCGTTACCCTCGGCCGTCCACAGCAAGCGTGCCTCTAGGCTGTGCCCTCCTCGACCCATTGGCGACAACATCGTCCGATTGAGACTTCTCTCCGACCCAAAGGCCTGGCGATACAGCGACTTGAGCAACTGGTTTGTTTCACCCCAATAATACATCCTTTCACAGACTCAATGAAGTATTTGTAATTTTCACGGATCAGACGTTGAAGCACCTTTACAGTTCGTGGAGGTTAATGCAACCACAATCCGCTGTCACAGTTGTATGTGCTTGCGATCTTTGCTCTTGATATACCCTCCTCGATGCGCGGTTTCCATTCGCTGTGGCCGCCACTATTTAGTTATTGGTTGTTATTTTTTAATCATTTGCATATTCGGCCCTGAGGTGCTTGCATACGGATTTTCACTAGGATCGAAAGACTTTTTCGGGGTGCTTCGGTATTTTTTTGACAAATATTATATTAATTGAAAGTTGGGGATATAAACTGCTGTTTGTATTCAAGTTTTGCACTGAAATCTTTTGACAGCGGATAAGGAAGCTGATGAGAAAAGAAACGAATATGAGACAAAATAAGTTAAAAGTTGAAGCTTCAAATCCATTGATGAATGGCGTAGAGCTCAGTGTCAAATAGTTTGTGCGAAAAGAGATCAAAATATTTTGACGGCAGCTCCACGAAATTTCTCTGGCCGTTAACAGTCATTTAGGATGTTGCACTGTAAGGATAAATATATTTTTTAGATATTGTGCATGTGCACGAGCAAAGGGTCTATATGTCCTAAAATATCGATGGATTGCGTAACTTTTCTCTAATTCATAGGCACCAAAAGATTTGACCTCTCAGATTCATTCATTTGTAGGCACCAAAAAATTGATGATCCGTAAGCACCAAAAGAATAAAAATATCTTGACCCCTCTGATCCGTAAGATCAAAAAATTTAAAACCTCTTGATCACTCTGATCCATAAACACCAAAAGGTTTAGAACCCTTGACCCATCTGGTCCGTAAGCCCCAAAAGATTAAAAACCTATTTACCCTTCTGATCCCAAAGCACCAAAACATATAAAACCTGTTGACCCCTCTGATCCGTAAATACCCAAAGATTTAAAACCTTTGACCCCTCTGATCCGTTAGCACTAAAATATTTAAAGCTTCCTCACCCTCTGATCCGCAAGCACCAAAAGATATAAAATATCTTGACCCCCTCTGATCCGTAAGTTTCAAAAAATTTAAAACCTCTTGACCACTCTGATCCATAAGTACCAAAAGATGTAAAACCCTTGATCCCTCTGATCCGTAAGCACCAAAAGTATGAAACCTATTTACCCTTCTGATCCGTAAGGACAAAAATATTTACAATCCTTGACCCCTCTGGTCCGTAAGCAGCAACAGATATAAAACCTATTAGCACCTCTGATCCATAAGCACCAAATGTTTAAAGCCTATTGACCTCTCTGATCCGTAAGTATCAAAAAATTTAAAATATCTTGGCCCTCGGATCTGTAAGCATCAAAGACCTCTTGACCCCTCTGATCCACTAGTCACCTTATTTGGCCCCATTGATCCGCTGTCGATCGCTGGAAGTTTCTTGTTTGCCGCACCTTGTTCTTCGTGAAAAAGCCATTTTTATTTAAAGTAGAATTTTCTCAAAGTATTTCACATTTTAAGTGGAATTTTATCGTAAGTCAGTAGGGAGCTAATTAATCCGTGCAGTCGAATTGCCTTAGATTTTTAAAGAATCTTATATTTTCCGAAAACACAGTCTATTGTGATTATTTATCACAAGTCTCTCATGCCGTGTTCCAGAAACACTTTGTTTTCCTGAAGCACTAATATTCATGTTCTAGAATCATTTCGTTGTCTGTTCCATAACCATTATGTTTTAGTAACACAAGAATAAATTGCCCACGACCAAATTGAGGCGGAATGTAACAGTCTCAATTATCTTCATACACATGAACAACAATTTCTCCCCAAAGGGTTTCCAGGACGAGCTGATTAAGTAAAACCAACTTTTCAGATGTTGACCCCATTTTGCCCTTTCACGTTTCATAATAAATGAAAACGTTTCATTTAATCAGTCATAATTATTTATTTCTATGCTTAATTCTTTGATCTTCCCAAAGGCGTAATAGTGAAGCCAACAACTGGAGACCGCTGACAATCAGGCGTAGTGTTAAAAGCAAGATATGGCTGTCTCGGAATTCTTGGGCGAAGTGAGCAGGTCTGTTGTTAAAATCCTCACATGCGCTACATATATTTCGCGTTCTTCTTTTTTTTTTTTTTTTTTTTTTTTTTTGACGTAGGACTACGTCTAACTCAGCGGACGGTATGGGGTGACTTACGGGCGACCGGCTCCGACAAAAATAGGTCCCAATCGAAATCATTACGACGTTAAAAATACGTGCCGCAAACTAATCGTGTTAGCATATTTATAAACAGCATGGACACCAATTCGCTAACTGTGCAATACACAAGGAGGTTAGAAGTAAGAGGAGGTGGCAACAGCCCCTCTCCCTGTGCTTCTGGCATGACGCCATTTTTTATCAGCTGACTACGCCAATGCGCCCAATCTAAGAATCTCCTGTATATCTCTATGGGGAAATCGCGATTTTGAACGGGTTTTTCGGACCCTTAATCTACGTATACAGGCATGAAAAAAATTGAGGCTGAAATATTCATTCCTATAATAAAAAAATTCCAGAAAAAAAGGGAAATATGTGTTGGTATTTCTTTAAAAAATTTAACAAAATAGTGATTTTTTGAGCGGAAGTGCATAGTGCGCATGGTTACTGCCCATGTGCAAGTAACCATGTTTAAAATGCAACCAAAAGCCTAATGTTAAGAAATAAGAAGTCCGAAATATTCCTTCTTTCCATCCTTGTTTGCATGTGCTAAGCAAAACTACTTAAGCCACAGGAAGTGACGTCACGTTCCCGAACTCTCGTAGCGCAGACTCCCACCACCTCAGAGAGAGGACAGAAACAGCTGATCTGTTTTGGCTTCACTCAAAACGGGTCCCTTCACCTCCTCTTCTTCTAACTTCCTTGGCAATACATCGAGCGCGCGACGCCATCACCCCCTATTAGGGGGTGATGGCGACGCTCCCCTCGCTACCTGTCGCGGGAGAGATGATGCAATGTTTCTGGGTGTGTCGCCGCGTTTGACTCAGTCTGCCTCGGCAACCGTGAACGCAACACGGCTGTGCGTGGTATCGTTTTAAAGCTCTCGACGAGGAGTCTTCCAACAGAACAGAACTCTATAACTCGAACGTTAAACGTATCAGATTAGTAGTAAATAACATTAATACGTAGAACTTTTAACGCTAAATATACAGGGTGTGTCTAAATTTTTCCTCATATAAAACAAGCGACCTGGCCCGGCTTCGCACGGTAGCAGTTTAGAATTTATGGCGAATCTAAGGATTATTACGTTCAATAGGCGACTGTCTTTCTCTTTGTAAAGCCATTTTTTGTCTGTCATTTGCCAATCGAAATTCTGTTTCTTTGAAAGTTTCATTATGACGGGATAAACAAATTCTTTTAGTGTCCGATGTACTACGACCTACATATATTCGATTTTCGTCTCGGCATAATGTTAATACAATATTTCATTTTAATTAAAGAGCTGCTCAAAAAAGATACATACGTGTGGACGAAAAAAACTACGCATTTAGTCTGTGCGAGCGCCGATAAACAAATTCTTTCAGCGTCCGATGCAACTACGCATTTAGTTTATGGCCTTACATACTCCCAGACCGGCCGTCGCGCATGCGCCTCGCGCCTTTTCCCCAATGAGCAAAAACGTTTCGTAAACCGGTCGCCGCGCATCGCTGTTTAGGCAGTGGAAGCCACGAAAGAATGAGAACGGCGGTTTTTTCTTTGACTTGTAACTAAAATCGTTAATGCTCGGCTCCCTTTCGTCATAGACTAATGTTTCATACACCCAAACCTTCCTCGACATATGCTGTATGGAATGGTAAAAACCGCATCAAAATCCGTCCAGCGATTCTCCAGATTAGCCCGAACAAACAAACAGACGCCTACCGGGAACTTTATTTTATACTATGTATAGATGAACCACGCTCGTTAGACATATACGGTTTTTCAATACAGCTTACCTGAAATCCAGAGTTTTCTTTCCGGGTCAAGTACACCTCAACGTGGGCTCCTTTTGTTACATGGAGGACATCCAGTTGGTACTCTATCTCTCTCCATGTCTGCTGCAACATGTCACCTGTGATAGTCGCAAACTTATCAGTTATTCTTCCCTTCAAACTATTAATACGAGGTCCGATCAAAAAATTCCGAGACTAGGCCGATATACAACAAAATACTTACATTACTTAATTCTGACTATGATATCCCTCAAAGTAGTCCCCTTGGGCAGCGATACACCGCTGTCAGCGTTTTTGCCACTGTTGCAACGCTCCCTGAAAGTAATGTTCGCGAATCGTGTCAAGCACTGTCTGCGATTCGCGCTGGATCTCGTCCACGGTATCAAAACGGCGACCCTTGAGCTTCAGCTTCATCTTCGAGAACAGAAAGAAGTCGCAAGAGCCCAATTCCGGCGAGTAAGGCGGGTGAGGAAGGGGAGTCATGCGGTTGCGGCTGCAAACCTGCCGTGTTGCTAATGCTCTGTGAGCTGCTGCGTTGTCGTGATGGAGCAGGAAATCGCCCCTGCGCAACATTTCAGGTCGTTTGCGGCGAATGCCCTCTCTAAGACGCCGCAGAACATCGTTGTAAAAAAGGGCGGTGTTGGTCTAGCTCTGGGTGACGAATTCACGGTGCACAACCCCACGAATGTCGAAGAACACGATGAGCATGCTTCCAGTTGCGCTCCGGACCTGTCGGGCCTTCTTCGGTAGTGGAGATGCCAGGCTCTTCCACTGCGACGACTCTTGTTTGGTTTCCGGGTCGTAACCGTAGACCCAAGTCTCGTTCCCAGTGATGACCCGCGACAGGAACGTTGGTTCATTCACCACTTTCTGACGAAGATCTTGGCACAGTTCGACACGGAGCGCCTTCTGTTCGGGGTTCAGAATCTTTGGCACAAACTTTGCAGCAATGCGGTGCATGTTCAGAACCGACGTCAGAACTTCTTGCACTGTTCTGTATAACACATTGACGATGGTAGCAATGTCTCGAATGGTTCTGCGACGATTTTCATTCACCATTTCCCTAATTTTGTCCACATTCGTGGGTTTTGCTCGTTGACGGTCGCCCTGACATCTCGTCGTCTACCAGTGCCGTTCTAACGCTCTTGAAGCTCGAGAGCCACTCAAAACACCTCCGACCACTCATTGCTTCATTGCGTCTCCGTTCCCGATTAGCCGAGTTTGAAGCAGAATATAATGTCCGCTCGCTGCTCTAGTTTGCAGTTCATACCGAAATCGCAGCTGTGTTCTGCATGTGGTCACCAAATATCGTGTATCACAGTTCCAGGTGTTCCACTTTTTGATCGCACTACGTATCTGCCCAGCAAAACACAAGTGTTGGGAAACTGCTGGCCACTAGCTGGCAGTGATGGGGCACTACTGGCTGAAATCTGCCGCTCACGGCCCGGTAGCGGTCCGTTGGTGGCAGTGCCATCAGTTGGCACTCATTGATGGCCATGAAGCATCGCCGTGAATTGCGGGCCACCAAGCAAGTGCCACTATTGGCCCGTAGCTGGCAACCGATGAAACTCCAACACCAGGTGGAAGCAACGGAACTGCGCATGCGCAGAAGCAACAGGTGCTGTTCTCTCGTGGTGCCAGTTAGTTGAAGACGACGCTATCGCCATCGTGTTATTTCAGTGGATGTAAAGAAAAAAGCATTGGTAGAGAGGTGAATTAATTTCCTAATGAAATCCCACGTCGACGAAGATATCAGATTAAGCCATGAAATACTAGATTACTGCCATAAAATACACCCACTCCATTTCCATGAATAACAAGAAATAATTTCTGAGTAATCTTTCGTTTTAACCTTCACTAAATTGCTTGAAACAAAAGTCCTCGAAAAACATTAAAAAAGCGCTACATCGAAAAAAAAAAAAAAAAAAAAAAAAAGGAGAAGAAGAATTATAAGCGTACAAAATTTATCAATTACTTGAAAAAATAATGCAACGCTGTGTGAGCATAATGTTCTCATCCATGGGTTGAATACACAAGACTGGAGGAATTCACTTCTAAAAGTAACGCGAAGTAAAATAAAATATCTTTCCTCTTTAAAACAAATGTAGCTTCAGACAGCGGAAAATAAAAGGTACGACGTTAAAAATGTAACAGAATGTGACATGAACGGGTAAATATATTAATTCAACAATCACCTTTCAAGACGACAAGGACAGCTCGAAACTTTGGAAAGCGCCTTTAAGTTGGTACACTCGTTGAAAAAGTGAAGTTTCATTAAGGTAAATAAAAAAACAATCGTACGTTGAAAAAATAAATTTATGAATTATATGAAACTGATATTTATGAAAAATACCTCGCAATATTGTAAAATTAAATAGAGAACCATTCGTTACATATTCTGCAGAAAAGAGGGTCAGCTTCAAGCCATGCTCGTGCGCGCCAAATCAATCCAGCTGGCAGAGAGCTGGCCTCCCAAGCCGACAGCCCTGGTTCGTTTGCACCCAGATCCAAACGGGCATTTTTTCAGGACCTGTTGAGAAAATTTGCCCAACGCAGTGCTGTAATGCAGAAGTTTCGTAAGGCGAAAAAAAAAATTGTAGTTGTAGCTTTGGAAAATTGCTGTTTTCCTTCATTATTATTTTTTTTTTTTTATGGTTACTGCTGGGGAATTGGCGGACAAGATTCGACAAGCCATCAGTTACGTCACGTGATTGCCGGCTGCCACTGCTGGGAAACTTGTGGACCACATTAGGATAGCCATCATTTATGGTACGTGCTTGCAGGGCCGGTGAAGGGCCACTTGTGGCAGCTATTGCCTGTGATGGATAACTGATGGCCCTGTTGTGACATATGACAGCTGATGGGGGTGCCAAGTGTTGGCCAGCTGCTGGCCTGAACTGCTGGCCTGTCTGTTGGCCACCCGGACATTTTATTGACGGTTCGGCAGCGGCAACATAGTGATGGGCCATTGCTGGCAGTGCTGGCCCCGCAAGACTGTTTTTGCTGGGTGCAACTGGTTTTGCATAAACTTGTTCCTTAATGTAGCCCTATAAAAAGAAGTCAAGGGCGTAATGTCTGGGGATCTTGGTAGCCAGGGTATGGGACCATCTCTGCCTATCCATCTGTTAGGGAACTTGTCATCTAAGGATTGACGGACAGGTACACCCCAGTGCGTGAGCGCACCGTCCTACTGGAACATCACCCATGGTTGCAGCTCTTCCAATTGAGGTGCAACATATAGCTGCATCATTTCGAGGTAAATACCCGATGTAATGGTGGGCTCAATAAAACAGAACGGTCCAATTACTTTGTTGTGCATTAGTCCGCACCAAACATTAATTTTAGGGCTATGCCTCTGTTTCTCAAAAACCACATGTCGGTTCTCTGAACCCCAGATACAGGCATTATGCGTGTTCACTTTACCTGAGCTATGAAAAGTTGATTCGTCTGAAAAATAAATCCGCTTCATGCAATCGTTATCTTCGTCTATTCATTCAAAAATATCCATAGCGAATGTCACACGTCTGGGCCCATCATTACGTTACAAGGCTTGAAAAATTTGCAATTTGTATGCAAAAAAACGACGCCGCTTTTTTAAAAGGCGGTGCACTGTCTTCATAGGTATTCCTAGTTCACTAGAGGCATGACGAATTGATTTCCTCGGGCTTCGTACGAAAGCATCACGCATGGCGTCTACAATTTCCTCACTAACGGAAGGTCTTCCACTTCTTGCAGGGTCACCGCCACTGCCCGACTGTTTAAACTTTTGATACCAGTTCCTAGTGCTCTTCATATCAGGCGAAGCTATATGATACTCACGCCTAAACTTCCGCTGCACTGAAATTGCAGATTTGGTTTCATGAAACCAGAGAACACAATTAGCCTTCTCCTACATACACGCCATTTCGCCGACTGATGCTTTCAACAACAAACTACGCTGCAGACGTGCAGTGCTACTACCTATTGTTCCAAAAGAGAATATGACCCAATCAATGCAACAAACCGCGTACGTCTAACTATCTCAGTTCATTTTATACGATTTATCGTAATAAGGGAAAGACTTTAGACACACCCAGTACATATACACTTCTGGACAATTGCTAAGGACGGATCATAAATGGCTATATAGTGCATAAAAAAGTAAGTGTGGTTGGATGTCAAGTGAAATAAAATAATGCCAGAATGCCAGGACATTACAAGAAAGACAATTTATTGTGCTCTGAAATCCAGAAGGCTTTGGAACGTGTTCAAGGGACAAACAGGCCATTTTGTGCAGAATACGTAAACGTGAAAAAAATGCAATTACCGTCCGCAGGCGTTCCGGCGTAAGATGTCAATACGGGATATGGCCACCATGGAGGGCGATGCAAGATTCCACACGTCGTGTCATGCTTTGAACAACATTATCAAGCAGCTGTTGGGGTAATTTATTCCATTCCTCTGTCAGTGCACGGATGAGGGTGTCCTTGTTTATTGGAGGGCATTGGCGAGCAGCAAGACTCCTCCCCAAAGCATCCCACACATTTTCAATGGGATGCAGATCTGGAGAACGCGCTGGCCATACGAGGCGTTGAATATCTTTGCTCTCAAGACACTCCTGGACAGCAACTGTTCGATGACATGTTGCGTTGTCGTCCATGAAAATGAATCTATCACCGACAGCACCACGGAACAAGCGAACATGAGGTAGCAGAACATCATTAATGTATCTTTGGCCAGTCATAGTCCCAGTTGGAAGCACATAGAGGGACGTACGGCCATTGATCATGATGCCAGCTCATACCATGACACTACATGTCGGATATCGGTTCCTTTTCTGCATGTTTGCTGGACAATATGCAGTACCACTATCACGCCAGATCAGTTGTCGTCGACAATCAGACGATAGACTGTATCTACTCTCATCTGAGAAGAGGACAGCAGACCAGTCATTATCAGTCCAATTGCGATGTTGATGGCACCATTGCAAACGGGCGGTACGGTGACGTCTGGACAATGGGATGCACACAACAGGACGGCGGGCGTATAGTCCTCCTTCATGCAAACGTCTGGCGACAGTTTTTCGGGAGATCCGCTTGCCAGTAGCAGCCATAAACTGATTTGCTACCTCACTAGCTGTGCTGCGCCGGTGTCTTTTTGTTGATAGCAATATGTACCGATCTTCTGCAGGTGTCGTACTGCGAACACGACCTCCCACGTGACGTTTGCTACACTCTCCATTTGTTTGAAATGATTTCCAAAGCCTTGAAACAACACTGTGGCTGACGTCGAACTCCCTGGCAACATCTGTTATTTTTCGCCTTTCTTCAATCTTGCCAATAATACGGCCACGCGTAAAATCATCTAGGTGTCGGGAAGACATACTGAAAATTGCAAGTTCGTCAATTGATTCTTTTCCTTTCAACTTTGCGTTTAACCAACCACGGTCAATACGCGTCAAATCCTTTATATCTCTTATCAGCGCTATGACGTCACGAACGAGTTCGGCAATCCAAAATTTGCATACGCACAACACGTCTTACTGTATCTCGCACTTATGCTAATTTCCACATTTTCCTGCCTTCCATTTTATGGTTGCTATCGTTGCTATTGTCATCCGTCCTTAGCAATTGTCCGGCAGTGTATATATATATATAAAATATTTTAAAGGTGTATTACAAAGTTGCCCTACCCATCCGGGAACTGCGCACTGCAACAAGAACCACTGGTGGAGTATATATCAAACTCTCTATACCTTCAACCAAAAACTTCCAGTAGAAATCCCTAAATCCCACTAAATTAACACACGCAAACTAAAATCAAAAAATATATATACAGTATATGTGTACGTATACAGTATACATGTATACACTATATTGAAAAAAAAGTAACCGGACACCCCTTCAAAAACAAATGAATGGATCTGCTGCGTTGTTAAGATGCGCAGTATAGCTGCAAACGGTATAGAAACCAGCCTGCAGCAGACCGCGATCCTATCGCACTGTGAGGTTAAGTGAAAATGTCGCGGCGGGAGAGAACTGACTTTGAGAAAGGAAATATTGTTCAGTGTTATATTAGTGGGTTGTCCGTAACAGAAACCGAGAGGCATTTAAACATACCCAAGCCAACTAACTGTTTTGGATGTACTGAATAAGTTGAAGACACATGGCGTGCCTGAAGCAGCAAAACATACCAGCAGACCAAAGAAAATCAGTGATAGAGAACGTCAAAGCCTCAGGAAAGTTGTTACAGCTAATCGATGGAGTACTGCACAAGACCTCAGTGTACATGTGAGTAAAAATGCTGAAACCTCGGTATGTACACGTACCATTCGAAGAGAACTTCATTCCATGGGTTACCGTGGTCGTGCGGCTGCTCTTAAGCCTTTCATCTCCACTCGAAATGCTGCTCGTCGTTTAGCACAGTGTGAAGAACATTTATTGTGGACTGTAGACTAATGGAAACGGGTCCTATGGACGGGTGAATCCAGATACGCGATCCATCAGTCTGATGGCCGTGTGTGGGCATGGCGGCAGCCGGGCGAACGCTATTTACCACAGTGTACTGTTCCTACGGTCAGGTTTGGAGTAGGCACTGTACTCGTGTCGGAATGTTTTTCGTGGTATGGTCCCGGCCCATTGGTTATCGTGGACAAACCTGTTAACCCGCACGTCTACCTCGATATTCTGGACAATTATGCCCTACCAACTCTGTTACAATTCTATGGAACCGAGCCTTGTTCGTACCAGCAAGAAAATGCACCGAGCCATAAAGCAAGGACTGTTACTGCTTGTTTTGACGATAATTCCGTATCGTGTGTGGACTGACCAGCACAGTGTCCTGATCGTTATCCCATAGAACACCTATGGGATGAATTAGAGCGTCGCATAAGAAGTTTGGAACCAATGCCTGCTACTAAGCAACAGTTAGCGGCAGCATTATGCACTGAATGGAAGCGCATACCTGTCGCTGTGTTCCAAAACCTTGTCGAAAGCATGTCTCGAATGGTCAGTGTATGCATGCATGCATTAAGGCCAAAGGTGGACCGACACCGTACTAATATCAATAAATACTATGTTGTGTTTCTCTTCTAGGTGTCCGGTGATTTTTGTCAATATAGTGTATGTCAGCACAACATCCAGCCTTTAAGTACACAGAACTTTAACTAAACAACGTCTTTTCCACCATTAGCATAATACTTCCACCATCTCCTCATACTGCTGCTGCTCAAACGTTATGCAGTATATCGGTCAGTTCTCATTTGACACATATACACGTCATACGTTCTGACTTCAAGGTGTTGCCAATCATACTCTTACGGGAGAGAAGATATCACGTTAAGTTTGAAAATCGGTAAGGAGAACTAACTAACTCAAATGTACATAGAGGAAGAAACTAAAAAAGGAAAGTTAAATTAGAGTATAAGTCACAAGTTGCTCACGGTGGGCGTTAAACCTCCAATAATAATTTAAAAAAATGGGGGGGGGCTGCAAAACGTTGGCATTACTTGGATGGGCTTGCCAGCACTTTTGCCGGATATGAATACTATCGATCACGACTTGGGGTGTCCGAAAGACGCTATAGAACGGAGGAGACTGTAACTAAGGACCTTAGCGGAGATCCGACAAGCCGCTGTTCAAGAATTGGGCTTACTGGACCAGGAGCTGCTCGATAACTTTATGGATAATATGTCTCAGCGAATCCGAGCTTGTTACACTACCCGTGGACCTCTCACATTATACTGACAGTGTATTGGTTTTGTTTTGCAATGCACGTTCAGTCATCAACAGTCTGTTTTCGACTATTTTGGCTCTCTTTGTTAAATGTTTTCTGTTTGTTGCAATGAATACCTACTCAAATCACTGGTCATTATTCTTTGTATGCTGTGCACTTCACATCTATATGGTACACTGCCTCCTGTAGCTGGTGCAAAACTCTTCTGTTTGTGTATACCATACCGCGACACCCTCTGGCCGAAAAATAGTGAAACTAAAAGCTCTAAGGGTATCGTTCCGATTATTAGCTCTTTTACTACGGGAGTTATAACAAAAGTTCTGCACACTGTCCGTTTTTGAGAAAAATGTGAAGTAACGGAGAAAACTTACCTTATTGACGTTAATGTACTCCCCTTCGTTGCTAATGACACCTTGCCAGCGGTGAGGTAGGTCTTGGATGCCCCGTAGTACGCCATCTGTGTTCAGCTGTCGTATTATTCCAGTTACGTCCAATGACAATTCGTCCAGCGATTCCTAGCGGATGCCACGGAGCCGATTTTCTAACTTTGAGAAAAGATTAAAGTTGGGTGGACTGAGATCAGGGCTGTATGGTGGGTGGGATATAGTTTACTTGCCATATTTCGACAAAAGTCCCCATACTGACGCTGCATCATGACACGATGCGTTGTCATGATGCAAGATCGCTCCCGCTTCCAAGAAGTTGGGGCGATTTTGACAAATTTGCGGTCTCAACTTTGTCCTCAGAAAGAAATTGTGCTTCAATCAAGAGTTTCTTCCCCACAAACGTCTTGCAAGGCAGTGTGGATATGTGTCGGAGTTTTTCCCGACAGAGGTGCTATTTTCACGTACGAGCTCCGGTCTAACGCTGTGACTCGACCTGAGGAGCGCACACTTCCATTTCCAAACCCTCCCACGTCCACACAACAAATGCTAGTGCGTCTGACACCACTGCGTTGCTGAGAGTCTGACTTTAAGATGACGCAGAAATTTTTCCGATTGCATCATCCGCTTCTATTTTAGATTAACGTGTGCAGAACTTTCGTTTTGACCCTCGTAGTACCGTGGGACGCACCGATTTGTTTACGTAACACTTACGGACAACCATAATCACTGGGCTAAAACCAGTCGCTGCCGCTACATTTCGCGCGAAGTATTTTTATGAATTAGAATAATTTCTGCGCTACTAAGAAGACATTTTGTAAAGAAAACTAAGTTTTTTTTTTTATAGAAATGAAATATTGAACTGTCGTCCATTCGGCGCAGTCATCCATGCGCTGGGCTCCTGACTATTCTCCGAGATGAGTCCGGATTTGAATCCCGGAAGCGTGGATGCTGTGTTTGTGTTACGGTACTGGCTGTTTCTCTTTCCTGGAACCAGTGGCTCTAAATTAGCGACAGGCGACTGCTTATAGTCTACCGAGTTGCTCACGGTGGTCGTTAAAACCTCAAACAAACAAATGCTGAATTACGAATGATACCAAAGTGTTGAGTTTTTTATGCCACGTTATATTGTTCTTCGTTTTTCTTCCTCGCTTGTTTTTATTTTCTGCAGATGCTATACTCCAGTTGATTCTACAATTGTTACACTCCAACTGAACACAAGTGTTGCACAGTAGTTAACACTATAATTGTTGCACTCTGATTACATCTGCTACACTCTAGTTAAGTCTACATTTGTTAGACCCTAGTGAACGCTACACTTGTTACACTCCAGTTCGCTCTAAAATTATCACACTCCGATTACTACAATTGTTGTACTATAGTTAACTCGGCAGATTCTATACTCCGCTGAACTCCAGTTGACTCTACAATTGTTACACTTCAGACTAATCACGTAACACACAGCCTTTTTGGCAGAACGCAAGAAAGCGTTTCTGGAGTCACTGGATTATTCTTTTTTTAATTTTTTGACTGAAAATCTTCAAAGCGGAGAAATCAGTTATAAAATACACAGTTGACGTGGATTAGGAACATCAAATTAGGATTACACTCCAACTGAACACAAACAATCAGTTATGTCGTCAAAGCAGATAAAATACATGGAGACTGAAAATCTTCAAAGCAGGTTATCAGTTTGTATTTAAAAAAATCCTTCCTCAGTTGTAATTAGCTTTACTGTCTGGCTACAAACCGGGTTTAGTGAGAAATAGGGTAGAACCCCAATTATCCGGACTCAAGATATCCGGAACTCCAATTATCCGGATCGCTTTTCCTTCTTTCAAGCCCAAGTAAAATTAAGATTTTTGTTATTTTATTTATGTGTTTTTAGTTTTTTCGTTCATTTAAATAATACAAAATTATAATGCAGTACCAGTAGATATTCATTTTTTAAACTGTATAATATTTGTTATTATAAAATACGATAAACGAAAAAAATAAATTCCCTAACTTCAATTAATAAATAAGTATTTCGCCTACAGAAAAAAGATAACCCAATTATCCGGATGTGCTGGGGTCCCAGTTAATCCGGATAATTGGGGTTCTACTGTACTTGAAATCTCTCCTGCTTTATACTGCAACCGATTCTACAATTGTTACACTCCATTTAACTTTAGAAGTGCTACAGGCCCCGGCGGCGCAGTGGTCTGAGGGCTGGCTGGTGACCATTCGTGCAAGATTGGTCTGGGTTCGAATTCCAGTGAGACATCGATGTTGTGTTGGTCTTACGGCACTGGCTCTCTTCCTTCACTTGAACCAGTGGTCCTCAATTAGGCACGGGCGACTGCTTATAACCAATTCAGTTGTTCACTGTGGTCATTAAACACCCAAATAATAATACAAAATGTGTTGCTGTTTTGTTAACTTTACACAAATCCAGTTGACTCTACAAGAGCTGCAGTCCGACAACAACTGTTACGCTCCAGTAAACTCTACAATTGTTATCGTACAATGATCATTTTGAAAAAAAAAAAAATAGCAAGCGAAAATTCGTTGCAGGTTAAGAAATGAAATCGCGACGGCATATGATCGATTTTTAGAGTTACTTACATCTTAAATAAATATTCGTGTTCTACGATTGCTGTAACGAGAGTTAACGCGGATCTTGTAAATCAAACTATGATCGAGGTTGCAGAGTATACAAGAAGTACGCAAGTCCCTCGTTGACCCAAAGGCCCTGTTTGCGCCGAAAATGGTCCCACGTGACTTCGAAGCAAGAAAAAGAACAAATCAGGAGTAGTGAAATAGCTCGGCAGAGCGAATGCTTACGTAACAGAGATATCCGATTCCTTAGCAAGCAACACCAACTACTCACAGATGGGAAAGAAGCCGCCGCTTGGCAATGAATGACTGCGTGAGCGACGTCTTCCGACTTACTTTGTAAGACTTCTTTCAAGCGGTCGCAGCGTTGCTCGTTTTGGCGCCCACGGAGAAAGCGCTCAAAATTTTTACCACAGAACGCACGGTGTCGTCGGCAACACAGATTAAGCCGTAATCCTTTACTCCAAGAGTCCGTACGTTTACTAAAAAGCGAAGCTTTGAGATGCTCTGGAAGTTCGTGATTTCGATTGTAATATTGGTTACTTGTCCGGTTACCGGGGAACGCCCTCAAGCTGGACCATCTGCTAACTTGGAACCCCGAATGATCCCTCAAAACTTTCTTGGACGGTGTCAAAGAACTCCTGTTGGAGTCACGAAGAACCCAGGAGATAAAGGATTTTATATACATATATTTGGTAATCCAAAGAAATACGTCCCTAGTGAAAAATACACAGGTAAGCATTGCGTAGTATTTATTTATGTATGCATGTTTGTGTTTTTTTTTTATTATTATTATTCGGAGTTTAACAAACACCGTGAGCAACTCAGTGGGCTATAAACGGGCGACTGGCTCCAGGGAAGTGAGAGAGCCAGTGCCGTAAGACAAACACAGCATGTTCGTGTTCTATAATCAGAGCTGGTCAATTTCCATAATCTCGCTCTGCAAGACGGAATATATTGGAGCAAAAGGTCCCCAGTAAAATTTGGGGGCAACAGAAGTTACGAGAATATAATATATAGATGTATATTTTTTATTGTGTATAGGTGTATAACAAAATACAAGCATTAAGTGGCTAGTAATATTT
The DNA here is from genome assembly GCA_039090855.1 of Macrothele yani. Lineage (NCBI taxonomy): Eukaryota > Metazoa > Arthropoda > Arachnida > Araneae > Macrothelidae > Macrothele > Macrothele yani. The sequence goes on from CM077002.1 coordinate 51,286,726, forward strand.
ATTTTCTGAATAAAAACGGGAAGGGAAATACAGATGTTCTATATAAACTGAATGATATGGTAGCATTTCTAGGAAAACAAGGAGATGCGTTATTATGAGTTTTAAGACTTAAAAACCTAGCTCATGTACACAGATTTCTTAGATACAATTTCAGCTGATCATTTAAAAACAATCTGTTTTGACAGGTACGTTGAAAATCAGCTGTTGTTTCAATTTTAGTTGATGAAACCGCTCATATGAAAGAAGTCAGTTATAAACTCTATCAGGGATTTTTACACCCCCAGATTTCTTTTTTTTTTTTTTTTTTTTTTTTTTGATTGGAGGTTTAACGACCACCGTGAGCAACTCAATGGGCTATAAGCAGTCGCCCGTCCCTAATTTAGGGTCACTGGTTCCAGGGAAGGGAGAGAGCCAGTGCCGTAAGACAAACACAACATCCATGCCTGACGGGATTCGAACCCGGACCCCTTACGGACGAATGATCAGAGGCTAGCGCCTTAGACCACTGCGCCTCCGGGGCGGCCCAGATTTCTTCGACATCCACATAAAAAGTATCAATGCCTTTCAATTTGAAGGTGTGTAACACCGACATATACGTATAACAAAATGTTATAGATTTTATTATCATATAGCACATTTGTTAATAGTAGTTAGCGTTTATATGAATTCTTCAGCAATACTTTGAAGTATTTTCTACCATAATGCCTTTTTTTTTTTTTCAATTTGAACTGTATTTATGTAGCAGTCTAACATTTAGTTTTTAGTTTTTCTTGTTTAAAGTATATGCTGAAGGTCAGTCATTGCAATCACAAAGCGTATGTATGTGTCTTTTCACTTTAATCTGTTACAGATTTTGCAGATATACTTCTGAATCATTTCAGCATGTACAAGATTTGTGGAAATTTTTTATATGTTTCACCAACCCATGCTATTAAGTAGCTGTTTTTAGCTTATTTTGGGAAGTATTTAAAGACATGAGATGTAAAAATAAAAGCATCACCAAACCCGTGTGTAGTTCTGTAAGAAAACAAAATCCCGGTTTTAACAATTCTTAACTATAAAAATTCAGCAATTTCTCATTTCTTAAAAGTTTCCGCCATATTTCAACTAGATATAAAAAGCTTAAATATTTAATTATAAAAAAAAATTCAGCCTTCGAAAACTTCGTTTTCATCCACCACTCCCAAAATGTTTTAAAAGCCTCCCCGCCCTAAATTTTTTTCAGCACGTACCCAAACTTTTTCTGCACTCCTCCAATTTGAAATTCCTGGATAATCCCCTGAACATACATTAAGATTTTTTTTTTTTTTTGATTGGAGGTTTAACGACCACCGTGAGCAACTCAATGGGCTATAAGCAGTCGCCCGTCCCTAATTTAGGGTCACTGGTTCCAGGGAAGGGAGAGAGCCAGTGCCGTAAGACAAACACAACATCCATGCCTCACCGGGATTCGAACCCAGACCCCGTTCGGACGAATGATCAGAGGCCATCGCTTAGACCACTGCGCCACCGGATCGGCACATTAAGATCAATCGATAATGAAAAGAAACGTCATAATTTTTTTTTCTTATTTTACTGATATCAGTTCAAACTGAACGGGCTGCCCCGGTGGCGCAGTGGTCTAAGCGATGGCCTCTGTTCATTCGTCCGAACGGGGTCCGGGTTCGAATCCCGGTGAGGCATGGATTTTGTGTTTGTCTTACGGCACTGGCTCTCTCCTTCCCTGGAACCAGTGACCCTAAATTAGGGACGGGCGACTGCTTATAGCCCATTGAGTTGCTCACGGTGGTCGTTAAACCTCCAATCAAAAAAAAAAAAACTGAAGAGCATAAGCACTGTTCCGTCACATTTCCAAAATTATGAATGATTTATTGCGTTGGAAATAACGTAGCCGCCCCGGTAGTGCAGTGATCTAAGCGATGACCTCTGATCATTCGTTCGAAAGGGGTCCGGGTTCGAATCCCGGTGAGGCATGGATGTTGTGTTTGTTTTACGGCACTGGCTCTCTCCCTTCCCCGGGACCAGTGACCCAAAATTAGGGACGGGCGACTGCTTATATTGAGTAGCTCACGGTGGTCGTTAAACCTCCAATCAAAACAAAAACGTAATGTCCGATCACGTGGTACCCGAAGTCGGAATCACGGCGCTCATTGGCTATTGAGATTTCGCAGCACAGCGGCGTGACATCAGCAAGTAGGTGGCTCAAGTCATTGGCAGGTAGCCGTCAGAAACCGAATAATGTAAACACCAGCCAACATGCACATAACACCATTGCATGCTGTGTCAGTCTAGTACTCGAGACGGCTTTGGCAAGGAGTACTGTTGGTACTCCTTTGCCAAAGCCGTCTCGAGTACTAGAGGCCTAAGCCCACGCTATTTGCCATTTGTGACGATAGCAACCGGGTCATAACAAACTTTGGTACAATGAGCAAGTACGCTACGACTGAAACCGAGAAACAGTCTGTTTGCGCGGCGTGTTTCGCAGTGAGAGTGCTGAAGAGTTTATGTGCTATATGAAATTAAAAGAGAAAGTATTTTTATTAATTTAGAGTGCATATTTATTTTCCTCACTGGCTATTTTATCGAAAAAACAATAGTTCACGTGAAACTAAGTAGGCAACGTTTCATGAATCATTAGGATTAAGCAACGTTTCTTGAATCATTATGCGTTGTTTTTTGTCCAGTGCTGTTTCCTTGTTTTGTTTGAAATATTTAGATGTCTACTTTTCCGACATCATCATCAGGAATTTCCACTGCTAAGCGGATTTCTTCGACCATATAGTTCAGCCAGAGTCTTCCTCCACTTCTTTCTATCCAAGGTAGAGCCTTGCACGGGCCTGCCTGTAATTTGAAACTTACGGGCCGGGCCTACAATTCCGTAGGCGGGCTCGGACCAGCCTGCACTTTTTTTTTTTTTTTCTTTTGATTGGAGATTTAGCGACCACCGTGAGCAACTCAATGGGCTATAAGCAGTCGCCCGTCCCTAATTTAGGGTCACTGGTTCCAGGGAAGGGAGAGAACCAGTGCCGTAAGACAAACACAACATCCATGCCTCACCGGGATTCGAACCCGGACCCCGGTTGGACGAATGATCAGAGGCCATCGCTTAGACCACTGCGCCACCGGGGCGACCAGCCTGCACTTGCATGTGTACCGTGTAGTCAGGTTGTTGATAAAATTAGGTCATTCTGTTTTTGAAGTCTCTGTCTTTCCCTTAACGTGATCATATTTCTTGTTTCTCGCAATCATTTTTCAATCCCGCCTTGTGCTATTTTTTATTTATTTATTTCGTGCGCGTCTTTTCGTCTTTGATCTTTGGCAATCTCACTCCCCTTCGAATCCATATTCCATTTATTTTGGAAGTTTACACCAGAAAAACACTTGCTCCGTACGATGATTTCCATTTATAGGAATTACGAATCAATTAAAGCTTCACTATGCGCTAGTCAACTATTCTTAGGCTCTGTCTTTATAATTTTGATTTGCCACTTGCTTTGTTTTAAATATGGATGACTATTGGGTTGGGTAAATTACAGGTTCGAGGAGCAAAACAATCGGAAAATTGTGTTACATTTGGATTTTGGGAGTTATATGCTAAACCTGAAGAATTAAAATCAAAGACGTCGGGCCAACAGAACGGAATCATATTCTGCATACGAGAGTTTGTTGTATTAACTATTAACCATTAAGCATGTTATTGTGTGTGCGTGTGTGTAACTTAGCATCAATTTATATTATGTTCTGGGCAACAGTGTCAAAGAAGACAGTACTTGACTCGTATAAACAGTGATGTGACCCTAGGAAGGGTTCGATTACGAAATGACGATGATTTACTTAAGTTCACTGAATGCTATTTATTGCATTCGCCGTATTTCTGGTTACTGGTGGATTAGTTAACTTACTTATGCGCTCTTTTCACACGAGCTTCGAGTAGGTCCAAAAACTTACAGTACAAATACCGTCTGTGTTAAAGCAAGTGACAGTTACGCAAATAAAGCCTATGCCGGACCTGAATGGCCGGGCCAGGCCGTGAAAAAAGACACCGGGCCGCTTTGGGTCTGACATTAATTGGTTGGGAACGGGTCGGGCCTGACATTAATTGGGTGGGAACGGGTCGGACCTGGCATTAACTTAGTGGTCCCTGGCCGGGCTCGGGCCTAAAAATATTGCCTCTGCAGTGCTCTAATCCAAGGCCATCCCTTTATCTAGCCCATTATTTTTTAAACTTGATTTAATCTCCCCCATCCACTTTCTTCTTGGTTTTCCACTTTCCCTCTTTCCTGGAGTCTCCCACTATATCAGAATTTTACGAAGTCTCTCTGATGACATTCTCCTTACATGGCCGAACTATTGCAATCTCCACATGTCGCCCCGGTGGCGCCATGGCTTGTGATCATTCGTCCGAAAGGGGGTCCGGGTTCGAATCCCAGTGAGGTATGGATAGTGTGTTTGTCTTACGGCACTGGCTCTCCCCCTTCTCTGGAACTAGTGGCCCTAAATTAGGGACGGGCGACTGCTTATAGCCTATTGAGTTGCTCATGGTGGTCGTTAAACCTTCAATCAAAAAAAAATAATCTCCGCAACTCAATAGTTAGAAGAATATTTACTTTAACCCTCATAATATCTCGAATTTTTGTATTACGCACTTTTTCACATCTGGATTTCCTTGCAGAACGCCTCCAAAAGTCCATCTCTGTAGTCAGTAATCTTTGTTGATGTCTTTTATTTAATGTCCACGTCTCCGCACCATATAAAATGATACTCTGTACAATCGCAGAAAAAATGTCTTTTTACTCTTGGAAAGACATTGCTGTTCCAAAGAACAGGATTCAAAGCAGAAATAGCTTTCCTACCCTCCGCAATTCTCCAATCAGTGTCATAACATGTAATATCCTGATGTATTATGGATCCGAGGTATTTAAGTTCTTCAACTGTTCTCAACATAATATTGTGAAATAAAATAAAATTTGTATCAGTCTCACATTGTGTTGCTGAAAGATTATGGAATTACCATAGCAATAACAATGTGGCGCATGGAATGTTCGTTACTAACTTAGCAGATGAAGTTTTTAAGTTTTGCCTCTGTTTTTCTCCTTAACTTATTTGGATGAAACGGAATAACATTTGTTGAAAAAATGCGTGGTGCCAACGGTAATACCGGTGAATTTACATGTGCAAAGCAACAACCCATTGATGTAAAAAGAAAATGTTAAAGCTCTTTTATATCTTAATTATAATACGAAATAATCACTGAATTCTTCGCTTCCATGGCCCATAAAGTGTTTGCCTTTTGATTTTTACCAAACGTTTTGCCTTTACCGAAATTCATAACAGTTTTCCATCGATGTTGTGAAGTTACGAAAAATTAGAATATGGATATTGTCTCACGGTAACCCTGCTGCCAGCTAAGATGGCTGTCACGGCAGCGTTTATGATGACCCTGACGGTGACGTCCCGAATTGGGGACTAAGGCCTCTAGTACTAGAGACGGCTTTGCCCATGCCATATCACATGGTCAGTGCTGTCGTTGGTTCGAACGGTTTTGAGAGGGAAATGTTGACCTGTCAGGCCGTCCCAAAGACCCGCAACATTGGATATGGACGTGCTGAAGACTTTGGTAGAGACCGAACCACGTGTGATCACGCGGGAGTTGGCCGGACGGCTGGGGACTACACACGCGGGAGTTGGCCGGACAGCTGGGGACTACACACGCGAGCATTATCACGCACCTACGGCAATTTGGGAAGATGCGCAAAAGGAGAGTTTGGTACCCCATCCCCTAACAGCTGAACAGGAAACACATCGTGTGAGTTTCCCTGCTTGCACATGACCACGTTGAGCTGTTTGTGGGCCGCATTTTGACACGTGACGAGAAATGGGTCCTGTATGACAATGTCAGCGTCCGATAAGAGTGGTTGTACCCCCCAAAAAGAGACCCAAGCCGACCCCCAAAGCAGGATTACACCCACGTAAGTTCCTGCTGTATGTTTGGTAGGATATACGGGGTGTCGTGTTTTTTGAGCTGCTGGCGGACAACACCACAATCACCGCCGATGTGTACTGCCCTCAGCTCGACGATCTGAACGCATCGCTAAGGTCGAAACTACCAGCACTGCTAAACTACCAGGGCGCCCTACTTTTACAGGGCTTGGTGCTGAGTTTATTACTGCGCCCTGTGTCTAGGGTTCGTTGATGCTTCCTTTGCAGTAAGTTCGGTGTCGGTGGTTTAATCCGTAATTCTCCCAACTGGAGCAGATAAATACACTACAAAGTATAGAAGAGTGAATCGACTGAGGCTACGTTTTGCAGTGAGGAAAACTTTTATTCAGGTCTTACGGGGAATGTCATCAAGCTTTTGTCCGTCATTTCCGTGCTTTTATTCTTTTAGTTCTCCCTCAGTATTCTACATGCCAAATTCTGCCTATCTCTTCCCAGCCATCCAAAACTCTCCTTCCGTTTCCTCTATCATCGGCTTCAATTCCGTCCTCCTTCCCTTTTGTCCCGAAGAAATCTGCACCCCTACTAAAGCTATCTTGCTTCGTCGAACTTCTCCCACCGCGTTTCCCTCAGGCCACCTTCTAAGATGCCTATTCTCCGGAAAACGCAAGATTCCCTAATTGCCATCTGCTGCGTCGCGTGGGAAGCGAAATACTTTGCCTGTTGTTGCAGTTCTCAATGGCGGGAAATGAAAGAAAATGAATACGATTCGCTATTTCTAAAGATGGCTACAGAATTTCGCTTCTGATAAATATGGAAACCCCGGTTACACTACAGCAGGATGGAGGGAGACCACACACAGCATTGGGTTACCTGTCACAACGCCCAACCTATTCCCCGGACATTGCTCCCATGTAACAACAACAACCTTCCCAAGCGAAGGTTTGTGACCACTCGTGCGATATGGGTCTGGGTTCGAATCCCTGTGAGGCATGGATGTTGTGTTTGCCTTACGGCGCTGGCTCTCATCCTTCTCTGGAAACACTGTCCATAAATTAGGGCCGTGCGATTGCTAATAGCCCACTGAGTTGCTCACGGTGATCGCTAAACCTCCAATAAATAAAAAAAAGGGTGTTATAGTTTAGTTAACTTTACAAATCCAGTTGCTTCTACAAGTGCTGCACTCCGACAGGAATTTTTACGCATCAGTTAACTTTACAATTGTTACGGTACTTCGGTTATTTTGACAAAAAAACAAGGGAAGCGAAAATCGTTGGCAGTTGTTTTAAGAAATAAAATCGCGACCGCATGTTATCGATTTTTAGAGTTACTTGCATTTAAAATAAACATTCATGTTCTACGATATGTTGTAACCAGAGTTCACGCAGATCTTGTATCAGGGAAAGATCGAGGTTGCAGAGTGTTCAATAAATACTCAAGTCCCTCGTTGACCCAAAGGCCCTGTTTGCGCCGAAAATGGCCCCACGTGACTTAGAAGCAAGAACAAATCAGGAGTAGTGAAATAGCCCGGCTGAGCGAATGGTTACGTAACAGAGATATCCGATTCCTTAACAAACAACAACTACTCACACACGGGAATGAAGCCGCCGCTTGGCAATGAATGACTGCGTGAGCGACGTCTTCCAACTTAGTTTGTACGACTTCTTTCAGGCGGTCGCAGCGTTGCTCTCTTTGCTCGTTTTGGCACCCACGGAGAAAGCGCTCAAAACTTTTACCATAGGACGCACGGGGCCGTCAGCAACACAGATTAAGCCGTAATCCTTTACTCCAAAAGTTTTAATGAACCACCGTACATTTACTAACCAGAGAAGCTTTGAGATGCTCGGGAAGTTCGTCATTTCGATTTTAATATTCGTTACTTATCCGGTATCCGGGGAGCGCCCTCCAGCTGGACCATCTGCTTACTTGGGACACCGAATGATCCCTCAAAACTTTCCTGGACGGTGTCGAAGAACTCCTGTCGGAGCCACGATGACTTCAGGAGACAAAGGATTTCATATACATATATCTGGTAATACTGACAATTACGTCCCTGGACAGAACTACAAAGGTAAGCACTGAGTAGTATTTATTTATGCATGCATGTTCCTGTTGTAAAATCAGAGGTGGTCATCTTCCATACTCTCGCTGTCCAATGTATTGAGATACTAAGGTCCCCCACGTAAATTTGGGTCCAACAGAAGTTACGAAAGTCTAATACGTAGACACAAATTTGTTATTGTGTACAAGTGCATAACAAAATACAAGTATTAAATGGCTTTTAATATTTGTTATCTGAATAAAAACGGGAAAAAAATGCAGGTGTTCTATATAAACTGAATGATATGGTAGCATTTCTACCAAAACAAGGGGTTGCGTTATTACGAAATTGAAGGCTTAACAAAGTATCTCACGTACATAAAATTCTAGATACGATTTTAGCTGATCATTTAAAAACAATCTGTTTTAACAGGTACGTTGAAAATCAGCTGTCGTTTCAATTTTTGTTGATGAAACCACTCATATGAAAGAAGCCAATTATAAACTCTATCAGGGATCTTTACACCCCCAGATTTCTTCCACATCCACATAAAAAGTACCAATGCCTTTCAATTTGAAGGTGTGTAACACCGGCATATACACTGAGTGTCCACTTTATTATGACCACCCCTTCAGTACTTCGTTGGGCCACCTTTTGCCTTTAATACTGCGTCGATTCTTCGTGGCATGGACTCCACCAGATGTTGATAGGTGGTTTGTGGAATCTGAGACCATGCTTGATGAATATCACTTTCCAGGAGTGTGAGATTGCAGGGTTGTGGATCCAGCTGTTTGATGGCTCGTTCAACTTCATCCCACAAATTCTCAATGGGGTTGAGATCTGGAGATTGTTGGGGCCACCTAAGCAAAGTAAACTCACCGGCATGTTCCTGAAACCAATCCTGTACAATACGAGCACTATGGCAGGTGGCATTATCTTGTTGAAAGTATCCATCGCCATTGGGATAAACCATCCACATGACAGGATGCACTTGGTCCGCAACGATGCTTAGATATAATGTGCCAGTGAGACGTTCATCAACACGAATTAAAGGGCCCAAAACATGCCAGGAAAACATTCCCCAAACCATAACGTTGCCTCCACCAGCTTGAAGGGTTGTAGCAATGCATTTGTGGTCCATGCTTTCGTGCTGTTTCCGCCAAATTCACTCGGCCATCGGCATGGTGCAACTAAAAACGTGATTCATCGGACCACATAATTTGTTTCCAATTATCGACTGTCCAATCCTTGTGCTCCTGTGCGAACTGGAGACGTTTTCTCTTGTTAACTGCAGCCAGCAAAGGTGTTCGAACAGGCTTTCGGCTGCCATATTCCATCCGATGCAGTGTACGGCGAACAGTGCGTGCAGAGATCATTTGAGGGGATCCTTGTTTAAGATGGTCTGTAATTTGCTGCACTGTTGTCCTTCTGTTGTCTGTTACCAGTCTGGACACTCTCCGTTCCGTCCGAGCAGTCACTAGTCGATGACGACCACACGTTGCACGTAGGGTCCCAGTTTTTTGGCTGACAGTCCAGTCTTTAAACACTTCAACAACAGCTGCTCTGGAACATTTCACGAATGCGGCGGTTTCGGTGATACTCACTCCATGACTCCGAGCTCCTACAATCATCCCACGTTGAAAGTCCGTCAAATCGTATTTTTTACCCATCTCATCACCCAAAAATCACTTCTACTACTGTCGCAAGCACTAAGCTTTCCCTTTTTATACTAGCCGTGCCCTCTGGCGGCAACAGCGTGCAGCCATAGCTCATTTGCTTAAAACCGTCAGGTGGTCATAATAAAGTGGCCACTCAGTGTATAACAAAATGTTATAGATTTTATTATCATATAGCACATTTGTCAATAGTAGTTAGCGTTTATATGAATTCTTCAGCAATACTTTGAAGTATTTTCTACCATAATGCCCTTTTTTTTTCAATTTGAATTTGTTTATGTAGCAGTCTAACATTTAGATTTTCTTGTTTAAAGCATATGCTGAAAGTCAGTCATTGCAATCACAAAGCGTATGTATGTGTCTTTTCGCTTTAGTCTTTTACAGATTTTGCAGATATACTTCTGAATCATTTCATACTGCAAGATTTGTGGAAATTTTATATCTGTTTCACCAACCCATGTTATTACGTTGTTGCTTTTAGCTTGTTTCGGAAAGCATCTGGACATGCGAGGTAAACAAAAGATCACAAGAACCGTGTGTAGTTTTAAAAAAATTCCGGGTTTTAGCCATTCTTAACTATAACAAATTCAGGAATTTCCAATTTGTTAAAAGTGTCCAACATATTTAATACCAGATGTAAAAAGCTTAAATATTTCATTATGGAAAAATTTCAGCCTTCGAAAAATGTTTGATCCACCGCCCCCAAGATTTTTTAACACCCCCACCTCTTTTTTCTTTTTCCGCACCTGTCCAAACTTTTTTCATCTCCTCCAATTTGAAATTCCTCGATAATCCCCTGAACGGTGTTAAGATAGGTCGATAATGAAAAGAAACGTCATAAATGTTTTGCATTTTACTGATATCAGTTCAGACTGAATGGCATAAGCACTATTACGATACATTACCAAAATTGTGAATGATTTATTGGATTGGAAAGAAAGCAATGTCCGATGACGAGGTACCCGAGGTCAAAACCCCGTCCACGGCGCACATCGGCCACTGAAATTGTGCAACACTCCGCCATGACACCAAGAAGTAGGTGACTTAAGTCAGTGGCAGTTAGTCGTCAGAAGGCTAAAGCTAACATGGATGTGGACAAGGAACAAATCCGCCATTACATGCTATATGAGTTTCGTCGCAGTAGCACCCCTGCAAGTGCTGTAAGGAACATCCCCAATGCCATATCACACCGTTAGTGCTATCGGTGGTTCGAACGGCATCTGGGGGAAAATTCTGACCTGTCAGACCGTTCCCGGAAGATTCGCAACCATGGATACGGACGTGCTGAAGACCTTAGTGGTGACCGACACTCGTGTGACCACACGGGAGTTGGCCGAACATCTGGGGACTGACTACCTACACGAACATTGGCACGAACCTCCGTCGATTTTGAAAGGTGCACAACAGGGGAATTTGGGTACCTCCTCTACTCACAGTTGAGCATAAAGCAAATTGTGAGAGTGCATGCGTTTCCTTGCTTGCACGTGACCAAGCTGATCCCTTTCTGGACCGCATTATGACACGTGACGAGAAATGGGTCCTGTATCACAAGGTCAGCTCCTGGAAACGGTGGTTGGACCCAAACCAGAAGCGCACGCCGACCCCCCAAAGCAAGCTGACATCCACGTAAGGTGCTGTTGTCTGTTTGGTGGGATATGCGGAGTGTCATGTTTTTTGAGCTGCTGCCGGAGAACATCACTATCACCACCGATGTGTATTACCGACAGCTCGACGATCTTCACGCATCGCTAACGTCGAAACGACTAGCACTGTTGAACCGCAAGGGCAACCGCCCCGGTGGCGCAGTGGTCTAAGAGCTGTCTTATAACCATTCGTCCGAGAAGAGTCCAGGTTAAAATCACGGTGAAGCATGGATGTTGTGTGTTTTCTTGCGGCACTGTCTCTCTCCCTGCCCCGGGGACAGTGGCCCTAAAATGCGGACGGACGATTGCTTATTGTCCACCGAGTTGCTCAAGGTGGTCGTTAAACCTCCAATAAAAAAAAACGTTGTACAGTTTAGTTAACTTTACAAATCAAGTTGACTCTACAAGTTTTCACTCCGACAACAATTGTTACTCTCCAGTTAACTCTACGACTGTTATCGTACTTTGGTTATTTTGAAAAAAAAGCAAGCTAAGATTGTTGGCTGTTGTTTTAAGAAATAAAATCGCGACGGCATGTGATCGATTTTTAGAGTTACATATATCGTAAATAAATACTCAATTTCCACATGTTGACATGTTAATATTCAATTTCTACATCTTAAATAAATATTCAATTTCTATATGTTGTAACGAGAGCTAACGCTGATCTTGTAAATCAAACCATGATCGAGGTTGCAGAGTATACAAGAAGTACGCAAGTCCCTCGTTGACCCAAAGGCCCTGTTTACGCCGAAAATGGCCCCACGTGACTTAGGAGAAAGAACAAATCAGGAGTAGTGAAATAGCTCGACTGAGTGAATGCTTACGTAACAGAGGTATCAGATTCCTTAGCAAGCAACACCAACTACTCACAGATGGGAAAGAAGCCGCCGCTTGGCAATGAATGACTGCGTGAGCGACGTCTTCCGACTTAGTTTGTAAGACTTCTTTCAGGCGGTCGCAACGTCTCTCTCTCTTTGCTCGTTTTGGCGCCCACTGAGAAAGCGCTCAAAATTTTACTACAGGACGCACGGGATCGTCGGCAACATAGATTAAGCCGCAATCCTTTACTCCAAGACTTTGAGCGAACGAACGTACATTTACTAACCAGCAAAATTTCGAGATGCTCTGGAAGTTCGTCATTTCGATTTTAATACTGGTTACTTATCCGGTTTCCGGGGAGCGCCCTCCAGCTGGACCATCTGCGTACTTGGGACACCGAATGATCCCTCAAAACTTTCCTGGACGGTGTCGAAGAACTCCTGTCGAAGCCACGATGACTTCAGGAGACAAAGGATTTCATATACATATATCTGGTAATACTGACAAATACGTCCCTGGGCAAAACTACACAGGTAAGCACTGCGTAGTATTTATTTATGCATGCATGTTCGTGTTGTAAAATCAGAGGTGGTCAACTTCCATACTCCCGCTGTCCAAGACTGAATATATTGAGGTACTTAGTTCCCCACGTAAATTTGGGGCTAACAGAAGTTACGAAAATCTAATACATAGACACAAATTTGTTACTGTGTACAAGTGCGTAACAAAATACAAGTATTAAGTGGCTAATTAATATTTATTATCTGAATAAAAACTGGAAAGAATACAGGTGTTTTGTAAAAACTGAATGATATGGTATCATTTCTGGGAAAAGATGATGCGTTGTAATGAGTTTGAAGACTTAACAAAGAAGCTCAGGTACATAGAATTCTTAGATACCATTTCAGCTGATAATTTGAAAGCAAACTGTTTTAATAGGGACTTCGCCTGCAAAACAGTGACATTAGTAATTAATGCTGCAGCAAGCGTACTTGCTGATAAAAATCAAATCAGAAATTGTGAAAATCATCTGTCGTTTCAATTTCAGTTGATGAAACCACTCATATGAAAGAAGTCAGTTATAAACTATATCAGGGATTTATACGCCCCCAGATTTCTTCGACATCCACATAAGTCTCAACGACTCTCAATTTGAAGGTGTGTAATACCGGCATATATAATAAAATATGTTATACATTTTATTATCATGTAGCACATTTGTCAATAGCAGTCAGCGTTTATATGAATTCTTCAATACTTTGAAGTATTTTCTACCTCACTTTTTTTTCAATTTGAACTGTGTGTATGTAGCAGTCTAACATTTCGTTTTTAGTTTTTCTTGTTTAAAGCATATGTTTAAAGTCAGTCACTGCGCCTTCAAAACGTATGTACGTATCTTTTCACTTCAGTCCATTACAGATTTTGCAGATACACTTTTAAATCATTTCAGCTTGCGCAAGATTTGCGGAAATTTTATAACTACTGTTTCACCAACCCATGTTATTACGTAGTTTCTTTTGGTTTGTTTACGGAAATATTTAGACATGAGAAATAAAAAAATAAAAACAGCACAAGGACCATGTAAAGTTTTGGAAAAAAATAATCCCAATTTTAACCATTCTTAGCCATAAAAAATTCAGCAATTTCCCATTTATTCAAAGTTTCCCACTTATTAAGTACTAGATGTAAAAAGCTTAAATATTTTGTTGTAAAAAAAATTTCAGCCTGCAAAAAATGTTTTCATCTACTCCCTCATCCCAAAATTTTCAAAGCCTTCACCCTAGATTTTTTCAGCACCTACCCAAACTTTTTCACACCCCTGTAATTAGAAATTCCTAGATAATATCCTTAACGGTATTAAGATAGGTCGATAATGAAAAGGAACGTCATAAATGTTTTTGCATTTTACTGATATCAGTTCAGACTGAATGGCACAAGCACTATTCCGACATATTACCAAAATTGTGAATAATGTATTGAGTTGAAAAGAAAGTTATGTCGGATGACGAGTTACCGGAAGTCGAAGCCCCGGCACACCTTGGCCACTGGAATTGCACAGCAGCATGCATCAGCAAATAGGTTGCTTAAGTCAGTGGCAGTTAGCCGTCAGAAGGCGAAGAGTGTAAACGCCAGCGAACATGCACATAACGCTATTGCATGCTGCAAGAGTTTCGTTGCGATATTACCAATGTGAACCCCCGTGCAATATATTGTCATTGTTGCCGTTGGCTCGAATTCGAACGGTTTCGAGAGGAAAATTTTGACCTTTCAGACAGTCCCAAAACCGGAAAACCCGCAACAGTGGATATGAACATGCTGAAGACCTTAGTGGAGACCGACCCACATGTGACCACGCGGGAGTTAGCCGAACTGCTGGGGACTATCCACATGTGACCACGCGGGAGTTGACCGAACTGCTGGGGACTACCCACACGAACATTGTCACGTACCTGCGTCAGCTTGCGAAGGTGCACAAGAGGAAAGTTTAGGTACCCCACCAACTAACAGTTGAGCAGCAAGCAAATCGCATGAGTGCATCCTTCTTTACCCTGCTTGCACGTGACATTTTCGAACCCTTCTTGGACCGCATTGTGACAGATAACGAGAAATGGGTTCTGTATGAAAATATCAGTGCACGGAAACAGTGGTTGGACCTAAAACCCATTTAGACCTCCAAAGCAGGCTTACACACACGTATGGTCTTGCTGCCTACTTGCTGGGATAAGTGGGGTGTCTTGCATTTGGAGCTGACGCCGGACAACTGTAACCGGGGCTTCCATATTTATCAGAAGCGATATTCTGTAGCCATTTTTAGAGATAGTGAATTCTAGTCATTTTCTTTCATTTCCCGCCATTTGGATGAGAATTGCAACAACAGGCAAAATATCTTTTTCCCACGCGTCGCAGCAGAGGGCAATTAAGGAATCTCGCGTTTTTCGGAGAAGAGGGATCTTAGGGTGTGGCCTGAGGGAACGCGGTGGCAGAAGGTCAACGAAGCAAGAGAGTTTTAGCGGGGGTGCAGTATTCTTCGGGACAAAAGGGAAGGAGGACGGAATTGAGGCGGATGATAGAGGAAACAGAAGGAGATGAGCGGAATTCGGCGTGTAGGATACCGAGGGAGAACTAAAAGAATGAAAGCACGAAAATGACGGACAAAAGCTTGATGACATTCCCCGTAACATCTGAATAAACGTTTTCCTCACTGTAAAATTTAGCTTCAGTCGATTCACTTTTCTATGCTTTGTATTGTATTTATCTGCTTCAGTTGGGAGAATTACGGATTAAACCACCGATACCGAACTTACTGCAAAGGAAGCATCTGACGAACCCTCCACACGGGGCGCTGTAATAGAACTCAGCACCAAGCCCTGTAACATATGAATGATTACGAGACACATTGCAGGCGATGACTCAGCAGGTCGAAAAGTTTCACCAGCACTTCATAACGTCAATGGTAATCGGAGCAATGGGTGCCGTGCGACAAGTCCCCGCTCCTGCAGACGACGTCGAACGGTACGTGCTGACACAGGTTGTTGCGCAATACACCCTAATTCCTGCGCTAACGTTCGTGATGAGGCGGTGCGAGCCGTCATTGCCCGCCGCACAACATCCCCGTCCTCTCGTTCGGTGATGTGCCGCGGCTGCGGCAATCGCTCACGTCAGTCCTTCCGTCCCTCCTGCACCCACCGAATCCACAATCGCCTCACTGTGGCTGGATGTCGTCCCACACGGGCGGCGATGTCTCGGTACGATAAACCGCTGTGACGATAAGCCAGTATTCGTCCTCTGTCGAACTCCGAAACGCGCTGGAATGACTGCCGTATTCTGCGACAAGGCGTCATGAAGCTTCCCACTCACAGGTCCGGCAGCACAACATACTTTCACTTTCTCATGACGTGCTGTTTAGTTCAATGTACGCGTACTTCAGTGAATTCGATATTGATTAGGGTCAAAATCGATGACTTTATTTTATTATAACAATACAGTACATGAAATAAATTTTATCGTTATTATAGGATTATCTTAATTATGCCTCTTCCTTTGATAAGGAAGGTATGTCGTCCTTACAGCTACTTGCCAAGAAATGATGTATGAATAAACTCTCAG
Organism: Macrothele yani; assembly: GCA_039090855.1. Lineage (NCBI taxonomy): Eukaryota > Metazoa > Arthropoda > Arachnida > Araneae > Macrothelidae > Macrothele > Macrothele yani. The sequence goes on from CM077002.1 coordinate 51,302,952, forward strand.
TGAATAATACAGACATACGAGATTTTGGTGTAGCTAGAAGGGAAGTGTCCTCCCAACATGGGTATGGGTGATGTGTTCCCTTATTTACAAGTCTAGAAACAGCTGTCGTCTGTGCACCCCATTTTCACACTATACCGGTGTTCGGTTAGTCTAGTCCTTAATGGGCGGACTGGTTGGTTGGTTGGTTGTTTGGAGGTTTAACGACCACCGTGAGCAACTCAATGGGCTATAAGCAGTCGCCAGTCCCTAATTTAGAGTCACTGGCTCCAGGGAAGGGAGAGAGCCAGTGCCTTAAGACAAACACAACATCCATGCCTCACCGGGATTCGAACCCGGACCCCTTACGGACGAATGATCAGAGACCAGCGCCTTAGACCACTTCGCCACCGGGGTGGCAATGGGCGGACTGTTGAACCAATATGCAGGGTTACAAGGAAAGTCCTTGATCAGGCCAATATCTCACGAACTACGGCAGTTAGCGATTTACTTCTTGTGCAGCTGTATAAGAAATCCCCTATGGCGCACACAATAACACCACGAAGGATCCCGTCGCTCCCCCCCTCCTTAGGGGTGGGGTGGTGAGAGGGCTATCGCGCCCCCTTTGGAGATAGGGCAAAAAAATAAATCAAAAACTTGTTCAGCGAGGCAAAAATAGCACATAAAAGTTTTTGTCCCATAACAAAAGATGGAAGGGGACTCTCCAAATGCGAAAAAAGCGGAAAGCTACCTGAGTCGCTGTGTCCAAAGCATATTTGCTTAGATTTCAAATGTGCTTTCTGTTCTGTCGTCAGAATGCAAAAATGATATGCGTGGTCGGTATGCCAACACTTCGTGAACCAGTGACGGCAAGTCGAAAGATTTGCCACGTACGCAAGTCAATTAGATGTGCACACAGTTTTCTTATTGGATGAGTGTTTGGCCACTTTGTGCTATTTCTCCTTGTCTCAGTGTATTTTTTACTGTATTGGACATCAAAGTCTGATATTGAATATGTCAAGGAACTGCGTTTTATTTCAGAACAAGAAGTGTTGATAAGGATTTTAGGAAAACTTTTCCTTTGTGCTTTTATTTATTTAGAACTTACCAGTTTAGATAAGTTCTAAGTAATAAGTTTCTGTCGTTGCTTCCAGATGTTGTGTTTTCTTGGGGCCACATTTCCGATCCCCTTCTATCTTTTGTTACGGGACAAAAAACATTTATGTACTATTTTTGCTTCGCTGAACAAGTTTGTAATTCACTTTTTTGCCCTATTTGAAAAGGGGCGCGCGATAGCCCCCTCACCCCCAAAAAGAAGGGTGGGGGCGAGGGGATCCCTCGTGATGTTATTGTGTGCGACATAGCGGGTTTCCTATACAACTGCATAAGAAGTAATCGCTAACTGCCATAGTTCGTGAGATATTGGCATGATCAAGGACTTTCCTTGTTACCCTGTATATGCGATATGGCTCCGACGGTTCCAGCGATTTTAGCGGGATAGTGTACACTCCATTTTTATTGAGAATATCAGCAACATCTCTGTCGCTCTTTACCAGAGATAAGGTTGTTGGTACTAATCCCGAAGTCAATATTGGCATTATTACATGCGTTTTTTAAAATGTTGACTAAGCAAGGTACGAAATCCACGGAGTCAAAAAAAAACACTTTGATATTCACGCTGTAGTGTAGTAATGGTTGAATTCAGAAAACGATAATAGAGCTTGTTTTATTATTTGACATTTTTTACTATGTTTTAACACATCGTGGCTTTTAATTGTGGTTTTAAACTTGTCAGTTTGACTATTGTGCAAAAATTACGGCATTGCGTACCTTTTTTGATAGTCGAAAAGTGATAACAAGTTTAGGATAAAATAGCAGTAATTATAATCAACTATGTATTGAAGAAATTCTTTGGGACCTTGAACATTTTTGTTGTCCGCAAGACTGTTTTTTATGATTTGTAACTCATTAACAAAGCTCATCTGGTTCGTCGGAATTGAATTTAATTAATTCTTTAGCTGATGTTCATATAGCTTCAATAAGAGCATAGTCCATTTGGGTAAGAAATGCGTATCTACTCTGCACTGATTTAACTCTTTTAAGTGACCGATGTACCTCAACTGAAGGATGCACCAAATTTTCTCCGCTCCCTGTACATAAATATTCACAAAGTGGGCAGGTTTTACAAAAGCTACGGCAAAACAATTATTTTCCCTCTTCATCTCAGCAGTATGGACCATAAACCTGCCACTAATGATAAGAGGTCATCGCTCTTTTCACGTTTTTCTTTAACACACAGCAACCGAAAAACTGTATTTCACCAACGCTGGAATTGGACCCCAGATCTCTCGATAACTAGCAGAGTTCGTTTGCCTTACCCTACGGTGCCAACAATCCACGGCGCTATGTGTATTTATCTGTCCTCACTCTTACTCCTCTAGTCCCTGCTCCATGTCCTAAGGCACGAAGGTGAAAGGTTAGTCACACAGGCATGAACACCGGGCCACTGGGCAGAAGCAAGTGACATCTTCGCGGTTCTCTTCTATTTTCGGCGCCATTGTTACATCCCTTTTACCAGGTAATCAGTTAGAAAGGATTAATGTCAATTATTCGCCTAAATGACCACTTTCAATAAGAAACCTAAGGGGAAAACGCTTTCTAAGGCTCACGTTTCCTCGTTCGGCCCACTTCTTAGACATCGAATATATTCGATTGAGCTGATGCTAACCTATTTTGCTAATCCCGAGTTAAATCGTTCCTGTCAACCAAAGAGTTAAAAAATTGAAGTCTGTTATCTTATTGAATCAACAATGCACATATATTTATAGCATCCCCGGTGCGCAGTGGTCTAAGCGTGGCCTTCTGACCTTTCTTCAGCAGTGGGTTCGTGTTCGAATCCCGGTGAGGTATGTATGTGTTTGCCTTACGGCTATGGCACTTTCCTGGAACCAGTGACCCTAAAGTAGGGACGGGTGACTGCTAATAGCCCATCAAGGTGGCCGTTAAACTTTAAATTAAAAAAAAAAACATGTATTTATAGCAGAGAATCTTTGTGTGTGAAGTTTGTAGGTAACGACCACCATGAGCAACTTAACGGGCTTTCCCTAATTTAGGGCTAACTGATTCCAAGGAAGGGAGAGAGCTGAACCGTGAGACAAACACAACATCCATGCCTCAGCAAGATTTGAACCCGTGCCCATCGTGGATGAATGTGCACAAGCTAGCGCTTAAACCAATACGCCATCGGCGCGGCGAAGATCAGAGTGCCCCGTTAAGTTAAGGTTTTGTTCAGATACTAACTCGCAAAAACTGAATTTTTACAGTTTGGATCAATGTAGATGTGTTCCTTTTTTCTTTTATAAACAAATTTCCTGTAGTTTTTTAGTAATACTTTAGAGGAGTTTGGAGACCCTCTAAGCAGAAAGACCCCGGTGTATTATCTCCTCTGCATCCCATCCTTGCATAACCCCTGACTGTAGGAGCTACATGAGCTAGTTAGTTTGAAGGTAGCCGTCAGTCAATCGATTTCTTGCGAGAATTTGATCGCCTTCAGTAAGGAAAGTGTGCCTTTAACCTGCAGTGTCCCCTCCCCTACCTCAACTCGAGACATTTTATGCTACCAAGCCAAATGTTAATAAATTTAGGCTATAATGAAAAAGAAAGTTTCGTTTCTTTTGATGCTACAAATATTTCTCCAATTACATTTTTGTAAATATTTATTCAAGTATTATAGTTTATTTTGCTAAAAAGTGTAATAAGACAATGTCGTTCTTCAACATTTAAGTAGACTAACTTTATTTTAAATACACTAGACATGAAAGAAAATGAAACGCATATAGCGTATTAAATCCGTTTATTTTTGTGGTGTAGTCAGCATAAAGATTCGCCAAGTTTTCGCACTCCATTGGGAGGCTTTTTCAAGGCAATGGTAGACATAAAAATGCAGAGAATTGGAACATGTAAAGAACGAAGATGGTTTTTTGAAAATAACGTGGGTGACATCACGATCATATTACACGAATTTTTATCACGCAATTATACGGAGCGCAGTGATATGTTTCCTTCTTTTAATAACGCATGCCAAACCATTGGTAGTTCAATAGAGACTATATCATTGCATGCCGGCAAATTGGCATGCAATGATATAAGTTGACATATTGGTTAATGATATGGCTTTATATATTGGTTAAAGAATTTATTACGCAAATACAACATATTAATAGCAATTAAGTCATCGACCCCCTTATCACATATAATATCAAGTTGTAAGGAGAGACAGTGTGAGAAAGAAAAGGCGGGTGTGTACACTATACCGTTGGTATATCCTGACAACACGGAAACGATATATATTGGAATGTCAAAGTGATCCTTGGACACTAGATGTAAAGAACACGTATGAAGTAACCAGGACATGCAGAATACATCCCTCGCCAAAGAAATCATGCATTGCTCGGCCGCTCCTGTATAGAATAATAGTAGAAGAATTGCCCCTTACACGAATTTTAAAGAGATTGCCATCAGTGAAACTGTTGAAATCCGATCCAGCAAACTGGCATGCAATGATATAATCTCTATTGAACTACCAATGGTTTGGCATGCGTTGTTAAAAGATGGAAACATATCACAGTGCACCGTATAATTGCATGATAAAAATTCACGTAATATGCTGGTGATGTCATCCACGTTATTTTCAAAAATCATCTTCGTTCTTTATGTGCTCCAATTCCCTGCGTTTTTAGCACGTCTTTTGTAACAAACGATCGTGCTTATGTTATCGGTTTGTCCGTCCGTCTGTCCATCCGTACCCACGATATCTCTGCAACTATTACTCCGATTTGAAAAATTCTTTTTGCATTGGGAAGCTTGAAATATGCGAATGATGAATTTCGTTTTTTTTTTTAACGATGTACAATTTCGCCGCAAGAGGGCGTAAATGCAGATGATGTCGAATTCAAAAATACGTTTTATTCCACATATTTGCTTCTAAACATCCGATTGAAAAACTTCTTTTATCTTTCGATTCCATTTATGTCGAAGAGTATTTTAGATATAATTACTTTTTCAAATTACGCATAGGTGTTCCGCTAGGGGGCGTAAAAGTAAATTACGTTTTTCCTGATAACTCTTTTTCTAGAGTTCCGATCTGAAAAATTCTTTCTTCAGCGGATACATCTCCTGATGGAAACTATTTTGCATATAATTTCATATTTTTGGTAAAGAATACTTTGGCCACCAGGGGGCGTAAGTGTTAATTTTTGCTTCTGATGTATTTGCCACAAAATCTGAGCTTCTAAAATATCAATTGAAAAATTCATTCGTGGAATGCCACTCACATCGATAAACCTTTTCGGAATATTTTCTTCTTAAAATATTCCATAGTCTCTCCGCCAGGGGCGTAGATGTATATCTTATTTTTGTCAATATCTCTACTTCTAAGTGTCCGATTTGGAAAATTCCTTCTTTGTTGGATAGTGTTTTCAGTGTGACATGTTTTTCATATAATTTCAAAATTTGCAAGTAATTCATAGACTTTCCGCTAGGGGGCGTAGAGGTAAATTGCGTTCCCCCTATATCTCTGCTTCTAAATCTCGGATTTGAAAAATTATTTTTGCACCGGATACAGCACCTGACGGGAAATTGTTTGCACATAATTTCTAATTTTTGTAAAAAAATGGTTTGGCCACCAGGTGGTGTAAATCTTAATTTCCGCTTCTGATGTATTTGCAGCAAAATATGAGCTTCTAAAATCTCGACTGAAAAAAACGTCGTTTGTTGACCGATACTACACTCATGCCGACAACCCTTTTAGGAACATTTTCTTCTTGAAATAATGCATGGTTTCTACGCCATGTGGCGTAGCTGTATAACTTATTTTTTTCAATATCTCTACTTCTAGGAGTCTGATTTGAAAAATTCCTTCTTTGTTGGATAGTGTTTCCGATGCGAAATGTTTTTCCTATGAATTCAAAATTTTCAAGTAAATCATAGACTTTCCGCTAGAAGGCACAAAGGTAAATTGCGTTTTCGGCGTTATTTCTGCTCCTAAAACTCCGATTTGAAAAATTCTTCCTGTATCGCATACAAGACCTGATGGAAAATATTTTTCACATGATTTCTAATCTTTGGTAAAGAATGGCTTGGCCACCAGAGGGCATAAGTGTTAATTTCTGCTTTTGATGTATTTGTAGCAAAATCTGGGCTCCTGAATACTCAACTAATTTTTTTTTTTTCTTGAATTGATACCGCTCATATGGAAAAAAACTTTTGAGAATACTTTCTTCCTAAAATAATACATGGTTTTCCCACCAAGGGACGTAAATTCACATCTTATTTTTGCCGATATCTCTGTTTCTAAGAGTCCGATTTGAAAAATTATTTCGGTGTCGGAGAGCGTTTCCGGTGCGAAATGTTTCTCATATAAATTCATGTTTTTCTTAACGCACGAGTCTGCAACCAAAGGGCGTAAGTTCACGATTCCGTTTACAGCAATATCTGAGGGATTAAAAACCCGATTGAAAAACTTCTTTCTTCCGTCAGATACTATTGTTTTCCATACCGGTTCCATTGACTTTGAATAGCTTTGATAAATTTAATTTGCGTCAGAACGGATTCAAAAGACGTACTTATTACACCCGAAAATTCAGTACTTTCTTGTTGTTTAATTTTTGCCCCCGACAGATGCAATTATCACCAAAATTATCCATGTATTTCTCTATTTCGCTGATAAATTTTCCCGTTAAGAAACAGATAAATTTGTGTATTTGTCTGGTCACACATGCATACAGAATCAAAAATTTCGCCCCGGTGGCGTAGTGGTCTAAGCGATGGTTGCTGATAATGCCTCCGAAAGCGGTTCGGGTTTGAATCCCGTGAGGCATGGATGTTGTGTTTTTCTTACGGCACCGGCTCTCTCTCCCTTCCCTGGAACCAGTGACCCAAAATTAGGGACGGGCGACTGCTTATAGCCCGTTGAGCTGCTCACGGTGGTCGTTAAACCTCCAATAAAAAAAAAAAAAAAAGAACCTCTACCCCCCCCCCAAAAAAAAAACAACTACGAAATTTGACATGTAATAAAATACCTGGACCAAACGTAAAACCTCTTTTATTATCGAAAAACGTGTTGGTGACAGCCAAAATTAGAAGCAGTTTATTTTTTTTTTGTTTTTTCTCCTCTCTCTCTCTCTCTCTCTCTCTCTCTCTCTCTCTCTCTCTTCTTTTTTCTTTTGCTTTTAAAAAACGCTACCGGCAAAAGATTTTTCTTCTACTTCGAGACCGTTTTAGTACGGCTTCCTGTCGGAAATGGTTGTTTTACTAAGGAGTAAACTTTTTACAATTTCAACTCCTGTTTTAATTAACGGATATCGTGATTTTTACACAATTACTTAAGTGCCATTCCGTTCTAAAAGTTAAGAAGAATTCTATGATCAAATTAATTGATTTTTTCTCTTTTAAGTAGATCCCTTCGGAAATATTACCAAATTACTCGCTTTCCGGATTCCCTCAAAAGAGGAAATGTCTAGACTTTCTGTATGCGAGTGTTTCGCGTAAATTTTCGAAAATGTTAAACAAAACTAATCGTGCATAAAATGCATGCGCACTTTCTACCAATACATGTACTGTATGTATACCTTCTCTTCTGCGATAATTTCTAAAGGCATAAATACGTTTAAGAGAATATTGTTCCACAAAATACAGATCAGAAGAAAATCCTCCAAATACCTGGCGTCAGTGAATAAACAAAGACATCACTCTTTCCACGTTTTAGCAACACTTAGCAACCGAAAAATTGTTATTCGGTCACCGCTGGGGAAACGAATCCCAGTTCTCTCGATCTAGCCGAGCGCGTTAGCCTTACACCACGGTGGCCAACAATCCACGGGGCAATGTGTGTTTTTCTGTCAGCTTCTGACATCATAAATGCGTGAGATGGGCTCAGCTACTGAGACGTCTCCATCTGGTGGGCATTAACGTGACCAAATAACAATTTTTCGGTTGCTAAGTGTTGCTAAAACGTGGAAAGAGCGATGTTTTTGTTTATTCACTGACGCCACGTATTTGGAGGATTTTCACTTTGGATTTCGCCCTTTGGATTTAACTGCTATAATTAATATATAGCCAGTTCCGTTACTGCCCACCAGATGGAGACGTATCCGTAGCTGAGCCCATCTTACGGATTTATGTCAGAAGCTGACAGAAAAGCACACATAGCGCCGTGGACTGTTAGCTACCGTGGTGTAAGGCTAACGCGCTCGGCTAGATCGAGGGATCTGGGATTCGATTCCCCAGCGGTGTCCGAATAACAATTTCTCAGTTGTTAAGTGTTGCTACAACGTGGAAAGAGCGATGTCCTTGTTTAGATCAAAGGAAGCCCCCCCCCTTTTTTTTTCAGAAATACAAATAATCAAATTTCATTAGGAATTAACACATCGCGCGATGTCTGTGATGTATAAATTTGAAGCGTGAAGGCTTCTGTATGACAATCGCAGACGCCCATAAAGCCCTTGTTATTTCGCCAGGGGCTTCAGTTACAGTTCCAAGCGGATTGTGGTATAGTGAAGAGGATGATGGATGAGAGTCAAATTCGTGTCATTTGCTTATTTGAATTTACACTTTGACACCGTGCGTGGAAGGCAGCTCGCAACACCAATACAGCATTTGGGAAATGCACCGTTAGCGAACGCAAGATCCAACATTGGTTCGGCGATATGAGCCTCGAAAACGAGCCACGCGGTAGACCAGAAGTGGGTGTCATTGATGCCGAGTTGAAGACCTTGATTGATTCCGATCCACGTCAAACGGTAATAGAAATTATCGAGAAACTCGGAGTACACAATGCAACCATTTCCCAACACTTAACGCCATAGATAAAGTCAAGGAGATGCAAATTAGATCATACATATGTTGACGGAACAGCAAAAAACACGACAGTTTGATTTCTGCTCTTCTGTGCTTCCTCGAAACCAAACGAATGCCATTTGGGAGTGCCCCGTCACGTGTGACGAGAAATAAATACTGTATGACAATCGCAGAAGTACATACTCCGGAATAGGTATTCAGTCTCAGGAAGATGATGGACAGTGTTAGTGGTCCACTGCTGGTGTGATCCACCCCTCCATCTTACGTAACCAAGTGAAACAATCACGGCAGACAGTATTGTCAAGAACTTTGCATTATGCATGGAAAACTGCCCACCAAACAACTGGCATAAGTCAGTCGCCATGGGCCCATACTTCTCCGTGATAATGCGAGATCACGCCTTGCACGACAAACGATCATGGAGCTGAACCAGCTGAGGTACGAAACACTACCTCATCCGCCTTATTTAGCTGACTTGTCACCTATGTATTATCACTTCTTTTAAGCACCTGGACACTTTCCTGCTGAGTAAATTGCTTCTCCAATCAAACATCAGTTGAAACTGCATTCCATGAGTTTGTCGCATACCGACGCTTGATATTTTTTCACGACATCGTACAGAAGCTTGTATGCCGTCCGTGTGGTGCAGTAGTCTAAGCTAGGGGTTCTCAATGCAGGGTGCGCATACCCCTTGGAGTTACGCCATAAGAGCTGCACAAGGGGAATAGAGAGACGACGAGATTTCTTTTTCGCAGTTCCACGCGCGTACGCCACGGATCGCGAGGACATAGGTCGTGTGGTCTAATAGCTTCACATCGCTCTTTGTGTTTATCAATATACTGTACGTAATTTATGAATACAAAATTTAATGTATGGAGCATATATACACAGTAGAGTAACATTATTGTGACCACCTCCTACTTTTGACGTCAGCAGCGCGTAGCCAATGAAAAAAGGTACATGTCGTGAGCTGGCTTGGAGGGTATATAAGGTATACTGTAGGCATTCTGAAAACATATCACTCGTTGCTGTCATGCATAATAGGAGCGATTTATCAGATTTGCAAAAAAAAGACCATTATCGGCTTTTGGGACAAGGGTGGCAGTATTTCTGAAACAGCGCAGTTTGTGAACTGTTCGCGTGCGTGGTTAAAGTGTGTCGTGATTGAAGAAACTGCACCACTGCGAATAAGCGAGAGGAAACTGTGGAGCACCACATGTCATTGATGTGAGAGGTGAGCGTCGGCTTCGAAGGTGCCTAAGAGCCGATCGACTCGCTACAATGTAGAAACTCACTGGCCGAATGAACCAGGGGGCTACCGGAAGTTTGCATAAAACGACATTTCACCGAACCCTGCTACACCTTCGTTAGCATAGGAGCAGTGACCATCCGGCTCCGATGCAGCCGGATGGTCGCTGCTCCTATGCTAACGAAGGTGCACCTGCAGAAAAGGCTTACATTTGCACGGCAGTATCGGCATTGGACCTCCTGTGATTGGCATTGCCTTCTCCGATGAGTCACGTTTTCTGCTTCATCGAACGGATGGACGTTGGCTTGTAAGGCGAGAAACATCGGAGAACAAACAATCTTCAACTATTGTTGGAAGAACACAAGCTGGTGGGGACAGCGTTGTGGTCTGCGGAATGTTCTCGTGGCATTCTCTGGGTCCACTCATACATGTGGAAGGCACTATGGACCAAATTCCTTATGAATCCATCCTTGTAGGCCACGTACACCCATACATGCTGATTGCCTTGGAGTGGATCATCCATACATGCTGATCGCCTGGGGTGGATGGGATCTTCCAGCACGACGCTGCGACGTGTCACACAGCTAAAAATGTCTGAGAGTGGTTGGAAGAACGCGATGAAAACTTCAAATTACTTCCATGGCCCCCTAATTCTCCAGACTTAAACCCAATTGAGCATTGGTGGGACCACCTCGATCGTGTTGTTTGCTCTATAGATCCTCCACCACACCCCATCCAGCAGCTGTCAGATGCACTGCAGTCAGCATGGCTCTACGTAGCTGTGAATACCTTCCAGTACCTTATTCAGTCATTCCCAAGCCCATCTAGCTGCTGTCCGCGCTGTACACGGCGGTCACTCTGGATATTAGCTGGTGGTCACAATGTGACTCGACCGTGTACGTACGTACGTGTGTGTGTGTGTGTGTGTGTGTGTGTGTGTGTTTTATTTTATTTCCATTGTTATACTCTAACTGTATGTAGTTTTATCTATCTATACAAGGTGTATGCGAGTTACACATTTCCAGGGAATACGTAAAGCATAAAAGGTTGAGAAACACTGGTCTAAGCGATGGTTTCTGATAATTCGTCCGAGATTGGTCCGGGTTCGAGTCCCGGTGAGGTGTGGATGTTTTTTGTTTTAAGGCGCTAGCTCTCCCTCTTCCCTACAACCAATGGCCCTAAATTAGGGACGGAAGATTGCTTACAGCCCGCTAAGTTGCTCACGGTGAGCGTTAAACTTTCAATCAAAAAAAAAAAAAAAGTTTGTCTCGTTGTCAAAAATACGCTGTTACAGGCAGTGAGTATTTTGCTTAATAAATGTCATTTTGTACCGTATTTATGGATGTTTGAGGTTTCCATGAATATCCCAACATTCTTTCGCAAGAAACTAATGCTTTCTTAAACTGAAATATATGTGTCTGACAAAGATCGAGACCTGAATTTGGGCTCATTGCAAGACACCCACCACATACGTCAAAATTTAACAAGTTGTTGAAAAAAAGTTACTTTTACTCAAAATTCACTGTATTTGTGCATTCGTATGAAGCTAAATATGAAACTTATATAATAGGCTATGTCTGTCCCTAACGCTGTGACGTTATTCAGTACTTGCAGCGCCATCTGCTTTTATCCGGTGGCGGAAATCGGAACTAAGCTCACCGCTATCGCAGGATACGTAAAATCAAGGAGAAATACAGGTAAATAAAGTAAAGATAGTAAGACAAACGACTTCATCTGTGGCAACACGCACGTGCTCGAACAACTGTCTGCGACGTTTGTTCTGTTACGTAGGTGTTATATCGTGTTTTATTTAATTTTCTTCTCATTGCAGAGTAATTTCATAAAAAGGGATAAAATTACATTCCCCTGGCCCCCTGTCTATTCTCAGGAATGTTTGTAGTCGATACAACTTGGCATTTGGAATTCGGACATCAAATATATTATCGATTATTAAGAAAGACAGAAACCTCATAGATCCGTGTGAAAGGTGTGAAATTTACAGCATTCCCATGAAACCAGTGGACAGTAGTTCATCACAAAAACTGTATATTGGCTCCACAAAACGCTCTTTACAACTGCCTTTCAGAACACATTTATAGTGTGAAGACTGGGGCTATGAACTCTGCCCTAGCTCGACTTTCACACAGTGCGACCCATTATCCGGCCTGGAAAGAGGCCAGTATACCTTTTACTCCATCGGACGTGTCTACTCTTCTTTTCACAGAGAGCTTGTATATTCACTCCCAGTTACAAGTCTGTTGTAAGGACTCATTACCTAGTGAAATACCACAACCGTGGAAATTATTATTTCCAGGAGGGTATCCACGTCAGACGGAATAACCTTGTAAGTGTTAAATTTATGTCATAACTTGCCTTATGTGTATCATAGTGCAAATTTATGCCATGACTAACCATATGTGGTTCAATTGTGTAACGTTGATGAACTTCCTTTTGCAACCTGATTTCCGCTAGAGTGCGGGGTGAGTACTCTTCAAAAATCGGTCCTACGTCATGGTAGCTCTTGGATATTGCATATATATATAGAGAGAGAGCACACTGGCACATACTACTGTAGTCTGAAGATGGGACATAGTGCTCCCGAAAGATTTCACTTATAATCTGTAAATATGTTAACTTTTAGTAAAGTTTTACCTGACTTGTAAAGGGTTTTCCCCTTTCATAAGTTTTTATCGTGTATTGACGGTGTTGTCTTTAACTTTTGAATTGTGGAATAATTTCATAAAGAGAAGTAGCGCGTTTCACCCATATATGGCACGGGCTATGAGCTAGTTATCTAATATTCATCAAGTGAAATTAAAGCACTTCGTAATTCAGTGAATGCATTTCCACCCGAGCATTCGCGTGCGCGTGTTTAACAGGTCATTTCACTGCTTGAGTTTTTAGTTTTCCGCTTCTGAAACCACAGTATGTCTGTGATATGAGAACACAAACACGTCTTATCTCAGGAAACAGTACGATATTCAATGAAGACCACCTAAAGATTGGATTATCTGCAATTAAATGTTATCAGTTCTTCAAAATAGCTTTTCAAGATAAAATATTAGGTTGCACGCTGGTTTTCTTCAATGGCTCCTCTGATTTAAAGAAAAACGACTGCCTGTCAAAAGAATGATCCCTCTGGACGCACATCAGCCTGCATACGTAGCAGAAAATGAACGAGTTAGGTAGGCGATTCGCGATGAGAAATAGCATTCTCAAGACATTACAATACAACAATTACTGTAGTGTCTTGAGCCCATGGAATTTCTAAAGGCTCATAAGGAAACATTTATGCCCAGGATTGAAGAAAATGTTCATGTTTCAAATTCAAACTTTTTCTCTATTGTTTTTAATTTGGCCTTTGCAACCCGGAAGTACCACGTAGCGGAAATCTTTGAGAATAAAAAGATGAATTCATGCTGAAAATCTGATGCTTATCCCATATAAAAACTATTTTTAATGCGGCTTTTGAAAGCGATGATATTCTGTCCAAAGAAGAAATAAAAATCTAAATATTATCCATCCGAATCAACATGGTTTTCAGTCTGGTAAGTCAACTGAATCAGCCTTATTATATCTACAACAAACAGTCCAACATAATTTTGATCTTAACTTATATAATATCGCTTTATTTTTGGACCTGTAAAAACCTTTTGATACCATAAATCATAATATCTTACTACACAAATTACACACTATTGGAATAAGAAACAATGAACATTCTCTTCTTAAAAGTTATTTATCAGGTAGGCAATAATATACTCACATTAACCAACATCTGTCCTCTCTTAAATTCATACCAACTGGTGTTCCACAGGACTCAATAATGGGACCACTACTATTCAGTATATACATTAACGATATCTTTACTTCCATAAATGATAATGATCTTCTTCTTTATGCTGACGACATAACCATTCTCACGTCATTTAATTTAACGACTAACACTATTTCAAGTATTAATACTCAACTTAATAACATCTCAGATTGGCTAAATTCCAATGAACTAATAATAAATACTACCAAAACAAAATCTTTGGTCTTTTCAAAACAAAATATTTCAGAACCGCATTCTATCACATTATCTATCAATAATACAAATATAGAACAGGTTAATTCCTTACTTTATTTGGGGATTACTTTAAATAGGGACCTTAGGTGGAACCAACATGTGGACACTCTTCTTCTCAGACTCTCTAAAAACCATTGGCGTTATCAGTACGGGTTTCACAAACCTTACCTACAAAACACTAATTCAATTATATTATAATATGTTTCAGACTCACATTAATTATGCTATCTTATCGTGGGGACAGACGATTAAATATAATTTAAAAAAAACTTCAAATTCTGCCAAACAAATATATAAGATTAATCGACCTAAAATTTGATAGAAATACACCACTATCCCTATATAATAACACAAGAGTTTTTCCAAATAAATACAACATTCTTACGATTAACCAACTATATAACTTTAATATTGGAAAAATTGTTTTCAAGCAAATTAAGAATAATTTACACACTAACGTCATACAAATTGTACCACAGATACACTCACATGCCACACGTACTAAATTACTTATTCAGCCCATTCATCCGAAGACTGAGACCATGAAGCAGAGTATAAATTACACTGGCCCACACTACTGGAATTCATTGCCGACGGAACTGACTTCTTTAAATAACTTTAAATTAAAAAAAAAAAAAAATTAAAAAACTACATAATGACTTGCGACTCCTCAAATTGATGATTGCAGTGGAGGGGGACTGATTATTACTATGACTTGTATATCTCAATGTAAATTGATTTTTAATGGTATCACCTGTAATGTTTATCATCTTTTTACATATCATTTTTAAACACTGTTTTGTTTGTAACTTTAACTCCTGACTTAAGTGTAAAATTTGTGTAGGGTGCATGGGACCCAGTCAGGCCTTGCTGGCCTTTTCTCCCTGCTTCATTGCTGTGCTTTTTTCATTTGATATTTTTGTAACACTGGTTTTCTGCTCAGCAAAATAAATGAATTGAATTGAACATACACTATATTATCGAAAGTATTCGGACACTCATTTTGTGTAGTTAATTTGCCAATTACGTCACAGCCCTGATCGGCAAATCCGCACGTTGCCTGATGTTTGCCAAGACGCACGTGACATGGTAAACATCTAAACATAGTATAAAATAAAGTCCCCGGTAGGCGTCTGTCTGTTTGTTCGGGCTAATTTCGAGGATCGCTGGCCGGATTTTGATGCGGTTTTCACCATTCCATAGAGCATTTGTCGAGGAAGGTTTAGTTAGGTGTATGAAACATTAATCTATGACAAAAGGGAGCCGAGCAGTAACGATTTTAGTGACAAGTCAAAGAAAACACCGCCGTTCACAATCTTTCGTGGCTCCCACTGCCTAAACAACGATGTGAGGCGACCGCTTTACGAAACTTTTTGCTCATTGGGAAAACGACGCGAGGCTCATGCGCGGCTGCCGTTGGGAAAAAGACGTGAGGCGCATGCGCGGTGGGTGGTCTGACAGCATGTAAGGCCACAGACTAAATGCGTAGTTACATCGCACGCTGAAAGAGAATTGCTTTATCGGCGCTCGCATGGACTAAATGCGTAGTTGTTTTCGTCCACACGTATGCATCCCTTTGAGTACCTCTTTAATTAAAATTTAAATACTTTATTAACATTATGCCGAGACGAAAACCGAATATAGGCCTTAGTACATTAGACGCTAAAAGAATTTGTTAATCCCGTCATAATGAAACTTTTAAAGAAACAAAATTTCGATTGACAAATGACAGACAAAGAATGGTTTTACAAAGAGAAAGACAGTCGCCTGTTGAACGTAATAATCGTCTCTCCTTAGATTCGCCGTAAACTCTAAATTGCTACCGTGCTAAGCCGTGCCGGGTCGCTAGTAATAGATACGTATCAACTGTAGAATAAGCCGTACGTCATAACTCAGTGAATTTCAACGAGGCACGGTCATAGAATGACATGTTAGTAACATTTCGCTTCCAGAAATTTCTGCCCTCCTGCAGCTGGCGCGGATGTTATTATGAGATGGAAACGCCTAGAAAAAACAACAGCGCAATCGCGACCTTGTAGGCTACGTAAAATGTCAGAGTGCGACTGCGGAGTGCAGAAGCTTGTTGTGTGGCAAAATCCCCTGTCCTCAGTAGCAATACTCACCACCGAGTTCCAAAGGCCACTGGAAGAAATGCTAGTACCATAACTTCTCCAGGAGCTGAAGGGAATGGGATTCTGCCAAGATCAACGCCAAGCTGGCGTCGGTTACGGTTTTGTAAAATTTGTCCCCAGTGTATTCTGGAACACTGGAAACTGTATTCGGAGGTGGGGAGTCACGCTTCACCATCTGACAGTCCGACGGATGAGTCTTTGTGTGGCGGATGCCAGGTGAACGCTGCCTGCTGGACTGTGTTGTGCCAAATGTGAAGTTTGGTGGAGGAGGCATCGTGCTCTGGGGCTGTTTTTCATGGTTTAGGCTGAGAACCATAGTTCCATATCCGAGAATCTTAACACAGTGCAGCCTATAATGAGGCTCTCGACAATGGTGTGCTCCCAACATTATTGCAATAGTTCGGTGAAGGTCCTTTCTTTTATCAATGCCCTCGTCCACAAAACGAGGCACGCGCAGAAATGGTTTGATGAGATAGGTGTATGAGAGCGTGATGTTCCCGCAGCAACGTACTAAAAGCCTTCCCTGTGGAGTGGCAGAATGGTAGACAGTTCCCGCAGCAACGTACTGTGAAAACCTTCCGAGTGGCAGAATGGTAGGCAGTTTCCACAGCAACGTACTAGCCTCCCCAGTAGAGTGGCAGAACGGTAGACAGTTTCCACAGCAACGTACTAGCCTTCCCAGTAGAGTGGCAGAATGGTAGGCAGCTTCCACAGCAACGTACTAGCCTTCCCAGTAGAGTGGCAGAATGGTAGGCAGTTTCCACAGCAACGTATTAGCCTTCCCAGTAGAGTGGCAGAATGGTAGGAAGTTCCCGCAGCAACGTACTGTGAAAACCTTCCCAGTAGAGTGGCAGAATGGTAGGCAGTTCCCGGAGCAACGTATTAAAAACCTTCCCAGTAGAATGGCAGAATGGTAGGCAGTTTCCGCAGCAACGTACAAAAAGTCTTTCCAGTAAAGTAGCAGAATGGTAGGCAGTTCCCGTAGCAACGTATTAAAAGCTTCCCAGTAGAGTGGCAGAATGATAAAAAGTTCCCGGAGCAGCGTGCTAAAAACTTTCGAGAAGAATGGTAGGCAGTTTCCACAGCAACTTACTAGCCTTCCCAGTAGAGTGGCAGAATGGCAGGTAGTTTACGCAGCAACGTACAAAAAGTCTTTCGAGGAGAGTGACAGAATGTAGAAAGTTCCCGCAGCAACGTACAAGCCTTCCCAGAAAAGAGTGAGTCTGCTATCATAGAGTGGAGGCTGTGATAGCAGCAAAGGATGGCTCAAATCGATATTAATTCCTTTCCTACTACAGGCAATTTGTGGATAGGCAAGTGTTCGGATACTTTTGATCATATAATGTATACCTTTATGTTAGGACCGGCCGACTTGTGAAGAGGATGTAAACATTTTTACGTGTTTTTAACTTTTATCTGTTCCTATGAATCTTCTGGTTATTTCGTTGGACTTTGTATACCTCCTTAACTAGTTCAAAATTGTTTGGCTAGTCCGTGTAGAGTTTAGATCAACAAATGAGTAAGCTTCATTTTGAGAACCTGCTCGTCTAGGGGAAGGGAGAAGCTATTATTTATCTGCGAGACTGCTTCAGATTCCTCAGTGCCATCAGCAGGAAATGTTTCACTTGGGAAGGGCGTCCGAGGTTGTGGCTTCAGTGACCCCATAGGATATTCGGGATTCCTGAATTAATCAAGCTAAGCTCCCAAAGAGCCTTTAATGGATATTTCAGCACTCTGCCAAAAACTTCTGAATGGTAATAAATGTTCCAGTAATATCTCTATCTATCTCTTCGTTCATGTGATACTTAATGTAGAAACAACCACTAATTTTAGCAGTTTTCGTTCTCGAAATTCGGAACATGACATTTTCTCGTGCGCAATAACTTTTGAAGACCTCGCGAAATAGAAATGTAGTGAAACATTGCAGGGTCATGATTCCAAAGTTGTGCTTTGTAACGTACCATCCATTCGGAAACTCACGTTTTTGTTTCACCGAGAATCATAAGAAAATAACTCAGCTGAACACCGTTATGTAAGAGTAGAAGTTGAAACTACTTAATCAACTGAGCAATTCAAAATTCAGCACTGTGATATGGGACGAGAATTAAGAAATACATATTCACCGAGTGATGACTGAATTATGACCACCCTTGTCAAAAACCGAAGCGGCCCGTTGACCATGTGATTTCCGAGAGGGCGCGATTAGTCGACCGACGTAGCTTATATAAGGTGTGAGGGGAACAGTAGGTGGTAAGATTCGTAGCGTGATGGCTAAACAGAAGGATTTATTGCACTTTGAGAAAAGACAGATTGTGGCATCTCGGTGAACGGCTGCCTCGATTCTCAAATGGCTGAACTGGTGAGTTGTTCGCGAGCAGAGTTAGGCAGGAATGCACTATAAAGTAATGGAAGTACAGATTGCAATTAACGTGTAGTGCATTACAAGGTAATGCAGTAACAGGTAATGCATTACAAGGTAATCCCAAGTATGGGTTGCACAAGGTAATGGAATTAATATGTAATGCATTACAATGAAGAGGATATAATTAAATTATTGAATAATGCCACTCCAACGCAATGGAATTATTTGGTAATGAAATTACACAATTTCCATATGATAATTACATACTAATAGTTTATAGAAATGTACGTGTGCCAAGAGCTATGTCTAGAAAAGTCGGCGATGTAACATAAAAAAACAGATACCGAAGTGTCGTGTAGAATGTTCTAGAAGCGGCAAGAATGGGTTAGACGTTATATTCTTGTTCTTTGTTGAAGACTAAGATGAATTGTTCTTTGCTATCATGTCTTTTGTAAAAAAAGGTCTTGCTTAGGTTATCGGTTTGTCCGTCCGTCCGTCTGTACCCACGGAATCTCTGCAGTCCGATTTGGAAAATTCTTTTTGGATTCGAAAGCTTGAAATATGCGAATGATGATACTTTATTTCGTTTTTTTTTACGATCTACAATTTCGCCGCTAGAGGGCGTAAATGCAGATGATGTCGAATTCAAAAATACGTTTTAATCCATATATTTGCTTCTAAACATCCGATTGAAAAAAATCTTTTATCTTTCGATTCCATTTATGTAGAAGAGTGTTTTGGATGTAGTTTCTTTTACAAATTATGCATAGATTTTCCGCTAGGGGGCGTAAAAGTAAATTGCATTTTTTCCGATAACTCTTCTTCTAAAACTCCTAATTGAATTTTTTTTTGCAGCGGATACATCTCCTGATACACAATCTTTTGCATATAATTTCAAATTTTTGGTAAGGAATACTTTGGCCACCAGGGGGCGTAAGTGTTAATTTTCGCTTCTGATGTACTTGCCATAAAATCTGAGCTTCTAAAATATTGATTGAAAAAATTCTTTCGTGGACTGATGCCACTCACATCGATAAACCTTTTCGAAATATTTTCTTCCTAAAATATTGCACAGTTTCTCCGTCCGAGGGCGTAGATGTATATCTTATTTTTGTCAATATCTCGACTTCTAGAAGTCCGATTTGAAAAATTCCTTCTTTGTTGGATAGTGTTTTCCGTGTGACATGTTTTTCATATAGTTTCAAAATATTCAAGTAATTCATAGACTTTCCGCTAGGGGGCGTAAAGGTAAATTGCGTTTTCCCCTATATCTCTGCTTCTAAATCACCGATCTGAAAAATTCTTTCTGCACCGGATACAGTTCCTGGTGGGAAATCATTTGCACATAATTTCTAATTTTTGTAAAAAAAATGGTTTGGCCACCAGGGGTCATAAACCTTAATTACCGCTTCTGATGTATTTGCAGCAAAATATGAGCTTCTAAATTCTCGATTGAAAATAACGTCGTTTGTAGACCGATACTACTCATGCCGACAAACGTTTTAGAAACATTTTCTTCATATAATAGTGCACGGTTTCTACGTCAGGGAGCGTAGATGTATATCTTATTTTTGTCAATATCTCGACTTCTAAGAGTCCGATTTAAAAAACTCTTTCTTTGTTGGATAGTGTTTCTAGTGTGACATGTTTTTCCTGTAAATTCAAAATTGTCAAGTAATTCTTAGACTTTCCGCTAGGGGGCGTAAAGGTAAATTGAGTTTCCCCCTATATAACTGCTTCTAAATCTCCGATCTGAAAAATTCTTTCTGCACCGGATACAGCTATTGACGGGAAATCGTTTGCACGTAATTTCAAATTTTTGTAAAAAATTGTTTGTCCACCAGGTGGCGTAAGTCTTAATTTCCGCTTCTGATGTATTTGCAGCAAAATATGAGCTCCTAAATTCTTGATTGAAAAAAAGTCTTTTGTGGACCGATACTACTCATGTCGACAAACATTTTAGGAACATTTTCTTTTTGAAATAATGCATGGTTTCTATGCCAGGGGCGTAGATGTATATCTTATTTTTGTCAATATCTCTACTTCAAAAAGTCCGATTTGAAAAATTCCTTTTTTGTTGGATAGTGTTTGCGATGCGAAATGTTTTTCCTATAAATTTAAAATTTTCAAGTAAATCATAGACTTTCCGCTAGGGCGCACAATGGTAAATTGCGTTTTCTGCTCCTAAAACTCCGATTTGAAAAATTCTTCCTGTATCGCATACAAGACCTGACGGAAAATATTTTTCACGTAATTTCTAATGTTTTGTAAAGAATGGTTTGGCCACCAGGGGGCATAAGTGTTAATTTCTGCTTCTAATGTATTAGTAGCAAAATCTGGGCTCCTGAAAACTGGACTAAATTTTTATTCTTGGACCGATACCGCTCATATGGATAAACCTTTTGAGAATACCTTCTTCCTAAAATAATGCATGCTTTTCCCATCAGGGGACGTAAAGTCACATCTTATTTTTGTCGATAACGCTGTTTCTAAGAGTTCGTAAGCTCACGATTCCGTTTACAGCAATATCTCAGGTATTAAAGACCCGATTGAAAAACTTCTTTCTTTCGTCAGACACTATTGTTTTCCATAACGGTTCGATTGACTTTGAATAGCTTTGATAAATTTAATTTCTGTTGAAGACTAAGATCACATGCGTTGATCTTTCTTTCATTTTTGTACTATTCTCTAACCGAAATAAACATCCCACTCGTACTTACTTCATATGCTTTATTTCGTTCAAATCATTTTACTTGTGGCGAAGACGGGGTTACTACTCATGTCATACACGTACAATCTCCAATACCTACATACACGCATTTAAGGTCTGAGGGGTGGAATAATTGTCAAATAACCTACACCACCTGTAAGAGTGTAGTGGTTGCTGGTTTATTCACATTGTATTCTTACCCATAAGTTATTAATTAATTACCAGCATACACTGGCGGAAAGTTCAAAAAGGACACCAAGAAGGAGACGTCTGATACCAACGAAATTTATACAGCATAATAACGGAATACAGAGGATAACGTGATCAAAACATTATGGCAAAATACAGCTGTATTTGCTGGTAAACTGAAAAATAACATTTCCATGTACCATGGTTAGTACGAGGTCGAACCGCCATGAACTAAGTCACACTGTGCAATTCTGGCATGGAGTCTCTCGTACAGATGTTGGATGTAAGTTTGGGGTATTGAGTTCCAAGCATCTTCAACCTGGACGCGCAAATCGGGGATGGTCGTGGCTGGACCATCCACGTGCTCGATGGGGGACAAATTCGGTAAACGTGCAGGCCATGGAAGTTGTCTAACACCCTTAAGTGCATGTTACGTTGCACGTGCCGTGTGTGGGCGTGCGTTATCTTGCTGGAAAACACCACAATGGACCGACCATACAAATGGCCCAACAACGGGCTGAATGAGGTTGTTGATGTTGGAGGTGCTGTTTAACGTACCCGGTACAAACACTAGTTGTGTACGGGAGTGATAGCTGATCGCTCCCCACACCAGAAGACCAGGTGTAGGCCCTGTGTGTCGCTGGCGGATGCAAGAAGGATGGAGACGCTCCCCTGTGCGTCTGCGAACACGCATACGGCCATCGGAGGCTCCCACGCAGAATCTGCTTTCATCGCTGAACACGACAGATCGCCATTGCGTTTTCCAGTGCAGACGTTGGCGACACCACTGCAGCCGTTCCTGACGGTGGGCTGGAGTCAGAGGTACACATGCCAGAGGCACACGTGCACGTAGTCCTGCATCCAGTAGGCGGTTGCGATTGTTCGCACAGTCACCTCAGGTGCAACGGCAGCTCGGATTTGTGTCGCAGTGGATGTTCTGCTTGACAACGCCGCTCTTCTTATGCGTCGATCGGTCCGCTCATCAGTCCGTCTGTGACTCCCGGTTCCACATCTTCTCGTGTGGGAATGTTCCTCGGACCAACTACGTCACCATCGTACCAGCACCGATACTTCCCGTCCAATTCGCTCCGCAATACGACGATACGACCACCCGGCCTCGCGGAGTCCGACTAGACGACCTCGCGCAAAGTCCGATAACTGCTGAAATCCTACACGTCTTCCATGTCCAGGCATTGCAGCTTCTTCAGGGTCTTCGCACGTATCCGTACGCCGACGACTGATTACATTCACTTCGCCGTACTCCTTAAATACCACCGACAATAATTTGCATATTATGCCGTGCTGTAGCGTAAGCGCTCACCGGTTGGTCCCGAAATTAACATCACACCTACCTAAACTCGACCCCATTAACACATGTAAATTTCATGATCGTCCGCCAATTCCTTCTTGGTGTTCTTTTTTCGCTTTTTGCCAGTGTATAATTAACCATTACAGTGGGTAACAGCTACATGTTACAATTACCATACAATTCTAATGAACAGTTGTGACGTATATTTTAAATTAACTTTTCTTTTTAGTTTCTTCCCCTATGTAAATCTTGAGTTTGTTCTCAGTTATACTTCACACTTAACGTGATATCTTTTCTCTTAAACGAATACTGTTGGCAACGTAATTGAGGTGGAATGAACGTGACGTATGCCTGTTATTAGATAAGAACGAGAGATATAAACTACGATACAACAGTTGCTAGTGGTTGGTGGTGTGTAGAGCGTTTAATGTGGAATGTGGAGTGTTGATACTGATTTGTTATCGTGAAGTGCTATATCTGTGCTGGAGAAATAAAGCATCATTTCCGTAAGTTTGACTTCTGTATAAATGTTTCGTCTGGCCGTTAAGGTTTAATTTAGGAACTATTTAATCGTATGGTTATGTTTTTAAAACAACGTATCAATACGAAAAGACGTTTACGTTATACAGTTCACCATTACCATGTAATGGTAACGCTAAGTTCTTGTTCCCATTATCATTACGCTGTAATGTATTACCGATTAATTCAATTACGATTTTCGCCAAATCTGTTCGCGAGCCGCCGTACTTAAAGTGTATCAGCCCTGGAGTGGAAATGGTCAAACAACGACCCGGAGGCGAAACAGCAAAGGTCAGCGAAAGGTTGATGTGAGGGGTGAGCGCCATGTCCGACGACTGGTACGGGCCAGTTCAAGAGTTGACCACCCAATACAGCAGAGGTCAACCCAGAACAGCATCTATCATGATCATGTGTCGCACGCTTGAACGTGTGGGTAATAACAGCAGAAGACTCCGACTATATTCTCTCCTAACCAAAGTTCATTAGCGTAAAAGTCTCATCCCGTGCAAAGATCATGCAAGCTGGACGTCGAATGACTGGAAAACAGTGTGCTTGTCTGAGGATTCGCGTTTTTTACTCCACTGTGTGGATGGTCCAGCACGTACTTGGCGCAAACAACATGATGCGCTCGATCAATCCTACGTGGTCTCTACAGTGCAAGCTGTTGTATGATGTGAGGCATGTTTACCTGGCAGGAACTTGGATCCCTGGTGCATTTGCAACAACGTATGACTGGTGCCTACTATCGTGTATTGCTTGCTGACTCTGTACACTCGGCAATGTTGCACTTTTTCCCTAATGAAATCAGACATACTAGACGAAACCCGTCGGAATCGACGGTTAGTTTTTGAAAAGAATAAACTCATATGAAACAACAAATGTAAACTTTATTACACTGCTGGCCACCCAAAATGCAACACCAAGAAGGATAGCAATGCAGGATTTACTGGACAGTTCGTGTGACCCCATGGTTGACAATAACGGCCGCTACACGCAGCGGCATCGAACGAAAGAGGCTTTGGAAGTAGGCTTGGAGTATTTCGGTCCAGGCTGCTTCCACACGTTGCCACAGTTCATCAGGCGTAGCCGCGGGTGGTGCTTGCCGGGCCACTCGGTTGCCGATCAGCGACCAGAAATGTTCGATGGGCGACATATCGGGAGAACAGGTGGGCTACGGCAGCAGTGACACCTGGTGGGCCGTGAAGAATTGTTGCACGATGCGTGCCACGTGCGGGCGCGCATTGTCCTGTTGAAACGTGGCCACTGGCAGGTCCTGCAGGTAAGGGAGGACTACAGGCTCCAAAACGTCGGAGATGTAGCTGTGGCTGTTGAGTGTACCGGCGATTCGTACCAGAGGGGTGCGGGTGTCATATCCAATTGCTCCCCAAACCATAACGCCAGGCGACGGACCGGTATGGCGATGCATAATGCAGGCGTCATACAGTCTCTCGCCGCGGTGCCGCCACACGCGGATCCGACCATCGTGGTGTTGCAGGCAGAAGCGGGATTCGTCGGAGAAGACAATGTCGAGCCATTCCGTAGTCCAGGTGCGGCGTTCAACGGCCCACTGCCACCGCATTCGCCGGTAGTGTAACGTCAATGGTAATCGGAGAATAGGGCGCCGTGCGACAAGCTCCTGCAGACGACGTCGAACGGTACGTGCTGACACAGTTTGTTGCGCATCACACCTTAATTCCTGCGCTAACGTTCGTGATGTGGTGGTGCGAGCTGTTAATACCCGCTGCACAACATGCCGGTCCTCTCATTTGGTGGTGTGCCGCGGCTGCGGCAGTCGCTCATGTTGGTCCGTCTGTCCGTCCTGCACCCACCGAAGCCATACTCGCCTCACTGTGGCTGTATGCCGTCCCACACGGGCGCCGATGTCTCGGTACGATAAACCGCTGTCGCGATAAGCCACTATTCGTCCTCTGTCGAACTCCGAAATGTGCTGGAATGACTGCCGTATTCTGCGATGAGGCATCAGGAAGCTTCCCACGCACAGGTCCGGCCGCACAACACACTTCCATTGTTTACACCCCGCCTTCTGTGCACCCTTCTTATAGTGCTTCTCGATGGCGTGCCGGGCGCACATGATTTGCATATGCCCTGCAATGCTAATCGTTTGCATGTCCTCTCGCGGGCGACGCATACTGCGAATTTCAGGCCAATCAGATGCATCCTCGTTGGTGTTGCATTTTGGGTGGCCAGCAGTGTAGATCGACAAATTCATTCAATCACTTCAGTAAAGACAATAGTCCAGGTTCGTGATTTTTTTTTACTGAAGGTTCAACGACCGCCGTGAGCAACTCGCTGTGCTATAAGCAGTCGCCCGTCCCTAATTTAGAATCACTCGTTCCAAGGAAGGGAGAGAGAGCCAGTGCCGTAAGACATACAACATCCATGCCTCACCAGGATTCGAATCCGGACCCTTCACGAACGAATCATCATAAGCCAGCGTTTAGATCACTGCGCCACCGGGGCTGCAAGGTTCGTAATGAGCATCACGACTGCACTCTTTTTCAGTCGTAAAATGTGAGGCAGAAGTCCACTCATCTCGATCGTGTGCAAAAATTCAACTGGATAGCGCACTCTTTCACTCTCATCTTCAGTCACAACTGTGTTTATAAATGTTGTTGGAATGAGATTCGCGTTGTGAGTTCTGTTCACCCGTCGGAATCAACGGTTAGTTTGGTTTTTTTTTTTGTTGTTTTTTTGTTGTTTTTGGTTTTTTTGTTGAAAAGAATAAACTCATATGAAACAACAAATGTAAACTTTATTTGATTGACAAATTCATTCAATCACTTCAGTAAAGACAATAGTCCTGGTTCGTGATTGTCTTTTTTGACTGAAGGTTTAACGACCACCGTGAGCAACCTAATGGGCTGTAAGCAGTAGCCCCTAATAGTTTCACTAACGATGGTCAACAAAATGTTAATTTACATCTTTACATAATGGGAAACGTTTTACCGACGTGAATAAACTGGATCGAATGAATATTAAATTTTATAAATACATCACACAGTCCAACGGTATAAAAAATCAGATCTTCAGTCAGATCTTCGAGAGTGTTCTCTGTTCCGATGAGAAGAACTTTGATACCAATACATGCTAGCGTTGTTTTGCGCAACGGTTGGCTCAGAAAAGAGACTTTGGACTATCTCAGTCCCTCCATGCTTTCGCCTTCAACAGTGCGTGGGTCAACCGCAGGCGATCGAATGTCAACCGCACGCTTCTCCCATAGACTTTACATGGAAACTGTGCCGCCCCACAACGCCCGAACCGTTGCCCCAATCTAATTTTTCTCTTCAACTGGCACATCTACATGGTAAGACCTTTATTTTGATACCTCAACCATATCTTTACGTTCGGCCGTTCTCTCAAAATAAGACTCACAGTAAAAACCTTATAGAATTAATATATAGATAACACATTTTCATTTCTCATGATTTTTGCATATAGTTAGGCTACTAGCGACAGGAGTTTCGCACGGCTGGATTTTTGGCGAAAGAAGTGTCACGGTATTCATGAGCATGTTTAGATATTTTTAAGCTCTGCACTGTTGTACGCCATTCTACGGAGGGTGAGTCGAAAGCTTTATAAATTATGACTACCCTTACATCGAGGGCAGAGGAAGAGTGTCCTTCCTCTGCCTTTGATGTTCGGTAAATTTATCTTTTTTAAAAGAATACATGTTAAGATAATAAAATTATCAAATAACCAATGCCAGAATTTTTTCATAGTTGCTTGCAAAACATTCATCCGTTGAAAGCTGTATGAACTCTTCCTTCATTGACCGTGACCTTATAATATTTTTATTTCATTCGGTTGTTATCTGGTACTTCTTGGAGATTGCCTCTCGAGAATGTTTATTGCTTTCCTTAAATTATCTTCATCTTGTCTGTATGAAGTAAACCTCTCTTACGTAACTGTCCGGCCGTACTGAGATAAGCCGTTGCTCGGCACCGAAGTGTTGTCCAGTCTGTCCTGATTGTTTTATTTTGGGAATAAAACAATCCGGAAATGACTTTATCTGCCACACAGCGAAGCTACCCATTTTTTTTTTTTCGATATCAAGATCTGTGATTGCTCATTTAAAAAAAAAAAACTCAGGGTGGTGTAAAGTAATCCAAAATTAATAAAACGAAAATGTGTCCATAAAAAGTTTTACATCTCACTATCTTTATTGCTCGGTCTAGTTACAGTCGTCCGAATATTTACAAAGTCGCGTTTCTTTGTTACAGTATATAATCATGTTATGGTATTTTATTTATTATCTTCATTACTCAGTTTACGAACTGCAGGCTAAATTATAATGTTTTCTTACTACTACTGCCTATAAAATTCCAATTCTGTAACTTCTTAAGATGCAGTTTATCTCGACAATTTCTTAACATTTTGCGCTGAAATTCTGTATACATAATGAGCGCTCAGATGAGCAAAACTTCGCTGTAAAACGGTCTTCATTTATTTTGTCAACAACAGCACAACGACTTTATACAGGGTGATTCAAAAGTCCCCGAACTCTATGTTTTAAAACGTATTTGCTGTAAAACCATAAAAGATATCCGAGTATTGCTACTTGTGGCTGTTGTGTGTGACCTTGGGGAACGAGCAGCGCCACGTTATTGCACCACGTGACATTACGCTTACGCGTGC
Source organism: Macrothele yani (assembly GCA_039090855.1). Lineage (NCBI taxonomy): Eukaryota > Metazoa > Arthropoda > Arachnida > Araneae > Macrothelidae > Macrothele > Macrothele yani. The sequence continues at coordinate 51,330,982 of CM077002.1, forward strand.
GCTGGCAAGCAGTAACGTTCAGTCAGCCATGAGTCTCACGCAAGAACAGAGAGTCGCTTTGTTAGAAGTTTATTTTGCGGAAAAATCTTACCAACGTTGCATCGAGCTCTTTCAAAAGAAGTTTCCTGACGCTCCTGTACCAGGGAAAACAATGTGTATGACCTTGTGAACCGGTTTCGCGAAACAGTCAGTGTTCGGGATAAATCAAAAAGCGTCCAGCCGTCCGTGGTGACGACCACCTTTCTGGAGCAAATTCGCGTTTCCCTGCAGCACTCTCCCCGGAAGTCGCTTCGGTTGCTGTCTCAAGAGTTAGGGGCATCGTATTTAGCCTGCAAGAGGGCTACTAAACGTCTAAAGCTACGGTCGTACAGAATTCGAGTAATGCAAGAGCCACGTTCTTTGGACTCGGAAAAGCGCATTGCCAATGGTTTAAGAGTTTCGCGCGCAACAATGTGGATAACCAGCTTAACAACACTTTTTAGTTACGAGGCATGGCTTCATTTGAATAGATACGTCAATAGCCAAAACACTCGCATATGGGCGGCGGAGAATCCACACGCATTGCGTGAGGTTGGACTTCACTGTCAGAAAGTTGGAGTGTGGTGCGCCATGTCTAGACGGCGAATTCTAGGGCCATTTGTTTTCGACATAACTGTAAATTCCGCTGTGTATGCAGACATCATCCATCAATCTGTAGCGATGCTGGAAGAACACGAATGTTGCTGTTGGTTTCAACAGGATGGAGCAACGTGCCACACATCAAACGACACAATGGAGATGCTTCGTGAGTTCTTCCAAGATCGGTTAATCTCCTCGAAAAAACTTTGGCCGCCTCGTTCACCAGACTTAAGTGCTCCAGACTTTTATTTGTGGGGCTATCTGAAAGACACAGTTTACCACAACAACCCTAAGACGGTACAGGACCTGCGGAACAACATCATTACAGCCGTGAGGGACATACCAGCCAACACGATGAAAAGAGTGTTCGCCAACATGTGTCGTCGGGTGAATTTGTGTCTTCAACAGAATGGTGGACAATTCCAGCATCTATTGTAAAGTAATTTTCATTACCTTGTAAGTATGAGTGTCAGTTTAACAGTATGTAAAAATAGTTATGAATCACTATATTCGTGGTAAATCAAAAAGCGTGACATTACGCTTACGTGACATTACGCTTATATTTGAATTCAGAATTCGGGGACTTTTGAATCACCTTGTATATCCTACATCAACATCAGCGGTTGCTCTGGTTTTTTTCAAAGTTTTTGCCAACCCATTTTCCAAATTCAATTTTTTTTCTGCAGATGTAATCTGAAGTCGCCAATTTTTTTTTCACTCTCCATCGGAAATATAAAAACCATAAAAACATGAAGTGCTAAATAGTACAGAAACAATAGGTTATAAACGGTCGAGTCTCATTATTGTGACTACCAGATAATATCCAGAGTAACCTCCGTGTGCAGCGCGGACAGCAGCTAGACTGGCTGGGAGTGACTCAGTAAAGTGGTGAAAGGTGTTCACAGGTATATGGAGCCATGCTGACTGCAGTGCATCTGAAAGCTGCTAGAGGGTGCGCGGTGGAGTATCCATGGAGCGAACAACACGATCGAGGTGGTCCCATAGATGTTCATTTGGGTTTACGTCTGGGGCGTTAGGGGGCCAGGGAAGTACTTTGAAGTCTTCATCGTGCTCTCCCAACCACTCTCGGACATTTTTAGCAGTGTGACACGTCGCATTGTCGTGCTGGAAGATCCCATCCACTCCAGGGAAGACAATCAGCATGTATGGGTGTACGTGGTCTGCAAGGATGGATTCATAACGAATTCGGTCCATAGTGCCTCCCACAGGTATCAGTGGACCCAGGGAATGCCACGAAAGTATTACCCAGACCATAACGCTGCCCCCACCAGCTTGTGTTCTTCCAGCAATGGTTGAAGAATGCTTGTTCTCCGATGTTTCCCGCCTTTTACTCCAACTTCGATTGGTTCGATGAAGCAGGAAACGTGACTCATCGGAGAAAGCAATCCTTTGCCAGTCAGCGGAGGTCCAATGAACCTTTGTTAGCATAGGTGCAGTGACTGCCGATGCACCTTTGTTAGCATAGATGCAGTGACCATCCGTCTGCATCAGAGCCCCATACGCATCTGTGTTTCCTGAACTGTCGTGTTAGACACACTTCTGGTAGGCCCCTGGTTCATTCGGCCAGTGAATTGCTCCACTGTAGCTTGTCGATCGACCCTCACGCACCTTTGCAGCCGACGTTCACCTCTCACATCAATGGCAGGTAGTGCTCCGCAATTTCCACGTCACTTATTCGCAATGGTGCCATTTCTCCATTCACGATGCACTTTAACCACAGCAGCACGCGAACAGTTTACAAAATGTGCTGTTCCAGAAATACTGCCGCCCTTGGCCCGAAAGCCGATAATCATCCCATTTTACAAATCTGATAAATCGCTCCTTTTATTCATGACAGCAACGAGTGATATGTTTTCAGAATGCCTACAGCACACCTTAGATACCCTTTAAGCCAGCTCACAACAAGTGCCTTCTTTCATTAGCTACGCGCTGTTGACGTCAAAAGTAGGAGGTGGTCACAATTATGTGACACGACTGTGTAGATTCTTTGAAATTAGGCAGCAAAATGTTATTGATCCTGAATTCTAACTAAAAAAAACAGACATTTATCTTCAATTTTGAACTTATTACTACTAATAAAATTTCGAAATAAAGTATTATTGACAGGATAAATTTCAAGAATTAATGGCAGGATAAATTTCAAGAATTAATGACAGGATAAACTTCCAGTATCGATCCAGGCTGAATACGAATACTGAAAATGACTGCTTTGCTGGAAGGGGTGCAAATGAAATTGCGGGATAGCATCGATGGTGTCACGAGATTAAAACCTCTTGAAATGAGGTTCTAATCTCGTGACACCATGAGGTTCTAATCTCGTGACACCATGAGGTTCTAATCTCGTGACAAAACGGGGGTAAACCACAGAGAGGGTCAACGCGAGATTGGACAGACAGAACCATAGAAAAAAAGGGTCGTATATCAGCGATGACGTCACTCTTTTCACTTAATAGCTTTCTCTTTCACGCGCAATGTAAACGACGAAAAAACTTCGAATAGCATTTTTGAAATACCAAATCGAACAAACATTAAATACTGTTTTCGCTCGGACGTCATTAAAACAGGTAATAGCCAATATTTTTTGCCAAAACTTTTTATCCATCGCCAAAACGATTGTTTTTTTGTCGTAAATTGCGAAGAATGCGATCAGCAGCGTGACCCCTGAACCTTATTCAAACTGAAAGCCCGTTCGATACACAGCTCGAGATGTCAGTATCACTGATTTCGACTGTCTGTAATCTCGAGTAAGGGAACAACACCTGATGTAACTTTAATTGTAATAAT